>OZ017741.1:223766667-225264167 GCA_963969285.1 Odontomyia ornata
ACTGATAAAAGCGGTCTAATAATACGTGAAGTGCATACGGAGGCCTTGTGTTGGGCACCCCTAAAATACATAAAGAACCTAGAATACAGAAATATTTTTATTTTAAGGAAATGAATGAAATGAATCGACAAACTATAGAAATGCTGGCTTGGCGATATTGCCATACATGTTGGCACCGATAGGAATATTTGTAGGCCTTGGAGTGGAGTCACTCTTATAAGCAGGGCAAAGCGAGCTAGATATCGTTTACTTACCGGAGAATATGAGTATGCGTTAATGTTGGCATACACACTAAATTTAAGTCGAAATTTTCTAGTCTTTCGATTTTATTGCTGACCCAAGCAGTCAAAACAAAAGGGTGCATTGAGCATGAGTTTGTATTGTACATCATCAGTTAACGTGATAAGTGTCATTCACTTCCACGTCAATTAAAGCCATAATCTATTTTTTTTGAAATGCCATGATTAATGGCAATGAATCTTTTGTGAACTTTTTGAGCGTGAGCCTTGTTTGCTGAGCCTGGCCATCGAATGGAAGATTCGAGCTTGTTTACTATGAGATATACCAGAAAGTAACTAGCTGCTTCACCGGGAGCTTGCAGCTTCTGCTTTACATTACGTAATAGATTGTCCAGTTCTGCTGATGCCTTTGCTGTCGCAAATAGCTTTTAATAAGGCAAAATTTAATTAATTTTTATCATCATATCAGCTAATCTCATGCTAGCTCTAAAGATTCTTCCATCATTAATAAGTTCTAAAGCTGATGAGCTTTCTAGATGGGAATTGTAGTATATAACCTGATGACATTTCTGAGGTCTTGATAATTGAAAACTATTTCTGAATGCTAGCCATGAGGAAGAGTTACCCGAAATATATTAGTAATTTAACCCGGTGTAAAGTTAACTGTTGGATAAAGTGAATTTTATGTTGGTGTGCTTCATTGATATACAACAAAATTGAATTTACCGATTTGTGACAAGATGACATAGAGTATTGAATTGGTGTGATTTAACTTTGGTGACACTATTTCAATCTGTTTGGTAAAATACATATTTATGCCTAGACAGAGTTGGTTTACAACCAATATTTAGCTTCTCATAAGGAACGCATAATATTGTAGAGCTTTCCTTTACATCGTCAGTTTTTCATCCAATATGAGATGCAGTATGTCTACTCAATACAGAAGACTAGAATCAATTTTGTCAGTTTCCTTAATAATTGCATCATTAAACTTACTTTTTCCAAACCAATCATCTAAATTTTCCGGAACGAATTATATAAAATCTATTAGTATAGCTTCCTACCCATCCATGTGTTCGTGTGTGACAGCAAGTTTTCTCAGTAAGTAGAGGCTATTATTCAAATTTTGTAGAAATTTCAAAGCAGTAATATATAGTATTTTTTGCCAAATCAAAATTTTCACAGTTATGTTTTTGAAAAAAAGGGGAGGAGTACTCTTCATATATTAAAGTAACCCTTAGAAATATTTTTTTTTATCAAAGGTAGTTGCGGGATGCCGAATGAAAACTAAATTTTTTTGAAGGTAGTAAGAATACGCAGTCAACGGTTGTAGCCATGCTGGATATAGATCACCGAAGGCAAACAGTATGGCCGTGGACAGTGCTTAGACGTATGTTCGTTTTTTCGATGTGTCTATCCTACATCTTCCTTTTTATCGTGATGTCACAATGGGCGATAGTGTGCTTATGTGAGACTATTGGGAACTGCCACTACAAGCCTAGACAGACTTTTATCAGAGGAACTCCCAAGGGGGAAAATATTAACCGACGAATTCCCTAATTCTCCCCAAATGGCCACCGCTTTATTGCGGCTACTCCGGCGGAGGCTCCACCGTCCCAATCTAGCTCACCCGAAGACGGGCGTGGGGGCCACTCGTCCTCTTTCCGAGCCTCCCAAGGGGTCATCCAAACGAGAAGACGACCGCCGGAGCGAAACTACCACTTGAACACTAAGCCGCGAGGATCCCCTTCCAAGGACCCTACCACTCAGGGCGAGTTGAAGATAACACCGCCACGCAAAACTCTTAGTTCCCCACACCCGGCAACTGAAATTACGCCTAACATCGAAAACCGATATAGGGTTGCGACGACACTCACATTCACTACCCTCGCCGAACACTACCATCACAGTTAATTCTCCCAGGTCTTCCTGCCTGGTCACCGCCCCGGGAAAAGAGTTCCGGAGCAGCACTCCTCACAACTGAAAAAAAGGTTAGATATTTGTTTCGCGATAAGAGAAAGGAAAGATCGAACAGTTAAACCTACGTTAATTTTATTTATCCACAAACGACTCAACAATTTGAATATTAAAAGAAAGCCACTTACGTTTATTTGCTAACCTAGTAAAGGGGCCCCTCGCTTCCGTTCGCTGTCTCATCGACGTTTGTAATGAAATTCTTTCTACTGCCGGCTCATGCACTTTCCTCTGGACACTTGTTCGTTTTTCTTTCCAAAATGTTAGCCGGACACTCGTTCACGTTTCACTCGATATTTGTTCGCTTTTCTTCCCTTGACAACTCGAAGCTCCACCGTTGCTCGCACATAAAACCCTCACCGCACAAAGAAGAACGACCGCGCCAATCTTTACGGCTTAAATAATCTCCCCGGTTAACGTTTTTCCCTTCCATCCACCGGGAAAAACTTGTTTTGAGTGCTTTTGTTCCGTTGAAGCGAGTAATTCCCCTCGCTTGATTCCACTCAACCTACATTCCACTTGGTGGCGATCCTATTGGGAATTGAATGTACTACGCGCTGAATGCATTGACTTTATCTCCATTGTCTGTTATTGTTGATTCACTGTTTGCTTTATCATTTACTTCGACCGACGATACGAGTACAGCATCACTTGTCGTTAGTTCGTATGCTGTGTCATCTTCGGCTACTGATGATGTTTCGACATGGTTCTCATCGGAATCTTTAATTGATTTAGCTGAAACATGAATTTTCTTGCTTGCATTCTTTAGAATTTTTTTTTCCCAATAATTTCCTTCTTTTATCATATTCTTTTGTATGTTTTATTTTTATCAGTCAATGGAGATGTTGTTGGTGTTATGGTAAGGTCTTTTATATAGCCTTATAGTGAAATTATTTTGTATTAAGATGAGAATTGCAACAACCCACAAATTGGCAATTTACAATACAATGTAGCGTGAATGATGAAAACAAACATTTTAATCGGATATAATTGCAGTTTTCATTCGAATTTATATGTTTATATCGCGCCGTTGGAATCACCATGTTTTACGATATTCACCTTTAATCTCAAATGAAAACTTTCCTGGCCGGAATGTAGGACCTGATGTTCTTTTAACCTTTCCGATTGCTTAGAAAATTGTCCCAACTATCATTGGGATGCGAATGTAACTTTTCATGTCTCTTAGCATTGTGGGCATTATCAAATAATTTACCGCAGAAGTTGCACTTGCGCCTATTAGGCTCGGTATGTACGATACGATGTGTCTTTAAAGTTTTTAATGTTTTATAATATCTGCCACAATCATTGTACTGAAATACAGCAGTATTTAAGTGCAGAGCTCTATGTTCATTCAATCTAGCCTGCCGGGTAAATATCTTTCCACATACACACTTGAGTGCGCAAACATTGCATTGGAATAGAACAGAATTAGAGTACAAAGCCTTATGACGATGCAATTGCGTTGCCGGATGACGAATGTTTCCGCTAGCGTGTGTATTTCGCATTTCGTTTCGAGCTCGCGTTGGTTCTTGATGCCTTCGCCGCTTGCTGCTGGTTGCGTTGTCCATAATTGTGGCGTGTGAATCAGAAGCGATCTAGCTACATGAGTTTACTTACATTAAGTTACAAAGCAAAATTACTATGTGGCTTTCTGTTCGTAATTTGATCAATTATTAAACTTAAAATTATTATGTGGCTTTCTGTTCGTAATTTAATCAGTAATCCTTTTGTGAATGGAAATTTAAATTACTTTTTGATAGTTACATCATCGGATTACCAAAAAAATTAATAAAGTGCGGCTCGGTATTACGTAGGTTAAACTCTCACGAAATCGCGTATGGTAGTGTTCGGGTGAGCAACGCTATGCAGTCTCAATGTTCATTCGTAACAAGGCATGTGGTATACAACGTAACCTGGTGTTAGTACCCCAAGTTACCATGAAACACACGCAAATGCAGTATAGACCTGGTATAAACTGTCAAATGAAATCAGATGTCAAAATGAAATGATAGCAAATTATAAATTTATCTGATTACTAGCTATAGTTTGCAAATATCTACATGCAAAATTGGTTCGATCAACACCAAAAATTGATAAACTTTCATCAAAATGAATATTGTCCAACAATCGATTTGATTTGTTTGAAACAGGGAAATTTTATTTATACTGGGAATTTTGTTAGTTTGTTTTTTCATGTTTTATTGAGTGAGCAGATGCGTTTCGGGGCCTTTGACTTTTATCTTTGTATCGATACTAGGTTTATACCCGAGCTCCAAACGTGGTATACAACGTTTCATGCCGTAGGTATACTAGGTTCCTATACCACATATCTGTCTGGACTTTAAATCGATCTACATGTGAGTTTATTCATCAGCAAGGTTCAGGAGGGCAAAAGTGTGGAACTTTGAGTCAAAATTATCATACAGGTAAGATTCTTGAAAGCACAAGGGCAACAAAACTCTAAGAAATCAAAATTTACTCAACTTTGTTGATAAAAGTAATATTTTTCTGCTTCAAGCTTGTTTCCATATAACCGCGATGCAATTGAAAAACACCATTAAATAATATCCTGCCTGCTCAACGTGCTCTTAAGACAATTTATCGCATCAAAACAACATGATTGCAATATCTCCCGGTTGCCTTTGGATTTATTTAATTAAATTTTACAGAAAAGTATTTAGTTTGAGAGTACCATCGAAAACAAAGATATATCAAAGATATACTGTTTAGACGTCTCGAAGCTTAGACCTAATTAAAATTGATAAAATTTATGACACGTTTAATAAAGCTGTCTGAGCTATTATTTTAGAGGCTAATTAAATAGTTTTTATTGCCTTGAAAGCTTTCCCCTTTATTACCTAAAAAGCACAATGTATCGACAACAAGATTGGGAGCATACAGTTGGCGCATTCTTGGCACTTTTATTGGTAACGAATAATTGAGATTCAAAACTGCAGAATAAGTATAGTCACAAACCTCCTGGTCTGATAGGCTAGCCTGCTTGAATTTTTGATACTATTTATTGATCATGAGAAGCAATTATTATTACCAGAATCTGCCTCAGTTCAACATGTAGGTGTGCAAGTTTCGTACTTTAGTGTGATGAAATAAATTGAAACTTGTATTTGATAAGCATTTGATAACCACTATATAACAAGGTTACCTAAAGTAATGACATTTCAGCGAATAAGGGAAATATGTACGAGTATAGTATGTAATATTTTACAAACGCACTACACATGTACTTGTTCACAAGTTGACGGGGAAAGGTAGTCTAGGCACATACTCGTAATTTTCAATATGAAATTCAGGTTGTGTAAAATTAGTGCGACACGTTATACTTAAAAATGTGTTAATGCATATGAAGTTTAATAATCACAAGGCCTGATCTGGGCTGTCGCGCCATCAATAATAATGATTTCTTCAAATTTATATATCTTTTATTAGGTCTTTGTAAAAAATTTTTTTACAAACGCCTACTAGTTTCGCGACCTGTCCGTCCGTCTGTCCGTGCGTCACCACTAGTTTCCTCAGAAACTATAGAAGCTAAAATGCTGAAATTTTGTGGAAAGGTCAGAAGTGATGGTCTCTCAAAAGTTAAAGTCTTACCAAAAATTTTAAGGGGAGTCCCCCTAATAATTAACTAGCCCTTAAAAATTTTGTTTAATCAAAGGCAGTTGAATGGGGTATCGAATGAAAGGTCTTCATTAGAACTTTTAGAATCTGAAATAAAAAAATCATTTTATGAATTACGGGGTCCAGGGGAAGGCAAAATGTACGAAAAATAGATCAAAATGGCGGCTGCACTGTGCTTATGAAAGAAACTGTGCATCTTTTGCATAAATTTGAACGATTTCATATCCAAATATTGGATGAATAATTCAAGTTATCGATTCACGCTATTAGAAAACTTATTTCTAACCCTAGGATGTTTACAACGACCTTCTGGTTTTTTATGCAATAGATACTTTTACTTCTTTGAATACGCCGGGAATTACATTTAATATCATATCAAACAACTTATCAAAATTACTTTAACAACTATATCAATAAAGTAGAGCTTATCGTTATGATTAAATGCTTTTATTTGGAAGTAGAATAATCACAATTACTTGGAAGTATTTGTGCGATTGTTTTTATTTTTTTTTATGAAAGTAGTTTTGAATTAAAGGAATTAAAAAGTATTGTTCATGGGCATTTTAAAAGGAAACATCATTATTTCTAAAAATACCTCTCTACCTCAGAGTAGTCCAAACCAGATACGAGCTCAGGCCGATATAAATTATTAAATAGATCTGAGGGCCGCAGAAATAAATACTGATAAATACAAACATTTTTTTTCAAAACAATTTTAGAGGAAAAAAAGCATGGGGATTTTAATGTTATATTTAATTTTAATAACTTTTCATTAATTTCTCTTTGCAACTCTGTTAATATCGACATTAATATTAGTTTTTGCCAGACGTAGTGAGTGTTTAAGTGACTTATTTGCCAGTGAAGACCTATATTTAGATTTTATAAAATTCATAGTTAAATAGGTACTTTCACGAAGATAGGTACTGCCCATCATCGAACCCATTTTTAAGCCAAGATTCGTTAGATTGGGGAAACCCTCGCCAAGCCACTAAAAAAAATTCATCTCCAGATTCTGTTCTATCCTTGTAAGAGCTTTGTTGCCGCCACTAATAAGATTTGTCATTTTAACAACGATTTTCATGGCACTCATTTGGCGCATAGATTTCCACATACACTTCCTGGTGTATGATGCAGTGGGTTACCGGGCAATTAATTTTATTTTTTTTAAGGGTCCCGCGAATTTTGTCACTGTCCCTGTCATAGCTTTTGTTCCGTCAGTAACAATACAAGAATATTTTTCACATTCGCCGTAATCCATAGCAGTTTGATTGACAGCTTGAAGGATATTATTAGCTTTAGTTGTTCCATGATATGGTACTAAATTTAACATTTCCTCGGTAATTATAACATCGTTTGAAATGCAACGAATAAAAATCAACAATTGAATTGTATCTGTTTGGTCGGAACTTTAATCCAATCATACCAAAAAGTATTCGCAATTTGCAACGTAATCATATGCTTTTTTGAAAATATATTCGCCCATATTAGCTATTACTCGCGTCACTGTGTAGTAATCGAGCAGTCCGCCCAGGCAAACTGCTCGACGGATCTTCACGAAAAGGGTTAAAGCTGTATGTGATGTGGAAAACGAAGAGCGCCAGCAAAGAAAGAGCTCGATGTCAAGGTTTAAAACAGCGTAATTTCTGCAAATAAAAAACTGCAATAAAACTGAAAGATATTCTGAAAAATAATAAAATTTTTAGCGCGATAAGGTTGACAAATGATCATCAGAAATGGAAACGCCCGAAAATAAAAATTGGCATTTACGAGTATTATGTAAATTGCAACCATACATACAAGCTGCGATGAAAATGTTAATGGATATATCCAAGGATTCAGCTACAAAGTAAATTAATTCAGCGATTTTCAGCTAATCAATAAAGAAAATATGATGGGCTACTTAATTCTATGGGCCTCAGCAATTTTAGCTTCTTCTAATGCGCCAGAAGAATTCCGGTCTTTTCACGCCCAATGTATAACAACAAATCATTTAGATCAAGAAATATCAGAAATTTTATTCCGTGCAATGCAACTCGAACTTCCAAAAAATTACGATTTACGAATAGTTAACTATATGACCAAACAATTGGAATAGACACAAATTAAAGATGAAAACCTTCCATTTTCATTCTATTACTAAATAAATTAAGGAATAATGCTGAAAAATACCAATTTACATGCGAGTATGATTTAATTTTTGCATTGCCACATAATGACTACTACTTTGCATTTTCTTGTGCACTCAATCTGCATCAAAAATAAAATTTCAAAGGAAAACGCAATCATTTCATTTCTATATGCATACACAGTGACGTTGTTGGCTAGTAGAACATTATTCAAGTTAATCGCAATCGCAACTTAACACTACTACAGCTTCATATCCCTCCTATCAAAACATGTAAATGTCCATCACGCAGAACGATCAAATGTTCCAACAACAATAGAAACATCTGTGCTACTCGAATGAGCGAAGTAATCCCAATATTTCAATTGGGACCCAATCATCCGTTACCGCCACGGCGACAAATCCAGCAAGCATGATATCATACAGAGAGAGAACTTGTCTTGTGCGAACTTGCGGATTAGACTTGGACGCAATCCCGTTCCGGCGCAAGGGCCAGAGGTGCGAGTGGGATCTCGTCGATAATAGGTAGCTGTGCCGAGTTAGCGGTTCAAGATAAAAAGGAAACTATGAGAAGTGTTTGAGTTTTAATTGCGAATTCCTTATTGTTGTTCACTATAGTGAACAAATTTTCTGTAGCCTTAACTGTGCACGAAAGACTTTCTAACATATTTCAACACAAAATGGATAATCAAACACAAAAGGGAAAATATCCAAGTGAAAATGAGTCGTGATGCATATGTTATATGTATTCTGATAAGATTGATGTGTGTTATTTCCTTAGTGAAGTGAAATTTTTCGGATTTTCAATGTAGACTTATGCCCACTATATTAAAAATAACGTTACAATGAATTATTCAATTCAAATACAATCGTTTGAAAGTTGCATAGTTGCAAATTGAACCGCGTATATATAATTTATGGGATGTGGTGTATAAAACCCTTAATCAATTCGTGAGTTGAATACATACATATCAACGTCTATTTACAGCAATATAAACAAAGGAAAATGAAAAAATGTGAAAACTTTTGCACTGATATTTTTTGGTGTAAAAATAAAGAGTATAAACAGGGGAAGTCTTTATACCCAAAATTGTCAAAAGGTTCAACGTAATATTTTACAGACGATATGTGGATCACTGTTTCTTCCACATATCGTTCAACAAGACGAACTACTTACCTATATGAATGAAACACACCTGAAGATAAACGCGTCTGCTCACACAACAAAGCGAGGCCCGATGACTTTTGAAGAAAAAAAAAATGTAAAGTGTCGTTTAACATTGTATGCTTTGTTTATAGACAACACTTGCATGCAAATCATACACTGAACTTTATTATTATTATTTGCCAAACTTTAAATTGATCATTTCACCCTTTTAACATCAATTTAATGTAAATCTATGCGATAATTTTTTTGTTCTACAGTGAGCTTTCATTGCTTCGTGCGGATATCGATCTTGTTTTTCGGATGGCTCCGATAGCTTGAAATTACCTTCTACTGGCCTGATGAGAATTAGTACACACGTCGAAACCACATTCTTCTTACATTTTTCTTCTCTAATAATTTTTCAGAAAAAATTAGTAAAAAATAAGCAACTCAATCACGTAGCTACAAAAAAAATTTCAGAAGTAGTTTATGATTATTGTTGCAGATAAAATAGTCAGATTCCCATTTTCGTTGAAAGAACGAGTTTCCTCACATACGTTTCGCTGTTTTGCAGACATGATGAAGTTTATTACGTAACACTGATATACTGTTTATTATAATAAGTGACACAATAAATAGCTGTACTTAATTAAATAACAAACCTAGACTGATGAGAAAAGACGGTACGGTAAAGGAAAATTCGCGTAATTGCAACTCTCGTCGCGTCGAAAACCCTTGTCGCGTCATTTTCCGTCTGACAAATACGACAAAACATTTACAAATACAGTTCGAGAATCCCCCGAATAATGGTAACAGAAAACTTGTTTCCATACGAATAAATATTTCATTCATTAGGGCTGCCATAAAAAAATAATTGTCCACGAAATAATAAAAAGACAGTTTCATTGTGTAGTAAATTAAAACCACAACGCGAGCCGCAAAAAATTATAAGCCAAGGCTCGGGGACCGTGTTTTGGACAGCCCTTCTCTAACCTATGCGAATAAATTTATGTATCTTGAAGTCGAGCGATAGTGCGTATCAGGTTTTGATCAGTTGATTCGCCTCCAGCTCTCGTGATCTTACAATTTCATTCAAAATTCCGAACACGAACCGACTATCTACTTCCTTTATATCTTCATCTTTTGTCAATTTGCATAGTAGGTGATAACTTCGAGGGAGAAAACGGAGGTAAAATCACCTAAATACACTTGGCAACATATTTTTCATACGATGATGTAAATGATAGGGAATGTAATACCTGAGTTTAGGTAAATTACAGTACTATAGACCGAATTGAATTTCAAACGTAGGAAAACTATGCAATCAGCATTACCGTTGCCTTCTTACTCAGGCCCGAAAATGGGAACACCGCGTTACGTCGCGAACTAACCACTTCGAGCAACTTAATCAGCGCCATCTAGTGCTGTTTACATCAAACATATGACTGTAATTTGAAATTTTATCAGTACTATATCAACGGTTTATTTTAAATATGAGACGTCGAAGACATTAGCGTGCAAATATATGTATTTCGATCCCGTTTATATCATTTCCGCTAAATTTCATCTGATGTCATATTTGACAATCTCAAAAGTAGCTGTTTATCGAAATTTAGAGCTACCGATGAAATTTAGAGCTACTGTTTCCGGTACGGTATGTGACGTCAGGTACGTTAATTGATTTCCTTATGGGCCTGAGTAAGATGGCAACGGCATTACGCATAATAACCATCACGAATGAGAGTGCCTTATGTTATGATTTAATTCAGGGTATGATAACATCTCCTGTGGCTTAATGCGAACGCTACTCGGTTTTGATCGTGAGATGCGAGTTCAAGTCCAGCCCGAGCTAATCAGTAGGTATGAATTGAAATGAATAAATGCTGAAATGTGAATTAATTACAGAATCCGCGGCCGGCGAAAAGATAGGGAATAATCAAGTATAGAGGAAACTCAGCATAATAAATTTAAGGTTGTTTTTCCAGTGGGTGATTGGAGATAAATTTGAGTAATTTTCTTAAATGTTCAGGAGAATAACCGTAGATTTTAGCAGGCTAAGAATGTTTGAAAACTAGTATGCCATATACACGAGTTTTGTACAACTGTATACATGTTTTTTCTCGGTGCCCTCTTTCACATCAAGGCTCTCGATTGCAATTAAGCGCCGTTTTATTTGTGCAGTCTTCAGCTTAAAGTTCACTTTTTGCTAATCAGCCTGTAGGTTATCTTCCCACGTCTAGCTGTCTTCGGTGATCGAACCACAAGGTTATTCTGACCTCATTCGGTTGAGTCTTGAAGTTGAGGGGTCTTTCAGGGAAGCTAGTCATTTGAGATATCAACAAAAAAAAGAAACTCAAATTCGAAATTCTGATGGTTTAATCAGTGAAACAATCGATAAGAGCCGTTTCTCAATCCTCTGATTTGCGCGTATAATAAAAATACCACTTTTATGCGACAAGCTCTTCATAAACTTTAAATCTCAAGATCTTTGCGAGAATATCTTGGTCGAAATCTTTGGCCTGCCTGGGTCTAGCTTCGGCTCTGGGTACTTTTTGGTACCACAAAAACTCAAGGGTTGATTGTGTTTGCCTAAGTGTTTCCGCATATGCTGAGTCTAACTTTTGTATAAAGCACCTTACCCTTTATACCTCTAAAAGGCAGTCGGCTATCGAAGTTTCCGTATAGCTTCGCTCCGATTATTCCCCTGAAGACCCGTCTTTCGAAGGCGTGCAATATGTTCGCGGATGATTGGGTTAAGGTCCATGTTTCACACCCATAGCATATCACAGACTTGTATACTGGGAGCATGAAGCTGGTCTTCAAGATCGCCAAACCTGAGTAAAATATTTTATTTGCCGGCTGTATTCTTCGGCGTATTTCGTGTCTTTCATTACTGGTTCTCGTTATTTTGGCGGTTATATACTTGAATTCGCTCACATTTTCGGAACTATATTCTCCAAGTGTTATATTTTGTGTATTTGAGGTATTTTTCATTGACTACGTCATCAGCTTTGTTTTATTTTCATTGGGCGAGTTCAGATGCTTCAGCTTGTTGCCGGCTTCAAACAGGAAAACCCAGTTTTCTTAGATGAGAAGGACGCGACGTCGAAAGGAAGACAACAAGACGCAAGAGTCCTGGAAATTTTCTAACGACCTGGCCGCTCGCACTGCAACTAATGCGTACCTATCTGGTGCGCCTTAGAAAATTTTCTTAGTCTCAAGTCAATTATTCATCTATCAATAGCTCAACGGGAAAGATCTCGTATGAGAGATTGGGAATGCGTTCTTGATCTCAGAATAAAAATGGTCAAAACGCACATCTCATGTATGTTATTCGTGTTCACTTATCGACGGCTAACAATGAAATGGAATCAATGATACATATACATTGAAAAAAATGTGTATAGTATACAAAGTGAGCATGGGTGCAATGTTGTACCATGTAGAGCTCAGACAAGGTTCAGCTAACCTGAATGTTGAAATTGGTCGCAATCCTGTTTACGACTACGTCTGACCTGGCTCATTGATTTGTAGCCCTATTATTTTTGCTTCGCTGTCGAGTTTCAGGAAGAGTTCTTTGGCAGTTGAGACATCTTCAGTGTCAGACACTGCAGATAGCTCAAAGGATTCAAAACGCGTCTGCTCACTTAAAAAGGCAAGGCCCGACGGTTTTTCAAGGAAAAAAGTTTGTCAGTTAAAAATTTTGAACGAAAAGCTGTAAAGAAGAATAGAGTCAGTTTAAGATTTTTGAACAAAAAGCTGTAAAGAAAAACAGAGTCCGTTTAAAGTTTTTGAACAAAAAGCTGTAAAAAAATAGAATCAGTTTAAAAATTTTTAACGAAAGGTGAAATGTATCAACTAAATATGGAGCTCGTTCGAAGAATGTTTTTTGTGCTGCCCTGTATAAGTCATTTAAGGAGACGATTGGAGAGGGCGATTGCTATACAAGATGAATTTCGCCTGAAAATTGATAGATTGATTGGTTTTTTATCGTTTTCTAAAATCCATATCTTTTAGTCATTTGAAAAAAATGAATTAAGAAGAAAAAAGCAGATAAACAAAGTACTCCTGGAGTAGTTTTTAGTGGCAATTCTCATTGAATCAAATGCGAAAACATCGACTTATGAATTGACAAGGACTTTCCTAAAGGGACTCGCCTTGAATTTGAATCAAAACACATCGGAATACAACATCAGTGCCATCACGTAATTGGTTGCATTACAGGAACATCTTACTCTCGAGATCTAGTTAAGGAACATTATTTGAGCAGAAGCGATGACAGCAATGAATTTAAGCTGAATATGGAAAAGAAAAATATAGATACAGTGGTTAAAATATGGGTTTTGGTTGGGAGTTTAAAGGAAGAGAAGGTAAACGTCAAGAATAATCATAAAGAATATATTCTACAATCAAGATATGACAGCGTTAAACAAGCGACTCCAACGTTAAGTTTGTTTTTTGTTTAAAGAAATCAAGTAAGGATTAGATTTCAGTTAGATTAAAATTATACATATATAGTCAAAGTACAATTTTTATTTATTCATTATTAAATTAAATTAATATTTAATCATCAAAATTCATAAAATGCTCACTACACTATAAATAATATATTAAAGATGAATTATTGATTTTATTTTCAGCATAATTTAAATAATTGGTTGCGTATAAATGTCGTGATATGTCTTACCTGCAAGGAGGAAAATAAAAGGGAGGTTGGACATGAATTTTATCTCATGCCTGCGCTGGATCCTTGTAGTGAAATAGGTTGAAATAATGTCCGTGAAGGGCTGCAGCGATGGTCTCCGCCGAGATTTGGCCTTGTCTAGGGACGCGTGAATGCGCTAGCAGGCTAGATTTGCGGTGTCGTGGGGCGGGTTCTTTTTCCCAGCACAAGATCCGCTACAAAAATAATTTTCGCATTTAAGAATTTCGGAAGAGGTTCAATAATTATCGACCGGAGTCGAGAACGGAAGTAACCTACTAAGAGCTATCAAATTGGTGGTTCAGGGGACAAACTGGGCCTGGAGAAAACGGACAGATATAAAGGGACTTCGTCGTTACCGACGATACTTATGGCCCACAAATAAGAGTGGGGCATCCAGGTGGAATTGGTGCCCCTCGCACCCTCCCAACCGGATGAAGATCCAAATGTAGACGTGGCCATATAAGTGAAAAACTCATATAAACAGGATTTGCATGAATTTTTCCATTAAATGAGAAATATAAACGTGGCCAATTTATGTTATACGAGTAGTATTATGTGATGGAATCAAATAACACTATACCATAAAAGGGCACGCGAGCAGAAGGCCACTCTTCCCGGGCAAAACCACCTGAAACGCATCACAAGGGGAGAACTCGCCCGATGGCTAGCTCATTATAGTGGAGGGGCCGGCCATCGTTGCGGGTTCTATACCTGGTCAGGTTCCCAACGAAAGGGAAGACCGAGTTTTAAATTTAATTACAAAATGTTTTTTATTTCTTGACTTTCCGATAATAAACTTACTTTAATATTTAATGTTAATTCACAAACATGCGTTTTTCTTTCAGTTACGAGAAGAAAAGAAATGAATGAGAAATAGGGTATAAATCTAATCAAAGACACAAACGGTTTAAATGAGTGATTGTGTAAAATCTATTCTATTTTCCGAGAACAATCTACTAGGAATGGTATGCCATCATAATGGTTAGTTATAAAATAATAAACGAATATTCTAAACTACAATACATAATGCATTGACAAGAATGTGGGTGATGCCTTACGATGTGGATGATGACTGCAAGCTTCGGTGGTACGTTACGCGTGCTTGAACAAAAATCTTGATTTTTATACACTTAATTAGATGAGTAGGCCGCATTACTCTGCTTGAAAATGAATTGAATGCAAAAAGATAATGATAATGAACGCGTCAGCATCAAATAAGTAAAAGTTGTTAGCTGATTGCTCGAGAAATGTGTTTTCATGTAGCGCGATTTCCAGGAATCAAAATTTCGTACTTCGACCACATTTAAACCTGGCAGGTAGTTGCATGCATTCGCCGATTATTTATCAAATGACAAATCTAAAGAACTACGCTTTATTTATTCATTATTGAAAAGCTAAAAAACACGTTCATCATCATTTTCAAAAGTTGGCAGTTGTCACGTTAATTTTACTACTTGACTGCTGATATCATTATTATTCTACAGATATTTAAAAATTACAAGCAATGGCAGATGCTGAGAAGTGCTAATGATGCTACTAAGAAAATAATTTCACTTTTATCTCTGGTTATTGTTGTTTTTGATGGTTTTGCTTTTATCACCATAACACCTTGTTGTCAAAGTGCTACAAAAACTGTGCTATTGATCTGGCATTGAGTACGTTGATATATCTACGGTAAGAAGGATATTGGTTTGTTGCATTCCTGCCAAACTCACTGGTCCACGTTGTTATCCGAACGTATCGGCGAACACACAGGACGCAAATTCTATGCGGGTGTTTCCCTTCCCTGCTTCACTCCAACACAAAAATGCACTCAGCGAATTAGTTCAAGGAGAACATGTGCTTGCACCTCAATCCAATTGGAACACTTTTACTCGCATTTCTGGCATCATGTGTTTATTTACGGAACTGTTTATCCGTCACTGGATACTGGGAATTAAATTAAACTTTATTGTCAGGTCGAGCGCCGTTGTCCCGCTACACATCCCGTGCTATGTACGAAAACATACACATCCGCAATATGCAATTGAAACGATCATCGCATGGTTTACTTATAGCTGAAAAACTCAAATTAGAAAATTCCCTTTGGGATTCGCTACTACCGAAGAACTTTCGCTCGGGTCGTGTATCACTTTCATATGGGTAAATTCACGTACGCAAAAAAATTCTTTTTTTTCTTTACTTCCCCCCACGTAACACGTCGCTAGTGTTTTTTCCGTGCGAATCCACCATACAACTCATAAAGCTGTCTACCGAATGCGATAGGGAAGAATCTCCAAATTCAAACCGGACAGCTACGACGCGTTCGTGAACGCCGTTCACACCAGACTCCTCGATCCGTTTAAATCTCCCATAATTTCTCTGCGTCGCAGCTCTAAATCATTCAGCTGCTCGCTCAGCCGAGTTAGATTGCATTCGGCAATGCAATACGTGGATGGGATGCATTTAATCAGTGTTCTCATGTCCGAAATTCTAGTTTGCAGATTTGTATAATAAAGTTAATAAAAACAATAATAATAGATTGAAAATTTAAATCATAATAAAAGATAAATATAATAAAGAATATCAATGCAAAGAAAAAATTTACGTTTAATGTATAAAAAAACCAATATAAATTTGTATTTATAATATAAAAATTTATTTGTTTTTTCTTCCTAAATTTTAAAATTTACAAAAATTTAAATTTGAGTAACCAGATTTTTCAAATCTGCAATTGAAATTTCGGAACAGTGTTATGCGGTTCTCGAGCAGTTGGCTTTGGCGACTGCTCGATTACTTCACCTGTATGGATAAAATAATAAATTTAAATTATTTGAACATTAATTTCAGGTTGGTCGGTGGCTAAAGAGAGTTTATCACTCTCCTACACATCCGATCATTTTATTTTAATTTTATTTGTGAATAATTTTTAAATTAAGCAATTTAATGTAGCAGCGGAATCTTCTGTGCCGCTATAAGTAACATTAATTCCCCCTGAGAAATTTTTTTACATCTTGTTACAACGTCATATGGCACTAGTGGAACTTCTTCTTAAGAGAATGCTGACTAAAAATCATCATAACAATGACGGCCACCGGATCTTCTTCTTGACACATTGACTTTTCTTGGTTGGTGGCGCGCATTATGTCGAAAAGGTACTCTGTGGATTCAGGGATCTTTGTGCGGAATTGGTAGAGCACACAGCATCCCAGATGGGAGACTATAGCATCCCAGATGAGAGACTACAGCATCCCAGATGAGAGACAACTTGATGCAATTTCGAAAGTTCTGGAGACGTTGCACTTACTGTGACTCGTTAGCCGCTTCCCAACTTACTTAAGACGGCCTCATACATTAAAATTAACCCCTTTCTTATAAACTCGACTTATCTCGACTCGTAGTGTTTTTTTTAGTTCTAGAACACAAAATTATCGAGTGTTGTGTAGTGATATAGGTATATGTAAATGTCCGTAAAGGACTGCAGAGATGGTCTGCTGACTCAGCAGAAGAGGATGGTAAGATCCGCCGAGATTGGCCTTGTTTGGGGACGCGGGAATGCACTGGCAGGCTAGCGTTGCGGTGTCGTGGAGCGAGTTCTTTCCCCCTAGCCCAAGACCCGCTACAAAAACATTTTTCGCATCTACGAATTTAGAAATGTTATTTGAAGCTCGACCGGATTCGAGAAAGGAGGTTACCGCTAAGGACTATGAACACGCGGGCTCAGAACACAAATAGGGCCTTGCAAAAAGGGACGGACTTGAGGAGACTTCGTCGTTACCGAAGATACTTATGGTCCCCAAATAAGAGTGGGGCATCCAGGTGGAAGCGGTGCCCCCTCGCACCCTCCCAACCGGATCAAGATCCAAACGTAGACGTGGCCATGTACTTCCCATTTGAGTGAAAAACTCATACAAACGTTCTTTGCATGACTCTTTACATCTTCCTAATGAGGAATACAAACGTAGCCAATTTATGTTATAGCTTTATGCGATGGAATCACATAACTCTATACAGCCACGGGAGCGGAAGGCCACTCTACCCGGCAAGAGCCCCTGTAAACAAGAGAAAGGAAGAGCGTGCCCGATGGCTAGCCCATTTCAAAGAAGGAGCCTGCCATCGTTGCGGGTCCTATACGCGGTCAGGTTGAGAGAAAGGGAAAGACCGAGTTTCGTTTTAATTTTTGCTCAACATTATTTTATTGCATGACTCGAAGTGTTTGCAATACATTTTCAGCTAATAAATGGTTGGGCTATAGGATTTAACAATTTTAATTCAATATATAAAACAAAAAGGAAGTAAATATACAATTTAATCAAGTATCAAACTCAAACAAATATGAAATTTAAACATATACAAAAAAAGTAATTCAAATAAAAAAAGGAATAATCAAATATAGAATTTAATTGAAGATACTTTAAACACATATAAAATTTAGACAAAGGTATAATTTAATTCAGCTAAAGCAGAAAACGGGAATCAAATATAAAATTCAACCGAAAAGGAATTTGAAACAAATATAAAATTTAAACAATTATAAAATTGAACTCAAGATAAAAAAAAGGAAAGGATCAAATACAAATTCTAGTCCAATGTGAACCTTTAAACAATCAAAAAATTTTAAAACAAAATATATAATAATTAATATAAAATATATATATATATATATATATATATATATATATATATATATATATATATATATATATATATATATATATATATATATATATATATAAAAATAAGAAAAATTGAAACAAATATAAAAAAATTAAGAAAAATGGGTACTCACCGACATCTTCACGAGCGCTCGCTGACGATGTGGGTGTATTCCCCTGATGCGTGGCCAGTTACTGCGAAATAAAACTGTAATTTTTCCTAAATAATTCAGTTAGGTTTGTTGTTTTTAAATATTCCTTAATTTTTGACAGCTACTATTTCAAAAACAATAATCAAAATATCCCAGTGCTCGAGTCTTCTTTCTTTCGCAGCAGCCTTGCAACAAATTTATGAAGAAAAATAAATCTTTTTGATTTATAAGATGAGAGCTTGGTCCGATATTGGTGGCTTGAAGAGCGTAAAAAAATTACAAGAACCTGTACAGCATCCTGTTGAATATCAAGATAAATTCTTGAAGTCTGGAATTAGGCAAAGTCCCGATGTGTTGGGCCTCCAGGAATGTTGCTGATGGGACGTTGGCTCTATCTTGAAATCGGGGTCACCTTATGTTACTGTAGCTCCGTTTCTCGATATGTGCAAATAAACTAGCCACCTGTTTCTGGTCCAGTAGAAAGTATGTATATGGTAATAAAAAGGCCTTCGACAACCGATGGATCATAAAAATTAACCAGCAGCAATGATTAGATCATTGATTCCCAAATGGTTCTTCCCGAGTGCCGACACATTCAATAAAGATAGAGAGATACTCTACATATCTTTAAGCGAAGGTTCGAAATGCTATTTTTAAGTGCAGCTCTTGCATTTAATTGAAAGATTTCGAAACATAATGTTTGAATGCGCGGGAGCAGCACGATTTCGTTTCTGAGCTACAAAATCATTTTGTATACATAGCTACAAAAATAATTTTTTTATACATAGCAAAAAGCAGGTCCGGACAATTGGAGAAATGAGTTTTAATATGTATTTATGGCGTCAAAAGCAACGAAAGACACAGAAAGCATGCCAAACACTTACGCCGGGGCAATTGCAAACTCGATGCACTATGCAATGAACGCCAAGTTTCGCGACCGCTGTCTATCGAGGGAATGAGCAGTTTTCCGCCTGGTCTTGAGGCTCAGTGAAAAGCAAGAAATCCAAATTCCGGGGTTCTTTCTATTCCGATTTGCCGATCTGGCTTCGCGCCCAGTGAACTTCACTTGAACACACTTGCGGCCAATTAACTGCACGTAAACGACGTCACAACAAAATACGCGTGAACTCGACAACGGGGTCAACCAGAACAATTCTACAATATATTCCGAGTAATTGAAGACATCAAACTGCAATTTCTCGGCTCTACGTGGGAGCGTCAATTGGGGTGGAATCGGCTCAGCTGAGTTATGGATGTCGTAACTTACACTTCGCACGAATAATAACAAACACGGGAAAACTCAATTCGATGTCGTTGAAAACACGACCGAATCTTTCATCGCGAAATTCCACGTTAAAGTTACCGGCAAACTGTCGACCAGGTGGCGGAGACGACGCACACGGTAATTATCCCAGATGAGGTATGCTATTAAGTTTTATTGATAGCGGTTCTCGCGTGATGCTTGGCAATTCGAATCAGACTCCATTTGTTCCTCGTCGTCGCCTTACGGGACCGCCCCAAAACCAGTCAGCGAGCCTTCCTCCGTTGGAAAGGGGGTTGCCGCATCCAGATTTCAATTGCAAATTAAAAATGATGATTATTATTTTAAATTTACAATTGAAATTTGGATCAGCAATATGTGGGTCTTCGAGCAGTTTTCTTAGGCGATTGCTCAATTATCACAGTTGATAAGGAAAGAAAAAGTGCCGGGCTTTAATAAAGCCTCGAAAACTAACCGTGACACTATACTTCGCAAAGTGACTATGTCCAAATGCCATAATCGGCAGTCCAAAAATATCAGAAACTCTCATTAATCGTGCCTTGAACCGTGTGCTAAGCTATTTTGTGTCAAAAAATTCCATCCTGCCATTGCCAAAATTTCAAATCATTATTAATCAAAAGCCCTTAAGAAAAGCCAAGTCGTAACAATTTTATTTAGTCGTTTAGCGCAACACAGGGTGCACCATCAGGATCCGACCAATGTACACCTCACGTTTAACCATCTGTACATCATGAAATGGGTCTTCGTCCTCTGCCTCGTCCACCATATTTTCACCCTTTGCTTGAAGATTTGCGCTAATACATAACGGCGGAGATAAATTTTTAAGCACCAGTTTGTCTATACATTATTTCAGCGTTTGAAAAAGTGCTAAATACAAAATTAAAATTTCAAGAGATATTTTCTTTAAATAAGTATATCAAAGCCAATATTTTGCAGAGTATATTTCAGCTTGCGAAAATCTGTAAAAAAAATTGTTTTGAAAATATATTTTAGTTCTAATACGAGTGAAATAATTTTTAACAGTGTGTGTACCCAACCAGTGACACTGTTATGATTCAACGGTTAAAAACCTTTTATAAATCAAGTGGGGCCAGGGAAAAATGATTTGGAACCCACTACGCGCTCTTCTATAATTCAGAGGGGGAAATATTATAAACCATATTATTAAATTGGATTTTATTACATTACTAAGCCAGGGAACTTATTTTTGTGGAGTTTTTTTTTTAAAATGGTTACCTTTTCAGTGACTAATGGTTAAGATTTCAAATTAATATTTCGCTTTAAAAACCAACAGTTGATTAGTTTCCTTCTCAACTATACAATTGCACGCTCTAACGCTCGAGATACAATCAAGAAATCCCCGTCTGCAAAAACTTCCCATCTACCGTTTCGACTCTAGACGCAAACCAACTTCATTTCTGCTATTGTGAATACCCATAAGGGGGGATTTGTTTTGATTGTTGTGCGCACCCGCAAAATTCCGAGAGTGGTTCGCTCATTTGCTACTCGCGCTGTCAGATTGTCATTCTTGACTGGTTCTGGTGTATTGTTTGTTGAAAGTGGAGTGCAGTGCAATTAGCGTACCGCGGCCGTGTTGTTCTTTTCGCTCTTTGTGCCGGAATCCAGACGAGAGTCAGTCGCCAGCGCAAGAATCTATCTGAAATTTTCTTTTAAGTGTGTCCAATCGACGGGGAATTTTCTTCCGACTGGTCTTTGGTGCTTCAATTCTGTTCCGGTCGTGCGTGTGTATTCGATGATTCCTCGGCAAATGTTTAATCATTGATTCGGAGCTAATTCTGAATAATATCCGGTTGAATTCAGCTTTAAGTGTGGCAGTGGCCTAGCAGTGCTCGCGTACGAACGAGTGAAATCCCAAAGTGATTCGATGGCTGAGGGCGGTGATCAATCTACTTCGGTTTATGGGTTTGTCCCTGGCTCCGATGCAGATTATGTGAGTTTGCCATGTTGATTGGAGAGTGCGTGTCATAAAATAGCTTTTGCCTGGTTGCATTTCCTAGTCATTTGCTCGATTTCTAATCGGATTTCTCGCACGACGTGAGATTATCGAATTAGTTTTGACCCGTTTGACTCGAGCAACGTGTGACGGATGGTGACATTTCGACATTAGGTGCAAATGTGTTGTTGCATAGTGCGATTCTCGTAGTGCGACGAATTTCCAACATAATCTATTTTTGTTTGCCTCGTCAATGAATTACCCAAAACAACAACAAATTAGAGAATAATAAACATCTAAACACCAGAAGTGGTTATTCTGGAAATTATTGCGCGAGCACTTCGTAGGAAAGAGATTAAAAAGTTATAAATAAATGCTCACGATTTTTCCTGGTCGTCGTGACCCTATTATGACACACACCTGTAGGATTTGTGCTTTTAAGTTTTCGCATTATGGATAATTGTATTATATTGCGTGGAGTGAAGAAAAAAACAAAAAAAAAGTTGTGAATTACATTCGCCTCCAGTTCCGCGGTCTGCCCTTCGTATTGAAATTGCCGGTCCATGAACGTTTTCTGAAGTGTGAAAGGCACAGTGATTGTGAAAAATAGTTGAACTATTGCACACGTTATAAATCAGCAATACGGATCGGAGTAGTTGGTTTTGAATATTCGTGTAGGATAGCAAGAGGATGTTTGGATTAAAAAGATTGCTCAAACATAGCCGAAGACCTAAGAAAAATTGATCATTTATTTAACTTAGTACACTATTCTAAAAAATTATTAATTATTTAATCGTTATTGAGATTCATCTTGTAGGTTGTGAGTCCCGGTGTATCGTAACAAAAGTTTAATTGCAGATTGCTAAATATTAATAGTCCGCGTAGTGTAGTGGTTATAGTACTCGCTACGTAAGTCTAAGGTCCCTAGTTCAAATCCCGTTGGTGACAAGGAGATTTGTTTCGAGTGGTCTGAGGGCGGACTATAAGCCCACTCAGTTCTGATACGTACTGGTTTCAAATCAGAACGTATCGCAGCTGGGTGGATGGACAAACGGCTAAAACGTGATACTGACCATATCACCTTCTGGTGGGCCGTTAAATTCAATCAAGATAATGAGATAAGAATGTATAGACAATCCAATTTCAAAAGTGTAAACGGTGAAGGGTCGAGTCTCCTACTTGTACATTGAATGAAATACATAAATCACCAGAAAAAAATTGTGAAAATTAGTAGTTGACAGAATTTTTTAAGTGTATTCCCATCATTGTTTGATTACTCCACTAAATTAGATTTGGCCGTATTGGTTTCTGAGTGAATCAAATCAAAGCAATACTTTGTTTTGAGGGTCGGTTGTTCGCCAAAGACTGAGTATTCTAAGTGCACACACGCAAATTGTTGAATAAAGACGGTACCGAAAAATTAAAGTCGACACCGAAATTGCTTATTCAATCTTATTTATTAAGTACGCGGCGTCCCCAATGAACGATTACAATCAACTCACAATCTCGCATCTTGTTGCTCGCGTCTCAAGCTGTAGTGTTGCCAGGTGACAGCTCGGCTACTCCTGTTTCGGAATCGTCCTCGATTTCGCCGTATTCATCTTCGTTATCATTCGAGCCGCTGGTTGAGGCTGGCTGATGGCATCTAACTCCGGTGCCGATTTACAACAGGCTTTCATTTTCTCCGACGTAAACCCTGAACTAAAATGCCGTCGTCAATCCATCCAATGTCCACTAAATATCGGTCGTTACCGAGACATTTTTGAACATCAAATGGGCCTTTGTAGTTCGGCTCTAATTTTCGTGAATGTCCCTTTGCAGGCGGCTCGTGTTCCAACAGAACAAAGTCTTTAACAGCGTAGACGGTGGGGGCAGCGTGTCGTTGATCAAAGCGTCTTTTCCATTTTTCGCGTTCCCTTGAGATGTTAGCCATAGCAGCGTCTCTTCTTTCCCTCATATTTGTATCGATCGAATCTTCAACGTTTTGTTGTAGTGCAGATAACATACGACTCGCGAGAATGGCATTAAGCCTGAAATTGAACACAATCTCGTTAGGGCTATACCCAGTCGCATCATTTTTCTGGGTGTTAATAACCCACTGAAGTTCGCGCATTTCTTCGTCCCAACGATTATTGTTTCCAATCCGAGTGCGTGAATAATTGAGTATCGATTGATGCGCTCGCTCCACTTGCCCGTTGGCTCAAGGGGTACGAACCGCGTTTTTGATGTGTTGAATATTGTTTTCAGCACAATATCGAGCAAATGACTTCGCTGTAAACGCAGAGCCCTGGTCGGTGATGAAGCAGGAGGGAAGTCCAAAACACGTCGTCGTTTCGTTTAAACATCGTAATACTGGAACGGGTTTCGTATTTTTAACGGCTTTTATGACGATGTATTTGGTGAAAGCGTCGGAGATTACCAAAAGGTACGAATTATCAGAGCGGCTTCGCAGAAATGGTCCTTGATGATCCAAGTGAAGTCGTTTGAATGGAACGGGCTCCATTTCGGCAAAATGTAGGCATCCTTCCGTCTTTCCGCCACGGGCTTTGTTGTAATAGCATTCCAGGCACGCTGTGATGTAATCCTCACATATTTTCGCATACGTGGAAACCAGAAATTTTCTTTTATTCGGCTTATCGTCATCGTGGAATGACTGCACAACCTTACAACGTACTCCTTTTGGAACGATAAAACGTAGCTCCTTGTCGACGACACGATAAAGACGGTGATCCTTGATTCGATACTCTCTCAATTGTTTTTCTTGCGCTAACGTGCCGCTCCCTTTAGGACTACAATGATGTTTTCAGGATTTTATCCTGAAGTTGCATCGTTAGAAGCCAGTCTTGTTGAGCGATCGAGACAATAAGTATGAAACCGGCTGTTTCAATATCCTTCTCTGGTCCTACCGGAGCTCGGCTGAGCGCCTCGACGTGAGCCATCTTAGTTCAAATTCGAAAAGTCGCATCCACCATCGGGGAAATTCGGGGTTTCATCTCGCGGCAATTTTTAAGTTTGGCGATAGCGCTGCAGTCCGTCACCAGTTCAAAGACGACTGCAAGGACTTCCTGCTCGTAACTATGATACAGGCTCTCAGCTTCGGTAAAATGTCGACTGTAGTACATTACGGGCTTCCAGTTTCTACCATGTTCGGATTGGAGTAGCACAGCAGCAACACGATGGCTGCTGGCATCGGTATGTACTGATGTTCCGCAGTTACGTTATAAAGTGCAAGGGCAGGTTCTTCGCATAAAATGTTTATGAGCTTCGTAAAGGCTTCTTCATGTTCCAGATCCCAAGAGAATGGCGCATCTTTCTTCAGCAGCTTTTTAAGTGGACGAGCAATGATCGCGTAGTTTTCCACAAACTTACGAAAGAATCCGATCAACCCCAAAAATCGACGGGTTTCTGTGTGATATTCGATGAACGCATGAACATTCTTATTGCTTCGATCTTCTCGCAGCCAGGAACGATTCCGTTTTCGTTCACACGATGACCCCAGAAATTTATCTTGCTTTGCAAAAATCGGCATTTGTATATCCGTAGCGTAAGGCCAACTTGTCTCAGTAGATGAAGACATTTTTCGAGTTTTTCAATGGCTTCGGGTATAGTTTTTGCGCGGATGATCACATCATCCAGATATGTGATAACCTTCAAAGAAGGCTCCATTTTAATGATTTCGTTCATGACTTTTTAAAATTCCTCTGGAGCATTTGCTAGACCGAAGGGCATACGGTTAAATTCCATCTTGGCGTCGTTAGTTACAAAGGCGGTAAATTGTTTTGACGACTCATCTACTTCTATCCGATGATACCCGGTACGGAAATCCAAACCCGAAAAGTAGTTATTTCCCGCAATGGACGCAAATATCTCATCGATTACCGGCATTGGGAATGATTGTTTCACGGTAATTTCGTTTAATCGGCGGTAGTCAATACAAAGTCGATGCTCGCTATTTTTTTTTTTCGACCAAAACTATTGGTGACGCGTATGGAGAATTGGACGGGCGGAATATTTTATGTTCGAGCAAATCTTCAACGATACCATTAACGATCGATCTTTTCGCGAATGAAACACGATAAGGTTTTAGGTCGACTGGTTTATCTGTTGTCAAATTTATCAGGAATTTCGTTAACGAACACTATCCCAGCTCCAATAAGTCTTTCGTGAAACATTCTCTATTGGCGGTTAACACTGACGTTAATCTATTTTTGCCGGTGTCCGATACAGAGTCACAAACTTCCACTTTGTCTAAGTCCACTATTCTTTCCATACGGCACTCTCCACCTTCTATTTTCAAACGTTTACCGTTTCCGCACAAAACGTCACTACTTAAGAGTACATACATTCTCGCAAATAAGATCATTGTCCACGATCAACATGGTTGTCACAAGCGATTCATTGTCGAATGCCACTGTCACGCGCACCATTTTCGTATACATGTTTCACTGCCCGCAAACCCCTTCAAATCTGTTTTACATTCCTGTAGCGAAACATCTGTAAGACTTTCCGCAAACACTTAACGAACAAGCTTACGATTACTGCCGGTATCGATGAAAGCTACAGTTTCTTTATTTTTTATTTTTTTCGATTGGCCTCGTCTAAACGTTCGGATTCACAAATCTCATGAATGCTTTGGCCGGGCTCATTATTGGGACATGATGTCGATTGCACCTCTCGCGACGTTGAGGTTTTGAGCAATTTATGGACAAGTGTCCTGTGGAAGAAAACAATTGAAACATGTACGTGGTTGTCTTTGGTTATTTGCCTTGACACAATTCGAGTCGGCACTTGTTTTCGGGGTCGGAATGGGGTTGCCTCTTGTACGGTTTGCTACACTTACACTTTCACGTGGGCCATAGAGTTGCTTTGGGCGGTTTGCGAAAAATCTTCGGATGGCTTCGAATAATTCTGCTGTCGTTGTAAACTCCGAACACGCTAGCGCATTTTGCAAAGCGCTATGACCGAGGTTGGTTCGAATGTATTGAGTCGTTGTCTTTTTCTGGTTGTTATTATCAGCTTCTCATGGATGGCACTCTCGTTTAGATCGTTTGGGAAATTTTGTTCCAAATCGCGTGCGAGCGTTTCTCATGAAACGTGCTGCCGCAGATGGCTGTCAAACCATAATTTTGCCGCTCCTTTAAACTTTGACGGTGCGGCGAGAAGCAACATCTGGTCGTCCCAGTCGAATTTGTCTCGCAGCATGTTGATCCGACTCACAAATTGAGCCGAGGTAAGTGACAGCTCGGAGTATGGGTCAAAATCGGGTAGAGTCTCACCAACTTCACGAACGGTCAGTGAGCAGCTACTAATACGTGTTGTGGGCAATATCGGTGTTCGTGCTTCCGTATTGTGATGCGTTGTCGGCGCAGCAACCGACGGAAAGGTAACGAGCGATTTGCGGTACGTATGAGACGCTGGACGTTTTCGGCGGGACTTCAGCTTAGCAGGTAGCGGTTTTTTACTCAGGTCTTCAAGCTTCATTGTATACACAGTCTCGCATAAACGTCACGCACTTTAGGGTGATATCCCACTTTTGAATATTGTCAGAGACGGCACCGAAAACAATAAAATTAAAGTCGACACCGAAATTGCTTATTTAATCTTATTTATTAAGTACGCGGCGTCCCCACTCAACGATTACACGCTATAGTAGTGCCAGGTGATAATAGTACACTCCATTTACACCGTGTTGCACACTTTCTGAATTTTCCCCAGGCCCTGATAGTCTGGAGCTGGACATGTCGGGATATATTGTTCTCATTAGAGTTTGTGCCAAAACTGACTTAAGATATAAGCCATATGGTAGCAGTGCGTACTATCACATACATGACCACATGTAGGCCAAGATTTTTTCGCAAATTTATATGGCTGTATGTAAAGAATTGTAGAGTTGTCAACAAAGAATCCCGGCTTTTTTTCGATTTCGAGACTGATATTTTTAAATACCGGCCATGTACTATCCGTGCGTCAAATGCAAAGACGTTCATGCTCCCAGTGAGTGCAAATTGGCTCAGACGGAGCCTGAAGAAAAATTATACTGCGTTAACTGCGGTGTTTTTGG
Source organism: Odontomyia ornata (assembly GCA_963969285.1). Taxonomy (NCBI): domain Eukaryota; kingdom Metazoa; phylum Arthropoda; class Insecta; order Diptera; family Stratiomyidae; genus Odontomyia; species Odontomyia ornata. The sequence continues at coordinate 223,794,577 of OZ017741.1, forward strand.
CCATCCAGCATCATATCGAGGATGCTCCCGATATCAAGATGCAAAAGATGTTTAATTGAGACAATCGGCACCCGTGTCCTACACGAAGTTTTAGAAAAAAAAATCATTACAATTGTTCAAGTATTTCCGATCTTGAAGAAAGGAAAAGAATCGTCATGCCCTAAAAGCTATCGCCCAATCAACTTGCTGACTAGCATCAGCAAGGTGTTTGAAGTGGTACTAAATAAAGTATTAAACGCCCACATTGAGGAATATGAGTTGATGCCGAATTGCCAATTTGGTTTTCGTGCCAGGCGTTCGACCATACATGCTATAACGAAAGTAACCTCAGACATCTGTTGGAAATTAAACAATAGAGAATGCATTGGAGCGTGTCTCATTAATATGGAGAAAGCCTTCGATAAGGTGTGGTCAGATGGACTAATTTTTAAACTGCTTCAAGATAGGTTCCCCAGAGGCCATTTCGCCATGATTGGCAATATGTTAATGAAAAATCATTTGTTGTAACTGATGGAAATCTGACGACAATGCGCGACTTCAAGGTCTTGACCGATCTACAGCAGAGACAAGTTACTGCGCCTCTGCTGTTCTCGATAATCATTTGCAAGCTATTGAACGGCTTTGATTTTATCGTCTTGCCAACGCGATCATTGGTAGCGTTTGCTGATGATCTGGTCATATAAACGGCAGACCCAAAAGCTACAATAGTTCAGAGTAATCTTCAAAAAAATGTTTAATGATGTGCAGCTCTACACTGACAATCAGCGAATGAAAATCAATGCACAGAAGTGCGAAACAATTTTGTTTTGGGCAACGTTGCAAGGGGAAATCCAAGACCTGGAACGTAATTGGAAGGATCCCACATAAATCCTGTGTTCGATACTTCGGCGTTCATCTCGATCCGTATCTGTACTATACTGAACATGTCAAAATCATGCTCAGTAAAGCACAAAAGGTATTCATGGCCCTTCGACGACTCTTTCATTCCAGATACATTGATCAAAAGGTCAAAGTTATATTTTACAAGACCCTGATTAGACCAGCTTTGACATATGGATTGCAGATCTGGTACAACCAGCATGCTAGTACTATGGAAAGATTAAGAGTTTTCGAAAGGAAATGTCTTCTGAGACGGATTGGAAACATTATATATCGAATAGAAGAATTTATCAAACTGCTGAAGTGACAATAGTTGATATCTTCATATTGAAACTTCTTCGGAATCATATCGCAAGATCTGTGACTGTGAGTGAAAACCCTTGGATTTCACAGATGTTCCACCCTACAGACGGGTATATAGCGACTTGCCTCGCTACTGACTTCGTTCCTCCAGAAACATTCGTGTATTTAGGCATGAATTGATATGTTCTTGATTCTGACGGCGTCCCAGTCATATATCACATATATCGACGGGCCACCGATAAGAAGATAAAATATCCTCCGAATTTGAGTTCACGAGACCAACAATTCCAATGAAGATACTCATTTGCTAGATTCGTTGAAGCTGGTCGAGCTGAGACGGAGCAATCTAGGTATGGGTTGCTGAATGACAATGTCTAAATTATTTGTGTTTGTTTTCAGTTTTTTTGATTTTCGTTACTTAGTTTCGGAGTCTCAGCTCATTATTGCTACATTTAGTGTTGTTGTTTATTTGTGTTAAAAATTAGGGATATGTATTTCACTGAAAAAACATCCGTGGAGCTGGTTTACAGATATTCGTGTAATAATATAGCAAGAGTGATGTTCATATGAGACTAGCGAATAAAATGAAACTAAAGAATTCGTTATTCTATGTAAATTGTACCAATCTAAACCTAAACTTTCTTCCTCCGTGTCAATCGTACGTATTTTTATAAATTAAAATAATTTTTAAAAACGTCAATTAGAAAGTAATTTTAGAAGGAAACTTATTACATCGTCGAACTATTCGAACAATTTATAGAGTATCTGGATTTTACCTGCGAGAAAGTTTCAAAAAAAAAGAAAAGTTTTTTCACCGGGGGGATGGAGGAGCCCGACGGCTTCCCACCGCTGGGGGACCCAGAGCCAGGCATTTCCAAAATTACAAATGATAAAATCATAAAGCGGAAAAATGAGCAAGACAACTGTGAGCATGGAAAGCGTATTACGCTCTCAAGCGAAGATTATGAAAAAGTAACCAGGGAAAACGCTAGGGTATGAAACAAAACGACAAGTTGAAAATCTGTATACAGAGTTTGGAAGATATGGTCCGGACGTTGTCAAATGGGAGCAAACCAAAAGTGAAGCCACAGAATACGTCCGGCAAAGAGGAACCGATATTAACTAAGAAGAATGAGAAAAAGGAAACAACAACAACAAGCAAGACCAACGAGAAAGCAGTACCAACACAGAATACTCAAACATATAAAACAAAATCGCAAGATACGAGCAAGCCATCAATCCATGATGCTGAAAATATCCTGAGCGCAGGAGGAGCGAACGACAGCACCAATTATTATGCGGTGCTGTCAGCAATGAACAAGGAAATGGACATCGAGATGGAGAGCAACGATAGCATAGGTAATATTGATAGTAGTAATAATTTCATTCAATATTTAAAATTAAAAAATAAGGAAAAAGAGAAGAAGCCAACCGGTGTGTCTGCTGGTTCTCCTAATAAAATTAATAAGGCAAATAAGAAAGTTCCTCCAATTAACGTTTTTGGGTAGCGTGGAGGAGATATGGTTCGATTATTGGCAGCCGAACATAAAATCGATAACTTTGAAGTTAAGAGAGTGACCGCTGATAAGCTCACGATCAAGACAAAGACACTGGCTGATTTCAAACTGGCGAAAGATGCTCTTAATAGTGTCAAAGCTCCCCACTTCACATACACGCCAAAGGCGGAAAAAAATCAGACCTTCCTGTTGAAGGGCTTGGACTGTGAGGAGAATACAGTTGATCTCCTTGAAATGTTGCAGGAAGCTCCACCAGCTGTTAAGTTCATCTGTGTGAAAAATTTTGCTACAAGGACATCAACTGTCGAAGGTAAAATATTACCATTTTATTTGGTCCAAATTTCTAACGATAGCAGTCCGAGTGCCCTCCAACAGGTAAGTTACTTAAACTTTAGAGTTGTGAGGTGCGAGCGCCTCCAAAAAACTGAGGTCAACCAGTGTTACAGGTGTCAAAGATTCGGTCATTCGGCTGCCAATTGTGCAATGCACTATCGCTGTGTTAAGTGCAAAGATATTCACGCCCCCGGCGAATGCAAATTGGCTCAGATGGAGCCAAAAGAAAAATTGTATTGTGTTAATTGCGGTATATTTGGTCATCCAGCATCATATCGAGGATGCCCTCGGTATCAAGATGCAAGAGTTAAATTTTCCCCAAAACAAACCAAAGTTAATCACAATTTGTTACCTCCCAACTTCGTCAAACCCGGGGTATCATTTGCACTTGCTGCCAGAGGACCAGCAGACAACAATGTAAATAAAATAAATAATGTAAGTGGCAATAATGAGCTGCTTCTCAAAATCTACCAGCAACTTGAATCTCTTTGAGATAGAATTAATAAACAAGACCAAAAAATCAATTTCGTTTTTCAACGTTTAGGCCAACATGTTTCAAAATAGTTTGTCATCCAGTCACATTCCCATGGATAAGATTCGTCTCATCTCTCGATTAACGTCAACTCCATTGTTACTATACATCGGTGTGATTATCTCCTTGAATTCATTGTTAAGCAAAAGCCTGACATCATGCTTCTCACCGAAATCCACCTCAATTCATGGCACTCCCTGACATTCAAGGATTTCGAATTCGTAAGAAACGATAGGGTAATAGGTGATGGGGAAGGTGGCACCTGGATATTGGTTCCAAGACCCTATTGTTTCCAAAATATTGATCAAGTCGAATTCAAAAGCTTTGAATCTCTTGAACTGTCCGTTATCAAAATTTCACTGCCAGGTGGGGATAACCTCTTCGTTATCTCTGCCTATGCAACTGGTGGAACTGTTCTCAAGCTCAAGGAGGAACTCAATTCCTTGTTTGAAATACTCGAATTGAACAGGCTTCATAATTATTATATTCTTGCTGGTGACCTGAACGCCAAGCATACATCATGGCTGAATGCCACCAATCATCCCAGAGGTGTATTCCTGAAATCGTGGATAACAGAGAACCAAATTGAATACAGGTGTAATCTATATGGGTCGGAGTTCCCAATATACCCTAGGACAAATTCATATTTGGACCTCTGCATTGCTGACGCAAGATATTGAATTCAGCTTTAATAGTCCTGAACGAAAACTGCAGGTGCTTCCTTACGATAGCGACCATAATGCAATCGTAATGGAAATCAATCATCAAAGGGATGATTTCTTCCTCATTCCAGTTCAACATGAAAATCATCGGTTGAACTTCAAAAAAACAGACTGGGGAAAGTTTCAAAAGAAGTTTAATCGGGAGTATCAGAAGCAATATCCCCCTTCTGATGGTGGCAAATCTTGCTCAATGATTCCTAATGACAGGAATCTAACTAACGATGAAATAGATGTCTATTTGTCGAAGTTAGAGAAGCTGACGTTGGAAACGATTGAGAAAGTCGTTCCCAAGATTAAACTTCGAAACAATATGGAAGGATATGTACATCAACCATCGCAAGGTTGAAAAGATTGAAAAGCCTTCTCACACGCGTCAACAATATTTATCGACGATTTTTGGACTACAACCATCCCTCGTTCGCTTTGTTAAAATCACACCTGAAGAATGTCCGGAACTTAATCCGGTCATACTTCAGGAGAGAGGTCAGCAATCAATGGGCGGAAAAATTGCGGGGTATTAGCCCACAGGACCCAGACGGCGTGTTCGCGAAAGTGAATAGCATATTCCGCAAGAAGTCTCGAGTGAAGGTATCGAATCTTGAAGTCACTAGTGATGAGATAAATCTTCTCGATAATGCTGGTATCGAAATTGATAGTACGACTCCGGATAGAAATGGAAACTGGATCATTTGTGAAGGATTGGATAAACTTGCCCTGATTGGAACACATTTTGAACTGGTTCATCTGCCAAACCCAGAGAGAGGGAATGAAATATTTTCAGAGATCGTTGAAGCAAAAGTTTCCGACTTCAAATCAAGCCTGAACGGCCAATCAATTCTTCATTTCAATGAAACATTAACATCTGACCTCATATCGAGCTTGAATCTTATTGATTATTTTGTCAGCTATGAAGACTTGTGTTTCATATTTCGCAGGATAAACAACAAGAAATCATGTGGTACTGATGGTATTCCAAATGTAGTTCTGCGACATTTGCCTGAGGTTGCTATTAGGAATTATTGCATATTGTTCAACAACATGTTGAGCAATTCATAGTTCCCAAATGAGTGGAAAAAGGCTAAGGTATTTCCGATCTTGAAGAAAGGAAAAGAATCTTCATGCCCCAAAAGCTATCGCCCAATCAGCTTGCTGCCTAACATCAGCAAGGTGTTTGAAGTGATACTTACAAGAGCATTAAACGCCCACATTGAGGAATATGAGTTGATGCCGAATTGCCAATTTGGTTTTCGTGCCAGGCATTCGACCACACATGCAATAACGAAAGTAACCTCAGACATCTGTTGGAAACTAAATGATAGACAATGCGTTGGAGCATGTCTCATTGATATGGAGAAAGCCTTCGATACGGTGTGGTTAGATGGACTAGTTTTTAAACTTCTTCAGGACAAGTTCCCCAGACACCTTGTCGCCATGATGTGTAATATGTTGTACGGGAAATCGTTTGTTGTAACTGATCGAAATCTGACAACAATGCGCGAATTCAAGGTCTTGAATGGTCTACAGCAGGGAACAGTTACTGCGCCTCTGGTCTTCTCAATCTTCATTCCCAAGCTATTGAATGGCTTTGATTTTAACGTCTCGCCAACGCGATCATTGGTAGCGTTTGCTGATGATCTGATCATATAAACGGCAGACCGAAAAGCTACAATAGTTCAGAGAAATCTCCAAAAAATGTTCAATGATGTGCAGCTCTACACTGACAATTGGCAAATGAAAATCAATGCGCAGAAGTGTGAAACAATCTTGTTTCGGACAACGCTGCAGGGGGTCACTCAAGACCTGAAACGTAATTGGAAGGATTTCCACATCATGGCTGGCGAGGGTAGTCTAGAACGGGTTCCACATAAATCGATACCTCGGTGTTCATCTCGATCAGTATCTGTGCTATACTGAACATGTGAAAATCATGCTCAGTAAGGCGCTTAAAGTAGTCATGGCCCTACGAAAACTCTTTCATTCCAAATACATTGATCAAAAGGTCACAATTATCTGTTACAAGACCCTGGTTAGACCAGTTTTGACATATGGATGTCAGATCTGGTACAACCAGAATGCTAGTACTATGGAAAAATTAAGAGTTTTCGAAAGGAAAAGTCTTCGTGCATGTACTGGTTTGTACAGAAAGCCTGAAACGGATTGGAAACATTATATATCGAATAGAAGAATTTATCAAACTGCTTAAGTGAAAAGAGTCGACATCTTCATATTGAAACTTCTTCGGAATCATATCGCAAGATCTGTGACTGTGAGTGAAAACCCTTGGATTTCACAGCCGTTCCACCCTACAGACGGGTATATAGCGACTTGACTCGCTACTGGCTTCATTCCTCCAGAAGCATTCGTGTATTTGGACATGAATCGATACGTTTTTGATTCTGACGGCGTCCCAGTCATATATCACATATATCGACGGGCCACCGATAAGAAGATAAAATATCCTCCGAATCTGAGTTCACGAGACCAACAATTCCAATGGAGATACTCATTTGCTAGATTCGTTGAAGCTGATCGAATTGAGACGGCGCAGTCCAGGTATTGGTGGCTGAATAACAATGTCTAAATTATTCGTGTTTATTTCCAGTTTTTGTGGTTTTTTCGTTATTTAGTTTTTTGAGTTTCAGCTCATTATTGCTACATTTAGTGTTGTTATTTATTTGTGTTAAAAATTAGGTATAGGTTAGGTATATGTTATGTTTACTATATTACGTTAGAGATAAGATTAAACGCTTAGGTTAGGAACATTGTTATAGAATTTTTTTAGTAAAAGATAAAGTTTTTGATTGCATTATAAATAATTTTAGGATAGTGTTGGTTGGTTTTTTCTCCTCTTTCCAATTGAATTGTAAAAATATGTAATAATCTTAATTAATTGAATTTGCTATAGTTTTTTTTGATGAAATGTGTTAATGATAACGTATAAATTTAGAGAGCCATTTGGGCCATTAAGTTTTTTTATTGTTATTGTTTGGAATTTGCTTTATATTCTTTTAAAATATATAACGATTAGTATTAAATAAAGCGCCTTTGACTGTGAGTGTGACCACATATAATATACACCATGGGCAAATCATAATATAAGGATATCGAGTATTGAAGAGTGCGTCACTGTGCGGGTTAAGCCACCAAAGGAGCCAACTTAGCCCAAACAGTGATAACGGCTGGCGCCGATGCCGTGGCCAGCTGATCCTCTAACCGCGAGGCAGAGAAGAAGGCCCAGGGCACAATCAGTCGGTTGCAAGTGCCCAAGCCGAGCATTCGTACAAGGAAGTTGCACTGATATTCATATTCGAGAGTTGGAGGTATTTGAGCCCTTTTTGGCATAATTCTGAAGATAATTTATTCTTTTGAGCATCATAATTGCTTATTTTCCGCGGTCGCGAGCGTCTGCTCTGCCGCTGCTGTGGCGGCAAGTTCTAACACGTGTTAGTTAGAACAAGAATACGCAGAAAGATTAATCACTACACGAAGCTTACCTAGAGAACAAATGGTAAAAGGCTGAAGGGAGAGGGAAAGAATCGATTGCAATTTCAAGAGATAAACAAAATAAAGAAAAATGGATGCCGAGGCAAATACAATTAAAAATTGTAGTCAGAATTAGTGTTTGCTCAAAAAGAATAAGAAAAAACTGTGATTGATAGCGAAACGTACATTAAAAGATGCACTAGACAAAAATTGCAGTACTTCTATTGCTAAATATTTTGTATCTAGTTTAGATGATTTGAAAAGTAAAGAAAAATGTAAGGAAGCCGATAGATTGACTGAAGAATTAAGATTACGACAAACTAAGCTAAATCAGAGTGCTAATATAAAAAAAATTAAACCTGATTTCATAATTTTTCATTATGTTAAATTCATTTTTTATGTATAATAAATGAATAATTCATGTGTCATACTCATTCGTCGTTTTTCAAGTTATTAGGTTCCTGATCATGAAGTAAATTTTTCCCATATTCTTCCCCTTTTTCTTCAAAATATTTCCCCTATATTCCTAAAATTTAAAAAAAGGGGCGGTGAACCCTGGAAATGTCAACCCGTTCTTTTGTCCGAGTTGACAGCTGCAGGAGTGGCTGCCATTCCCACTACCTATATCAGACAAAAGCCTGTTACTACAAAACCTTTAATTTGATACCCTAAATGATCACCTTTGGTGTGAGCATTTTTTCACGGCTGACTCTACATGAGGAGACTTGGAAAAAAAATGTTAACACTAATACTTACTTCTGATTCAACCAACACGCATGGTTATTTCAGACTAGCGATTTAAAGTAAGGGTTTGTAAACTAGTATAAAACTCTTAAGAAATAAGGAAGAAAATAGTGAGTGTTATGAGAGACTTTGCACTCTTTTTAAAATAAGAATATTCTTTTTATCATTTTGATGCTTTTTAAATTGAAATGTAAAAACAAATATTATCTGTAATATTCGAAATTTATTATATCTTTTATTATTTTTGTGTGTTTTAAATAAATGAAAGTTGAATAATGGAAAAATAATAGTTTATGCACATCTCTGCTGACAATTTGCCATCTTCTATCGAACATTTTCTACGTTTGGGTATCCATTGAAGTACACTGAACTACTTACAACCCTTCACCGCTTCCTATTGTCCATATTTGCAGACATCAATAAATAAATGTAATGTAAATATCATGTGCCTAATTCATATATCGACAAATTCGTATCTTATCTGCATAAATAAATATATGTTTTTGTTCTGTAAATATTGACATAACGGTAATATACCCGCGATTCGCTTCCACGTTGATAATGTCATCAAAAGTGTTATAATAGTGGCCTTGACAAGAAATCGATGTTACTTTACTCTGTGAGTATACCCCACTATTCTCACGTTTATTTACGCTTCTCTTGAGGTGCGATAGGAAATCGAGTATAGGAATCAATATACACATTAGCTAGATTAAATTGATTTCATATTAGTATAAGAATACATTCTATCTATTTTATTGTTTACATTTAGTAGCTTTGATTGTCTTATTGAATCTTTGAGTAGTGGAATTAATTCGGTAAATGGACATTTTGCCGCCAACGCGCTGTAATAATAGGTTTAATTTAATAAGTGTGGGGTGAAAGTTGAAGGCAGGAGGTCTTAGCTGTCATGTAAGTTGATTAAGGCCTAGTGCGTTATGATATACGAGGATTTCTTCCCACGAACATTTTTGTGTGTATGGAGCAGAAAAGGTCAAAGTACGACAATTTATTTGTTAATGCCGATATGATAGCAAAGAACAGCTAAATTTTCCAAGAACTAGATATTGATCAGGATATATGATATAAATTATGTTGAACAGAAAATGAAGTTTTCTGTTGTTTTATACCTAGCCTGAATATTGATAGCTGGCACCAAAAATGGATTTATGGAAATGATCCAGTTCTCTACACCGAAGTTCCCTGAGCCTGTCATTTCGCAGAAAAATTATCTGCAAGTAAACAGAAATTATCAATCCAACAAAGGGTACAGTTGAAATTAAGCACTTGACGGCCATTAGCCCAAGATCTCTTATCTGAGTTTATGATTGATAATAATCAAGTGTTGCTTTGTCATTGTATTAAATTCTCACGTGCTTCCCTGAATAATTTTTATCTCGATTATTGCTGAAATTCAATTAGATAAAGAAAAATTACCCCAATTTTTTCTTTCATAAATTTTATGAAAGAAATCAGGTTGTAACCCTTTTCTGCAGCAATAAATAATAATGATGGAGTTAAAGGCCAAAAAGAACGGGAAGAAGTGTTATTTTCAAGTCGATGGTAGTCACCAGGTCAAAAAAAGGATAGAAATTTTCGGAAAATTGTAGCTTTCCCTTAGTCACAGATGGTAAGGTATTTTCTTAAAGAATTTTGTTATCATTCGAGAATGATTTACTTTGAAGTGGGTGGATGAAAAATACTTTTAAAACATTTTATTTTAAAATGTCTAATGATTTATTTCTTTGCATTGGGCCTTGCTGTTTTTGATTCGAGGACGCGTTTCAGCTCATTCTGAAGATTAATCTTCAGGATATATCTTTTTATATAGGGCGATTCATTATGTTTGGTTTCTAATTTCACGATGCGTCCCAGCATAGCGACCGGTATCTAGCGAATGATACGAGTAATTTTGGCTTCCAAAGGATCGATTGAAGCTGGCTTATCCTTGAAGACCTGAGACTTCGTGTGACCCCAAAGAAAATAATCTAAAGGTGTGATATACAATCTTGGCGGCCAATTTACTGGTCTAAAACGTGAAATCAGGTTCTCACCAAAATGATTTCTCATAAGTTGCTCTAAGAGCACGAAAAACATTTCTCACAGAACGCTGATTTTCGTAATACAGCTGAACAATTTGGATATTTTGTTGCGGTGTAAGTCTTCCCATGATGATTTGTCAAACAATACTGAATAAAAATTACATTTTGTTTGACAGGAGTCACGCGTGGTCTGTCAAAAACAGCCTATTGAAAATGAATGAATCACCCTTTATATGATGGGTAGGTCAGGAAAACCAGGACGAAGGGAAAACATTATGAAAATCTGAGAAAAGTAGCAAATATGATAATGAGAACAAAGAAAAGAAATATGACGACCAATTGAGAAGTATCGGTGTAACTCAAGATAAGTATACAAAGTAGTGAAAAGCCTGAAACGAGTTTATCGGTCCAAGACCACGCTCTGCTGTAATGACATCGGCAACATAATCGCTGATGAAAGCAGGATTAAGGAAAGATGCGCATCATATTCCAAGAACCCCGTAATCCTCCGCAATTGAGTAGAAAAGCGTTGGGTCAGGTAAAGGATAAAGGAATTTTTACACCTGAGTATATTCTTATGAAATTATGAGCATATTACAAAAAAGCTGGATTTTGAAAATTCCAATCAAATCTCTGCTTTCTATATCCTCCCGACGCGACGGTTGACAGCATCTGGATGATGATGTGCTCAATGGTTTCGACAATACTCTGCCTACTGATTTCGCTGGATATTATGAAATTTACACTGATTTGCTCACAAAATCTGAAAATATGCATGGAGTGCCCAGTCCTTCGACTTCTACAAAGTCTAGACAATCAAAGAAGCCACCAAAATGTGTCTCAGGCTGAAAAGAATAAGCGATGAAACTATTCTTACGAGTAATACTGTTGATCAAGACAAAAAGGCCAAAGATGATAGCTTTATCGTATTTTAGGGATTTATATTATGCTTTATATAATACGCCGAAATCGTACAATATTAAACCAATTTCTACCGTAGAAAATAAACTTGACATTAAAATTACGGAAAGATATTGTAGATGATTCTGATACCAAAACTTTATTTTATAAAATCGATTGCGAGGATTGCGATATGACATATATTGGTCAAACAAAACGCAAATTAATAACACTGGATAAATAACATAAAAGAAATTTTGAAAGAAATGAGCTAAAATCTGAATAAGCTCGACATGCAAAAGAATTTAAGCAGAACATCAACTGGGTAAAATCTATTATTCTTGATGTTGAAAATTTTTACAGTAAACGATTATTTTCTGAAATTGCTTATGCATTCACATAAATATTAACACATTGATTAAGATGAGAGACACAGAAAAGTTGCTCTATGTTTAAAAAGATTCTTTGAAATTTATTATAAATTATTATTATTTTTTTTCTTTAAAAGCCGTCGGGCCTTGCTCGTTTGCGTGAGCAGACGCGTTTCGATTCCTTTGAGGCATCTTTAGCGTCTTAAGGATGTGTGGAAGGCAATGACTTTATACAGATGTGGGATGGGTTAAACAGGTAGGTCCTAGGTTAGGGCAGGCACAGGGACATTATGTTTTTACTTGTGAAAATTCTTTGTGTGCAGCTACATAATTGAGTTACTACAACTAATTCTCCTCAAGCCATCACTCTTATTAGATACACACCGGTGATAACGAACACCAGGTTTAGAGGTGAGAGAATTGTTTTTAATTGTCCTACTTACGCGACCTCAATATGTTTTTCTAACTACGAATTATGTTCAGGTTAATTTTCTTCCGTAAGTACTTGTCTTTGCTAAATTTTAAATTGATGATTTCATTATTTTTACATCAATTTAATGTAAATCTATGCGATAATTTTTTGCTCTACAGTGAGCTTTTATAGCTTCGTGCAGATATCGATCTCGTTTTCGGATGGCTCCGATAGCTTGAAATTACTTATGAAAATTCTTTGTGTGTAGCTACATGATTTGCTTTTTAATAATTTTTCTGAAAAATTATTAGAGAAGAAAAATGTTAAAAGCCTGCTGGAAAGCGAGAGTTCGGAGTGGCATTTATTGTGGATAGGGAGTTCAAATCGCACGTTATTGATTTTAAGGAAGTCAATAAACGGACGTGTGCGATCCGTATAGAACCGAAATTCTTCAAAATTTGGCTGATAAACGTACATGCCTCGACCGAAGAAACGGACGAAGAAACGAAGGAAAGGTTCTATAATCGCCTGGAAAGATTAGTCAACTCATTGCCTACAAACGACACAAAAATAATTATGGGTGATGTCAACGCTAAGGTTGGCAATGAGCTATCTCATCGGGGAACAACTGGAAGATATAGCCTCCACGATTAAACAAATGTCAACGGCCAGCGCCTGATTGACTTTGCATGTAGCGGAAATCCAGTCATAATTCGACTTGCTTCTCACATCGACGCATACATAAAATGACTTGGGTGTCGTCGGATGGCAACACACAAATCGACCATGTTCTGATCCAACAATGATGGGCCTTGAGCATACTTGACGTCCGTACATACCGAGGAGCCAATTGTAGCTTGTATCATTACTTGATCAAACTATCCTATCGATGTTGCATGTCAAAGGCATATTCGGCGAAAACCAGCCCTCTACAAAAATTCGAAATCGAAAGGCTCCAACAGCATCGATGATTCCAGTGGCGCTCATAAAATATGGTGGCAGCGGTATTCAGAAAGCCATCCACAAAGTCGTCCAGCACATTTGGCAACAAGAACATATGCTGAACGAATAGAGCTAATCAATTATATTCCCTATTCACAAGAAAGGTGACAAGCTACTGTGCGAAAACTGCAGAGGCATATCCCTACGTTGTACGGCGTACAAAAACTTCCAAGATCTTAGAAAATAAAATCAGATCATACGCCAACAGTATTATTTCGGAGTATCAAGTTGGCTTTAGGGCAGGTGGATCAACGATAGACCAATTGTTTACTGTCAAGCAGGTATTTGAGAAATGCTGGGACTTCAACATAGACTAGCAAGCATTCAACTGTATTGATCGTAAATACTATAACAGATTATGCTTTGCTTTGGTATCCCAGCCAAATAAGGCCGTCTTACCAAAATGACAATGACGATGACAACCTGCCACGTTCGCATCCGTAACCAACTCACCGACTCCTTTGACAAAAATATCGTTTAAAGCAGGAAGATGGGTTGGCTCCACTGCTATTCAATTTCGCTCTGGAATATGTCATCAGAAAGTGACCTATCGATCCAAGTGGTAGGTTATTATACAAGGCGAGCCAAGTGGTAGCCTATACGGACGACATCAATATTTTGTCATGGTCGTTAATAACCGGCAAAGAAATTTTCCTGAAACTCGACAGCGAAGTAAAACTAGTGGGCCTAAATATCAATGAGAATAAAACAAAGCTCATGATGCCGCCTAGAAAAAATACCTCAAACCCCAAAATATCACACTTGGCAGATATTAGAGTGTCATAAAACGTGTAAAAATTTCACGTCAATCGGATGACAGACAGCAGAGTTATCGAGGTAAGAGTAAAGTCGCTTTGTCATTTGTTTGAAAAATAGAAAAAAGCGAGTTTCGCGTGTTGATAAAATATTGTTTTTTAATAGGTTAAAACACCGTAGAAGCCCAGCAATGGCTTGAAAAACATTACCCGGACTCCTCTCCATCCAAACCAACGATTTGTCGTTGGTATGCTGAGTTTAAATGTGGTCGTACGGACACAAACGATGCGGAACGTTCGGGTAGGCCATTGAAAGCCGTTACACAGGAAAATGTGAGTGAAGTGTTAAAAATTGTAATGTAAAATCGCAAAGTGAAGGCCCGTGAGATTGCAGAAATGACACAGATATCATCTGGAAGCGTATTTACAATCCTTCATGAAAAATTGAGCATGAAAAAGGTTTTTTCCAAGTGGGTGCGGCGATTGCTTTCAGTGGAACAAAAACAGCAACGAGTTGATAATGGCAAAATTGAACGAATTGGGCTTTGATTTGCTTCCCCACCCCCGTATTTGCCAGATTTAGCCCCCATCGACTACTGGCTCTTTGCTGATCTCAAAAAAATGCTCGAGGGAAAAAAATTTGTCTCGAATGAGGAGGTCAATGCCGAAACTGAAGCCTATTTTGAAGCAAAGAATAAATCCTTCTATAAACATGGTGTAGAAATGTTGGAAAGGCGTTGGAAAGATTGTATCAGCCTAAAAGAAGATTATATTGATGAATAAAAATGATTTTTGAAAAAAAAATGTTGTTTTCTTTGTTAGTCTCGGGACTTATTGAACGATGTGTTATGTACATCGTTGGCAAATTTTTCTATTATGAAGGGTCTACTCAAGAGGGATCACCTTTCTCCCGAAATGTACACGTCGAAAAATTAAACAATATAGCGGTTGTTTAGAAAATCACATTACAAAACAGTACCAATAAAAACGTAATTTAACACGCATCTATGCACTCAACCTTTACTTCAAACCGACAGATTTTGGCCGCAATAATACAATTTTATTCATCTAAGTCTCGCAAACATACGCGGACACTTACATCAGCTGTCAACTACCGTGTTGCCTTTTTAGGTCTTTGTAAAAAAAATTTTTACAAAGACCGTCTGTCCGTACGTCCGTCTGTCCGTCCGTCCGTGCGTCACAGCTAATTTCCTCAGAAACTATGGGAGCTAGAATGCTCAAACTTTGTGAAAAGGTCAGAAGTGATGGTCTCTCAAAAGTTAAGGTCTTAACAAAAATTTAAAAAATTTTTAAGGGGGGTCGCCCCCTCTAATAACGAATTAGTCCTTTAAATTTTTTTTAATCAAAGGTAGTCGAGTGGTGTATCAAATGAAAGGTTAGAACTTTTCGAATCTGAAATAAACAAATCATGTTGTGAATTAGGGGGCCCAGGGAGAGGCAAAATGTACCAAAAGTTTGTGTACCACCCCCCCGCCCCCCCAATTCTGAACACGGATAAACCGTATCGAAAGTTGAATACTGTACAGCCGGTATGACTTCCCGAGGTTTTGAAGTGTGCGAATAACACAGTAACCCAAAATAAGGAGTCTTTAATTTTATAGCTTTTGGCGAATATGAGTCTCTTTTTCCTATTTCACTTGCTCACGAACGGTTTTTATGGGGTACACTTCGGTATAAATTTCTTCGAAAAATTAACCTTATAGTTTCGGGATGTACACTTTTATTAATGTGTTTCAATTCTTGTTTGACTTATTTAGGAGCACTTACTCATCCTACTGTCGCATCCTTGCGCCGAACACAAGCACTCGCACGCGGCCTGTGATTCCGCAACTTTACGTGTCTTGTATCAGAAAATGATGGATAATTCGGTGAATTTGTGCAACACATAATAAAAACAAGTCTTATGTATAAATGCTATAAAAAAATATTTTTTTTTCGTGAAAAGCCATCGAGCCTTGCTTTGTTGATTTAGCAGACGCGTTTCGACTCCTTTGAGCATCTTCAGTGACACCAAACGAAATGATTGACTAATAAAATATTCATTCAAACGCTTTTTAAGTTTGTTCTCAATCTCAATTTTTCAGAAATATGACACAATAAGATATAAATCAACATAACAAAATAAAATGAAATATTCTTCCTTAGTCTAAATCACTAATATACATACATACTAAAGTCATCATAGAGATTAATCAACGTTATCATTAATTTCACAACGTTATAGGAACTCAAAAGTCACATTAATTTTTTATGTTTTTTTCATGACAGTATACGTATTATCTCAATTCTAATTAAATAAATAAAAAATAAAAAAATGTCTAACAACTCTTTTTGGAGTACTATAATAGATTACTGGTCATCAGTATCCATGGTATCTGCTGAGGACGCACATTATGGGCATATAATCATCACATGTTCCAGACACATGTGTTTTTCACATTTGAAACAATGTATTTTTTCTTACGATTCTTTATCCTGTCACAATAGTTATAGCGACCTGTAACACGTAGAACTTGGTCTGAAAACGGTTCTTCAGGAATTTCCAGGATTTCTTTTATTCTAAGTTTGATTATTCTGGAAATAGAGGAAGAGATATGTGACTTTCCATGAATGCGTAACGAGTTTTTTCAATAAACGTTCGTCTTACAATAGTTGGCTCACTATTGTGTTCAAAAACCACTTGTGCATTCACGGCTGCAATATTGATTACAGTTTGAAAAAACAGGGGCTACCTCATGATTGTTGTATACGTTGCAAAGTTTGTCCACCATATCTACACCCGATTTTGTAACATTGTGATCGAGTTTATTCGTAATATCAGGTGTTCCGGATGATTCGACGACTTTATTATTTCGATGCACACTAGAGAGCAAAACAACATTGTTTTCCTTTTTTTTGGTATGTAACGCACCAATGCGGTTATGTTTGTTTTGGAATCCAAACAAACATGATTTCATTTCACGTCCTTTTCTGGCACAGAAAAAAGGTGGTGCTTGGGACTTATTATCCTCAAAGTAGCTAATGACGTTCAATTTTCTTCAGAAAAAAGAGTTGTGGTCAACTGACAACTAGAGTACCAATTATCGGTTGTCACATTTCGTCCTGATCCTGAAACTAATTCGCAAAGATAAACGACAACATCTGTAGGCTTATTGCTATATTGAAACGGACCGTCTGGTTGGGTACCTACATAAACCTCCATGTCCATGTTGTTTGGTATATACTGTCGAAAATTGCATTTCCCGCGAAAAGCTGGTAGCATTTCATCTATGGTCACAAAAGCAAATGGAGAATGACCCTGTTTAAAATTATTGACAAATTCATTCCAAAACTCCCTTATTAGTGCAAGCTTATCAAACTGTATTCTATCAGCTCAAGTATCTTTGTGTTCGAATCTCATTGAGCCGAAGAGAAATAAGAACCTATGGACGTTCATAAGTAATCTGGCAATCTCAATAGAGGAACCATTTTTGCTGTATAATTCCTAGGCGTTCTCACGGTTAGATTTTTTCACACCGCACAATAAGAGTAATCCGATCAATCCCCTTATTTATGTCAGTGTTGTCTCTCGAGCATCTTTTTCTCGAGAAAAGTTAGGCTGTATATTTCTTATGAACTTATTGGTGCTATCTGCAACAATACTCAACAACTGATCACTGATAAAGTGAGAAAAATACTCTACAGGTGACCTCAAAGACAGAGCATCAGGTAATACTTTTGGAAGTCATTCTCTAATTACACTAGCAGTTTTCGATCTGGTAAAAATAGGTGGACATTTACTCCAAACAGTACCGTCTTTTCCAATATGCTAACCGCCCGGTTTGTTTGCAAATTGAAAATATGCCCACAAAGGCAAGCTTCAATCGTTACTGCCACTAAGTTCACTATCCGATTGAACACACTCATCCTGTTGTACCAAGCACTGAATCAGGTTATCTTCTTCGTCCAAAATATCAAATTCCGTATTCGTCTCCTCTAACATGCCCTCCTCCTCAAGCATGTGAGTTATTCACCGTTGTAATTCTTCGTCACTCATTGTTTACAATAAACAGAGTAATAAATAAGACACGTATTACATAAACTAATTTAATTTTATATAATACAAAAAAAATGAACTATTCACCCAGGTTGGAATTTCATTCGATTGAATTTTCCCGATACACAACCGGTCCTGTGCGGAATTCTGGACCGCAAATACATATAACAAAACATGTGCGCATGCGAAGAATGCCATATGATCAGTGTGACCAGATTTTATTTGAGGAATCTACTGCTGGTGCAGGTTAAAATCTACTAAATTATACTGAAAGCAAATCTGAAAATCACTGATAAATCTACTTCATTTTTTCACTTTTAAGTCAAAATAATAAAATTAAAAAACTCAATATAAATAAGAAAACAATGTTTACTATAAAAAAATCAACAATTTTGGTTTACATATTAAAGTAAGAAGCTATTTCAAGTTTAAATAAAATATTTGGAGGAGTTATGGTTCCTCGTCTTCTTTAGTCTATGCTTTCATACAGCTGTTTTGAGTCCATTAATTTTATCATGTTTTTGTGGGGTACGAAATTGCTACATCCTCCTTCAATCTTTTGAAATCCTTCTTTTGTATGCATTATTCCCTCTACATTTTTAATTTCGAAACGATTCCGATCGTTAGTTTTAATTCTATTTAGGTCTGAAAATATTTTTCAACCTTTGAATCAGATATAGGCAGTATCGTCATTTGTTGAGCGAATCGAGAAAAATTTTGATATTTGGGTTTTCCATTCAAATCAGAGATTTTGCTGACTTCACTCCAAAATTTACCAACCGTAAATGTTTCAGTGCTCAAACTAGAACTGGATAATAAATTGGAAATGGAAGCATCAAATTTTAATTCTCTATATTAATTATCGATAGTCTGTATATTTTCTGTTGGTACCAAAATAGGAAACCGTTGGAGAACTCTGTTCAAAGTATGAAATTCGCCATATACTGCTATTTGGGGGTCGAGGAATGATAAATCTTGTATAGGCATTCTTTGCAAAAATTGTGAACTTAATTCAATTAAAAATGTTTGACATCGGTTAAGAAATTCATAAATCTTTGGTCTCATTCGTAAATCATCTTTTAGAGAATGTAATGTCATTGCTATGTTTGTACCTAAGTACATGCTTTTTAAAGGTTAAAATGCATCTTTTCTTTTGGATCTAAAGATCGAAGCGACGTCGTTTTTACATAACTAGTTTTCATGTAGCAGCTCAAAATGGAACTCATCATGTCTTTTAAGTCTCTTTGAATTTTGTGAATAACCGTTTGGTCACTTTGAAAAATTATTTTGAACTTATTTGTTATAGGCAATATACAATCTAAAAAGTAAATATAAAGTTTTGTCTCTTCGCTACTAAGATGATCAAATATAAATTGACAAGTTGCATTTCAATTTCTACTTCCTAAAAACTCACTTTCAAAAAAAAGTTTCAACGCAGACCACTGCTCTACAATTCTGTGAATGCATTCGTATAGAGAAAGCCATCTAATGTCATAATGCCGAAGCATTCGGTGTGTCGTAGTATCGGTAAAATTTTGAAAACTTACAAATTCTCTCTGTCTTTGACTACTATGTGAAAAATATGCATAAACATCCTTGACAAATAGCTCTATAGAACGAGGTAATTTTTTACAAGCATAACTCACCGAAAGGTGTGTTGAGTGATTGATGCATTTGAAAAAAACACACTGAGGATTTACTTCCCTGATTTTAGATACTACACTATTCCTTTCCCCGAACAACATTCGTGGTATCAGCAGCAACTCCTATCAAATTTGCTAGGTTAAGCTTTCTTTCATATAAGGCGCTGGTTAAACTTTCAAACAAGTCCTGCGCACTTTCACCTTTCAAGTTCACCATGCACATAAATATTGTATGAGGTGACTGCATTTGTTTCAAATAGTATTTTACCGCAGTTGCAAGTACTTTGTTAGTACTAACATCTGTACTCTCGTCGATAATGAGTGAAGATACTGAACTTTTCTCAGTCTCATTTTCTGGGTCTGGGCGTAATTCTGCAAGCAATTCTTCTTCAAAGCTATTGCCTAAGACGTTGTAGGCAATGGCAGCAGATTTTGTTCTCCTGCAGGAAAAACGCTTTGCAATTCCGGAGTCATGGAATGACCTAGCAATTACTTCGCTTAAAATGATCTATTACGCGAAAAGGTATATTGTGCTCTACTAAGGCTGCTACAATGCTGATTCCTGCTTTTCTTATATCTTCTGAAATCATCGATGTTTTGAAAATGGTATCAATCTGTAATCAAAGAAATAAACCGAGAAATGTCTGAGACATTTGACAAACTTTGCAGGTTTTATACTATGGGTAGTTTTACGTAAATCGTCCATATAAAGAATAATTGTCGGGTTCTTCTTGAAAGCTTCTAAAGAAAGTAGAATTGAAAGGGAAATTCTAGGAATCATGGAATGGGACATGAATATTTTAGTACTCCAAGAGTGATTTGACGAGTATGGGATTACATAGTCAAGAAACTATCTTTCTTTTAATTCTCTGAATTGAATTTATTCCCCACTTTGAAACGTTTCAAACTAAGGTAAAATGATTCACAGGCAAACGCGCTCTGAGTTCAGAGTGTTATCCGGTAATAATAGCACAAACTCACTAGATTTTAAACTATTTAAGAAAGTAGTAAATTAAATTTTGAGATTTATATAAAAGGTAACTTTTCCGACACTAATCCCATGCCTGTCAAACCATCCTCGAAACTTCCAGATATTCACCTTCCATTCCATAATTCATGGACTCTTTATTTGTCCACTTACCCTAGCAGCTTTCAAGAAATAATCGACATCTATTCAAAGCGTAGATGTGAACAATGATTATCTGAAGTGACATATTTTTAACGTTTAACGAGAAAAAGGACAGCCTCAATCCTTAAAATGATCATACAGATACTACGGAATTGAGACTGAAGTTAATGTATGAAAGAAAATTCTATGCACAACGAGAAGAACACGTTCAAAACTAACAATATAAATCACAACTTTATCCCTAAAAGTTCACAGAAACATACGATTTTTAAATAATTAAACTAGAACTAAAGAATCGATATGTATATACGTCAATTCCATACCTGTGAAGTTCCAGAATATCCGTTCATACTTCTTATGTGCTTTGATGTACCCATATGGTCCTTCAAAGACGCCAATCTACTTAGCACTTCGCAATTGCATGCTTTGCACCGAGCATTTTTATTGCTCAACTTTGATTTACAAAGCCAGCTTTTAAACAATGGATCTTTCTCCCACTCTTCAAGATAACTTTGCTTATAAAAGCGCTTCATTTTTAGGGTATTATAAGATCATTTTACAATACCCTACTAAAATCGCGTCCTGTCTGTCCGTCTGTCCGTCCGTCCGTCCGTCCGTCCGTGTGTCACACCACTTTTTCTCGCAAACTACATAAGCTAGCAACATAAGATTTTGTGAGTAGGTGCGAAGTGACGCCCTCTTCAAAGTTTCAACACGAAATAAATTTATAAGGTCTTTAAGGGGGGTCTTCCCATATAGGGGAGTTGCCCCTGAAAAAAAAGTTTTCATTGCATGTAGGCAATATGGGTATCAAATGAAAGGTCTTAATGAGAACTTTTCAAAACAGGTCTTAAAATGACAAATTTTGCTTCGAGGGGTGCAGTGAAAGGGGAAATGTACGAAAATTTTGTGTGTCCCCCCCCTCGCGATTGGACACCTTTGACCCGAAAAATCTGAAAAAAATCATGAATGTAGGCCTTTATAAGTAAAACAACAACAAATACATGAGAAGTCGAAATTCACTCAACTTTGTTAGTAATAGTACGATTTATCGATTTTATGTTTTCTTGAATAAAATCTTAACGGTGCCTTTAATTTTATGAAACTCAGTACACCGATGACTATTTATAAGATTAATCTGTCCTGAAAGTTTCATAAAGATCGAATCGTATTTTATGAAGTTATAGCGATTTGAATTTTCCCGTATTACTATGGAACAATATGCGCTGTATTACTATGGAAACATATGGCTATGGAACAATATGCGCTTTTTACCGACTCAGATACTTCAGCTTTGCTAGGATTTGCATGAAAATTTCAGGAATGATAGGTATCATTAATTTCTTTGAGAATCGGTTCAGCTAGCGGTATTAGTAATCGTAAAGCAAAATAGTGGCTGTTTTAAATGCGAAGATTGAATAATTTTGATGTATTTTGCCCCAACTTCAACGTTTAAGGCGCATGATTTTAACACTTGATTCAATTTAATGAATGCCTGAAGATGAGTGCCAACAATTAATACTCATAGGTGAAACAAGTCGAGGAGGCAGGAGAGAGCTCCTAGCAAATGGTTATTGTAATCATTCTAGGATTCGAAAAAATTTACCATGAATCGATGATTACAGTACGGGGGAGTGGCCGCTGAACAAAAAATTTCATCTAAGGTAGCCGATATGAGTATCAAATGAAATTTCTTTATAAGAGCTTCTCAAAACAGTAGTTAAACTGACAATTTTTCCTTCACAAGTGCAGCAAATACCTTAGAAGTCGAAATTCGATCAACTTTGTTAATAATAGTACATTTTATAAATTTTTCTTTTTTGTCTATAGAATCAAGATGGGACCCTTAAATTTCCCAAAATCTAAAATCTAAGTTTTCTAAACAATAAACAGCTAAGTTACAGCCGATTGAATATCTAACAATTATAACAACATTAACACGTGATACTAGGAAGATACACGCTTGCAACGGACCTAGACACTACAAATATGTAGGAATTTTGATAAAAATTTTAGAAATTGTTTGTAATGTTCATGTGTTATCATGACTAATCAAGCAGCGGGGTCAAAACACTTGAAACATAAAAGTGGCGAGTTTAAAATCATAATAACCATAATAATTTTTCGAACTCAATTTATATAATCTGTATATTAGTCAAGTTTTGATATGCAGGATATATTGTTTGATTTACTTATTGTTTTACAATACCCTTCTGGCAGGAGCATCCTCCTGCTACTTCAACTTGTTTATCACAAATTTCAACACAAAATAGTTCACTAATGTTTTCCATTCCACACGTATGACACGAAATGTAACTAAACTAGTCAACTATCAAAACATATGCGAAAACTATGAGGAAATGGGGGGATTCCCCGAAACTTTTCTCTCGTTTCGTATAAGAATGGTGCAATTCTTAAATTCTTATTCAAAAGAAAGGGGAGTCCCCGGTATTGAAAGCAGTTTTACACAGGGTGCCTTTATTACGCGGGATAAATACAATATATTAATAAAAATCGTACATTCTACCAAAATATACTAAATTTATTTCACCTACTAAATACTGTTTCCAATGCCTCGAAAACTACCAAAAAAGTAGAAATCTACTAAATCTGGTCACACTGACTGAAACGTAGTACCTCGTCCACTAGAGTCAATCACGGCAGCGCAACTGCCTGTTGTTTACAGTTTGTGTAAAATCACTGAAAACAACTCACTGCGGACTCAGATACCGCACGCGACTGCTGGAGAGCTAATTTCGGGTTTTTAGAAATTTGTTGCAAAATCCATCGCTCATCTGATTTTGAAAAAACACTAGATCACGAAATTGAGTTGTTTTCAATGTTTTTTTTTTAATAAATAATATAGTGCTAAAGAATATACAAATTATGGTTTTTATGAAATACATTTTTGAAATGCTTATTCTTTTTTCAAGTGTGTCCGACTTCTTTATTGAGCCAACTAAGATCAACAGAAACTTTTAATGACTTCAATTTGAAAATTGCTTCAAAAAGCTCTTGAGAATATTTTAATATTACTTTCCTCTTGTAAGGAGCAAGAACTGTTCAATAGCAATAAAAGTTGGATTCCTTTCTAATTGACTTATCGTTCATATAATATTTGAAGATTAAACTTTATCGTTTCTTTCACGTCCTTCATTGTCCAAACAAAAAAGTGAATAAAAATATTTCGTTCCCCCACAACAAACACGGTCAAAAAATTGTTCTTTCTAATAAAAACTTTTGATAGCCACAGAGCCAAAAAACATGAAAATCAAATCTGAATTTTTCAAGTTTCAAGGTGATTACTAATTAGCCAAACATAAACATCAGCGTATACCCACAAAAAGAAGATTCCACGCAAAATTCCAACAAGTAAAGAAAATGTTTGCATTGACTGGCCTGCTCCTATGTACGAGTATACGAGTATCTATTCGCTTTAGTAATTATCTTTGTTCTATCATCGATTTCGTTGGTGATGCTAATGCTGACCCAGAATTTCGGAGGAGATAAACCTAAAGTTTCAATATCATTCTGAATAAATTTTTTTCTTTGCTTACACTAAGCAAGTTTATCTAGATATGACTAGATGTTCAATTAGAATTACGGCGTCCATATGGTTGGGTGTTGGGTTAATTAAAATTTAAACAGCATTTTCTTGGATATACAGTCTTCCACAAAAGTCAAGGTACAGAGAATCGATAACTGAAAATTGTATTACTGAATCAATATTTTTATTTGAAAACCAAAAGTTATGAAATGGTAATAATACGAGTTCTGTTGAATTTAAGTTTTCATAAATTTAAAGGGATTCGGCAATAATGATCATTGAAGACAATAATTTTTTGTTGGCAATGTCTCTTTTCTACTCCACAAAAGTCTTGGTACAGTTGCAGAAAATGCCCTGTTATTTGTAAAAAGGGGAATCCCCCAAGTACATATTATCAGAGTGAGTTAACAACCGTAGGCCGCTGTCTTTAATATCGCGTCCGTATTCGTGGTGTATCTTTTATTTAATAAAATTTTTAAAAAATGAGTCGAAAGGAGTTGAGTATTAAGGAGCGTGAAATAATTATTAATCTGCATTCAAATCAGAGCAAATCATATTCTGAAATAGCTGAACTAGTGTTGCGAAGTCGGTCAACCATTCAAAAAGTGATAAATCGATTTAAGAAGGAAAATAGAGTGGAAAATGTGCCCCGAACAGGTCGTCCATCTAAACTAAGTGCAAAGGACAAGAGAAAAATTTCGCGAATGGTAAAACAAGATCCATTTCTAAGCTGTAGAAAAATCTGCGATGTTCTTGGAATTAATGATAAGAAGGAGGTTAGCGCAGAAACTGAGCGTAGAGCTGTCGTAGAAGCTGGATTTTCATCTCGTACGCCTAGAAGAAAACCTCTTGTAAGTTCCATAAACAAACAAAAAAGAATAACATTTGCAAAAGCATATATTGACAAACCAATAACGTTTTGGGATAATGTTTTATTTTTGGATGAGTCTAAATTTTGTATATTTGGTGTAAATGGGCATAAGAGGGTCTGGCGAAAAGTAGGAGAAGCATTTAATCCCAAGAACAGTAAAACATGGAGGCGGTGGTGTTATGGTTTGGGGTTGCATGGCTGCTGCTGGAGTTGGAAATCTGACATTCATCGAAAACACTATGGATCAGAACTCTTATTTAGAGATTCTACGAAACAACATGAAACAAAGTGCAGCCAAATTAGGTATGCGAGAAGATTTCTTATTTCAACAGGATAATGACCCTAAGCACACTGCGCATAAAGTTCGAATGTGGCTATTGTACAATACTCGCATGCTTGCTACACCGCCTCAAAGCCCTGATTTGAACCCTATAGAGCATCTTTGGAATGAGCTTGAGACAAAAATCCGAAAAAGAGTGATATCAAGCAAGGCGCAGCTTAAGGATGTTATATTGGAGGAGTGGTCCAGAATCAGCAGCGAATTTACTAAAAAATTGGTATATTCTATGCCTAAAAGACTGAAGTCAGTAATTCAGATGAAAGGATATCCAACAAAATATTAAGAAAAGTATAATTCAAATAACTATGCAAGACTTTAATTACAATTTGTATCATTTTTCTTTAGGTGTACCATGACTTTTGTGGACTTCATTCATTGACTTTCCAACACATCATATGTAATAATATATTAATACGACAGAATTTTCGTTTTGTTTTACATGAATTTAAAGTGTAATGATTATAGTTGAAGTTATACCAAAAAAAATTTTATCACTATAGGTTTTTTAAATAAAAATATCAAACAATTTTCATGATATTTATCACTGTACCTTGACTTTTGTGGAAGACTGTATTTAGCATGCACTAAAGATTAGTTTGGTTTGAGTTGGATTATCTTGGGCTCAAGATGAATCACGCATAGTTTAAACCAGGATGTTGTGGATTTTTTAGGACTGTAATTACAAGAGTCATGAAACATTTTTTCGCACCAAACTTTTAATCTGCTGCAACACTTGTTGATGGTTTAGGAGTTTGAATTTAATGTCCATGAGGTGCTAAATTATATATTCAACGTGTGTATTGAAGTTGTGCGTAAAATAAAATTCTATTCGGTCATTGATTTGAAATATTTGCAGAAGGAATTGGATAGAGCAAACATTGATTCGATGATGAAGAGACGATTGATTTACAATAGATGCTAAGCATGCCTCTAATAAACATGATCTGGAACGCATGAGACAAAAAATTGAGGGGACTTAAAAAAATAGAAAGTATTTACATGAACTTTGCCTCAATATCATGATAAACTAGATATTGAAATGAAACTTTGTTTAGAGAAAAGATGCAATTTGCACTTCCGTAAATCATAAAATAATGCGTTGAGATGTTTGATTTTAGGAAATTTAAACGCTTTCTCTTAAATAATTTAGAAAGTCACAATCAATGAAGTGGATTCATCTAGTGATTGAGCTATTTCATCCAAGCAGTGTATTTAATTAATAAGTTAAAGTGGCAGGAAAGTCTTCCTGCCAGAAGGGTATTGTGAAATAATTTGTAAATCAAACAACGTTTTCTTAATATCAAAACGACTCACACAAATATTCCATTATGTAAAAATTTTTCGTACATTTCCCTCACCCTGCACAGCTCCTTGCAAATGCTTCATGTTTAAGACCCGTTTTTGAAAGTTCTCACGAAAACCTTTCATTTGACACCCATATCGGCCACCTTGGGTAACAACATTTTTTTAAGGGTTACCCCCTATGTGAAGAGACCCCTCCCTAAACACCTTAAAACATGTTTTTGCACTGTAACTTTTGATAGGGTACCACTTTTGACCTATGTATAAAATTCCGTCACTCTAGCTTATGTGGTTTGCGAGAGAACTTGCTGTGATGCACCAACGGACGGACGGACAGACAGATCGTAAATGTAAATGTTGTAATCATCCTAGACGACGTGAATTTCTGCAAACAAGGAGGAGAATTTGTCATGGAACCAAAAGAAACTACCATAGGGGAGGAGCTTAGTAAACGCAGTACATCAACTCAACTTGGAGAGGACGAAATTACACGAGAATTGAAAACACTGACGGCAATGGAAATTTACTTAGAAAATAAATTTGAACTTGAGCCAGAGAACAAGGACAGAGTTGACCAGCTACTCGAGGTGTACCAAGACACAATTGCAAAGTCCATGTCCGATCTGGGGTTGCTTATGGTGAAATTATCAAAATCGAATTGACATCGAATGACGCAATTACCTGCCGTCCCTATCAACTGCCTTTCAAGCATCAAGAGTCAGCCAAGAACATGGTCGAAGAACTAACACGGGCAGGAGTAATATGACCGTCGAAATCAAGTTATGCTAGTCCAGCTATCTTTACGCAAAAAAAGAACGGCGAAACCAGAATGTGCATCGACTACCGCAAACTAAACAGTCTGAAAAGTCCAAACAAATATCCAATGCCCAGAATAGACGACCAACATAGCGTTCACAATATTAGATCCAGCGAACGTTTATTACCAGTTGCCTGTGTTAGAAGAATCAAAAGAAAAGTCGGCATTCATATTGCCTTTTGGGCTATACGAATTCAATAGAATGCCATTTGGTTTAGTAAATGCTCCGGCAGAATTTCAAAGTGCAATGGGCCGAATCTTCTCTGACATGGGGTAGGTATTAGCATACATGGACGATTTGCTTGTGCCCAGTGAACCTTTTGACGAGGGAAACGAAGTTCGGTGGGAGGTGTTGCGGTGTCTGAAGGAAGCAGGGTTGAAACTATGATGAAGTAAATGTAAATTTTTTCAATCCCAAGTCGAATACCTTGGTTACGTTGTGTCGGAAGGCCAGATAAAACCAGGAACTGTAAAACTGGCAGCTGTCAAGAACTTTAGAAAACCTATCAACGTGAAAGGTGTGAGAAGCTTTCTCGGCTTGGCTGGTTATTTTCGCCGTTTTGTGCCACAATTCGCAAGTATTTCTGCACATCTGAGACTGCTACTGAAGAAGGATACTCTATTTATCTGGGAAAAGACTCAGCAGCAAGCCTTCGATTTATTGAAGACAGCTTTAACATCGCAACCAGTGTTATCCTTATACGACCCGAAGATGCGCACACAGATGCAAGTGAAGATGGTCTGGGGGGAGTCTTGATGCAAAAAGAAGAAGACAATAAGCTACACCCTGTAGCCTATTTTAGCAGAGGGAGCAGCATTTCTGAGGCCACAGTTATGAACTCGAGACACTAGCTGTGGGGGAATCGTTGAGCCGGTTTCGAGTATATCTACTAAATAAAAGATTTGCCGTCGTGACTGATTGCAACTCACTAAAGGTCACAATGAATAAAAAGGATCTTCACCCAAGAGTTGCTAGATGGCTATTGAAGATCCAAAAATTTTATTTTGATATGGTCTACGAGTATCGATCAAGTGATCGGATGGGTCACGTAGAAGCACTCAGTCGATTTCCAGTAGGCAAAGCTGACGAAGTACATGAAGCAACTATGGTGGTACTGACAATTGGCATAGATAAGCAAGATTGGCTTCTTCTGGAAACAAGGCCCACAACTCCAACGAATTTATGAAGAATCATGCCAAGCTGGACGACGAGAAGCAAATCCGTAAGGACTATCCCGTGAAGAATGGAAAAATATTCCGACGATTGCGGATACTTTGCGCTTTGTGGTAACAACTAACGTTGGATGGAGAATTGTGGGGTTCAGCCACGATAAACTGGGCCATTTTGAAGTTGAAAAAACGTTAGACGAAATCCAAAAGCACTACTGGTTTCCTAGGATGAGATACGTCAAAAATTACATAGTGTCATGTATAGACTGTGACTACCAAAGGGGAAAGAAAGATATTGAGTATCACATTCTATCAACATCATCACGCTGCTTGAAACACTACATATGGATTTTGTGGGACCGTTCCCAAACAGTTCAAAAGGAAATTGCTACATTTTGGTGGGAGTGGATGCTTTCGCAAAGTATGTCTCTCTCAGTGCCACCAAGGACACTACGGACAGTACAGCGAAGAAGTTTTTAAATAGTCTGATTGGCTATACAATGGGGGCTGAACTCAACACGCCACTCAGTCACAAAAAGGTCCCCGCATCAATTGCTGTTCGCATTTGAGCCAAGAAACGCCATCGGAAATAAGTTTACTTTAGCTCTGCAGGAGACAACCGCCCCACCTATATTGGATCTGGAGGAAATCAAACGCAAGGCTCAAGAAGACATCGACAAAAACATGGAACGACAAGTGAGCGGTATATATATATATATATATATATATATATATATATATATATATATATATATATTATATAAGATAATTTCTAATATTTTCGTGATTAGGACGACACAGTAAGTCAACACAATTGAGTTTCTCTGTAAGAAAAGTTTAATTGGTTTTTTATATTGTATTACATGAAATAAAAGTGTGTATTTACTTAGTACTTTACAAAAACTTACATACCTGTAAGAAAAAAAAACAATATTTAATGTTATTATTGATAATGTCAGTTCCTAAATCACAATCAGAATACCTTAACAATGGAATTAATATTATAAATTATTGTTATCTCATAACAATCACGAGATGCTTTATAGGTTATCTTTCCCATAGCCCAAACTTCATTTGTCATGTCACTGCGCGTTCGATGACGTTTGAGGCGCGGGAAAATTCAAACTAAAGAAAAGATGTTTTCTCATGCACGGTCTTCAATCGTAGGTATGTAGGAGCTGGTGTTAGCTTTGAAATGTGGAAAAAGTTCGACTCTGATCTCTTATGGTCAGTGTTTATCTTGTAAATTGAGTTTGAAATTTTTTCTATAATTTTTTACGGTCCGAGTTTCAATTCATCAAGCTTCTTTCGATTCGGTTTGTTTCCATTCTCTATGAAAACAGTATCACCAACTTTGAAGTCCATATGTTTTCTATTTTTATCGTAAATTGTCTTGTTATAATTGTGTGATTTGATTGTATTTTCCAGAGCTTTTTCCCTGGCCTGGATTACTCATGGTCAGTCTGGTTTTGTTTCAGCTCTTTTTTTAAAACCATAACATCTGTGCCATAAAGTTAGGTATTTAGGAGCATATCCAGTAACAGTGTACTCCGTTACATTGTACTTTTGTACACAGTTGTGGGCTATAGTTGTCCATGCCATTTTTGTGTCATGTTCGTTTATCTAGCACCTGATTTGATTGACCAATGTCTGCTTTAATCTCTCGTTTAAGCCATTTGAAAAAGGAGAATTCACTGCTGTAAAAATTACGGGAATATTTTTTTCATCCAAAAATCTTTTAAATTCCTTAGAGTTGATACCTGCGTATTGGTACGGTAGTATCAATTCAATGTCATCACTTTCTGTACAGTTTCTTATCAATTTAATGGTCATTCGCATTTTGAGTACTTCATGTTGGAATAAACGCATATCTGGTGAAATGATCTAATAAAAGATGTAAATATTTCTTTGTTGATCTGGAACCTCCGAAGCCTGCAATGGTTTGAATAGAGCATATCTGAAAAGGTATTGTACCGGGACTCAAGTGGGATATCAACCCACATTTAATTTGTCCTCTTGATTTATTCTTTAAACATACTGTACAACTCTCACAGATTCTTTTTATGTTTTTATTCATATTTTCTGCTGTATACATTGAGCTAATCATTCTCTGCATTTGTTTAATTCCTATATGACCCAGATCTGTATGTACACTTTTCATAAAATCTATGCTAAATTCTTCTGATATAATAATTTTTTCTTTTTTCTTCACTTTTTTGTAGTAAATATTGTGTTTTTTCATTAGTTTGTCTTTTCTACATTGTATATATTTATTTTTAACTTGATCTTTTACGATATCTTCTAGTGTTATTATATTAACTACTTTTCACTGCTGCTGTAGGTTTTTATTTGGTCCAAGTACCGGGTTCCTGCTTAGGCAATCAGCTTCAATGTTGTATCTTCCTGGCGAATATTTAATTTGGAAATGATATTGTGATAAGTAGTATGTTAGATCTCCTAATTCTTCGTCTGTTCTAGATCGTTTGTTCATATTCTCCATTGGTTTGTGATCTGAAAATAAAGTGAATTTCCGACCCATTAATAGATGTTGCCAATACTTTACACATTCTTTAATTACCAGGAATTCCAGATAGATAGCTTTCTTCCTTTTTTGTACTTCAGTCAATTTTTTCGAAAAGTATGCTACTGGCTTTTCTTCATTGTTTTTTGTGTGGTTGTTTTAGTACTGCTCCTACTCCTAGTATACTAGCATCTGTGTATATGTGACTAGGTAGGTTTCATTTCATTAACATGCACAGAGAGGCCAGCCTACTGCAACACCTGACTTTTCTTTTCCATTCCACTGTGTGGTTCATATCCAGAAGCCAATCTTCAAACAGTGCCAAAGCTTGCTTTACTGGAAGACTCGGTAATAAAGATTTCACGTCGTAAAAGACTAATATATCATCTTCAGCTATTTTCGCGTGTTTTAGCTCATCAACCAGCTCGTCTCCATTTTTTATCGCTCGAGTGCTTGCCTTATGGGGGAGTTTCGCGCACTCACCGATGAGCCATTTGGCTATGTTCGTAGTTGCGGTGTTGGTGACTGCTACAATTTCCCTCATTTCATTTCCCTCCTTATGTATTTTTGGTAAATACTTCATCCTAGGTAAGCAAGGATTGGATGCCCGTAATTTTTTGATATCATCAACCACAGGTTTTATTTCTTTGAGGGCTTTCTCTACCCTATTCACCATGTCCGGCAAAGGATCCGTTCTCAATTTTTTTTGGTGGTAGCAGCCATTATTTAATTTCTCTAGTACAGAATCTTCGTTCTGCTTTTTGTCCATTATGACCACCGAATTCCCTTTGTCTGCTTTTATATAGGACACCGGTTTCTCATTCAGTTCCTTTACTAGATTCCATTCTGGATTTATTGCCAAAGTCTTTTGTTGTTCTACCTTGATGACCTGCTGTGTTTTTCTTCTCACGAGCTGCTTATCGTCAGTATCCATGAAGTGCATCCCAGCCTCTATGTCCATCACAATGTCTGTAGCCGGAAACTTGTTGCTGTTGAGTGCATATGCAAGACCCTTATTCAGGAGTTTCAGCTGATCTTCTGAGAAGCTTTCCGTAGATCTGTTGATGACGTAGATTTCTATTAATTCTGTTTTTTGCTCAGTTGGTTTCTGTTTCGCACTAGTTTTTACCCGTAATGAATCCAATTTCTTCTCGAGAATTTTTTTCTTTCTGTCTTTTTCACATTGCTTAGCTCATGCCACTTTCTCAATAGTACCCATCAAATCACCTTTTCTTCGAACGACCTCTTTCGCTATTTTAAGGTGTAAAGAGTAACACTCCAGCGTTGATGCGTCCAATTTTGCATACAGCCTGTTGATGCTTCTTTTAATTCGACTCCTTTCAATGAGCAACCTACTCCAACCTGTCCTCTGTAAATCCTCCTACGTGTTTGTTGAGCTTTAAAAAACGGCATTTATAGGATCACCTGCCCCCAATATGACATGGTTTATATTGGACAAACTAAACGATTGGCCAAAGTTCGGTTCCAGGAACATACAGGTATAAGGGGGGCAGAGCATATTGCAAAAAATGGGAATACAGATACAGCAAACCGACAGTAGCCTAACATAATGCCAGTAGCTTTAGATAGCGAGAACCCCGATGGATAAACGCCTACAGCAACTTAACCAAAATCATTGAATGAGTTAAATATGTCAGCAGTAATTTAAATTCAACCATATGTTCTAAATATCCTTTTGCACGGCAAACTCATTAACACGTCTTTATCTTCTCATTAACTTAAATTTTGTAATCCTTTTGTTCTTTATCCTTCTGAGTACAAATAGCAGCCGTTCTTCATTGAGTTTTTCACACCCCTACCACTGATGAAGAAAATAACTTGTTTTCGAAATACATGTATGTGGGAAGAATTGTTATACAATGCACCAAATAGCGTTTTATAAAAGGAATTTTTAATTTGTTTCATTTAATTTTGTTATTCTAAGCGCTTTTAGCTCCGAAATGACATCGTTTGTAAGCAATGAGTCGCCTTGTCTTTACAGGTGATTGTAGAACGTTTCCTTTATTTCTTCATTCTTTTCTTCGTTCGCGGCGTGAACGTTTTTCAGCCAGATTTTGAAGAATTTTGCTTTTATACGGATCATTGGCCGTCTTAAAATCAATAACGTGCGATTTGAACTCCCTATATATAATAAAGGCCACTTCGATTTCTCGTTTTCTAGTAGGCTTACCACTTTTGAATATTGTGTTCGATCTCATGTCTTGAATATCATTTCCAGTCCAGTTCGTTTCCTGGTTTGTCAGTATGTTTAATTAATATTGACTGGCCTGTTGTAAAAAGTCGTTAACAGCGCCAGGGTTGTTTAGTGATTTGACATTCCAGAATCCAAAGTCATAGTCCTTCTGCAGGTTTGAAAACATTGTAGGATTTTGCAGGGACGGAGAGTTTGCCCGTCGCCCAACCTCCATTTCGGCGGCATGGTTATCACTTCGATTCAGTCATCAGGCGCGGATGACCCCTTTCATCCTCTTACGTCCCCACAAAGGAGGTGTAAGTAGGATTTAGTAGCAGAGCTGTAGATGTATTTACAGTTATTAGCATTTTTCGACGTTTAATGTCCCATCATTGGGGAACCAGTAAACCCAATGTGCGACCCCGAGAACTTTTACTATTATTTAATCGTGGGGTTTAGGATGAGGAATCGTGGAAGCTGGGGTTGGGTAAATAATTAGTTCCCTCCTCCCTTTCAAAACGGTCTTGGGACCGTCTACGAAGGAGTTCATAAATAAAATTTTAACAACTTCTAAATATAATATATCTGGAAGAGAGACAACTGTATCTCTATGAGAAATAATACAAGTATAGCTCTTGTAGCTACAAGTATATTATATTTACAAGTGCATGAGTCTAAATTTTCACGTGAGAAGAGTTACTGCTATAGCTATATTATATCTAAGACATCTATATGATACTTGCATCAGATATAAACTATCTCTGTGAGAGATATATAAGTATTATGTCTCCTACGAGTAAATATATTTGCAGCAAAGATAATTATGCGAGTATCTGGTGCAGGTATAATTTCAACAAATTTCCTTTCAGTGCAGACATAATAAACTGCCTACCTCTATTAATTGTTACCCTATCGGAAGACATACAAGAGACAAGCCAGAAGGATTGCGATTATTTCATACAAGAAAAAGGCATCGAGGATCAGTACAAATACCGATATATTGCTTTGCTGACAAGCATAGGACAAAAATAGAAAAAAAGTCGGTTCCTTCTAATGAAGACGTTACATCATTCTTTGGAAATCCTAAAATATTAAGCACTTATGATATTGTCTATGAAAATGACGATTCAGTAATTTTAACATAGATAACGAATAATTGTAGTTATTCGTTAACTAAACATTAATTTTCATCGATATTTCTTCAATCATTTTTGTTTTGTTTGCTTACTTTTAATATCGATTTATTAAGTTAGTGAGAATATATGTAGCTTTAAACATTAAATATACAAGTATATGTAGTTTTAAAACATTAAATTTTAGTTTCTTTTTATTAAAAGTAAGTTTTTAGAACCTTACAATTCAAAAATATTTATAAAGATGTTTTCGTCAAGCTAAGATGAACAAAAGGCCGTATGTCCGGCGGCACCAAGGTGCATAGTAATGAATTCAAATTAAGAACTGGTCAGTTGGCCGTGTTCAGGTATATCTGATCCAAGCCTTATCATAATCCGGAATATCTGATCTTATTTCTAGTCAGGATTGTGCAATTTATCTGATTCAAGATGATGCATTCATTTGATATTAAAGTTTCAAGTATAAATGTACCACTTAAGAATTCACATTCCTGTATAGAAAATAAGTAAGAAAAATACAGTACTATTGAATTTTTAATAATTTGTATACTCATACTCGTATAAGAAAGACGTTCGAATCGAATCAAGCTCAAAATTTAAAATTTCTATCTTCATTTCAATATATGTACGTTTGTTATTTATATTCGTCAAAGCATCGTATCTGACTCAAATTGCTTGCTGTCATAATTTAAAATGCTTATAACACTACTTTAACATGCACAGCGTAATTAAATCAATGAAAAATACCAACAATTGTTATCAATAAAACTAAGATCTTAAAACATCGACTAGTCATAATTCCACCTATTTTCAATCAACCGTTCGTGCCAAATTCAAATGAATCACATAATAAATCATTTCAAATGTCTTGCAAATAAAGAACATGGAATAATAACAATTAGAATACCTTAAATATGCGAATGTTATTATTATTGATAGTACTATTTTCAATTCAAATGTCGTACCGCCAAGTTGTGTGTGTTGCCTTATAAAAAGTTGATTGAATTCAATAGACCGCATAAACATTGAAGCACTGGAGGAAAAAATAGTTCATAAGTCATTTAGTTCTTACTTATAGAAAATAAAATGGAATATATCATGAGTTTTTCTTGTAAGCTAATGAAAATTGATTTTTAGGATAATAAAAGCTCACTATTATCATCCTACGTCTTTTCATTGGAAACAAACGATTCGATATTTTAAGCATATTTTTTCCTACTGACCATTCACAGGCCTTAACGACAATCGATATCGTTCACATTTTACATGTCGAGGTCATATTTAGCTTTTCCTCGAATTTAATGCACCTGTTTCATAGAAGAACAGTCTAAAGTCATTACGTCAAGCGTTTGAATAATAAATATATCGTTGAACGACTTGTTCTTTTAATTATGCATGCATTTTTAAATAAAATATAACGTAACATATCAGGCAAGTGGCTAAATGGACTTTCTCTTTTTCAGAATGACGAAGGCGTAAGCCAGATACGGATAAAAGTTCTTGCCGGAAAAGGATTAGCTAAAAAGGACATATTTGGAGCAAGGTAAAATCCATGATATAGCAATCAAGGATTCTTTTATTAAATTGTTTATAATTTTTCTTTTCAGTGATCCTTATGTTCGAATTGATTTAAATACAATAAATGGTGATATAAATATTGATTCAGTGCTGACGAAGACAAAGAAAAAGGTATATTGAATGTTGAGGGTATTGTTTTACATACTTATTGATTGTTTATTTATTTTTTTTGCATATTTTCCGGAAAAGCAGACACTGAACCCTGCTTGGAATGAGGAGTTTCTTTTTATGGTGAGTAGCTAATTTAGGATTAATGGCTTTAAGTCAATATTGCCCAACACTCAAATTTCCTTACGCATCAGAATTCTTTTTGGCAAGCAAACTAAAAGTAATCATAATTTATTTGTAATAAGAGTCTCATAATTGCTTTGTGTATCCAATAGACGATATTTTAGTATATCACGAAGAAATTCGGTCGATTCCATTTTTCTAGTCTTGCGAATGCCATATACTTGTAGTTTAGACGGCCTTGAGAGATAATGTTCAAACTTTATCGAACGTATTTATCTTTGAAGAAAGTTCGTTAATTATGCATTATTATATTTAATAACGTCGTTGTATTTGCTGTAATGGAAAGCTACTTTATAATTTCATGTAAACATTCTTTTGAAGATATGTCCTAATGACCGAATGTTCTATTTTTATTTTAAATTAAGGTTTTTGCTTTCAAAGTATCTAACTTCATGTATATTATTGCTACGCCATTTATTGTGTACTCTCTGAAAATTTCGTAATATTTTTTCTTTTGCTATCTATCTTATATCCGTTTATTATTTGTAATCGAATTCATTTTCGGCTTCACAAAATACTCCAACTGAAAATAGAAAAAAGACAGCTTCCTTTTAATTTTGTGTATTATTTTTATTCTCGAAATCGATTTTCGACCGTAATCGTTCGGTCTTCTTCGCTGAAGAAGACCGAACGATTACGGTCGAAAATCGATTTCGAGAATAAAAATAATACACAAAATTAAAAGGAAGCTGTCTTTTTTCTATTTTCAGTCCGTTTATTAGTTTTGAAAATAAACCTCTCGTTTCTATAGCGTTTAGGGATTAAAAGTGTTCCCTTGCAGTAGCCAGAAATCCTTTTAGGCGTTGTGTTCCGGATGCAAACATAATAAATGATATTACTAGTACTGACATACATGAAGTTAAAGTCATTCTTTGGTATTTTACCGTATCTTAATAATTTGCTTTAAATATTAAATGGATCGCTGTGAGTACAAATGGATGTTGTTGCCATGAACTGCCAAAACATTACAAACGCCTTAATAAATCAATTTGTTTTGTTTATTTGATATTCGCAGGCAAATTCTCTTTTTCCTTGAAAAGCTGTCGGGCCTTGCTTTTTGTGTGAGCAGACGCGTTTCAACTGCTTTGCGTCAACTTCACTGAAGATGACTCAGAGGAGTCGAAACGCGTCTGCTCAGACAACAAAGCAAGGCCCGTCAACTTTTCAAAAAAAACTTTTTTTTATTTGGATATATTTCCCAACGTAGAATATTTAATTTTATAAAAAAAGTTTATAGAACATTAAAGTACAGTATGTTTGTCATACATTCACATTATTATAAAAATATTAAATTAATATTTGGTGTTGCACCCCTTCGCTGATTTCATCGCGACAATTCTTCTTGGCTTATTCTCTATGCAAGCTTTTATGCATTCTTTTATCTCGGGTGTCCCATACCATATTTTTTTACGTCTTCAATTAAAATCAGACGGTTTGCATTGTTTTCTCTGTAAACAAGCCTCATTAGTTTATGCCACACGTTTTCGACCGGGTTCAAAGCTGGTAAATTTCCTGGGCAAGGTAATAAAGGGATATTTTTCAGACATGATCCTTTTTACACGTTTCGCAGTGTGACATGGAGCCCCAACTTGCATGAAAGTAAATGAAGATGTCCAAAACTCGACCTCATCAAAATAAGGGAGTGCAACGGTCTCCAAAACTTTTATATATTGATCTTGTCGCATGGTTTCCTTGACAAGCTACGATACAGGACGAGTCGTATTTTTATCGTAAACGTCTTCTAACGAATCGACTGCCTTCTGTGAGGCATTGAAAAATTGAAAAAATTGAATATATTATTTTAAAATTGAAGAGTACTTTATCAGTAATGATTGTACCTTTTTCCAGAATCCATCGGAGACTTGTGAGTTCTCCTCAGCAAACGCAAATCTGGCATTTTTTTATTTTTTTTAGTTAAACGCGGTCTTACTAGCCACCTGCCTTGAAAATTGGCATCCTTCTATCTCCTTCGCAAGGTTCGGTTCGAAATTTCCACGCCTGGTTCAAGAACGTGTTTAGCTCACGCAAAGGTGGCCTGCGGTATGCATTAGCAATTGAAACTACTTTACGATCAGGCATGGGCATGCTCTTCCTTTTTCTGCCACGATTTGCTCGTTTCGAACAAATGACTGACGAATTTTACTTAATTTTTTTTTATATTTGTACTACAACATACGGCGAAACCCCACCCCAAATGAGAAATTTATCTTATGGGATGATTTCCTGTTCTCAATAGCGCAGATTTTACAGTTTTCATTTCAGGGGAGAAATACTCCTTACGTCCCATGATGAATTCTGGAAAATAAATCAATATTTATTAATCTTGTTCCTTTTTTATCAAAATAACATTTAGTAGTTTGCCAATTTAACTACTTACACAGTTATTCAATGTTTGTTTCAACGAAACTTCAAGATTTAAATACCAAAATATTCAGCTAAATATTTCAAAACAACACATTTAATAATCTTTATACACTTGAACAAGTGGCACTTTTCACACGTTTTGCCGGGCTTTTTATATTTTTCGATCTGTAAAAGAGATCAAACTATAGTTATTTTACTTCCTATAGTTATTTTATCCCCTATAGTTACTTTACTCCCTCGCATCCCTCGAAGAGGGAGGAGGCGAAATACACGAAAAATGTGTGCCCCTCCTCCCAATTGGATACCTGTGATCTGAAAAACCTGAAAAAAATTATGGAGATAGGTTTTTATGAGTACAACAACAACAGACAAATACCTTAGGAGTCAAAATTCGCTCATATTTGTGAATAATAATATGATCTTCGAATTCCACTTTTTCCCCAATAAAATCGTGTAGGTACCCTTAAAATATTTAAGTAGTCTTACAAAATATCCGAATACTCTGTAAGTTTGATGAAAATCGAATGATATTCATGCAAGTTATAGTCAACAACAATAACACACGATTTTAGTATTTTATGAGCTTTCCATCGAGTCAGACACTGCAGTTTTGATTTAATCTTCTTAAAATTTTGAAATAAGATCAATAATATAAATATTTTTGGGAAATCATGATTTGAGTGATTTTTGCTAGTTTGCAACAAAATGGCGATCGTTGAAAATGAAGAAACAATGGATTTTCTTTTAAACGTGCCTATTTCATTGACGTGTTTCTTGCTTTATTGGTTGTTGGTGACTGCATTTCGTAAGTCGAGTGCAAAACCCTTTTGACAAGAGCGTAGGTTTGTTATGTTATGTTATAAGCTTTCCGCGTGCCAGACTAAATTTGTTCGCTGGCCTTTGGAGACCCCTGGTTTAGAGGGGGCTGCTGCATTTATACGCATTATTGCTTCCTTTAGTATCTTTTGTAATTTCTTGTTTGCCGTTGATAAATTGTCTGGTGGGCTCTGTGAATAAAATTAAAAAGTTTGTCTTCACCATTGTTCCTTCATCTCGTGAATGCTATAATGACGAGATCAATCTCTTAATTCATTTATTCTTGCTGCATGAGCAGTATGTATTTTAATACGTGTAATGATTTCAACCTTTTTAGGTTCGAACGCGGAACCGACCTCTCATCGGTTCTAGACGTTAAGTCTGAGTAGTGCCAACGGATGGTACCAACCGGTCAACCAATCCGTGCACCGTAACCCATTCACGCGGTGGCTGCTTGTCGGCCAGCTAGTTCGGAGAGGATTTCGGTCGCGGGTCTCCGAATGGGTTACGCTCATTTACATATTTTCAGCCACCTGTACACGCCCGTTTTCAAAACGCGTTACAAAACAAAACCATACGGAGAAGAAACCTACTTTACGTTACTCCGTATTTCTTCCTATAACCAGTCAAAGAACAAAAGCTAATTTTTATTTCGCGTTCCCGAATTTCCGACGCGGTACCGAAAAGTATGCTACTCTAACTCAACCCGACGAAAACTACTCTAATAAAACGACAAAACAACAAAGGTACCGCGTACCGCGCACGACGCGAAACCGACCTCAGCGGATTTTTCTAAACCCTACCCTCGCGACGGCATACCTACCCTGCACTCACTTTTCTTACCGCTGAAAGAAGAAGAACCACTGAAAAGGAAAGTCGTGATTAAATTTAGCAATCCATTTTAATTATTTAAACTGATAAAAATACATTCCTTCTTTTAATCTCATATGCGCGTAGTCTACTTCTAAAAGAGCACTAAAATTCTAATAAACAGAAATTATATAGAGTTGTTGCTATTTAACGGAATATAGATATTATTACTTAGCATCGTGAAAATAAATATCATCCTTTGTGTGATACAACGAAATCTTGAGCTAACTAGTAATGTAAATTTCATTGTTAATAATTATGTGAGCATATTTGTTTATTCAATAGAATATAAAGTTGGTTTTAGTTTATTAGAAGGGCTGAAACTCATTCTAAATTCTTGCGAAATTAAATAAGAATATCATAAAATTATTTCTAAAAATTACAATTCGAAAGAATTCGAATTCAAAGTTAACTGGAATGGACTTATGTAATTTTTAACTCATTAAAAAAATCTTGCGAAATGGAATAGTAAGTTAAAATTATGTAAATCTAATAAGGAATTAAAATGTTAGAATAAAAATAGCGTTTTGTAAGATCGAGTCAGAAACTTGAAGTTAACTAACTTATAAGTTATTAAATTTTTTCCTTTTTTTTTTTTAGTTTTTTATGCTCGAAGTACATATGTTATCTGGAGTAAACAATTTTATTATTAAAATAGTCGCATTTATAGAAATCAACAATATGAACTTCATAGTGCGAAGTGGATAAATTATTTGTGTACGATCAAACGAATGAAACATTTTTGTTAAATAAATTCAAAAACTCAACTCAAAATTATAATTAATATTTTAAAATGTTCCAAGATCTCTTATTGGTACTTTGAACGAAGTAATAAAGCATCTTCAATCATGAAGAAACATGTTAAAAATTTCATGAAAATTATTCAAATATGATTAAAATTTAAAGAATGTTGCATGAACAAATTAAGTTTAAACTAACATATATGTTGAATAAATAAATACTTCAAGTTTAATGAATAACATAACCTAAAATTGAAAATAATTTTATGGAAAACTTAAAATAGTTTTTTTTCGGTCAGCAATTCATTTTAACTTCATTGTATTCTTCAATAAAAGAGAACCATAAAACAATTTTCAGATAAGAGTTAATGTGTTCAAAGTGACACACTTTTTGAAGATTATGAAACGTGTTTGCTTTTATAGAAAAGGACGAATTTCGTCTTTATCTTGTACTTGCGTCGAAAACAAGTTTACTTTACAAACATGCTACGTTACATGAGTTTTTTTTTTTTTTCTTAACAAAAAAAAAACACTGCGCCGTTTTACATGTCATTCTTAAAATTTCTTTGTCTTCTAAATTCGTTTATTGGTGGTGTTGCTTAAAAATTTCGTCTTAAATAACATAAACACAAAAACAAACTTATGGGATGGACTGGGAGTTGGTCACAACACTAATGAGGCCTCATTGTGAACTGCAATATTAATGTTGTTTTTGTTCATTTCTTTCGCATTTTACATTACATATGAATTGCGTAATCTACGAGTAGTATATTCAGTAGAAATTAGGCAATTTTGTCACTACCGAAGTCATTAGAAGCGTTATCACAAACGAATGCACGCGACAACTAACAACACCGCATTGTAAAAAAAAAAGTCACTTATTTTCTAACGAAGATTTCTATCCAACACGCTTAAGCTCATCATACCATTATTTACCCAAGTTTTTTTTTTGTTAAGACGAAACAAAATTGCGTGCCCGGCACGTAAAGCAATTTCCACTGTGCCAGTAAATTCGGAAGGAAGAAATGAAAAAGCAAACACTCTCTTCAATACCGTATGCTTCGAACCAATCACCATGCACATTGAGTTTAGAGTATTGCATTAGATTGTAGGAATTTGCAAAAATTGTTTGTTATCATGTCCAACATAATTCTAGTCCTTAAATTAGTGATCACCGTTTTGATGGTTTCGAGCCGATTTTCTCCTCGTCATGATTCGCTGGTTGCTGGAAACAGGTGGGGCTGAAACGATGGTAGTATGCGCAGAAATCTCTTCATCATCACTTTCATCGGCTATTTGAGTGCCTTCTTCGTTGAAATCGATTGACAAGACCGACGAACGACGCTCTTTTTCTTCAAATTCTTATTGTTACGTAAAGTACAACCGTGGGTACTGCTATTTTCACTCGAATCACTATCGTAATTTCGCTTCCGTTGACTATTTGCATTTTTATTATCTTTCCTACTATTGTTACTAGCACCAATACTTTCCAGGTAACTATTGCTACTTGCCATCGTTGTTAAATCATTTTGTGCTTTGTCTGTATCACTCCCAATACCATTAAGATTCGTTGATAAGTCATTATGGTTGCCGTCATACACATTAGTTTTACGTGATGATTCTTCCGACATTAAATTGCTAGTCCTAAGAATTATGCTATTATTACTGTTATGGACACTATGATACGTGGTAGAATTTTTTTATATTTTGGCGTTCGTTCTTCACTAATGCCATTTGAAAGAAGCAAAGGCCGCAATGATAAAAATAAATATGACAGAAATATTCTATCTTCTTTGCACAGTAAAAATAAAAGAAGCATCCACTTAAAATAATATTTCGTACCTGTTAACGTAATGGCTGCTTTCCACTCTTCAATGAGAGATTTATTTTGGTTTTCTAGCTTGGTTATTAATCTTTCGTCTCAACCATCATCTGACGAAAGGTGTTTGACTTGAATCCCAAGCGCATTTTGATAATATAGTTTTTGCGCTGCTACAGTAGTAGTGGGTTATCGTCAGGGCTTGCATGTTCTTTTTCCTTTTCGTTAAACTTCTCTCGTAATCGAAATGAAATCGATTGTTTATGTATATGATTGTCGGTGAAAAGCGTCACCAAGACATATTGTATGCTCAGCAACTTCTTTACCAAGCTCTTCATCCAGGCTACTTCCTTGGGTATTTGCTAAGCAGCCATGTATTCTGCGTGTTTGACCGATAATGCAATTACCTACTATCCTTGTGAATTCCAGGATTAGCTGATGCCAACTTGAGAGCATATTCTGTCATGAATTGTCGTGTCCCGCAGATCCCGTGCGTAATCTGCGTTGCTATTTAATTGACGTCCGTCCTTGGTTAGTTATACCTGTCAAATACTACAGTATTTGCTTGACGACTTTCCAGTAAGTTGTCATCGGGTTTTCGAGGTGGTTGCTTGCCTGATTAAATACAACTTTTACATCAGGTCTGGTTACTATCGATAAATATATCAGGCTACCTACAGCTTCGCGATATAGCGCCGCGGTATTATCTTCCGTTTTTCCCGTATGTCCAAGCGGGCATAATTCCCGGTTTGGATCTGCGGCTACTTCGCTACAGGATTAGCCTCTTCTATAATGAATCTTGCAGGATTCTCCTTGTGCATGCCTCTTGGTCTAGGAAGATCGATTCGTCAGCCTCTCGTTTCATGGGAATTCCAAGAAATAAGTTTGGGTTGTTGTGTGTTATTTCGAATTCTGAAGTATCCTTTCAATAAATATTAACTAATATACCCCGGCAATATGGATCATACGTCTTACTCGATTTTTTCTATTAAATTGAGTTTAAATATTTAAGTGTTAAATTTGAATCTTTATTTTGAATGAATCTTTTATCTGAATTTTTATTTTTTTTTTCCAGGTTAAACCGACTGAACATAAACTAGTATTTCAAGTATTTGATGAAAATCGTTTAACACGTGACGATTTCTTGGGAATGGTCGAATTGACACTTGTGAATCTACCAAAAGAACAAGAAGGTCGTGTAATACCACCTAAAACCTATCCATTGAGGCCAAGAAGGTCAGTTGGGTATGTCTATGAAGTTGATTTTATTTTGTTTTATCTATGATTTATTGATAAGTTGGAGTATGATTTTTCTTTTCAGTTCACCTAGAAAATGAATATTTGAGTTCATATATCTGAGATCATATTTTTCTGATTCCTGATCGATTCATAGGTTCTCTTCGATTTCTCGACATTGAATTTCAACCAACCCTCCACATTTAATTCCCTTATTATATTATATTAAAATTTAAAATAGTAGATAGAGTACGACGTGCAAGAACTGTGAAGAAATTTTGAATATGCTAAAAAATAAAACAATTCTTGCACGAGCATAGAATAATTGAAAATTTTCTTATTGTTAGATGCAAATTTTTAACTTGA
Organism: Odontomyia ornata; assembly: GCA_963969285.1. Classification (NCBI taxonomy): domain Eukaryota; kingdom Metazoa; phylum Arthropoda; class Insecta; order Diptera; family Stratiomyidae; genus Odontomyia; species Odontomyia ornata. Next base: position 223,839,376 of record OZ017741.1, read on the forward strand.
TCAATTCTAAATTGTAGCGCCAAATCAAGAATAAAAGGAACTTTAGAAATTTACCACGCGTTTGTCAAAGATACTCCGGATTCGACTGGTTCATCGCTTAATGAAAATGAATGGGAAGTTGTAGAAAACGGTGTGACGCAAACAAACGTTTCAGTGAGTCTAAAGTTCTTAAATATATTAAAGTTATAATCTAACATTGAATATACGATACAGAATTCGTTTGCATCAAATCCTGCAGTAGAACCTTTACCTCCAGGTTGGGAAGAACGGCAAGACGCGAATGGTAGGACATATTATTTAAATCATATAGCAAGAACAACACAGTGGGAACGCCCATCATTGTAAGTATACCTAAAATCGTTTTTTCTCTCTTAGCATACCAACTTTAAATTTTCGCTTTTACTTTTTCCTTCAGAAGTAATCAAGGACGAACAGATGTCGATGCAGCGGCATCCGATTTCCACAGACGCTTTCATATAAGCGCCGATGATTCGGAAAATCAAAGTCAGGTAAGTTACATTTTCATCAGTATTTGTTCTGTACATTTATAAATGCATGCGTTTTTAATTAAAAAATGGCACAATAAAAGAATATTTAAAATTAAGATTTACAATTTACACTTAATGCACGCATACACAATAAATTTAGAGGGGTGTGTCTCCATATTCAGACGATGGATCTTTTACTAGCAATGCAATTAATTTACGGCGAGCTCATTTTTTGGGTTCGCTTTCGTTTGACTCGTCATCCTCTTTGGATACTGATTCTGGCGAGGAAAATGATAATCCGATAAGTGACGAAACAAACAGGAATGACGAGACAATGCCGAAAATTATTATCGTAATTTACTGCAACATTTATACGTTGGTCGCTTTATCATTAGGCTCATTGAACTTATTTCCATAACATTAACTGTGTAGGTTTTAAATTTTTAAAAGATATGTTATGTGCTAGTGTATCATGTTAATTCGATATTTGAACTTAGTTTATAAGATATACTCGAGGATACAATTCCCAATACATAAATCCATTATTTATTATGACAATTTATTTATCGCCTCGTTATCTAGGTAATTTTTTAAAATAATTTCATTACTTGGATCGTATTTACAAGATCTTGAAATCTATTTTAAAATACATTTACATGACTTATATTTATCATATTTATCTTTTTGGGTCGTAAATATGTCGCACACCTCCTAGCTGATAGCTTCTCCAAGTTCAACTTTCTATATTTCAATATTGATAAACTCTTTTCTATACTTTTCACGGTATTTTCACTTTTCACTCTCATATTCTTATAATCGGTACATACCAGTAACATTCAGACACTTATCGTTCGTTTTGTGTATATGTATCTATGGTTGAAATAGGTTGCGATTCTTGCCAATATCTCAAAATTACGATTTAGCAAATCAACAGATTAGATTTCGTGAATGATAACTTCATTTTCGGAACAATAGACGCCTAAAAGTCAATGAGTAATATTTTCGATTTCAGTAAAGAGTTCGCGATTTCCAATGAATATTATCAAATTGAAAATTTATTTTTTCACAGACAGACGAGTTTGGATCGGGAAATTTACAACATTCTGTCTCAATGGTAGCTCTAAATACAAACAGTGATAGTTTAAGGTCTATATCTTTTGATTTTCCAATCGTATTGTATCTTCTAATTTATTGTTAAAAATTAGACCCGTTCGACCTGCCCCACCAATTCCAAGGCATTTGTCAAGTTCACTTTCGTCAGGTTTAAATTTGCGTAGAAATTTAAATGCAGAACTAAACAGGTTAGTTTAATAGGTAAAAATATTTTGGGGAATATTTATAATGTGAATCCATTTCATTGGTTATGAGCAGGTCTTTTATGAGGAATAGGCACTTAGCATCTGCTGCCAATTCAAGTGTAAATAGTCGTAGTGTTCATGGGGAAGAGAATGAAAATGAGGTAGGAGATTTTGTTAATGGTGGTTATGTCCGTATTATATTCAAAGGGTTGAGGGATTTATATCGTTTGGTCTTATCTTATACTGATTGCTATTTGTTTCATTGGTCACATTTGTCTTTTAACATATACTCGTACGTGAAGTAACATCATTTTGTGTGATTTATCAGCTGTGACTTGCGCTCTCTTACAAAAGCATGAACATATTCGTATATATTCGCTACATCTGTTTTAGTGTTCTATACTTCTATAATATTTCCAATCATCATTTTTCTGATAATATTAAATGAATTTGTCGGTAAAAAACTGAAAAATCTGAATACAGTACAATTTTGATGGTAGCTATAATAAATTATTCTAACCCTATTGAAACATATATTGTTGCAATAAAAGTCCAAAATCATTATCATATATGAAGCGACAGCCGAAGCCGGGTCTTGGCCTCCAGGATTGATCTTCTCCAATCATTATCTCGCTCGCCAGTTGATCACAACCTGCAAATAAATTCAAGATAATTGAATTGAAACTGAAGGGCTTAAATAAGAAACAAGTTATCTTAGAGCAAACAAACATAACAAGGTGGTAATTACGGACAAAAATCGCTGCAGCAACTCGGGTTTAGAAAAATTAATGAATGTTGGTTTCTTTGAACTTAGCAATGACCCACTCCCGAAGTCAGCGAAAAAGATAGATAAAAGTCAATTATTTTGTTTGAAGTCTGCATACGTCATCAAACTACGAGTCTTCAACTCGATGCTGCCCAGAATATGACATCACCCTAAGGTGCAGAAAGATGGCAATGATTGCGCAAAATTATCACGTCTGTTCTAAAAAAATCACGAATTGGATACTAGTAGAATGTGTAAGTTTGACAAGACCCCTAGAAAACGTTCCCTTAAGAACGACGCGATGATTGGAAATGAGAAGTTCATCATTTCGAGTTAAATCATTAAATTAAATAAGATTTGGACCTGTTGGAAGACCCTTTGACCAAAATATGTAGACCACTACAGCTACTGGAAAGGAAAAAGTAAAGATTATAGCAAAAATAGCGACTATGTATTTCGGAAAATTACTTCACCCCAGAGGGCAATTCTTCATGTAAAAGTCCGAAGCAAAAATGGGGAATCCTTTGCTAGCATTCCTAAATGATATTCAAATGGAATGGGTAAAGAGCGAAATTACTGAAGACTGAATATACAGTATATAGATCCAGGTTGTTGGTTATGTTTTCGCTGTTATAAAAGATAGTGAAGCATGAAACAATCTGCTAATGAGGCTGAACTCCTTATATAAGAACGTATGGTTCACAATGAAGTAAGGAAACGAATGTAGTTCCATTTTCGGATTTATGGAAGTTAGGCATCGTTGAGTACGATATACGAGGGTAATCCGATAAGAACTTAGCCTCATCGTCCGATGGCACCACTATCGCAAGAGAGATTCACGATCGTGTAGTATATTCTCATACACGGCTACTGTCAAAATTTCAGCTGAGTCGGGCTCGTAGTTTTGTTTTAACCGCGTGTGGAAGCGGGCGTGTCCGCGGATTTTACAAAAATGGAGAAAGAGAAATATCGGTTGGTGGTTCGATTCTTGTTTTTGGAAAGGAAATAGCGCAGCGAAATCAAAGAGCGCTTGGATGCTGTGAACAGCAACTCTGCTCCTGCGATGGCGACCGTAAAAAATTAATTTGAGTTTCAACGTGATCCCACGTCGGTTTTTGATGAGCCACGCCCAGGTGCCCCGAAAACGGCTACCACGAGGTCGTATTGGTAGACCGCCGACTGAAGTTGCGCGAAATAGCTGGGGCAGAAGACATCTCGAAAGATCGCGTGGGTCATATCCTGCATGAAATTTTGGGTGTGAGAAAGCTGTCGGCGACATAGATGTCACGTTAGTTCACTCCGGGCAACAAACGCAACCATAAGACCACTTCAAAGCAGTGTTTGACACGGTTTAAGCGCAATACGAAGGAGTTTCTGCGTCATTTCGTGACCGGCGACGAAACATGGTTCCACTGGTACACACCAGGGACCAAGGAGCAATCGAAACCGTGAAATTCACCCGGTGAACGTGCTCCAAAGAAGGCGAAGACTATCCTATCGGCCGGAAAGTTTATGGCCACCGTTCTCTGGGATTCACAAGGTGTGATACGCATCGACTACCTGAAGAAGGGCACAACGGTCACAGGGCTTTACTATGCCGAATTATTGGGCCAATTCGACACCGAATCGCAGAAAGAAGGCCCCATTTGGTGAAGAAAAATATGTTCTTCCACCATGACAACGCACCGGCTCATACCTCGACCGTCGCCGTGGCCAAATTGGTCGAACTGGGCTACGAACTGCTACCCCATTCACCCTATTCTCCAGATTCAGCCCCGTGCCACTACTTTTTGTGTCTAAACTTGAAAAATCGCTCGCCGGACAAAAATTTGAGTCGAATGAGAAGGTCATCGCCGCCATGGAGGCTTGCTTTGAAGACTTCGAGAAAACGTATTTTTCCGACAGTTTAAAGAAGTTGGAGCATCGCTGGGTCAAATGTACCGAGCTAAGAAAAGATTATGTTGAGAAATAAATTGCCACTTTTCCAAAATTTTAGTTTTTCTTTCGTAGACTGAGTATTCTTCGAAACCCTGCTAAAATTGGTACCTTTCTCTCGGTATTTCTGCTAGTCCGTGCGTCACGGCAAGTTTTCTCGCAAGCCATATAATCTACAGACACGAGATTATGTAAGCCAAGAGTGGTACCCTGTTCAAGGTTTTAATAAAAAAAATTATGTAGTTTTTAAGGGGTTTCATGTATGGAAATGACCTTTAAAAAATTTATTGAAGTTGTATCATTAGCATCGTGGTAAGATGGATGAGGGAAAATGTACGAAAAATGTATGCCTCCACTCTCGTGATAGGACATTTTTGATAAGAAAAATCTGAAAAAAACATAGAAGGAAGACCTTATGAGTCTATGGCCAGCAAATACCGCAGAAATCAAAACTCGATTAACTTTGTTAATAAAAGTACGATTTATCAATTCTAAGTTTTGCTACATAAAATCGACACGGTACCCCTAAACTTTGTAAAATTAAATTGCAAAGCACACCAACGTAGTTCTCTTCTGCGCAGAAAATTTCAATAAAATCATATTTTGAACTCAATGTAGTCCTAATCAGAAAGGATAGAAACATATTTCCTGTGCTTTTTGCCTCACCCTGGGTCCCCTGTGCACATATTGATTTTTTAGTTTCAGTTTCGTAAAGTTCTAAATAAGATTTTTCTTTTTATAACCCGCTTTACTACCATCGATAAAAATATTTTAGTTACTTAGGTGTAAGGAAGGACGCCCTTGAGGACCTTTCAAAATTTTCTTCACTTTTAAGAGGCCACCACTTTTCACATAAATTGATGATTCTAGCTTCGATAAAACTTGCTGTGACACACGAACAGACAGACCGATGAATGAACAGATAGGACGCAAAACTAGTAGATCTCTGTAAAATTCGATTAACAATGCCTTAAAAAGGACCAGAAAAGCTTCCATTGGGGTTTGTTAATTTTTTTACAATATCAATATCAATATCTTTGTCTGTTGTGTCACATGAGTTTTTCTCAGGAACTATAGAGGCAAAAATCATGAAACTTTGTATAATGCTCAGAAGTTGCGGTATAAAATAAGATTTTTGTTTTAAAAAACTTTCAAATGATTTTATTTGTTGTCGTCTCCCCGTATAAAAATGTAACCTCTTAATATTTTTCACCGAATAAAGTCGAGCGGGATAAGTCTTATTTATTGATTCAAGTCTCAAAACTACATTATCTATGTCGAGCTGACAGTAGAGGAGAAAGAATGCAAAAAATTGTGTCCCCTCCGCTCGCAATTGGACACAGGTAAACCTGATAGTCTGAAACCCATTTAAGTAATAGGCCTTTACGTTTTTTTTAAGATTCAAGATCTTTATTTGGTAATTTCTAATTTTTTACATAAATACAATTCCTAAATAACCTAACAATACTCATGGGGGTTGTGCCTTAGAGCTTTTCTCGGAGTTCAATAATAATTCACTTTAATTAGATTACAATATTATTTTTTTTTTTTTTGATAAAACAAAACTTTAAAATATTGACACCCACAATATTATCAAACAATAGATTTTAAAAAGAAGACATTTGCAGTTTCTTAAAATTAAGTACATTCATCCGCTGCATCCATTGAGCGGTTGTCTGTCGCTCTCCTGACTACTCCCGCCTTGTGCTCCTTGGCTCTCCTGATTCCCGATTCCACCAGCTTTTCCGCATACGATTTGATTGGCTCCATTCCTGCCTCTTGGTACAGCGCCTCCTTGTGGTAAGACCGTCCGTACTCCCGTTTGTATTGGCCTGTGCAAGTTCGCTCCAATAATCCTATCTTGTCCCATTTTGTTTTCGGAGCTCCATTCCATATCATCGGCATATGCCAAAACCTTGACTCGGGCAACGCTGTTGAATGTTTCCCGAAAAGAGGTATAAGAAGATGCTACACATAAGTCACTTTTTTCAAAATGTTATCAACGTGAGCACTGATGGTAGCCTTCCTGTCGAAAACTACCTCCAAGTACTTCGTTTGCCTAGAGCAGTGCATCATCTGCCCATTCATTTTAATCCTGGAGTCACAGATACCTCTTGAACGACGATCAAAGTTTTTGAGGGTGTCTTTGAACACAATTCTCTTTTCTCTGCATTTAACTTGATTGCGCATTTCCGCTAATATGCAGTGAGATTTCAAATATTTTTGGAGCCTCATCCTAGCAAAGCGCAAATTGTGCTCAGATGACCACACTAACAAGTCGTCAGTGAAGAGGTTCACCTGGATTCCGAGCTTATATTCGTCTCTTACGCCTAGGACATCAGATGTGAATATGTTAAAAAGAAATGGGCCTAATGTAGACCCCTTTGGGACCCCCGAGTCAATACAGAATGGGTCTGACCTAGTTCCACCCGCCACTGCAAAAGCAGTTCATCCCCTTATGAAGCTGCCTATAATTTTTACAATATGGGCCGGAAAGCCAAAATTTATCGTTTTGTAGAGAAGCCCATTGATCCATACAGAGTCAAGGGCTTTCTCCACATCGATTAGGCAGTCTACAACAAGCTTATTGTTGCGCCAACTTCTCGTCATATCAGCTTGGTACACGGCCACAGCATCCACGTGGAGTGGGCTTTTTTGAAGCCAAATTGTCTTTCCGGCACAATTCTTGCCCCCTGCAGAGAATTGTATAATGCCTTTAAGTATTACCCTTTCAAGCAGCTTACCAATACTTGAAAACAGCGAAATCGGACAAGTATCGACTACGTCAGTACTGTCCGACTTCTTGGGTGTTGCAAATATTTTTGCGCATTTCCATTGCTGAGGGAAGTAGCAAATGTTAATGCAATTATTCAGAATGATCGCGAGGAGAACAAAGAAAACATGGGGATGCCTTATAACTTATAATTGGAGATTCCATCAGCCCCTGCTAATTTTTTGGAATTTTGCTCCTGTGCCAACAATGTGAGTCTTTCAGGACTGACAAACAGACCACGGCCAGTAGGTGCATCAAAAAGATTTGAATCAGATAACCTGGTTAAGCACAATTGCTCATGGTCCCTGTCGAAATTCGTTGTGGTGCGGCACACTAACGAAGTAACGGAAAAGTCCTCACTTGCTTTCTTTCCTTGAAGAACTTTCGCAAAATGTTTTGCGATAGAGTCAGCGATAGCTTTGTCATCCATGAACATGGATCCATCATAAGTGAGGACCCCGGGCAGCTTTTCCTGCCAGTTATTTTATTGATATGAGGAAACTTACAAGGGCTTGGTTTGATACTTTCCAGGGCCTGTTCAAATCGATCGTTAAGAAAAGCCGTGGTTCCCCTCGAGATCATTCGGTTTAGAGACGTAATCACAAGCTGAATAAGTTCATACTCCCAGTTGACCAATTTTAAATTGCGACGGTAGATCCTTGCGAGTAGCTATCTAAGCCGACCACGTTTACGATGAAGCTCCAAGATGTTTTCTGGTAAATCTCGATAAAGGTAATTCGTCGAGGATTTCTTAATGGAGATATAGGCCTATATGTGTTATGGCAACAAATATGTTATATACCTGAGAAGAAGATATTTACTCAGCTTTGTTAATATGTAGTAGTATTCAATTCTATATTTAGGTATTCATTTATAAGATTATTACATTCTGAAAGTTTCAAAAACATCAAATAATATTTAACAAATTCACAGTCATTTCAATTTTCTTGTATTCAAACAATAATTTTGGGTGGTTTCGCTACGGATCGATATACTGTTTCCATCGACACAAATGCTGCCGTTTTGTTGGTAGCTTTGTGGATTTTATCAGTTAATGATATCCCTAAAGTAAAAAAAACAACAGTCGCTTAAAATAGAATATGAGTAAAATCCCTAGTTTTCCTTTAATTTAAGCATATAGTGAACATGAGATCAAACTGCTTTTTGGGTTTATGTATGAATGCCTAAAGATGGTGGTCCACATTTCATATGTTGGATACACAACCCTTCTGGCTGAAGTATAACCCTGCCTACAAATACATACCAAAAAATTAAAAAAATTAATTCAAATTAACCGAGGACTTAATATACAAAAAGTATGCACAGCACTTTGTTTTGCATGACCAGACGATTTTGTATGATCTAGCTCGCACATATTGTATAGGCAAAATCAAATTCGTGTAATTAGATTATATGTGCAATTCATATACTTTTATATGTGCAGCGTTGCACTTACAACGGTGACCATGCATTTTTGATGATTACACTATATGTTCATTGTATGTGCAAGTTTGAGTATGTACGTGCATGAGCATATAGTGTAATTGAAGCATTAGAGTGTTCACCGCTTGCGCAGCAGTTCCCATATTCAAAGTTCGTTGGTGGCAACGAGTTTGCGCTTATCGTACTTCTGTCGGACTACCCAGTTGTGATGGGCGCTGATTGAAAAATCAGGTAATAATCACATGTTTGAGCGTGGTACTAATCATATTACCTCGAAATACCGTTACTGTGACGAAATGAGATTCCTTCACAAATATCGCCAAGGTTCGAATTAGACTAGTGCGTGATTATTATTTATTAATAGTATTTGAGGAAGGCTGTCTCTACACATCGCTTTGCTAGTGATGCTCAGAGATGATTCCACAAAAACCTGAACAGAGGTTTGATCTGTCCACAGAGTAGGAAGAGCATTGAAATTACCTTTCGATAACGGCAAAAGGCCGTTGCCCGTTTTTTCGTAGCACTACAGCCCCTTGCGGGCCTTCGCTTAGAGATAGTTAGAGTATCTCGTTGTCATGATCGAATGTATCGGCACTCCACAGGGTGATTTCATCATTATCACACTTTGGCCGTGTGTCAGTCCACCCAGCTACGATACGTTCTGATTTTAAACCAGCACGTATCATAACTGAACAGGCTTACAGTCCGTCCGAAGAATCATTCAAACTAAATCTCTTTAACGCCAACGAAACTCGAACCAGAGACCTTCGGCTTACGGGCTTAGTGCTCTAATCACTACACCACACGGACTAACATTGCCATTGCCCTTAAAAAGACAATTGTACCGGGTTTGGCAGCGAATACTTAGCATACTGATCAGTGCATATGTTGATTTCATTTATTCAGGTTCGAGAGGCAATACATTAGACTCAAATGTGTGCAAATAGAATTTTGATACTAGTATGGACTCTGCAGATAATAACATTTAGGTATGGTAAATTGTAATCGAGAAATTGAATTTTAATATACTTTCACATGAAACATACTCAATAGTTTCTATCCTTAAGGGGTCTTATTGCATAATATTCTTAGTCAGTCTCCTTAGCTTACTGTCCATTTGAATCAATATTTTCTAGAGAATAAACCAATAAATTATTGCTGCATCTCTATAAATACCTTTCCTTTCCAAAATGTAGCCTTATACTAAGTCATAAAAGATAAAGAAATTTTTCTTACAATTAAGATGCTTCTCAAATCCGCGAATTAATATGCTCGTATTGCAGACAAAATTTGCAAAATTCAATTATGAAATAAGAGTTGTGTGATTGAAAATGATGAAACAAACGACATTTAAACGTGTGGTTTTATCGACACAATGATAATGCCAACGACTTCATAGTTTGATTTTTAAGATTAAGTCCAACAGCAGACATCAAAACTTAATTTACAAGCAATAAAGGATTCCTTTTTCACCGAAGTCAAAACTTTTATAATTCCCAAAGTAAACTATAAATTAAAAAAGCGACAATCCTTACAAGTCTATTCTATGAATTTTCAAAATAATAATGGCGCCACATCATTCTTCGCAATATCTCAAAATCGCTGTGTACTACTGATTACCATTTAAACCTGAGAAGAGCCTCCAAACAATTTACACTACTTACCAATAAATGTAGTGAAGTATTCTATGAATACAGCTCTGATTTAATTTAATAAATTTCGCCGAGTTTTCTCTTTTCAATTACATTATGGTTTGCACTAAGCATCGAATCGTCACTACTTTTATCGCGAAATTCAATGTCACAATAAATTAAAATTACTTATTGTTATGTCGCACTTTCCGTACAACTTTGTTAGTGAAGAATGTGATGGAATAACAAGATTTTGGATCGCATCATCACTTAGTCAGTTGCTACAATTTTTAAATTTGAAGTGATTGAACATTACTATAGTTGTTTTTGAGCCATATGAGAAGAAGGATGAAAACAACAGTGATTTCGTTATTCTTGTTGGTAATATATTTTTGGGGATCTTGTGAAGGATATCCAAATCCACAACTTCTTGAAGAAGACAACGAAGGTGTAATTACCGGTGGTGGCGGCGGAATGCCAGGAAATTTGCAAAATCTGCTAACTGCCCTAATTCGAGCATTGCAGCAATTGTTGACGGCATTATTGGGTTAGATTCTTCGTTAATATTGTTGAAGTGACATCCTATTGATATGACTAAAAAGTTCTTGAAGTGAAATAAATAACTGATTGCAATAGATATTTTTTATGGCAATTTATGATTAAACTGAATGTTAAATTAGCTTAATATTGAAATGTGAATGTTTTGAATTTATTATTTCCGAAAATAAAATTTGGTTGAATTAAATCTGATCTAAAGTGGCATATAAATAATTTTACAATTTAACGACCTCGTGAATTTGTTAAGGATTTGTTCGCCTGCTAGTTAGCTTATTTCTAGAATGAGTTCATCGAATACAAACTGTGAAAACGAAATCAGTAACTGCTTGTTTTAATTTTTTCCCCCAGCTCGGGAAACTAGAAGCAATTTTTTGCTTGCTCATAGTATACGTAGTTCTCGGGATATTGTTGAAAGTGATAAAGGTAGTGACGCACAATGTTTTTCTGTCATTCGCTGTAGGAGACACCAGTAACATTTCTTATCATTTTCTCAGTTCTACCGGACAAACTGTGTGTTAAAGGTCAGGTACTCCTTCTATCAAACGATTATAGCCTGTTTATTACGTATGGACCTCATTATTACCATATATAAAATAAATCAATCAATATTGCGATACTATGCGCATTAGCCAGGTTTGCTTTTTTCGAGCAAACGTGATCACACTTTAGAATCATCTCCAGGACATTAAGTATTGCAGTTTCGTGTGTAATTTTTTAATGGTACCAGCCATATGCTGGAATCAGCCGGTGTCCATCGACCTTAGAGTGTTAAGTTGATAGCCAAAATACTCGGGTGAAGAACAATTTAGTTCTTTCGCTTGGGACACTAGCTCTCCCTTAACAAAATCCATTAAGTATTGGTTTTCCTATTACATTTATTCTTCAAATTCCGGCAAAGATCGCTCTGTGCAATCATTTTTTGCAGTTAATGAAATGAAAGTCGCTCTTCGTTCTAAGGTTTTGTTTTGCGTATTAATAATACTAGGCACTCGGAACGGCAGTTTTTCAGCAAAAGCATCTATTTAAAATAAGTTCCACAAAACACGGGTGGTAGTGTCTCGAAAAGTGTAGGAGGTAGGATAGACGCTAGAGCACGCCTGGACATAGTGGTAGAAATGGAGAAGTAGGTGTTAGCACAGGGATGGATCTGGTAGCAGTGTAAAAACTTGCATGTATCAATAGCCAAGAGGAAGGTTTAGTTGCTGATCAAGCAACAAGTTGAGGATTAGGTGAGACAAATGGGAACTTATTAACTTGTGGTATCCAATTTAGCTTAGCTGTAAGAGCAATTAGAAAGGTGTTTAAAGACAAACGAAATGTTTCTCAACTGACATCGTTGCTCAACTTATGTTTTCCAAAAACTATATTTATAATTAAATCAGGAATGAAAATTCTGTCAGCGAAATAAAATTATTATTATTTTTTTAATATGAGTAGCTCCATATTGACCCCGTATAGTTTTAAATTATATAGTCACTTTTTTCGAATACATTTTTGATTAGACTGTTAAATTGTTTTGATTATTCTATTTGATATTTTGCCATATTTGAAACACCATGGCTCTCTTACTTAGCCCAAAAAGCCATTGCATGACGTCATAGTATGGGTAAGGCCTACCGGTATAGATCAATTAAGCTATTCGCGCCTATTGAAAAGCTATTGCCCGTCTTTACTGTGACGTCATGCAGGTTAATTCATTTTTTTGGGCCTGAATAAGTAACCCGTGATTCTGCAATAAACTATAAAGTATTGATTAAGATATTCATTTCTGTAAATCTCAATCAGTGGAATAGAAACACATTCTTTTTTTGATCAGTAGAATAACTTACATGATAACCATAAATCAGTGCTATAATTAATGTTCACTTTACTGATCTTGGTCATATTTATTAACCCTAATAAACTCATTAATATAATTCGTTGGCAATTAATACTTGATATGCAATTGTAATACCTTACACTATAAAATCATTGCAAACTACACACACATGATATAGAATATATAACGCTTGTATATGCAAATTAATAATGGCTTGTGTATGTAATTTGAAAATTGCAATAACGTTTTTAATAATAAATTGATAATTGTTTATTTGTATTAGACTGAAGACACAGATCAAGCAGATAGTGGTAACCGAAGTAGATCTGATACATCATCTCCTTCAACAAGGCGAAACTCAATCGAAGACAATGCAGCCGTGGGTCAGGTGAGTACTTTTTATTATTAAAATTTAATGTATGAAGTCTTTGTTTTACGTGGGCTATTAAAAATACATCAAAATATTACAATCAATTTATAATATGCAGCTATTGGCATGTCTCCTAAAAATCATTTCCCTTCTCTACTCACTAACTTGTCCGCTTTGCCTTGGAGTCTTGGTAAGTTTCTTTTGGAATATCTTGCTGACGACAAATTGTTCTTTATCTCATCAATTAACGGAACGCTGTCCTTTGAGAAATACGAGAATATTGTAGGAAGTAGACAGGCTGATGTAGGGAAAAGTTGGCACAAAACTGGCTTATTAAGAGGCTGATTGTAAGCGGGGAGACACGTTCTCAGCGTGCGGGAATATCCAATGTTTTATAAATCGCTTTGTAATACTGATAGTTTATTGTTTGATCTAGAGGAAAAACTTTCAATTATCACAAAACCATTAAGATTTAATTAATTTTGACCATGTCGGTGAAAGGGAAGGGGGTCATGTACAATTATTAAAGGATTTTAAAATCTGGCCAACTCTTAGTAACACTACATGCAAAAAAAGCTTCATCTCAATTCATCATCATCTGTGGCAGAAAATCCCCAGCCGGGCCTTGGCCTCGAGGATAAATCTCCTCCAATCATTACAGTTCTGCGACCTCGTTAGCCAGTTAATCATTCCCAGAAATAATTTGCTGTCAGCTTCTATCATGTGTTCCCATTGTCTTCGGCCTTCCCTCTGGACGTCTACCTTGAGCTCTACCCTTTAATGTTATTTTGGGTAGCCGGTTATCTTCCATTCTTTCTAAATGGCTCGCCTATTGCAATTTACGTAGCTTTACGCAGGCAGATACAAATGGTTCGTTAAATAATTCATACAACTCATCGTTGTAGCGTAGTCTTAACACTGTTTCTTGTTTCACTTGGCCGTAGATTTTCCAAAGCGCTCTAGTTTTAAGCCTGATTCCATTGTGAAGCGGTTGTAGTGAATTACGGTAGATAAAACTGTCCGTAAAGGACTGCAGCGATGGTCTGCTGCCTCAGCGGCGAGATCCGCCGAGATTGGCTTTGCCTAGGGACGCGTGAATGCGCTGGCAGGTTAGCGTTGCGGTGTCGTGGGGTGGGTTCTTTTCCCCAGCACAAGGACCCACTACAAAAAAATTTCGCATTCACGAATTAAAAAAATGTCAAGTGCCGATCGACTGGCGTCAAATGCCGATCGACTTGGCCGGGCACATACAGACGGACTTGAGGAGACTTCGTCGTTACCGACGATACTTGGGGCCAACAAATAAGAGTGGGGCATCCAGGTGGAAGCGGTGCCACCTCCCAACCGGATCAAGATCCAAATGTAGACGTGGCCATATATTTCCCATTTGAGTGAAAAACTCATACAAACATAATTCGCATGAATTTTTCCATCAAATGAGAAATATAAACGTGGCCAATTTATGTTATAGAATTATGCGATGGAATCACATAACTCTATACCATAAAAGGGCACGTGAGCGGAAAGCCACTCTACCCGGCAAGAGCCCCTATAAAACAAAGGAAGGGAAGAGCGCGCCCGATGGCTAGCTCATTTCAGTGGAGGGGCCTTCCATAGATGCGGGTCCTATATCCGGTCAGGAGTGAGTGAAAAGAAAGACCGAGTCTATAATTCAATTACCAAAACATTTTTTTTTATTCCTCTTCCATTTAAATGAATGACAATTCTGGGTTATGTACGAAAGTATGGTTTACAACGGCCTACAAAGTAAAATCTACGCTACAGGAAAGAATCATTCGTATATCACATGTATTTAATTTAGAGGCCCTATTTGTTTTAATGATTTGGCTCTGCTACCGATCGAAATGATTTACCATTTCTTGATGCTTGGTTGTAAGGGAAATATTTAGTTTGTTTTCTTTTTATACAAACAAAATTGTGACATTCTTTAAATATAAGAATTTAAAAATTGAAATTTCCATGAATGTTTAATAATATACAAAAAAAAAGAAACTAATAGCATACTCACCCAACATCCTCGCCGGGCGCCCGCTAATGATGTGGATGAATGCCTGAAACTAATTGACACGTGTAGGAAAATTCCAAATTACACTTTTACACTGTATATAATCCAATTTCCTTAAAACCAATATGATATTACAGTCAATCTGCTTTGGATCAACTGCATTTATAAGCGGTTTCGTTATAGCTACTTTTCGGATGAAAATTATATCACTTTTATACGCGTCGGTCCACCAATTTCTTCGAAACGTAGCATAAATAGCAAGCTCTCCTGCCGATAAGTTCTCGTGCGCCAAAGTAAGTTACCCGTACACAACCTTCCACTGGCACTAGCGCTGGCGACAATTGGCTTGTTAATTCTTTATCCTGGTGAGTGAATCTCAACTCTAGTCAAGTGTGCGAGGGAGCAGGTTGCATTCAGGCAGTAAACTGATTTACAATAAAAGTTGATTCACGTCCAAGCAGGAAGCGATTAGCACATATGCGCAAATCGTTAACTTACAAGAGATGCACTCGTACCCTGGAGTTCAGCAACAAACGCGGATGCACTAACAGCACAAGTGTGACAAGCCCAGAAACAATTCTAGCAACACTAACCCTAACCTAACCACTAACCAACTAGATGGGGAGCCGTTATGTACGTACATATAATACATCCAATAGAAGTTATGTTTCTTTTTATTTATTCTTTATCTTCTTGGTTGCACATCCAAACACGACTCGCGGTTTATTATACTCAGATGTGGGTAATTAATTATGCTTGACCTCTTTTCACTAAACTTTCCCACTGATTCCCGTAATATTTACGGATATATCATTTTAAAAATTTCTATTATTTGCAAAAACCACACATCAGTAAATGCTACAGCCCGTATCATGGAACGAAATTTTGTAAATAACGAATGATCTTTGTAAACAAGCAACTGTCAAACAGGCCGGCTGTACTCCATATAGTTTTTCATTCTTATTGAACCTTTCATTTGTACCCCAACCGTTTGAATTGCCATCTAGTTCCAGATCAATATCGCCATTAATAGCGTTACCCGATGCATCCCAAGGTTCCAATTCTCTCTTTGTCCCGTGAACCATTACATCGTACGGATAAAGCACCGTAATGTGATTAGGTTGAACGATCATACAATCCGCTATTGCTGATACATCAGACGTCTGTGCCAGATTACCAACAATTTATGTAGCTTGCAATTCACAAAAATGTCAAATGAAAATCAACACTGCGCGGATAATTCACTGTTTGTGGCTCGGCGCGGCGCCACCAAATGCTCGAGTGCACAAACGACGTTGGTCACCAGAAATAGACGCAAAAACCGCGCATCACTGAATTGCACACTAATCTCTACACCGCGAAACATACCAGCAACGAGCAATTGAATTATTCCAAATGGAAAATTTGCAAATCTTCACCAGGCCACGATTGCGCGCAAGTCGAACGCACACACCCCACAAATCGCGAGCAACACTCGTCAGCAGCCACTTCAGCCTTCTTCTCTAATGGAATTCGCAGCGGCAATCAAACGAGGCCCGCGAATTCGACAGCTGATTTTTATGTATGTTTCTCGCGAAATTCGTCCTCTCGCAGCTTCGCTACTCGGAACCGGAACGGAGCTTTGGTGAACGGTTCGATGGAGGCAGGGCTGGCAAAGCTCGGAAGCTTCGCACGGTGAACACAGTCCACGTTGTGCGTCGTAATACTTTCAATTAGCGCTAAACCACGGGTAAAAGGAGCTCAAACAAGCGTCACACACAATTGCCTCGCTCGATTGTTTGATTCAGACTCCCCCCGTTGTTGCTGATCGTCGCCTTGCGGGACTGCTCACAACCAGTTGGCGAGCCTTCCATCCAGTTTCCATTTCATTGCGAAAATGCAATCGTAGATAAGCTCTGTTCTAAAGGGGGTTCCCGTGTCCACATTTCAATTGCAAATTTAAATGATTAATATTATTTTAAATAAACAAGTGAAATTTGGATCAGCATTATGGTGGTTTTCGAGCGGCGACTGCTCGATTACTACACGATCCGTTAGATCGCCGTTTATCATGACCTGGGACTCTGTGTTTTGCATCGTGATTTTGATCATGCGGATCATTTTATTCAGGACATTTCTGTCAACAATTTCATATGGCTTGAAGTCTACAGATTTAGTGCACATCGATGGTATATTCCCATCACTTTTCGAGCACCTGCTTAACTGAGAATATTTAGTCCGTAGACCGTCCACTTCGAAAGCCTCTGATACTCTCCTTTAATACTTTTGTAGTACGGTTTTAATTTTCTCTCTATGATTTTGGAGGGTAGTTTAGAAGACGTGCACAGTAAAGCGATGCCTCTATAATTTTCACAGCTTACCCCCGTTACCTGTACATGACATATACTTTTTTGCCAGCTTATCGCGATGTCTAATTGTTATAGGTTATCTATGAAGTTTCAGTCTAAAAATCTTAATCGATATGCATTTAAATAGATTCAACGCTCCTTACTTTATTCCAGCCAAATCCAGAAGCGGGTCTGCCTCCCGGCTGGTCGATGCAGGTAGCACCCAATGGACGTACATTCTTCATAGATCATAACGAACGAAAAACTTCATGGGTTGATCCGAGAACAGGACGTGCTAGTCCAATGCCAAATCAAATTAAACGTGGAGTAGAGGACGATTTAGGACCTTTACCTGAGGGTTGGGAAGAGCGCGTTCATACAGATGGCAGAGTATTCTATATAGATCATAGTGAGTACACTATCTTCAGTTTTTTGTTGGCCAAATTTCCAATTAATTGATTTTCTTTTAGATACAAGAACCACACAATGGGAAGATCCCCGACTTTCTAATCCTAACATTGCCGGTCAAGCTGTACCTTATTCTAGAGATTATAAGCAAAAATATGAATACTTTAAGAGTCAGCTTAGAAAGCCAGTAAGTTGTTAATTAATTGAAAATGATAGTACGTTATTAATTGAATATAATTTTTCAGACAAATGTACCTAATAAATTTGAAATCAAAGTACGACGAGCGTCCATTTTGGAAGATTCATATAGAATAATAAATTCTGTCACCAAAACTGATCTCCTTAAAACGAAGCTGTGGGTAGAATTTGAGGGAGAGACTGGTTTAGGTATGTTTTTATAAGTAACAAAATATTTTATTTTATAGTTGATTTGCTTTTAATTAGATTATGGTGGCCTTGCCAGAGAATGGTTCTTTTTACTGTCCAAAGAAATGTTCAATCCGTACTATGGCCTATTTGAATATTCAGCCATGGATAATTACACATTACAAATTAACCCCTTTAGTGGATTATGCAACGAAGAGCATCTTAGTTATTTCAAGTAAGTGTTGCAAATCTTTGCAATTATATACATTAAATTTTTGGACTAAAAGGTTGAAGATAAAGATATTACGTTACATTTTGTATTTGTCATCAAATGATTTTATTTTAGATTTATCGGTCGTGCAGCTGGCATGGCAGTGTATCATGGAAAATTACTGGATGGTAACATTTTGATTTTGAAATTTTGTTTGGAAAATCTATAGCTGTTTCCCTATCCTCTTTAGCTTTCTTTATACGTCCATTCTACAAAATGATGCTACAAAAACCAATTGACTTAAAGGACATGGAAGCTGTTGATACTGAATATTACAATTCACTGTTATGGATACGAGAAAATGATCCGAGTGAGCTAATGTTAACATTTTGTGTGGACGAAGAAACATTTGGCCACACTAGCCAAAGAGAATTGAAACCGAATGGTGCTAATATAGAAGTAACAAATGAGAATAAAGATGAATACATTAAGTGAGTGTGATTTGTAAATTACGGTTGAACTATAACAATTAATGATATTATCCAATTACAGACTAGTCATTGAATGGCGTTTCGTATCAAGAGTCAAAGATCAAATGTCGGCATTTTTGGATGGGTTTGGGTCAATTATACCTTTAAATTTATTGAAAATTTTCGATGCCAACGAATTGGAATTACTTATGTGTGGTATACAAAATATTGATGTTAAAGACTGGCGTGATAATACATTATATAAGGGAGACTATCATAGAAATCATATTGTTATACAATGGTTCTGGCGGGTAATGTTGAAGATGTAAATCAACTTAATTATTTGGTTAATTGAATAATCATTCTTATTAGGCTGTGTTATCATTTTCAAACGAAATGCGATCACGTCTGCTGCAGTTTGTTACGGGTACATCAAGGGTTCCTATGAATGGTTTTAAGGAATTATATGGATCCAGTGGTCCGCAAATGTTCACTATTGAAAAATGGGGAACACCTGACAATTATCCACGAGCTCATACATGGTGAGTAATTATTCTGATTAAATTTTTCTTACGATTCATATTTTGGCGTAAAGAGATAAATTCATTGATTTTATTTCGAATTGTTAGAATATAAAGTATCATCTTTATGCTAATCAATTTTAAAGGAAAAATATCTCCCTACCCATAAATAAAAGAATCATTCAGAAAGTTGACTATAAAATTTAGTATTAAATAAACTGGTTTAAGAACTTTCTACTGCCTCTAAATCCTTCAAGCACAGCAACAGAAGTTTATTTTCAGCACTTTTTTAATATCCCTACCCTTCTAATTAGAGTTTTCTGTGTCCATTGAATTTTAGGAACCATGAAGTTGTTAAGAATTTTTGAAAGATCGGCGAGTGTTAATGCCGCCGCGGAGATTTTAAAAAATTTATGAAGCTCATCCGGGAGACCTTGGCGCTTCCCATGAAATCTGTATGGTTATATAGTTCTCCGGCCGATCTTTTAAAAAAATTATTGTAACCGCTACAAATTGTACTTAACATGGTGCTCGAAAGTTTCTGGCCTTCAATACTTTCACTCGAAAACTCAAGGTATAGGCCATATAGCTCTTGTTGCATCTACTCTTTTTGAGCACTCTAGATGTCTACGACACCACGAATGGCGTTTTAATATTTGGTTCTACAATGAAGTAGAGCTGTTTTCAGAATGACAACAAACGTTTTAGATTATATCATGAAAAGTTTTTTTTTTGCAATAAGTATCTCCTATATAACCTTACATGTTAATTCATACGTATTAAATTTACTTAATTATTTTAATTATATTTTATTTCCTTAATTGAGATGACTGAATTAGTATGCAATGTAATCTGCGTGGTGCAATAATCGAAAACTCGTAAAACTCAAATTTATTAAGAGTAATTCTTTAGATGAACTGATTTTACTGAACTATGAGAGCAATCAGTACCCATCATAGCTGGATGAATACAAGATCAAATATAATACTGATCATATATCACCTTCTAGAGTAAAATAATGGTAAAGACACTCTAACATACATATATCAATACGATGTAGTTTAATTATAAAGCGCTGATTCTTGCTTTAGTTATTGTCGCATAAACTGGCTTGGAGAGTAAGAACGCCGCTTGTGCTTCAGATGTCACAACTCTTTTAAAATGATAGAGCAGATGATTAAAATTCTATGTGCACGTGCATTATTCTCGACGTGTTAGAACGGCTTGTTAGGGTGTTGCAGGAACTGCTCATTGTGTAGAATAGCAGGATTGATGTAGTTACCTGCTAACCCCGTACTTCCAACTGTTCAACTGATATCTCTAGAAGATCATGAACTTACAACAGTAAAGACGGTTTTTTCATTTCATCAATGAAGAGAGTTCCAAGACCAATTTAAGTAAATCAAAGTGGCATTCCCGGAGTAGTTAGACAGGATGAAAAGCAAGTCTTCTGAAATTAATTGTCCATTTTGAATGCCCTCGCTACAGTCTGAAATAAATGCTAATTTTTGGGAGAAATGTATGAAAGATTATATTGAGATTTCGTCATCGAAGCACTCATCAGATGTTAACTCTGACTTCGATGGATTAGCATAATCTGAATTAGATATTACGTAATGCTCATAACTTTTAATTTTTATTTAAGTCTATTGCAATTAGTTTCACCATTTGCTAGTTATATCGAATGTTAGTAAGCCCAGCTAATAACGCCTAATAAGCACTAGATGACACTCACAAGCGATCGAATAATTTACATTCGCCAAAATGCCAAAATGCATCTTACACAGTTGGTTCTAAATTTTTCGGTCTTTGCGCGCATATGAGGAAACCAATATTCCTGTAATACTAAATATTCGGTCTTCTGCCATCCGAAATGTCCACGTTCGTGACATTGTCTGATTATGTCGTATTGCATGGTGTTGGGTACCACCAATAATGACCTTCCATCCAGCTCGCGATATAAAATATCAGCCTGTAATGCAAAATCGGTATTCTTATTGCCACGAATACCTTGGAATATTTTCAGTAGTTCATCGTATTTATATTGATTTATTCGATGATTACTCTATCAGCTCGATGAAGCATACAAATCATAGGGTATCTGCTTAAAGCGTCGGCATGTTGCATGGATGAACCTTGACGGTGCTCTACAGTATATGTAAATTCTTCCATTAGCATCGCCCAACGTGAAACGCGAAGACTGGCATCTTTTTTGGACATCGTTCGAGCGAAAGCCTGACAGTCCATTTCTGAATGATTGAACAATTGCTAATATTTCTAGTTCGTCACTTGTGTAACGCGATTGAGTGGGTATCGTCTTCCAGCTGGCGTACTGGATAGGATACATCATTCCATCTTCTAAATCCTTCTGCAACAAAATCACACCTAGTCCGTCTTTGGATGCGTCCGTATGTAATTCTGTTACAGCGCCAGTACGATATAGTTTTAAAAATGGACTCTACGTCAGTGTTGTTTTTAGCTCCTCAAAAGCTTTCTCCTGGTGTGCACCAAATTCAAAATTGACCCCGTCTTTCAACAAGCTAGTTAAAGGTCGCACAATAATTGCATAGTTCGGAATGAATTTACGGAATGCTCCTGTCAATCGTAAAAAACTACGAACGTCTCTGACCGTCTTAGGCACTGACAAAACAGAAACTGCCTTCGTCTTTTACGATTATGGTTCCATTCTCTATGGTGTGCCCCAAATATTCCACACGTCTGGCAATAAATTCACATTTAATCCAATTAAAAATCATCCCATACTCACACGAAACATGCAAAATTCGCTTTAGCTTCTCTAAGCTTTCATCTCCGCTGCATGCTGGAAAGATTACGTTAGTACGTACGTTAGAATTACCCTTTCAGCTATCAGTTCCCTATAAACGGCCTTAAGTGAATTACTTAGCCCAAAGGGTACGCGGTTAAACTCAAGATGACCGACTGGTGTCACAAAGGCTGTGTACTTAGCACTTTCTTTCTCTACGGAGACGTGAAAAATGTATTCTTCAAATCGAGGGTGGTGAATATCCTTGTCTTGCAGCTGATCAAGCTGGTATTCCATCAATGGTAATGGGAACGGATCACGAATTATCTTCTTATTTAGCAGCCTATAATCGACACACAATCTGGTAGTTCCGTCTTTCTTTTCCGCTAAAACTATTGGAGAATCGTATTGCGATAGACTATATCGAACAATACCTTGTTTCATCCAATCATCCAATTCATCCGATATTGTTGACAATATTTTTCTGCCCAGCTGTCAGCCTTCGAGGATTTTGGTGTACCGGTGCTTCGTTGCTGAGCACGATTCTTATCTCGACTCCTGTATCTCTCGTTCTATTGGGCGTATACTATTTTTCGATAAGATGCTTCACTTTCGATTTTATCCCAGAATCTCGAATGTGCTGTAGGTTGACTTCGGTCTCGAGATTGGTATTGATGCTTAAAGCTGTCTTCAAATAGCCGTCATGCTCTTGATTGTTTTTCTCTTCTTGTCTCGTCGTGCCGTCCATATTTGCCCATGATTGTGGTTTATCATCACGAATAGGCTTCAAGGTTGCGTTGCGTTTATTAAACACTATTTCCATGAGTTCGGATAATTCGCTACCAAGCAAAAGATCGAATAGTAACACCTCGTCACGTACAGCATGTACTGTCAGTTTTAGTTTAATATCTTCTATTGGCACATTAGTAGTAAAATGTCCAAGGATTTTCTGACCGCTAGAACCGATGCCGCCAAAAGCAACGAACGTTTTCTTCAACTTCGGTACATTTAGTTTTTATAAACACTCAATTTGGTCAAATGAAGATCAGTACCGGGATCTATTACCACCCGAATCGTCTTATTGAGAATTTCAACCGATTTATAGGTTTTCAAGTCCTCTAACCTAAAAGCGTCTCATCTTAATTTTGATATAGTCACACGCGCAGTCGGACACTTTTCCGCAACATGGCCAAAATTATCACATGAGAAACATTTTGCACCTTTCATTTTATCAGGACAGGCTTTCCCTAAATGTTCGCAATTGCCACAATTAAAGCATCTTTTCCCGTTTCTATCCGATTTCTCGCCCGTAAACTTCTTTTTATTCGTGGAATACTTTGATTTGAAACGCGTCTTCTGAGTTTCATACTGTATATATTTCCGCTTTAGCTCCTCGATCGAATTTGCATCGTACAATATGGTTTTATTACGTTTATCATCTTGTACACCGTCAATTATGTATTGGATTTTGGCTTCGAGTTCAATGTTTGCATGACTGGCGATCTCCAATACGCGATAAATGAATTCATGATAACTTTCGGTTGATATTTTTTTAATATTACTCAACTGTCGGTGAATGTCCTTACTACTGACGACATTTCCGAACTCGGTTCATAATGATCTAAAAAGTTCGTTCCAAGATTTCGCGTGGCACTCAAAACTGACGAGCAATTTAGCAAAACCACGCAATAATTTTTTTGCATATACCATCTGTTGGATGTCATTCCAACCGCATTTTTCTGCTGTCTCCTCAAAATTCCGTATCCACTGTTTGACATTTTGAATAGTGTCGCCGCTAAATGTCTCGAGTGACTCTTCCACATCACGAAAGGTTAACATCGTACGATCACGTGATATTCAACTACGTACAGAATGAATTTCTTCGTCCGCTTCTTTATCTTCCTCTAAGTCATCGTCATCATCCTCCGATTCTATCGTTGTGGCTGCTCTCAATCGCTCGCGTAAAACCGCTTTTTTGCCACTAGTTGGTAACTCCAAATCCCTCAAGCGTTTTCGCATGTTCCATCGCCGTCAATGAATTAAAATTATCTGTTGTAGGCTGCATTGCGCTTCTAAGCCGCTCACGCAGAGCTGATTCACTACCGTTGATGGGTAAGTTTCGCTCGTCTAGCGCGAAATTTACATCAGTTTCTGACATCAACGTTTACCTTCGCCATGACCGAAAATTGTTTAGCGATTTCTCGAATTCACGGAGACAAATGGCCTTCAAATACACTTCAACACAATTTCGTCAATGAAAAAATATGAAAAGCTTCCTTGTCGTGGACTATAACAACTTCGCCTAATGCTGGTCGTTTACGGAACAAGCGTCGCGACGAAAATTATCTCTGTTTTAAATTTTTCACCGGCTCTCGAATGAAACTTCAAACGTAAAAAGCATCAAGTCCATCATATTATCAGAGAAGTCTGCTGAAGGATGCGAGGAAATACTGCACAATTTTTGAAATATGGATATAATATCTATAAAATAGAGCAACCAATTAACCAATAAAAATTTATATTTAAAATTTAAAGGAATTGCTATTACATTCAAACATTTCGTCACTTAAAATGGACTAAAGATAAAAAGAATACTGAAATCATTAGCCACAATTTCAAAGATAACTAGCCTTTAAAATTAATGAAAATTCATAAAGAAAAAATGGGAAAGAAAAATACTCCTTAAAACTTTGCAGCAATTAATGCTTAACCATCCGAAGCAATTCACATTTAAATATGTTAAGTTATGAATTATTTCGGAACGATTTTCCGTCGTTCCCTCTGAATTTTTCTTGTCTTGCGACGGAGAACGACGGAAAATCATTCCGAAATAGTACAAATCAAACCCTGTCCCAAAACCAAATATCAAGAAAATGTTAAGTAATACTATAAGTTTGAAGCAATTTGTAATGAGGTAAATGTAGCATACTCTAACTATTTCTGAGCGAAGGCGTGAAAGGGGGTGAGTGCTAAAGCAAAATATGTATCGTGTATTTATAGTTATGTAATATATTTCTGCTTTATTATTTTTTATTATTCTTTTGGGCCTTGATGGTGGAACAAACTTCATCCAGAGTTGGCGGGGCAAATGGAAGTTCTCTGGGAATGTCTATAGTTCTGGAGCTGTGCGGAGGCAATTTGAGTATTTCAAAGGTTTATAAATAACGATAATTTTAAAATTTATTTTATGCAATTCATTCGAGCCCGTACAATTCGATATAAGTTTTTTGATTCTTTGAAACTATTGAGTCTTCTTTTTGTACAATTCGACAAACTTATTTTTTCAAGTTTAATTCGCTGAATTTCTTCTTTTTACGAGTATACATGATTTTTCTTCAGGAGTAGCTTCAAAATTCTTCTTTACACAGTTGCAATTCACGATTATATTATTGATCACATTACTATCCGTATCCATTCAGGGAAGGTAGAAGCTTTACACGGCTTGCAACTCGCCGAATTAGTTAAACAATTAGGCCGATTTCTTCACGTTTTGAAACGTTACAAATATTTTTCTTAAAGTTATGTATTGCCATAGCCAGATATACCGTAGAAGTGCTGCAAGTTCATGTGGTTGGAGAGAAGTTTGAAGACTTAAAAAGAGTTCAAAGAAGACCAAAATTAGCGTCCATGCTACACAGCCCAAATATATAGAAACCAGTCACCTTTTACTGTGTCGCCAGTCCAAGTGGAGTAGATGCTTACTAAAATCACAGAAAGAAATTCCCAAAACTTTCAAGCGTTACAACCTAGAGCAGGGCCCGCAAAATTACACTATATTCGAGTAGAAATATCTGGCAAAGGTGATAAACATTAGAATATTCAACAATATGTTAGAGTACCATGCGCTCGGTAGTCCGCTTGGTGCAGTGGTTAGAGTGCTGACCCCCCAACAACAGTGTATTTTCCCGAATTCATTGGTAGCGGCGTTTGGATCGCTTCTGGCTGCTCATCAGCCCAAACATGACCATTTTTTTGTTGTCATATCCGTTCAGCCAAAAATTAACTTCGCCGCTTAACACAAATGAACGATAAAAAAACTGAGCACTTATTTTGGAAATAAATTCCCACAATTTGTTAACGATATCTTGCAATAATAACCATAGTTTGTACTGCTGTATGATTTGAATGCCCACAATCAAATCTGTGATAGATCTCGGTCAAATAAAATAGGCTGCATACTCCTCAATCCCATGACAGAAATTATTGTTTTTGTTCATTCACCATGTGAACATAATTTCAATCCATCAGAACTGATGTCACAAGGAAAAAAAAACGGTGGCGGCGAATGATATTGATTACATGCGATCAAGCACCCTTGAGAAAATAAGGAAGGTAGCCTTTTCTTATGAGGGGAAAGCCTAATTTTTCGACCAAAATTTTCTTAGATTCTACGAATTCTTTGGGTGATGCCAAATCAATTTGCAGTGACATTACAGTGATGATCGTGAATAAATGTGAGCATAATCTACTGGATCTAAATTACTACCAGGGTTTACAAAGCTTCTGGTGCCGATAGGTTAATAAATTCTTTTTGGAATATAAAGTTGCCATCTTCTGGTTACCTATTAAAAATTTTGCTTGGTTTCGTCCAACCAACCATATGTTACACACGTCAGGTGCTGTCTGTAGCATGTGGTCGATTGGGGACATCACGGCCAAGTAGCGAGCGCAAAACAGATTTTTTCAGCTTACATGTGGCTTCCATGAAGGGCCAACCTTCGTGTTCTCTAAGTGGCCAGCAGATTGCCATCCAATGGACGAAGTCTTCTGCCAGTGGCAGTGGACAAGAGGAACAGCAACAACATTCTCGTATTCTTTTAAAGTACGTCTCAATTACAGAAATAATAATTCGGTGCGTCTTATTCAATGTTTTTAGGGTTCATCCGATAGTCTGATTCTATATATTTTCAGTAAGTCCAAAATCAAGGGTGGCATTACTCTTAAGAAGAAATACTGTTATTGCTATTTCTGTAACGCATATGAGTAATTGTTCATTTAGGTTAGGTTGTTACAACCGCGGAAGTCACCACAGTTGCAGACATTAAGTTTTAGCAGAGGGGTGAGTAGCCCGAGGTGGCATACTGAGGCCGGCTAGCGCTCAGTCGTGTCGTGGGACTTCCGGGACACCCCCTGCTCGTGCTGAGCCACCTTACATATAATAACTAACACAAAGGGAAAAGGATGGGAAAGGGGAAGGTCATATTAAGAAATGAAAAATCTTTTTTTGCCTTACTCAGACATGGCCGTTTTATTTAACAAAAATAAAAAAAAATTATACAATTCGCAAATTTGACAAAAAAAAGAAATTTATTAAAACACCCAAAAGCAAATCCGCCCCTTCAAAATCTAATTTAAGGAAATATAAATTAAACGATGGTTAACTAAATATACAAAATGAATGTACAATACCGTAATTTGAAATAAAACAAAAAAAAAGGAGAGAAAAAGTCAAATCTATACTCAGTTACCTTCCTGCAAAACTCCGAGCGCTCGGTGAAAGGTCAAGAAAGAAGCATGGGGCCACTGTAAACTAAGGTTGAAATCTCTATAATGTACAAAAAAAAAAATAAAAAAAAGATGGTAAAACGGCCACCTTTGTAACTTCTGCACTGGCTTGTTTAAACCGTAGAACTCTTCCCACTTTTAATCTCCGGCACCGTATCTTCGTTCCTCTTCACTTTAGAATAAAGCCTTGATATTCACCATTTTTTCTGTTTTTCTTTTTTCTCACTCCTTTTTAATTCTTTTGTTATTTATAAGTTTCATTTATTTCACAAGACACTTCGAATTATGATTGTATCTATGTTAAAATTATGTTCGGACACTTAAACTTTCGTCCACTAAAACTTTCTATACTAACACCCAAATTAAAAATACTTCTCCCAAAATTCACTTAACGCCCACACTGAAAATCCCAAATCTAAGTTAAAATCCCCAAAATACAAGTTAAAATTCACTTCCACTTACTGACTTAAAAACTCTTCTTCACACCGCCAAATAATTTCTTACACTTTGCAAACTCAAAACGTAATCCAAAAATTCACGCCTAAAGCACTTCTTCCACTTAGCAAACTCAAAACGGAATCTAAAATTAACGCCTACAGCACTCCCTCTTATT
Source organism: Odontomyia ornata (assembly GCA_963969285.1). Classification (NCBI taxonomy): domain Eukaryota; kingdom Metazoa; phylum Arthropoda; class Insecta; order Diptera; family Stratiomyidae; genus Odontomyia; species Odontomyia ornata. Next base: position 223,867,668 of record OZ017741.1, read on the forward strand.
TGCAAAATCTAATACTGACTGCCTTATATTCAAGAACCCGATTTTCAATCCCGCAATCCTTTCATTTTTCATTACCGCTGCCGCATCTGGGTAACGTAATCGAAGTTCATTACACCTCGATTCCGCTACCCACACATTTTTTTCGTACCGACAAACGCAACAATTTCCATTTTGCATATATGCCAATTTGCATTATCAAAGAAACGTTTGATTAGATGCAAAGTGTCGCATATATACGGAAACTATTGATTTTGCCGATACTCCAAAAAGAGTGCTTCCCTGCGTTCGGAAACTTGAACCCAGGGTCCCAGCGGACCCCCGGTCGAGAATCCGCGACGTTACCAACGGGGCCAGTTTCTATTGATTTCCCATTCATCTAATAAGCAACTTCAACCATGCATCTGGGTATGAAATTGAATTTCGTTAGTAGGGAAACGTGAATAAATTTTTGTTAGTATGAAAAAAATAAAATTTGTTAGTGGGAACTAATGAATAAAATTAGTTAGTATCAAGGAAGGAATTAGGTTTTGCTAGGGAAAATGTATAGAATGAAATTTTGTAAATGGGAATTAATGTATGGAGTGTTGTTAGTGGGAAAATTAAAATTATTATTATATTACTAGTTTTTTTTGTAATTGAAAATAAGGGAAAAGGGTAGGATTGTGATGATGTGGAAATTAAAATTATAGGGAAATCGGTAAAATTTTAATAAAATTAAATAAATATACAGGGGAAAAGGTATAAATGCCCAAAGGAAGGTGGAGATGTTACGGCGGTAATTTGAAGTTGCGAATGGGAGAATGTCGGTACGCCGGAATTCGCAACAAGATATCTTTCTGGTGGTGTCAATTCTGGAGGCAATTATATATTCACCTATGCCAAGAAGCTAAGGCAATAACTATATATCTGTTTTTGGAAATCCTTTCGAGATGATAAGTTTGAAACGAAACATTTTTGTAAAATATCTCTGTAACCTTCCCAGCTTCCAGTTTGGCGTCAGACACAAACACTAAACTAAGCACCACCTATGTCGAGTTTCTAAATACATGAGAACAGCACTAAACCAAAAACAATCTTCGAAATTGTTGGACATAACAATTTTTTCTATAATCCTAAGCATTATAACTACTCAAAGGACGTATGCAAAAGATTAGCTTTGTCTCTCATCCTCATTCAACCTCTTGATTTTGGGTACTATCTACTTCGTTTAAATAAATTTTTGCATGAAACCGCGTGATCTCAGGTATCTCCAGTTGAGTGAATTCGTTCGATCGTTTCCTTCTGTATATATCTAATCTGAGATTAAACCCGATTGGAAAGGAAGTTTCAAATCAAAGTCCGGGAAACTCCTTTATTAGCCAGGAACATCAATAAATACGGGACCAAACTTCAGTCTACGAAATAATCCGCTTCCTGAGTCAATAAAAAGAGTGGAAAAAGTGCTGAAAGAATGTGAACCATGGATTCAGGAAATGAAGAAATTCTTGAAAGTAACCAACCCATTGCTGCCAAGGATCATAGGACTTCCGAAGATTCACAAGCCAGGCCATGAAATGCGTGAAATTGTGTCAGCAGAAAACGCTCCCACTCAGAAAATTGCGAAGTGGTTAGTCAAGGAATTCAATAACATGGACAAAAAATTTGTTACCAGATCAGTAGCAAATTCGGCAGAATTTACTTCAAAGGTTTTGTCCTGGGGACCTTTGGAAGATGGGGATACGATGGTGTCATTTGACGTTAAGGCACTTTTTCCCAGTATTCCGGTCAAAGAAGCACTTACGTTACTTGAGGAGTGGATTCTGATACAAGGATCAGGAGAACAATGGAAAGCACGAGCCAAAATGTATTTGAAACTGGCTAGACTCTGCATGGGTGAAAGCTATTTCACCTTCAGGGGAGATTTTTTTAAGCAAACACGTGGTGCTCTAATGGGAAACCCTCTTTCCCCGTTTCTAAGCGAAGTTTTTATGGCATTTTTGGTGGAGAAGTTAGCACAAGAAGGTAAACTGCCACATCGATGGGTGCGTTATGTAGACGATATCTTCACGATCATCAAAGAGGATCAGGTCCAGCAAACTCTCACGGCGATCAACTCAATACACAACAACATCAGTTTCACCCACGAGCTGGAGTCGGAGGGGCGGCTACCATTCCTTGACGTAATGGTATGCAGAGGAGCTAATGGATTGGAATTCGAAATATACCGCAAACCAACGGACACCATGCGGATAATTCCTTTCACTTCGAACCATTGCCAACAGCAAAAATGGGCGACATTTAGCTGGCTTGTGAATCGAATGCTCACGCTTCCATTGAATAAGGAAGGCCTGAAAAAAGAAACGTCCCACATTTATAAGCTAGCCGAGTGGAATGGATACCCTACGGATGAAGTCACCAAATTGATAGCCAAACGAACGAAGGAGATCTTCAATAAAAAGTTCACAACGCTAACTGCGGAAGTCGAGCAACGGAAGAGGTTGGTTGTAACGTTTGACTCAAGGACGGAAACAATGAAGAGGGCTATGAAGAACGTAGACGTCGACCTAGTTTATACGAGCCGGGCCACAAAAATACAGAACTTGCTTGGATCAACCAAGGACCCCATTCCCAAAATGGAGCGGAGTGGAGTCTACAAGGTATCGTGTACGAAATGTAATGGATGTTACATTGGACAAACGAGGAGATCACTAGGTGTCAGATGGAATGAACACTTAAGGGAAGCGGTCAACAAAAACAAAAAGCAGGATGCAAAAAACTTCAAATCAAAAGTAACGGAACATATAGTCCTTGAAAAACATGACATCACTGCGGACAACGTAAGCATGCTGAAAACGGTTACAAACGGATGGAAGCTTGATGTAGCAGAAAGCTTGGAGATATTCAATCGGAAGACGCAGGACATTTGGAACGGCGACCCAGGTAACGGATAAACCTGGCTATTCAAGCTTACAAAATAATGAAGGTAGTTAAGTAGTAATTAAGGAAAAACAAATTTTTGAATGGTAAAGGATCAGGTAATTTTAATCTCTAATTACCTGATCCTTTACCAAAGTACTTTGAGGGATTAGATCTAATTAGATATTCATATTAATACGTTAATGAGTTTAGTATAAATATTAGGACACTTATAGTTTAGGGAATAGTAGTACTGAGGAAGTTCTCAAGTAGAGAACGAAACAATTGTATACTAAATTTAAAATAAATAGTAGAATTAAAGGGTATATACTTTCTTTCATTTTTTATATTTGAAAGTTCTACTAAAGGCGGAATATTTTTAACATATCAACTGGTTTTCTACAAAGATTATGTTTAAGTCTTATCTCTTCAAAACATTCCTAACCGGGTACGTAACAAATATCTTCATATCCTGGAGTGACCCAAAGTTAATCATGAATAACTCCAAGTTCAAGCTCATTAGGAACAAACACAATGACACTTGTTTACTCAAAAACGAAAATCTACTCTCCTCCCTGATGAAAACATCCAGATCTTACCTACATAGGTCTAGTTTTAGATAAAAAGCTTTGTTTTGATTGCGTACCTATACAACGGATTATTCATTGGGAAGAGATACTTTCATGATCCGCTGATTAGAACAATGTGGAGAAGCTCACATTTGTTTTCGCCATCGCCGTCCAATGTAATTTGTTAAAGGTATTCACTCTGTCAGATTATCTTCAGTAACGTGTGTAATCTTTGTGGTTGGTAAAACATTGAATGCCCAAATGACAACCCGTTAAGTATCCGTGCGCCGTGGCATTTCGTCGACTTTCGGAATTTTAATCAGCCTCTACATTATCCCAATATAGCTAATATGATGGTTAAAACTTTTCTAGAATCAATCATCATAAATAACTGATCCACTCAACCATGGCTATCGGCTCATGTTTTTTTTTCGCCACATTCTCTGTTGTGTGTTCTGCGAGTCCTATTTCAATACTCTTTATTGTACACTAATTTCTTATCTTTTTAGGGTTTTGTAAAATAATTTTACAAAACCCTACTAGTTTCGCGACCTGTCTGTCCGTCTGTCCGTCCGTCCGTCCGTGTGTCACAGCACTTCTTCTCGCAAACTACTTAAGCTAGAAACATCAAATTTTGTATACAAGTGTACAGTGGTGCTCTCTTCAAAGTTCAACTACAAAAAATTTTATAAGGTATTCAAGGGGGGGTCTCCCCATATAGGGGAGTGGCCCCTGAAAAAAAAAATTTCATCAAAGGTAGCCGATATGGGTATCAAATGAAAGGCATCTTGAGACTTCCTGAGAGATGATAAAAGAGCAGAACGGTTCGTATGTAATATAATGAATTAACCTCAAGCAACAAATAGTTGTATTTATTTCGTAACGAAAAAATAAAGATACTTATGTTATATTTAACAATGTGCGAAGAATAGTTGCAACGCGTAATATTATTGTACATTCATTTTAATCAACTCAATATAAAAAATAACGAGATTCAATCTTTCAGCTTTAATCGGCTCGACTTGCCACCGTACGAAAGTTACATGCAGCTCAAAGATAAGCTCATCAAAGCCATCGAAGGTAGCCAAGGATTTGCTGGTGTTGATTAAACAATTTCTATCCACATTGAAGGCATGTTAGGTCATCACACATTTACAATTCTTCTTCAGCAGTACTTACCGTAAAGTGTATTAGTGTCACGAATACGCATAAGGAACAAGCTATATATCTGTGCAAAATTCTTCTCCCACAAAATACACATCTAAACATTAAATCAAAATCGCTGAAGAGACACGTGCAGCAAAGAGGATCAACTATCTTTATTTTATTTGTTTTTTTCTCGACTTTTTATGATGTGGAAAAAAAACACCAAGTGATAAAAGTTTTTGCTTGAAAACATTGGCTTTGCCTTGTTAATTGTTATTGAACATTCCACGGCATCGTGCAATTTGATGTCGTTTTTAAATGAAAACTTGTTAGATTAATTACACGATATAAAATAAAAACAAAACAGAGAAATGAAATCTTAAAGAATTTAGATGAACATTTTGATGCTTTAAATTATATTTTTCAATATAGAACGCCACTACAAACGTGTAAGTTTGTTTTTAAAACAATTTCTTCAAAACATTAAAACTGAAACCCTTTTTCTATTGACACATGTAAAAATTTTAAACTCTAAGCCTTTACATAAACATAAAACATAACGAATTGATTGAAATGTACATATAAATAAAATGAAATAAGAAACCTCAAAGGCGAACGAACAGGTATATCTTTTGGGAAGGATAGAAATGAAAAGATTTAATTGTGTTTATTTAATTTTTTTTCTTTCTTGTATGCCGCATTTTTAAGAAACATACTTTGGATGAAATTGTATACTGTTATTTATTTATAATTAGATAATTTCGATAAAAATAAACTTATTATATCATTGCTATTATTATTATTATGTTCTATTATTATTTTTGATCCATCAGTTTATTGTATTACTTTTTTATATGAAACTTTGAATGGAATTAAAAATAAAATAAGGAAGAACTTAAACTACGACTTGCTTTGTGGTACTGTTTGATGTTTTCTTTATTTTTTAGTATATATGAACTTTGTTTAGAAGAAATTAAGAACTTATAAGGAATATTGTACTGTACATTAAAATAAGAAATGATAAAAAAAATCTATATATATTTTTCCAAAACTTCGTAAATATATGCCCTATGTTAGTCTAAATATAAAGTTTATTGATTATTCTTAATATGATTGTTTTATATTCGTATTTACGGCAAAGTTCCCCGTTAAATGATAGTGTTCGGGTAAGTATAGCGACAGGCAATTTTTTTGAAGCCTTTTGATTTCCTTCCACTCAGTGAAATGGGTCTAGGCAGAAAATATAGGCGCTGGCTAGTGATTACCGATGCTTTGTCCCACATAAGGGACTGAGCCATATACTAGACCACCGATGACGTAACGCGATTATGTATGTCTCGTGAAGGGTGACTAACAAATTTTGCCACCGTTGGGTTATTAGTTAGTAAGGACCATCTGAACCTCTTTAAGTATTACAAAAAATTTAGCAAGGAAGTAATGAAAGTACCGATCAGCTACTTCGTTGTCGGTATCTTTTCTAGATTCAGTAACAAAATAACAATAAAAAACAGAACTGAACAAGTAGCCATTTTAGATGCACTTGTTGGTTGTCGAGTACTTGTAGTAATAGAGCAGTTGCCTCGGCAAACTGCTCGAAAGCCTTTGCGGAGAAAATACCCCTTTCCCGTACTAAAACCTGCCACTACCATCGCTACCATTACCAGAGAAATTGCTTCCCAACGAAACAATTGAAAAATTAAATAAAAATTACAAAAACAAAAATTTTATGACGGTGAGAGATATTTTGTTTTTCACCGTGCATTTGTAGGCAAGATTGTAAGGAAAAATTTCAAAGAAGAAAATGCCGTTCACCGATACAATGCAAAACGACGACGAAATAGCCGTCGCGTGGGTCGGAGTTTGAATCCTCCGCCATATGACACGGTCGATACGATTAAAACTTGGAGTGAATGTTCGTATTCTTCCATAAAACGATTTCCCTTGTCGCCTCTGCGTAATAGTTCACCATTGTTCATTCCCCTACGTTAAACTTTTATTCATCATCCAGTTTGCAACAGAAAATTTGTTTTGATTGTAATTAATCAGTGGCACTGAATTTGACAAAAGCTATTTTGTGAAATTTATTATTTGTTGTTTGAAATCGAAAAAAAGATGATGATGTGAGAAGAGTGCTTAAACGTGAGATGGATCGTAGTAGTCTTTGTGTATAGACGTCTTTTAAATCGCTCCTGTCAAAAGTTTTCGAATTTTAAATTAATTTTTTAAAAACGTTAGTCCGAAGTTAATTTTTATCGGAAAAAATCTTATATTGTCGAAGTAATCGACTCAGGAAATTTCTATCGAATATTTTTACTTCGATTGGTAACGAAAAACAAATTACCAAAGAAAACTTCGCCGCTGGTATGGAGGAGCCCGACGGCTTCCCACCGTTGGGGCAACCTGGGGAAACGACGAATACGAAACTGGCGATAATCACCAAAAGAAAACATAACGAAGAAAACTCCGCAGATGGAGGGTGCAAGCTGCAAATAATAGCGGACACTCAACAAATGGCCAAATTGCAAAAGGAATATGATGAACTAAGGCAAGAGATACAGTCTCTCAAGGATCTCTTCAAGAAAGAGATGAAGCCTCAAAAGACGCAGCCGCAAAATCAATGGCAACAGGTAACAAAGCCGAAGAAAAGTACAAAGCAAGTCAGTCCAGAAGAAGTTCTAAGTGCTGGTGGCACCAACAAGAGCCAAAACTATTTTGCAGCGCTGGAGGGATTAACCGAAGATATGGAAATCGAAGAAAACATTGGAGGTAATTTAAATCAAGATAATGACTTAAATTTTATTCAATATTTAAAGAACAAAAATAAGGAGAAAAAACCAGCCCGCAGTTCTGCTGGTTCCTCTGAAAAAGCTTCCTACAAGCCAGAAAAAGTTCCGCCAATCAACGTGTTCGGACAAACCGGGAGAGATGGTTCGGCTATTGGCAGCCGAAAATAAACTGGCCAATTTCGAAATCAAAAGAGTTAATGCCGAAAAATTAACTATAAGGACGAAATCACTGGTTGATTTCAAGTCAGCCAAAGATGCGCTGATTTCTGGGGAAGTTCCTCACTTCACCTATACCCCAAAAAGTGAAAAGAATCAGAACTTCTTGTTGAAGGGTTTGAACAGCGGAGAGGATACGGTCGATCTTCTTCAGGTGCTCAAGGAAGCTGCATCAGATATTGATTTTGTTTCAGTCAAAGCCTTTCCCACAAGAAGGTCGACCATAGAAAGGAAGAATTTACCACTTTACCTGGTACAAATTGCAAATAAGAGCAGTCCAAGTGCCCTTCGACAAATAAAGTACTTGAATTTCAGAGTGGTAAGGTGGGAACGCCTCCAAAAAAGAGAAGTCAATCAGTGTTACCGGTGTCAAAGATTTGGACATTCAGCTGCCAATTCTGCCATGCACTATCGTTGCGTTAAATGCAAAGACGTTCATGCTCCCGGTGAGTGCAAATTGGCACTCACCAGAGCCTAAAGGAAAATTATACTGCGTTAACTGCGGTGTTTTTGGTCACCCAGCATCATATCGAGGATGCTCCCGATATCAAGATGCAAAAGTTAAATTTGCTCCAAAGCAAACACAAGTGCACTGTAATATCATACCTTCCAACTTCGTCAAGCCCGGAGTATCATTTGCACTCGCCGCTAGAGGACCAACAGAAAATGCTGCAAATAATGTAAGTGGCAATAATGAGCTGCTTCTCAAAATTTACCAGCAACTTAATTCTTTATCGGAGAGAATCGACAAACAAGATTCAAAAATTAACTTTGCTTTTCAGCGTTTAGGTCTTTCAAATGCCTAATAATAACTTGTCATCCAGTCATATTCCCATGGATAGGCTTCGCCTCATATCGATCAACGTCAATTCTATCGTTGCTTTACATCGACGTGATTATCTCCTTGAATTTATTGTTAAGCAAAAGCCTGACATCATGCTTCTCACTGAAACCCACCTCAATTCATGGAATTCAAAGATTTTGCATTCGTAAGAAACGATAGGGTAATAGGGGATGGGGGAGGTGGCACCGGGATATTGGTTAGAATATCCTATTGTTTCCAAAATATTGAAAAAGTCGAATACAAAAACTATGAATTTCTTGAAGTGTCCGTCATCAAAATTTCACTGCCAGGTGGGGATAACCTCTTCGTTATCTCTGCCTATGCAACTGATCAAAATGTTCTCAAGTTCAAGAAGGAACTCAATACCTTGTTTGAAATACTCGAATTGAACAGGCTGCGTAGTTATTATATTTTTGCTGGTGACCTGAATGCTAAGCATATATCATGGCTAAACGCCACCAATAATCCAAGAGGTGTATTCCTGAAATCATGGATAACAGAGAACCAAATTGAATACAGGTGCAACCTATATGGGTCGGAGTTCCCAACATACCCTAGGACAAATTCATATTTGGACCTCTGCATTGCTGACGCAAGACTTGAATTCAACTTTTGAGAAAGTAGTTCCCAAGATTAAACATCGAAACAATATGGAAGGATATGAAACATCAACCATCGCAAGGTTGAAAAGATTGAAAAGCCTTCTTCTCACACGCGTCAACAATATTTATCGACGATTTTTGGACTACAACCATCCCTCGTTGGCTTTGTTGAAATTACACCTGAAGAATGTCCGGAACTTAATCCGTTCATACTTCAGGAGTGAGGTCAGCAATCAATGGGCGGAAAAACTTAGGGGTATTAGCCCACAGGACCCAGATGGTGTTTTCGCGGAAGTGAATAGCATATTCCGCAAGAAGTCTCGAGTGAAGGTATCGAATCTTGAAGTCACTAGTGATGAGATAAATCTTCTCGAAAGGGCTGGTATCGAAATTGATAGTACGATTCTGGATAGAAATGGAAACAGGATTATATGTGATGGATTGCAGAAACTTGCCCTGATTGGAACACATTTTGAATTGGTTCATCTACCAAACCTAGAGAGAAGGAATGAAATATTTTCATAGGTCGTTGAAGCAAAAGTTTCCGACTTCAAATCAAGCCTGAACGGCCAATCAATTCTTCATTTCGATGAAACATTAACATCTGACCTCATACCGAGCTTGAATCTTATTGATTATTTTGTCAGCTATGAAGACTTGTGTTTCATATTTCGCAGAATAAACAACAAAAAATCATGTGGTACTGATGGTATTCCAAATGTAGTTCTCCGACATTTGCCTGAGGTTGCTATTAGGAACTATTGCATATTGTTCAACAACATGTTGAACAATTCATATTTCCCAAATGAGTGTAAAAAGGCTAAGATATTTCCGATCTTGAAGAAAGGAAAAGAATCTTCATGCCCTAAAAGCTATCGCCCAATCGGCTTGCTGCCTAACATCAGCAAGGTGTTTGAAGTGATACTCAATAGAGCATCGGCCACATTGAGAAATATGAGTTGATGCCCAATTGCCAATTTGGGTTTCGTGCCAGGCATTCGACCATACATGCAATAACGAAAGTAACCTCAGACATCTGTTGGAAACTAAACAACAAAGAATGTGTTGGAGCATGTCTCATTGATATGGAGAAAGCCTTCGATACGGTGTGGTTAGATATACTAGTTTTTAAATTCATTCAGGACAGGTTCCCCAGACCCCGTGTCGCCATGATGTGCAATATGTAATAGGGGAAATCGTTTGTTGTAACTGATGGAAATCTGATAAAAATGCGCGAATTCAAGGTCTTGAATGGTCTACAGCAGGGAACAGTTACTGCGCCCCTACTTTTCTCAATATTCATTCGCAAGCTATTGAACGGCTTTGATTTTAAAGTCTCGCCAACGCGATCATTGATAGCGTTTGCTGATGATCTGATCATCTATACGGCAGACCAAAAAGCTACAATAGTTCAGAGAAATCTCCAAAACATGTTCAATGATATACAGCTGTACACTGACAATTGGCGAATGAAAATCAATGCGCAGAAGTGTGAAACAATCTGTTTCGGACAACGCTGCAGGGGGTCAGTCAAGACCTGAAACGTAATTGGAAGGATTTCCACATTATGGCTGGTGAGGATAGTTCAGAACGGGTTCCACATAAACCCTGTGTTCGATACCTCGGTGTTCATCTGGATCAGTATCTGTACTATACTGAACATGTGAAAATCATGCTCAGTAAAGCACTTAAAGTAGTCATGGCTCTTCAGCGACTCTTTCATTCCAGGTACATTGATCAAAAAGTCAAAGTTATTTGTTACAAGACCCTGATTAGACCAGTTTTGACATACGGATGCCAGATCTGGTACAACCAGAGTGCTTGTACAATGGAAAGATTAAGAGTTTTCGAAAGGAAATGTCTTCGTGCATGTACTGGTTTGTACAGAAAGCCTGAGATAGATTGGAAGCACTATATATCGAATAGAAAAATTTATCAAACCGCTCAAGTGACAAGAGTCGATATCTTCATATTGAAACTTCTTCGGAATTAAATCGCAAGATCTGTAACTTTGAGTGAAAGCCCTTGAATTTCACAGCCGTTCCACCCTACAGACGGGTATATTGTGACTTGCCTCACTACTGGCTTCGTTCCTCCAAAAGCATTCGTGTATTTGGACATGAATCGATATGTTTTTGATTCTGACGGTGTCCCAATCATATATCACATATATAGACGGGCCACTGATAAGAAGATAAAATATCCTCCGAATCTGAGTTCACGAGACCAACAATTCCAATGGAGATACTCATTTGCTAGATTCGTTGAGGCTGGTCGAGCTGAGATGGAGCAATCTAGGTATTGGTGGCTGAATGACAATGTCTAAATTATTCGGGTTTATTTTCTGTTTTTGTGCTTTTTCTCGTTACTTAGTATTTTAGATTCATCTCATTATTGCTACTTTTAGTGTTGTTGTTTATTTGTATTATAAATTAGGTATAGGTTTCAATATAATGTAAGGTTTTTTTGATTTTTTTTTTTTTTTGATTGAACTTATCTAGAATTAGGATGTAACATATTAGGTATAGGATATAAGTTCACTGTTGTGTTGGTAATATAAGTAATTTTTGAATAATGCTGGTTGGGTTTTTCTCCTTTTTCCAATTGAATCAAAAAATTTGTACTAATCTTAATTAATTTAAATTTGCTAGTGTATTTTTTTCATTAAATGTGTTTAACTGAAAACGTATAAACTTAGAGAGCCATTCGGGCCATTAAGTTTTTCATAGTTTTATTGTTTGCAATTTGCTTTATGTTCTTTTAAAAATTTATAACGATTGGTATTAAATAAAGCGCTTTTGACTTTGACTTGACGAACACTGCTACAATTTTGTCGATTTTCTTATCATGGAATTGGGCGACCTCGCTCTTCTGCTTTGCAGCTTTAGTCGTCGGTGTGCTCTTACTGTGTAGACAATTGTTTGCGTTGAGTCAGCAGTGTAAACCACTTTTTTACACCCTCGTGTTCGACGAAGTTTCGTTTTTATGCAACATTCCAAGTTTTTAAAGTATGAATATTTTGTTGTTACTAAGTAGATTTTTTCAACCTTAATAAATTGTATTTGGTTTTAAAATATTCCAAAATGAGTTCCGTTCAGAAATATCTTAATGGTGATCAGATCTTCAAGTTATTGGAGCAATGCGATGAAGCTACCGAAGACAATGTACAAGGAGACGATGTAAACGATGTTGCTATTGCTATCAATGAGGTCGAAGAAAAGAACGAGTCTTCATCGGGCTAGTCTTCTGAGGAAGACGAAGATAATATCTCCTTGAATTTGTTGGCACGAACGTCAAATTCGAATATAATAAAATTTTCAAAAAGATATTAAGAGGTAAAAATGGTCATAAATGGTCAACTGTAAAACCCAAAGGTCATTATAGAAGCTGCAACATTGTGCATCAGGCAAGAGGACCAACTCGCAATTGTAAGAATTTGATTGATCCTCTCGAATGCTTCCGAAGATTTTTAACGGACGAAATAGTGGACCAACGTTGAAATTAATTTGAGAAATAATTATTCCACTACTGTAAGCCCAACAAACAAAATTACAAATGAGAAGGAAGTTAAAGCGCTGATCGGATCGGATCACCTGACAGCTTCTGAACTCTTTGACAGCACCTTCTCTGGATCACGGTACGTTTCGACAATGAGCAAAGATCGTTTTATGTTTATGTTGTCTCGTTTACGATTTGACGATAAATCGAGCCGACTTTTAATTGTTGATGACAAATTTGCAACAATCCGAAAAATATGGGATTTGTTCATATAAAAGTGTACTGAAAATCAAGCTCCTGGTAATTATTTGACAATCGACGAACAATTATTATCTTTTAGGGGTAGGTTCTCATTTAAAATGTTCATTCCCAATAAACCGGCAAAATACGAAATAAAAATTGTGATGATGTGCGACAGCGGAACTAAATATATTGTGAACGCAATACCCTACCTTGGTAAAGGCACTAATAAAGGAGATTTACCAATCGCTGAGGGTTATGTAAAAGAGCTTTCTAAGAGCATTCATGGACCCAATCGAAATATAACGATGGACAAATGGTTTACATCCATTCCTCTGGCGAAATCCTTATTTAAAGCGCCTTATAACTGAACTCTTGTAGGAAAACTACGATCAAATAAAAGAGAAATCCCACCAGAATTGGGTAACACCAAAGGAAGGCAATGCGCTACATCAATATTTTGCTACGTCCAAGAATTAACACTTGTTTCGTATAAGCTAAAACGCAGCAAAATTGTGCTATTGTTGTCGTCCTGCAACGAACAAGGAACTGTAAACAGTAGCACTAAAAAGCCGGAAATTATCCACTTTTATAATGCTACGAAAAGCGGGATCGACACGTTTGACCAGATGTGCAGCACAATGTAATGCTCCCGCAAAACCAGTAGGTGGTCAATGTGCGTATTCTATGGAATATTAAACATGGCATTTATAAATAGCTACGTAATTTATGTACATAACATGTGCAGCATGAATAAAAAACCACTAAATCATATTAATTATATGAGAGAAATTCATAAGAGCCTTATTGAACCATGGCTGGGGAAAAGATTGGAGGTGCCTACCCCACCCATTTCTACCAGAAGTAATATTGAAAATATTGCTGAACAATGTGATAAAAATCAATATTTATGTAAAAGTACCTTCAATACAATGTCAATTAATAAAAAAAGATCAATTTTTAGATTTTGTCCATACCAAAAACGGTGTATGACAAAATCTGCATGTGAAAAATGTTCCAAAAGCCTTTGCGGGGAACACGAAATTGGGCTTTGTGTCTCTGGCTCAATTTTTTATTAATTTGTTATTAAGACTTAAAGAAAAGACTTCATCCATTCGACGAAGGTTAGTCTTAACGCATTAAAAATAATGTTAGTTTTCTAGGGTTAAACTAGAATAAAAAAAAAGAAAATTTCAATGTTTTCAAGCCTTGCCCGTCTCATTAACGAGCACTCGCCGGAAGAGGACTGGGTAAGTACCCTTCTTTTTTTTAATTTAAAAGGGCCAAAGTTGTTCAATTTCTGCGACAACATGAAGCGTCTTATTGTGGTCTCGTTCCAAGAAAACAAAAATTCATAAACACCGAACTAAACTAATAGTAATATTATTTGATTGATTTCTTCCATTTGTGTAATTTAATAATATTGTAGTATTGTAATAACTGTATTCATGCATAAACTTGATACAGTCAAAACAATTTCAAAAGGAAAAACGATAAGAGAATGTATGTCTGAACCTTTCCTAGCAATCGCATGTTGCAATAAATCCCAATTTGCACACAAATTAACAAGTAGAATTCTCACAGTAGATTGAGATGATTTTAAACAAACATTTATCTTTAAATCTATTTTGTTATAAATTTAGTTTTTTTGTAACAACAGCAACAGCAGCATTGAAACAGTAATATTGTATAGAAACGTCTGAATAATGAATTTCTAAAACACAAAACCTCGGTCTTTTCATTTATATTAAACCCTGATCAGGTATGGGACCCGACACGTTGGCTGGCCCCCTCCGCTCATGAGTTAGCCATCGGGTGAGCTCACCCCTTCTTTTTGCGTTTCAGGTACTCTTGCAGGGTAGAGTGGTCTTTAGCTTCCATCATTTAAGGCTTTAACACAAATTTGAAACGTTCACATTTTTCATTTAAAGGAAAAATTCATGTGAATTATGTTTGTATGAGTTTTTCATTTAAATGGAAAATATATGGATTTTGATCCGGATGGGGATACCCCACTCTCATTTGGGGGTCGTAAGTAAATATGGCAAAGACGAGATCCTCTCAAGTCTCGCCCACGTTCGTTAGGCCTAGTCTGTCGTTTTGCTTTGGCAATCTGTCTTTTCAGTAAGTTATCTCGGCCTCATTACCGTCAAACTGAGCCTTACGACCTCTTAATTCGAGAATGCAAAATTTTATTTTTGTAGTGGGCCCTTGTGCTGGGGAAAAGGACCGGCTCCACGACGCCGCAATGCTAGCCTGCCAGCGCATTCACGCGTCCTCAGACAAGGCCAATTCCGGTGAGCACAAACATCTTCGCTCGCCAAGGCAGCAGACCATCCCTGCAGTTTTTTCGGACATTGATATCCATTCAATTCACTACATACCATATGCTTCAAATGCAAGGTGGAATTTTTAAAGTAGAGTACTTTCCATTGTATTTGATAATCGGGATGCATGGAAGAAATAAAATCATCTTCAAACCAGATTTTAACTATCAACCAAGCATGTGCAGTATATCGTATGCTTCAAGATCCCGTTTTTCGATCTTAGTTGTCTATCTTCAGTCGTATAGTGCTACATTGCCGTATTTTATATAATCAACTACAAAAAAAAGACTAGTATAGATGCAGTTGGAATTCAACAATGCTTTACGAGTTTTAAAGATTGTTTCCAAAATTGAAGAAATAATATCAAAAATATTTAGAATGAAATTCCTATAGAAATGTCTA
Source organism: Odontomyia ornata (assembly GCA_963969285.1). Taxonomy (NCBI): domain Eukaryota; kingdom Metazoa; phylum Arthropoda; class Insecta; order Diptera; family Stratiomyidae; genus Odontomyia; species Odontomyia ornata. The sequence goes on from OZ017741.1 coordinate 223,883,193, forward strand.
GTGTAAATAGGTAAGGAAAAACTGACTATCCATTCATCATGGAAATAGTAGCTACCAAAGAAATTAGTGACTTGATCAGAAGCCATGCTATTAATAGGTTTTATTTCACAAATCACATGACTGGTAAGAATCTTTCTTAGCGAAAAATTTTCCTCAATTTGCAAAAGAGTTCCCGGCCAATTATTTAAATAGTTCTGTTGAAGCTTATCCATTTTTAAGATGTAGTCTGACTACGAACAGAACTATAAATCATAGTTGCCAAAAGTCACCATGGGGTTCAAAAATTTAATAACTTTTTCGTTTATATTTTGTATTAATTTTTTTCAGATTATAAAATATACAAAATGGAAAGTTTTATTTAAGTATGGAAAATAATGTCCCTTAAATGACCCCCGTTTTCAGTTTCGCAAAGATGGGCTCGTTTTAGAGCATTTTCCACAAGTTCCTTCAAAATTTATGGCTGTAGCGCTCTGCAATAATGTTGGCCTAAAGTGCAAGGATTTTCTCGGGCGTGTTCACATATACTCGCTCCTTCAAATAACCCCAAAGAAAATAGTCGGGTGCTGCCAAATCTGGCGAAAGCGCTGGCCAATTAATTTCCGAATGTTTGGAAATTATTCGCTCTCCAAAAAGTTGATGTTAAAGTTCCATTGTGTCTTTAGCAGCGTGGGCGGTGGTTCCATCCTGCTGAAACCAGATCTCAGGTCTGTTTTCAAGAGGAGGACGTAAAAAATGTTCTATCATAAACCGATACCGCCTTCCATTTACGGTTGCAGGACTTCCATCGTCATTTCCGAAGAAGTAAGGCCCAATGATATTTTCAAATGTAATGCCACACCATACTATACACCTAATGGGGTGCAATTGGCGTTGATGAATGACTCTTGGATTTTCAGAAGGGCAGAACCTACAGTTCGATTATTAGCAAAGCCATTTAAATGAAAATGAGCTTCATCACTCATAATCAGATTTTCAATAAAGTTCATTTCATTTCTGGCCAACTGTTGAAATTTATTTGCAAAATTTAGACGTTGCCATTCCAAGCTGAGCAGAACGCCTTCTGGTAGATGTTTTTAGTCTTTTGTTAACACTTTGCTGTATATGTTCAATATTTTCCATAGTGCGAATTGAACGTAGTCTACCGGATCGAGGCGAATCTCTTACGGTGCCATGTTGGTGGTGACGATGAATTAAGCAGTGAATTATTGCTTTAGAGGGCGAAATTCTGACGTTAAAATGTTGACAATATGCTCGTTGCGTTAAAATAATTGAGCGCTGATTTAAATAAGAAATTCTATTACTCTGGTTCTTTGTCCATTTGTGAATCTCTCCATTATTTATTCTCCAGGTGTTATTTATATGATTTGGAAACAAAAATAAATAATATAAACGAAAAAGCCATTGGGTGTACAACATAATAACCGGAATTTTACGCTAGATGTCCGTACTAACAAATATCGTGAAAGCTCCATCTTTATATATATGTCATTTTGAAGGTACGTTTGACAGCTATCAAAATCAGTCAACAAAACAATTTGATCTTGTGTGCATCATTATTTTTCACGATGAATAACTTCGAAAATTAGAGAAAATGAAAGCATTTGCGGGAGGTTCTGTTGGGTCATTTTTTTGCAAAGAAAACTGCTGCGGGAAGTCATCGTTTGCTTGTAGAAGTTTATGGCGACGATGCTTTAGTGAAAACACAGTGTTTTGAATGGTTTCAATGCTTCAAAAGTGACGATTTTGAAATCAAAGACAAAGAACGCCCAGGACAGCCAAAAAATTTTGAAGACGAAGAATTAGAGACGCCACTCGATGAGGATTCATGTCAAATGCAAGACGAACTTGCCAAATCGTTGAGAGTGACTCAACAAGCCATTTCAAAACGTTTGAAAGCCGCCGGATACATTCAGAAGCAAGGTAATTGGGTCTCTTATGAGTTGAAGCCAAGAGATTGTGACTGCGGATGAAAAATGGATCCATTATGACAATTTCGAGTACAAAAAGTCATACGTGAAGCCCGGCTAACCAGCCAAATCAACGGCGAAGCCAAATATTCATGGCACCAAGGTTATGCTGTGTATTTGGTGGGATCAGAAGGGGCCGTTATATTATGAGTTGTTAAAATCGGGCCAGGCAATCACAGGTGACCTGTACCAAACACAGCTAATACGTTTGAAGCGTGCCATCATCGAAAAACGCCCGGAATATGCGACCATACATGAGGCTATAATTTTTCATCGTGACAACGCTCGACCGCATGTTGCAAGACCCATGAGAAATTATTTGGAAAATAGTGGATGTGAAGTTTTGGCCCACCCGCCTTGCTCCGTCTGACTTTCATTTATTTCACTCGATGCAAAACACCCTCACCAGAATACACTTCACTTCAGAGCAAGGTATCCGAAAATTGGATAGATTCGTTTTTGGCCGCCAAGCCGGCGCAATTTTTATTTGGATGGAGTTCATAAATTGCCTGAAAGATGGGGAAACGTTGTAGCTTCCGATGGGCAATACTTTGAATAAAATATATTGTAAGATTTTTCCACAATAAAGCATCAACTTCGCTTAAAAATTTCCGGCTATTAAGTTGTACACCCAATATATCATTTTTAAACCCCACGGTGGCTTATGGCCCACCCTGTATAAAAGACCTGACTTCAGGAATTCTTCAAGTTTAGTAAATTTTCTGAAGTTTGTGAAAGAAAACTGCCTTAAGCATTTATTTTGTGCCACTTGTAGTATTTGCTTAATCAGCAAAGCGCGATTGGATAGTTTACCGTTATAGTTACTTGATTTCGTATTCATGTAAATGGTAGTTTATGAAATGTCCCTTGGCACTCTCATTAAGATATTATCTAAGGTCTCTATGAAGTATTTATGTATGTTTTCATTGAATGAGGCAAATGTTGCAAGCGAACAAATACAACATACTCGTGTATACTTACGCTTCATCACTGAAGTAGTTGCGAGCGAGCAAACATTACTCAAGCAAGCATATACATTATAAGTAGATAAGCGAGCGGGAAAGTAAATTAAAAAAGATTAACCCGCAATGCGTTTCACCCGATTATCACATCGTGAACGACAAGCTTTGGGTATGCTTCGAAGAGAGTTAAGCTGAAAGGGAAACTGAAAGTTTCGGCGTAAATGCTCTCTTGTTCAATGTCCCCACGTTCGCTAATTTCCCTCGAAAGATGGATGGATAGCCGAAAACTTAAGCGAAAAGCACTCTTTCGCTCAATTTCCCCAGTTTTGCATATTCACCATCCGAGCAAGCTAGACGGAGCGGGGAGGAAAAGCTTTCGTGGAACGAGAACACACGTGTTCGGCTACTCAGTACCTTTTAAGAGAATTGAGGTTGAAAGCTCACGAATGAACGGTATTTAAAGTTCTTGGGCAAGCTATGGCGAGCAGTCTTGTCCGAGTCAATAAGGGAGCGTGCAGCTACCCATTTTTTTAATTACAACGAATAGTTACGCGACTAAAGTTTACAATGGAGGTATAGAAATAATGTTCAATAAAATGGTGACGGGTGTGGCCACCCCGAACCATTAGCACGTCAAGTTGATTCCTTCTACAGGTTCGCGCTCACCTGGTAAGCGCTACAAGTCAGGGTATAAGTGAAAAGCGCTTCACTCAATATTATTATAGGTTTTCAATAATTTAATATGTAAAAAGTAATGTTGAAAACAAAAATTAACAAAAAAAAAAAAAAATAAATAAATAAAACAATTAATAAAATAACCGCTTACCTTTGCTGATTTGGTTTAGATAGATGGAGTAGCAGGTAAGTGTGTTACAGCGAGACCTCTCCCCGGGAGCCTCGATGGTGTATATAGGATACACTCAGATCGAGCTTCCAGTTCATACCAGTATACATAAGGTATACTGGCTATGTAACAAATGTAACCCTTGAATGCGATCCTCGAACTCATTGTGAACCAAGGAAATCGCTTCGACATATTATTGATTCGAATCGTTATGGCCATCGTTACGCATTTCGGAAAATTGAAATATTAACTTTTGGCGACATATCTGTTGAGCTTCCTCTTTTTTTTCTTTTCTTGATAGTTTCTTGAGCAGATCGGATGTATAGACTGCTCGATTACTGTAGGCAGCTAATTTTTCACAGCCTTTGCAAAGTGCGGATTGTAATAGAGTGAGCACATTGACTCACCTTCGGATGAACGAGCTATGGTTTCAAGGAGAGAGAGGAGCGAAAAAAAAATTATCTGATGGACAGACAGACAAACGAATATCTACAATAGCAGATGGACAGACAAACGAAAATCTGCAAACAGACGGATGGACCGGCTGAAATGAGACAAGAAACTTTGCATGCATAAACACAAACAGTAAGGCAAACGGAGAATCTGGTTAGGGTTTAGCGACGCAAGTCTTTGCCGTGGAATATACCTACTTCCCTGACAGACAGAATTAAAAGGTAGCGTTCTAAAACTTTCATTGGCAGATCATGGTGTAATAATCAAGCAAACTGCTCGAAAACCTTCCATCTCCTACCCAAAATTTTATGGCAGATCTAGAAAAAATATTTAACTTATTTACATTCATAATCGTAGTTTTCTTTCTTATTATCATTATTAAATGTAATTTTATATCAATTTTCCTTCATATTAAATTTAAATGTTTTCCTTTAATTATATTCGTTATGAGATTTAACTTTTATTACTATTTCAAATCCTCTCCATTTTTCTTTACTTTGGTTAAATTTAGTTTTTAAAAATTTCAAATCTGCTACATAAAATTTAGAGTATGGGAGCGCTGATCTAGTACACCCCAACGGTGTATTAGATTGGCGAATGCAATCGAATTCAGCTGATGGATTTAACGTGTACACGGTAATGTAGAAAGAGAAAATATTTGGACGGATGACACAGTCCACGGGAGATCGTGAACAACGACGGATGAATTGGCGAATTTTGGTTCGATAAGACCCTGTTATAATTCGAGAAGTTTTGTTGCATTTGGATCGGTGTCGTGTGAAGTTATTAATATCGCGTCTTAGTTAATACTTGTTGGGAAGCTTCAACGAATTATTCAAAAAAAAATTGAGGTTCCATAAAAGCAACTGCAGTGCAGTGAATCCTACGGTTTCAAGACACAACCAACTACAAACGCTTCTCGACCGCCTTCTATGCGAGTGCGTGTGAAGGTTGACTGTCGTGCCGTCAGTACTGATTGGAATTGTTGAATTTGTTGAGTGAACACGGGCAGTGAATTAGCAGAACAAGTCGAAGTTAATTTCTGAGTAAACTTCGTCTTCTTGTTATCGCCAGCTGGGTCGGACGTCGCGAACTGTGTGTGCCGGCATTGTTTTTGATTTTTCACATGAAAAAGAGAAAAGAATTGTCGATGTCGTCGTATTCAGATACCGTACGAGTCTAATGTTATTAACTTTGAACACAATTTCGGATTCTTGAATCATAAATCTTGTCTCGAGTATATGAAAAACGCCTGCAAAAAGTGAAATAATCGTTTCAAAAAATTCAAGTTATCCTCGAGGTTGAATAAAGTGGGGAAAATCCCGTGTTAAAATGTATTGTTATTGTCACGCAATGTCTCGGACAACACGCGAGTTAACTTTGATTTCAGTGTGCATCATCTTTCTTTCTGTATAAATCAATTGCTAAAAGATACTTGAGTTAAATTGCAGAAAGTGATTAACGTGAATCAGTGAATTTTATGTAATCGAACACTGATATACGTCAGTGGTTAATCTGCAGTCAATATTGTTTAATTTTTCCGAATACCTCGCGACAGCCGTTGGTGCATAGAAGTAGTTGGGGAATTAAAAATTGTGGGAATCCCCAAGATAATTTATCCCATTCTATGCGGGCTAAATGTGTCGTAGTGCATATGACAAGTAAAATAGGCATGTTAAAGGAAGAGGACAATGTGCTCCTTCAGATAAAATACGAATTTATTCGAGCTGCAGGTACGAAGAGGACATTGAAATACGGTTGGCATTTCAAAAACGGTAATTGTTGTAAATTGTATCTTTTCTTAAGACTGGAACTTGTCTGAGTATTGGTGCATGTGCCACTTTCGTGTAGACGCGTGTAGTGGTGTTACTTTTTCAATTTATTGAACGGAGTGTTTGAGAATGTAACTAAAGATAAACAGCGAGCTAAAAAGGGGCAAAGTTAGCATAGATTCGGGCCGCCTTGTGGAACACGCGTTGGTAGTATACGCGTACGTGTATTGACTTAGATGTTGTGTAAGAACACTTTATTTTTATGTTAGTTAACTGTAAAGACAAAGATTTTTTATGTGGCCACGATCGTGAAATTTATGCCGCAAATGTGACATTGAACCGAAATGATGATGACATTGGTGGAAATGATGTATGATCGACAATCTTTTTGGATTGTGGAAATAACGTGAAACGCTTAGATACGATGACTATGTTTGCGGCACATGCTTATATTTAAACGATGTTTTCCCTTCAATCAACCTCCACTAAGTAGCGTAGCAACTTCGGACCTCCCAACTGAGTGGCTTGATATGACTACTCAGTGCATCAACTCCATGCAAATACAGATTTAAAAAGAAATTGATGTGTCATTTACGTACTTGTCCATGGGAGCTTATTTCTCGTCTGATGCCATTAACTGTTAAGGTTTTGCGGAAACGTTCTTCAAGGCTACCAGTGAAGAGCGAAGCATTGGCTGGAACTCATCACTGTAACTGGCCTTCCATTTTATTATAAAACCATTGTGATTTTGGTAATACGTTGTTGCTCAGTTGTCAAATGCCGGAAGCGCGTATCTGCGTATATGTGACGGGGCCCGAATAGTCTTATTCTTAAATGAAACGTAGTGGCATTAAGACCACGAATTGCAAACATTTATATTTCAAATTGGTAAAAGTTAACTCTCAGGCAGTGAATCGCTAATTATACATTCGAATTGTATTTATGTTTTCTTTTGCCTATCACTGCATGAGAGGATCGAAGTAGATAAATGCTCAATTATATAGAAATCAAAATGAAACCGAATAATCTTTTTTCCTTTTTTCTTATGCTCCACTACATAACATCCAGATGTGTTCAATTTGTGAATGCTTTTAATTTAACGCAGCAATCAAAAATACAATTTGGTGACATTTTAGTTGACAGTTTTCTATTATCGACGATGTGATCTATCTAGACTGAAACACTTGTAGCTTTTTCATTGATCATTTTGATAAAATACGTTGGCTGCTGCTGAAGATTTCGGTGGGAAGAAACTAACAAAAAATATATTCTTTGCAATTACTGGGCCTAGTAAAAATAACCGCAGTAAACTTCACTCTTCATGAACAGAATAAGTAGGCAAACGGTTTTCTTTTTGGCCAAAAAGCATACGTTGCATTTTGTAAATTATAAGATTTATATTTTTCAATACTTCAGCGAATTTAAGAACAACTCCAATTAAATTTTTTGAAACAAGTAAAATAATGTACATATCGTCCATAATAGCGATTGTATTGCACTTTCACATAATTTAATGTCAGATCAAATATCGAAAATATTGTAAGTCCTCTTTTGTTAATATTAGTTGCAATTGAATTTAAAAGAGATACAACGAATTGTTCAACATTTAAACTTGGTCTTTCCATTTCGTTTTACCTGACCGGGTATAGGACCCGCAACGACAGCAGGCTCCTCCTTTAATATGGGCTAGCCATTGGGCGCGCTCCTCCGTTTTTTGTTGATAACAGGGGCTCTTGCCGGGTAGAGTGGCCTTCCGCTCGCATGCCTTTTTATGGTATAGAGTTCTGTGATTCGACCACATAATTTTATAACATAAATTGGTCACGTCTATATTTCTCATTTGATGGGAAAGTTCATGCAAATTATGTTTGTATGAGTTTTCCATTCAAATAGGAAATATATGGATTTTGATCCTGTTGGGAGGGTGCGAAGGAGCACCACCTCCATCTGGATGCCCCATTCTTATTTATGGGCCATAAGGATCATCGATAACGACGAAGTCCCCACCAGCCCGTCCGTTTTTGCTCGGCCCAATTTGTTCTTGGAAAAAACATTTCAACCCTTAGTAGGTTACCTTGGCCTCGACAACAGTCAATCGGCATTCGACCCTTCTAATTCATGAATGCGAAATTTTTTTGTAGTGGGTCCTTGTGCTAGGGAGAAAGAACCCACTCCACGACACCGCAATGCTAGCCTACCAGTGCATTTACGCGTCCCCAGACAAAGCCAATCATGGCGGATACTATCATCTTAAATTGCTGGGAACGGAATCGGAATTGGAATTGTCTGTGTACAGGTTTTCTTGAACACCAAATAGGGGCTAACCCGGTTTTCCAAAAATTTATCAATGGGTATGCATTTGAATGTTCTAATATGTTCTACTTCTTCTTCGTAGTACTACAGCTCCTCTCGAGTCTTCGCTTCCTGCAAATAGCGCTTCCAACTGTCTTGGTCCATTGAACGCATCCTCCAATTCGGAAATCCGAGCAGCGATGAGCTGGCAGACCAGCGTTTCCTCGGTTCCCCACTGGTCTCCGACCTTTAGTTCTCCCAACGAATACCTTTTTGGGTATTCGTTGTTTGTCCATACGATTCATGTGGCCAGCCCGTTGCAGCTTCCACAGTCTGACAATCGTTGAGACCTCCGATTCGTCAAAAATTTCATACAGCTCATGGCTGTATCGAATTAGCCATTGTTTCCCGTGTAGTTTCACTTTGATTATTCACCTCAAGAACCGTCACTCAAAGGCGTTCAATATATTTGCGGATGCTTAGATTAGGGTCCACGTTTCACATCCATAGCATAACACAGGTCTAATCGCAGATTTGTATACTTGAAGCTTTCTTTTCGTGTGTATGTAGCTGGTTTTCAAGATCATCAAAATCGAATAAAATATTTTATTTGTGAGCTGTATTCTTCGGCGCATTTTGTCTCTTTTATCTGCATTTCCAGTTATTTTCGCGCCTAAATACACAAATTTGCCCACATTTTTTATACTGTACTCGCCAAGTGTGATATTTTGTGTATTTGAGGTACTTTTCCTCTACAGCGTCATCAGCTTTGTTTTATTTTGATTGATTTGTAGCCCTACTAGTTTTGCTTCGCTGTGGAGTTTCAGGAAGAGATTTTTTGCAGTTGTTAATGACTGTGACAAAATGTTGGTGTTGTCTGCATAGGCTACTACTTGGCTCGACTTGTATAGTAATGTACCACGTGTATCGACAGGTAGCTTCCTTATAACGTATTCCAGAGCCAAATTGAATAGCAATGGGGCCAACCTATCTCCCTGATTTAGCCCAATATTTGTGTAAAAGGCATCGGTGAGTTGGTTATTGATGCGCACTTGGGAGGTAGTTGACGTCATTGGCATTTTGTTAAGACGGAATAATTTGGTTGGGATGCCAAAGCAGAACATTATTTGGTACAGTACGTTACAATCAATACTGTCGTATAATTGCTTAAAGTCAACGAAAATTTCGTGCACGTCTATGTTGAACTCCCAGTATTTTTCAAGCACTGCATGGCTGTGAACAATTGGTCTATTCTCGATCGATCTGCTCTAAAACCAGCTGGATACTCCCCAATAATACTGTTGGCGTATGATCTGATTTTATTTTCTAAGATTTTTGAAAATATTTTATACCTCATATGAAGTAGTGATATGCCTCTATAGTTTTTGCACTGTCGCTTGCTACTTTTTTGTGGATAGGCAATATATTTGGTTGGCACCACTATTTCGGCAAATGTTCTTATTGCCAAATTTACTGGATGACTTTATGGATAGCTTTATGAACAACGCTGCCACCATATTTGATGAGCTCCACTAGAATTATATCGATGTTCGGTGCCTTATTATTCTTTTGGGCTTTGATGATGGATCAAACTTCATCCAGAATAGGTGCGGTCAATGAAAGCTCTCGGGGAATATCTACAAGCTCCGATGTTCTGGAGCTGTGCGAAGGATCAAGGAGGTTCTTGAAATATGATGCCCATCTTTCCTTAATCTTGGTTTCATCAGCGATGATATTGCCGATGTCATCACGACAGAGCGTGATTTTGAGCTGATAACCACCTTTCAGGCTTTTTAATACTTTGTATACTTGTCTTGAGTTATTGCTCGCTAAACTTACATCTATGCTTCTCACTTGGTCGCCATTGTATTTTCTTTCCTTAATTCTAATCATCTTATTCGCTACTCTTCTGAGATTTTCATATTGTTCTCTCTTCGTCCTGGTTTTCCTACCTATGTAATATTTGTACGCCTGCTTCTTTTTATTTAACGCAGTCTGGCATTCGTAACCAAAGCAATCATTTCTTTTGCGCCGGGTGCCGTGTCAGTTCTGCCATGGTCTTAATAGCCGGTTGCACTTCCACCCATAGTTCGTTTTCAGGGATGTGTCTAATAAGATTGGAGCTAGCTGATTGTCGAGGGTCTTCATGAAATTTTTTGCTAAAGACGCCTTTTGGTGTCGAATTTTTGTAGCGGGCTGGCTTTCACCAAATACATCGATAGGTTAATTTGATCAAATAATAATCTGAGTTACAATTAGCTCCTCGGTATGTACGGACGTCAAGTATGCTCGAGGCCCAACGTTGTTCGATCAGAACATGGTTGATCTGGTTTTGAGTGTTGCTATCTGGTGATACGAACGTATGACTAAATTTCTGCTACATGCAAGGTCAATCAGGTGCTGTCCTTGTTATTGGTTTCATCGTGGAGTTTATATCTGCCAGCAGGTCCACGATGAGGTAACTTGCCAATCTTAGCTTTGAAATCACCCAAAATTATTTGTGTGCCGTTTGTAGGCAATGAGTTGACTAGTCTTTCCAGATGATTGTAGAACGTTTCCCTCATTTCTTCGTCCTATTCTTCGGTGGGGGCTTGTGTATTAGTCAGCCAAATTTTGAAGAATTTCGTTTTCATACGAATCGCACACAACCGTTCATTAACTGTCCACAATGGACTCCCTACCCACAATGAAGGCCACTCCGAACTCTCGTTTTTCAGTAGGCTTCCCACTTTTGATTATTGTGTGCGATCTCATGTCTTGAATATCACTTCCAGTCTAATTCGTTTCGTGGATTGCTAGTATTTTTAATTGATATTGACTGGCCTGTTGTAAAAGATTATTAACAACGCGAGGGTAGTTGAGTGATCTGAGATTCTACTACTATCCGCTCGTGGGATTAAGGATGAGGAATCATGAAAGCTGGGGGTTGGGAAAACACGGGGATCCCTCTTCCTTTCTCGTCCGGGCTTGGCACCGCCTACGGTGGAGTTATATATATATATATATATATATATATATATATATATATATATATATATATATATATATATATATAAATTCCAGAAAATTCGTTACAATTTGAGACGCAGCAATACACAATCTTTCTATGTACATACTAGATACTAGCTTAATATCTTGTGAAGGCTACAGACCAAATGCAATCTTTAATAAAAGTTCAACTTGCCAGAAACCACTTCAATTACCCTCCACTATAATCGATCTTAAACACACGAGGAAAGAAAATTTAATATACTCGTACGTTTGATAAGATACAATAATTTCTGACTATTTAATTTTTAAAAAATAAATTTTTTTATTTGTTCCATCGTTGATCATTGTCTTTATTAGTACCTTTAATGTTCAGTCCCAAGATAAATCAAGACGCATCGTCACATCCGCTGAAAAAAACAATTTTATTTTCTATCCATGAGGGATGGAGTCGCACAGATATGTGAAATGATGTCTCACTAATCAAATTTCCTTTCAGCATAAAATACTCAGGTAGGTTTATTATTATGTATCTCCAAATATTTATTTCTTTATTTGTCTTGATTACAATCTATTTGATTACTAGATAGATTGAAAAATCTCAAGCACCGTTGCTTCTTGGAAATATTTTCGTATTTGCTTGTTGTTGATTAAAAAATGTTATGAATGGGAAAAGCAAAATTACAATTTTATTTATTTTTTATGGACTCATATGTTGAAACAGTTCGTTGAAATGTAAAGTGTAACATATGATAAAACTGACCTACACCGAAAGCTTAAAAATGCTTCCACTAAGTGCTCTATGCTCTGTTTTTACAAATATAATTGTGTTATATTTATAGTTTTAATATAAAGCTCTATGCCGGGCTTTCGGTCCCCCATCGGATGCGTCCTCAAGTGGCGAATAGAGAAGTGCCCTAATCGGCTAGCCGACGCACAGGTGAAGGTAAAATATTACTTGGGGGTCAAGACGAAGTGCTGACAACGCTCCACTTAGTACCATTGTCATGGAACTATGATAACACCTCGGGCCAGATTAGACAAACAGACCGACTATTGTGACGAATAAAGGAATATTCTTTTTAAATTTGGAATCTTACATCATTCAACAAGCCAAGTGCACTGTGACAATTACTGGATGAAACCACCAAAGAATTAAAATCCTCGTAGAGCAAGAAACCAGATTACATGGTGAAGATACATTTAACATGTGCACACCGTATTTAAAAGCGGAAAATCGCAAAGAAGCTGTGAGCTCAGAGTGGCTTTCATTATGGACAGCACATTCAAACAATTTATCATCGACTTCACTAAAGGAACTGTGCAATTCGTATCATAACCAAATTTTGTAATGTTTGGCTGGTCAAAGAGCAACCAAAGATGAATTTTGCAGCACCCGGGAACGCACTGTCAAAATATTTCTGCGAAACGGCATTAACATTATTTTGGGTGACTTCAACGCAAAAATCAGCCGAGAAACGGAAAGCAGGAGGGTACAGCTTTCATGTAGCGATTAGTGACAACGGACAACGTCTGATAGACTTTATTACTAGCAGAGGCTTCATAGTAAGCTATACACACTTTCTGTATCAAGACATTTAGGGATGCATCAGACTACGACTATTTAGCCGCACCTCTGTCGCAAGTTACACATGGTTAAATGAGAGCCCGCACACTGCGATTTTCGACAATTTTGTCCAGGTCGGCAGTCGCAGGAATTTGCGATTTCTCCTAAAACCAGTTCAGTAGGTAGTTTTTGTGAAACTCGCGCAGGCGCACATCATTTGGACATTTGACGCTGACGTGCACGGAAGTTTCTTCCATAGCGCACAAATGAGTTGGCGCATGTGTTCCTGGCAAAAACATACCTTCAAATGAGCATATTAGTTCTGCGCATGCCTGAACTTCCTTTGCAAATCTTGTCGTAGTGTGTACACATTTGCGTCTACAAATCGCTGGCTACTACTAAAAAGTCGTAGTCTGATGCATCCCTTACAAGAGAAGGTGGGCATGCCAAGACGGTCACAAATTCAACAAAATCGATTATGATCTCATACAAAACAAACGGACAACAGCATGCTCGATATGCAGTTGTTCCGCGGTATTGTCTGCTATTTGGAGCACTAGCTTGTAAGGATCCAATTCCGATACCAAGAGCTGTAAACAAGGAAGATCAGTTACCACAAGGTACCAGATACATAAGCTAAACGAAACCTCAGTAACGTCTAGATATATGTTTGTGCTGGAAAATCGCATTAACAGGCGAGAGAAAGTTGTTACACTCTAAGATAAGGATGCTCCGGGAATAGCATGGGAGAGCCACTAGCTTGTAAAATAAGGCCCCAATAAGCAGAATTCGGTTTACCGGTATTTATTTTTCTGCATCTAGGAATCAAAAATCGTATTAATGCCAAATGCTCACCGTTTCCTCTGAAATATTCTACCCTGAAATTATTTTGCAATCCACCTTCTGCTAATCAGGCACTCCTATAGCGGCCACTAATATGCCCACACCCTACTAAATAAACTCTGCCGGAACTCCACGCTTCTATTGCGCCTGATAACCACTATGGAAGATCTTGTCACAGTGTGTTTATATTTGTGCCTAAAAATCGCTCGATACGACAGTCGAATCGCAATGTGGCCGAACCTTAAGGGTAGCGGAGATGTGGTCAGGTATAAACTTATCTTAGGTGCTTGGAATGTTCGGCTGGTTGATAGTTATAAAACTGATGTAGTCGTGAAGGTTTCGCGGGTTCGTGAGTAAGTGTATTTTTTCCTTGTGCGGATAAAGCGGTTAATCATAACATTTTTGATACATTACGATTGAAGCAATACTACGAAACACGTTATTTGAGAAGGTTCTAGTACAAGAGAGTTTGAATCGTAAATAGGACTTTCGAACTGGTGTCCCGACAACAGTGGAGGTTAGTAGGAAATTTGCGCATGAAAAAGCCCAGCTGGTGAGGGAAAGAGTGGTGCCCAAAAGCAGTATACTTTGATAATGCACGAAAGTGATAAAAAGAGCAGCGTGCTGGTGTTTCCATCCCTTTTTTTGGAGGTGGCCATAGAAAATATACGATAGTAGTGCAACGGCACTAAGATATATTGTGGAAAAGAAAAGCAGGTAGTTGCTGCATATGTTGGCATTAGGCTCTTCAGCGGAGCAGGTTTAGAAAATACAACCATTGTGAATGTATGTATGTATATAGTTTTGTATAAAATCGACACATCATTACGATACCAGCACAATACTTCAAAGTGTGTAATGATTTTCCGTCTTAACTCCGTACGAACGAGTTGGAACCGACCTCTCATCGGTTCTAGACGTGAAGTCTGAGTCGTGCCAAGGAATGGTATCAACCGACCAACCAGTCCGTGGACCGTAATCCATTCCGCGGTGGCTGCTTGTCGGCCAGCTAGATCGGAGAGGATTTCGGTCACAGGTCTTGAATGGATTACGCTCAATTACATATTTCAGCCACCATTAAATGCCCGTTTCAAACACGTCGAAAACACAAACATACGGAAGAGAAACCTACTTTACTTTATTCCGTATTTCTTCATTATTCCAGTCAATCAAAAAAAAAACTACATTATATTTCGCGCTCCCGAATTTCACCGACGCGGTACCGAAAAATATACAGGTACTACGTTAATTCGAACCCGAAGAATGCTACACTAAGGGAAAAAAGATAAGGCCAACAAAGGTACCGCGTACCGCACGCGACTTGAAACCGGCCTCCGCGGATTCTTCAAAACCCTACCTTCTTCCCGGCATACTTACCATGCACTCCCATTGCCTCTGAAAAAGAAGGGCCACTGGAAAGGAAAGTCGTGTTAAATTTAGCAATTCATGTTATTATTTAGATGCATTTGCATACTTTTAATGCTCAAATACAATTTAACGCGATTCAATTTTACATAAATCGTAAAAGAAAATAACGGGGGGAAAACTTGTCCGACTAATTTTCACCCTTTAAGACCTTAAACCTTTTATATCAAACCATTTCATATTACATACATTTTTGAATAGTTACAATCTTAATGTTAATGCTTCTAATTTACAAATCATTTATGTTACAAAAGGTTCGATTTAAAGTAATTTCATTTCTAATAAAAAAAAAGGTGATTTCATGTTTGTAATTATAATAGTAAATGTTTGACAACAGTTTTGATAAATATTCAATGTTTATGATATAATTTATATGTCGACATCTTTTCTTGGTTGGTTTCCCATTTGTATTATTTGGAATTAAAAAGATTTTGTTAAAACGTTTACCTTAACCTTTTGTCTTCAACATATTTTTATCTTTCTTTAAAAAATCAACTGTTTATTCTCGCATTGAAAAGGGATGTTTAAACTGAGAGGTATTACATTACGATACAAAAATTAATTTTATTATTTCCCCTCATTCACTGAAATGTAATTAAATAATATCTCAACCGTACTTCGTTCTTCTGTATACAATCCCTCTTTGATTTATATTTCCACTACCTGTCATATAACTACGACTGATCAAATCCATCAATTTATTAATTAATTGAAATGAGGCATAACTGGTTGAAGTCTCCTAAATTGGTATCACAAATTCATAAATTTGAAAATTTTACTAAAAAAAATTATACGATATCTTGATAAATGTTTCACCGGTGCTCTTTAAGCTGATTTCAGGCAACTTTTTGAAAGTTGTATTCATTTTCAATTTCCCGATTATATTTTCCCAGTTTAAAAGCCCAAAAAATTATGTTTGAACGGATTTCAGTTAGAAGTGGCTACATAAAAATTACAGGAACCATAATTTTCAAATATAACTAGTTCCTAGTAGTTCGGCCCCGTTTCCCTTTTTCATGCAGACTAAGCAGGAAACTATCGATCAGCTTATTTTCGTTGTTTTTCTGACAATTTTTGTTGTTTTTTTCCTTTTTTATAAGCTGCATGCGATAAATTCAGCGTAGATACTCCCAATAGAATAGAATTTTCAAATTTTGCAAATAATTGTATAGCAGATTTGATTTAGAATGACTTCAACTTAAAGGTCAAACGTCAAGCCATCTGTTTTTTATAAAATTAAGGTCATTATCTAATGGTGAGAATACAAAAGGTTCTGAGAAAAGAAGTATATTTTAATACTCGTAGTTACCATTCGTGTATCATTCACAGCAGCTCCATAGAAAGCTCGCATGATGTCTCAACAATGTGTAAAATTGTTTGCTGTCTTCCTTATGCATCGGCAAGTATACTATTTTTCTTAGTCGCGTACAACCTATTGTAGCAAATAAACCTGCGCGTCTATTGCATGTCACACAAATACCCAGATGGTGCAATGCCGGCTGCAGCCGCTGCTTCAGGTGGCTATTTCCTTGACCACAAGAACTGGAGCTCAACAGTTGTCAGAGACACTAAATCTTGATTAATGATAGTCAATTATCAAATAATTAAATTCCAGACGTATGGAGCATAAATCAGAAAATAGCGTTTCTAACAACCTAGAGAGACGGACCAAGCCGACAATAAATTCCAAAATGACAGATTAAACTTACTAGAGAAACTGCTAATAACTTGTCTTTGTCCCACGGAGTCATCGTATCAACAATAATATTGAAGTTGTCATTTCCTTTGACTAAAGTACATGTTCAATTGGCACACATTACATTTTTATCCTCCGAGTCCCAAAATGAATAACCGTCTAAGAGAACGTGCACTTCATAAACCAGTTCGGAAAAAAATTGTCTGCCAGCGCGTAGGCTATATTGAACAAAATTTACTACATATACAGTGGCTCAAAGTCAAAACTCGGACACTTCGAAGGGTAATCGATTAAAAAATTGTTTATGAAGATGGCGAGAAAGAATGAATTTGAAATTAATTGAGTTTTCACTGTAGAAGCCCCCCAAACAAGGTTAGAAACTCTCCACCACATAAAACGAATTTTTCGTTTTCCGACACACACCCGCAATGTGGCTATGTCAACTCGACTTTTGACATCCCACAACAAAACTGACGTGGGATGGGAAGCCGTCACAACGGACACGGAATGGAAAGCCACATGGCAGCAAGGTGCATTAGTAGTGGTCGCTAGCGGCGTCGAGTGATTCATTACAAGTGGCTTATGTAAAAGACAATTTTTTCATTTTTCGCCAACGAAAGTTCAACACAATTTAATTACTGCTTGAAATTATATCCTGAAGTATTGTTTTTGCGAAAGATCAAAATTTAAACAGAAAATATGTACAACCGGCCAATGCTAGCATTGCACGGCACTTCGAGGATACTTTAAATATTTTCTCGATGGAAGTCAAATACGTGGAGTCAAATCTTTCCACAATTCAACTACGATTCGATGATGCGGAATTCACAAGACTATACCGCGAATGTGCGAGCAACTTAGTATCCGCAGTCAATACGTTGACACTCTTTTTTGGATCAGACATATTACAGGATGCAAACAATTCAAATGTTTTATGCATCGTTGACGAGGCACTAACAGATGTCATTACCCTCGTACGATATATGGTTGCTCTTTACACATTCTTCGCATAGAAGCTTTTGGTTAAAGAGACTATTGCATTGCAATGCCGTCGTAAAATGTTTATTTATATATAATTTTCTTTATTAGAATGTATGCGGTAGAGAGGCCTTATAATGTAGTAGGTCTTCCGACAAACTCATTTCACCATCGTTTGAACATTACATATTATCGTATTTCTATGTGATTATAACAATTAGCTACAGGAAAATTTAGGCAAAAACCTCTACTGAACTTATACTAGCTTAACATAACTTAACTATCTACTTATAACTAGCTAAAATCTATGAGGCTAGGTTACGGCCAAAAGATACAATAATATCTTACCTGATTTCCAATTCGGCTTCAGAAACAGACATTCGGCAGAGCATCAGCTCCTCCGTGTTACGAAGGACGTCAAAGCAGCGACATTTCCCTTTGGAAGAGTTGGCGCCACTGGAAAAGAAAGAGTCTTTCATCTTTTACCTTGTTTTTATAGAGTTGGTTATAGAATGCCACTATCGGCCACTCAAAACATTTTAGCTGTTTTTTTATATTCAGATATTTATATATATATATATATATATATATATATATATATATATATATATATACATATATATATATATATATATATATATATATATATATATATATATATATATATAATATATATATATATATATATATATATATATATATATACATGTATATATACATATATATATATATATATATATATATATATATATATATATATATATATATATATATATATATATATATATTTATAAACGAGTTAACAAGTGGACTCCAGAGTAACGCTGGACCCGTTCCAAAAATACACAGCCGGCCAACTGCGGCATATGTTTCGAAGACGTCTCGGATGACTCTACTAGCTTGAGATTGGAGGGCGGACACCTTTTCTACTGCATATGTGCCCAGGAGCTCTTGCGAACCTCCAATCTCTGTCCTCTATGTAGACGCTCAGTTGATCAGATCATTCTAGACACCCCACTCAGAACTCAACCTCCTATGCCTGAAGCATTTGCAAAAGACCCCTGGAGTAAGGATTGGACGAACCCTCTTCTCAACGTCCAGGGAGCCACGGGCCAGGAAGACCCAGTTTCACGAGCACAGGAAGATATACCAACAGCAATTATCAATGACATGATCCTGTTTTTACTACAAAGACTATTCGACTGGATGGGACTAATGGAGAAAGAGTACGAGGACCTAAAGAACAGCCAGTTTACCAGTCACAAGAGAACTCCACCGAGCTGGGAACTGAATCTAAATGCAGCTATTCTCACATCTAGACCAGTAGATGACTGGAACTTCCTTCGAGTGAGCTCAGGTATGGAGCCCTGAGCCCCAGAGTATAGACCGCGGCTCAGTACCGCACCTCCACCGACTCAGTTCCAACTCCGCCATAGACAGTCCCAAGTCTGTTTGAGAAAGGAGGAGGGTACCCTCTTGTTTCCCCAACCCACAGCTTCCATGATTCCTCATCCCAAACCTCCCAATTATGTGTGGTAGCAAATGGTCTCGGGGTCACACATTGGGCTTACTGTTTCCCAATAATGGGACATTAAGTGCCGAGAAATGCTAATAACTGTAAATATATCTACAGCATAGCTACTAAATCCTTCTTCCACTTCCACTATGGGGATGCAAGAAGGTGAAGGCAAATCTTCCGTGCCTGATAATGGAATTGAAGTTATAACCATGCCACCGGAATGGAGGATGGGCGATGGCCTAGCTCCCAGTCCCTGGGAAACCCTAAAATGTTTTGAAACTCGCAGCCGGGCCTCGGAATGGATTGGACTCACGGCAATGACCTCATAATCGAAATAAGGGCTATGGTATAGGATCTTGGAATGTCAGATCACTCAATTACACTGGTGCTGTTAAGGATCTTTTACAACAGGCCAGTCAATATACATTAAAAATACTGGCAATCCAGGAAACGAGCTCGGCTAGAAATGATATGCAAGACATGATATATTCAAAAGTGGAAGCTTACTGAAAAACGACAATTCGGAGTGACTTTTATTGTGTATACAGAGTTCAAATCACACGTTATTGATTTCAAGGAAATAAACGAACGGTTGTGTGCGATCCGTATAATAGCGAAATTCTTCAAAATCTGGCTAATAAATGATCACGCCCCGACCCTAGAAACAATCTACAATCACCTGAAAAGACTGGTCGATTTATTGCCTACAAATGACACAAAAATAAACCTGGGTGATTTCAACGCTAAGGTTGGCAATAAGATATCTCATTGGAGAACGACTGGAAAATATAGCCTCCACGAGGAAACAAATGACAACGGCCAGCGCCTGATAGACTTTGCATGCAGCTGAAATCTGATCGTACATTCGACTTGCTTCCCACAATGACGCATTCATAAAATAACCTGGGTATCACCGGATGGCAGCACACAAAACCAAATCGCTCATGTTCTCATCCCACAGCGTTGGGCCTCGAGCATACTTCACGTCCGTACAATTATATATATTATAACTCAAATAATTGCTTGATCAAATTAATCTATCGATGTTGTATGTCAAAGGCAGATTCGGCTCCAAACAGCGTCTGTGTCCAAACATTTTACGGAGACCCCCGACAACCAGCTCGTTCTCATCTTATCAGACGCACCGTTAAAGACAAGCAGCGCGCTCTGGATGGAAGCGAATGCGGCTATTAAGACCATGACAGAACAGACGATCGAAAATCAAGCCCGGCGCAAAAGAAATCATTTGTTCGATGATGAGTGCCAGAATGCGTTAGACAAAAAGAATCAGGTGTATCAAGAATACGTAGGTAGGAAAACTAGGACGAAGAGAGAACACTATGAAAATCTCAGAAGAGTAGCGAACAAGATAATTAGAATAAAGAAAAGAAAATACTATGAAGACCAAGTGAGAAGTGTAGATGTAAGTTTAGCGAGCAACAACTCAAGGCAAACATAAAAAGTAGTGAAAATCCCGAAACGGGGTTATCGGTCCAAAATCACGCTCTGTCGTGATGATATCGGCAATATCATCGCTGATGAAACCAAGATTAAGGAAAGACCTCCTGAATCCTCCGCCCAGCTTCAGAACATTGGAGTCTGTAGATGTCTGTGGAGAACTTCCATTGGTCCCACCAACTCTGGATGAAGTTTGTTCCATCATCAAAGCGCACAAGAATACTAATGCTCCGGCCATCAATGAGATTCCAGTAGGGCTCATCAAATATGGTGGCAGCAGTGGTCATAAAGCTATCCATAAAGTCATCCAGCACGTTTGGCAACAAAAACATATGTCAAAAGAGTGGAGCCAATCAATTACAGTCCCTATCCACAAAAAAGGTGATGTTACAGTGCGAAAATTATAGAGGCATATCACTACTAAATCACTAAAATCACTAAAAAATCTTAGAAAATAGGATTGGAGCATATGCTAACAGTAGTGTTGGGGATTATCAATGTGGTTTTAGAGCTGGTAGATCGACAATAGACCAATTGTTCACTGTCATGCTGGTACTTTAAAAAATGCTGGGAGTTCAACATAGACGCACACCAAATTTTTGCTGACTTTAAGCAAGCATAAGACTGTATTAATTGTAACGTGCTGTACCAAATAATCCTTTAGTTCTCTGAAGTACCTCATAAGGAAGCTACCTGTTGGTACACGAGGTACATTACTATACAAGTCGAGCTAAGTAGTACCCTATGCAGGTGACATCTACATTTTATCACGGTCATTAACAACTGCCAAAGGACTCTTCCTGAAAGTCGACAGCAAAGCGAAACTAGTAGGGCTACAAATCAATGAAAATAAAGCAAAGCTCATGACGCAGTCGAGGAAAAATACCTCAAGTACACAAAATGTCACTCTTGGCGAATACAGTATCAAAAATGTGGGCAAATTTGTGTATTTAGGCGCCAAAATAACGAAAACAGGTAATGAAGAAGTCGAAATACGCCGTAGAATACAGCTTGCAACTAAAATATTTTATTCAGTTTTGACGACCTTGAAGTCCAGTTGTGTACACAGGAAAACAAAGCTTCAAATATACAATTCTGTGATAAGACCTGTGTTATGCTATGGGTGTGAAACATGGACCCCAACCTAAGCACCCGCAAATATATTGAACACCTTTGAACGACGAGCCCTGAGGCGAATAATTGGAGCGAGGCTAGACGAGGACCAATGGCGAATTCGATACAACCATGAGCTGTACGAAATTTTTGAATAACCTGAGGTCTCAACGGTTGTAAGACTGCGGAAACTGAAATGGGCTGGAAACGGATACTCAAAAAGGTATCCGAAAACGCTGGTTTGACTCGGTCGAAGAAGACAGTTCATCGCTGCATGCATTTCGAAATTGGAGGACGCAATCAATGGACTGAGGCAGTTGGAGGCGCTATTTGTAGGAAGCGAAGGCACGAGAGGGATTGTAGTGCAACGAAGAAGTAGAAGACTCAAGTCCATATGGCGGACGGAGAAATTTACCTAGCCACTCAGCGACCTTTGCGACACACGCCCGAGACCCAGCACCACGCATAAAGGAGAGTTGGTACCTCATCTTCACTGGCCTTGATTCTCCCATAGCGGTGGACAGGTTCTTGTTCAGAGTACAGTCATTAGGAGCCACTACGCTTGGAGGAGACTTTTCGGCCTTTCTTCGAAACGTCCACCTCTTATTAAGTGGGGATGCTGCCGAATGTTACTTGAGTTTTAAGGATTGCGTAGCACTCCATAATTCGAATTGGTTCACAACCACTCCAATTACGGCCTCACTGAACGGGAGTTGTGTGAACAAATAAGAAAGCGCAAAATAGGCTCTCATGAAGCATTCGACTAATTTGATACCAGTTAACTACACCTAACGACTCGGCTAGGTTCACCTATACCCGAGGAAGAACTGGTTGAAACCATCAGGGAGAACTTGCGGTGGGAGTTTCAAAACAGCCCTTTCATGTGCCAATATACACCGTGCAAGCACTAATCCTCCATACCCATAGGCAAGACTGACTAGATGAATAGCGTGGAACCTTCCGTCCACAACCTCGCATGACGGGACCTAGACAGCGAATTAGTAATACTGCAGAGTTTGTAGCAGCTGGTCAAGTAGATAATGCGCCGACCATTCATTCAAGGAGTGAAGTCCATCTGGATTGCGGGTCTGAACGAGAAATCAACCTACCTTTCGTAGAGGTAGTTGTAAGCCCTACGGTCTCTTGAAACTGTCACCAACTGGAACACCGGTTTTCCGCATGTCCAATCAAGCCGTCGGTCTTCTGTTGCCGCTGCGGGAAGGCGGAAACTTATGTTCCAGGTTGTGTAGACTGTAAGCCACGAAAAACTAGCCAACTAGTGCCGCAAACACCCATCGGCACTCCTAGAGCCCGACCGAAAAGGAACTGAATCCATTGCTACTGACAACCAAACCCCGGATGTAACCCTAATCTTGCTGACTCGCACCATCGGACACAGTTTTTCCGAAGTTTTGCAACGACATCAAACGCTACTGAAACGGTCCTTCAAGGAAATGATTGTGAATCGAGTGACCCATGGCATGTTAAGCCCTTTCATGTTAGGCTACGGGAGTACCTAGCTGTTCGTCGATGCATTTTAAATTAGGGTATTGCTCTTCGATCTTGTCCGAGAAGGAAGTGAGCCACCCGTCGGATGTAGAGCTTCTGGAGAAAAGGGAGGCAGTCGAGAAAAATGTTGCGTATGATCATGTTGGACGAATTATCGAAGGGTGACGTTCACTCATACGCGCAGTATAGATCTTGCCAAATCGGATGGCAGGCTTTATCGACACTGGAGTCAGCGTCAGCCGCATAGTAGCCAATTTTGCAAGAGAAGTCCTGAAGAATCATGCGGATCAAATCCAGCACCTTACTACCTGGTTAAGCACGGCGGATGGAACTCGGCAATAGATAGTAGGAAAACTTACGACGAATATGATCTTTAAAGGTGCGACCGAGTCCCTGGATTTTTACATTCTTTCTTCTTGATACTCCTCATCGGGCATTGTATTTCCTAACATTCTCTGTGGAGAGAGTATCTTTGCTTCGGTTTCTGAGCACAAACCTTCAGTCACATTTTTGGCGATGTCAGCAGCCTCTCACATTGGTACTTCGTTGGTCTCCTCACTTTTTAATTTTTATGCCGAGTTTTGTTTTTCGACTTTGGGGTGATTCATTACGCGCTTTTCTCTTAAAGGGCATTCTGTGGTATATGCAATTTTTTTCTGCGTCTAAAAACCGCGATTATATCCTGCTGATACGTATGTGAATCTTTAGTGTCAAGTAAAGTCGTTAATGGCTTAGTTTTTGCTATGCCCGGCTAGACTATGCACTTCCGTTTGTTCGTGCATTTGTTCTCTGTTCCTGATTTGTTGGCGTTAATGATGATGTCATAAGTGTTGGTTCCCTAATCTTTGAAGACATTTGTTGCGGGTTAATTTTTGAGGTTTTCTGGCTTTCCCCACGTTCAGTCGCTTATTCCGACGGTGTTCGCGCATACAAGGCTCTATAACTGAATGGATTTTTCCCGTCAGGCCCGAGATTGCTAGCAAATAAAAAATTAGTTTTATTAAATAAATAAGCACTAAATAAAAAATATATAAAGAAATAAATAACTAAAACCACTACGAAAAGGCAAGAATATTAATTAAAGTTGAAAGATGAGAGGAGTTATTTCTGTGAACAACATTCTTCATACTCGTATTACACCTTGGATTCATTTGGTTTGAACATTCAGCTATTATTTTAAGAACATTAGCACTTTAGTAGCATTAATGGCTCACGTGAACTTGTATTAATTGCAAATATTAATAACTTGTGCTGAGATCAGGACAATTATTGATGCATTAAATGAATTAACAAAAAAGGCAATTGCATTGTTCACGTTTCTGCAACAGATAAAATAATCGTCTAACTACATGTTTTTCATAATTTCTGTTGGATGGACTAAATTGTACTTTCTTAGGAAACACAAAAAAATAAAAATAAACAATACAAATTAGTACTTCCTCAATTCGGGGCATGGATTCTTTGGAAATTAGTGAATAAACGTTAGTTTCTGCGTAAAAGTCTTTTCATGTGCATATTTAATTTTTTCTAAAAGTTTTCCCAATCGTATCTTATTGGATGAGACTAAATATTTTGGCAGCATTAATATGAGACATATTAAAGATAAAAGAATTCTATTTGTTTAACTTATCTGTTAGCTTTTTCTTCAGTAAACCACCATTCGGTCTAATTTTCATCCATATTTCGCATTCATATTTTGGTTAGGGGGGCATTCAATATAATATTTTATCTTATTTTCGCATTTGGTTAATGACTTTATTACCATCCTTTCATATACTATATATGCTTTGTTTGTTGGGATAGCCGGAAGACAAGCAACAAAGAAATTGTGCGAGTCTATCACTATTTGCTTTGGGTGGCTTATAAAAGAATGATTCCTCTGAAAATTTCCAAGATATTAGTATCTATTTTAGAGTAAAGAGCGAGGATATTCTTACTAAGGCTTATCTTAATATCTTGTCAATAAAAAGAGCTTAAATTGTGTATTTGTGGAAAATTCTGTAACGCTAGTATATAAATACTGAGGGAATCGAACATTCTTCAACATATCTAACGAACTCGCGATTAAAATGAAAGTGATTAAGGTAGTGTTGTTAGTTTCTCTGGCTTTGGCCAGTTCGACAGCTGAGGATGACATCCCTCAGGTGACGTCGTTGATGCCACCCATAAGTGACATCCCTTTGAGTCAAGTGTTTTCTGCATCAGGGAGAATTATCAACGGTGTACAAGCTCCAAGGGGCATGTTCCCTTACCAAGTTGGAATCGATATAATTTTGGCAAATGGATATACATGGTGTGGTGGCTCTGTGATATCTGAGGACTATGTTTTGACAGCAGCTCATTGTATCTTCCAGTAAGTGGTACTAGTAGCGGGATTTTTCATAAATCTTCAAAGTGTGATTCAAAGAAGCTTAACTTTTTGAATTTCCCTTTAAAATTTTGTGGACTTAGTGAAATCAATTTTACTCAGTTCCCTTCTGTGCTTCCTGGATATCATTATTGAAACACCAATGCCATAGATTGATTCTAATTCTTATGCTTATGAATGCTGTTTGTAAAAATAAGATGATATTGTTGGTTTTTCTTGTATTGAATCTCTCAATACATACTAACTGAAATTAAACATTTTCAGAAATTGTACGTCAAGGTTTTAAAATTTACCCGGTATGGAAACTTTTTAAAAATGCGGCGGCAAGACTGCTTTGTATGACTAACTTATCCTTTAATTATGTGACGTTTTTAAATGAAAATCTCGGATCCTACCATGTTAGCGAACGTTGCTTCACAGAATATGAAATAAAATTTTTAGAAGACTGATCACTAAGCTCCGATTCCTACGCCCCTTTAATTCAGTTTTTGTTTTCTAAATGACGCTATACTCGTATTTAGGAAATCTTGTTTACATTTTGATTTTTGCAGAGCAATTGCCGTTAATGTTTTCCTAGGTGCAAATGATCGAGGTTCACCATATGAAGTTGGTCAAACTCGCATGTATGTCAGTAAAGTCTTCTTTACAATTCACGAGGCATGGAGTTCATCAACTTTGAGAAATGATATTGCTCTAATAAAAATGCCTACCAAAATCATCTTTACAGGTATGACATGTTGCTGAGTAATGTAACATAAAATACTGTTGATTTCATTTTCATACAGACTATGTCAAACCTATTGGACTACCTACTCGTATTCATCAATTATTTACCGATTTTACTGGTTTACCAACGGTTGCAACAGGTTGGGGGTATAGGGCTGGTATGGATTTTGAATTAAATTTGAAGCTTTATTTTACCTTTCATTTCTTGAAACATAGGTTCTGCAGTGTTAGCGCGTTATTTGCAATATGTGAATGCCACAATTCTAAATCAAAACACTTGCGTAGGCTACTTAAGGCCATGGGTACAAGCATCAAATGTTTGTATGGATGGATCCACTGGTAAAGGTGCTTGTTACGGTGATTCAGGAAGTCCATTGGCTTCAACAACCAGTCAAAAGTACATTATTGGTATTGCATCATTCATCGGATATCATGGATGTGAAGCGAATTGGCCATCAGTTTACACAAGAGTTTCTTCATATTTGGACTGGATTTCATCACATACTGGGATCGCTATTAAATAATTGACTTTTGTTAAAGAAATTCTTAAAACGAAAATATATTTTTTACTTTTATATCATAGTTTGACTGAAATGTTTATGCGTGTTATTTTTTGGCGTTCTTAAGTCAAATACAGTATTGGTTTTAGGTACTACCTTCAACGAAAGTATGATGGCACAGGATAATGCTCTCCTCTACAGTACGAGAATTTATATTCATGGTTCAAAATCATCACACTTAAGATATAGTCATCTTCAAGTATGAGATTTTATTGTTTTATCCTTAGAAAGTGGGAATTATGAAAATTTGTACTTCGTCGACACTTCACTACTCATACGTATTTGCAGCATTACTTTTCAGAGATAAATGAGTTTTTGGCTGCTTATCATATTTTGGACTTCTTTGTCTTCTGTTCTGTGTTGTTCATACAATGTGGTTTCTTTTCACATAAAAATAATCTACTTGAGGGATCACTGAACGGCATGAGAAACAATCAGTGTATCCAGATGCCTGTCTGTGATATTTTTGTTAATATGCTTGTGACCGTGGCAGAACAGACGTTCGAACATCAAGCCCGGCGCAAGGGAAATGGTTGGTTCAATTATGAGTGCCAGAATGCATTTGACAAAAAGAATCAAGCGTACAAAGATTACATAGGTAGGAAAACCAGGACGAAGAGAGAACACTATGAAAATCTCAGAAGAGTAGCGAATAAGATAATTAGAATTAAGAAAAGAAAATACTATGACGAACAATTGAGCAGCATAGATGTAAGTTTAGCGAGCAATAACATAAGACAATCATACAAAGTAGTGAAAAGCCTGAAACGTGGTTATCAGCCCAAAATCACGCTCTGTCGTGATGACATCGGCAATATCATCGTTGATGAAACCAAGATTAAGGAAAGATGGGCATCATATTTCAAGAACCCTCTTAATCCTCTGCACAGCTTTAGAACATTGGAGCTCATAGATGTCTGCGGAGAGCTTTCATTGTCCCCATCAACTATGGACGAAGTGTGTTCCATCATCAAAGCTCAAAAGAATAATAAAGTGCCGGGCATCGATGAGATTCCAGTGGAGCTCATCAAATATGGTTGCAGCAGTGTTCATAAAGCTATTCACAAAGTCATCCAGCACATTTGGAATGAAGAACATATGCCGAAAGAGTGGAGCCAATTAATTATGTATATTCCCTATTCACAAAAACGGTGACAAGCTACAGTGCGAAAATTATAGAGGTATATCGCTGGTTTGTATGGCGTACAAAATATTTTCAAAAATCTTAGAAAATAAAATCAGATCATACGCCAACAGTTTTATTGGGGAGTATCAAGGTGGTTTTAGAGCAGGTCGATCGACAATAGACCAATTGTTTGCTGTCAAGCAGGTACTTGAAAAATGCTAGAAGTTCAACTTAGACGCGCACCAAATTTTCGTTGACTGCAAGCAAGCATACGACAGTATTGGTAGTCATATACTGTACCAAATAATGCTTTGCTTTGGAATCACAGCCAAATTAGTTGGTCTTACCAGAACGACAGTGACGTTGACGACCTCCCAGGTCCGCATCAATAAACAACTCACCGATGCCTTTGACACAATCGTGAGACTAGAG
Organism: Odontomyia ornata; assembly: GCA_963969285.1. Taxonomy (NCBI): domain Eukaryota; kingdom Metazoa; phylum Arthropoda; class Insecta; order Diptera; family Stratiomyidae; genus Odontomyia; species Odontomyia ornata. The sequence goes on from OZ017741.1 coordinate 223,911,791, forward strand.
CAGGGAGATGGGCTGGCCCCATTGCTATTCAATTTGGCTCAGGAATATGTCATAAGGAAGATCCTTGTCGATACACGAGAGAAAGGGGTTTCCATTAAGGAATAACAATTTCATCTATTGATAAAATACAGAAATATTTGAGATATTGAGTTCAAATTTATTATAGGTGTAGTGCTAGCATTACATTTCTTCATATAACCACCATGAGTCTGTTTACAGCGGTCGATTCTTTGGACCCAATTTCCCACCACTCTGGCACACATTTCGACCGGAACGTTGGCAATTTCGCTTTGAATGTTATCTTTGAGCTCGTCTTAGGTTGCTGGCGTGTTGGCATAGACCAGTGACTTGATATAGACCCATAAAACGAAACCCAATGGCATTAGATCACAAAAACGAGGCGGCCTTTTGACCGGAACATTTTTCGAGATAACACGTTCACCAAATTTGTATTTAAATAAATCGATTGTGAAGCACGCTGCGTGGCTAGTGGCACCGTCTTGTTGAAACAACATATTGTTGATGTCAAGTGTATCCAATTCTGGCCACTAATAATCCTCCAACATAACAAGATAGCGCTAATTAAGTCACTGTTGGCCGAGATCACCAAAAAAAAATATGTAACACACTTCTTTAATTGAAACACCTTGCTTGCACTAAATAAAGATTATTTTATTGAAAACAACACATTAAATTTTCCTTCACAGCTCTATACAATTTTTGAAATCAGTCGACCAGAGTTTCTACTTACGCGCCGCGATACTGGGAGCGAAGCCAAGTATCCTAATGGTTTTTATAAAGCGAATCTGCTGATGCAGCGTGGGAAAGAACTTTGCAACTTTTACGTAAATCTGCTGATTCGAGTGCAAGTAGCAAGCAATTCCCGATTTCGCGTGAGAAACTTGAGGAAATTGTCAGCACGTTCCCCCTTACGTTTGTGGTTTTTTCTTTTGAGGAAGAACTTCTCCCCCCTTACAATGAGGATTTTCCTGAATTCTTCCTTTAACATTATTTTGTCCTTCTTTGTAAAAAATTAATATGAAAATTATAATAAAAAGAATCAAACTTATATTACAAGTATAGGAAAATTTTTTATGAAATTTTAATTCTTTAATTTTCTTTTAAAGTCAGTTTTTCAGTAAAATTTTTAAATATTTTGTTAGGAGGGTAGAAAAATCATTCTAAAAATGTTTCATTTACATTAGAAAAATAGTGGTCCAAAATTTTTATTTCACAATTGTTAAAATGGATCAATACATTGTTTTTTATTGATAATTTTGTCTCATCACAAATTTGAGTCTTTATATTTTTAACTAATTATTTATATTTTTAACTAATTTACAATTTTGACTATACGAGTATACACAATTTTTACTTGTAAGTGCTTCCTACAAAGATTTCGATTTGTCAAAGGTATACACGATATCATTGTACTTAAAAATAGTTTCTGAGGGAGAATCGATTTCTTTATGATCTGAATTGGCATTGGTATGATTTTTCTTAAATTTATCTGAATGAATTGACTGGGAATTTTTATGGCAAATATCACAAGGTTCTCTTCGAATTTCCCTAATCCCAATTTTATGAATTGTATTTTTGTTAAATCAATTTTAAAGCTTTGAATTTCTTCGTCTGTTAAAATGTTAGGATTCAAAAGGCCATGTCTTGCAGAAGCTACGCTGTCCAAGATATTGTAATGATTTTTTTTAATGCCCGTGTAGGACACGGGTGCCGATGGTCTGGCATAAGTGTCAGCGAGCTATAAACAACACCGAGCTCAGCTAACTAGCTTCGCTTAACGACCGCGTACGCGTGCTTGACGACTAGCATTTGCGGGATCATATGAGGCGGGTTCTTGTCGAGTCACGAAGCTACACTACAAAATACTTATCACGCGTACTCTACTCTACAAGACGCTTCGACCAATTTTTGTTGTCTTTAGAAAAGTTCTATTAGGTGTCAATTAAGCTACTCTACAGTAATTCAATATTGTTTTGCCTCGTCAAAGTTAGCGGACACGGAGGCTTGAGACAAACGCAAACATTACACAAAAAGCAACCGTTACTTTCACAGAAGAAGGTCGTTGCATTACAAGGGGAATGTCAAACCTAAAGATGTTAAAGTGGCTGAAGTGAACCACTCATCTCTGCCTAAAGGATGGAAATTTGACGGATGCAGTTTACTTTACACTTGTAAAACAACAAACTAAGCAGTTTCGACAGGGTGACCACCTTATCTCTTCAGGAGCAGCAAATCCTGATCACCACGGGGCTGCTCGACTGCTTATGTTTATTACAGGACAGTCTCTTCGATGCCGACCCAGACATGGAGAGACTGAAGGATTTCGCTCTTCACTAGTAAAGAAACAATTGTTTCCGCAGTGGAGAGATGGTTGTTATAATTTTAAGGCCCCTCTCCTTGAATACAAGTCCCTGTCTTCAATGAAAGTATGCTAATAAAAACCGCTAACGAATCATAAAAACAAATCGGGTGTCGGTCAGGACTAATTGATGATGCGGATTTTATCACTGCCGGTCATCAGATTAGCTCCCAGCAAAAACTGACGCGACTCCAAGCAGTGTATTTGAAAACCCCTGGCGCCATCAGTTTGTTCAAAATTAGAACTGTCCGACTACAAACTTTATAAAAATGTGCAAACCTTTCTTTTGGTAACATTAAGGGACGAACTACTCTATAACATCATCGGCATGTTCAGGCGGCAGAGCCACCACGAACGAAGAACTCCAGAAGATGCTATAGACCTTATTATACCGAAGACAGCCAAACAACACCAAAAGAAAGTTTATCGGTGACTCTATCTTTACTTTACGGAACCCTCCAAAGTATGCTACGTTAATATCAAATGGTGAGGGTGACAATAAAAATTGAATCGGTTCATCTGCCGACAGCAAAATTAAAAATGTGAGAACTCGAAGGAGAGTGATGTTGTTTCCCCTTCGGGCCCCACGTTGGGCGCCATTGTAATGATTTTAAGTCTACGTCCGAACGAGGAACCGACCTCTCATCGGTTCTAGACGTTAAGTCTGAGTAGTGCCAACGGATGGTACCCACCGGTCAACCAATCCGTGCACCGTAATCCATTCACGCGGTGGCTGCTTGTCGGCCAGCTAGATCGGAGAGGATTTCGGTCGCGGGTCTCCGAATGGATTACGCTCATCTACAATCTTCAGCCACCAATACATGCCCGTTTTCAAACGCGTCACAAAACAAAACCATACGGAGAGGAAACCTACTTTACGTTACTCCGTATTTCTTCATTTAATCAGTCGAGGACAAAAATCTGATTTTTACTTCGCGTTCCCGAATTTCCGATGCGGTACCGAAAAATATGCTACGCTAACTCAACCCGACGAAAGCTACGCTAATAAAAAGGCAAAACAACAAAGGTACCGCGTACCGCGCGCGACGCGAAACCGACCTCAGCGAATTTTCTCAAACCCTACCCTCGTGACGGCATACCTACCCTGCACTCTATTTCTCGCTGAAAGGAAGAACCACTGGAAAGGAAAGTCGTGTTTTTAATTAGCAATTCATATTATTCTTTTTATTTCTTGCATCTCAATACTAAATTTGTGACCTGTTCAATTTATAGTTAATCGAACAAATTCCTTACTGGTTTCTAACAAAAAAATTATTTGCAACCTTATGCAAACAATAATAGGGTATAATTATCAATGTTTTAGGGATATAATATAAAACTTTTTGTTAATTCTTAAAAGGATTGTAATATTTAGCAACTACGTTCATTGAACCGCCTCGTTCACTGCAAGTAATGTAGGAAATCAATTCATGTACGTTCATATACCTCCGATATAAACCTTCAATTTCTCTTTTAAAAATTACTTTGAAGGTAATTTTCGCGTAAGGACACTTTCCTTTTGAAATTTATACAAAGGTGACCGATTTTGGAAATTTTAATGGGCCATTGACTGGAAGTTTTCAATTAGAAAAAGCTGGAAGAATCAAAGTTAACAAGTGTTAACTTTCTTGCACCTAATTGGCGGCCCAAAAATTATTTTCAATAGTTTTGTTCAATTTCTCAATTTTAAAAGTTACAAATTTTCCTCGGTATTACGAGTTATTTATTATAAAGCTTCAACATTACAAATATGACAGTCATAAATTCTTAATTTCATTAAAATTTCTAAAAATTTGCCAGTTATTTATTCACATATCAATGGATGATTATATATTAATGCCAGTATTTCCATAGTGTAAATCTAATACAGCTTTATATAATTATGTTATTGGTGTGTTTTGTCTTTCTCTTCATTCCTTTTTTTTTCTGTGATATATTAATAAAAAGGTAATATTAATTTATGCGCATCATTTTCAATCTCGAAAAGCTTCCAAATTGATTCAAATTTAATTGATTTCCCTAGCAATATCTTAGAATTTAATTAAATTCAATTTCGCCTCCTAATTGGAAAAATTTACAAATACAAAGATATTTTCTTTCTTTCATCGTAAGTATAAATAATATTGCATTTGGGTAAAATTATCGTGCTAATTCAGATCTTAATACTCCTCTTAGTACATGATACCTTGTTTTTTTCTTTGGTCATCACTCGCACTACCATTTTTCTCATTATTGTAATTTGCTTATGTTTTATTGAATAGTAATTGCATGATATTAAATATAATTTGACGGTTATAAAAGTTTTATTTAAAAATTGCGGTACTAATAATATAAACCGGGTGTCCTTGATTACTAAATTGAGACTGTTCTCATTGTTACTTTACCCCGTTTGTACGTTCCACGGAATATATCACTTCTACACACACTATGGATATCATCGTAAACATTTTTCTTTCGATCAAGATGTTTCACTTGCACCGTCTATGTTGATCATATTTTCATACATGACATGTATATACCTAGGATTATGGAAACGCTCAAATTTAGTTGAAAACGCAACAATGAATTCATGTTTTTCCCGATATCAACTAAAGAAACTCTTCCGCGGGACTTCCGACATGTTATCGTTCTTTACATTAGTGGCAAGTTTACTTCATAAGTCCTTCAGATTGGTTCGGATTAAACTTATATGCAACATACTCACTGTAATATGGCTTTGTAGATACGGGGTTTACAAGCAAGCACAATGTTTCCAGCTTTTTGAGGTGCGTGAGTGGCTCCAAATCGCCCAACTCTTGAATATTGTTCCCAGTAAGAACTACTGACTCCAAATTGGGGATAGATTCATGCAAGTAATCGTCCATTCGTATTATCCGGTTGTTGTTTAATAGCAGGCACTTTAATCTAGGCAAATACGGACATCCATCACGTTTGCGTAGATCATTATCAGAGAAGTCTATAGTATCGAATTGGTACAGTGTAGCTCCCAAATTTTCTATTTGCGGTGTTTTGTATCCTCGTAGATCTAGTTCACGTTCTCTGCATGAATTTATATACTGCATAGATTGATTGATGATATCCGCGGTTAGTTTAACAATTCCAATTTCTGATACATTTACTACTACTTTTGAATAGTCGATGGATATCTGTGATGACCATTTTGTAGGAAAGTTCTTCTTCCTGTTATTTTTAAACCTTTTGATGCTTGTTGGCACCGTTTTGGCTGCATATACCGTATTAGAAGCGGCGCTCGGTGATCTGTCTGGATTAGCCTGCCCACGAATATTCTCACCCACGTTCAAGTTGTACACTGGGTTCGGGCAACAAATGGGAAGTGTATTATAATGTATACTCATTCGAATTGCCAATATTCAACGTCATTTGGTTGAGTTGAATTTGACCGATTTGACCTTTGTGGAACTGTCGGCACACTCCGGGACTTCTTCATGGGTGGCGGCCACTACGTGCACACTCCACTACCATGTGGCTGTCAAATCCTCTTGACATCCCACGACAAAATTGACGTGGGATGTGCGCTCGTCGCAACCAACGTGAAATGACAAGCCACCTAGCAGCAAAGTGTGTTAGTAGTGGTCACCAGCGGCGTCGCATGATTCATTACAATATGTTCCAGTTTACTTTTTGGGATTTGAATTTTAAAAAGTTGGTCGTAGTACACGTTATCGTTAATTGTCTGTTTTGATATTGTATTGAGTCTAAAAATTACCGTTTTGCAGTCTGCTTCAATAAAGTGTTTTAGTTGTAAAATTGTCTGGTTAAATGCATTGTTAATTGCAATTTGTTGGTTAAGTGTTGTAATTGTGTTATGTGAATTTGTCTCCATAGTCTTAAAATTGTCCTCTATTGTCTGTCTGTCTTGTTCGTTCATTGCCCCGAATAACCATTTTTGCGTGGTTCTTACCAAATTAATTAGACATCTTTTTAGGGTTTTGTACTAAAATACAAAACCCTATTGCAATCACGACCTGTGTCCGTCTGTCCGTCCGTCCAACCGTCCGTCCGTCTGTATGTCACAGCACTTTTTCTCCGAAACTATATAGGCTACAGCCATGAAACTTTGTGGAAAGTTCAAGGGTGGAAAATTTTTTCAAAGGGGTTTAAGTGGGGTCTCCCCATATAGGGAGGTGGCTCCTCAAAAAAAAATTTTCATTATTGGTATTTGAGTAGGGTATCATTGGAAAGGTCTCAATGAGATCTTTTCAAAACAAGTCTTAAAATTGCCTTATGAGTACCGAGGGGGGCAGGGGAAGGGGAAATGTACGAACTTTTCGCGTACCCCCCCTCGCGATTGGACACCTTCCATCCGAAAAATCTGAAAAAAGTATATGAGAAGTCGAAATTCACTCAACTTTGTTAGTAAACAAACAAATGACTATTTATAAGATTGATCATTTCTGAAAGTTTCATAAAGATCGAATAGTATTTAACGAAGTTATAGCGATTTGAATTTTCCTGTATTAATATGGAACAATATGCCCTGTATTACTATGGAAACATATGGCTATGGAGCCATATGCGCTTTTTACCGACTTAGACACTGCAGCTTTGCTAGGATTTGCATGAAAATTGCAGGAATGATAAGTATCATAAAGATGAGTACATATAATTGAAACAAGTCGAAGAGGCAGGAGAGAGCTCCTAGCAAAAGGGCTTTGTAACCATTCTAGGATTCGAAAAAATAGGCCATGAATCGATGATTACAGTACAGAGGAGCGGCCCCTGAAAAAAAATTTCATGAAAGGTAGCCGATATGAGTATCAACTGAAAGTTCTCTATGAGAGCTTTTCAAAACAGTTCTTAAACTGACAGTTTCTGCTTCAGTGGGGGCACAGGGGGGAAATACATGAAAAATGTGTTTCCTCCCTCGCGAATGGACACCCGTGATCTAAGAAATCTGAAAAAATTATCAAGGGAGGTATTTATGGGTATAACTATAACAAATACCTCAGAAGTCAAAATTCTTTCAACTTTGCTAATAATAGTATGATACTCAAACATGACATGTTTCTTGATTTTATTCGTTGCTGGTTACTGCATTTTGTAAGTAGAGTACAAAACCCTTCTGACAGAGCATAGGTCTGTCTACCCAACTTGTTCTTCTGTTTGTTATAGGAATGACAGTGTTCACTTTATTTTTCAAATGAGTTAATTCTGTCAAAAGCAAATTTTTGTGGTCTCCTTCTAAATATTCTATGTTTGTAGAGAAATCGTTTAGGATTTCTAAAATCTCCGTCGTGTTTATTATGTGGATAACTATGTTGTATTTGCTGACTATTTCCGTTTTGTCAAGTTGGAGTTCAATGAATCCCGTCTATTCAGATATTTCATGTAGGTTTAATCGTCCTGTCACTGCTGTAGTCAATATTAATAAAAGCGTCAATGTAGCCATAAAAACCTGAAAAAATGAGGAGAATATTTCTCCTTGTAAGATTTGTAGGATCATTTTCTTTCGGAAATAGGGTATATTTTCTTGTGAAAACTTTATTTCAGAGTTACTTGTAATGTATTCAGCAATCATACAGCTGAACACTCCGCAATCATTGTTATTTGCTTGCTGCGGTGTATCGGCTAAACTTTCTTTTACATACTCAGAAACCTCAATTGTTATTTTTCTTCTATCCATGGACTCTTTTACTAAATAGTCTTCTGAAGTTTTGATGATTTGCGGGTTTGTGTGATCCATGGAATCATAATATTTTATACGTTTGTCCCTAAAATCTATAATACTCATGCACCAATAAACATTATTTATATTGGTTGGCATTAGTAAAATATCATATGAAAAGATATCTTGTCCTCTAGTCCATCTACGGACAGCACCATAACCTCCTTGCAAAAGGCGAGGCAAAAATAAGGTATTCATTGTGTAGACATTATGTATGCAGATTTCTAGCTGTTTCCTGTTGCTTCCGTTCTACTATTAAATTCATGTAAAAGTTAATGATGTTATCATTCAGCTTGCTTCGTTCCCCTTATGTGTTTATGTCGTGTCTTGTTATGTTTAGTTTAAATTTTGAAACTAGAATGTCATTTTGCTGACCATTATTTAAAACTTTCTCTATAGCTAATTCCTGTTCTTGTGTAATTGTATTTTCGGTATTGTAATCAATGTTTGTCAATTTTCTTGGCTTCTTAATGTTGGATGGATGTACGAGTACGTTCTCTAGTTTTGCTTTCCTGAATCTGAGAAGTGTTTTTGTCTTACAGCTCTATAGTTTTTAATGAACCCTGTGGACCTATTTTCAATATAGTCTTCTCTTTTTTCATTATATTTTTCAAGCCCTTTTTCTTTAGCTCCTTTTAAATTTTTCTTGATTTTTCCAGATCGACTTTGTGTTGTTGAACTTCAATGGGGATAGCTTTCATTGTTGAGTGAAGCCTTTCATTATAATTTCTAACTGCTTTCTGAATCAGGGTTCTCGGGGACTGTCCTTTCTTTTGTTGGTGTAATAAATGAAATTTTTCAACAAGTGTAGAGTAGAAACGTTCAATTTCTGCTAGGTCCGTATGACTATGGGCTTTTGTAAGATGTAACTCAACATTTTCTTTATAAGAAAATCCTTTATAGTTACCCCATTAAATTCATTGCCTGCCACTATCTTATTGTATTAGGTTTCCCCATTTTAGCAAACCGTTCTTCTAGTACATCAATAATGGTTAAGCTATTTTTATCAGGCAAGTAATATACGCTTCCAAGCTTTGAAAATTTGTCAATTACTGTTGAAAAATTTTCATTAAGTATTATGTAAATGTCAATATAAACTATCTGGTTAATATCCGTCAGTGTTTCGGTCTCTTGAAATTTCGGCTTGATGGGTTTGCGATCATATTTAGTCCCCTGACAAATTTCGCACTGGTTTATGACTATGTTCATGAGTTCCATTAGTTTAGGATAATAAATTCTGCTTTTGATAGAATTGCGAGTTTCTAGGATTCCTGAATGAAGACTTTCTTTAACGTGATACAATGAAATTTGTCTTACTGCTTCCACTTCTGTAGCTACATCCTGAGCTCTGTAGGAACATCTTACAAATTTTAGTTTCCCATCGTTTAAAAACATTTCGCGAAGGTTTTCTTGGACAATATTATATTTGCGATCTGAAATTTCGGAATAAATCCCAGTAATACCCTTTTTGATATACCTCGGAAAAATGTCATACAAATTTTCGAAGTCATGTTCAGCAATATAGTATATTATTTGTTTGTCATGAATTGTTTCGAAGTCTTTTACTTTATTATTAGTCAGAATTATTTGTGTCTTATACTTATTGACTATCTCTTCTTTAATTGAAATATAGTCGAGTAATTCTTCTTCAGCGGAATGTACTGTTACCATAGTGGCGTCGTCTTCGCTATTTTCCACATTGAAGAGAACTGGTATTTCCGAATAAGAGTTTGTTTTGGTCTCAAATTTTTCTACTTCGCTCTGACTTTCTTCCGACTGATTAAGTCTACTGAGAAAATCTACGACATGATTGTCTTTACCCTTAAGGTATTCTATCTAACTAATATTCACCTAACTTAAGAAGCCATCGCTGATGTCGGGGAGAAATATCCTTTCCTCTATATTTGGAATGCAATATTGTAAATTTATTACCGTACAGGTAGGGCCTAAAATAGTTGACTGCCCGCATCATTGCGAGAAATTCTTTTTCAGTTGTGCAATAGTTTCGCTCATGGCATTTTAACGTTCTAGATGTAAAACACACGGGGTGTCCATCCTGAGAAAGGACAGCACCCAGAGCATAATTAGAAGCATCTGTAGTTAGTTGAAATTTTTTTGTAAAGTTTGGGAATTTTAGAATAGGTGGAGAGCTTATGAGAGCCTTAAGTTTTTCAAAGGCTGCTATATAGTTAGGATCTTTAATATTAATTTTGCTGTCTTTTCGGAGGTACTCCGTTATCGGCTGTGCTACTTTAGCGTAGTCGCGAATAAATTTACGGTAGTACCCCGTCAGACCAAAAAAACTTTTAATTTGTTTTTCTGTCTTAGGAAATTTTATATTTTGTATAACTGTTATTTTTTCAGGGTTCGGTTTTAATACCTCCTTTGTTACAACGTGGCCTAGAAAATTTGTTTCCTTTTGCATGAAGGAACATTTGTCAATTTGTACCTTTAGTTTATGAGATCTTAAATCGTTAAAAATATAAGTCAAGTTTTTAATATGTTCTTTCAGAGATGTGCAAAAAATTAAAACATCATCTAACTAAACCACACAAGCCTTGTTTATGAAATCACGAAGAATGTCATTCATGAGCCTCTGAAACGTTGCAGGAGCGTTTTTGAGACCGAATGACATTCTTATGAATTCATACAATCCATGTGGGGTTACGAATGCTATTTTATGCATATCTTCTTTTATAATACGAATCTGATGATATCCTTCAGCCAGATCTACCCAGCTTGTCGAGGATAGAGTCAATGTTGGGTAATGGAAACTTATCGTCTATCGTTACCTCATTAAGCCTCCTATAATCAATGACAATCCTATATTTTTTTTCACCTGAGTTATCTGATTTTTTTTTGGTGCTACAATCAAAGAACTTGAATATTTCGAGTTGCTTTTCCGAATTATTCCTTGGGATTCCATTTCAAATTTTTGGCGTCATACCTCTTCTTCATGTTTTGGTGGATACGGATATAGTTTGGAGTTTATTTGTTGATCCGTTGTAGTTTTGATCTTTATTGAGGTTCCACGTGTTAGTCTATCTCCTTCTTTGAACAATACTCTTTCATATTGTCTCATTAATTTGGAGAGTTCACAGAATTCTTTAGGGTTCAAATGATTGAGCTTCAGTCGTTTCATGTAATTTTTGCCTGTGGTTTCAAGAAAACATGTTTCTTGACTTGAATATGGGTTGTTGAAAAATCGAATTGGTTGTCCGTTGAGAATAATTATCTTATTTTCTATGTCTAGTCGAGTAAATCTATCCCTATGATAAAACTATACTGTCTATTTATTAGGCTTCTGATCTTCCATCGAATGTGACCCCCTAACTGTGGTTTAATTTCAATAGGAGCCAGAGTATGTACTCGAAATTAACGACATCTTTTCCCCTGATTGTTGTAAAGTTGAGGGATTCAATTGGAACTATACGAAATCGATGGAGATTTTCATCAATAATGCTAAAAGAGGAGCCAGTGTCGATAAGAGCCAGAAATTTTGTTTGGTAGATCGTAATGTTAATCAAAGGCAATTCGTCCGAGGCTAGTTCTATAAAACTTAGATCTCTCGGCTGAATTACCTTCTGTACCCAAATATCCATTTTGTCTCATTCAACTCCCAGTATACATATTTGGATTTGAGCTTAAATTTCTTTCATACTCTGCAATGAAATTTCCTTCTCGTTGGGGACAAACATTATTTCCATTAGAATTCATTCCCTGTAGGTTATCCACTTTTTAGAAAATAAAATCGGATTATACACCAGCAGTATTATTGGGGGAGTATCAAGGCGGTTTTAGGGCAGGTAGATCAACAACAGGCCAATTGTTCACAGTGAAGCAGGTACTTGAAAAATGCTGGGAGTTAAACAAAGACGTACACCAAATTTTCGTTGACTTCAAGCAAGCATACGACAGTATTGATCGTAACGTACTGTACCGAATAATGCTTGGTTTCGGCATCCCAGCCAAATTACTTCATCTTACTAAAATGACAATGACGTCGACAACCTTCCAAGTCCGCATCAATAACCAACTCACCGATGCATTTGACACAAATATCCGACTAAAGCAGGGAGATGGGCTGGCCCCGTTGCTATTCAATTTGGCTCTGGAGTACGTCATACGGAAGCTACATATCGATTTGTGAGGTACATAACTACACAAGTTGAGCCAAGTAGTGGCCTATGCGGACGAAATCAACATTCTGTCCCGGTCATTAACAACTGCCAAAGAACTCTTCCTGAAACTCGACAGTGAAGCAAAACTAGTAGGGCTACAAATCAACGAAAATAAAACAAAGCTCATGACCCAGTCGAGGAAAAATAACTCAAATTTAAAAATATCACACTTGGCGAATACAGTATTGAGAATCTTAGCAAATTTGTGTACTCAGGCGCCAAAATAAAGGAAACGGGCTATGAAAGAGACGAAATACGCCGAAGAATACAGCTCGCAAATAAAATATTCTATTCAGTATTGATGATCTTGAAGACCAGCAGCATACACAGGATAACAAAGCTCCAAGTATACAAACCTGTGATAAGACCTGTATTATGCTATGAGTGTGAAACATGGACCATAACTCAAGCATCCGCAAATATATTGAGCACCTTTGAGCGACGGGTTCTGAGGCGAATAATCGGAGTGAAGCTAGACGGGGACCAATGGTGAATTCGATGCAACTATCAGCTGTATGAAATTTTTGACGAACCGGAGGTCTCAACAATTCTAAGACTGCGGAAGCTGCAATGGGCTGGATACATGAATCGTATGGACGAACAACGGATACCCAAAAAGGTATTCGTTGTGAGAACTGAAGGCCGGCGGCCAATGGGGAAACCGAGGAAACGCTGGTCTGACTCGGTTGACGAAGACAGTTCATCGCTGCTCGAGTTTCGGAATTGGAAGACACAGTCAACGGACCGAGACAGTTGGAGGCGCTGTTTGCAGAAAGCGAAGGCCCGAAAGGGGCTGTAGTGCTAAGAAGAAGAAGAAGAGGTTATCCACTTCTATGGACTCTCTCGGTTGATGTCTCCGGGTGCCTAAATATCTTTGAGAATATCTTTGAGGATTATTTGGTCTACGAATATACTGACCAGAGGTATTTAGATTGAGATTGGAGGTAAAATTTTGTCGAATTTGATGGCTTTTCTATAAACATGATTTTTTGGTCTGAGTTCATTGTTGGTTGGGTTTTGAATTTTGAATCTGCTCGCATAGTCGTTATCTTTCTGTAAATATCTGCTGGTTCCATTTCCGGCTTGTATCTAAGCTTTAAATTTGTTTTGATGAGCTCCCACTTGTCCGGTTCCGGTATGTTGATAATGGCACTTTTTCTAGTAATAAATTGTTCTGGTCGCCAGCTTCCTGAATTCTGGTTCCACTACATGGTTTAAGTAATATTCCGTGCTGGCTATGAAGGCGTTTATAGAAATTTCTCCCGTTCCCGAGAAGGTATTCATGTATCGCACTTCTCTGAGTATTTTTTCTGAATTTTCCTTCGCCGTATTTTGGATGGTCATCATATGCAAGGCAACTCGAAGTTGTTCAATTTGCGCTTCACGTTCTTAGAGCGCCTGGTGAAGTGCTTGCATTTCCTCTTCCATTTCGATATTTTTTATGTTACACCGCCCAGAATTGAAAACTTTACACCTTTTTGGTTTTTTGTTGTCCGTATACATGTAAAACTTCAGTTGGCTTCACTAGTTTTTTCTCGGTATTGAATTTTACCTTAATTTAAAATTGCACATATTGCTTTGTATTTATCACTTATTATAAGGTACCTTGTTCGGAGCACCATTGACGCATAGATTCGGTTAATTGAATTTTATTAGCACTGATTCTTCTCGAATCTTAGTAACTTGTTAATTTTCTGTAGCGCTAATTCTTATCGAACTTTAAGTCACTTTATTAAGTTTTACGAAGCACTAATTCTTTTGGAATTTGATGTCACTTTTATTGTTTTTATTCACGTAATTGAGGTTCTTAAAGAAACATTTTCAATTTTAGTAGGTTGACCGACTGCGCCAATTGGCCGAGATTGCTAAAAAAGTATATATATATATATATATATATATATATAAATGTATATATATATATATATATATATATATATATATATATATATATATATATATATATATATATATATATATTATTGAAAATAAAACATTAAACTTTCCTTCACAGCTCTATACAATTTCTGAAATCAGTCGACCAGAGTTTCGACTTACGCGTCGCGATACTGGTAGTGAAGCCAAGTATCCAAATGATTTTTACAAAGCGAATCTGCTGATGCAGCGTGGGAATGAACTTTGCAACTTTTACGTAAATCTGCTGATTCAAGTGCATGTAGCAAGCAATTTCCGATTTTGCATGAGAAACTTGAGGAAATTGTCAGCACGTTCCCGCTTACGCTTGCAGTTTTTTCTTTTGAGGAAAAACTGAATGGATACGTAACTCGCTCTCCGTTGCCGGTAACATGATGGTCGTTTTCATACTCAAAAAAATACGGCCCAATCACACCTCCAGCATGGAAGCCGCACCATAAAGAATTTTTTTTGCAGATGCAATGCAATGTCTCAAGAAGCACATATGGGTTTATTGCTAACCAATAATGCATATTTTGTTTATTTACTAAGCCATTTAGCCAGAAATGAGGTTCATTGCTGAAAATAATTTTTCGGTGAAATTTTTCATTTTCTTCAAGCTTTGGCAGAGCCCAATTGGAGAAATTTCGGAGTTTCAAATGATCAAGTGGGCTTAATTCTTGAATCAGTTTGATCTTGTCATCATGTTGGCTAAGATGTTTTCTCGAAATTCACCACAGTGTTGTTTGAGCCATGCTCAATTCTTGAGAACGACATGGAATCGACTGATTTGGCTCATTTTAAATCGATGCACTTACGGCTGCGATATTTCCTTTGCTACGAGTGGTGCGACATTTTTTGGGCACCGAAACGTCCAATAATGAAAAATTGGACTCGAACTTATCCACTTTAGCACGCACAGCTTGCCGGGTGGAATGATTATTGCGGCCGAAAATTGGAGTAAGCGCTCTTAAAGTTACGACCACTGACTCAGAAGTTTGGTAGTGATTTTCAATAATTTCCGAACGTTGCTGGTTCGTGAACTTTACCATGATGAAAATGTTGACCTCAATTATTTTTTTGACATTAATAGTTCATTAAAAAAGTTTAAGAGTGCATTCATATAAAGTCATAAGGAAGTTACCTGTCGATACACAAAGTACACTTCTATATAAGTGGAGCCAAGTAGTAGCCAATGCGGACGACATCAACATTTTGTCACGTTTATCAACGACTGCCAGGGAACTCTATCCTGAAACTCGACAGTGCATCATAATGGTAGGCCTACAAATCAATGAGAATAAAACAAAGTACATTACGCAGTGAAGAAGAAATACCTGAAATACACAATATATCACACTTGGTGAATACAATTTCAAAAATGTGAGCAAATCCATATATTTAGGTGTCAAAATAATGAAAACCGCAGATGAAAGAGACGGAATATGCCGAAGAATACAGCTCACAAATAAAATATTTTATTCAGTTTTGACGATCTTGAAGAACAGCAGCATTACAGGAAAACAAAGCTCCAAGTATGGAAATCTATGATAAGACCTGTGTCATGCTATGGGTGTAAAACAAGGACCCTAACCCAAGCATCCGCAAATATATTGAACGCCTTTGAGTGACGGGTCCTGAGTTGAATAATCGGAGCGAAGCTAGACGGGGACCAATGGTGAATTCATACAACCATGAGCTGTATGCATTTTTTCTAAGGCCTCAACGATTATAAGACTGCGGAAGCTGCAATGGACTCGCCACATGAATCGTGTGGACGAGCAAAGGATACCCAAAAAGGTATTCGATGGAAGAACTTAAGGATGGAGACCAGTGGGGAAACCGAGGAAACGCTGGTCTGACTCAGTCGACAAAGACAGTGCATCACTACTCGAATTTCAAAATTGGAGGACGCGGTCAATGGATCGAGATAGTTGGAGGTGCTATTTGCGGGAAGCGAAGACCCAAGAGGGGCTGTAGTGCTATGGAGAAGAAGTAGGCTGAACCCACGAGTGCTCATCCAGTCTCTCATTCGGTGCAATGGCATACCTACCCTGAGTTGTGCTTGTTCAATGGTGTGCCGAGTGACTGGTACCACAACATCATCCACATAGCCAGTCAAGCACGACTCACCTGGCATCTCAGTTTCAGTAGCCCGTCGTAACATGCGTTCCTCCGGTTTGGACCAAGGATATATCCCTGGGCAACACCTGATGTAGCTTCCATCCTTTGTTGATACCGGGTCGTGTCATAAAAGAGGCTTCTGTCATTCAGGTAGTCCCTCAGAGGCCGCATCAGATATTCTGGAACTTGATCAGGGTTTTCCAGTGTATCTAGAATATCCACTCATCTCGCGGAGTTGAAGAGATTCCTACCGTTGAGTGTCACAGACAAAATGATCCGTCATTGGATGCGGCTATGTACCTCTGCCTTTTGGACCGCACTCAACGCCTCTGCAATCGTATCTTTGGTAGAACGTCCTGCTCCAAATGTGTACTAGATCCCCAGTAGAAATTATGTCAGCAAGTCTCTAGCACATTCCCAGCCGTATCTAGCATGCAAAGTGGGTGGTATACAGACGGTGACCCGGGATTTCCCTTCCCCTTGCTGATCAGCAACCCCGTAATGTAGGCAAGCGTTGAAAGTCCTGAACAGCAAACCAAGACAAAGCGATAGACAAGTTGCAACACCTCAACTGGAATGCCATCTGGGCCTAGAGTCTACCTTGCTTTCATTGATAGGACTACCTCTTCCAGCTCCGGCTGGGTGACGTGTGGGCAGTCGATTAGTGTTTCACCGTGGGCAGCGTCAGCATGGATGGGATGGGTGCGGAAGAGTGCCCGCGTTATCTCTTGCATATTTTCCACTTTATGTATCCAAGATGTCCGTAGGGCATCAAGTTTCCGCATAACTAACTTGTACCCAATGCCCCACGGATTGATCACGTTGTCCACTAGATCTTGCCACCAGCTAGCCTCGCTGTTGTTAATCGATTTGTTAAGGCATATCCTGGCCAACTTATATGCTGCTACCGGGTTGCATGCCTTGTCATGGTTCCGTGCCCGTTGAGCCTCATGCCGAAGCTTGTAGCACTCCCTTCGCTTTTCAGTGATTTCAGTCGACCATCAGGCTAGCCCTGCTGGAATTTTTGACGGGGCATATAAGTGCTGCAAGCAGTCGATGATGATGCTCATACTTGAATTCAACACATCTTTCCCCCTGTGAATGAATTTTTTGACGTCCATCCTTCCGATGTTCCGCCCAATTCTAGAAGGTCAAGGCACGGACATTGAGAGATAACAGCACGGAACTCAAGCAGAATGTACTGACGATCATTGGCTGAGCAGTCTACTACTACTTGCTAGTTACATACAGGGTCTGAATAATATGTAATCGGACTGACCTCAGGAAATTTTTTATTGGCAAAATATGTACAATTTTTCGTTCGAAATCTTCAAAGCAGTCCCCATTGGAGTTGATAACATGCTGATACCGGATTTTTCAATCCCCGAACGCTCCCTGGAAGTCGGCAACCTCGATGCTGTCTAGAGCCCTCGTCGAAGCACGTTGAACGTTTTCCAGAGTCCCGAACCGCGTCCCCTTAAGGTGTCTCTTGGTCTTGGGGAACAGAAAGAAGTCCACTGGTGCCATATCCGGGCTGTAAGAACTCTGGTTTGGTTTGCAGTCGACCAAGGATTTCCGAAGCGACAGCAACCCGATGCTCCTTTTGCTCATCAGTCAGGTGTTTGGTTACCAGCTTCGCGCAGATCTTCCTCATGCCCAGGTCGGTCTTAATAATGTGGTGAACGATCTTATCAATCCCAACCTCATCTGCGATAGCCCGAATGCTCAGACGACGATCACTGTTCAACACATCACGTACTTTTTGCACATTTGTGTCCGTGTGACTCGTTGATGGAGGACTGACGCGCTGCTTGTCATGGACGTCATCGCGGCCCTCCCGGAAATTTCTGTGCCACTGAAACACTTGAGTTCTGGACAGGTCCTCTTGAATCATTTGAAGAGTTTCTGTGGCCGTTTTCTTGAGTTTGACACAAAATTTGATGCTAACACGTTGCTCGATCGAACGCTCCATTTTCACTCCGATGACGTAACTGAACACGCACTTCGCTCTCGCTCGATGCTATCTCTCCAAGTGCTTGGAGGCAACTGCTGCAGCCCAGTTCCCTTTACCTAGATCCCCACCACCACTACAGCACCAGATACCGGTTAACAGACGCTTAGACGGCGAGGGGCAGGCTCAGTCCGGTTACTTATTATACGTATTAAGGACTCCAACGGTAATGTCACGTATCATATGGTTCCTTCACAGCCAACACGGTGGAAAGCTGGTGAAGTCGGTACCATCCTGGCCACTATTTCTAGGTTTCATTTTCCCGCGGATCTAGTCAAGGCATGCCCCAATCGATTACTTGCGTTGATGTCTCCTCCAACGAGTGCGTTGCCATATATGCTCGAGACAGCTCGCACTCTTTCAACGTTAAACAAGTTGGGTAGACAGACCTATGCTCATGTCAGAAGGGTTTTGTACTCAACTTACAAAATGCAGTAACCAGCAACGAATAAAATCAAGTAACATGTCAAAGACGATTTAATTGGAGAAAATGTGAAATTCGAGGATCATACTATTATTAACAAAGTTGAACGAATTTTGAATCCTGAGGTATTTGTTATAGTTATACCCATAAATATCTCCTTTGATATTTTTTTCAGATTTTTTAGATCACTGGTGTCCATTCGCGAGGGAGGAAACACATTTTTCATGTATTTCCCCCCTGTGCTCCCACTGAAGCAAAAACTTTCAGTTTAAGAACTGTTTTGAAAAGCTCTCATAGAGAACTTTCAGTTGATACTCATATCGGCTACCTTTCATGAAATTTTTTTTCAGGGGCCACTCCTCTGTACTTTAATCATCGATTCATGGCCTATTTTTTCGAATCCTAGAATGGTTACAAAGCCCTTTTTCTAGGAGCTCTCTCCTGCCTCTTCGACTTGTTTCAATTGTATGTACTCATCTTCATGATACCTATCACTCCTGAAATTTTCATGCAAATTCTAGCAAAGCTGTAGTGTCTAAGTCGGTAAAAAGCGCATATGGCTCCATAGCAATATGTTTCCATAGTAATACAGGGCATATTGCTCCATAGTAATACACGAAAATTCAAATCGCTTTAACTTCGTCAAATACTATTCGATCTTTATGAAACTTTCCGAAAAGATGAATCTTAAAAATAGTCATCTCTTTGCTAAATTTTATTGAGTTTAAGGGTACCGTTTAGATTTTATTCAAGAAAACACAAAATCGATAAATCATACTATTACTAACAAAGTTGAGTGAATTTCGACTTCTCATGTATTTGTTGTTGTTGTACTCATTAAGGCCTACATTCATGATTTTTTTCAGATTTTTCGGATGGAAGGTGTCCAATCGCGAGGGGGGGGGGTACGCGAAAAGTTCGTACATTTCCCCTTCCCCTGCCCCCCTCGGTACTTATAAGACAATTTTAAGACTTGTTTTGAAAAGATCTCATTGAGACCTTTGCAAGGACACCCTACTCGACTACCAATGGTGAAAATTTTTTTTTGAGGGGTCACCCCCTTATATGGGGAGACCCCCCTTAAACTCCTTTGAAAAATTTTTCCACCCTTGAACTTTCAAGAAGTCACCACTTCTGACCTTTCCACAAAGTTTAATGGCTGTAGCCTCTATAGTTTCGGAGAAAAAGTGCTGTGACATACAGACGGACGGACGAACGGACGGACGGACAGACGGACACAGGTCGTAATTGCAATAGGGTTTTGTATTTTAGTACAAAACCCTAAAAAACATTAAAGAAGGAGGTTGTCCCTGAGCTCTGATCCCACACAAAACCTTCCCCCTATCCCCAGCTCTCCGCTTGGAAATCACAGTTCCGAGCCCAGACGGCAGCAGCACTAGTTTCATCAGGATACCACGGTGCAGAACTTTTAGTGTGGTGGTGCTCGCTCAGCAGCCAAAAGTTGGCTCCCATATCCCCCGCAAGCTGCTAAAGCAGGTTTCGGCCAGTTGAACTGCGGTGTAGATTTCCCTGCAGGATACGGGTCGTCTAAACTCTGATATTGCCCTAGCTAGGGCTTCCTAGAAAACCCGAAATTTTCCTGATCGAAAGGCATGCCCAAGATCTGGTTTTGGATCAGCATTCTTGCAGAGGATATACAAGTAGTGTGCTTCCTTTATACAGGCTTTTCTTTTATGTCCCATGTCACCGCATTTGTAACATTGGAAACCCCTACCAGGTCCTTTGCATACTTGTGTAGTGTGGGCATCGCCAAGGCATTTGAAGCATTGAAGAGGCGGAGCTCTTCGCCATATCCTGCAGATGTGATAGTTACCTGGTATACTAGTGCCAGGTTTCCTTTCATACCACGTGTATGTCTAGGCTTTAAGAAAATTTAGTATTGCAGGTGCATTTCAGTAATTAATTACTAAATGAGCCAATTGAATCGTAAGCCCATATTATTCATTATTTTGTAAAATACACTTCGTCTCATTTCCTGGAAAAATAATATAATTTCAAATTGACATTTCCTCAATTCAGGTTAAAGTTTCTTAAGAAATTTACAAATAAAACCATAAAGCGGTGAGGTTTTTGTTTCTATGTATAAATGTATATATACTGGGATTAGTCAAAAATATTTCCCAATTAGCCGAATCAAAGATAAAAGAATTATATATTTGATCAACTTATCTGTCGACTCATGTTTAAACATCATTTTGGTCTTGTTTCATCTACAGTTCAGATTCGTCTTTTGGTTATGGGGGCATTTTAATATAAGTATTTTATCTTTTTTTCGCTAATGACTTTATTACCAATCTTTCATATATGCTTTGCTTGTTAGATTAGCCGGAAGACAAAGCACCAAAGAAAATGCGCTAGTCTACCACTATTTGCTTTGATCGCCTTAAAAATGCATGAATGTTCCAAAAATACAGAAGATATATGTTTCAGAGTCAAGAGTAAAGCTAAGCCTTATCTGAATATTTTGCTAATAAAACGCGTTTTTATAGTGCACTAGTAACAAAAAATGAAACACTAGGATATAAATACCCGCAAAACAGTCTACAACTCTGCATATTCAACGAACTCGCGATTGAAATGAAAGTGATTAAGGTAGTGTTGTTAGTTTCTCTGGCTTTGGCCGGCTCAACTGCTGAGGATGACATCCCTGAAGTGATGTGGTTGATGCCACCAATTAGTCCAACTCCTTTGAGTCAAGTGTTTGCTGCATCAGGAAGAATCATAAACGGTGCTATTGCACCAAGAGGCATGTTTCCTTACCAAGTTGGACTTGATATTGTTTTATCAAAAGGATATACTTGGTGTGGTGGTTCTTTGATATCTGCGGACTATGTTTTGACAGCAGCACATTGTATTTACCAGTAAGTAAATTCCAGTAGTTCTTTTAATTGATAATTTGTAAGTGGCAAATTCGCAGTTAAATAGAGTTTAAAATTCGTAGAGTTCGTTTGAAAATCATTGCTGCTGAAAAAGTAAATGGTATATGGTTCTTTTATTTATAAAAGTTGATTCATTCCGACATTTGGTTTAATCAATTTTCGAAACATTTTTTCAATCGATTTAGATATCTTTAGAGCATCTGTTCTCAAAGTGTTGCCTGCCATTTGAGGCACCAAAAGACCGTGACCTGGCTTTACAGTGGATTAATTGTGATGTTCAATTCAATATCGCTTATTTTACGTTGCGATGTATTCAGTATTTTTGCCTGAACAATACTAAACTTTTTATGAGCAATCATTAGAATCGACACCTGAAGTGAATAGGTTCAAATTAATAATTTCAATAATTTTACAGATCAGTTGGCGTTACTGTTATCCTGGGAGCTAACGATCGCAGTTCACCAAATGAAATAGGTCAAAATCGTGTTTATGCCAGCAAAAGCTACTTCAAAGTTCATGAGGGGTGGGATACATCAACTTTGAGAGATGATATTGCTTTGATAAAATTGCCATCAAAAGTTGTCTACACAGGTACAACACTTTAAAAATATTTTTTTTTTATTGATAATTCACTTTTTGTAGACTATATCAAACCCATTGGGCTACCTACCCGAACTCATCAATTATATACTGATTTCACTAGTTTCCCGGTAGTTGCAACTGGTTGGGGATTCACTGCTGGTAAAAAGTTTTATTCTGACATTTCATTAAAAATGACTTTTTTATTATTCGAAAAATAGGTTCTTCAGCGTTATCTCGGTACCTTCAATATGTAAATGCTACAATTCAGGATCAAAACATTTGCATCAGTTATTTGAAGCCTTGGGTACAACCGTCCAATATTTGTATGGATGGATCCTTGGGCAAAGGTGCTTGTTACGGTGATTCGGGAAGTCCATTGGCTTCAACAACCAGTCAAAAGTACATACTCGGTATTGCATCATTCATTGGATACGATGGATGTGAAGCAAAGTGGCCATCAGTTTACACAAGGGTGTCATCTTATTTGGATTGGATTTCATTGCATACCGGGATTGCCATTAAATAATAGATTTAAGTTGAAGAGATTTGTAAAGGATACATGATTTTTTACTTATGTATAAGTGTTTGATTGAGATCGGTTCGAGGGAAAAATATGTACTAGGTAAGTTATACGGTACATTTTCAGGAACTTTGAGGCTAGTTCTCATGTAAGTAGACGGGAGCCCATTGTCAAACAACAGGTACAAACAATTTTTTCTGCACTATTAATATCACTCGAAGGAAGTCCTGCTTAGATGATGGCTCTATCTCTCAAAATCAAGACATGTGTTCGAGCGTAACCTGGCGATGGTAAAGCAAACTACTTCTGTTATTCCAATGAAGCAAGCCCACTCTCCTCTATTTTTAACATTAGATTAGGATTTTTGGCTCATCTGCTTCTGCTGTGGATCATGATCACCGATTACTTCTTCTCCGTTTTCCATTAGAGCACTCCACTGCTCCTTACTACCAATAGTAAAGTGATATTTGGAACTATACTGAGAATAATGTTAGTTTCATCAACAATGATAATGTTATCTCAACGTCACCGCAGTGTTGAATAGGGCCATATTCGCCAAGAAATAGATTCAACGTCAATATGGGCTTGGGCGATATAGTTGAGATAACGACATATTTTGTTACGGCATGAAATTGGGCTGGTGGGTAAGACCCGGTAGGACCAGGGTAAGCTTGTCCGAAGATGGGCGTGGGTGCACCTTTTGCTTGTCCTAACGAGCCCCAATAATATGCCAAGCGAGAATTTGGCTTGCTGGTATAAGTTTACTCGCCCTCCCGAAAATCACAATCTCCATTACTTTGAGACCGGAAACACCCCGTCAGTGTAAGTACTCGGCACCAGTTTTTGCGCGCGATTATTCTACACTATTGGAGAAGATGAAAACCGTTTTAATGGTGGTTCAAACCAATAACTGCTCGAAATCCTCCTTCACTCTACTCAGATTCCACGCTACCTACGCCAAGTTATTCTTACCAAACACCACCTACCTTCTCACTGTTGAATTTCTTACACTTCTCCCATTTTTCACACTTTAGTTAACTTCATGGCTTAGTAGCTGGTTTGACCTTCCGCACCGACCTGAATTGAGCTTGTCTTAAGAAAATAAGCTCTTAATTTTTAATGTATGGATTATCAATTTCTTTAATATTTATAAACGTTTTGATTCATAATAATATTCAATAATGATTATCAAATTCAATAATAATGTCAAATTAACGCAAATACTTCTCACAATCGGAAAAAAACCTACGAATGCTGCTGATTTGCTCGTAAGGGGCCCCATTAGTCTTTCTCTTTTAAGTTTCCATTGTCTTCGACTTTTGTTTACACCTCGTAGAGGGTGGCGACCACTGAAAATATTCTTCTTGGAAATCCTCTTCGATGTCGATGACATCTCCGCAAATTTATCGCCCTTCTCGTCCTTGAAATTACCCTCCCGTCGGCGTCTCGTTAATTCCTCGCAGTTCATCATCGCTTTTCCACTCCCACATTCAAACACAACTCCCTTTGTATTCTTCATTCAATAATTTCAAGTGCACTTCATCCGCCAAACTTCAACTACTTGTTTTCACACAAAAATTCCAAAAAGCTCCGATGTTTATAAACCCTCGGTTCGACGAACTGCCGCTATTTCCTCGGCCAATGTCCAGGAATGAACTTTTCACGGTGTTGATTCTATTACCGGTTATTTCATTATTTCGGGGTAATTTATTCCGTATCTAACGTAATCAGCCTGACGTTTCAGAGTCCGCATTAGCGTCGGCTTTGTAATATGATGCCTGGATTCGTAAAATCGATGAGCTGTGCACTTTTGCTCTTGTCAATAAGTGACATTTTTTTGACTCAACAACGCTACGAATTTAGTACAGAATTTTTTATAATAGTTACAGAAGTTGAAACCATGTGATTTGAATCGTTAAGTTTCGGTGAGTAAGGAATGCTGCAGTGAAAAAAATTGTGTTAACTAACTTACGTGCATTAAAACATGCGAAATCATTTGCTAAAGTAGATGCCATAAGTTAAAAGGTTGAAAAATGTAGTGTGCGAAATATAGGTTTGTGAAATCAATTGCTATCACTAACGAAATACTTAGAGTGTCGCTCACCAATGTTTCGATACATAAAACATGCACCTTCCATTGTGAAACTATTTTCCATTGCGAAACTATTTTAAATCGTAAAACTACAAGTCAAAAAGTTAGCGATCGAAACAAATGCCACTACATTCAGCTGATCAAAAGAAAGCAAAAACCTGATGACGTCATTGTTGAGTGGAAGCAGCTAAGATTTTGATCAGCTATGATCGTAATAATAATACGGCCATTATATTACAAAGGCGATGGCATTAGCTTTCGAAGTTTCCACTTTCATCTGACCTTTGCTGGCAGTTGGTAGATTAATGTTTATTTTCATGCGCCGATTTATTTTGACGCCAGGCAAATTTTGTGCGCCGCGGACAAATAGTACGCGGTTCTATCCTAATATTTGCTTGGGCTTACACTAAAGTCTTACACTAAAGTCGTAGCTCCGAGCATCATGCTGATACTTTGAGAAACTGACTTGATACAGTGCTGAGGACTCGATCCAACATTGTTGTCTTGGTTTAAGTAAGCATGATGTTGTAAGCTCAGTTCAATGAATTGAGGAGTTGTCATAGATTTCTCAAGTCTCCCTACACTACTTCATATCATAGTTACAATATTTAAACGTATCTACTGTAGTGTTTACCGGGATGTTAAAATGTCTGTTCAGGACTACATTGGTAGGCTGTTGTCTCAGCAAGTGAAAAATTAATGCTCAACTGGAATGGCCTTGCCTGGCGACGCGTAAGCGTGCTGGCAGCTAGTGGGTTCTTTCTGCCAGCGCAAGGTCTCACTAAAAAAACTTTCGCGCCTATAATTTGGCTATGGAACACATTCGACGGGTGTCAAAGGCCGAGGAAACATTACAATAAGGAGACGCGATGACTTTTCCAAATTACCCGCGCAAGGAACATATACGAGCAATAATGTTCATTTACCCATTGATAATGTTCATTTACCCAACATGTATATTGTTCATTCGCCTAACATTGTAACCAGGCTAGAACCATACATTGCGTCATATGCTAAAAAAGCTATTCGCAGCCAATCGCTCTTTCATCATAATTGCAATTCAATTGGGTCATGTAAAATTGATGAAACTAGAAATAATGAATCAATATTGAGAAGAGCAATTGGCTGATCGATCATCAGTTGTTGTAACGCCAGTCTGAGATAAAGTATGTTTCCTTTTAGGGGTTTGTAAAATAATTTTACAAAACCCTACTAAAATCGCGTCCTGTCTGTCCGTCCGTCCGTGTGTCACACCAGTTTTTCTCGGAAACTACTCAAGCTAGAAACATCAAATTTTGTATGTAGGTGTAAAGTGGTGCTCTCTTCAAAGTTCATATACAAAAAAATTTTATAAAGTATTTAAGGGGGGTCTTCCCATATAGGGGAGTGCTCCCCGCAAAAAAAAATTTCATCAAAGGTAGCCGATATGGGTATAAAATGAAAGGTCTTGATGAGAACTTTTCAAAACACGTCTTAGCTTGGCAAAGTTTGCTTCAAGGTGCGCACAGGGAGGGGAAATACACGAAAAATGTGTGCCCCCCCTCGCGATGGGCACCTGTGATCCGAAAAATCTGAAAAAAAATAGGCGTGGAGGTGTTTATGAGTACAACAACAAAAAATACCTTAGAAGTCAAAATTCGCACAACTTTGTTAATAATAGTATGATATTCGAATTTCACATTTTCCCCAATAACCCTTAAATTAAACGAAATTTGATATTTAAGTAGTCCTAGAAAGGGTCCTTAAACTATGTAATTTTGATGAAAATCGAATGATATACACGGAAGTCATAGCCATTTGAAATTTCTCCAATTACAACAACAACAACAACACATGATTTTGGTATTTTACGGACTTTCCATCGAATCAGTCACTGCAGTTTTGACTTGATCTTCTTGAAATTTTCCAATAAGGTAAATAACATTAATATTTTTGGGAATCTTTGATTTGAGTGATTTTTGTAGGTTTACAACAAAATGGCGACCTTTCATGAAATTTTCTATAACCAAAACGCAAAGTGGATGCCCTATGTCCTCGATAGCCTCACGAATTCCATCTTTGAGGTCTTAAATCGACGCTGAGTTGTTGACGTAGACCTTCTTTTTCACGTGGTCCCAAAGGAAGTAGTCGCAAGGTGTTAAATCACAATATCTCGGTGGCCAATTGTGATCACCTCTTCGAGAGATAACACGGTCCGGAAACTTTTCCCGTAAAAGATCAATAGTTTCGTTGCTTGTGTAATACGTAGTACCGTCTTGTGGAAAGTAAACGTTGTCCAGAACAATACCATCTAATTCCAGCCATAAAAAATCATTAATCATCTCTCGGTAGCGCAATCCATTCACCGTAACTGTTGCTCCGGCCTCATTTTCGAAAAAGTAAGGTCCAATGACTCCACCGGGTCATAAACCGCACCAAATAGTCACACATTGAAGATAGAGAGGCTTTTCAACACTAACTTTTGGGTTCTTCGAGCCCCAGATGTGATCATTTTGCTTGTTGACGAAGCCACCGAGGTGGAAATGGGCCTCATCACTCAAGATGATTTTTCGATGGAATTCCGGACCATTTTCATGCATTTCAAGGACCCAATCAGCAAAAACACGAGTTGTTGATAATCGACCGGCTTGAGTTCTTGTTCGAGTTCGATGTGATGACGTTTGTGGAATGCCTAAGTCCAAAGAACGACGAAGAATGGACAAACCTGGGTTTTCTTCAACACTTTCGGCTACAGCAGCATTATTCTCGGCTGTTCTTGAGTGACGTGCACGGGTTTTATTCTTCATATCACTAAGTTGTTCCAACAGCTCGAATTTTTCCACAAATTTTTGTATTGCGGTCCGACAAGGTGCTTCATGACGACCCAAAAATGTTCGAGTTTTTCGAACCGTTTCTGCCAAATTTTCAGCATTTTTATAGTGGATTTTAATAATTTCAGTGCGTTGTTGAAGCGTGTATCGTTCCATTTTCTTAATGGCGTAGTTCCTACTTGTCAAATGTCAAAAATGACAACTTCAAAAGTGACATCTACCGAAATAGCGGGCTATTCAAAACAACACGTCTCATTGGAAAACCCTGTACTACACTTGCGTAGATAAATATCCGTGCCGATTGCAAATATCACGTACATGAGAATACTTTTCACGGCCACGACTTTTCTCTTGCAGATTGATAACACAAGTGTTAGGCTGTGGGACCCACATCGATGACGATATTTATAAATGAACTTAGCCTTGTTGGTTTTCTTTACTATATCGAGTTTTGTTGGGTTTCAAGGCATCCATACGATTTTATTGGAGAAAATGTGAAATTCGAAGATCATACTATTATTAAAAAAGTTGAACGAATTTTGATTTCTGAGCTTTTTGTTGTTGTTGTACTCATAAATATCATCCTTGATAATTTTTTTCAGATTTTCTAGATCACAGGTGTCCAATCTCGAGGGGTGAAGTACATTTTTCGTGTATTTCTCCCCCTGTGTCCCCACTGAAGCAAAAACTGTCAGTTTAAGAACTGTTTTGAAAAACTCTCATAAAGAACTTTCATTCGATACTCATATCGGCTACTTTTGATGAAATTTTTTTTCAGGGGCCACTTCCCTGTACTGTAATCATCGATTCATGGCCTAATTTTTTCGAACCCTAGAATGGTTACAAAGCCCTTTTGTTAGGAGCTCTCTCCTATCTCCTTGACTTGTTTCACATATGGGTATTAATTGTAGGTACTCATCTTCAGTCAGTCATAAAATCGAATTAAGTGTTAAAAGCATGCACCTTAAACGTTGAAGTTGGGGAAAAATAACTCAAAATTATTCAATCTTCGCATTTAAATTTTTTTTTACGATTACTGATACCATCAGCATCAACATCCTGTCACGGTCATTAACCACTGCCAAAGAACTCTTCCTGAAACTCGGCAGCGAAGCAAAACTAGTAGGGCTAGAAATCAATGAAAATAAAACAAAGCTCATGACCCAGTCGAGGAAAAATACTTCAAATACACAAAATATCACACTTGGCGAATATAACATCGAGAATGAGGGCGAATTTGTGTATTTAGGCGCCAAAATAACGAAAACGGGTAGTGAAAGCGACGAAATACGCCGAAGAATATAGCTCGCAAATAAAATATTTTATTCAGTATTGACGGTCTTGAAGACCAGCTGCATATGCAGAAAAACAAAGCTCCAAGTATACAAATCTATGATAAGAACTCTGTTATGCTATGTGTGAAACATGGACCCTAACCCAAGCATCCGCAAATATATTGAACACCTTCGAGCGACGGGTCCTTAGGCGATTAATCGGAGCAATGCTTGACGGGGATCAATGGGGAATTCGATACAACCATGAGCTGTACGAAATTTTTGACGAGGCTGAGGTCTCAACGATTGTAAGACTGCGGGAGCTGCAATGGGCTGGACACCTGAATCGTATGGATGAACAACGGATACTTAAGAAGGTATTCGTGGGTCCGCAAAAAGTTCGTACATTTCTCCTTCCGCTGCCCCCCACAGTACTGATAAGACAATTTTAAGACTTCTTTTAAAAAGATCTCATTAAGACCTTTCCAATGATACCCTATTCGACTGCCTATGGTGAAAAAAATTTAAAGGGGTACCTGCCTATGGGAGGGACCCCACTTAAACCCCTTTGAAAAATGGTTCCACCCCAAAACTTTCTAGAAGTCACCACGTATGACCTTTCCACAAAGTTTCATGGTCGTAGCTTCTATAGTTTCGGAGAAAAACGGCTGTGACCTACAGACGGACGGACGGACAGATGGACACAGGTCGTGATTGCAATAAGGTTTCTTATTTTAGTAAAAAACCCTAAAATAGACCTGATACGAAAAAGGAGAGAAAAAAGCCCCAAGGTGGCTCATCCTACACAGAAGTGTTGTGGGATATCTGGCAAAATGTAAGGCTCGAAGATACCAATACTGCTATTAAAGCAGTGCAATCAACCCAGTCTGGCCACATATGAATTCGAAGCAGGGGCTGACAATAAAGAAGCGTTCTGCGACGAAGTAAAGAAAGTTCTCGGCAAAAGCGCAACCATAGATTCACTCAAGCCGATGGCAACAAACGAAATAAGAGAGATTGACTGCGCTACGGACCCGGTCCCGTTAGCAGAGGCCATTAACAGGGAGCTACTTAGCATGGGCAGGATCAAAGTGAGGCTGATACCAGAAAACCATAGGGGACAACTCATGGCCATCATTGACTTAACGGAAAAGAACGCCGAACAATTTCTGAATAAGAGCAAAGTAAGAATAGGGTGGATGTAGTCTGTGTGGTCTAGTTGTTAGAGCATGAACCCATAAGCCGAAGGTCCCAGGTTAAAATCTCGTTGGGAGCAAAGTGATTTAGCTCAGGGGATTTTTCGGACAGACTGTGAGTGTTCACTCAGTAGTGATATGTACTGATTTAATCAGATCATATCATAGCTGAGCACGCACACGGGTGGATGGTACTGACCAAACCAACTTCCGAACAAATCAATACGGTCATGAAAATGAGATACTCTAACTGGCTCTAAGCGAAGGCCCGAGTGGGGCTGTAGTGCTACAAAGAAGAAGAAGAAGAAGAAGAATAGGGTGGATCATCTGTAAAATACGGTGAATAGCAGTGCCTCTTCGATATTTCAAATGCCTTGGCCATGATCATGCCTCACAAACGACGTGATTGAAGTTCCCTCTGTTACTAGTGCGGTGTAATGGGACATAAAAGAAAAGAGTGCACAAACAAGGGACACTGTATCCTTTGCAAGTATGCTGAACCAAGACCGGATCTAGGGCGCGCCTTGGATCAAGGAAATTCCAGGTTTTCTAGGCAAGGCAAAAACAGAGTTTTGATGATCTGTATTCTGCAGGTAAACCTAAATTGCAGTTCAATCACCCAAAGCCTATTTGGGTAGTTTGCGAGGGACACCAAAGCTGAATTTTTTTGCTGAGTGAGCAGCATCACGATAAAAGTTCTGCATCGTGATATCCTGATGAAACTGGTACTGCCACCGATGATTTTCAAGGGGAGAACTGTGGATGGGGAGATGGTTTTGTGTGGGTTCGGTGCTTAGGGACCACCTTTTTTAGTGTGTACCTAACGCAAAGCAAGTCGATGTCATATTTGGCTAAACGAGCTAAGATTAATTCTTTGGAGGGCATTATCTCTAATGCAGAAGGTAACGCGCCTGTTGGAGTAGACTTTAACGTCTAAGTAATCCAACGGGGCATGCATTTTAACAGATCCATGGAGAAAACGAATCCTAAAAATGGCGGCCAGGATGACGCTCGTCATATTTAACACTGCAAATATGCCAACTTTCCGCAGTATTGACTGTGTAGTAACTATATTGGATGTGAAATTCACATTGGAGTCCTTAATACAGACGATACACAATGAAGAGCATTAGAGGACTACTCAGCTGGTGATAATCAGTACGTTTTGCTTGAGATCCCTGACGTTGTCTCTCGGCGTCCGTGCTTTCGACCTTCTACAATTGGGTGGAACATCGGAAGGATGGACGTCGAGAGGTTCGTCGAGGCGCTCACGGCAGGTGCTCCGCTGCAGGGTGATTTGCAGGAGACAGAAAAACTGCCAGTTCAAAACGTGGTGAGCTCAACTATGAGCATAATTACGTCTGCTTGAAATGCTTTTATGCCCCGTCGAAAACCTTGGCACGGCAAGACCCCAGTGTACTGGGTGCGAGGGAAGTTTCACAAGCTTCGGCGGAAAAATGTCTGAGCAAATTAATTAACAACAGCAAGGCCCGCTGCTGGCAAGACTTAATAGACAATGTGAACAAGGATTAGTTGGAACTTTTCTTCAAGCTAGTTATGTGGAAGCTTGATGCCTTACGCACGCCTTGCATATATGAAGTGGTAAAGATGGACGAGATAGTGCGGACACTTTTCTCCGTCCATGTTGGCGCTGCCCACGGTGAAACAGCGGTTGAGTACCCACTCTTTACACAACCGAAACTCAAAGAGGTAGTCTTATCATTGAAAGTAAGGAAGACTTCAGGCCCAGATGGTGGCCCAGCTGAGGTGTTGCAACTTTTCTATCACCATTGTCCTGACTCGCTACTCAGCACATTCAACGCTTGCCTATGAATTTTCCTGGTACGATGAAAGGTGTCAAGGCTTGTGGTGATCAGCAAGGGGAATAGAAATTCTAGATCGCTGCCTGCATACCACCCGTTATGCATGCTAGATACGGCTGGGAATGTGCTAGAGAAGCTCATCAAGGAAAGATTCCCTGACGTGATTCATGCTGCTGGGGACTTATCTCCTAAGCAGTATGGCTTTAGAGCAGCACGCTCAACCATTGAGGCAATTGCAAAGGTTGTGAACGCGGTCTAAAAGGCAGAGGCATATAGCCTTACCAAGTAACAGATCGTTCTGCTATTGACACTTGACGTCAGGAATGCCTTCAACTCCGCCAGATAGGCGTATATTCTGGATACGGTGCAAAACCATTTTCAAGCTCCAGAATATCTAGTGAAGCTTTCGAGGGATCGAAGCCTTATTTATGATATGACACAGAACCAACAAAGGATGGAAGTTACATCGAGTGTTGCCCAGGAACCTATCCTTGGTGCAGACCTGTGCAACGAATCATATACTAGCTATTGAGACTGGAGTTGCCAGGCGATTTGCGTTTGATTGGCTAAGCAGATGAAGTTGTGGCTCTAGTCACTAGATGAGTGAGAGACTGGATGACTGCTCGTGTGCAGAATGGAGAACACTGAAATGCTCATCTTAGCAAAAAGAGTATCCCTAGAGTACGGACGATCAGTATTGAGACGTAATGATCGAAATGAAGTCAGCGGTGAAGTACTTGGGGCTACTGATCGACCCCAAGATGAGTTTCTTTGAGCAAATCAGGGCAACGGCTTAGAGGGCTGCCTCGAACGTATCGGCTCTGAGTCAATTGATGGCCAACGTGAGTTGAGTAATGGCCAAAAAGTTGCCTCTTGTTGAGTGCCATAGGGTCAGTGCTACTGTACGGAGCAGAAATAAGGGGCGACGCTCTCAATAAGGAGGCGTACCAAAAACGCTTGGCGTAGGTACAGAGGGGTACTGAGGATTGAATCTTCATGCCCAACAGTCTCTGGTTCGCTGGTGAGAGTTATTGAAGGTGTGGTACCTATTGCCCTCTTTGCTAGAGAATGCCACGTTTTTTACCTGCGTCAAAACGAGGGCGTGAGTGAGACAGGTGCCTGAAAGGAGGGGCGGCGTTTACTCAACGCTTGGCAATGGACTTGGGTGAATTGCACGAAGTGTGGACTACAAGGCTCATCCGTCGAAGACTGTGGCTACATCGGAGGCATGACAAGACTGAGTTCTATCTGATCCAGCTTTTGAGTGGACATTGGAGTTTGCAGTCTTACTTGCACAAGATTGGTGAGTCTTTGTCCCCCGACAGTTGATTATGCCTAGAAGAGGAAAATAATGCCTGCCACATATAATTTTTGCGTGCACAAAATGGGACCAACTGCGACGGGACCTCTTCAGGGCGACAAGAGAGTTGACCCCAAATAGTACAGTCAAAATGATACTTGGATCGGTTGACAAATGGAATCATGTGGCATTTTATGTTCAGGCAGTCCTAAAAGATAAAAGGGACTCACAGCAGCTCTCCTGCTGCTGGAGGGGGAACTCCCCAGCTTGAATACGCCTCACGGCGTAGCAAAACGAGACCTGGCTCGAAATAATGTGTCAAACGGTTCAGGGCTAGGCGCTCAGGTTGACAGGGAGGTTAGTTGGGAGTCGAGTCACTTCACGAGCATAAGAGCCCTACACTCAGTGCGTAAATCGCGGAAATGCGCAAATGTTCGATGATTATTATTGTATTACATACAAAAAATATGATCGAATAACTTCAACCCAAAAAAAAATAAAACATGAATTGCTACAAACCACACGACTTTCCTTTCAGTAATGAAATTTTTCCAGAAAGGAAGAGAAAAAACGAGTAAGAATGGGGCCTCGTGGTGGGGTTTTCTAGACCCCGACATATCAGTGCAATGCATTTCGGCCGGGTCCGTGGTGCCCTTGTTTTGGTATTGTATTTTTTTTATAGTTTGGGTCTAACACTATGACCGTACCTGTCACGACAGTACTGCCATGGCAGCTCACTTCTATGATATTGTGACAGTAGCCAAAATTGCCAGTGCTCACATATTGTCTCATTAGGTTAGGCCAGAAAGAGGGATACTAAGTTTTTCCTTTTAGTTTGTTGAATGCCCGTTTGTTCTGGTCTAGTACGGAGAAAACTGCGTTGGAGTGTATAGCAATTCGCTTGTTGATAATGAGTTATGCAACTGCATTGTTACGGAATAGAAAGAAGTGGAAAGTACATCGAAGGTAACTTTTCTATTTCCGGCAAAAAAATTTTCTGCTTATTAGGTGGCTATTACTGTTTTTTAGAGTAAGTAAACTTGTTCTTTATTAATAAATTACGTTTGAATCACTGATTGCACTGTACTTTACTAATATCACTTTCACGTGCTTCAGTTGTCATCTGCTTATATAGTATATCTAATTCAACTTGATTTGCAATCCTAATCGGTTTTGGGTTGACCTAGGGACTATGCTATGCACGAGTAAAATGATTTTTTTGGATGCTGCAATGGGTCTCATTTAGTATCAGGTGTTTATTGTTGTGTGTTATAAGGTTTATTATAGGGTGTTGGGTAGGATGGTGACAATAACTTACGTGTACAATAGCGGCAGTAATTTGAAAGTTTGTTTGGACATGTGATACTCGTAACATAAAAATAAATAGCAATAAGGTTTTAATAATTTCAAAGGATTATTTACCGTGTGGTGAATTAATGAATAGCAAAGGCTATCAGCGAAATTGCGCAAGGGGAAAAATTTGTGGCAGGCAGCGTTTTTCGCTACGAAAAGGAGAGAAAAGGAAACATTGTGTTTAACACTTTCCTAATCTTGGGAAGGTATATATTGTTGTTCATGCTATTAGACTACTATGGACTGCTTCAACGCAGCGTTTTAATTACAACTATACTTGATTTTATAATTTTTTGCGTTCATATACTTACAAATTTACTAAGTTAACCAATAAATTACTCAGATAAAAGCAGTAAAATTCAAATTATGGAGTTCAACCACTTGTATTGTGCCACACGCACTCTTGTTAATATTATTTACCATATCAAAGCTGTCTCGGATGAATTTATTTACCATCTTACAAAATCCAAAATTACTTCCTGATATTCACTGGCATCTTGAAAGTCATCTTTTCAAATCCATTTCTTTGCCTTGTTTTGATCTCTAACACACGAATCTTATATCAAATATTTTAATAAGATTAGTTGAATTTTTTTTGCTGAAATCAAATCTCATCTATCTAGTACCTGAGTACATTAAAAAACGTTTCTTATCTGTAGGTAGTAAAAGAAATTTTTATTTGCACTTTTTATCCGATAGTTTATTATTTTTATTTTCGCAATGTTATAAAAGAACTAAAAAACTTTCTTTAGTATTAAGAGTTAACTTTCACGGATAATCAGCAAGATGAAGCAAATCATGGTGGTGGTTTCGTTAGTGTTGTTAATTATTTCGGTTGAATGTACACCAGTGAACGAGCAAGAAAGTAATAGTGAAATTGAGTGTGATAATGATCCGTTTAACGTGTTCATGCTAAAACCACGGTCATCATTGAACTCCACCATTGAAGTAAGGGTAGTCAATGGCTTTCAGGCTACTCCCCATGCCTACCCATATCAAGTCGGGATAGAAATTGCTGTTTCTGGAGGTTGGACATGGTGTGGAGGAGCTATTATTTCTGATGAATATGTTTTAACTGCTGCACATTGTGTTGATCAGTAAGTAATTGTGACCGTTTTATACTATTTTTGATATGATTCGAATTCAATTACTCCTTCCTTGATTTACTGAATGAAATTCGGCGAATCTAAGGAGCAAAGATATAGTAAATTAATTTCGTCAATGAAGCTACGTACTTTAGTGTCAGCCGATCACAGACTGTGCTGTTAAAATGAAAACCTGATACTCTCTCCGTACCCTCTGGCTACGGCCTTGTCTAGGGGTTAGTTTAGTTCCGCTTCGTTTATTCTATCTAACGTAAGTAACCTGTCCTATATCTTAAGTCTTTATGGGTCTCAAAGTCAAAGTCAAAAGCGCTTTATTTAATACTAATCGTTATAAATTTTAAAAAGAATATAAAACAAATTCCAAACAATAACAATAAAAAACTTAATGGCCCAAATGACTCTTTAAATTTATACGTTATCATTAACACATTTCACCAAAAAAACTATAGCAAATTCAATTAATTAAGATTGTTACATATTTTTAAAATTTAATTGGAAAAAGGAGAAAAAACTAACCAACACTATCCTAAAAGTATTTATAATTTAAACACAACAGTGAAACTTTGATCCTACACCTAATATGTTGTAACTTATTTCTAATAAAATGCAATCAAAAACTTTATCTTATACTAAAAAAAAAATTCTATAACAATGTTCCTAACCTAAAATGCAATCAAAAACTTTATCTTATACTTAAAAATAAAATTCTATAACAATGTTCCTAACCTAAGCGTTTAATCTTCTTTTCGAAAACTCTTAATTTTGCCATAGTACTAGCGTTCTGGTTGTACCAGATCTGACATCCATATGTCAAAATTGGTCTAACCAGTGTCTTGTAACAGATAATTTTGACCTTTTGATCAATGTATCTGGAAAGAAAGAGTTTTCGAAGGGCCATGACTACTTTAAGTGCCTTACTGAGCATGATTTTCACATGTTCAGTATAGTACAGATACTGATCGAGATAAACATCGAGGAATCGAACACAGGATTTATGTGGAACCCGTTCAAGACTACCCTCACCAGTCATGATGTGGAAATCTTTCCAATTACGTTTCAGGTCTTGACTGACCCCCTGAAGCGTTGTCCGAAACAAGATTGTTTCACACTTCTGCGCATTGATTTTCATTTGCCAATTGTCAGTGTACAGCTGTACATCATTGAACATTTTTTGGAGATTGCTCTGAACTATTGTAGCTTTTCGGTCTGCCGTATAGATGATCAGATCATCAGCAAACGCTACCAATGATCGCGTTGGCGAGACGTTAAAATCAAAGCCGTTCAATAGCTTGCGAATGAAAATTGAGAAGAGTAGAGGCACAGTAACTGTTCCCTGCTGTAGACCATTCAAGACCTTGAACTCGTGCCTTGTTGTCGGATTATCATCAGTTACAACAAACGATTTCCCGTATAACATATTGCACATCATGGCGACAAGGTGTCTGGGGAACTTGTCCTGAAGGAGTTTAAAAATTAGTCCATCTAACCACACCATATCGAAGGCTTTCTCCATATCAATGAGACATGCTCCAACACATTGTCTATCATTTTACTTTCGTTATTGCATGTGTGGTCGAATGCCTGGCACGAAAACCAAATTGGCAATTCGGCATCAACTCATATTCCTCAATGTGGGCGTTTAATGCTTTGTTGAGTATCACTTCTTGCGGAGTATGCTATTTACTTTCACAAACACGCCATCTGGGTCCTGTGGGCTAATACCCCTCAATTTTTCCGCCCATTGATTGCTGACCTCACTCCTGAAGTATGATCAGATTAAGTTCCGGACATTCTTCAGATGTAATTTCAACAAAGACAACGAGGGATGGTTGTAATCCAAAAATCGTCGATAAATATTGTTGACGCGTTTGAGAAGAAGGCTTTTCAATCTTTTCAACCTTGCGATGGTTGGTGTTTCATATCCTTCCATATTGATTCGATGTTTTATCTTGGGAACTACTTTCTCAATCGACAAATAGACATCTATTTCATCGTTAGTTAGATTCCTGTCATTAGGAACCATTGAGCAAGAGTTGCCACCATCAGAAGGGGGACATTGCTTCTGATACTCCCGATTAAACTTCTTTTGAAACTTTCCCCAGTCTGTTTTTTTGAAATTCAACCGATGATTTTCGTGTTGAACTGAAATGAGGAAGAAATCATCCCTGTGATGATTGATTTCATTACGATTGCGTTATGGTCGCTATCACAAGGAAGCACCTGCAGCTTCCGTTGAGGACTATTAAAGCTGAATTCAAGTCTTGCGTCAGCAATGCAGAGGTCCAAATATGAATTTGTCCTAGGGTATGTTGGGAACTCCGATCCATATAGATAGCACCTGTATGTAATTTGGTTCTCTGTTATCCACGACTTCAGGAAAACACCTCTTGGATTATTGGTGGCGTTCAGCCATGATGTATGCTTGGCGTTCAGGTCACCAGCAAGAATATAATAGTTATGCAGCCTGTTCAATTCGAGTATTTCGAACAAGGAACTGAGCTCCTCTTTGAGGTTGAGAACAGTTCCACCAGTCGCATAGGCAGAGATAACGAAGATGTTATCCCCACCTGGCAGTGAGATTCTGATAACGGACACTTCAAGAGATTCAAAGCTTTTGAACTCGACTTTTTCAATATTTTGGAAACGATAGGGTCTTCGAACCAATATCCCGGTGCCATCTCCCCCATCACCTGTTACTCTATCGTTTCTTACGAACTCAAAATCCTTGAATCTCATGGAATGCCGTGAACTGAGGTGGGTTTCGGTGAGAAGCACGATGTGAGGCTTTTCTCTGGCAATGAATTCAAGGAGATAATCACACCGATGTAAAGTAACAATGGAGTTGACGTTGATCAAGATGAGATGAATCCTATCCGTGGGAATGTGGCTGGATGACATCTTATTTTGAGGTATTTGAAAGCCCTAAACGCTGAAAAACAATGATAATTTTCGAATCTTGTTTATCGATTCGCTCCGATAAGGAATGTAATTGCTGATAAATTTTAAGGAGCAGCTCATTATTGCCACTTACATTATTTACTTTATTTACATTGTCTGCTGGTCCTCTCGCAGCAAGTGCAAATGACACCCCGGGCTTGACGAAGTTAGTAGGTATCACACTGCGGTGTGCTTAACTTTGCTTCGGAGTGACTTTAACCTTTGCACCTTGATACCGGGGGCATCCTCGATATGATGCTGGATGACCAAATGCACCGCATTTCACACAATATAGTTTTTCTTTTGGCTCCGCCTGAGCCAATTTGCACTCGCCGGGAGCATGAATGTCTTTGCATTTCACACACCTATATTTCATGGCGCAATTGGCAGCTGAATGCCCGAATCTTTGACACCTGTAGCACTGGATGACCTCACTTTTCTGGAGGCGTTCCCACCTCACCACGCCGAAGTTCAAGTACCGTATTTTCTGCAGGGCACTCGAACTACTTTTGCTGGAAATCTGGACTAAGTAGTGAGACAAGTTTTTGCGCTCCACAATCGATCTTCTTGTTGCAAAGTTTTTAACTGAAATAAATTGTATTTCTGGTGCAACTTCTTGGAGCAACTGAAGGAGATCGACTGTGTCCTCACCACAGTCCAGACCCTTCAATAAAAAGGTTTGGCTCTCAAGAATTTAAGGCACTTTTTGTTGCCTGAAAATCAACCAGCGAATTAGTCCTAATTGTCAATTTATCGGCATTGACTCTATTTATCTCAAAATCTTTTAGCTTATTTTCGGCTGCCAAAAGCCGAACCATATCTTTGCCTGTTTGCCCAAATACATTGATTGGTGGGACTTTTTCTTTTTTTTCATTAATCTTAACGGACGGACCAGCAGACGGATCAGCAGACAAACCTTTTGGTTTTTTCTCCCGATTTTTAATTTTAAGGTATTCAGTGAACTCATTATCTAACTTAGACGTTTTACCTGGATCCTCTTCAATGTTCATCGTTTCTTCAAGACCAGCTAGCGCTGCATAGTAATTTCTGCTGTCGTTTGCGCCTTCTGCGCTGAGGACATCCTCTTGATTAGCTTCTTCCTTTGGCTTTTTAGTTTTCTTGTCTGCGGTTTTTGAATTTGCTTGTCGGCTTTTCTTGGTTTCTTTATCTT
The DNA here is from genome assembly GCA_963969285.1 of Odontomyia ornata. Classification (NCBI taxonomy): domain Eukaryota; kingdom Metazoa; phylum Arthropoda; class Insecta; order Diptera; family Stratiomyidae; genus Odontomyia; species Odontomyia ornata. The sequence continues at coordinate 223,951,572 of OZ017741.1, forward strand.
TGTTGAACGTTAACGTTCCAACAAGTGCTTCTAACGATTTAACTCGAAGCTTGAGTTCTTCATTTTCTTTTTCAATTTATTCAGCTTTCTCTTTTTCTTTGATTAGCTGCTCGATTTCGATTACGGATAGGATTGTCGGTTTTTCTGCTTTATTCTCGTAACTTCTTTTAAGCTTTTTTTGCCCGTCATCATTGGCGATGGGCATGATCCTTCTGATTGATGGCTGAAGCCATCGGGCTCCTCCATCTCGTTGCTTTTGCAGCGAGACTAGAGCGAATGTTCTCAGACCGGGACTTCCCTTGAACGTATTTCCACTTTTGATATTTCTTCAGGAAATGAATTTCAGATATTAGATAAATGCTCGAATAATTCGACGGTGATCCCAATAAAATCAAAATTTGCTTTTGACTGGCTCGTAAAAAAATATTGCATTTGTTTGAAACTGACTTTTGCGAAAAATTAATTAATTTTTAAAATTAAGGACAGGAGCGATTAAAAACACGTCTACACGCAACGAGTGCTAGACGTAGAATTCTTTATGGGTCTCTATATTGCTCAGATGTGCATTTTCCAGTTCTTCGGGGGTGAGGTTAGGTATTCGGCAGAAATACAGTTCTACTGGCTTCTTACTCGTAGTTGAGCAAATGGTAAAATTATACTCATTAATTGTACGTTCGAGGAGTTCTTTGAAAGGTCCAGGAGGTCCGTCACGTTTCAGGCATCTCATCATCTCTGAGGCTGGAGTGCTTGCGTTCAATTTGGAGTACAAAAGAGTTTAATTTTAAGCTCGTCTTGTATCATCGGCATCAAGAACGCGGATCTAACAGTTCCTACGTTGTCAATTCCTACTATTTCGGGGACACAGTAGAAGAATACAAGTAGTAGCATGAACAAATTTAGTGAATTTTTCTATTGCAGAACTCACTGCAATAGAAAAATTCACTAACGTTTCTTTCCAGTTATTAATATGTCAATGCGTATAATATGCCGAAGATATTGGGGAATTGGTGTCGGTTTTAAGTATGGTTTGTTCGGGTGCCTACTGTATTTGTTTTCTTTGCATGTGGTACAAAGTTTAACCAGTTGCCGAACTTTAGAAGCTATTTTCGGAAGTAGAAATATTCTAAAATTTGTTTACGGGTTTCGTTCGCATTATGACGTGCTCTTTTATGAGTTTGAAGGATTCGTTCTTCTTGCTCCGCCTCGTTGGCAATATCTTCTACTAGTTTTTGAGTAAAACAAATCCTGTAGGCTTTAAAGTGGTGGAGATATATATTGTAGTTTGGATGAGATCCATAGTAGGTTCTTCTGTCAGGAGTCCATTAATATGGTCTGGATTCAGATATCTTTCAAAAATATGTATTATGTGATTTTCGGAATAATTTTTTGGCTAATGATATGCCTGGTATAGTTTTCAAAGGGGTTAGGAATCTGATAACTGTTCTCTTCTGCTAGGAGTTGATTCTTAAATACGTTGATTGGAGGTTCTACGGGAGGGATTAAATTTTGTACTGAGTTGTCGTCACTGTGCTTCGTAAGTGTCATAGAGTTTATTTCGTTTGTGTTGTGTGTCTGGTAGTCATTGTTTTGATTGTTTGAGAGGGCCTGGAAAGGAAATCGGCACAACGTTTTTCTTAAACTAAGACTGCATGACCTGCTCACCAACAGTTGAAGCACAGCTGCCATTTGTTTGTGAGTTTTTTCCGTCAGCTTGATTTAGGTTTACAAAGCTGCTGAATTGATTTAGTTGATGTACTCGTCTACGCATCTTGCAACCACTCTCCGCTGCTGTTAGGACCATTTTAGAAACCTTTGGTTTAGTCGCTGTCAGACCTATTGCTTCTATTCTATTCCTGCACTTTCAAGATGATACCACTTGCTGACTAGACTTTAACAGTGAAAATTAAATAAATAGAAATGTTCTACTTTTTGCCTTATTTAACTCAATAATTACATCGTAGTCCAACTGAGATGCTACACCAGCCTATAAAAGCTCTTTTCAGCGAAAGTTGTACTTAAAGGTATTGTTAATAAATTTGAATTACAATATAAATGTTTGTGTAAATTTCCTTTAAGTTATTATCGCTTATGTATTGAAACAGCTGTTTTACGTCTCCGATGCAGGCAGGCAAATTTGGCATAATTGCTTGAAGTTCTTCATACAATTCATAAGATTGGATGTCACTGGTCTCACCCACGCGTAGTACTGTGTCTAAGTCTTGACAATGTTTGTATAAATGCTGTTTTCGAATATTATTGACTTTGCTTAGATCATAGAGGAAACCAAAATCTGCAAAACTTTGATTCAAATATGTAAATATTGTATCCATACTGCTCATTATGGAATCAATTATAGTATTAAAGAACTCTGTTTCGAACCGAATTTTTTCAGGCTGTATGGGTTCATCACTACTTTAAAAAGCAAACATCCTTTTATTTTTGGCTAACCATTTATTTTTAAATTCTTTTGGCAAGTCATAGTTACTTTTTTCAATAAATCGATGAGCGTTAGATATGGATTGCTCGAATAAAATTTGACGATATTCTTTGCTTCAGTCACAGAACGTATACAAATGGTCAAGAGCAATGGTGAAATGGACTTCGACGTATTGCCATAATTTGCTTATGATATTCACTACCATAAATGTAACGATATAATAAACTCTAAGCAGAGAATTTCATTTAGATTTGAATCACAATCATTGAGTGTATCGGATTCTTCTGTATGACTTTTTAAGCTCTCGATACATTCAACAACATTATCAAATTAACTGATTCGATCCTGCTTTCCCATCTTGTGTCTGATAAAAGTTTTAAAGTAAGTTTTAACTTGCCTTTGATAAGCTCCCAGTGTTTGCTTGACCTTGAAAATAACAAATAAATTTTTTGAATAAAAGCAAAAAACGTTTATGCTGCCACGAAAGAATTAGCTGCATCTACTAACAGCAAGTTCCAACTATGAAAACCGGAAGGTGTAAAAAAATGCCTGCGGATGAATATTCAAAATTCGAGTTTTAACTCCGTTTTTTATGTCTACCATATTTGCACCATTGTCGTAACCTTGGCCGCGACAATTGTGAATATCGAATCAATTTTTTCCTAGTGCTTTAAGTATTGCATTAGTTAGCTAGTCCCCAGTTGACTCAGCAGCAACAAGAAGCCCAATAAAATGTTCCTCAATTTTACTGGTTGTTATGTTGCAAAATCGTTTTACAAGAGATATTTGTTCAACTCGACAATAGACTCTTGTCCAATCAAGCAAAATAGAATAATCTTTCGCTTCTTTTACCCTTGGACTCACTTCTCAGGTCGCTCTTTTCGCCATTAGCCATATCAACTCATATTGAATATTGTGGCTTAGATAATGTGTTACAGGTTGTTGAACATGAATAGGTTTCATGTGTTCTCGAAGCATAGGATTATATTTAGAAAGCAATTTGAATAAGTCTATGAAGTTACCGGAATTTAAACTACAGTCTATTTTAAAAAATTCTCCATGCCCTCTGAATGCCAGATTATGTGAGGCTAAGAAGTCAATGATATCAATTTATCTTTCTAATAAATTGTACCAATGCTTTTGAGATTCATAAATTAACATTTTGTTTTCTTTATCAATTTTTTTTCCATGCTTAATTCACTTTTGAAAGGTTAGCCCTTGTAACATAAATTATATATATTATCTGGTATTCTCATGTCTTTGTAAACATTTGTTAAGTGCTTCCAGTAACAGCAACCTCCCTGAACCATAAGAGTTTGAGAATTGCTAAAAAGTCTACACGGAAAAAGTAAATTTTGTTTTGATAGTTAGAATAAACCAGCCAGCGACGATGGTGAGTTTCACTATTACTGAGTCTTCTTAAAAAATAAAAATGAAAAAGTGCCTACGATCAACTTCTTTAGCTGGCTGCATTGGACTACTTTGAACAATACCATGGCACTGAGAATCAGGAAGAGAAAACGACCATATTCCTGGATCAGAACTTATAACCTTTTCTTTGATAATGTCGCTTTCCTCACCGTTAACTGACCTTATGCTGAAATCAGCATTAAGGCACGCAAATTGGAAGGTTTGTCAGACAGTGGTACAAGCGTTAGCATCCTGGGAGTAGGAGACCTTGACCTCGTCCGTGACCTTGGTTTGTATCTTCATTCGATGCATGCCAATGTTAAAATGTTAAGACGGCTTTAGGTTATAAGGCTGACGTGTTAGGATATGTTAGTGCCTTGATTCAATCCAATAATCGCACTCAGTTGATTCGGTTTTGAATTGTTCCGGCATTAACGTATTCTATTTATCTCGAGATTGATTTTTGGGACGCTTTCAACATCGCGCAAGTTTTATTGCCCCTATCTGCAGAATCTTTCATGTCCACTCCAGTCCCCTTGAGTCGTTCTTCTCTTGCTGCTGATGACCCATCCGAAGTTGTTGATCACCACCTATCTACCATCGATGAGGTAAAGCTGAGCAAAAGCATCCCGATTTCTAAACGTCACTATTCGGATACTGCTCGTTACACGGTCAATACTCATCACAGTGGTGAAATCATACTGCTGAATGAGGTGCACAATAATTCAGATTGAGCATTGTCTGCCGGGAGGAGCGAGTTAAGTGACGGATACTGGGGCTCGCCCATCTTCTAATCAGAAACCAGACAAAATATTTCCATGATGTGAAGTCCAGTGAATGTCAACTTCTTTTTCCAGTTGCCCCTGCTGGCATCCCTTCATTGCTAGGGTGAATGAGACACTCAGGGTCTGGGTCGTCCCCACGATTCTTGCGAATCGCAGCGTACCAGCATTCTCCCATTCGCAACTTCAATTGCCGCCGTAACCTCTCCACCTTCTTTTGGGCACATATACCCTTTTCCTCGGTATATTTATTTTTAATTAACATTTAACGATTTCCCTATAATTTTTATTTCCTCATCATCTCAATCCTACACTTTACCCTACTTTCAATTACAAAAAAAATAATAATAGGGGCACCGGTTATTGCGTTTTTTTTCGAAAATTGAAGCTTTATTGTGAAAAAACTGTTACAAATTTAATATTCAAAGTATTTTCCATGGCTAGCTATAACTTTTTCCCATTTTTCTGGCAATTCACGAATCCCCTCTCTGAAAAACTCGGCCGGCTTCTCCGCTATCCACGAATCGATCCAATTTTCGACTTCTTCATAATTGGAGAAGTGTTGGTCAGCCAGGCCATGTTGCATTGATCGGAAGAGATAGATAATCGGATGGCGCAGGTCTAGACTATACCGCGGGTGAGGTAGATCATCACATTTGAACGTTTCAAGGTAGGTTTTGACGAACTGTGCAACATGTGGCCGAGCATTGTCATGTTGCAAAATTACCTTGCCGTGCCTTTATTCATATTCCAGCCGTTTTTCGCGTAGGGCTTGGCTCAAACGCATCAATTGTCATCGGTAGACTTCCCTTGTGATTGTTTCATTCGGTTGCAACAGCTTATAATAGATCACACCCAGCTGGTCCCACCAAATACATAGCATTACCTTCAGGCTATGAATATTCTGAACGGCCGTCGATGATGATGCATGGCCGGGGTATCCATACGTTGCCCGACATTTTGGATTATCGTAATGGACCCACTTTTTATCACTAGTGACAATTTGATGCAAAAAATCTTTTTCTTTTGTACCGTTGAAGCAGTTATTCACACGTGAAAAATCGGCGTTAGAAATCTCTTGGGCATCAATTCATACGGCACCCAATGACCTACCTTCCGGATTATTACCATTGCTTTTAGACGATCGGAAATGGTTTGTTGAACGACACCAAGTGATTTTGCAAGTTCTTCTTGCATTTGGAATGGATGTTGATCGAGCAATGTCTCCAATTCGTGATCTTCAAACTTTTTTGGCTGTCCGGGCCGTTCATCGCCCTGCCCTCTAAGTCAAAATTGCCACTTTTAAACCGTGCAAACCACTTCTGGCATGTACGCTCAGCTAGAGAATTCACACCATACACTTCAACCAAAATACGATGACTTTCGGCAGCCACTTTATTTATATTGAAGTAATGAAGAAGTACTCCCTGCAAAAACACTTTATTCGGCACAAAATTCGACATTTTCAGAGTAAAAAAAGTATTGTTGTTTACGCTTCAGCTAAATGACACATACTGATTCTGAAACTATATGACAGTAGCTTTTCAACACAAATTCGGAAACGTGAATCACTGGAATAAAAATCAAGTTACTTCATCTGCTAGAAAACCGCATGAATTAACCGGTACACCCATTAATATAATAATAATCTTTACATTCCCACTAACAACACTCCATTCATTACCTCCCATTAACAAAGTTTCATTTGATACCCTTTCCCGAACAAAACCTAATTCCTTCTTTCATACTAACTAATGTTATTCACTATATCCCATTAACAAATTTCATTCGTCATACTAACAAAAATTCATTCTCGCTTCCCTACTACAAAAAAATTTCTGTTCATGCCCATTAAGAAGGATGCATAGTGGAAGTTGCTAATTAGATGAATGGAAAATCAACAGAAGGTGGCTCCGTTCGTAGCGTCGTGGATTCTCGACTGGGGGTCCACTAGGGCTCTGGGTTCAAGTTCCCCAAGCACAGGAAAACACTCTTTTTGGAATATCAGTGAAAGCAATTGTTTCCGTATACATATGATGATTTGCATCCAACTAAACGCTATCATGGTTATGCAAATCGCCATATATGCAAAATGGAAATTGTTGCGGTTGTCGATATGGAAAGGATGTGTGGGTAGCGGAATCGAAGTGTAGTAAACTTCGATGACGTTACCCAGATGCGGCAGCGGTAAGTGAGAATGAAAGGATTGCGGGATTGAGGAGTGAAATTCTGGATTTGGAAGGGAAGTCAGTATTCGACTTGAAAATAAGAGGGATTGCTTTTGGCGGTGGTTCAATTTTAATTCGGGGAGGAAAGCATTCGAGTTTGGGGTTTTAAAAAGAGGAGGAAGTTATTTGGCGGTGTGGAGAAGATTTGTTTAAATTTGGACTTTGTAGAAGGAATTGTAGTTTGAAAGTTGTAAAACGCTTTTAATTTGAAATCAAAAAGTGGTTTTGAGTTGGGTAATGAAAACTGACTTTAATGTGAAAGTTGAGAAGTGATCTTAACCTTGAAAGTTGAGAAGTAATTTTAATCGTGAAGCTGAAAAGTGATTCTAGTTAAGAAATTGGAAGTGATTTTGGTTTGGATTACTAGGTAGAAATTTAAGAATTGGATGGTGGTGTGGTTGATTGATTTGGGATGTGTTAGGGGACAAGATTTGGATTGTGAGTTGGGATTATCCGGGATTATATTAAAGTAAATGGTGTGGAAAATAAGAGAAAGTTGCCGAGCGCTCCGCAGCCGTACAAGGGGTACATATCATTTTTTTCTCTTTTTATTAGTATTTCATTAGTATATATTTTCTATTATATTCTGCGTTTCAATTTACTTTTCCTACTTACGCAATAATTTGGTTTTAGTCTGTTTAATTGGAAATTTGAAAAGGGGCCTTATTTAATGGAATTTGTTGTAGTTAGACTCAATAAAAATTTCAAAGATGATGAAGTGGTAAATCAGTCATCTTTCATTTCTAAAAATGACCTCCCCCTTTCCCGTCCTTTACCCTTTGTGTTACTGTTTTTATGTAGGGTGGCTCAGCACGAGCAGAGGGTGTCCCGGAAGTCCCACGACACGACTGAGCGCTAGCCGGCCTCAGTATGCCATCCCCGGGCTACGCACCCCGCTGCTGTAACATAATGTCTATAACTGCGGTGACTTCCGCGGTTTCAACAGGAGTCGTAGACGTACTTTTAGGATGGCTTTTTTGAATTTTAACAATTTAGTAGCCAGCAAGGAGTTTATCAAACTTTTACCTTAAATTTCAGAGCCTTTTATGTTTACGTATTATTTGGAGCACATGATCGACTGAACGAATCTGAGCCAGGTCGTATAAGGATGTTCGTTCCAGCACCGAACCTAAATTGGCACGAGTCTTGGAGTTCATCTTCATTAACAAATGATATTGCTGTAATCAAACTGCCTTCGAAGATAAAATTCTCATGTAAGTTGAACGTAATTTCATTTCATTATTCATTCATTCTGTAAGAATCTTTCTGCAGCTACAATTCAGCCAATCCTTTTGCCATCCCGCGCATATGTTTCAAGTAGCTTTGAAGGAACTACCGCGGTCACGACTGGCTGGGGTTACTTAAAGCAAACATCAGGACTTTCCAGATACTTGCAATATGTCGAAGTAGTCGTAATGAATGTAAATAAATGCAAACAGTATTTGCGCCAAGTTGTCCCGACTCATCTTTGTATTGATGGAAGCTATGGAAAAGGAGTTTGCTACGGAGACTCTGGAAGCCCAATTGTTTCAACATCCGGACCGAAAGTTCTTATAGGCATCACTTCATTTGTATCTGCCGGTGGATGTGAGATTAATTATCCTAGTGTATATACGCGTGTAACTTCGTTTTTAGATTGGATCACTGCCAATACTGGAATTGCAATTTATTAAAAAATAATAAATTGATTTTTTTCAAAACTTATTTGTTTTTATTGTGAGTTATATGCATCGGGGCTGACTAGTTCTTTGAAGGAAGCACGTGTGTGTACAAAATAACAATAAGCTTAATTATTGTCAATTAAGTAGAAGTTTTATTACCTTTAAATACATAAAATGTGACGACGTGATATTAAATCAGTGAGTAAAAATATTACTTTAGCTTCAATCGAAACCTTGAATAAGGTTAGCCCACCTGACTCACGTGTATGATATGTAAACGAACGTTTCTTCTATATTTTCTTTGTCATTTAGGAAAGCTTTATGGTTTAGTTAACGGAGTTCAGTTGAAGTGAAAGTTTCTGCGAAGGTTGTTTGGATACAATGCGTTTTAAACTTTTAAACTTAAATTTTTTCCCTTACATTTTCTCATTTCTAATTTATTTTCACAATGCAGAAAGTGATTCATCGGTACTAAAGGGTGCTTACATTGTGAGTTTCAAAAACGAGTGAAGATTTAAAGCAATAATATACTCTAAGTTTCAATTGAACTTAATGTTACAGTTGTTTAGACATGGCAATCGTGCACCAAGGACTACTTATCCAAATGATCCTCACAAAGATTTTGAATGGCCAGCTGGCTATGGTTTTCTGACTGAGGTAACTAATGCTACTTATTTTGTTTCAAGAGTCGTATTCTGAATTTTTACTTCGGTTTCGATAATTTATAGATCGGGATTCGTCAAATGTACGATAGCGGCGTCAAGTTTCAAAAACGCTATAGCACTTTGTTACCTGGCAATCATATTTTCAAGACTTCCAGCATGCAAATTCGTAGTAGTGCTAACCCACGCTGTCTTATGAGTGCCCAAAGTTTCATGGCTGGATTGCTTCCACCTCCAGTAGATTGGGTGTTACCAATCGATTGGCAACCTGTCTTAATAGAGTACTTACCACTTTTTCAAGATAGTGTGAGTAGAAAATTTAAGCTCAGCACTCACAGTCATAACCAAATGCTAATTTCCTAGGCTATTTCCCAATTAAAAAGTTGTGGAAAGTATGATCATATAAACGACGAAAAATATAGTCTTAGCAATCCTGAAATCAAGCAATTCATGGGACTCAAATATCACCTTCTTGAAGATCTAAGTGAGCATATAGGAATGGTGAGAAAGAGCTGTTTCTATTCAGTAAGAAAATTTAAACTTTTTTTCTATAGAGGATTGCCCGCATTGACCAGATTTCAACGATAGCGGATACTCTAATACTTCAACAGAATCGAGGTCTATCAATGCCTGATTGGGCCGTTGGAATATATAATGACACTTTGTTTCCATTAGTTTTACTGTCAAATCATTATACCTATACTTCAAAGTTATATAAAATTAAGGCTGGAAGTACATTGAACGAAATTGTTAACTATCTTAAGACTTTTCAAGGACGGCACCAGCCAGATCGGAAGTTTTTAATAATGTCTGGGCATGATGTTACAATTTACAGTTTGGCTTACCTCTTAGAAATAAACAAGCAAATATCAACCATCCTCGACTTTGGCAGCACATTAGCAATTGAAATTTATGAAAATCCAATATTAAAGGATGATTTCGAACTTAAGGTAGGAGGACCGTATTTTGCTCTTAAGGAAATCTACTATTCACTGTTTGGATATTTTCTGTTGTTAAGAATTCATTTAAATAATTGTTTTTCAGATATTATTTTTCAAAAATTACGCCGACACTAATCCAAAAATTATTGAGCTACCAGGTTGTGTGGCTCCTTGCTCAATTTCAAAATTCATTGAAACAGTGCAATTTAAAATTGTCGATGATTATGATCGAGTTTGTAATAATGATCTGTCCAATGTTGTGGCTAAATAAATGGCATCCGTCATACTTAGGACCAGTGGTGATATTCATCATATCGAATTGGAGGCACACAAATGTGTTAAATAAAAAAAAGAGTGCAACTATAAATCATTTCATGTTGCGAGTTTCATGAATAAGTATTCATTTATTTTGAATACGAGCTATTTAATCATTGTAAATAATAAAATGAAAGTAGAAACTAAAATTAGATGAAAGGTTTTGTAGCGCATTTCTGCCAAAAGCTGTTTTTAACATTATATTGGTTCGTTCCATAATTCATGCTGTTTTTTTTCTCGTAGATGCGTGAATTGCATATTTCATGTAGCAGTGATTGCGTGGTTTGTATTAATATATACCATTTTAAAGATTCTAGGCTATCTTCAGCCAAAAACTGAGCGTTATTAGGTTGGTTAAAAATAAACTTGAAAATAGACAATCAAGGAGAGCTTTATCGGCATATTTTATTGATTTACGTACGAAAAGGCAAAAATGCGGTGCAAGCTCGAAAAAAATTATTTGAAGTTTGGGATGAGGACTGCCTTACTGTACGTCGGTGCCAGCGTTGGTTTGTTTACTTTCATTTAGGAAATTTTAATGTGCAAGATACACCACATGCTGGTCGTCCAACCATTACTGATGACGACAAAATAAGGGCGTTAATCGAAACTAACCGGCATATGACAACTCGAGAGATAGGAGAGAAGCTGAACGTTTCAAATTCAACCGTTTACTTGCATTAACAACAGCCTGGTTATGTAAACAAACTCAGCCTGCTTATGTGAACAAACTCACGAATTAAACTAAATCCACCTCACCAAACGCATTAACATATGCGACTCTTTGCTGAATCGTAACCAAAACGACCCAGCTCTGAAGAGAATCATAACGGGTGATAAAAAATGGATTATTTACAATAACATAGTCCAAAAGCTATCATGGATCAAGCAAGATGAGCCCCTACAATCGTCATCCAAAGATTATGTTTTCTGTGGGTGGGTGATGGGATTACAAGGGTAGAGACTACTTTGATGCTTTCAAGAAACCAAACTATTGATCCAAATGTCTACTGTCGTTAGCTATCGAAATTGAATGAAGAAATCAAGAGAAAACACCCTGAACTGGCCAATTGGAAAGGCGTGATGTTCCATCATGATAACGTCATACGCCACCCTTCTTTGATAACTCGTCAAAAATTAATAGAGCTCAATTGGGAACTGATAGCCCTGATTTAGCACCATCAGACTATTATTTGTTTTGCTCCCTTCAGAGCCATTTGAATAGTAAAAGTTTCGATTGCGATCAGGCTGTAGTAGGACCAGTTCTTCGCATATAAAAACCTAGGCTTCTTCGAACGCGGAATTTTTCAACTTACTGAAAGATAGCAAAAAGTCATCCAATAAAATGGTCAATATATCATTGATTAATGTTTGTTGTTTATATAAATAAATTTATTTTGAAAAACATGAAAAACAGCACATTAATTATCAAAAAATCCAATAAATTAAATATTTGATAATCAAATGTGGTCATTTGAGTAAATAATTTTATTGTTATTGTCAAATCAGTTAATAAAATACGTGAAAAATTAATTGCAGAAAGTTTGAAATAAATTCAACGATTACTGATGAAGGGAAGGGGCAGTGGAGCTAACGGCTTTGGCCATCAGGTAAGTGGAGCGAATCGGTCCCAAACATTAAAAACCTCCTAAAAAGGCACAAACTGGAAGACAGCTTAATTGCTGTATAAATAAAAACACATAAAAGATATATATTTAAGAATGCAATAGAATATCAATTTTAAGGCAAAAATCACCTTTTGTAACTATTATAAATCTGGGTTCAAATAAGTTAAAGTAGTAGAAGAGTTAAAAGAAATAAAGAAGCAAAACGAACAATATCTTACAAATAGCAGTTTTATTTACGTACAGAATCTTTAAATTCACTCATAGGTCGGCCATGTTAACACAAAAAAGGGCAAGATTACAAAAATTCACATCGAGCTAAACGTTGATACGAATGTTCGGAACATATGAAATGTGAAAAGTCCCCATCGATGCCACATCTGCGAAAAAATTGTTCAAAGCCAAAGTTTACAAATATGGGGGTTTCCCGTTTTCAGCCAAATGGTAAGTTTTATTATAAAAGTATCTATTGATATACAGGGTCTGTGTAATAAGTAACCAGACTGAGCTTGCCCCGCGCCGTCAAAGCGTCTGCTAACCGGTATCTGGTGCTGTAGTGTTGGTGGGGTTCTAGGTTAAGGGAACTGGGCTGCAGCAGTTGCCTCCAAGCGCTTGGAGAGATAGCATCCAGCGAGGGTGGAGTGCGTGTTCAGTTACGTCATCGGAGTGAAAATGGAGCGTACGATCGAGCAACCGAACCAGAGTTTTTAAACCACGTTATTACAGGAGACGAGACGTGGGTTTTCGAATACGATCCTGAGACGAAGTGGCAGAGTTCGGAGTGGCACACACCGGCGTCAACACGACCGAAAAAAGCGCGCATAAGCAAATCGAAGGTGAAGTCGATGCTCATTGCTTTCTTTGACGTGAAAGGCATTGTACACAAAGAGTTTGTGCCACCTGGCCAAACTGTAAACGGCCAGTACTACAGAGAGGTGCTCCGTCGACTAACCGCCCGCGTTCAACGAGTCCGTCCGGAGATTGCCGATTCGTGGATCCTCCATCACGACAATGCTCCGTCGTACACCTGCCTGCTCGTCACCGAGCAGTTGGCCAAACAGTCGAGGGCAATGTTGCAACATCCTCCTTACAGCCCGGATATGGCACCAGCGGACTTCTTTCTGTTCCCCAAGATCAAGAGATACATTAAGGGGACGCGGTTCGGGACTCTGGAAAACGTTCAACGTGCTACGATGAGGGCTCTAGACAGCGTCGAGGTTGCCGACTTCCAGGGAGCGTTCGGGGATCGGAAAATCCGGTATCAGCGTGTTATCGACTCCAATGGGGACTGCTTTGAAGATTTCTAAAGAAAAATTGTACATATTTTGCCAATAAAAAATTTCCTGAGGTCAGTCCGGTTACTTATTATTCAGACCCTGTATTATTGAAGTTAATGAAAAACACTTTTTCATTTAGTATTAGGTTAAGATGACACTTATTTATGTTAATAAAAGACATTATTGTGCTTCAATGCAAACATTATAATATTTATTCTCGCAATTCGAAACACAACTGGACAAATTTATACGTTTGTCTCTTTTTATAAACTATCTCGACAAATGCACACTAAGCAATTATAAACACTGGAATGCTGACTAAATTATCATCAAGCAATGACCAATGTTCACCGCGCGTTCCATCGTCAACAGAATTGAGTCAATCTTAGGTGTAATCTTCCTTCAATTTATGTTAAGTTAAACATTATTATGGCTGGCAAGTCAAAATTTTCATCATAATAAGTCAAGTCAAAATTTTCATCATAATAAAGTTCAGCAACGTTCGAAAATTTTTAAAAATTACTACAGGAATTCTGAGTCGGTAGTCGAAACTTTAAGAGCACTTATTCCAATTTTGGTCGTAATAATCGTCTCACCCGACAGGTTGCGCGTGCTATAGTGGAATTGTCCCCATTAGACGTTCTGGTACTAAAAAGGCGTCGTCCCACTCGAAGCAAAGGAAATGTCACAGCCGTAAGTGCATCGATTCAAAATGAGCCAAACCAGTTGGTTCCACGTCTTCTCAAGAATTGACCATCGCTTAAACGACACTGTGGCGTATTTTGCGAAAAAATGTTGGCCTATATAGTCACAAGACCAAATTAATTCAAGAACTAAAGCCACTTGATCATTTGAAATGCCGAAGCTTCTCCAAATGAAGAATTTCCTCAAAAAATCATCTTCAGAGATGAAGCTCATTTTGGGCTCAATGGCTTTGTTCAGAAGCAAAACATGCATTATTGGTCAGCAGCAATCTCACATGTGCTTCTTGAGACAACGGTTTTCATGCCGAAGGTGCGATTGGGCCGTATTTTTTCGTAGATTAAAACGACCGTCATGTTCTCGTCAATGGAAAGCGCTATCGTGTTATGTTGGAAGATTATTTGTGGCCAAAATTGGATAAACTTTACATCAACGATATATGGTTTCAACAAAACGGTGCCACTAGCCATATAGCCCGCCACACAATCGTTTTATTGAAAGGCAAATTTGATGAACGTGTTATCTCGAGAAATGGTTTGGTCGAATGGCTGCCTTGTTCTTGCGATCTAACACCATAGGATTTCTTTTTGTAGAGTTGTATCAAGGCACGGGTCTATAACAATAAGCCAGCATTTTTAGATGAGCTCAAAGATAACTTCTAACTAAAATTCATAACATGTAATACTTGCACCACACCCATAATAAGCTTTAACATAATATTTCAAATATTTCTGTGTTTTATTAATAGATAAAATTGTTATATCCTTAATGGAAAACACTTGATAAGTCCTACACGCACTATCTTTTGTACCCAATCACTTTTACGTTAAGAAATTCGGGCGAAACTTCCGAGCTAAATCTTACACCTTTCGGATTTAGTATTTCCGAAATGATAAGCTGCAATTTTCGTGACCACAATATATTACAGATTGCGCTTTTCAAATTCTGAGCTTATACAATTTAATAAAACTCAAAGTACGTTTACTTCCTAATTATTTTCCTCGATGGGTTGGGGGCTCCCAGATTCAATGTTGGCTGGATTTTAATTTCTTCTGCAATTCCCTTTCGAACTTTACTCCGGTTTCGCAAAAACATTTGCTGTAGCATGAAACTCTGCCACTTTACACCACCGCCAATCAATTACTAATATCCTTGCTTTCAACTGCTTATCCTTCACTTCCTGCCGAATATCTGTCTAGTGTCATCATTGCGGCTGAGCCAAAAAAGGTAACTCATCCCGTTATTCCTTAAGTTTTTATTCGCAATGACCAGTAGTCCACCGCTATGACCAGGGATGAACTTTCTAACCCTAGTTCTTTGGGTACTTTACTGCAATGAGTATATTTTGTATGGTGCAGTGTCCACGTACCCACCCGCATTTTTGAAATTACATGTATTTTCGAACTTACGACTTCAGTCAGCATTTGTAATTCTGACATTTGACGTATGTACCAATAACGAAAGTGTAAATTGGATTGGCGGTGGCCTCAGCCCGGACGAAAAGAATCCCAAATACGATTACCGTGGAGCTACAAAATTCGATGGATTAAGTGCGCTTGCACAACATGGGACCCGTGTTGCCAGGGATTCTGCAGCAGCTCGCAATTGGTCCAGTTTGTGCCTCCGGGAAAGGGATGCTGGTCTTCTTCACTTGGGACTAGTTTTGCAAGGTAGTTGTTATTATTTTAGTTGCTTGGGTTATTTCCCAGTAAACGTTAAAAGACGAGTGAGGATCGTAGTAATACCGGAAATTTGTTTGTTTTTTTGGTGCATCATTAAACTGTCAGGTGTGTTTAAATCGAAAATCAAGGCAACTCTTTGGCAGTCAAATGTTAGTAATTTCAATATATGAATATTGGTTAAATTGCAATCCAATGCACGATACAGCGATTGTACAAAACAGGACCCTTTAGTTGTGTTGCCTCCGAGTAGAATCCTGGGATGGTTGAATATGCTATTAAAAAGCCAGCACGGATCTCGTGACACATGTTGTGTTCGGAGGCATAGCGCTTAGTCATTTTCACAGCCCAAAAATCCATTCCAACCCTCCCGTGTAGGCTAGCGGTGACAAGTTCCTGGACTCCCAAGCTTAATCAATATATGTACTTTTCATCCAATGCATTGTTAAAAACTCAAATTAATCTTCTTGAGTAAATTTATTCAATCATTTGCTAACAAATTCAATTCATATATTGTAAGGAAGTTCACTTAGACGTCGACTCAGTTTGGCTCGTGGAAATTTTTTTCACGCAATAGGCAATCTGGACACGGTTGCATATGAATCCAAAGCGACGTAATGTGAATGCAGATCGCACGAGCGTTGTGCGACGAAGGAAGAGTGATGGAGAGAGTGGTAGGGGATGGAGGTATTTAAAAAAAAAAATTATTAAAAACTCAACCCGTGATAATATGTTGATTCGGTTTTCCAGTGCTGACTTGTATGTGAACAATACTGAGTGTAGCTCAGTGAGCTATCGTTTGTCCTGCGTATCTGATACCTTGGGGTAGCTGTTTACAGCTCTTGGAAATGTGCCATCAGAACTTGACCCTTAAAAGGTAGTGGTCTGAATCAGAGATAGCACTATAGAACAAGCCCATGTTGAGAATGCTGTTGGCCGACCCATTTTTTTTATGAGAGCATGGTCAATTTGGTTGAATTTGTGACCGTCTGAGGATGTCCACGTTATCCTGTCGATGTTTTGATGCAGGGTTGTGTGGAGCTTACTAATAGCAAGGTCTTTTAGCCATTGCCTGTTGTCGCTGGTATCTGCATAAAAATGGTGTCCTATGCACCATTTCTGGGCCGATTTTTGCATAAAAGCCACCCATTCCAGGGTGCTATAAATTTCATCCTTGGTTGTCTCCTTCTTGTCTTCTGTTGGTGAATTTGATCTTGATATAAATTGTACAGATCTTTTCGTTAGCGGATTTAAAGCTCGTCATAATTTGTTCAAATGTACTGTCAATAATGTAAACCACTCCAAACTCACAGCTTTCTTACGATTACCCACTTTTAAACACAGTGTGCATTCACATGTCAAATATGTCGTTGACCATGCGATCTGATTTCTTACACTGCGAGGATTTTTATTCTATAGTTCTTTATTTCGCCCAGCAGTTGTCACCGTACACCCGGCCTGTTTAATGTTCTACCATTCCAAGTTCCAAAAGAGAAGTCCTTGATACGTTACGCCAGTCACTCCCATTTATGTATCCAACACCATCCGAAGTTGTTCTCCTAGTTCCATGAGAAATAAATATTATGTGAAGCGTTACCAGCATTTCAATTTAGTCAGTTTATGGTCTGCGAGTGATATTTTATTTTCCACATACCCACCGGCTGGCCGGTTAGGGCACCCTCTATTCTCTTTCCTCTATCCTGGGGATGCTTCTGATGTGAAAGCGCTAGATAGATTTCACTTACAATGGACTCAGCTAAAATGGATTCCTAGATACTAGGATCGAGATTTGTAGGCCCGTTTGCTACTTTCGTGTACCAATATACGAGACATAGTCTCTACACAAGTCAATACATTTGGTCAAACCCTTTTCCTACCAGACCATCAGAGAAAAATTCTTTAGGGAACTTGAAAAATACGGGATTGCTGCCTCTTCAACCTCGGTATTTGACCCATATTTTTTTCCACCCACACATTTTTTTAAGCTGGGGAACAAAAAAGTCACTCGAAGCTAGGTCCTCTGAGTAGGATGGGTGTTGAAGTAATTCGAACTTCAATAGGTCCAATTTTACAATTGCGAAAATGCACGTGTGCACTCGCGCATTGTCTTGATGAAGCAGCACCTTCTTCCTTGCCAAGTGTGGTCACTTCTTCTTGAGTTCCGTCTTTAATTGGTCCAGCAATCCAGCGTAATAGGATCCATTAATAGTTTTACCTTTTTGAATATAATCAACGATAATTACTCCACGGCTGTCCCAAAAAGCTGTTGCCATCACTTTTTCCTTATCCCCAATCCGCTGCATTAACTGTTTTTTGGTGGCTGGATGATTCCAGGTTTTTTGACAGTAATTAGTTGGTGCTTAAACTTGGTAGGATTCTTTTGGACCAGCTGAAGAGTCTCACGCGACATGTCTATCCGTACGTGCTTTTCGTCGATCATCACCAAACGCGGCACCCACCACGCGGGTTATTTTCTCATGCATAAATCTTCATGTACAATCTTATGCACCTATTCAGTTGATATTCCACAAGCCTCAGTCATTTCCTTAATGGTTAATCGGCGATTTTCCATCACAGTTGTGTGCACTAAACTGACGATATCTTCAGTTGAAACAATATTTGGAAGTGCAGAACGTCCATATTCGAAAATGCTTGTGCAACTGCGTTTAAACTCAGCCACCTAACATTTCACGGTTGTAAAGCAGGATGAAGATTCACAATACACGAAGTCTAACTCTTCTTTCGCTTCCTGAGTTTTTCCCCTTTCAAATAAAGGTACTTTATCATCGTGCAATACTCGATTTTATCCATTGCTCTTAACAAACGTCAACTTTGGAAGGGTACCATTTCCTTTATACTCATCGGAATGACTTGCAATTTTTATGGCATACATAAGTTAATGTGATCTTTTGGTTGGCAAGAGAATTTGAATGTACCATGACTTTTTGCCGGTAGGGCCGGAAACATTTCAAATAACCTAGTATGTACATTTTTATGGTTGTAATAAAACATTGGAAATATTGAACCGAGATTCATGTAAAAAGTTCATTAACGTACCTACTTAGTCGGTGATTCCCCGATAAAAATGAGGCAGTATCGATAATCATGCAAAAAGTACTTATTTACCCGATCATTTCTGCATAAAAATAAACAAGCTCTAGCGAAAATGTCATCAAAGAAATCCTTTACTGCCGGGCAAATCGTAAACTAAGAATAGAAGCCAGTGATTTGCAGGCAGAAATTTGTTGAGGGAACTTGTCTAGATCTACTTATCCCAATTTGTGAGGAAATTAAAATTGAATTTCCTTCAAATGCTAGTATCAGAAAGCGGTGACTTCCGCCACATTCCAATGTAGACACCATGCTTTAAAGGTTATTTCAACAGAAAAGACTTAACAACTGAACATAGTAAATTATTCAATGTTTATAATTGAAAGCAGAAGAATTTGGAAAACTTTCTTGCGATACATTAAGTGCACCACCGGCTAGCTTGATCGCTTCAAAAAAAAAAAACAATTTGAGTAGACAGAGCTACGCTAATGTATTTGTTCTTGTTCTACACATAATTCTGCCACCTTTAAAGTATATATTTTCATCAAAAGTTAAAAGCCTGTACTTTCAATGCTGAAGGCGTGGAAAAATAACTTAAATTGGATACCAAATAAATAAAATAATTAACTCAAATTTACTCAGTATTCTCTTTTAAAACGGCCGCATTCTTGTTTTGCGATACCTAATATCACTCGTGGAATATATTCTCAAAGATATGCATGATGTAGATCCTTCCTAAAGATGTGCATGGTATATATCTTTCCTGAAATTTTCATGCAAATCTTAACAAGCTCGTAGTGTTTGAGCCGATTGAAAGCGTATATTGCTCAATAGCCACGTAAGTTGTTGTTGTAACACGGAACATTTAAATCGCCATAACATCGTTGAATACTATTTTTGTCTTTTACTGGGCTTATAAGTAACCAAATACGAGGTGTGTTCAAAAAATATCACGAATTTTGTTTTTTTTTTCAAAAATTATTTATTTATTCATGAATATCTATTTTGTCCCCTTCAAAGTAATCCCTATGAGATATTATACACTTGTGCCAACGGTTTTTCCAATCTTCGAAGCACTTCAAAAAATCATTTTTTTTAATCTTGTTCAGCTCCTCCTTCGATGCCGTCTTTATCTCGTCAAGCGTAGCGTAACGTCGTCCTTTCATGGGCCTCTTCAGTTAAGGAAACAAGAAAAAGTCACAGGGGGCCAGATCTGGGGAGTACGGTGGCTGCGGCATCATTAGTGTGTTGTTTTTGGCCAAAAAGTCGAGCACAAGCAACGATGTGTGAGCAGGGGCGTTATCGTGGTGTAAAAGCCAATTTTTGTTCTCCCACAAATCCGGGCGTTTCTGGCGGATTGCTTCGCGCAAATTGCGCATAACTTGCAGGTAATATTCCTTATTGACCGTTCTTCCCTGTGGCAAGAACTCATGATGCACCACGCCCCTGCAATCGAAGAAAACTGTCAGCAAAACTTTCACATTCGACCGAACTTGGCGCGCTTTTTTCGGTCTTGGTTCATGCGGCAGCTTCCATTGAGATGATTGAGCTTTGGTTTCCACGTCATAACCATAAACCCACGATTCGTCCCCAGTTATGACCCTCTGGAGCAAATTTGGTTCGTCGCGGACAGAGTTTAACATCTCATTAGCAATGTTCATGCGTTGCTGTTTTTGGTCGCAATTGAGCAATTTTGGTACGAATTTCGCGGCGACCCATCTCATGCCCAAATCGTTGATAAAAATCGAATGGCACGAGCCAATTGATATGTTTAGGCCCTCAGAAACTTCCCTAACGGTGATTCGACGATTGGCCAATACCATTTTCTCCACTTCATTAATTTTTTCGTCTGTTGTTGAAGTGCTCGGGCGTCCGGCACGCTCTTCGTCGTTCACATCTTCTCGGCCTTCTAAAAACATTTTGTACCACTGATAAACGTTGCTTCGGTCCAAGGTAGCTTCTCCGTATGCCACAGTCAACATTCGGAATGCATCCGCGCACTTAATTTCGTTTTTCACACAAAATTTGATACACGTTCTTTGATCCATTTTTTTGAATAAGTAAAAATCGAAGACGATTGAAAACACGTGCGAGTAAAGCAGCTATCACCAATCAAGTGAACATTCAAAATGGCCGAGCTTGTCGGCATAAGTGACAGACATGAGTACCAACATAACGCCACAAAAAAATCGAAATTCGAATATACGTAACCCGCGATACTTTTTGAACACACCTCGTAGATACAAAATTTCTTTGCATTTAAGAGTAACCGAACGATTTTATACAAGAAAGTGTAAAATTGATAAATCACACTATTAATACGGTCCACAGGTGTCCAATCATCACAATTTTTTCCTGTTATTTCGCTTCTCCTGCCTAACTCGTCATATATATCGTAATTTTAGTGCTCAAATATTAAAAGATCTCATCAAGACCTTGCATTTGATACCCTACTCGACTATCTTTGGTGAAAAAAAATGTTTAAGGGTTCACATCCTTGTATGGGGAGACCTCCCTACAAAGCCTTTGACATTTTTTTTGACGGAACTTTCATTAACTAGAAACTTCTGAGTTGTTCACAAAATTTGATCACTGTAGCTTTAATAGTTCCTGAGGAAACTTGCTGTGACGAACGGACGGACGGATGGACAGGTTCCAATTTTAAAAGGATATTGAAAAAACGTTTTTTACAAAACCCTTAAAAAAATAAATGCTTTATGTATTGTGCCGTCTAGCTCATCGAGTGTTAACTCAACGCCTTTTTCTTCACGTTATCTCTGTCTATTAATCTCTTAAGTCCAGCTCCCAGTGTTCTTTTTTTGGGAAACCAAGATACAAGACTCTGGCACTACGATTCACCCTTTTTCCCCCTAACTTTCTCTCTTGAAAACAGAAAAGGAGAGAAAAGATAAAACGCGTTCAATACCCACTTGATTATCATTCGAATACTTAATCCTTAAGGAACATATTTCTTAAGATTCAATCGTTTCAACTATTTTCCACTTAAATACTCTATTTTTTATCATTGATAGATTGCTGAAGACTCAGTCTTCTCCCTCTATATTTCCCCTGAATGGCGTCACCCGCTAACCACTACTCTGTATAGGGCTTCTGGTCCCTAGCATGCCATAAATTGCAGTCTATTCGACCCATATCTTCTAGTCTATAGGTCCAGCCAGACACTTTGTCCCTTGTTCTGAATTAATCTAGATACTTTGGAGCTAGCTTTGCTGAGAAATATTTAAACGCATCTAAGATCGCGTAGTTTCTCCTCCATACTTTATCGCCAACCTCCAATTTTGTTTCGCGTCATCGATGATTGCATTTATTTCAATTATTCTCTGCCACTTGGCTCATCCATTGCCGTACGCCCTTTCGAAGCTACTCTAGCCGATTTGCGCGGTGTTGAGGTGCAAGATTGTTTGTCCTAGATTCTGACGTTCATTTCTTTCTCTGAACATGAACATGTTCCTACCAAATTTAAAAAGTATGGTGTCACCTTTGTAACTGCGTGGTGATAGGTTCGTAGCACACATCGAATTTTTGCTAATTGGGAATTGCAAGCACGATGGCTATTCTAGACGTAGGACCGTAGCATCCTCTTTATATTTTGGTTGCGTCATTCAACTTGGCTCGCATCAGGGTGATAAAAAGCCGTGTATTTTATCGAAGTTCCAATTAATTCCACCTTCCGTGTGAAAAACTTTCCCTAAAATTGTACACCATTATCAGCCACAACGTATTTTGGCACTTTAAGTTGCAAAAATACTTGCTCCTCCAGAATTCGGCTGATTGGCGCTGCCGAGGCCTGACGTTTAGGGAAAACCAAAGAAAACTTGCTCACGTCCCACAAGGTTCACACAGGTCATTTTCTAGGCCTGCTTTGCTACGGGAAACTATGTGATCTACTGGAGCTCTCCGTTCAACTTTAGTTGCTTGTTATACTGTGCATCTTCGCAGCTACCATTTTACAACCGAGGTCGTCTTTAGTCAGTAATAATTTTCAGAAAGGTGTGCAAGTGTTGGACTCACTCTCATATGCCCCGCAGTTGGCTCGTCGTGGCAGTGTTCCAACAATGACTTCCATTCTGGTTTTTGGCACCACCCTTTTTCACGCACTCCCTCTCTACAGTTCAGGATAGCGACCAAATAAACGTTTCCCTAGCGTACGATCTCCCAGCTTCCAATAAAAAAACCTCTCAGGTTGTGTCTCTACTCTCATACTACCAATCGCACTTTCCAGTCAGTGCCTCTTTCATGGGTAACATTCGCAGGAAGCAATCCGATTATAGTCCGGGCAAGTAAGAATGGGTGCACTGGCTAACTTCATCTTTGCTTGAGTGAACTCACTCTCACACTTTTGTGTCCAGACGAACTTAGTACTTTTCTTGAGAAGACTGGTCAACGGAGCTATCAGTGCTGCAAAGTAAGCATTGTCGAACACCCTTCACATTTCTTAAAACTGGCATCTCTTGCTCACTCCTCACCATATTTGTATTCACGTTCAACCCCGCTTCATCTACCACGTACCCAAAATATCGAACCCAAGGCCAACGGAAGTCACACTTCTCGCGTGAAACCTTTAAGCCAGCTTCTTGTAATCACCGGAATACCTTTGCCAATATTTCGAAGCGTTTCTTGAAGTACTTTGTCAAGATAATAATATCTTCCAGGTACGTGAACACGATTAGCGCGCAACCACACCAAACAAACATACAAAGTAGTGAAAAGACTGAAACTTGGTTATCAGCCCAAAACCAAGCCCTACCGTGATGACATCGGCAATCTCATCGCTGATGAAACCAAGATTGGGGCAAGATGAGCATCATATTTCAAGAACCTCCTTGATCCTCCGTACAGCTCCAAAACATCGGAGCCTATAGATGTCTGCGGAGAGCTTTCATCAGCCACACAACTCTGGAAGAAGTTTGTTCCATAATCAAAGCTCAAAAGAATAATAAAGCGCCAGGCATCGATGAGATTCCAGTAGGGCACATCAAATATGGTGGCAGCAGTATTCATAAAGCTATTCACAAAATTATCCACAACATTCAGCAACAAGAACATATGTTGAAAGAGTGGAGCTAATCAATTATATTCCCTACACACAAAAAAGGTGGTGGCATATCCCTGTTTTGTACGGCATATAAAATATTTTTAAAATCTTGGAAAATAAAATCGGAACATACGCCAACAGAATTATTGGGGAGTGTTGACTTTAAGCAAGTATATGATAGTATTGATCATAACATACTGTACCGAATAATGCTTTGCTTTGGCATCCCAGCGAAATTAGTCCGTCTTACCAAAATGACAATGACGTCGACAACCTCCCAAGTCCGCATTGCCGTTCAATTTGGCTCTGGGGTACGTCATAAGGAAGCTACTTGTGGATACACGTGGTAATTTACTATACAAGTCGAGCAATGTAGTAGCCTATGCAGACGACATCAACATTTTGTCGCGGTCATTAACAACTGCGAAATAACTCTGCCTGACAGCGATGCAAAACTAGTAGGGCTACACATAAATGCAAACAAAACAAAACTCATGACGCAGTCGAGGAAAAATACCTCAAGTACACTAAATATCACACTTGGCGAATACAGTATCGAGAATGTGAACAAATTTGTGTATTTAGGTGCCAAAATAACGAAAACGGATAATGACAGGGACAAAATACGCTGAAGAATGCAGCTCACAAATAAAATATTTTATTCAGTTTTGACGTTCTTGAAAATCAGCTGCATACACAGGATAACAAAGCTCCAAGTATAAAAATCTGGGATAAGAAAGTCAAAAGCAATTTATTCAATACTAATCATTAAAATTTTAAAAGAATGCAAAGCAAATTCCAAACAATAACAATACAAAAACTTAATGGCCCAAATGGCTCACTAACGTTATCAGTTAAACATATTTTATCAAATAACTATTGCAAACTCAAATTAATTTAGATTATTACATATTTTATGATTCGAATGGAAAAAGGAGAAGACACCAACCAACACTATTCCAAAATTATTTATAATTATAACACAACAGTGAACTGCTATCCTACACCCAATAGGTTACAACGTAATTCTAATCATTTTCAATCAAAAACTTTATCTTATACTAAAAAATTATCACATTATACTTAACCTAAGCGTTTGACCTTATCTCTAAACCTAAGATAATAAACATAATATATACCTAACCTATCCCTAATTTTTAACACAAATAAACAAAAACACTAAATATAGCAATAATGAGCTGAAACTCAAAAAACAAAATAACGAAAAGGACAAGAACTGAAAATAAACACGAATAATTTAGACATTATCATTTAGCCACCAATACTTAGATTACTCTGTCTCAGCTCGAACAGCTTCAACGAATCTAGCAAATGAGTGTCTACATTGGAATTGTTGGTCTCGTGAACTCTTTTTTCGGTGGATATTTTATCTTCTTATCAGTGGCCCGTCAATATATGTGATATATGATTAGGGCGCCGTCAGAATCAAAAACATATCGATTCAGGTCCAAATACACGATTGCTTTTGGAGGAATGAAGCCAGTAGCAAGGCAAGTCACAATATACTCGTCTGTAGGGTGGAACGGCTATGAAATCCAGGGGTTTCCACTCGCAGTTACAGATCTTTTTATCTCGAAATTGGTTAATTTATTTTCGGCTGCCAATAGCCGAACCATATCCTTTCCGCTTTGACTGAACATGTTAATTGGCGGAACTTTCTCTGTATTTTTGGTGATTTTTAGAGAAGCACCACGAGAACTGCGAGCTGGTTTTTCTGCTTATTTTTATTTCTTAAGTTGTGAATAAAATGAACATCGTTATCTTGATTATAATTACCTTCAATACATTCTTCAACGTCCGATTCTTGTTCTAGGTCGTCCAGCGCTACATAATAGTTTTGTCTATTGTTAGCGCCTCCAGCACTAAATATTTCTTCAGGGATAGCTTGTTCGACAGCTTTTTTTGCCTAAGTTTCCTTATTGATTTGCTTTACCGGTTCTGCGTCTTTGGTTACTATCCCTCTCTTGAACATATCTTCGAGGGATTTTGGTCGTAGTCTCAATTCTTGATTTTCAAGTCAAAGTCGAATCACTTCTTGTTGATTTTCAACTATTTGAGTTTTAACATACACCCGCCATCTACGGAGCTTTCCTGGTTACTTTTATGTCTCCTTTTATTGACGATTGCCACCAATTTTATATTGCTTGTCGGGGCCTCTGAACAATGGGAAGCCATTGGCCTCTTCCATACCAGCATTCCGGAATTGTCTTTGGATTATTTGCTTTTTTTGATTTACAGAAGTACAATAATATTCTATATGATTCCGTGGGTCTTGGACAGTAAAAAGTTTTTCCAATAAAAACCAAAATTTGCTTTGAACTGACTTTAAAAAAAAATTAATTCACTTTTTTGATAACTTGACAAGAGCGAATTAAAAACACGTCTATAGGAAACGAAGGCTAGACGTAGAATTATCTTCGATAAGACTTGTGTTCCAAACGGCGTTTCTGTTCGAGAATTCCACAGAGACCCTCGACAACCAGCTGAGTCCTATCTTATCAGAAGTATTCTTAAAGACGAGCAACGAGCTCTGGATGGAAGTGAAAGTGGCTATTAAGACCTGGGGCAGAACAGACAATCGGACATCAAGCCCGGCGCAAGAGGTATGATTCTTGCGATGACGAGTGCCAAAATGCGTTCGATTAAAAGAATGGAGGAAAACCAGGACGAAAACAGAGCACTATGAAAATCTCAGAGGAGTAGCGAATAAGACAATTAAGATTAAGAAAAGAAAATACTATGACGGCTAATTGAGAAGTATAGATGTAAGTTTAGCGAGCAACAACACCAGACAAGCGTACTAAGTAGTGAAACGCCTGAAACGTGGTTATCAGCCCAGAACCACAATCTCTCGTGATGACATCGGCAATATCATAGCTGATGAAACTAAGATTAAGGAAAGATGAGCATCATATTTCAAGAACCTCCTTAAACCCCGCACAGCTCCAGAACATCGGAGCCTATAGATGTCTGCGGAGAGGTTCCATTGGCCTCAACAAATCTGGATGAAGTGTGTTCCATCATCAAAGCCCAAAAGAATAATAAAATTCCAGTGGAGCTCATCAAATATGGTGGCAGCAATGTTCATCAAGCTATTCAC
This sequence comes from Odontomyia ornata, assembly GCA_963969285.1. Taxonomy (NCBI): domain Eukaryota; kingdom Metazoa; phylum Arthropoda; class Insecta; order Diptera; family Stratiomyidae; genus Odontomyia; species Odontomyia ornata. The sequence goes on from OZ017741.1 coordinate 223,978,519, forward strand.
AAGGTCATCTAGCACATTTGGGAGCAAAAACATATGCCGAACGAGTGGAGCCAATCAATTATATTCTCTATCTACAAAAAAGGTGACAAACTACAGTGCGAAAATTATAGAGGTATATCACTGCTTTGTATGGGGTACAAAATATTTTCAAAAATCTTAGAAAATAAAATCGGATCATACGATAACAGTAATATTGGGGAGTATCAGGGCGGTTTAGAGCAGGTAGATCGGCAATAGACCAATTATTCACCAGTTGAAAAGTGCTGGGAGTTCAACATAGACGTGCACAAAATTTTCATTGGTTTTAAGCAAGCATACGACAGTATTGATCCCAACGTACTATACCAAATAATGCTTTGCTTTGGCATCCCAGCAAAAGTAGTCCATCTCACCAAGATGACAATGACGTCGACGACCTCCCAAGTCCGCATTAATAACCAACTCATCGATGGCTTTGACACAAATATTGGACTAGAGCAGGGAGATGGGCTGGCCCCATTGCTATGCAATTTGGCTCTGGAGTACGTCATAAGGAAGCTACCTGTCGATACGCGTGGTACATTACTATTCAAGTCGAGTAGTAGCCTATGCGGATGACATAAGCATTTTGTCATGGTCATTAAAAACAGCCAAAGAACTTTACCTGATACTCGCCAGCGATGCAAAACTAGTAGGGCTACAATTCGATGAAAATAAAACAAAGCGCATGACGCAGTTGAGGAAAAATACCTCAAAAACACAAATATCACACTTGGCGAATATAGTATTGAAAATGTGGGAGAATTTGTGTATCTACGTGCCAAAATAATGTCGACGGGTAATGAAAGAGACGAAATACGCCGAGGAATACAGCTTGCAAATAAAATATTTTATTCAGTTTTGACGATCTTGAAGACCAGCAGCAAACACAGGAAAACAAAGCTCCAAGTATACAAATCTGTGATAAGACCTGTGTTATGCTATGGATGTGAAACATGGACCCTAACCCAAGCATCCGCAAATATATTGAACGCCTTTGATCGACGGATCCTGAGGCGAATAATTGGAGAGAAGCTGGACGAGGACGAATCCGGTACAATCATGAGCTGTATGAAATTTTTGACGAGCTGGAGGTCTCATCGATTGTGTGACAGCGGACGCTAAAATGGACTGGCCACATGAATCGTATGGACGAAGAGCGGACACCCAAAAAAGATATTCGTTGAGAGAACTGAAGGCCGGAGATCAGTGGGGAAACCGAGGAAACGCTGGTCTGACTCGGTTAAGGAAGACAGTTCATCGCTGCTCGAATTTCGAAATTGGAGGACGCTGTCAATGGACCAAGACGGTTGGGGGCGCTATTTGCAGGAAGCGAAGGCCCAAGAGGGGTTGTAGTGCTAAGAAGAAGAAGAAAGGTATTATCTCGAACCACCAGGCTTTCCATTCGCGGAATATATAATCTCGGTAAATTATTTCAAGCTTAATGAAGCTGTTAATTCCATTCGCTTGATAGATTCTGCTAAAATTTTGCACATATGTATACCATGTAACTTAAATTTAACTGAGAAATCGTAATCACAGGTTGAATATATAAGTGGTATTGGTGGAGGCCTTTAGTTTGTGCAGGCCTATAGGCAGTGCCTAGCCAGGCAGCGCCTAAATCCGGCGCTGGATTTGGGTGCCATTTTATTTTGGAGTTCTTATAAGCTTTCCATTTTCATTAAATAATTCGTATCTGAATACGGTGATACATTTCGGGGACTTAGGTGCCACTTCCGACTCTAAATTGAAGTTCGACTTTCATATTTCTGAAATTACTTCTAAAACCTCTCGCATTTCTGACTTGATCTTAAGAAATTCCTATATTTTTTCCGATCCTTGATCATATGCTAAAATATATTCTAGTTTGGTTCGTCCCATCAAGTTTGGTCACCTCATTTGAAGTGTTTGAAATTCACGGTAGAAGCTGTGCAACAAAGATTTACGCGGATCGTCTTCTTGAAGTTCCAGATTCCCTACATGTTTTATGAATCACGGTTATCTATCCTCAATATTCTTTCACTGGATAAGCGTCGGCTCTATGTAGTAATCGAGCAGTTAGTTAAATTTAATATCTTCTTTTTTTTTTTAAATTATTTGATGAATTCACATCGAATTCAAATTTTATTTATGTCAATTTATAGATTTTTGTTTTTTCATCTTTCTACACAACTAAAACTGCTCGATTATTCAGCGCCGGCAAAGGGTTAAAAGAAATTTCTACATGATATTTCCCAGATCAACGAACCAAACTGAAAACCAGTTGCTTTGTACAAATTGTATGGGACATCAATTGCCCTCCAATTTCATCAGAACGAACGCAGCCCATTAAGATTGAGCTGGTACGATTCGGAAATTTGACAGGGCGGGCGCATGTGGGGGCATCCGCGGAGAATGGACACTTGGCCGGTCTTAAAAACAACCGTAACGTTTTGAAAACGGAATTAAAGTGTGAATTTTTGACAGTGGTGCGTAGAATTTGGGTTTCCTTTGTAATTTGCTTGCTTGCAAGGACTGATAGTTTATAGCGACGCGAACGGAGCGAGAGCGGTTCTTGTGTGGGTGAATCACGTGTATGGTGCGGAGAAGGTCAACTGCAAGTGCCAGTCGCAAATACTTCAATTAATAAATTTAATGAGACCTCATTGTGCAAGCGCCGTAGTTTGTTTACTTGTTCGTTACGCAGCGATCAGGACGAGTTGGCCCAGCGTGTGTCTGAGATATTTTTACGCGCGTGGAGTTCGGATTCCCGCTGCCTTTTGTAAACGGGAAATTAGAAAAGCGTCTTGTGGAGTAACGCTAGCGCAGGACTATATAAATATATATATATATGGTAAAAATCGGAAACATTGTTTTACACATACGATGATGGAGCATAGCTTCACGTTTGCTTTAACAAGGCTTGTGTCATGATTCTACCTAGCTACAGGACATATTCACACTACACGCGTGCTAAGATACTTCAAGGAGTTGGATCGTTCAAATTATAGAAAATGATACAGCGATAACAAATATGCGAGTGGAGTCAGGACAGGTCAATCAATGCATAAATCATATTTATATCGTAGTTTTCTTACCTTGGCTGCGGTTCGATGGAAATGAAAAGAGAATAATTCATTGATTGCCACAAATGGTTCATTGATTACCAAAAACAATTCATAAAAACAGTGTTATGTTGATAAATATTGAGAGAGATTTGTTAATTAACTCATAAAGGATATCCAAGCCGTCAAGTAAGCATTTACAGACAATCAGTATTTAGAGGATTCTTTTTTTTTGCAAATGATATAAAATTAGTTTATTGCCTTCTCGCAGATTTCAGTTCGAAGCATCAGTAATAGAACCTCTGATTTTCCCAAGCGAAGCAGAAGTAAAATATTTTCAACTTAATAATTTTCAAAATAAGTTTATAACTATCAAATGAAGATATTGTTATTTCAGGAAAACATTTTTTGTCTGTGTTTGGACTTAATGCCTTACCTTTCAATAGTGGTAGGTCTCAGTAATACCTCGATCACTTATTATTTGATATTGTGGATTCGAGTAGACTACATATATTTTGCAGTGGTCAGAAACAGAATACTTCATAAATACTGAACGGATACGCTATTGACATCATCTCTTCGTGAAACTTGATTTACACGACATAGTACTGTTTCCTTCAATAACAATAGAAATGTTTTTCCTTTAGGTGTCGGGATGTATGTTTGCTAATCGTAAAGTGGGTGGAAGTCGTTTTATATCAAGTTTTGTCGGAAATAACTGTTTTATTTTAACTTGGTATTCGTTGGAAAAATCGACACCCCAGAGATTGTTTATGGTCCTCTGAGGAACCGATTTATGAAATGCAGGGCGTTCATTTATTCGGATGATAAGCTACAAATTATTTTATCCCAGCCTTCGTTATTGAGACTTTTAAATTTTATGGGCGTTTTGAATTTCTTTGATTGTATTAGGAGTTTGAAAGACCCACTCATATCGATACCGCTGTTTTCCAACTTTCTTTTCATTACAAAGCATAGAGTCAGATCCTCACTGACTGTATTTTGCGAATCAATTATGGTCTTTGGTTGTAATATTTGAACTATTTGAATCTTATAAAAGGTGTATGAAGGTTACACTTTTCCTTCTTTTATAGTACAATGCATAAGTCGTAAATGTTAGAATTACCCCAATAAATTGGCACCTTATTCTTGTTCTGAATCGCCATCTGTTGAGCAGGTATTGAACGACCAGTATATTTCTCTTATTCAAATAACTAATTTCATTGATTTGTCAGTTAAGACGTTGAGCCCTCAAATTGTTTATAGCCATTCAGTTTAGTTCTTCCTGATATGTTTGTATTTTATCCATGGAAAGTAATTAAATTCTAGGTGCGTGCTCCCCAAATAGCTGTAGTGGAATCTGTTGATGTAATTTAATTTAAATATGTAGCTTAAACAATACAATTCACTATTCAATGAAAACATGAATAACCTCTAGCCTTCTAATGAAACACAAACCCAATCACTAAGTCGTTTATTTGCGTTATTCTCATGTCCAAAATTCTTTTATTGTTCGAAACAGATCGATGCGTACTTTTTTTCTGGGTATCTAATGAAATCAGTTTAAAATTATATATTGTAAGGTAAAATTAAGTTCAAAACATTCAGTGAATTTCATACCAGTTGATTGGAATGCTCCGTGTTTCGTTTTCAGATATGGTCTCTGTTAGTTTTAGAGCACATATTACCTATAAAGTAAACTTTTCATGGTGGAAAACTAGAAATCTTATGAGTGCACGCACGAAAAGGTTTGCGGGCGATAATTTGACTTAACGTAAAAAAAAGGTTACGTTATATTTCGATAAATTTAATGTCAGATTAGTTTTGTATATTATAAATAGTTCGGGTCGAATTGCGAAAAATTATACTTTTTCTTGTAATTCCATATTTGTTTCAAGTTAGTGAATAAAAAAAACAATGTTGCATTAAAAGTCTAACTTCGGTCATTTCTTTGGACCGGGTATAGGATCCGGTACGGTGGCAGGCTCACCCCATCAAACATGAGCCAGCCGCGGGGTACCTATTAACTTCTTTGTTTCAGGTGACTTCGCGGGTTGAGTGGCCCAAGCAGAGTGCCTCTTTATGGCATAGAGTTATGTAATAATCGAATTGCATTATTCTATGGCATAAGTTGGTCACCGGGGTACTTCTCTTCTGATGGGAAAGCTTATGCAAGTTAAGTTGTATGAGTTTTCGACTTAGAAGAGGAATACCTGGCCACTGCAACATATATGGATTTTAATCCGGTTGGGTGGGTGCGCATGGGCTCCATCACCACTAAGTTGCCCCTTTCTCATGTGTAGGCTAGAGCCTCTCCGGGTAAGGACGAGGTCACCCTGCTTCCACTTGTTTTTACTTGTTACTCTTGTTCCATGAACAAGTCAGTTCTCTCTGGTGTAGTTACCTATACTTTTTGCGACTTCGGTCGCCTTGTTTTGTTCGACCCCAGAAATTCGTGAGTGCGAAATTCTTTGTAGTGGGTCCTTGTGCTGGGGGAATGAACCCGCCCCACGACACCGCAATGCTAGCCTGCCAGCGCATTGACGCGTCCCCAGACAAGGGCATTCCCGGCAGATACTGACACCTTCTTCTGCCGAGGCAGCAGACCATCGCTGCAGTCCTTCACGGACATTTTGAAATACTTCTTTCACTACATCTACCTTGATGAATGTTTCCTTTACAGGCTTTGCCGTGGTTTGCTCTCCAAGTCAACCAGGTTTCAGTGAGGCACGTTATGGATTCTACAAGATCGTCTAATATCTTTGATGTTCAATTCGCACGTAGCTTGGTGTATTTTCACTCACCCATGCTCAGATTACCAAGTAACCATGATGACCTTCAGCTTGGGCCATTCCTCCTCTCATATTTAGTTTATACAAAATATTTCAACTCTTTTCTTCTCAATTCTTAGTAATTTTTTTCCTCCTCGTTTTTGCAGTTTTTATTACTTTTATCTTGTTATTTGCATGTCTTTTTTTTCTTCTTTCTCCTTGCGGTGCTATTTATTACATAGTCTATTTTGCTGTGCTATTACTTAATCTAATTTGTAATTGGATTTTATCTGTAAAATAGAAGTAAATAAATAAATAAACGTTGAATATCGTGGTGAGCTGTAATCGATACGAGTCCCCTTTTTAGTGATTAACATGCGAAATTATATTGTATTTTTAACGTTTTATTTAAAAGTATGAAAACAATGCGGTACAAAAGCTTTAATCCTAAAAATAATTTCCTTAGTATACCTTTCAGCTTCTAATTGCTATGCCAGTGTTCGTGGAAATCCAACTCAAATGTGAGGTAATGCGAGTATACGCTGTGGGCCATCTTGCTTGGCAACTGTGAGGATTGCCAAAGGAAGTAAGTCCAACGAGAATGTGACCACCGTCTGAAGTTGGAATGATCAATGGACCGCCGGAGTCACCATGGCATGTACCACGACCGCTACTGCCATCCAAACAAATGTTGGACGCTTGCACTATTTGATTGAAGTATATTCGGCACAAAGAATTACTTATAACGGTTGTTTGAGTGAATCGCAAGTATTTGGATAGTGTCGTTACTATGTATAAATAATAAATATAATATTAGTGGAGAGAATTTCATATTTTTCAGCATCAAATTACTTTCATAGTTTCCCCAGCCTGATATCGTTGCTGTGTATCCTTCGAAAGTGTATGCTGCGTGGCTCTGCGATGGTAGGTTGATGGCTTTGATTTTATCTAGAAGATGAAATTCAGTTAACGATTTAAATTCTAAATAAGAATCTGTTTGTTACCAGTGAAAGTAATTGGAGTGGGAAATTTAATCAGAGCGATATCATTTGTCATAAGTTGGGAGTTCCATCCTCGATGAACAATAAAATTAGCGCGAGTTGCCACTACCGTTTTCCTGCCAGGCTCAGCAGCGTTTTCTCTGTCATGGGCGCCCAAAATCATCGTCGCGTATTGCACACTGTATTTCAAGTACACTGATTTAATATCATACATATTCTCAACAAACATTTTTTCATTTACTTATCAAGACAATGCGCTGCGGTTATGATGTAATTTTCGGATATGATTGATCCTCCACACCAACTCTTTTGTCCGTTGCTCAGGGTAAGTCCTAGCCCAACTTGATGCGGATATGCATTGGGAGGAGCAATTTGTCCGCCAACAATTCGGTTATCATTGTTCGCAATATCCGGCTTACTTTGTGCATACAACTCCTTCAAAACAGGCGGAATGTAATCGTTTTCCTTTAAATTGTTCCAAACTTCGGGTTCTAAGATTGAGGAGCCACGCGTTGTTACAACTAACGCAAGTAAAGTTAGATACTTCCACATTTCGCGAGATTGGTATTTAACCGTAATTAACAAAAAGAAGTAAAAGTTAATGCGACAGTTCACTTGGAATGTAATTTTGCTTTGATGTTAGAATCAAATGTTGTTCAATTATTTATACCGAAATTCAAGGCGATAGCATTTGAATAAGTGACACAAATTAAGTTCCATTGCAGATATCTCCAGCCCACTGCCGATAACGCTTAGCTTGGATTTGTTTTATCAACGAGAAGCAATGAAAGTGGTGGCGCTTGATTTCTGGAATTTGGTGATTAGAAAAGATTCAAAATTGAAGTATAAACAAAAGTTCTGTCCTTCTAACTATGATTTGTAAATATTCAGGTGAGGGTTAGGAGGTTGAACATGATTCGGTAAGTATGTAATCTTTGATTGATGTTCTCCGGAAAGTTTTCCGAATAACATACATAAAAAAAGTAAGAAGATCTTGAAATAAGTAATCGGTCATCGAACTGAAACTGGAAAATTTTTTGAATGAAACAGATTTCAGGGTCTCCTTTTTGTCATTGTTTTTTCCCTCAATATTTTCTAAATTTTAATTACTGTATCAAAGTAATCAGTTCTTGAACTGGAAAAATGTTGACACGGAACATATTTCAAGGTTTGATTTTTATAAGTCCCCTTTTCTGCCAAGGTTTTGTAGATTTAAATATTTTTTTAAAAGTATGTTGAGGGATACAAGTTGATTGCAGTATTGATAAATATATATGATATTTTTATCGACCCCTGTTAATTATCGATAATATCGGTTCAATATAGTATGGGGAACATGAACCCTTAGTCAAGTATCCGCAAACATGGGTCAAAATATCGCACAAATGAGTTAGCGCATGTGTTCAGTTAAATTATAACATATCATAAAATATCCGTCACCACGTAAAAGAACAGGCAAGGCAAGTAATTAATTGGAGCAAAGCTAGAATGGTGAATTCGAAATAACCATGAGCTGTATGAAATTTTTGACGAGCCGAAGGTCTCCATGTAAAAGTGCGGAAGCTGCAATGGGCCAGATACATAAATTGTATGGACGAACAACGGATACTCAAAAATATATTCGTTGGGAGAACTGAATGGTGGAGACCCATTGTATATAGTAATCGAGCAGTCCATGCATTGGAACTGCTCGAGGGACTTCAACCATCTACACTACATATTAATTGGACTATTAGTTTTGCCATTTCTGTGATTATCTGCATGAAATCATATCGTTCTATCACAAGTTTGCCAGCTTTTAATATCACAAAAAGAATTCTCCACACGAAACCACGAAGAAAATCTAGAAGTTAATAATTTACTTAACGTGACTGACTGGTTTGATTTTCATTTTGATGGAAGTCTTATGTTCAGGAGAGGACTAGGTGCAATTAAATTAAAGAGAAGAAAAAATAAGTTAGGTAAACAGACCTACACTCATGTCGGAAGGGTTTTGTACCCAACTTCTTAGAAATGCAGTCACCAGCAATGAATAACGTCAAGAAATATGTCAAAGAGATGTGCACGTTCATAAGAAAATCCATTATTTTTCTACTTTCAACGGTCGCCATTTTGTTGCAAACTAACAAAAATCACTCAAATCATAAATTCTCAACAATATTAATGTTATTGACCTTATTGGAAAATTTCAAGAAGATCAAGTCAAAACTTCAGTGACTGATTCGATAGAAAGTTCATAAAATACCAAAATCCTAGGGTGATCAGACGTCCTTTTTTGCAAGGACATGTCCATTTTTTCGACTATTCAGAGGAGCGTCCTTTTTCCCCCTACAAATGTCCTTTTTTCACGAACGTGAAACTCAAATATATTTTAAATCTTTCGCAGACTTTGAAATCGTCATTTTATTTGGTCATACACAAAACCAAACTATAGTTATCAAGCCGCACATGTAGGCTGACTACCACATGTGCAAAGTTGGTCTGGCTGACTTGTTTGACGTAGGCTCCGGTCATATACCTTCAGCACGTTATAGCAGGCTTGTTTTTAGCCAAAGGTCGCTCCATCTCCATTGTCAATGGTCATCTCAGTTCGTTCGGTTGTTTACGCCGCGTGAACGATTCAAAATCAAAAGCGTAAGCACGCGACCTCACGTAAACGTGCAATCAAGTTATCGAGTGTTGCGCGCGAGTGCTCATGTAGGTCGACCATAAATTTACAGTTCATACGTATTTTGATGTGCTGCGGGAGCCGGTTTTGGTGACGTACGGCTGCTAACCTCAAATTGCAAGATGTTGAAACGCAAATGAAGATCTGAAAAAAAATACACATGCTTCAGCAAGGGTGAGACACCTAAATTAGCGAAATGCAAAATATGTAGAAGTAGTGTTTCGGTTGCCTATATGGGTATGTATTTTCTCAATATCAGTTATTTTCAAAAAGACTTTTTTTACGACAATGTTTATAAAATTTTTATACAAAAATGAAGGTATTTATACTATAAATTTGTTTAAGTAAAGGTGCATTAGACACTCATCTGAACTCTGACAAACACAAGTCGGCCATTCACGCTGCTTCGACTTCATATTCAATGGAACAACATGTTGTGATGAGAACTTCTCCACTTGCAACAAAAATTGCGATCGCTGAGGGGACTCTTGCATTCCACACAGTCACACATCAGATGTCCTATCGGCAGATGGATTGTACGGCACCTCTTCTCAAAACACTTTTTGCGGACTCAGAAGTTGCATCAAAAATATCGTGTTCGCGAACAAAAACCGAAGCAATTATAAATGCCATCTTTCTTCTTATTCTGTTCAATTGATAAAACAAGAAGTGATAGATGTACCATTTAAAGGAATTGGTACAGATAGGAGTAATTACAAAAATTAAAAAAAATTTCCCATCACAATGCAATATCTTGATAAGAAGGAAGGACTCAGAGTTAGATTGTTACATGCTAAAAACCTTCAAAACGAAAAAACTGAAACAGTTGTATCCTACATTGAAAAAACTCTTGATGATAATGAGTTGACTGTGAAGTTCAGTGCTTTTGTCGCTAATAATACTAACATGAATTTCGGAGGTGTGAAGCGCGGAGGAACGAAGAATATTTTTTACACGTTGAAAGAAAACTTGAATAAGCCTCATTTAGTGGGGATAGGTTGCTCTTCGCATATTGTTCACAACGCACTTCACCACGGACTAGACCGCTTCGGCTTTTTTGACATCGATTGTATTGTGTTCAAAATATTCGAATATTTCTCTATTTACACTGTCAGAACCGAAGATTTGAAATCATTTTGTGAATTCGTTGGAAGTGAATATCTTGAGCTGTTAAGTCACAGTCTTTTTCCAGCAGTTGAGCGAATTCTTAGAATGTTCAAAGTGTTGAAATCGTATTTTTTGTCGCAAAAAAACCTCCAGTCATGATAGAAAATTTTTTTCTGCACGATCTTAGTGAATGTTTCTTGCTTTTCGTTGATTCTCACATGTCTCTTTTTCAACCGAAAATGCCGTTGCTCGAAATGAAAAATAATAGCATTCTGGAAATTGATTCGATATTTGAACATCTTTTTGAAAAATTGCACGAAAGGAGTCAACCAAATTTTGTCCCTTTGATGGTTCAATTAATTTTGGCAAAACTTAGAAATGATGGAAAAATTCAGATGTGCAATGATTTTCTAGTGAGAATCGAGATTGTTTATTATGAAACTGTAGAATATTTCAAAATTTGGACGAAGAGTTTCTCCGAATTCGAAGTATTTAAATGGTTGAACTTCAAGAGAGAAAAAATTTTGCAGTACAAAGATGTTGAAGAATCTGTCAAATACTTGCTGGAAAAGGACATTGACATCGATGATTCGAAGCTCCACGATCAAGTTGTTAATTTAAAACGATTTTGGGCAATGAAAATAGATGATGATAATTTCTACAATGAAAAATGTGCAAGTTCTCGTTTGCGAATTTTTTAACGCTAATGAACATAGTGACAGTTACTCTGAATTGCTCAGAATCTCTCAATTTTTAAGGGTTTTGTAAAATAATTTTACAAAACCCTTCTAAAATCGCGTCCTGTCTGTCCGTCTGTCTGTCCGTCCGTCCGTCCGTCCGTCCGTGTGTCACAGCAGTTTTTCTCGGAAACTACTTAAGCTAGAAGCATCAAATTTTGTACGTTGGTGTAAACTGGTGCTCTCTTCAAAGTTCAATCACAAAAATTTTTTATAAGGTATTTAAGGGGGGTCTCCCCATATAGGGGAGTGACCCCCCAAAAAAAAATTTCATTGACGGTAGCCGATATGGGTAGCAAATGAAAGGTCTTGATGAGAACTTTTCGAAACAGGTCTTAGTTTGGCAAAGTTTGCTTCGAGGGGTGCACAGGGAGGGGAAATATACGAAAAATTTGTGTCCCCCCCCCTCGCGATTGGATACCTGTGATCCGAAAAATCTGAAAAAAATCAGAAATGTAGGCCTTGGTGAGTACAACAACAACAAATACGTGAGAAGTCGCAATTCACTCAACTTTGTTAGTAATAGTATGATTTATTGATTTTAGGTTTTCTTGAATAAAATCTTAAGGGTACCCTTAAATTCAATGAAATTCAATACACAGATGACTATTTATAAGATTGATTTACCCTGCAAGTTTCATAAAGATTGAATCATATCTAGCGAAGTAATAGCGGTTTGAATTTTCCTGTATTACTATGGAACAATATGCGCTGCATGTATTACTATGGCAACATATGGCTATGGAACAATATGCGCTTTTTACCGACTCAGCCACTACAGTTTTGCTAGGATTTGCATGAAAATTTCAGGAATGATAGGTGGCATGTATATCTTTGAGAATCGGTTCAGCTAGTGGTATCAGTAATCGTAAAACAAAATGGTGGCTGTTTTAAATGCGAAGGTTGAATAATTTTGAGTTATTTTTTCCCAACTTCAACGTTCAAGGTCCATGCTTTGAACACTTGATTCAATTGAATGAATGACTGAAGATGAGTACCTGCAATTAATGCTCATAAGTGAAACAAGTCAAGGAGGTGGGAGAGAGCTCCTAGTAAAAGGGCTTTGTAACAACTCTAGGATTCGAAAAAATGGCCATGAATCGATGATAACAGTGCAGGAGAGTGGCCCCTGAAAAAAAAAAATTCATCAAACGTAGCCAATATGAGTATGAAATGAAAGTTTTCATGGGAGCTTTTCAAAACAGTTCTTAAACTGTCAGTTTCTGCTTCAGTGGGGCACAGGGGGGGAAATACATGAAAAATGTGGTTTCCTCCCTCACGAATGGAGATCTGAAATAATTATCAAGGGAGATATTTATGAGTATAACAATAACAAAAACCTCAAAAGTCTAAATTCGTTCAAATTTGCTAATAATAGTATGATCTTCGAATTTCATATTTTCTCCAATAAAATCTTCATTGACATGCTTCTTGACTTTATTCAATCTGGTGACTGCATTTTGAAAATTGAATACAAAACCCTTCTGACATGAGCGTAGGTCTGTTTACCCAACTTGTTTTATTATGCGAAATTGATTGAAAAAAAAATTTCAATCAATTTTTCGAGTTCATCATGAATAGTATGGGGGGTAGAGATTCATGATGTCCTTTACTTGCTCTGAGCCCATCTGGTCACCCAACAAAATCATGGGTTATTGTTGTTGTAATTGGAGAAATTTCAAATGCTTATAACTTCCGTATATATCATTCGATTTTCATCAAACTTACAAAGTTTAAGAGCCCTTAGTGAGACTACGTAAATTTCAGTTCAGTTTAAGGGTACCGATGCGATTTTATTGGGGAAAATATGGAATTCGAATATCATACTATTATTAACAAAGTTGAGCGAATTTCGACTTCTAAGGTATTTGTTGTTGTTGTACTCATAAACGCCTACCACCATAATTTTTTTTCAGATTTTTCGGATCAAAGGTGTTCAATCGCGAGGGGGCACAATTTTCTGCGTATTTCCCCTCCCTGCACGTCCCTCGAAGCAAAAAGTATCAAATTAGCTCTCATCAAGACCTTTCATTTGATACCCATATCGGCTACCTTTCATGAAATTTTTTTTGGGGGCCACTCCCCTGTATGGGGAGACCCCCCCCCCCCCCCTTAAGTACCTTATAACATTTTTTGTAGTTGAACTGTAATGAGCACCACTCTACACGCGCATACAAAATTTGATGTTTCTAGCTTAAGTAGTTTGCGAGAAAAAGTGCTGTGACACACGGACGGACGGACGGACGGACGGACAGACAGGTCGCGATTTTAGTAGGTTTTGCAAAATTATTTTACAAAACCCTAATGAACTATGACTTGCACCCAATATGAAGTTATTGCCTATTATAAAACAAATGCTGTCAAGTAGTCTTTCGGCCAGTGAAAACAAAATAACAAAACATAAACAACAGTCATAATAATCTCGTAAATTCTAAAAGACTTGTGATATTCGACAAAATTTAGATAAGTTAATTTGTTATCAGTTGCGTACAAAGTGACCGTAACTTGCCGTACACCCGTACGGCGTTTGCAGTTTGAATCGAACACGGAAAGCCGTTCAGAGGACGTTCGTATGAAATTTTCGTTGTTTCAGTCATAATACAATAACTAACAAGTATGGTCACTCTTGGATGTCAATAATTAAAACAACAAAAATTGTTGGGGCAAGGTAAAATGAAGACAAGAAAGGACTGAAAATAAATGGCTTTCGCCCTTTGGCGAAAGAGAGTTAGATATAGCTGCGGCTCATATGTGAAATTGATTAGTAAGTTTGCCCGCGCGTTTGTATGGGTTTGTACGAGAAGCGGGAAATTATGGTTGTGTGCTTTGAAATTTACCCATTTACATGTTACCAGATTATCAAAAGCTGTTGCTTAACGAAAGATTTTATTGCCAGATCGATGACACAGCTGATTTTTTAGCGGAACGTTATTTTGAAATGAAATCACAAGTGAAATCTGTTCTTTTAAGAGCAATTGCAAATAAAGAGTGCATTGTAGTTCATTGCAATTCAAATGAATATAGAAAATAATTCCGGCTTCCATCGGACCATAACACAAAAGTGGAAAATGAAATAAACCTTTTTGCTATAATTTTCGCAATAACTTTTGACGCGATTATCTACTGAATCACCAATTGGATTGGTTCCGAAGTTCTACACAAAGTGTGTTTTTAGGGCATAACGCAATAACTTAAGATAATAGTTATTGTAATGTATTTTAAGGTTTGACCAAACTGTTATACGACTATGGCATCGAGCGATTTTAAGCCGCAAATAAAAACACTGCGACAAGATTTGCCACGGATCTTTAGGCATGCGCACAACTTATATACCTCTTGGATGGATCAGACTACGAGTATATAGTCGCACTACTGTCGCACTACTGTGAGCAATTCAAATTCTTTACTCATCTGATAGCACAGGTTACCACATACAACGACGATTCGGAACAACTGTATCGATTTATATCTGCCATGGAGAGAATCGCACCGAGGATAGCTGTTTATCCTGTTGAAGCACGACTTATTGTATCAAAACATTATGAACAAACTTATCGGACCAGCAGCACAATTTATTCAAATACACCCACGAAGCCACTACTGATTCAACACTTCGACACCAAGGAAACAACAGGGCAAATTATAATGCAATTGCGCAGTGGCAGATTCACGAATACAACAGAGTACTATGAACACATCCGTAAGTTACTATTTAAGTTAAATACTAGGATTAGATATAGTGATAATATTCCCAACACAGAAAAAGATAGAATTAAAGAATATAATTGTCAAATCGCTGCGGACGTTTTTATTGAAAACAGTCCAATGTTTTTACAAACTATACTCTATGCCCAACAACCCACGTCTCTGGAGGCAGCGTTTGGTAAACTTGTAAAGTCTAATTTAGTCAATTATTCAGGAGAAAGAGCACACCTTGGGATAGATAAAAATTCATACCAAAGGAACTATTTTCGCCAACGAACAAATTCTTACCGAATATTGCCAGTGAACGAGCAACATGTATTTAATAATCACCAGCATATGAATAGTTCGCACCAATTTCCTAGCGAACAATTCAATCGCAATAATACCAATTCGCATAATCTTCGGCAACAGCCGTCTTTGAACTATAGAAACAATAATAATCTAGGTTTTTCAAATCCTCATGATATGAGACTTAACAGTGATGTGTCAATGAACACTGCAGTATCCAGAGAAACTACACTGCATTTAAATAATCAACTTCCACAACAGGATTTTCGAATCCAAGCCTCGGAAAACAACTACCAATGGTTCAACTCACAAGCGGTAGGAAGCTTCTCAAATTCATTATACATACAGGAAGTACAATTTCTATTCTTGACAAAAGAATCATCCCTGAGCATCAAAAACGAACTTATCGTAGTCCGTTGAACAAAAAAACAATCAATAACAGTTTTAATACTTCTAAGTGCCTAAGAACACAACCTCCAGAAGAATTTAGACTCACAACTCCCGTTGAATGGAAGCTAATTTCTTTGACAGGAAAAGATTTCCAAGCTATCATTGGAAACGATATAGCGCACACTGTCGGCTTAGTCATAGATTATCGAATTTAAACCCTGTATAGTAACAATTTTCGTATACCTTTCGTGCACAATGCGGAAGAACAAATTTATTTCACAGAAGCTTTGAAAAATATTTATGATAAATAAAGAGTTAAATTTAATTCCTACAGAGGTCGAACATACTCTCGAAGAGAAACAACTAATGAAAAAAAATTTAGAGGAGTATAAAGATGTACAATATGACGAAACAAACAAATTAACTTTTACACATAATATAAAGCATTCCTTACCCCTTACTTCCGATAAACCAATATATCAACGAAATTATAGACTACCCTAAACTGTCCAAGATTTTCTTTCGAAACAAATTCAGGAAGATCTTGCACAAGGTATCATTCAACCTTCTCAATCACCGTATAATAACCCTATTTGGATATTACCAAAAAAGGGTGACACAGACTTGTGGTTGACTTTAGAAAACTAAATGAACTGACAGTTGAAGATAAATTTCCTATCCCACAGATAGACGATCTACTTGGAAAACTTGGGAATTGCCAATATTTTATGGCAATTGACTTAGCGAAAGGATTCCACCAAATTGAATTGGAACCTTCAGATAGGCACAAAACCGCTTTTTCCACTACTTCTGGACACTCTGAGTTCCTCCGTATACCATTTGGTCTGAAAAACGGTCCGGCTACTTTTCAGAAGTTAATGAATAACATTCTGCATGAGCATATCGGAAAAACATGTATTGTATATTTCAGTGGATCTTTACAAGAGCGTGAGGTAGCATTAAGAAAAATATGTAATGATTTTATGTCTAGAACCGATGAGAGATCGGTTCCGCGTTCGCACGTAGACGTAAAATCATTACAAATGGCGCCCAACGTGGGGCCAAAACATCCTAAGGGGATAAAAGATTCGCGTCTTCTGACGAGTTGGTCCTTTACGGAGGATGTGAGGGACTTTGGTACTCGAGCCTCACAAACAGGAGCAGTGGAGTTGTGTGATACACACTAGCAGTCGCTTCACGTGAGTTGTAGCTTCCGCTCTCCTTTGTTTGATTTTTTTTTCGCGACAGAATCCTTCCGATGTGTTGTCCCAGGCTAACCCCTGTAAGGACCTTCTATTTTCTTGATGGAACTTTCAGCCAGATGAGGTTTCTCCTGTCGGCCTGGACTCTCAAGAAAATAGAAGGCTACCTTGCCTTTATGTCGTGGAAGGATTCTACTTATTTCGTATGCGTGATAGACGAGTGGTATCGGTTCAACATTCGGTGGCGTATGCTGGAGTTGCGGAGCCCGGAATGCTTCGACGCGTCGGGAATTTTGACCGCGTACAAAACCGTTACGGTAGCTCTACCACTTGTCTCGTCGAGTCATTTAACGTAGTTTAGAGACGGTTTTTGTAATGTATGTGGGTATGGGGTTAATTATTGTAAATCGACCGAAAGCACCCTTTCTTCGGCAGACTACCACGCACTCTCATTTCCCTTTGGAGGAGTCGACTGCTGGAAGGGAAAGTAGCTGTCCAATATTTTTTTCCCCCACTATAAATAGCTCGCCACTATCGGCCACTAATTTAGTAGTAAGTTTTTTTTCACTTATATATTAGGGTTATAGTAGGAGCAATTATATTTTATATTGTTTTTTTTCCAGTAATACTAGCACCAACCACACACAGCATAAACAAATATGGCAACGAAGCGGACCCCAGATAAGCGTTGGACCAGATCCAAAACGGTCCAACCAGCTAACTGCGGGATCTGCTTTGAAGACGTAGTGGAGGGCGTACACAGCGTGCGATTGTAGTGCGGACACCTTTTCAATTGTGCTTGTGTCCAACAGCTCCTCCTCACGTCCGAGCTTTGCCCACTATGCCGGCGACCCATAGAGCGGACCGCCGTAGACGTCCCCCTCGGAACGCCCGTCCGAACGCGTGGAGCAGTGGCGAAAGGGGTCCCAGATGCCGAACCACCCCAATCACTGATGGACTTGCAAGGAGCCGTAGGCGGGGAAGTTCCTGCTGCAGTTGTCGCGGCCAAGGTTACACCCGCACCTTCCACCCACTCCATTGACACCCTCGTGGCGTTAATGCGAGATATGTCTGAGAGGATTGGCAACTTGGAGGGAAGGCTCCAGAATCTCCCGATGAGCCAACCACCCAGCCGCGTGAGAACTCCGCTTGGCTGGGAGCCCAATCCCAGTGCGGCTATGCCCCACTCTCGACCATCTGATCAATGGACCCTACCTCCAAGGAACTCGGGAATGGACCCCAGAGCTCCCGAGTATCGACCACGACACAGCACCGCACCTCCGTTGGTACCTCCAGTTCCCGAGGCAGTCCCTTACAACAGGTCAATCGAAGATGCGATTCCCCCCGGGAACGCATTGACACCTTAACGAGACCCGACGCCTCGTATCATGGAGAGTTGGCGCCTGAGCTTCACGGGTTTCAACGCTATGATATCAGCGGACCGGTTGGTACCATCTGTTGGCACTACTCAGACTTAACGTCTAGAACCGATGAGAGGTCGGTTCCGCGTTCGCACGTAGACGTAAAATCATTACAAATATTTTAGACATTGCGCAGAGCAAATCTTAAAATTCAATTGAACAAAACCAAATTCTTATCACGTTATACCGAATTTCTAGGGCATATCATTAAAGCACAGGGTATCAAACCTAATCCATCTAAGATAGACGCAATCCAAAAATTTCCGATTCCAAAAACCACTAAGGAAATTAAGAGCTTTTTGGGGTTAACAGGTTTTTATCGTAAGTTCATACGTGACTACGCGAAAATTGCCAAGCCAATGACCATATATTTACAGAAAGATAAAATAAGTTGGGTAGACAGACCTATGCTCATGTCAGAAGGGTTTCGTACTCAACTTACAAAATGCAGTAACCAGCAACGAATAAAATCAAGAAACACGTCATGTTCGAGGATCATATTATTATTATTAACAAAGTTGAAAGAATTTTGACTTCTGAGGTATTTGTTAAAGTTATACCCATAAATATCTCGCTTGATAATTTTTTCAGATTTTTTAGATCACGGGTGCCCGTTCGCGAGGAAGGAAACACGTTTTTCATGTATTTCCCCCCCTGTGCCTCCACTGAAGCAAAAACTGTCAGTTTAAGAACTGTTTTGAAAAGCTCTCATAGAGAACTTTCATTTGATACTCATATCGGCTACCTTTCATGAAATTTTTTTCAGGGGCCACTCCTCTGTACTGTAATCATCGATTCATGGCCTATTTTTTCGAATCCTAGAATGGTTACAAAGCCCTTTTGCTAGGAGCTCTCTCCTGCCTCTTCGACTTGTTTCAATTGTATGTACTCATCTTCATGATACCTAACATTCCTGAAATGTTCATGCAAATCCTAGCAAAGCTGTAATGTCTAAGTCGGTAAAAACCGCATATGGCTCCATAGCCATATGTTTCCATAGTAATAAAGAGCATATTGTTCCATAGTAATACAGGAAAATTTAAATCACTATAACTTCGTCAAATACAATTCGATCTTTATGAAATAGTCATCTGTTTGCCAAATTTTCTTGAATTTAAAGGTACCGTTTAGATTTTATTCAAGAAAACATAAAATCGATAAATCATACTATTACTAACAAAGTTGAGCGAATTTCGACTTCTCGCGTATTTGTTGTTGTTGTACTCATATAGGTCTCCATTCATGATATTTTTCAGATTTTTCGGATGGAAGGTGTCCAATCGTGAGGGGGGGGGGGATGCGAAAAGTTCGTACATTTCCCCTTCCCCTGCCCCCCTCGGTACAGATTAGGCAATTTTAAGACTTATTTTGAAAAGACCTCATTGAGACCTTTCCAATGACACCCTACTCGACTTCCAATGGTGAAAAATTTTTTCGAGGGGTCGCCTCCCTATATGGGGAGACCACTCTTAAACCGCTTTGAAACATTTTTCCACCCTTGAACTTTCAAGAGGTCACCACTTCTGACCTTTCCACAAAGTTTCATAGCTGTAGCCTCTATAGTTTCGGAGAAAAAGTGCTGTGACATACAGACGGACGGACGGACAGACGGACACAGGTCGTGATTGCAATAGGGTTTTGTATTTTAGTACAAAACCCTTAAAATCAACCTTAATAACCCATCTTATGTAGAATCCTTTAACAGGCTTAAAATGTATATTCAAAGTGAACCAATACTTATACATCCAGACTTAAGTAAACCCTTTACTGTAACTACTGACGCCTCAAACTATGCACTTGCTGCAGTATTGTCGCAAAACCAAAAACCGAAAGCATTTGCATCGCGAATACTTAACAAACATGAGATAAATTATTAAACGACTGAAAAAGAGTTATTGGCAATCGTTTGGTCCTTAAAACATTTCAGACCATACCTATTTGCCAAACGTTTTACTCTTGTAACAGATCACAAACACTTACTTTCTTGGATAATATTAAAGAAGAAAAAAGTAAACTCCAACGGTGGCGTTTAAGAATCAAAGAATATAATTTTAATATTCACCCATAAAGGGCAAAGAAAATCTTGTCGCAGATGCTCTGTCCCGTGTACAAATCTTTCACATGGAAGATAGCCATGAAAAACAAATTAAAAACCAAGAAGATAATGAATCCGTTGTAGCGACACAACATTGAGCCCAAGAAGACAACCCCCATTGTATATACATAGTATAATCGCTTTCAACAACAGATTTTCTTGTAGGAAGGAAAAATAAACTCAACTAAACTAATCAAGTACCAAGGGAAGAAGATACTGCATTTACAGTTCCAACAAATAACACCCAAAACAATTCAATATATACTTAAAATTCGTACCCTACAGCCATCAATTTCCCCAACAAAAATGTCCTTTTACTAGCTCAAACAGAATATGGTAACATGTGCATAGTATCAGCACCCAAAATACCACATAATTGCACTGAAACATTAATTGAAGAGCAAACAGCTCGGACTCATCAAAAATCTAGCCATCAAGGAATAGACAAAACATACGAGGAATTAAAAGCCAAGTATTACTTTCCGAAACTTAGAGAACTTGTGACTTTATATATAAACGCATGTGATATATGTAAGCGATCAAAGTAAATCCGGTTAAACTTGCATTAAAGAAACCAGAGTATCCAAACAAAGTTCGAGATACATATAACATTGACATTTGGTTCAAGGATAAAAATTATCCTTATATATCCATTATAGACAAGTTTAGTCAGTACTTGGCAATCTACCCCATCCAAAATCGGCAATGGGGTACAATCAACCATGCTTTATTAGATGTTTTTAATATTGTTACGTAATAATTTTGCGAGCTACTGTCGCAATTATTTTCACAACCATTAAGAACATAATGATCAACAAGCGAATGTACTCGAAAACCCACCAAGCGTGATCAACATCTGAAAGTGAGTCACTACCCCATTCATTAAGCTGCTCGAATATTCCAGGTAATTGACCAATGTACGAGAAATGAATTGAATTACTAGAGACCCTATATAATGCCGAGCTGAATGAATGGGGGGGTTCATTACAACCATGATAGTAAAAACTGCGATAGAGTGGAGCGCGAGGTAAAGGCGATATTTATTTTGTGATTGTGAAGTGATTCTGGTGGACAGTTGAAGTAAAAATTGATAGACGACTTGTAGAATAGTGAAATTATAAATTGTGCATTTTTAGTAAATAAACTCTTTTAACTTAATTTAAAAGACAGTGCGTTTTCTCTTTCCCGGAACATTAAAATTATTGGCCGCGAACCATAACACGCGACAATATGTTAGGTTTCCCTAGACATATCATTACTGACAACGAAAGTTCTTTAAGTTCTCCTAAAACTATTGACTGGCTTCAAAATAACAACGTCACAATTCACTTTGCATCCCCTCATGTTCATGATGGTAACGCTGATGTGGAAGTAGCCCATATAACTCTTAAAGAAAATATTCGCACCTTCCTCATTCAGCAAGTAGACGAGGATAAGAACCTACTGGAATTAAACCCTGTTCAGGAATGTGTTCGTATATATGATACAACAGTGAACTCGGCCCATAAAAAAAAACCCGCGAGTGTGATTCACCAACAAACACCAACCCCCAACTACGAAACCCATGCAAAATTACTACAAAATCAAGCTAAGCAAAATGAATATCACAATAAGCTTCGTAAAGAAGAACCCTTGGATGAGCAGTACATTGAAAACCCTAGCGCTACTAAATTACAACCCCGATATATCAAATATAATAATAAGCATAAGCGAAAAATACATCCTTAGCGCTTTTGAAGAGCTAAACGTTCCACACAATTAAGTCCTGCAAATATCGATACGCATTTTCCCAATACCAATTCAAACTCAATCAATTGAAAAGTATAGGGTTGTCCATTTTACGCTTGGGAAAGTAAAGCTAAAGAAAATACATAAAATATTCAGATGGAAACAAAATTTTTTATTCAATATAAAGATTGAACCTTGCCATTATACGTTTAATACAACATCATTCAAATGTCCTCCACGGGACCTCTTACAGGCCTCAATTCTTTTGAGGTAATTTTCAATGACTTTTCGGCACATTTCCGGCAATATCTCGGCCATAACTTCACGAATGTTGGTTTTCAATTGGTCAAGATTTTGAGGATTGTTCGCATAAAGACGATCTTTCACACAGCCCCATAAAAAGAAATCCAAAGGTGTTAGGTCGCAGGATCATGCGGGCCATTTGACATCACTCAATCTCGAAATTACGCGTCCTAGAAATTTCTCTTGCAAAAGTGCTCGATTAGCCTGTGTTATGTGGCCTGTGGCTCCGCCTTGTTGAAGCCACATGTTTTCCAGATCATAATCTTCAATTTCTCTCCAAAAATAATCGGTTAACATCCGTCCATAGCGGTCAGAATTGACTGTAATGGCTCTTTCTTGATCGTTTTCAAAAAAATACGGGCCAATAACCCCACCAGACCATAATGCACACCAAACGGTCACTTTTTGCGGATGCAAAGGCCTTTCTGCGATCACTTGAGGATTTTGAGAGCCCCATATGTGGCAATTCTGTTATACACGTAACCACTGAGCGAAAAATGAGCCTCATCACTAAAGAAAATTTTGTTCGAAAAATCGTTATCAATGGCTTGTTGTTCAATCACCCAATTCGCATACATTCTGCGTTGAGGCTTAAGTTCTTGAGTGAGTTGGATTTTGTACGGATGGAGATGCAAATCCAAATGCAAAATCCACCACAATGAGCCGTAAGACAAGCCCAAATGTTGAGCACGTCGAGGAATCGACAAATTCGGGTCTTCCTCCACACTTTGAGCAACGACAGCGATATTTTCAGAAGAACGAATGTTGCGATGATGCACAGGCCTTGCAATATCAATAACCGATCCAGTGTCTTCAAATTTTCTCACTGTGTTCGAAAATGTTTGCTGTGTAGGTCGATTAGGTCGACCGTAGTCGGCTCGTAAAGCCCTAATTGTTGATACAGCAGAATCACGATTTTTATAATAAAATTTAATAATTTTAACGCGTTCTTTGACTGTTAAGGGGTCAATTTTCTGAATGGCAAACCTTCTCCTAAAAAAAACGCATTTTGGATGACATTTAATTCTGACAGATGTCAAATGGTAGGGTTATACTTTCCTACCACGAAATGGATAACCCAGTATAAACTAAAATTCTCGACTACAGCTTTTCAAAAAACCAATATAAAATACATATAGAATTTATTTTACTCCTGAAAAATAAGAAACGACTCTCTAACAGAAAGACATCTCATTTAAACTTTAAATTTATCATATTAGTACTCCAGATACATGTGTAACCCAAATAATCGTATCCTCTTTATTATCATTTTATGTCTCTCAAATAATTACAATAAGTTTCTAATAACATTCTTTGAACAATTAAATATATAGTTGAAATCATGTTGAAATGAAATAAATGAAACTGAAAAAGAAACTTGAAATAGACAAATTTCATTTTTTAAATAAATTTTTTTTAGTAATATGGAAAAATCGAGAAAGATTTTAATTATAAGTGATGGAGTAGTTACATTATGACATATCATAAAATATCCGCCGCCACGTCAAAGTACAGGCGACGGGAAATATGTACTCTCAATTAGCATACATGTCATAAAACATCTCGTAATTCTTATAATTTGCATGTAATAAAACAACTTTCGCCCTGTAACAGACAGGACGTGTGAAAAACCCATCATGCATTAAGGATGAGATTTTTTTAAGATAAGATTGTAAATAATCTAAGTAGGTAAGAAAAAGTTATAGTATTTAAGCCGAGATAATTTAAGTTCTTCCCTCAGTTTAGTTTTGTATTCTCAGATAAGAAGAATAAATCGTTAGTTGCGTACTTTTTTTCTCTTAATTGTTCCCGGCAAAGACATACCTTCAAATGAGCATATAAGTTCTGCGCATGCCTGAAGTTCCTTTGCAAATCTTATCGCAGTGTGTTCATCTTTGCGTCTAAGAGTCGCTGGTGTCGACAGTAAAATTGCAATGTGGCCGAACACTTAGAAGTTATGTCCTTGTCAGGTATTATCCGCGAGTACCACAAGAATGTGTGACTTGAAAATTATTATGCTCAAATAACCGATTTTTTAGAAAAAAATCGAGAAACCTTGCGACAACCAATTCTCGCGAGAGAATTTGCAAAGTCGTATGGTGTAGGCCTCCATTTAAATTATGATAGTCGCACACCTATCTTGTCATAGTCTGCTCCCATCTTTAGAGTCATGCTCACACTCACTTCATGCTTAATGAGTTTGATAAATATACTTGCGCCGCAAGAGAGAAAAATATGCAAAAATTAAAGCAATTTTAAAGATCTTCAGTTCTCAAATGATTTTTGACTTCATTTATATTGGTTTTAAAGCCAGCTTTAAGCACAAAGAATGTTTCCAATAGAAAAATAGAGCCAAATCTTTTTTTACCGTTTGCGTCGAGATTTGTGAGTAAGCAGTTGTCAGTAACATATTTACACGTAGAAGTCAATTTGGCAGTATTATTCCATTCTATTTTCATACAGCGCACTTAAAATATCATATTTTGAATTTCCGTTTAACTTATTCGTGATGAAACGCTCGACTCGTCTTTGCTGATTCCAAACATTTTTGATTCTGTAATCGAAAAGTATTCTGAAATATCCAACTTCAGCTTCATCGGTTCAGCGGTAAAAACTCGATTCGAGCTACAATCGGGTGTTCTGCTAAATACTAGACAGGTGCTTTCTAAAGAAGAATAGTTTACTTTAATGCCTGCTCACCTTTACTTATTTGCCACTTAAAAACCCGTCCTCGCATGAAGTAGTTCAGCAACATCAGGCGCCTGCTGGTATCTTTTCAAAACTGATTTATGACCGAAATGATGAGGCTATGTCTGAAAAAAATGTTTACAAGTGGTATAGTGAGTTTCAAACCGGCCGTGAAAGTGTCAAAGACGAAGAGCGTCTTGGGCGACCATCAACCTCTTCTCTTCTTCGGTTATCGTGGTGTTGTGCATTAGGAATTCCTTCTGCCGGGCCAAACAGTCAACAAGGAATATTATTTGAACGTTATGCGTCGTTTGCGTAACGCTATCCGCCTAAAAAGGCCGGAATTGTGGAAAAACAATTCTTGGTTTTTACACCACGATAATGCACCATCCCATACTGCACTCGTAATTCGTGATCGTTTCCCCAAAAACTCAACCCATATTGTTCTGCAACCACCGTATTCACCTGATCTGGCGCCGTGCGACTCCTGGCTGTTCAACAAGCTCAAAAGACCGCTCCGGGGACACCGTTTTGATACGATAGAGGAGATTCGAACCGCAGCGAAGACGGAACTGAAGGCCATCCCAGAAACGACGTGTATCTTATACACGAATGAATATTTTGACATGTAAATTTGACATAAATATCCAGATCCTTCGACGCGCCCAGTTTAAATTCAAATGTCACCTTAGTTTTTGGTCACAGTAGTAGTGTTTCTTAACAGTCACGTCAAACTAAAATACATTAGATGTAATTGAAAATGCGCTTAATCTGATTTTTCCTCACCAATCAAATGAAGCTTCGGAGTATAAATTCTCAGACTAATCGGTTAAGCGGTTATATTTCGGTAAAAAAGTGCTATAATTGAAGATCCTAATCGTTACTGCTGTTAATTGAAAGGCATCAAAAAGAAATTACAAACGGTTGATTGATTTTGATTTGGATGACATCTGTCTTTTGACACGAAAACATTCGTTTAATTGAACGAAGAAATCGTTCAATTGTTAGTCGGACATCCTTTTTCTTTCAATGCGAAGTATTTACTGGTCAGCTAATGGCGGTTCTTTACTGTTTTACTTTCGTCGAATTTGTAAGATGTTCCCCATGCCCTGTCTATGCACGGTGTCACACATACTATCTCACGCGCCGGCAAGTCACATTATTCAGAAATTTGTAAGAACTAACCCTACTTGTTAGTCATTGTATTATGGTTTCAGTGTCAGGGGAAGATATTGGCTCCGAATCTCAAAGTTCAGTTGTTAGCAAAGCTTGCTTCTATGCGCAAAATGGTCTCAATTAAATTCAGCCTGCACAAATTTACCCCCGAATTATGTACTGCGAATTCCAGCTTCAGCAAAAATTGATCTATGCAATGCATAATGCAGATTTTCCTCCCACGATGCTTGCAGTCAAGCTTGTGAACTGACCCCACAAAACTTGCCGTCTTTTCAGTTCCGCCGCTCAAAGACACTTTGCGAGAATTCTTGAAAGCAGTCGTTGTGCATCTATCGGATGAAGAGTTAGCTGAAATGGAATGATTAGCTAAGGAATTGAAAAGTCGGAAATTATTGCGAAGTTTAATGTTTGAGTTTTTTTTTATATTCAAATGATAGCAACAACACGATAAGAACTGCATGCAGCTGGACAAGATTCACTCGACCGGTTTGGGATGCTCTTGCATGTTAGGGAGTTGCTCAAAAATCGGCCAGGTGGAGCGAAGGGCTACTATGCGTTTGTTGCGAGAACGAGGAGTTTTATCTTGTCCGTTGTAGGAGATGGTGGGTCGCTGGAACCCAAAAAAATAAATAAAAGTGTGGAACATTTCGCTAACCGGAATATCGTCTGCTCGCCGTCTCCACACGTGAATGTAAATGAATTAGTTCTCTTCTGGGCAAAAAAGCCCACATGAAAGTTTTTCCAACAGCAAAAATTGGATTGAATCAAGCACGAGAGTGGACATCACAACATCCCCGCGATGCAGCTCATATTTTCATCGTGGTCCCCTCATTCTATTGTGCACTTACCATTTCTCACTAGTTTAGTTCTGAAATTACAAAACATCGGAGAACCGCAAAATTGAAATTAAAATCCCCAAGTGAATTGAATGTTTTTACGTTAATTGTTCGGCACATATGGCATGGAAATCGTTTTCCCTTTGATAGTGAGAAGTGTCTACATTTTTAAAGTTTTCTAAATTAAGTTTCAAAGTATAATAAAACTAATGACATAAGTTTCAGTAGTTTACTAAGAACGAAATATATACTCGTACAATAGTAACCACAAACGGCACAAAAATTATTCTGGGTGATTTCAACGCTAAGGTTGGCAATGAGCTTTCTCATCGGGGAACGACTGGAGAATATAGCCTCCACGATGAAACAAATGACAACGGCCAGCGCCTGATCGACTTTGCATGTAGCAGAAATCTAGTCATACGTTCAACTTGCTTCCCACATCGACGCATTCATAAAATTACCTGGGTATCACCGGATGGCAACACACAAAACCAGATCGATCATGTTCTGACCCAACAACGTTGGGCCTCGAGCATACTTGACGTCCGTACATACCGAGGAGCCAATTGTAACTCAGATCATTACCTGATCAAATTAAACTATCGATGTCGTATGTCAAAGGCATATTCAGCGAAGACCAGCCCGCTACAAAAATTTGACATCGAAAGGCTCCAAACGACGTCTGTGGCCGAAAACTTCACGGAGACCCTCGACAACCAGCTGGCATCGTTAAAGACGAGCAACGAGCTCTGGATGGAAGTGAAAGCGGCTATCAGGATTGTGGCAAAATGGACGATCGGACATCAAGCCCGGCGCAAGAGGAATGATTGGTTCGATGATGAGTGCCAGAATGCGTTAGATAAAAAGAATCAGGCGTACGAAAAATACGTAGGTAGGAAAACCAGGAAGAAGAGAGAACACTATGAAAATTTCAGAAGAGTAGCGAATAAGATAATTAGGATTAAGAAAAGAAAATACTATGACGACCAATTGAGAAGTATAGATGTAACTTTAGCGAGCAATAACACAAGACAAGCATACAAAGTAGTGAAAAGCGTGAAACGTGGTTATCAGCCCATAAGCATGCTCTGTCGTGATGACAGTGGCAATATCATCGTTGATGAAATCAAGATTAAGGAAAGATGGGCAACATATTTCAAGCACCTCCTTAATCCTCCGCACAGCTCCAGAACATCGGAGCCTCTAGATGTCTGCGGAGAGCTTCCATTGGCCCCACCAACTCTGGATGAAGTTTGTTCCGGGCCGGGCATTGATGAGATTCCTGTGGAGCTCATCAAATATGGTGGCAGTAGTGTTCACAATGCTCTTCACAAAGTCATCCAGCAAATTTGGCAACAAGAACATATGCCGAAAGAGTGGAGCCAATCAATTATATTCCCTATCTACAAAAAGGTGACAAGCTACAGTGCGAAAACTGTAGAGGCATATCACTACTTTGTACGGCGTACAAAATATTTTCAAAGATCTTAGAAAATAAAATCGGGTCATACGTAGGTAGATCAACAGCAGACCAATTGTTCACGGTCAAGCAGGTACTTGAAAATTGCTGAGAGTTTAACATAGACGTACACCAAATTTTCGTTGACTTCAAGCAAGCATAAGACAGTATTGATCGTAACGTACTACACCAAATAATGCTTGGTTTTGGCATCCCAGCCAAATTAGTCCGTCTCACCAAAATGACAATGACGTCAACGACCTCCAAAGTCCGCATCAATAACCAACTCACCGATGCCTTTGACACAAATATCGGACTAAAGCAGGGAGATGGGCTGGCCCCATTGTTATTCAATTTGGCTCTGGAGTACGTCATACGGAAGCTACCCGTAGATACGCGAGGTACATTATTATACAAGTCGTGCCAGGTAGTGGCCTAGCGGACGACATCAACATTCTGTCACAGTCATTAACAACTGCTAAAGAACTCTTCCTGAAACTCGATAGCGAAGCAAAATTAATAGGGCTAGTAGTAAAACAAAGCTCATGACGCAGTCAAGGAAAGGTACCCCAAATACACAAAATATCACACTTGGCGAATACAGTATCGAAAATGTTAGCGAATTTGTGTATTTAGGCTCCAAAATAATGAAAACGGGCAATGAAAGAGACGAAATACGCCGAAGAATACAGCTCGCAAATAAAATTTTCTATTCAGTATTGACAATCTTGAAGACCAGCTGTATACACAGGAAAACAAAGACGCAAGTATACAAATCTGTGATAAGACCTGTGTTATGCTATGGATGTGAAACATGGACCCTAACCCAAGCATTCGCAAATATATTGAGCACCTTTGAGCGACGGCTCCTGAGGTGAATAATAGGAGCGAAGCTAGACGGGGACCAAAGGCGAACTCAATACAACCATGAGCTGTGTGAAATTTTTGACGAACCGGAGGTCTCAAGGATTGTAAGACTGCGGAAGCTGAAATGAGCTGAACACATGAATTGTATGGACGAACAACGGATACCCAAGAAGGTATTCGTTGGGATAACTGAAGACCGGTGGCCAGTGAGGAAACCGAGGAAACGCTGGTCTGACTCGGTCGACGAAGACAGTTCATCGCTGCTTGGATTTTGGAATTGGATGACGCGGTCGACGGACCAAGACAGTTGGAGGCGCTGTTTGCAGCAAGCGAAGGCCCAAGAGGGGCTGTAGTGCTAAGAAGAAGAAGAAGTGAAATGGAAACGGATATCGACTTAAAACATCCATATGTGGTATCCAGCCTCCAGCGCAATGCTCAATCACATAGTCAAATAGCTCCAAAATAAGCACCCACCTAGCGACCTTCAGTGTCAAAGTTTTCTTGTCCATAGCCTTTTGAAATGCACAGTTGATTCCCAACAGTTAAACACTAAATTTCTCTAATGCAGTCATTATTGCCAGAACGTCCAGCTCGTAGCTGTAATACGTTTTTCTTGTGGCCCTGTTTTCCTGCTTAAAAGTGGCTCCTGAAAAAAACTTACACCGAATGTAGGCAATATAGGTATTAAATGAAAGGGCCTAGTGAGGGCTTTTCAAACAGGTCTTAAACTGCGAAGTTTAACTTCGAGGAGTGCAGGGGGAGGTGAAATATACGAATATTTTGTATCCCCCTCCCTCGCGACTGGACACCTTTGACCTAAAAAATCTGCAAAAAATCAAGGAGGCAAGTCCCAAGGGTAATAAATACCTCAGAAGTCAAAATTCGATCAACTTTGTTAATAATAGTACACCTTATAAATTTTAAGTTTTTGCCTATAAAATTCAAACGGGACCCTAAACTTCCCAAGAGTTACAATTTAAGTTTTCTGAAAGCAGCTGCCCGTGCCCTGAAAATTTCACAATTGAAAAATAAACGACTTACAATTACAATTACAACACATTAACACGTAATACTAGGGAGATGCACATTTGCAATGGACCTAAACACTACAAAATCAAATGATAGGAATTTTCATAAAAACTTTAGAAATGGTTTGCAATATTGACATTGTTACATGTACAAATAATTCTGCGAGCTACTGTCGCAATTGTTTTCACAACCATTAAGAACATCAACAAATGAATTTACTCGAAACGACGAGAACCCACCAAGCATTATCAACATCTGAAAGTGAGTCACTCCCCATTCATTACGCTGCTCGAATGTTCCCACTAATTCACCAATGTACGAGAACTGAGTTGAATGATTAGAGACCCTATATAAAGGCGAGCCGAATGAATGGGGAAATCATTCATCCGACCACGATAAGAACTGCGATAGTATGTGGAAGCGATATTGTTCGAGTAATAGACAAATGATTGTGAAGTGATCTTAGAAGACAATTGCGATAGAAATTTAATTGACAAGTGAAAGTTAGATTCTAATTAAAATTATGAAATAGTTAAAATAGTGATTGTGCAGTTTTTTAGTAAATAAATAAACTCTTTTAATTTAATTTAAAAGATATTGCGTTTTCACTTTCCCGGAACATTAAAATTATTGGCCGCGAACCATAACACGCGACAATATGTTATCATGACTAATCAAGCAATAGGGTCAAAATACTTGAAACAAAATGGCGGCAAATTTAAATACATAATAACCAGGATTTCGTTTTTCGAACTCAATCGGGAATCTGTATATAATTCAAGTTTTGATACTTAGAGATATTGTTTGAGTTACTAATTGGTTCACAAAACCTTTCTACTTCAACTTGTTATTTTATTCTATATATGGTAGCTTTATGTATTAATAAACTTCTTAAACTAGAAGCAAGCCTCGCCGCTGAACACTATTTTCTGATCTGAAATTGAGTCAAACTAGTCCAGCTTGTTTCATGGTAATTTTAGATAATTTGGTAGCGATTTCCAAGTGTAATAATAATTTCTTTGAAATCGAGCTCAGTATGACAGTTTTTTAGGGTTTTGTACTAAAATACAAAACCCTATTGCAATCAAGACCTGTGTCCGTCTGTCCGTCCGTCCGTCTGTATGTCACAGCACTTTTTCTCCGAAACTATAGAGGCCACAGCCATGAAACTTTGTGGAAAGGTCAGAAGTGGCGACTTCTCGAAAGTTCAAGTGTGGAAAAATTTTTCAAAAGGGTTTAAGGGGGGTCTCCCCATATAGGGAGGTGACCCCTCAAAAAAAAAATTTCAGCATTGGTATTCGAGTAGGGTGTCATTGGAAAGGTCTCAATGAGATCTTTTCAAAACAAGTCTTAAAATTGCCTTATGAGTACTAAGGGGAGCAGGGGAAGGGGAAATGTACGAACTTTTCGCGTATCCCCCCCTCGCGATTGGACACCTTCCATCCGAAAAATCTGAAAAACATCATGAATGTAGGCCTTAATGAGTACAACAACAACAAATACATGAGAACTCAAAATTCACTCAACTTTGTTAATAATGGTATGATTTATCGATTTTATGTTTTCTTGAATAAAATCTAAACGGTACCTTTAAATTCAATAAAATTTAGCAAACAGATGACTATTTATAAGATTGATCTTTTCTGAAAGTTTCATAAAGATCGAATAGTACTTAATGAAGTTATAGCGATTTGGATTTTCCTGTATTACTATGGAACAATATGCCCTGTATTACTATGGAAATGCGCTGCGCTGTATTGCTATGGAGCCATATGCGCTTTTTATCGATTTAGACACTACAGCTTTGCTAGGATTTGCATGAAAATTTCAGGAATGATAGGTATCATGAAGATGAGTACATGCAATTGAAACAAGTTGAAGAGGCAGGAGAGAGCTCCTAGCAAAAGGGCTTTGTCACCATTCTAGGATTCGAAAAAATAGGCTATGAATCGATGATTACAGTACAGAGGAGTGGGCCCTGAAAAAAATTTCATGAAAGGTAGCCGATATGAATATCAACTGAAAATTCTCTATGACAGCTTTTCAAAACAGTTCTTAAACTGACAGTTTTTGCTTCAGTGGAGGCACAGGGGGGGAAATACATGAAAAATGTGTTTAAAAAAAAAATCTGGAAAAATTATCAAGGGAGATATCTATGGGTATAACTAAAACAAATACCTCAAATGTCACAACTCTTTCAACTTTGTTAATAATAGTATGATCCTCGAATTTCACATTTTCTCCAATAAAATCGACTTGGACATATTTCTTGATTTTATTGGTTGCTGGTTACTGCATTTTGTAAGTTGAGTACAAAACCATTCTGACATGAGCATAAGTCTGTCTACCCAACTTGTTTATAGTTGATTTTCGGTAAGTTATATCGACAAAAATGAAAAAATCACCATCTAGGGTACAGCTCAATATGCGCACATCGAAAAGTTCGAAAGGAGGGTAAATGTACAAACGCTTTGTTTACCTTCTCCTCGTGAGGATTAAAAAAAATCATAATGTTGGTTCGTTATAACTGCAATGGTTGCTAATACATACCTCAGAGCTCTAATGTCAAACTATTTAAAAAGGATTTGTCCGCTAATTGATGAGTGGTTAAGTCTATTAAAATTTATTGAATTACCTTGCGGATCATGTAACGAAGTTTACATTGGACAGACAGGTAGATCCTTTGAAAGAAGAATGTACGGGCATCATTATAATTATAAAAATAAGGATGGGGTTTCTAATTGAGCAAATTATTTGTTGTTGATGAACCATAATTTATGCAATGACTTTGGTATCCTACATATCGCTGAAAAGGACAAAAATTAAATGCATTGGAAAGTCTGGAAATAAATCAAAGAAAAACGTTTAATATTTTACTGAATGACCAATTCGACTTAAATAGTTAGCCTCTATTAAACTTGAAATGTATGGTTATGTTATATTTATTTATTTATACTATATTTATTGTATCATTAACGCTAGTTGTAGTGATTTCTATGAAAATAGTCACCAACTGTTAAAATTGTTAGTTCTATTTATTAATACATGTATTGTGTAATGTACGGTTCATATTGTATTAACATATTTATTTTATCATTGCCGTTAGATCCAAGCTGTAGTATTTAAAATAAATTATATAGTGAAGGTAAACTGAAACGTGTTTTTTATTTCTTAACGACGAACTTTCAAAAAGTAACGGCTTAATCCATTGAATATTTCAAGGAAATGAAATCGACTTGTTGTTTATAGCAGTTAGTTTGCCAACTTTTAGGCGTTTTGCGGAATTTCTCCAGTAAAACTGCGATAAAGCTTTTCAACTTATTAATATAGCTTAACATGGGTATCAAACATTGTGGTACGAGTAGTACATACAGGAGACGGCGAAAGTTTAAATTCATGAAGCCACGAGTTTTGCCTTTGCTATTGTCATAGAGGTATATATAAAATAATTTACGCAGGAGCCGAGTTTTCGAAATAGAGCAATATTAAGGAGTCAATAGAATTAATTTGAGATTTTCAGGCATATCAGTCGAGATAATGTATTCATTTAGTTTTGCCAGAGATAGCAAAAAATTATTAAGGAAAACTTATTCATTCACATTCACCTAGGTTGGACAAAAATATGTAAACTTAAGATGCTATTTAAGTCTAAAATTTCATTATATTTATAAAAATCTCCATTAAATTCCAATATTTGGAATGTTTCCTTTAGAATTGTCATAGCAATGTAATAATAGCGCAATATGAATCAAATTCCATTTTAAATGTTCTGTGAATAATAATTTTGAAAAGTGATCCTTAGTGGACAAAGATGTTTTTAGAACATTGTAAAAAGTATTTTTCGTAGGCACACTTAGCTCGTGCCTGTCAATTCTTCCATGCATCACAGCAAGTTTCCTTTGAAACCATAGAAACTGTAATCATCAAATTTTACGAAAAGGTCAGAAGCAATGATGGAATGAAGTTTAGACCTTACAAAAATTTTCAATGATATTGAGGGACCGATTAGATAGGATGTCCTAGTAATCAATGTCAAGCCGGCTGATAGGCCCAGCCATGATAGTTATCAGAAAAATGTTAAAAAATTGATCATGGACTTTTCAAAATTAAAGTATCAAAAATAAACCGGAAAAAATTACAACCTGCGATGATCTTTCAAGTTATGTGACTACAAATATTAATTTTGCTTCGATTTTTTCTGTAATGTTATCAAAAATAACCCTTCTCTAAATCACAGTTTAAAATTTGAACATAACTGCAAGAACACAAGAGAAGCATACAAAGTAGTGAAAAGCCTGAAAGTGGTTATCAGCCCAAAAACACGCTCTGTCGTGATAACATCTGAAATATCATCGCTAATGAAACCAAGATTTAAGAAAGACGGGCATCATATTTCAAGAACCTCTTTAATCCTGCGCACAGCTCCAAAACATCGGAGTCTAAAGCTGTTTGCGGAGAGCTTCCATTGGCCCCACCAAATCTGGATGAAATTTGTTCCAGGATAATAAAGCGATCAATCGATACCCGATGAGATTCCAGTAGGGTTTATCAAATATGGTGGGAGTTCTGTTCATGAAGCTATTCACAAAGTAATCCAGCGCAAGAGTGGAGCCAATCAATTATATTCCCTATCCACAAAAAAGGTGACAAGTTACAGTGCAAATATTAAAGACGCATATCACTACTTTGTACGGCGTACAAAATATTTTCAAAGATCTTAGAAAATAAAATCGGATCATATGATAACAGTATTATTGGGGAATGTATGGGTGGTTTTAGAGCAGGTAGATCGACTAGAGGCGGATTAGTCACAGTCAAGCATGTACTTGAGAAATGCTGGGAGTTCAACATAGACGTACACATAATTTTTGTTGACTTTAAGTTAGCATAGGACAGTATTGATCGTAACGTATTGTACAAAATAATGCTTTGCTTTGGCATCCCAGCCAAATTAGTTCGTCTTGCCAAAATGACATTGACGTCGACGACCTCCAAAATCCGCATCAATAACCTACTCACCGATGCCTTGACACAAAAATCGGACTAGAGTAGAGAGATGGGCTGGCCCAACTGCTATTCAATTCGGCTCTGGAGTACGTCATAACGAAGCTACCAGTCAATACACAAGATACTCGTACATTGCTATACATGCTGAACCAAGTAGTAGCCTATGCAAATGACATCAACATTTTGTCACGATCATTAAAAACTGCCAGAGAACTCATCCTGAAACTCGACAGCGAAGCAAAACTAGTAGCGCTACAAATCAATGAAAATATAACAAACGTCATGACGCAGTCGAGGAAAGTACCTAAAACACACAAAATAACACACTTGGCGAATACAGTATCCAAAACGTTAGCAAATTTTTGTATTTTGGTGCCAAAATAACGAAAACGGGTAATGAAAGAGACGAAATACGCCGAAGAATACAGCTCGCAAATAGAATATTTGATTCAGTTTTGACGATCTTGAAGATCATCTGTATACAATTGAACGCCTTTGAGCGACGGGTCCTGAGGCGAATAATCGGAGCGAAGCTAGATGGGGACCAATGGCGAATTCGATACAACCATGAGCTGTATGAAATGTTTGACGAGCTGGAGGTCTCAATGATTATAATACTGCGGAAGCTGCAATAAACTGGCCACGTGGATTATATGGACGGACAACGGATACCCAAAAAGGTATTCGTTGAGAGAACTGAAGGGCTGAGATCAATGGGAAATGGCCACATTTTCCAGCGGACTTTGATGAAACTTGGAATTATGGATATCTGTGCCAAGTTTTCATATTGTACAAAGAGTTATCAACAGCGGATAAAAAATAAAAAAGTCAAAATATTCAAACCTCACTTAAAAATTTAGTATTTTGCCCTGTCAAGAGCTAGCCAATATGGGTGTCAAATAAAACGTTTAAGTGAGAATCTTTTCAAAAAGGTTCTAAACAAGAGGCATTTGTCCTGCTCCCTCGCAGCTGGACACATTTGGTCAGAAAAATCTGAAAAAAAAACACGAGAGTAGGTCTTTGTAAGTACAAGGCTAACAAATACCTCAAAAGTTAAAATTCGATCAACTTTATTAATAAAAGTACATTTTATGAATTTTGCATTTTCATCTATCAAATTGAAGGATGACCTTTAAATTTGCGAGAAATTTTTATCTCAATTTTCTGATGTAAAACGGTTCAGAAACCGTTTCATAAAATCGAGCGGTAAGCAGTTAAGTTATAGGCGATTGAAATTAATCAATTAAAATAAAAAGTACACGTGATACTGCATAAATACACATTCGGAAAGGGTCCAAACAGTAGATATATGTAAGAGTTTCGATAAAAATTTTAGAAATACTGGTAAGTCTAAAAAGTATTGAGACTTTTTTGTCATTTTTCGATTGAATATTTCTTTAATTTAAAATAGATTTTATTTAAGTACAAATTGTCCATTATTATCTATGACCTTTTACTATTTTTTGGATTGAGCCATTATTCCATTTTAGTGGAACTTCTTTGGTTTATCGGCGAAAAACTTCCTTTTTGAAGTGAACTTCTTTTCATTTAGGAAGTTTTGCAGAGACCGAAACAAATGGTAGCCTGATGGTGCAAGGTCTGGACTATAGAGCGGATGCATCAAATCTTCCCAGCCAAGCTCTGTCAGCTTTTGCCGGGTCATCAAGGATGTGTGTGGTCTGGCATTGTCATGATGGAAGACAACGGCCTTTCTATTGATCAATTCTGGCCGGTTTTTTGAATTGGTTGTTGCAATCTGGTTAGTTCCTGACAATACTAAGCTAAATTGAGTGTTTGGGCAGGTTCTAGCACCTTATGATAAATAATTCCCTTCCAATCCCACCAGGACACAGCATAATCTTATTTGGTGTCAATCCTGGCTTTGAAGTCGTTTGTGATGATTCAATTTTGTTACCATGATCTTTTTCGAACAACATTCTTGTATCTTACCCATTTTTCATCGCCTTTAATGATTTGCTTCAAAAATGGCTCGATTTCGTTGTGTTTTATTAGCATTTCGCAAGTGGAAATTCGGTCGATCAAATTTTTTTGTGTTAATTCATGCGGCACCCAAACGTCGAGCTTCTTTGTGTATCCAGCGTTATGAAAATGGTTCAAAACTGTTTAGCGTTGGATATTCAGTTCCTTAGCCATGTCATGGCTGCTTATGTGTCGGTCTTCTACAATTTTTTTAAAGATTTCATTGACTTTTTCAGTGATTGGGCGACCTGAGTGAAGTGCATCTTTGACATCAAAACTTTCAGAATGAAGCGAACCATTTCTTGGCTGTGGCTTTTGATAAAGTATCTTGACTGTAGACACCACAAATTTTTTCACGAGCCTGCGATGCACTCTGATCTTGATTGTAGTGATATGGTAAAATTCCACTCATTTTTAAATGAATACAACTTTTGACACGAATGACGAAAAACAAAACTGTCCGCATGAAAATTGTAGACTGACATGTCACCTTTCAAACGCATGTCAGTTTGACTCAATCTGATTAGTATTGCCCGATATATGACTCCGAACACCATCTAGTGACAAAAAAGGCTAAATACTTTAAGAATATCCATAATATAAAGAAGTCTAAGTAGCAGGAGAGTGCGCCTACCAGAAAGATATTCCAAAATTATTAATAAGCCAATCAACGTCTTTTGAATATCAATACTTTACTCATATGTCACATCCATTGAAATAAGCTCGGAATGCTAATAAACTGTTATGTAAATTAACTTGCCGCCATGTTATTGTGTTTGTTTTTGTAATTGATAAATTTTCAATCTACTGTAACTTGGCTTTTTATCACTTCATTTTCATGAAATTTTCAGAAAACCTACATTTGATATTAGGTTATTCATATGGCATATTTAAGGGTCATCTCTCAATTTTAAAGATGAAAGCCTAATAGCCACAAAATATATTATTACTGATGAAGTTGATCGAATTTTAGCTTCTGAGGTATTTGTTAGTCTTATATTTACACAGGCCTACTTCCTTGATAATTTTCAGGTTTTTAGAATCCATAAATCGCGGGGAGGGACACTAATTTTTGGAACATGTCCCCTCTGCGTGCACTCTTGTAAGTGAAAAGTGTCAGTTTAAGAGCTGTTTTGAAATGCCCCAGTTAAAACCTTTCATTTGCTACCCATATTGGCTAACTTTTGTGAACATTTTTTTGAAGGTCACTCTCCTAAATGGGGGGTACCCCTTTAAAACTTTTATAAAAATTATTTTATGCTCCAACTTTTAAGGGAGTACCACTTTTGATCTATACAACAAATTTTATACTTCTAGCTGATGTGGTTTGCGAAAAACCTTGCTGTGACACACTGTCGGACGAACGGACCCACAGGTCGCGATTTTAGAAGAGTATTAAAAAATTATTTTACAATAACCTAAAAAGTGAAGGTAATATGTGCAACCTTCTCGTGATTGAATGCTTTTGAGCTGAAAATTCCAGTAGGAAGATCTTTATAGGGAAAAGATCAAAATACCTCAAAATGCCATAAAATCGTAACGGTATCCTTTAGCTTTTCAAAAGTTGGTAGTGATGTGAATTAATCTAAGCTCCTTGCACGTGAACAAATTTAATTATCTGGTATCTGGTTTGTTTTTCTTTTAGCACTACAGCCTCTTTCGGGCCTTTGCTTAGAGGTAGTTAGAGTATCTCATTATCTCGATCAAATATATCAGCTCTCGAGAAAGTGACATGGTCAGGACCACACTTTGGCCGTATGTCCACCCGCCCAGCTGCTATGCATTATAATCTTAAACCAGTGCGTATCATAATTGAGCAGGCTTGAAGTCTGTCCGAAGAATCACTTGAAACAAATCTCGTTGTCGCCAGCGGGACTCGAACCAGCGACCTTTGGCTTACGCAGCAAGTACTCTAACCGCTGCACTACACGGAGTATCTTTTTTTAATTTATTTTTTTTTTATTTTTTATATTTCAGATCTATTTTACAGAAAACATTCTAATTACAAAATAGATAGACAAAAAGCTAACACAAAAGAAAGCTACAATTAAACGCAAAATAAACATTATTACAAAAGATATGAACGAAAGATAATTAGGCAAAATTGAAAATGGTAACGCAATAAAAATTAGAAATTAAGAATCCTACGCAGCTTGGACTTGAACATTGCAAGCGACTCTAAAGGAGGACCAAGCTGAAGGTATTCATGGTCTCAGACGAGTTGGACCAATGGGGAATGAAAATAAATATCTGTACGCGCGAAAGGAATTGTGTAAAAATGAGTAGATCTAGCTCTAGATGGAGGACGTATGCTAATCGCGTTTAGAATATCCGATGATAAAAAACCTCGAGTAGGCTTAAAGAGCAAACATTGGTCGAGGTATTGTCGCCTCAACTCCAAGGAAGGGATGCTAAGGTAGATAAGACGTTCGCTATATGGACGGTAGGATAGTTTGTATTTATAGAAAAGCGAGCGAGTAAATTTTCTCTGTACGGATTCAACGGCATTCGTAAGGTATGTGTGACGAGGAGACCATATTTGACATGCGTATTCTAGAATAGAGCGAACGAGTGAGATAAATAGACGGACACATGTTTGAGTGCTAAAAGAAATGTGGGAACAGCGCAGAACAAAGCCTGCGATTTGAGCTGCTCTAGATGTCATATGGCTGATGTGGCGGTCGAATTTAAGATGTTTGTCAAACGTCACACCAAGATCCTTAAAATGGTCAACTGATAAAAGTACTGAGCCTTGAATCTCATAGTCGAAGCTTAAGGTATTTAGTTTATTGGAAAAGCACATATGGAAACATTTAGGAACGTTGAGAGCAAGACGATTGATACGACACCATTCGTCCAATACATTAATGTCATTTTGGAGTATCAAGCAGTCATTCATCGAGCGAATAATCCTGAAGATTTTAAGATCGTCTGCATAGAGAAGACAGTTTGAAGTAAAAGTACTAGGAAGGTCATTGATGAAAAGGTTGAATAGGAGAGGGCTTAGGATAGATCCCTGTGGCACGCCAAACGTCTGAGCGAAAGGGGCAGAAGAGCACCCGCTCCAAA
Organism: Odontomyia ornata; assembly: GCA_963969285.1. Lineage (NCBI taxonomy): Eukaryota > Metazoa > Arthropoda > Insecta > Diptera > Stratiomyidae > Odontomyia > Odontomyia ornata. The sequence continues at coordinate 224,019,111 of OZ017741.1, forward strand.
TTACTGAGCAAGAGCGGCTATGGATAAAGGAACTAATCCAGATAAGGAGGGGACCAGATATTCCGTATTGACCAAGTTTGTATAACAAAGTTTGATGGTCGATGCTGTCGAAACGTTTGGCGAAATCGGTATAAATCACGTCAACTTGGCAGCTGGAATCTAGGGCAAGAGCTATGAAATTGGAAAATTCTATTAGATTAGTAGTGGTTGAGCGACCTTTTATGAACCGATGTTGCTTAACGGAGAGATTTGTATGGAAAGCATTGTAAATTCTGGATTGGACAATCCTCTCTAATATTTTGCCAAAGGATGGGAGGAGAGATATTGGCTGATAATTCGAAACGGAATTGCGGTTGCCGGATTTATGGATGGGGAAAATATTAGCACGTTTCCATGCATCTGGGAAAACACCAGTCGAAAGACTCAAATTAAAAATCAAGGATAGAGGAAAACTCAAGTTGGGAAGGCCATCAGGTCCCATAGATCCGCTTGCATCTATCGAGGCAATGATATCTTCCACTTCTATCGAATCGGTAGAGATAAAGGCGAAACTGAAGGGAGCTGGGCTACAGGAATTTATGGAGCAAGGCGAGGAGGATCTGAAATTGGATGAAAAAAATTCGGCAAAGAGATCGCATATGTCTTGATCATTAGATGCTGTTTTATTAAGCAATGAAACTGAATTAGGAAGAGTGGTGGAAGATTGAAGTGAATGAACATATTTATTTAGTATTATTGGAGCAGAAGGAGGCTTAGATGGACTGGTAATAGGCAAGTAAAGCTTGAGAAATGGCTTTTTTGGCATCAGATCGTAGAAGTTCGTATCTTAAAAGATCTATAATGGACCTCGAACGAAGGTAGATTTTACGGGTTTTGTCTTACACACGCAGTACTTGTGCAACCTCAGCATTGAACCAAGCTGGATTCTTATGACTTGGTGTACGAGTCGATGGCGTGAACTGAGCAATAATGTTGAACAGCGTAGAGTAGAAAGATTGTACAGCAGGTTCAGGATTAATTGGATCCAAAATCGAAACCCAATCAATGTTCGCAAGCATTGATGATATTCCTTCGTAGTTTGCTTTAAAAAAGTTAAAACAACGAGGGTTTGATTTCCAGTGCAGACGTATTGAATGCAGCGTTAATTGTGTTTCTAATGGGGGATGATGAATATCCGGTATAACATACGGCGACACCGCCAGAGAAATTGGACAGACGGAAGAAGGATTATTCGACAAAATGTGGTCGAGAGTTTTATTGTTAGCATTTAATACAGGATTTAGTTGGATGAGGGAGCAAAGGGACAAGAAAGAGGAAAGAGCAATGGAAATTTCATTAACTCAAGTTATAGAAGAAGCGATCCAGCTTACCGACGGCATGTTGAAATCACCACGGATAAGGATTTGGAGAGAAGGATTTGCATAATTTATGAATAAGGCAAGTTCATTAAAAAGCCGCTCATAGGAGCGAAGTGGCATATTAAAGGGAACGTACAGACATATCACGCAAAACCGAAGATTGGTAGAGAAGTTTATTTGGACTGCGATACTTTCTACAGGAGGAGAAATGGTCAAATCTGAACAACTTGAAGTCTGTAAGCTCTTGTTGACCGCTATAAGCACACCCCCACCATCTGATTTCCCAGATAATAGGCGATCCCTATCTTGTCTGAAGACTGAATGAAGAGGAAGAATTTCTTCATCCGTAAAATCACTTGTAAGCCAAGACTCAGAAAAACAGATTATGTCATCGTTGGCAATTTAAGACCCAAGATTTATTGCGCTCAGCTTCGTCCTCAAACCGCGAACGTTTTGATAGAAGAAATTAAGCGAGAGAGACGAATCAAGGCGATTTAATCTTTCCGTTGAGACTTGCCTGATGGACGGAAATTTTTTCGCGGAGTCTGTTCAAAGTGTTTTACTAAAACACCGGGAGGCCAGAAGTCTAGATTAAGTAGGAATGATTTGTCCGAACCAAAACATAATGTCAACAGTTGTGTATTGATGAAAGGATTATACGACTTTCTTGATTGGCTTGAATGTGTCTGTTTATGAGCAATGAAAATATGGATGCTATTATTGCTTGATATCATTGAAAACATAATTTTAATCTCTAGTATGGTGAAAAGCACTTCTGGGAGCAGAACTCTTTTGACAACGCTGCTTATCAGTTCTTTGTTCAAATTTTTTTTTACAAAAACATATAAGTTTTGAAATGTCTCTCTGTCCGTCAGTTTGTGCGTCACAGAAAGTTTCCTCTGAAACTAAAGATGCTAGAAAGCTCAAACTTTGTAAAAAGGCTAGAAATGGTGGTCTTTCAAAACTTTAGGTCTTACCAAACATTTCAAAATTTTTTAAGGGGGTATCCTCTCATAACAAAGTAGCCCTTTAACACTTTTTTAAATCGAAGGTAGTCAAGTAGGATTTCAAATGTAAGGTCTTAATTAGAGCTTTTAGAATCTCGTTTCAAAAAGTTATTTTGTGCATCAGGGGGTCCAGGGGGAGGCAAAATGTACCAAAATGGTGTGTCCCTCCCCTTCGCGATTGGACACCATTGAGCGGAAAAATCTGAAAAAAAAAATCGCGAAAGTGGGCGTTTGTGAGTATAAGGGCAACAAATACTTCAGAAATCTAAATTCTCAACTTTGCTAATAGTCCGGTCATTTTAGACAATTGAAATAAAGAAAATTCCGACAGAGCCAAATCTTCGTAGAGACCTTAGGTTTACCACAAGGAATAAAGTGTCAAAAGTCCCCATCAGTCCCATGTGAGCTTAGGGACTTATTCGGGGCCCAAGGTCAAAATTTTAGGTTTTTTGAATTTTCCTCGAAAACGGTAAGTTTTATCGAAAAAGTAACTTCGAGCAAAGTTGTAGATCTTAAAAATCTCTATAAAAATGGTCCGCATAATTTTTTCTCTAAGACCCACTATTTCCCAGATATTGCGCTTGTAAGAATCATGTTCTACATAGTATGCACACATTTGCCACGTGTATACATATTTAGGTACTCAAGCAAGCAAAAATGCCTACTCGTGTCTCTTTTATGTATACATTATACTATTCTAAGAAAATTTACTCTAAAATGACCGCCGATCCCTTACCGAATCCCCTCTACTTGAATAACATCTGGCCTTGCAAAACATCTGCCTATTCTTTTGTCCATGTGGTGTCGTTCACGTATACCTGCTTCTTTTAGTGTTGAATGAGCAGTTCGAGTGACTATACGTATTTATTACAATTGTCTACTATTGAAGTTAGTGCTGATTAATATTAAAAAAAATGTCACAATTTTGCTTTGTTTGTAATAAACTTTTGACTGAAGATGAAACTGTTGTGGTCAGTCGTGGAATGCCAACTTTAATTGATGCAAGTGTCGCGAGAAGTGATGAGTTTGCTGATTATTTAAGAAGCCAAAAGTCCGTTACAATTCACGTGGATTGCAGAAAATCGTACACCCGGAAAACTTCAATCTCTGCATCAAAAAGACAACGTGAGGAAGAACAGGCCAGTACTTCAAAAGTAAGTCCACCTCATACTAGAGCGCGAATAAGTGAATCCAGCTTTTGTTTTAAAACCACTGCTTATTTTGTGGCGATGAAGTGGATGAAGAAGCAGAAAAGAAGAAAGTGAAGATTTATCGCCGAAAAATTCATAAAGTTTCTACACTTACATTCAAAGATTCCATTTTAAAATTAGCTAAAGATCGTTCTGATGATGTGTCAAAAGCTGTCTTTGCGCGTATTAATTTTCAGTATGATTTAGTTGCTGCTGACGCTAAATACCATGACAGTTGTTACAAATCCTTCCTGATTCATCTTCATTTGAACAATTTCCAAGCGTTCATCAACAGGAAGGAGAAGAAGAAGAAAAAGAAGAAATTGAAGAAAACATGATTGCTGAAGTTGAATATGAAGAGTATGTCAGATTAAAGTAATAAAAAAAAGTTAGAACGACAGTTAAACTCAGTAACCCATATCAATAATCTTCATACTATTAAATAATTATTGTTCCTGAAAATAACGTCATAAAGGTTCGTGGAATAGGCCTACTGGGGATACCACGTTAAAAAAAAAAACGCGCCGAGTACACTACCTCACAGGTGGTGTGGAAATGTGTGCATATTATGTAGAACGTGATTCTTAAAAAGCGCAATATCTGGGAAATAGTGGGTCTTAGAGAAAAAATCATGCGGACCATTTTTATAGATAATTTTAAGATCTACAACTTTGCTCTAAGGTGCTTTTTCGATAAAACTTACCGTTTTCGAGAAAAATCCAAAAAACCTAAAATTTTGACCTTGGGCCCCGAATAAGTCCCTAAGCTCACATGGGACCGATGGGGACTTTTGACACTTTATTCCTTGTGGTAAGATTTGGCTCTGTCGGAATTTTCTTTATTTGATCACTATTTTTATGTCTAAAATGACCGGACTATAATAATAGTATGATTTGTAGATTTTACATTTTCGCCCATGAAATCAAACTTCTTGAAACTCAGCAATATATAGAATCATCTATGTTCTTTATGTTCACAAAATTTTAAAGAAATCCGATCATAGGCAAGTGAGTTATAGCCATTTCAATTGTATGGTATTAAGACAACAATAAAACGTGTTGATGGTTGATAAATATTTCAAATTGACCTTGGCAATTTTATTTTCTTTCAATTTTCATGAACATTTAAGGAATAGTGTTTTATTTGAACATCTTCAAACGGCCGAGAATTCAGAAAAATTATTTAAGCTCGAACAAAATGGCGATTGCAACGTGCTTATGAAGGAAACTCTGCATCGTTCGCATAAATTTGAACGATTTCTTACCGAAGTATTGGATGAATAATTCATGTCTTGGGTATCTCTTTGTTAGAAAACTTGTTTCAAACTCTAGGGTGGTTACAAAGACCTTCTGGTAGGAGCACTCTCCTACTTACTCAACTTGTTTTTTTCAGAATTTGGCTGTCTATGTTCTATACGTTTTTTATGTAATGCAGTATGTTAAAGTCTTCAACATTATTATCGTGCTAATTTGTATCTCCCATCTTTCATTCGAATCAATTTGCGACTATATTGATTGTAACTTAACGAATTCCCGATAAAACCAATGCCTTTAGCGGCGTAGACAAAAATTCTCAATTATTAACAATGCCTTAATCCACATTGGAATGTTATGAACCATATTTAGAAATTTATTTGAGTATGATATCCTAATGTATTGTAATTGAAATGACGTAAGTTTTTGTTTATTTTGATGAAAAGAATAGTCGCCTTATTGCATTGAAGACGTGACTAACATGATGTCATAAAGAACTTTGATTCTCTTCTTTATCACATATTAACTCAATAGTACATTTTTAACGGTAGCATCATACACGAAATAATGCGAGGAATTCTTGAAAATTCAATTGTTTTCACAGATAAGATTATATTCGAGTTTATGACGTAAAATTGCATTTATGGTAGAATTTTATGCGGTCATTTTCATTAATATGCCTTGCTAGACACGAAGGAGGTTTGTTAGTTTGATGAGTAAGTTTTAATATGCTAATATTGTAGCTTAGTAGAGAAGAGTAGATTGATTATTTGGTTCTAAAAAATAATCCTCATGTAAATAACTAATTTTCATTTCTCACTTCCAACCGCTGTTCTTCGCTCCTTTGTTCCTAAACCGATAGTTACATGAAGGAATATAAGGTAGAATATTAATTTGGTGAGTAATTTATTGGTAAAGGCAAGATCTATGCACAGGAAAAAGTTCTCAGATAGTTTCAGAAATGTGAAAGTGTCGGAAACATGAGACAAAATATCATTACGTAGGTCAAATTCGCTACTCTAGAAAGATACGAGTATGTAAACAATTCAGTTAAAACAAATGGTTCCTACTTCAGACTAATCCGCAAAAGGCCCCAAGAGGAAATTTTTCAGTGTCTAGCTTATCTGTTAAGCTTTTACAAAAAAGGCATGATTGAGCAATTTTTAAAACCTTGAAACGAACAAAAGGAGCTTATAGTCAAAACGAAATTTGAACAACGCTTTTTTTATGGACCGATGATCTAAATATGTTTACAGAAATCATTTTCGAACTCTTTCCTAACCGGTGGTAAGGCATGTATGCGATAGTCATCCAATCGAATAAGACTTATGAGGTTTTATTATTGCTTAATATCATTTCCTCCCGGACACTCCCCTTCCTCGTCTTCATTTTCATCTCCTGGTGTTAAAATATATTGTTTGGCTTTCATAGGTTGTCTAACAATGCATTCCCATTTAGTTCTTAGATTTACTTACAATAATTTATTAATTATTATATTGCCAAATTCTATGTTGGTTATAATGGACAAAACGAAATATGACCAATTGGTTTTTGAAAAGATGAATGTAGAGAATATTACGAATTGAGGGATAATCCCTTACCGGACTTGATCAAAAGAGCGGAGAAGGGCCTGACAAATTGCGAGGAAGTCATTCCTAGTAAAATCAAGTTATGGGTGACAAGTCTAGTACTTTCGCAAATTATTTGCCTGCCGAAGATTCATAAAGCAGGAAATGAGATGCGTGAAACCATAACCTGCACGGAGGCGTCAACAAGCAAAATTGCGACATGGCTAGTGGAGGAATGCAAAACTTTTGACAAAATACTAACCAACCACTCAGTAGGAAAGCAAAGAGAATTAATCGAAAAGACAAGTCGGTCAAGTGTATTGAGGCAGGCAAAATATTAGTATCATTTGCCGTGAAAGCCCTTTTCCCGAGCGTCATAGTGAAGCAGGCGATGGCCTTGTTCAAGGATTGGCTAACCAACCAGAGTGGATTCAAAGAATGTGTTGCAAATTCCGACCGTACTGGCATTAAAACACTTTTGGAACAGAACGGTTTTGTCCTATGATTCTATAGCAACTACGGAAGTCACCGCAGTTGCAGACATTAAGTTATAGCAGAGCGTAAACTGGGTCGATTGTTCATTACAAAATAACAACTGGACTCTTTTTTTGCCTGCTTGTCCATATTGTTAATTCAGAAAGTACGAACTTAGAAATATTGAAAAATCAATTATTTCGAGCCAGGATATTCCCTTATCGGGACTTTCGCTGAAAACGCAAAAACAAGTGTAGAATTTGGTGACTTTATGTACTGCATCGAAACAGCTAGCTCGGGATGTCAAACTACTTGAAGTTCAGTAATCTAACTTCTTTGATTTTAAATACTACACATCGCAGTTTAAAATGAAAAAAAACTAGTCCTAGACCCAGTTTGGAAGAAATGATATACACAAAATATGAAAAAAAAAAAACAAAAACACATTAAAATACAAGAGTTGTTTCGATAAAGATGCGTTCGAAATTAATTTTTTAAATAAAAATATATATAAATATGGTATTTCCCCACCAAAAGAAACACTTATACCAAGAGGAGTATTTACAGAACAAAGGAGGCATATTTTGGAAAAAGTTATTCAAGTAGCACCATCGGTATTTTGGAAGTCTTAACAAGAAAATAATATTTAAGAATTGTCAAATCAACCAATTAATTTTGAAATGATTTTTTTGTTTTTGCCAAAGAATAAAAATCGTACAAGAAATCCACATGCCTTCTCATTTTAAAAATAAACTGTTATATATTATCTTAAAAGGGCGTATGTGCTAAAATATTGCTTTGTCATGCATATATAGTAGAAACTAATAACTTTGGCGAATGATTATACGTATTTTTACATAGACTAAGTACTTTTTTTTTTAACATGATCATCATTGTAGTTTCAACAGCATATACAAAAACTTATAAACTTGCCTGAAAAAGTATCCGCACATGCAAAATAACAAAGTTATCGTTGTATTAATAAGAATATGTCCACTTAATTTGAATGCTTTCTTTTATAATATCATAAAAACTACACTTTTGCATAATTTCCAGTGTGTTTCATGATACTTATTATCTAAAAAGACTTGAAACTCAAACAAAATTAATTTATGGCAACACAACAGACCAGAACAAGTTGAGTAAGCAGGAGAGTGCTCCTACTAGAAGGTCTTTGTAAACATCCTAGGGTTAGAAACAAGTTTTTTAATTTTTGGTACATTTGCCTTCCCCTGGACCCCCTAATTCACAAAATGATTTTTTCATTTCAGATCCTAAAAGTTTTAATTAAGACCTTTCATTTGATACCCCACTCGACTACCTTTGATTAAACAAATTTTTTAAGGGCTAATTCGTAATAAGGGGGGACCCCCCTAAAACATTTTTTAAATTTTTGGTAAGACCTTAACTTTTGAGAGACCATCATTTCTGACCTTTTCACAAAGTTTGAGCATTGTAGCTTCTATAGTTTCTGAGAAAACTAGCTGTGACGCACGGACAGACTGACGGACGGAAAGACAGACGGACAGACAGGTCGCGAAACTAGAAGGTCTTTGTAAAAATATTTTTTTACAAAGACCTTAAACGTGTCCGTGCAGAACAAACCGGAGGATTCCCCGTGTTATGCGATGAAATATGGAGATGCATGTTGATGTTTTTAGGTTCGTAATTGTTCTACTTTAAGTTGTGATAGGTTTAAAAGTGTGTGCAGTTTTTTTAAATTTTTTGTGTACTAGAATACATGATGACGCCCAAAATTAGCAAAATCCGTGCTGGGGAGAGGAAAATTATGCTGAAACTTAAGAGTGAAGGGAAAACTCCCGGCAAAATTGGTCAAAAAGTAGGCAAAACTCACTCCTCTTTCCACTATGTGGTGAAAACATTTAATACAACTGGTTCGATTATGTCAAAGATTCGTTGTGATCGATCCTTCATACTGACTGAACGCGAAAAAAGAAACGTTTTGCAGGCAGTTATAAAGAATTCCTGAGTAACTGCTTCCGAAATTGTTACAAATATAAAAGACTTTTTTTTTGCAAGGTTCTCCACGAAGATACCATACGAAAAATACTAAAGAGAGATAGATATCGCTCACACGCATAACACGTAAGAAGCCATACATTCCGGAAGTGAACAGGAAGAAACGTGTGGATTTCGCAAAAATATATAAACAAGCCACCAGAGTTTTGAGAACAGGTCTTATTCTCTGACGAAAGCAAATTTCGCATATTTGGCATTTAAGGAAGAAAGTTAGTGTCGTGGAAGAGCGGTGCGGCATTCGAAAAAGAAAATCTCGTACCAACTGTGAAAGATGGTCGAGGTGGTGTGATGGTCGTGGGGTGTTTGGTGGCAGAAGGAGTTGGCCAACGTGTGTTTATAAAATCAATTATAGATCAATACGAACACCTTAATATTTTAAAGGCGAATTTGAAGCAAAGCGTTCAGCAGTTGAGGCATAGTGATGATTTCTGGTTCCAGCTAGATAATGATCCATAATGTGAGGATTTGGTTGGTCTACAACACCAAACAACAACTATGTGCACCACCCCTATCCCCAGACTTTAATCCCGTTGAGCATTTGTGGGACTTGTTGGAGCGCAGGATCCGTCAGCACAGCATAACTTCGAAAGAAATGCTGGAAAACATCATCGTCGATGAATAGGGTGAAATTTGACAGGCAGGACACAGCCAAATTGGTTCACTCCATGCCAAATGGACTTAAAGAGGTCCTTAAGAAAAAAGGTTATCCGACAATATGATATGTAATAAAATATTTTAACATTTCAAATTTATATTGTCATGTGCGGATACTTTTTCTGGTTCGTTTAAGTGACGCTTTTTTGATTTTTTTTGTAAATTGTAGTTTTCCAAGGAATACCACAGGAAAAATTAATAGCTAAGATAGTTGCATTGGTGAATAAATTTAGTTGCTTAAATATTTAAATGTGGCAGCTTTCTTTTACATGAACTTCCTAATATGTTGCTTTCTCTTGATTTTGTACGGATACTTTTTCTAGCAAGTGTATCTGTTGATATCTCTGAAATTTTAAATTTTTTGCTAAATACGGCAGTATAGCATAGAAATATTTTTCATCAATATTCTTCTTCATTTTTGTTGATAATAAATGAATTTTTCTTATAACCGGGATGTCATTATTCGAAGTCAAATTTATAGGGCAATATATGGGAGTGAAACTAGGCTTTTGAAAAGTATGACACAAAGCGAGAAATGATTAAAGCGGGTTGCTTTCAGCCAGGGAGTACTGTACCTTTCATTGAATACCCTATTAGACTACATTTGATAATAAATTTAAGGGCCACTTCTTTATGAACGGGGACCCCCTTTAAGAATTTTGAAATGGGCCTACATAGTTGAGAATTTATCACTTTTTATCCTTCCACAAAGCTTGAGCTTTCTAGCTTCTTTCTAAGGACACTTACACTAACAAACATACGGATTGACGCATGGACAGACAAGACATGAAACTAGTAGGTCTTTTTAAAATTTGTTCCAAAGTAAAAAGCGCTTTATTCAATACTTATTTCTACAAATTTTCAAAGAACGTAAACTAAATTCCAAACAATCAAAATATGAAAACTTAATGGGCCGAATAGCTCTCTAGCTCTAGCTCGACCTGCCTCAGCCATTGAGTACCTCCATTGAAATTGTTGGTCTCGTGAGCTCAAATTTGGAGGGTATTTTGTCTTCTTATTGGTGGCCCGTCTATATACATATGTGATATATAATTGGAACACTGCCAGAATCAAAAAAAATTTAGGTTCATGTCCAAATACACAAATGTTTCTAGAAGAATGAAGCCAGTTGCGTGACAAATCACAATACACCCGTCTGTAAGATGGAACGGTGGGGTTTGCATACAGTTACAGATTTTGCGATATGATTCCGAAGAAGTTTTAATATGAAGATATCGACTCTTGTCACTTTAGCTGTTTGATAAATTCTTCTATTCGATATATAGTGCTTCTAATTCGCCTCAAACTTTTTATATGAACGAGTGCATGCATGAAGACATTTTCTTTTGAAAGCTCTTAATCTTCCCGTAGTACTTGCACTCTAGTTGCACCAGATCTGACATCCATGTGACAAAACTGGTCCAACCAGGGTCTTGTAATAGATAATTTTGACCTTTTGATCAATGTATCTGGGATGAAAGAGTTGTCAAAGGGCGATGACTACTTTTTGTGCCTTACTGAGCATGATTTTGATATGTTCAGTATAGTACAGATACTGATCGAGATTAACACTGAGGTATCGAACACAGGATTTATGTGGAACCCGTTCTGAACTACCCTCACCAGCCATGATGCGGAAATCCATCCAATTACGTTTCACGTCTTGACTGACCTCCTGCAGCGTTGTCCAAAACAAAGTTAGTTTCCAACAAATGTCTGAGGTTACTTTCGTTATCACATGTAAAGTCAAATGCCTGGCATGAAAACCAAATTTGGAATTCAGCAATAAACTCATATTTCTAAATGTGGGCGTTTAGTGCTCTGTTGAGTATCACTTCAAACACCTTGCTGATGTTAGGCAACAAGCTGATGAGGTGATAGCTTTTCTTCAAGATCGGAAATGCCTCAACCTTTTTCTTATCATTTGGGAAATATGAATTGCTCAACATGTTGTTGAACAATATGCGATAATTCCTAATAGCAACCTCCGGTAAATGTTGGAGAACTACATTTGGAATACCATCAGTACCACATGATTTCTTGTTGTTTTTCCTGCGAAATATGAAACACAAGTCTTTATAGCTAACAAAATAATCAATAAGATTCAAGCTTGGTATGAGGTCACATGTTAATGTTTCATTGAAATGAAGAATCGATTGGCCGGTCAGGCTTGATTTGAAGTCGGAAACTTTTGCTTCGACGACTTCTGAAAATATTTAATTCCTTCTCCAGGGTTTGGCAGATGAACAAATTCAAAATGAATTCCATTCAGGGCCAGTTTGTGTAATCTATCACATATAATTCAGTTTCCATTTCTATCCAGAGTCGTATTATCAATTTCGATACCAGCCCTATCGAAAAGATTTATCTCATTACCATTACTAGCGACTTCAAGATTCGATACTTTCACACGAGACCTCTTGCGAAAAATGCTATGGACTTTCGCAAAAAGGCCATCTGGATCCTGTGCGCTGATACCCCTCAATTTTTGCGTCCATTGATTGCTGACCTCACTCCTGAAGTATGAACGGATTAAGTTCCGGACATTCTTCAAAAAACGCCGATAAATATTGTTGACGCGTGTGACAAGAAGGCTCTTCAATCTTTTTAAGCGTAGAATCGTTGGTTGGAAACTACTTTCTCAATCGTTTCCAACGTCAGCTTCTCTAACTTCGACAAATAAAGATATAATTCATAGTTAGTTAGATTTCCATCGTTAAGAACCGTTGAGCAAGAGTTGCCATCATCAGAAGGAGGGCATTGCTTCTGGTACTCTCGATTAAACTTCTTTTGAAACTTTCCCCGTCTGTTTTTTTGAAATTCAGTCGATAATTTTCACATTGAGCTAGAATGAGGAAGAGATCATCACTTTGATGATTGATTTTCATTACGATTGCATTGTGGTCGCTATCGTAAGGAACCACCTGCAGTTTTCGTTGAGGACTATTAAAGCTGAATTCAATTCTTGCATCCGCAATCGAGAGGTCCAAATATGAATTTGTCCCAGGGTGAATTGGGAGCTCCGACCCATATAGATTGCACTTACATTCAATTTGGTTGTCTGTTATCCTCGATTTCAAGGATACACCTCTGGAATTATTGTTGGCGATCAGCCATGATGTACAAGTATGCTTGGCGTTCAGGTCACCAGCAAGAATATAAAAACTATGCAGCCTGTTCAATTCGAGTATTTCAAACAAGGAATTGAGCTCCTCCTTGAGCTTTAGAACAGTTCTACCAGTTATATAGGCAGAGATAACGAAGAGGTTATCCCCACCTGGCAATGAGATTTTGATGACGGATACTTCAAGAGATTCAAAGTCTTTGAACCAACATCCCGTTGCCACCTCCCCCATCACTTATTACCCTGTCAATTCTTACGAATTCAAAATCCTTGAATGTCATGTAGTGCCATGAATTTAGGTGGGTTTCAGTGAGAAGCATGATGTCAGGCTTTTGCTTGACAAGGAATTCCAAGAGACAGACAAGTCGATGTAGACTCACAATGGAGTTGACGTTGATCGAGATGAGACGAATCTTATCCATGGGAATGTGACTAGATGATAACTTATTTTGAGGCCTGTGAAAGTCCTAAACGCTGAAAAACAAAGTTAGTTTTCAAATTCTGTTTATCAATTCTCTTCGATAAAGAATTTAATTTGCTGATATGTTTTAAGAAGCAGCTCATTATTGCCACTTGCATTATTAATTTTTTACATTGTCTGCTGGTCCTCTAGCAGCAAGTGCAAATGACACCCCGGACTTTATGAAGTACGTAAGTATCGCATTGAAGTTTATTTGAGTTTGTTTTGTAGTGAATTTCACCTTTGCATCTTGATACCGGGGGCATCCTCGATATGATGCTGGATGACCAAAAACACCCCAGTTAACGCAGTATAATTTTTTCTTTGGCTCTGCCAGAGCCCGTTTGCACTCGGAAGGAGCATGCACTTAACATATATATATTTTATGGCACAATGGGCAGCCGAATATTTGAATCTTTGGCAACTGTAGTACTAGTCGACCTCGCTTTTCTGGAGGCATTCTCAAATACCTTATTTTTTGTAGGGCACTTGAAATGCTTTTAGTAGAAATCAGGACTAAGTAATAAGTCAGATTTTTATGCTTGACAATCGATCTCCTTATTGCAGAGTCTTTAACTGTAATAAATTATTTTTGTGGTGCAACTTCTTGAAGCAACTGAAGGAGATCGATGTGTCTTCTCCGCAGTTCAGACCCTGCAATAAAAAGGTCTGGTTTTTCTCGCTTTTGGGGGTTTATGTAAAGTACAGAACATCTCTAGAGTTCAACGCACTTTTTGCTGCATGAAAATCAACCAGCGACGGTCATAATTGTCAGGTTCTCGACATTGACTCTCTTGATGTTAAAATCATTCAATTTATTTTCGGCTGCCAAAAGCTGAACCATATCTTTACCTATATGCCCAAATACATTGATTGGTGGGACTTTTTCTTTCTTTTGATTAAGCTTTACAGATGGACCAGCAGACAAAACTTTTGGTTTTTTCCCCCTATTTTTTATTTTTAAATATTCGGTAAATCCATTATCAGGTTTAATAATACAATATTCAGAATTTTTGTTACCTTTATCTTCTTCAATGATCATGGAATTGTCTAGTCCAGTTGGCGTTGCATAATAGTTCGTGCTGACATTTGCTCCGCCTACGCTGAGGACATTTTCTGGATCAGGTTCTTAGAATTTCTGTATTCGGTGGCTTTTGATTTTGCTTCGTTTTCTATCTTGCTGGTCTCTTTTGCTTTATTGAACGGTAATTTTCCAACTAGTTCCTTAGCGAAGTCTGAGTTCATCGTTTCCTCTCTAAACCTTTTCAGCTTTCTCGTTAGCTATGATTAATTGCTCGATCTCGATGAGTGATAAAATTTTCGGTTTGTTTTTATTGCTATTGAATCTTCGTTTTTGTTTCCTGTCATCTTTGGCAATGGACACGATCATTCTGGTTGATGGCTAAAATCATCGGGCTCCTCCATCTCGCTGCTTTTGCAGCGAGATTAGAGGGAATGTTCATAAACCGGGACTTTTCTTGAATGGTTTTCCGCTTTTTTATACTTCTTCAGGAAAGATATTTCAGGTATTCGATAAATGTTCAAATCATTCGGCGGTTATAGTTTTCGATTAGAACATTAATCGCAACTGATTTTGTGAAAAATTAATTAATTTTTAAAATTAATGATAGAAGCAGTTAAAAACACGTCTATATACAACGACTGCTCGACATCGGATCTATTTGTTACCCTTTTATTCACAAAGACTTATCTCCGTGATGTTTTCAGATTTTTCAGCTCAAAGGTGTCCAATTGCAAGAGGAGGGGTTGTAGAAATTATTCCTGCACATGGCTCCCCCTGGACCCTGCTGCCATAATTTTAGGGCCACTTCATTATGAAGGGAGACCCACTTATACGACCTTAAATTTTTGAGACATCATCACATTTGACTGTAGTAATCGAGCAGTCATACGAGCAAACTGCTTGAAAACCCTCCTATCTCCTATCCAAAATTGTGATGGCAGATTTTTTACAAAATATGTAATTATTTCCATTGTAGCTGTAATTGTAGAATAATTTTTCTTCTTATTTTATATTAAATGTAACTTTATATCAAATTTTCCTCTATATCAAAATTTAAATGTTTTCCTTTACTTATATTTTCCATGAAATTTAATTTTTAATTACTATTTAAAATTTTCATTTCCTTACTTCATGCAAATTTCTTCACTTCATGTAAATTTTCTTCACTTTATTTAAATTTCTTTACTTCATTTCTAATTTCCTTGGTTCATTTGAAATTTCCCTACTTCAGTTAGATTTTGGTTTTAAAAAATTTAAATCTGCCCATTACAATTGAAAATGTGGAAACACTGATTTAGTGCATGCCAACGGTGCATTACATGAATAAATGCATTCGAGTTCAGCTGAGTGGGCAGCTGATGGAATTTTACCGGTAGCGACACGGGAAAAAGAGGAGAGACGAGCTTTGGTGACGGATCAGAGAGTCTGCTATTCACTTTCACGGCGGTCAGTTCGCGACGCGAAAGAAAGAAAGTTTTCGGGGAGAATTTGGCATTCGAGAGTTTCCGCCGGGCGTTGCAAAATTAAAGCGGAAAAATTAGTGAAGTGATTCTCACCTAATTGTGCTTTTCGAAAGTGAAAGAAATTTATAAGGAAAATAAATATTGGGGTGTATCGATTGTACATTGCCCGCCAGCAATGTACGCTTGTGTTGTGTGTTATAGCTGAGTTCATTTGAGCGGTTTAGTTGAGTTTTATCGCATAAATTATGCGCAAATGCTTCAGGAATGCTAACTGATTACTAATACCTAATGATTCTTGCATCGTTTAAAGTTATTATTTTCACGAAAACTAAACGTCGAGTAGATCACATTTCGCGTTATATTTGGAGATTTGGTGTGTGAAGTGGTGCTATACACGGCGACAAATCTCAATTCGAACGTGACGCTGTTTTGCGGAAGTTTCAAACGGTTGAAGCTCTACTGTCGTATAATTTACTGGACCATGGAACCTTATAGGATACTTTTGGAAGCACCGTTAATTCTATGCGGTGATGTACATGCACATTGATTATTCTGAAAAAATCATAAATGTTATTCTTGTTTGGGACCCAAATTGGTTGGGTACAGAAGTACAAGAAACTAATTGACGTAATCATGCATTGATGCCAATGGTTCAACAATACAGACGTTTCGGAGGAGTTTTCTGGCATTGTTTTGCTACTTTTCGAACTAGAGTTGTGGCGGTCAATACAAGGAGACGTTGAAGGAAGACCTATGGACATTAATTGTGTGTTTAAAGCTACTCAATTCGCTATAACTATTAGAGCTAAATATATGCGTTGTGTTTTAAATTGCGAAGCAAACTCAAAAGCCACTTAGGACAGAGCGGACTTTGAAACACAGCAATTGTGTATTGTTAATCTAGGAAACCTACAAGGGTTTGAAATGATTACATTCGTGAATTTTTCGATTATTAACTCAAAACAAGAATTAACCAGCATTAATATTGAATTAAGAAAGAACGATAGAAACAAGAATCTCCTTAAAAAGGTCAAAAATGTTAAAATATAACCTGTTTCTAATGTTGGAGTTGAATGGGGCGTTTGCAACGCGATAAATGATCTTCGATATTCGCTTCTTGGAAAAAAAATTTTAAATCCGTTTGAGTTAGTACAGCATACCCAACCAGATGTTACAAAAATGAAGTATACAGGTTGCCATGAACTCAATTCAAACCAACGCACAATTTACTTGAAGCCTATCTTAGATGCATTGACTATGAGAAGAACTATTCAAAATTGGATTTAGAAGAGAGACTACCTACAAAAGTTAAAACAAAATACCAATTTTTCTCTACATGCTTTCAAGTTTACTTAGTATAGTCACGAGTGTTGTTGTGTTCTTAATTTCTTCATTCAGCAATCTCACCACATCACCAGCGGGGGTCCGGCGTGGATGTAGGTGAGTACCCGTTTGCTTTTTGTTTTACCTTTTTTTATAAAAATGTATTCACTATATTATATAAAATATTATTTCAGTTGTTCACTGTATTATATAAAATATTATTTCGGTTATTCAATTTTCTATAAAGACAAAAAAAATTGTTTTTCCATTTCCACAAAGGAAAAAATTTGATATAAAAATCTGTTTCCAATTTTATCCCATATAGATTGCAAGTATGTAATTGAAAGGTATTAGTAGCGAAAAGTAGGTTACTTTTTGTTTTTTTGATTAAAAAGCTTTGTAAGTTTGCGCGTAGGTTTTTATTTCATACAAACCTATCAAATTAAAACGTCACGTATTACTTGATAGCGCTCGTAGAGTTGTAGAAAAAGGTGATTTAGACCAAAATATTACAGCAAGACACAACCACATCGCATTCTAAATTAAAGTACATATATTAAATAAAGATAAAGTAAAATACAAAAACGAAAATTTTTTGTTCTTTTATACGACAAAAGAGAATTAGAAAAGCTTATTGCCAATTTTTGTTAAACGCTTTTAGGGAATAAAAATTGATTGTTCAATATACCCTTCGGTTTCTGCATTTTGTCCTATCTGACCAGGTATAGGACCCGCCACGATGGAAGGCTTTCAGCTTGACATTGGCTAGCCATCGGGCACGTTCCATCTATTTTGTCGTTTTCAGGGGCTCTTGCCGGGTTGAGTGGCCTTCCACTCACGTGCCCGTTTTATGACATAGAGTTCTGTGACCCGATCGCATAATTCTATGACATAAATCGGTCACGTCCATATTTCCCGTTGATGGGAGGGCTTATACAAAGGAGGTTGGTATGCGTTTTCCGCTCAAACGGGAGATGTACGGCCACGTCAACATTTGGATCTTGATCCGGTTGGGCGGGTGCGAGGGGGCACCACATCCATCCGGTTACCCCACTCTTATTTGTGGGCCATGAGAATCGTCGGATAACGACGAAGTCTCCCCAAGTCCATCTGTTTTGACTCGTTTCGGCTTGTTCTCTGAGCAAGCAATTTTCCCCCGTCGTTAGTTACCTACATTTTTTGACTTCAGTCGACCTTTCTTTTGAGACCCGAGGATTCGTGAATGCGAAATTTTTTCGTAGTTGGTCCTTGTCCTGGGGGAATGAATCCACCCCACGACACCGCAATGCTAGCTTGCCAGCGCATTCACGCATCCCCAGACAAGGCCAATCTCGGCTGATATTACCATCCTCTTTCGCCGAGGCAGCAGACTATCACTGCAGTCCTGTACGGACATTCAACCTACTATTCACTACATGACCTTTCCACAAAGTTTGAGCTTTCGAGCTTCAGACAGACAGGACGCAAAACTACTAGGTATTTGTAAAATTTATTTTACAAAACCCTAAAATAGAGAACATTAAGGAGGTCACTTTTCAGAGGAGGGCATAGCTTACAAAAGAAGGCCTGTCATCCTCAAGCGTTCTTCAATTGGTTGGTTGGTCACCTTATACATACAGTGAATTTTTTGAGTAGGCTTTTACGTTTAATTGAAATTAGGAGTTGTTACTTCAAAACAGCGCTGCAAACTACAATGAGATTAAGTGGTCTTACATCCTGTTGTATCAAGAATTCAAAACTATGAAAATATTCTGTAGGTACACCAATTCATCAGTTCTTCTTATCCAAGAAACTCCCCATTTGGCGTCATTTTGTCTAGACAAGCAAAAACTTTAACCGTCAAATGTTGCCTTTAGATATGTCACCAGAGCTGACTTTGATTAAAAGTGCACAATATTATTTGAATTTTTTCCACGATGATTATATTTATAAATTATAAAGATTTTTTAAACTCCTCTTGTGTCACATTCATAAATAACTTATTTCTGTCAAAATCTACCCTTCAGATCGATTACTGTTAAAGTCTTAATTTATTATTTATTAGTTAAAGGTGTTACTAATTTTCCAAAATTTATCAAAATACAGATTAGATTATCTTAAAAATAGTCAACAAATTCTACAATCCAATATCGAGTTTCAAATTTCTTGTCTTAACTTATTGTTGATTTAGTATTTTCTCCTATCCATTGGACATATTCTGCCACACTAACGTATGCTGTTGGCCAGCCTGCATCACATCCAACTTGGCCGAAAAGTGCTATCAACCCAACCAGTCGCTGGGTATCTCCATCGGATGAAATTGCGGCTCCTCCTTCATCTAACGTACAGGCTCCTCTCTTGTGTTCTCCATCGGAACAGAATATTGAATTTTTGTCCAGAGAAGAGTAGTAGTGGCGGCACAAAGCAGGAGGAAGGACTTGAACTTTTGCATGACGGGGATATGTAATTTCAAAGTTATTTCCTGAAAATTGGAAGAATTAACTTGGGCCTAGTATACTTTAAAATGATTATTTGAATCACTTACCATCTGAAACTCCCCAACCGATTATAGTTACTATGGAGTCAACTAGTTTAGAAGATCCCGATGATGTAGGGGGGAGAACTATTGGTTGAATTTTTTCTGGAAATAGGAAAAATTGGCAATTTATGAAAAATTCTTAGAGAGTAGCACAATATTTGAGTAATACTTTCATAAGCACCAAGGATTAAAGTTGACTTGCATAAAATTAACTTGGAATCACCGATTACTATCGATAAGATTGAAAGTGCTACTGTATCGTTATTACTCTACACTAAATACTTTATTTTTGTTATCTTTAGCATAAAATTAAATTTGATTTAGCTGATTACGATAAGAGTTGATCAGATAATTTTTTCAATATGAACATCTTATAAGTTACAAAACTATCTTGCACAGCAAATCAAAATTGAAACGTGTCATTTAACTCGTTACTTATGAATAGAAGGAAATCCAAGCAAATTTGTTTGACTGAAGGAATAAGATTGTCACAAATCCTTTCAGATAACAGAATTTAAGGCATTTCAGGACTTACCAGAAAATACAACTTCTTCCTTCGTCTTCAATAGCGCAATATTATTGCTTAAAGTTTTTGGGTCGAACGTTTCATGCACTTTCAAAAATTCCTCCAACTCGTCGTCATTGTAACTAATGTCTGTTCGATCCTCCACGTCGTCATAATTATAAACTCCAATCGAAACGCGAACAAAGACCGATTGGTAAAGGCATTTTGCGGTTGTTAAGATATATCTGTTCGAAATTAAAGAACCACCACAAAGAAAATCGTCATCATCTTCAAGAACTAACATCACTGCAGCGAACGGATACTGATTGCGTGCTGCAATTTCACCACCGTAAATTCTACCATTGCGATGCAACACATTCTTCGGAAAAGAAGCTGCAGATGCTACTGATGCGCAAGCAGCGATGGTAAGGATAAACTTAATCATTTTCGCGCTAATCTCACTTTGTTGCAGTGTTTTAACTTTTAACTTGTACTACCGAAAAATTCACTTTCGCTCCGCTTAAATACTCTTTCAATGCAAAGCTTAGATTCGTAAATTTAATTTAATCAATTGATAATATTTTTGAGATAAATCGAATTTTTTTAAAATGATAATCAATTGCAATATTTTAATTGAATAAGGTCCGATTGCCGGGTTAATTAGTGCAATGTGATTGAAACTTTTATTTTTCTATTTTTTAACGGATTTGAAGAAGCTTCTTCTATGGAGGTGGAGCAAAGATTGTTTTTAACCGTGATTTGGGGCGGTGATCACGCCCAGAATAGAGCGGGGCGGTTTTTCAGCCATTCGAAAATTGCACTGATTTTAAACTTATTTAATGGTCCAATCAAATGCCTGAAATATTTAATACAAATATTAGTTGTTTTAAGAAACAATGAAATATTTGGGAAGTGAATATACGAGTATATGTTGAATTAATCCGCCAATTTTACCAAAAAATATTTGGGAAAAACAAAATGATTAAAAAATATGAAATAAAACTTCTAAACACACAAAAAGCGAAAAAAATAAATTATTCTTGCGGGGAATATGTTGCCATTTCTATTTCCACCTAAGAAAATTAATTTGACGCCGAGGCCATGGAATGCAGCTCATAGATCTCTTAAGGCGTTTTTTAGACGGTCATAGCTTTTTCATCGAGTTTTAAATTTCAAGCTTTCTAAAGGCCGATCTTATATAAAAATTTTGAATCATGCTTTAGGTAAGAGACATCGGTTTTGGTTAGGTTGAATTAATAAGAATAAAAATTTAAATCGCCGGCTTGATAAAATCGTTAAAAAAAAATATCTACTCGTTACGAATACATACTTTTGATTTTAACTTTCATAACGATTGCTATCATTTTTGCACACATTTTGAAAAAAATACCAGCAATATACGAGCTATACAAGAGAGGTGCTAATAAAGATAAAAATCCTCGTTGACACTACCAGGCGGAAAGGGATATTTCTTGTAGGCACCCTTATTTCAAAAAGGAAATATTTGAAAAGCCACGACTTTGAAAGTAAAACACACCTTAAGAAAATTCTTTTGATGTATTAATACCTCCAATGAATAAAATTTCAATCGTTTCTGTGAAAATATAATCAACACTTTCTTCTTCTTCGTAGCACAACAGCCCCTCTCGGGCCTTCGCTTCCTGCAAATAGTGCCTCCAACTGTCTCGGTCCATTGACTGTGTCCTCCAATTTCAAAATCCAAGCAGCGATGAACTGTCCTCGTCGACGGAGTCAGACCAGCGTTTCCTCGGCTCCCTCACTGGTTTCCGGCCTTCAGCTCTCGCAGCGAATACCTTTGTGGGTGTTATTCGTCCATATGATCCATCTGTCCAGCTCATTGCAGCTTCCGCAGTCTTACAACCGTTAAGACCTCCGGCTCGTCAAAAATTTCATACAGCTCATGGTTGTATTGAATTCACCATTGGAACCCGTCTAGCTTCGTTCAGGTTATTCGCCTCAGGACCTGTTGCTCGAAGGCTTTCAATATATTTGCGGATGCTTGGGTTAGGGTCCATGTTTCACACCCACAGCATAACACAGGTCTTATCAAAGACTTGTATACTTGGAGCTTTGTTTTCCTGTGTATGCAGCTGGTCATCAAGGTCGTCAAAATTGAATAAAATATTTTATGTGCGAGCTGTATTCTTGGGCATATTTCGTCTCTTTCATTACTGGTTCTCGTTATTTTGGCGCCTAGATATACAAATTTGCCCACATTTTCGATACTTTATTCACCAAGTGTAAAATTTTGTGTATTTGAGGCTTTTTTCCTCGACTGCATCGTGCGCTTTGTTTCATTTTCATTGATTTGTAGCCCTACTAGCTTTGCCTCACTGTGCATTTCAGGAAGAGTTCTTTTGCAATTGTTAATGTTGATGTCGTCTGCATAGGCTACTACTTGGCTCGACTTGGATATCAATGCACCTGGTGTATCGACAGGTAGCTTCCTTAAGACATAATCCAGAGCCAAATTGAATAGCAATGGAGCCAGCTCATCGCCCTGTTTTAGTCCGATGTTTGTGTCAAAGTCATTTGTGAGTTTATTATTGATGCTGACTTGGGAGGTCGTCGACGTCATTGTCATTTTGGTAAGGTGGACTAATTTTGCTGGCATGCCAAAGTAAAGCATTATTTGGTATAGTAAGTCACGATCAATAATGTTTTATGCTTGCTTGAAGTCAACGAAAATTTGGTGTACGTCTATGTTGAAATTCCAGCATTTTTCAAGTACCTACTTGGCTGTGAACAATTGGTCTGTTGTTGATCTACCTGCACTAAAACCACCTTGATACTTCCCAATAATACTGTTGGCGTATGATCCGATTTTATTTTCTAAGATTTTAGAAAATGTTTTATACGCCGTACAAAGTAGTGATATGCCTCTATAATTTTCGCATTGTAGCTTGTCACCTTTTTTGTGGATAGGGAATATAATTGATTGGCTCCACTCTTTTGGCATATGTTCTTGTTGCCAAATGTACTGGATGACTTTGTAAATAGCATGGTGAACACTACTGCCACCATATTTGATGAGCTCCACTGGAATTTCATCAATGCCCGGCGCATTATTATTCTTTTGGGCTTTGATGATGGAACAAACTTCATCCAGAGTTGGTGGGGCCAATGGAAGCTCTTTGCAGACATCTATAGGCTCCGATGTTGTGGAGCTGTGCGGAGAATTAAGGAGGTTCTTAAAATATGATGCCTATCTTTCCTTAATCTTGATTTCATCAGCGATTGTATTGCCGCTGTCATCACGACAGAGGGTGGTTTTGAGCTGATAACCACTTTTCAGGCTTTTCACTACTTTGTATGCTTGTCTTGTGTTATTGCTCGCTAAACTTACATCTATACTTCTCAATTGGTTGTCATAGTATTTTCTTTGCTTAATCCAAATTATCTTATTCGCTACTCTTCTGAGATTTTCATAGTGTGCTCTCTTCGTCCTGGTTTTCCTACCTACTTATTCTTTGTATGTCTGATTCTTTTTATCTAACGCATTCTGGCACTCATCATCGAACCAATCATTCCTCTTGCGCCGGGCTTGATGTCCGATTGTCAGTTCTGCCACGGTTCTGATAGCTGCTTTCGCTTCCATCCAGAGCTCGTTGCTCGTCTTTAACGATGCATCTGATAAGATGGGAGCCAGCTGGTTGTCGATGGTCTCCGTGAAAATTTCGGCCACAGACGCCGTTTGGAGCCTTTCGATGTCAAATTTTTGTAGCGGGCTGGTCTTCGCTGAAAATGCTGTTGACATACGACATCGATAGTTTAATTTGATCAAGTAATGATCTGAATTCCAATTGGCCCCTTGGTATGTACGGATGTCAAGTATGGTCGAGGCCCAACGTTGTTGGATCAGAACATGATCGATCTGGTTTTGTGTGTTGCCATCTGGTGATACCCAGGTTATTTTATGAGTGCATCGATGTGGGAAGCAAGTCAAACGTATGACCAGATTTCTGCTACATGCAAAGTCAATCAGGCGCTGGCCGTTGTCATTTGTTTCATCGTGGAGGCTATACCCTCCAGTCGTTCCCCGATGAGATAGCTCATTGCCAACCTTAGCGTTGTAATCACCCAGAATAATTTTTGTGTCGTTTGTGGGCAATGAGTCGGCCAGTCTTTCCAGGTGATTGTAAAACGATTCCTTCGTTTCTTCGTCTCTTTCTTCAGTCGGGGCGTGAAAATTAATCATCCAGATTTTGAAAAATTTCACTTTTATACGGATCGCCGAACCGTTCATTGACTGCCTTAAAATCAATAACGTGCGATTTGAACTCCCTATTCACAATGAAGGCCACTCCAAATTTTCGTTTTCCAGTAGGCTTCCCACTTTTAAATATTGTGTGCGATCTCATGTCTTGAATTTCGTTTCCTGGACTGGCAGTATTTTTGATTGATATTGACTGGCCTGTTGTAAAAGGTCCATAACAGCGCCAGGGTAATTGCGTGATCTGACATTCCAGGATCCAATGCCATAGTCCTTTTTTCGTTTGCGAGGTCGTTGCCGTGAGTCCAATCCATTCCGAGGCCTTTCTGCAGGTTTCGAAACAATTAAAGGTTTTCCAGGGACGGGGAGTTAGCCCGTCGCCCAACCTCCATTCCGGCGGCATGGGTATTACGTCGATTTATTATTCATATATTTACTCGTTACTAATACATAATTTTGATTTTAACTTTCATAACAACGGCTATCATTTTTTTATCCATTTTTAAAGAAATCCCACCAATATTTTCAACTATACAAGACAAGTGCTAATAAAGCTAAAGATATTTGCTAGCATCACCAGACGGAAAGGCAAATTTTTTGTAAGCACCCTTTTTTCAAGAAGTAAATAATAATCGACTCGCCACCACTTTGAACGTAAAATACTGCTTAAGAAAAATCTTCTGATGTATTAATACCTTTAATGAATTACATTTCAAACGTTTCCGTGAAAATATAATCAATACTTTTGTTGGTAGTAAAAAAACGAATTACGTTTACTTTCTGAAATCTAGGGAGCCGGCACTCTGAATTTGAGCATTTGGTTTTCGATTACTTTAAAATATACAGTGGTTTAACGCTAGTAGTACATTTTTGAAAACTTAAGACGCCGTAACTTCAATGCGAAAAAAATATTTAAAAAATTTAATGTATATTCAATTAAATAAAGCTTCTCAATTCAAAATAACATTTTCATTTATTTAAAAAATTAATTTTAGAATCACTAAATAAAAAAAAAACAAAATTGAAGACGAAATTTTATGCCACAGCTTATTTGGTGCAGTACAAGTTTTTCTTGAAGTTATTCGACTGGAAGTTTTCCAGTGCAATACTAATTTTTAGCTCAACTCGCCTTTGAGTCTATTTGAAATCGATTCATTCAGTTTTTCTAATTTCAGGGATTCTTTTATTCCATTCCTCTAACAAGGATTTCTTAAGATTATGTTTGTTGCAAATAATGTGGCTGTGATTTTTTTTTAAAAGCCCCTAAATGCTCGATTACATTTAAGACGGGTGACTGCGCCCAGAAGCCAGCAAATGAGCACGATTTCAAAAAAATACCAGGACTACACAGTTCGTGGATTATCTTGATAGATTCGAAATTCAGCCCTAATTCCGAGTTCGCCCGCATTTCAGAGTAGATTTTCCTTTAGGATGTTAATATAATGTACATAATCTTGTTTATATTTTCTTCATAAAAGCCAGATTTCTAACGCCGGATTGTTCTTCAATAAAAGCCAGATTTCTAACACCGGCTTGTGAAATTAATGCCCAAACCATTACGCTGTCACAACCCTGCCTGGCAGTCTGATGGAGATTTTCATTTTCAGTTCTATATTTGGCTTTTGCCATACGTACATTTTTCATCTCAGTGAAATATGTTGAATTTGGACTCGTCCAAAAAATCAACGGTCTTCCAAAATCCCAAATCCTTTGAAATATGGTCAGCAGCAAAGTTTAGGTGGCTTGGTCGTTTTTCGTTATTGATGAACGGCTTCTTCCATGCAACTCGGCCATTAAGATTATGGCATTTCAGCACACAATGTATGGTTTTAGCATTGAATTTTTTAACCAATCCTAGTAGATACTTCAATTGATAATTTAGGCGTGAACAACTTAGGGTTTCATTAATCCTACGGTCCTCCAAAATAAGTTGTTCTACGCAGCAAATGTTGTCTGGTGTGATGCTGGTCCACGGTCGACGATCATGCGGCTCATTCTCGGCGGTTTGACGACCATCCTTGAATGCTTTGGCCGATTTAAACACAGCAGCCCTACTCAAGCACTCACTACTGAACTGAGTTCGCAAACGCAGAAAAAGTTCCAAGTTTTCAACACCTTTCTACACTAAAAAACGAATGACAATACGTTGCGCAACGGCGGTCGGCACTAGAAGTTCACTCATGGTCGTAGCATGCGTGTAAAACATGCACTCCCGACGAAAACTATGCCACACTGTTTGTAAGGGACCCAGTTACCACATACTCAAGCCACGACCTTCAAAACATACTTGCGCGGAATCTACAGCGTTTGTCTCCACCATATTTGAACCACCCTCGTATTATTAAAAATGGCACTTCAAAATATTTAGTTTTAAATTTTCAAGTTTCTCATTTATTATCCAATATTGATCAATTTTTGCAGGATGAAGGTTTGTTTGTTTCTTGAAAAGACATCGAGCACTGCTTTTTTAAGTAAGGAGATGAGTTTTGACTTCTTTAAGCCATCTCAATGTCTAAAGCATGCGTTGAAGGAAATGATTTTATATATGTGTGGGATGCGGTATGCAGGTAGGCCTTAGGTTAGTCCAGGTAGAGGGATATTGGGATTTAGGTTTTTGCATATCCATTTGTTTTGGTTCGTCTCACTTCAATTTTTGGCAGAGAATTTAATCGAGTACTGGGAAAATTGCGTCGAAACTTATAATAAGTTGTTCGTTAATGATGTTGCACACTGTCTTTCTAAGTTTATATATTTCAAGTGTTTCTAGGATGGCAAGTCTTTGTCCTTTGCTTGATTTGCGTAACAATGTCATAGAGTTGGTCAAAGTCTCAGGTTCGTCACATAATTGGAGTCTGCCTTGTTGTATAAAAAGCTTCGTAGTGCTCTTTTCATCTTGTCGTTAGTTTTCGTTTTGTCCTTCCTATGTATACCATGCGGCAGTTTTCGCATGTCAGTTTGCATATGTCATTGTTGTCGTATATTCATGCCTCATTCAGTTTTGGTTTCAGTTTGTTTTCAATGTTGTCATGAGTATCAAATGCAGTTGGTAAGATACAAAGAGCACGTACGACCTTTTTTACGCAAAAAGGTCCAACTACATAGAACTTGGCCCCTTGAGGCCCCCAACAAGCCCAAGTACGTGTCGCACCTACAAAACCCAACATCGGCTCAGTTTTTCCTCAAAAGAAAAAACCACAAACGTAAGCGGGAACAATTTTTCACGTTCTCGAGAAGGTATTCATGCATCGTACTTCTCTGAGTATTTTTTTCTGAATTTTCCTTCGCCGTATTTTGGATGGTCATCCTATACAAGCCAACTCGAAGTTGTTCAATTTGCGCTTCACTTTCATGGAGTGCCTAGTGAAGTGCTTGCATTTCCTCTTCCACTTCAAAATTTTTGATGCTACACCGTCCAGAATTGAAAACTTTACACCTTTTTGATTTTCTATTGTCCGTAGACATGTAAAACTTCACTTGACTACTCTAGTTTTTTTTTTGTTATTGAGTTTTACCTTAATTTAAAATTGCACATACTATATTACTTTATATTTATCACCTATTATAAGGTACCTTGTTCGGAGCACCTTTGACGGATGGGATTTTATTAGTACTGATTCTTCTCGAATCTTAGTATTTTGTTAATTTTCTGTAGCGCTAATTCATATCGAACTTTAAGTCACTTTATTTAGTTTTGCGAAGCACTAATTCTTTTCGAATTTGATGTCAAGTTTTTTTGTTTTTATTCTCGTAATTAAGGTTCTTAAACAAACACTTTCAATTTTGGTAGGTTGACCAACTGCGTCAATTAAGTCAGAGTTGGCCGCAATTGCCAAAAAATATATGTAACAAACTTCTTTAATTGAAACACATTGGTTATACTAAATAAGGATTATTTTATTAAAAAAACACATTAAACTTTCTACAATGATTCTATACAATTTCTGAAATCAGTCGACCAGAGTTTGGACTTACGCGTCGCGATACTGGGGGCGAAGCCAAGTATCCAAATGATTTTTACAAAGCAAATTTGCTGATACAGCGCAGGAATGAACTTGCAACTTTTAATTAAATCTGCTAATTCGAGTGCATGTGGCAAGCAATTTCCATTTTTGCGTGAGAAACCTGAGGAAATTGTTGGCACGTTCCCGCTTACGTTTGCGGTTTTTCTTTTGAGAAAAAACTGAACGGATACGTAACTCATGAGCTTGACGCTATGATAAACTCTATGACATTGTTACACAAACAAAGCAAAGGCCTGTTACAAGTGAAACTGCCTCCCTTTCAGCATCGGGCTGCCAGTTTATTTATTTAGCTTGCACTAAATAATAATAAAAAGAAAAAAAAAGAATTCTTTCCAAGCCGAAGTCATCGCTTTGCGAAATGTAATTAATATGTAAATACCATAACTATTGTAAAATTTACTTTTAATTTATCTAATATGGATACACAGCCCATCGTTGGAGCAAAGAGACGTGGTGATAAAAAGCGGACCCTAACAGCAACAGCTTTAAGCATACCAGACCCCAATCATCCTCGCTTTCAACAATACTGGTGACCAAAGGTGACTCTACTGGTACCCGAAAAGGATGATGGCAGCACGATCACTTACGTAACACCATGGTTGACTGCAAAGCTTGTAAACAAAACTATTTTTGCGAAAGAACACTCTCCCATATGAAGGACGAAAGCGTTATGTTTTGCAGCTTCAACTCTACAGGGAGCCTTCAACGAGTCAACGAACTTGGGTGATGGAAACACTCTAAATATTAAACTAGTATGACATTCCGTGGATAAATTTAACATTACGCTTGAAAACATCCTATCATTGCGGGTACCGGCACTCATTTTACCCATTACTCAACCCTATACGTGGACAAATGACGTTAGACACGATATACGAGTAGAGAGGTGCTATTTTAAATAGCCCACTATTTTTTCTACTTTTAATGCTACTTTCAGCAATAGCCCTTCGTTCCAAATCGTACACACGCCCCCTTCATTCCCTTTTACTTGCTATGCAGAAGATGTTATGAAGCTTATTTTAGAACTTGATGACTCTGTTACTTCAGGTCCTGATGGTATTTTTATTATTTTGTGTAATCCTTAGCTACTTCTTTTTGTGTTTCTCTTTCCTTTCTCTTCAATTCTTGCTTATCTTCAGGCTCTTTTCCTTCGTGTTTGAAAAGATCCTATGTTACTCTTATTTTTAAAAAAGGTAGCACCTCAGACGTTGCCAATTATCGGCCTATCTCCTTATACCCCGTTTCTCCAAACTACTGGAGAAAATCGTCTACTTGCACCTTTTTTCAGTTACTCATGAGTTGTTCGTTCCTGAACAACATGGTTTTATCAAAGGGTGATTAACCTTAACGAATTTGTTAGAATTCATGACCATTACTTCAAAAGCCACTGAGGACCGTTTACAATTCGAAACCTTGTATTTGGATTTCTTTAAATCATGTTAGTCAGGTATCTTTTCAAGGCTGTCTTTCTACTCCCTTCCATCCGTCTTCTGGTGTTCCTCAAAGATCCATTCTTGGCCCACTATTGTTCACTCTGTTTATAAATTACTTACCATCCGGTGTCATCAACTCCTCCTGCGTTCTTTATGCAGATGACGTCAAAGTTTTCAAAGTAGTGTCGTCAATTGATGACTGTGCTTTGCTTCAAGAAGATTTGAATGCCACTTTATCTTGGAGTTCTTATAACCAACTTACACTAAATGTTTCTAAGTGCATCCATCTTTCATTTTCTAATAACCGTTGCCTTATTAGCTTTCAATTTACGTTATATAATTCGTACCTATGTACGGTGACACACTTCAGGGACTTGGGCGTCACTTTAGACTCTAAATTAAAGTTCGACGTTCATATTTCTGAAATTACTTCTAAAGCCTCTCGCTTTTCTGGCTTGACCTTAAGAAATTCCCATATTTTTCCGATCCTTTGTCGTGTGTTAAATTATGTTCTACTTTGGTTCGTCCCATCCTTGAGTACTGTTCGCCAGTTTGGTCGCCTTATTTGAAGTGTTTGAAGTTCACGCTAGGAGAACGAAACCCGTGCACGTCACTCAAGAACAGCTGAGAATATGGCTGCTGTAGCCGAAAGTGTTGAAGAAGACCCACTTTTGCCCATTCCTCGTCGTTCTTTGGAATTAAGCATTCCACAAACGTCAAAACACCGTATTTTGCATAAAGGTTTGGGTCTTAAGGCTTATAATGTTCAGTTAACACAAGAATTCAAGCCGGTCGATCATCAACAACGTCGTGTCTTTGCTGATTGGGTCCTTGAAATGCATGAAAATGATCCGGAATTCCATCGAAAAATCATCTTGAGTGATGAGGCCCATTTCCACCTCGGTGGCTTCGTCAACAAGCAAAATTGTCGCATCTGGGGCTCAAAAAACTCAAGAGTTATTATTGAAAAGCCTCTCTATCCTCAATGTGTGACTGTTTGATGCGGTTTATGGTCCGGCGGAGTCATTGTCTTACTTTCTTGAAAATGAGGCTGGAGCAACAGTTACGATGAATGGATTGCGCTATCGAGAGATGATTAATGATTTTTTATGGCCGGAATTGGATGGTATTGATCGGGACAACAACCGTTTACAACAAAATGGCGCTACGTGCCACACAAGCAATGAAACCATTGATCCTTTACGGGAATAGTTTCTGGACCGTGTTATCTATCGAAGAGGTTATCCCAATTGGCCACCGAGATCTGGTGATTTAACACCTTGCGACTTCTTCCTTTGGAGCCACGTGAAAGAGAAGGTCTACACCAACAGCGCAGCGTTGATTCAAGACGTCAAAGATGGAATTCGTGAGGCTATCGAGGACATAGGGCAACCACTTTGCGATTTGTTTGTGGAAAATTTCTTGAGAAGGATATGGTCCTGTAAGCGTGGTCAAAGTTCATGACGCAGTCGAGAAAAAATACCTTAAATACACAAAATATCACACTTGGCGAATACAGTATCGAGAATGTTAGCGAATTTGTGTATTTAGGCGCCAAAATAACGAAAGCGGGCAATGAAAGAGACGAAATACGCCGAAGAATACAGCTCGCAAATAAAATATTCTATTCAGTATTGACGGTCTTGAAGACCAGCTGCATACACAGGAAAACAAAGCTCTAAGTATACAAGTCTGTGATAAGACCTGTGTTATGCTATGGGTGTGAAACATGGACCCTAACCCAAGCATCCGCAAATATATTGAACGCCTTTGAGCAACGGGTCGTGAGGCGAATAATAGGAGCGAAGCTAGAGGGGGACCAATGGCGAATCCGATACAACCATAAACTGTATGAAATTTTTGATGAACCGAAGGTCTCTAGGATTGTAAGAAGGCGGAAGCTGCAATAGGTTGGACACATAAATTGTATGGACGAACAACGGATACCCAAGAAGGTATTCGTTGGGAGAATTGAAGGCCGGCGGCCAGTGAGGAAACCGAGGAAGGCGTGGTCAACGGACCGAGGCAGTTGGAGGCGCTGTTTTCAGAAAGCGAAGGCCCGAAAGGGGCTGTAGTGCTAAGAAGAAGAAGAAGCGTGGTCATGGTGGTCGTTTGCCTGATGTTATTTTGTATTATCAACGGCATACTTTTTTCTTCATAATGAAATAAACATTCGATCATTTATGTTAAAAAATGGTATTTTTTTTAAATATCAAATTAACACCTCTTATTGGGAAACCCGGCATAATAAATGTTCTCTCATTTGATTGAGATACGAGTAATAATTTAAATTTAAATCATTTCTTGTGTTTGTGGTTTCTTCATATTGACGATTTTTCTTTTCAATTGTTAATTTTCAGCACTCCTATCCTTCGGGGGCTATCCGGGACCGAATACGCTGTACGAGGAGTGTAACAGGCTCGAGATTTGACATCCTAGAAAAATCTGATATACACCCAGTGGCAAATGTATTACAACGTTGAAAAATTATAACATGCATTTTTTTACAATCGTTGAGACCTCTGGTTTGTCAAAAATTTCATACAGCTTATTGTTGTATCGAATTCACCATTGGTCCCCGTCGAGTTTTGCTCCGATTATTCGCCACAGGACTCGACGCTCGAAGGTGTTCGATATGTTTGCGGACGCTTGGGTTAGGGTCCATGTTTTACACCCATAGCATAACACAGATCTTATCACAGATTTGTATACTTGGAGCAAAAGTATTGCAACATGTATCTTGTCGTCCAAACTTGTGTGCATGTGCATCGTATTTGGCAGTTGCCGTGATATCAACTGTTTTTGCTGACTAGTTATCATTTCTAGAAAAAATTTCACCAAAACTTTGTTGAATATTAAGTTATTTTTTTAAAATACAACAAAATAGTTAAAACGAAGGAAATGAGCATTGAAGAGCAAACAGAAATCGTCGATAAATATTGAAACGGTATTTCAGCGGCTACTACCGCTTTGGCCTATAAAATAAACAGATATACTGTAACGAGGCTCTACAATAAAAATACAATGGAAGGCAGATGAAAAAATAAAAATAAGAGCGGTCAAAAATGTGGGACTACTGACAAGACCAAATTCTTGTTGACATGGTCAAAAAACATCCTATAAGGTTGTTTCTAGGACATCAAAAAAGGTTAATGATCGAACTTTAAGAAGAAGATCCAAGGAGGCTGACATGTCGCGCGGAAAGCTCCTTTTATTTCTAAAACCAATAAAAATAAACGTTTACAGTTCGCCAAAGAGGACTGAAATAAGTCACTGGAATTCTGGAGATTATTATATGGACATATAAGAGCTGTTTTCTGTTTCATGGCCATTCCAGATAACAATTTATGGGATGCATCAGACTAGGACTATATAGTCGCACTTCTATCGCAATTTACACATGGTTAAATGGAAGCCCGCACACTGCGATTTTCGACAATTTTGTCCAGGTCGGCAGTCGCAGGAATTTGCAATTTTTTCTCAAACCAGTTTAGTAGATAGTTTTTGTGATACTCGCGCCGGCGCAAATCATTTGGACATTTGACGCTGACATGCACGGAAGTTTCTGGCATAGTGCACAAATGAGTTAGCGCATGTGTTCCTTGCAAAGACATACCTTCAAATGAGCATTTTAGTTCTGCGCATGCCTGAAGTTCCTTTGCAAATCTTGCCGCAGTGTGCGTATTTGCGTCTAAAAATCGCGGGTTATGACAGGAAAATCGCAATGTGGCCGAACCCTAAGTGGTTACAATCAAAACAAAGAAAATCTACGGCCACACAACGCAAAGACATGAAGCCGGCTCATCTATGTTTCGGGGATGTGTTTGCTTTCATGGACTTGGAGATTGAGTTGCACTTCACAGTGGAACCTTAATGCAAGTTCCTTATCTTCTATTATTAAACAATAATGCATTCCTTTCTGGCAATAAGCTGCTTAACACTATCGACTGGACTCTTCAACATGAGAACGCTCCATGTCATACGGGAAGCATTTTACAAATTTTCTCAGTGGCGTTGGTATCAACGTTCCGAACTGGCCACCTTAAAGTCCCAATTTTAACATTATTGAGAATATTTGGTTCTACTTGAAGTGTTCTCGTAAAATTGACATGAAAAGGACTCGAGAAAAGACAATGGACGAGATTGAACGAGTCTGAAAATCGGTGCCATTGGATTACATACAACGACAAGAAGGCTTGATCCATCGTATGTTGTAGACAGTTAGTACTTATATTTGAAGTAGAGTGCTAATATACCATTTTATTAAACTGTTTCCATTTTTTATAATTGATAACTATTTTATTTAAATTGATTATTTGTTTAAATTGATTATTTGTTTCAATTCAATTCAATTAAATTTGTAAAGTAAATAATGGTTTTGGAGTTTTCAAAAGAAATGTATTACTATCCTTTTATAACAAAGCAGTGATAATTGGACTATTAGTGAACGCAAAGTAAAAGGGAAAGAATGTATACGATTTTCCATTAGGGACATAATAATTTTATATCTTTATATGAACTCTGATGATTTCAAGGTATTCCGGACAATAAGATCCCTTGAAGATTGTCAGCAACTCCAAATTGATCTTTTTAACCTCTATAACTGGTGTAATGTAAACTCCCTTCGTATCAATGTTTCCAAATGTTTTAAAATGACTTTTACTTTGAAAATTGTCCCTTTAACTTTTAATCACACCCTATGTGATGGTTTTCTCTCCTCTGCAGACTCATATAAAGATCTTGGTGTAATATTTGACCCGAAGCTTAAATTTGATGTCCAAATTTTTAGCTTAATTACCAAGGCATCAAAAGTTTCGGGTTTCCTTATCCGGCATTGGCATAAGTTTGCAAATATTGCTACCGCTGTTTGCTTGTTCACATGTCTTGTCCGCCCGCTTCTTGAGTACTGCTCAGTCGTGACATTTATATCTTGGAAGCTCACTAGAAGCTGTTCAGCTTAAGTTTACCCGTATTGTGTTTTTCAAATTCAACGTAGCTTATGAGTCTTATGAGCGTCGTCTATCCATACTTCGTCTCTCTTCTCTGTCGTCCGGTAGAACCTTCTTAGATCAATTTTTCCTTTATAAGTTGTACCACCAACAAATTGCTTCCAACCTAAGCGTAGACTTGCACTACAGACTGTATGAGATTTATATTTTCACTCCATTATGCCGCGAATCATCAGAATGCATAACAGCTTCGAGCTTGGTTCTCTATCCACGTCCTACTTTGTTTTTAAAATTAAACTAAAGTCGTTACTTTTTGCGAATAGTGATTAATGTTCCTTATCACTCAATTTTTTCAAACTTTGATCTAGACTCTTACTTCATTTCTTACATGTTTTAATTAACTTTTTTCTGCTTGATTTGTTGTATTAATTTGTCTTACTCTAAATTATATTGAACTATATTTAATTGTCTAAGTCTATTTTGTAATTGGATTTCTGTCTGTTAAATGGATTTGAATAAATAAATGAATAAATGAACTCTCAACGTCAAAATGTTAGTTAAAGTCAACATTTTTATCATGGAAAAGTTCACGAACCAGTAACGTTTGGAAATTATTAAAAATTACTACCGATATTGTTTGTCGGTGGTCGCAACTTTAAGAGCGCTTACTCCAATTTTCGGTGGTAATATCGTCCCACCCGACAGGGTGTGCATGCTATAGTGAATAACTTTAAGTCCAAATTTTCACTATTATACATCCCGGTGCCAAAAATACGTCGTATCGCTCGATGTGACGGAAATATCGCAGCCGTTAATGCATCGATTCAAAATGAGCCAAATCAGTCGATTACACCTCGTTCTCAAGAATTGGGCATCGCTCAAACGACACTGTTGCGTATTTTGCGAAAAGATCTTAGCCTAAATGGTTACAAGATCAAATTGACTCAAGAACTAAATACAGTTAGCCTTTCGAAACGCCGAACCTTCTCCAATTGGGCTCTGGCAAAGCTTGAAGAAAATTAAGAATTATCGTTGAAAAATTATCTCCAGCGATGACGCTCATTCCTGGCTCGATAGCTTTGTTAGTGGGGGAACCGAGGAAACGCTGGTCTGACTCGGTTGACGAAGACAGTTCTTCGCTGCTCGGATTTCGGAAATGGAAGACGCGGTCAATGGACCGAGACAGTTGGGGGCGCTGTTTACAGGAAGCGAAGGCCCGAAACGAGCTGTAGTGCTAAGAAGAAGAAGAAGAAGAAGAGAATCCACATGTGCTTCTTGAGATAATGTTGTATCCGCAAAAACTTACTGTTTGGTGCTGTAGCAAAGGTTAAAAAAAATAAAGCTACCAACACAATAACAACGACACATTTTACACTTTTGATAAACTTTATTTTCACTCGCTTACAATTCCGGTGTTCTACTGTGGGTGACGCCATGGATACGGTTTTCCTAAAAAGAAGAAAGTTGCTGACACTATGTCTAGACTAGACATGTGTCGTTTTAGAAACAACCTTATGCATTTTTCAGAATCAGGTTAATGCAACGTCTGCAAAAGCTCATCTTTAGTTTTATGGGAATTATGAATTACTGTATACAAAATATCTGCTCCCTTTACAGAGAAATTTTCCTGAATTTTATTGATATTTTGTCTTACATGATTTAAGAATTTTAACAAATCTTTCTTAAAAATAGTAAGTATCCAAATTGTCAAATTCAATATTATGAATAAGATGATTGCTATGGTAATATAATTTATATTTAAGTGCAATTTTAAGTAATTTATGCGTTTCAGGTTTTCTAAATTCGTCAAAATAATATCATTAAAGCTCAATTTTTTTGTAAAATTTTGGGATTCGTTATTACTATAGAACTATCTATCTATAAATACTTCATTTTTATTACTAAAAGCATGATTGAAAATGTTTATTGCAAAATTCTTTATATTTATAAGATAATTTCCAAGAAGTTTGATTGTCTTATCATCGCAAAGATTCACAACCTCTACAAGTATATCTATCATATTTTTATTGTCTATTAACTCACATCATCTTCTTTAAATTTTATTGCTCTCTTTCTTCCCTCGCAAAAGCGGAAAACGTGGCTTTAGACTAAAGCTACATTAGCCACCCCCGGATCTCAAGAACCAATGAAGAAAGAGATATTTTCGAGGTGACATATTTTATAGCTAATTTATTGCTGCCGATATAAGCAACTAGCAAGTTCCCAAAATCAGTTCTCAAACTCCTACAGCGTAACTCATCCCTCCTCCATATTAAGCTACATCATCCACTTTATTAGGAAGCATTCATTATAGGTGCATATTTTACTGCTAATTAACAATATTATGCATTAAAAAATTTTACTGCTCCACCCCTTCTCCGGGAAACTACTCAATCAACCCCTACCGCGTATTTCACTCCCCCGGGAAACTATCGAAAGTTGTAAAAATATGTTTGCACCCTGAACAAAGCTAGGGGAAGTTATTGTTGAACTTCTTCGCAGAATTCAATCTTTTCGCCTCCGGAAATGCAGTTAATGTAGCTTAAAACTTAAATAAATACATGGTACCGTTTCCGATGTGCTGTTAACATTGCTATCGCCACTGGTTGCGTCGTCGTTGTTGACCAGCGCTAATCAGGAGTTCGCCTCAACCGAACCTACTCCACCAACCCAATGGTGCAAACTTCAAACGTACTCCGAGGCCGCCTTCATGATTTCGATGATGCTGGCAGGTGACAGCTGGCAGAAGACTGCTAGTGTCCCCTGTATTCGTGTACAGAAAATTTGTTTTTATTTGATTTAAAAAATCTGAAGATAATCAAGAAGGTAGGTGTTTATAAGTACAAGGGCAACTAATACCACAAAAATATAAATTCAATTTTGTTAATTTTTTTGTGAATTTTACGTTTAGCTCCATAAAATTGGAATGGTGCCCATAAAATTTTTAAAATATCACAGCTTTGTACTATATAAGAACTTTGTGCCCACAAAATTTCATTGACATCGAGTCATAATCAAGTGAGACATACACATACTCAAAAAAGTCTGCGTACATCTCATTAGTGCAAACTGAATTATGTTGGAATCGTATGTATCAATAATGTGATCTTGATTTAATCATTTCGATAAAAGAGCCTAAACTGCAAGAAATGTATTGAAGCAGGTTTGTTTAAAAAATTCCCAAAATTATCGAACATGTGTATGTATAGTAATTTCAATACTTGGAAGTCTGTGAGCAGCCCCAAAAAAGTCTGCGTACACATCACATAATTTGGGGATTCCCCGAAATGTGCAATGTTGATGCCTTCATTTTTTCATTGTTCTGCGTGACAGTACTTCATTGGAAAATTGTATGTGTGTTTTGCTTGAATAAAAGACTATTCTTTAATATGGAAGTAAAAAATAAGGAAATCAGTGTTAGTGAGCGTAAAGTCATAGTAAAATTGCGTGAAAACGGGAAAAGTTTTCGTGAAATCGCAAAATTAGTTGGGAGAATCCATTCCGCGGTCCAAAGGGTTGTTGCTAATTACAAAGAAAGCGGTTTGATTATTTCACGGCATCGGTTGGGACGTCCTCCTAAACTTACAGCACGTGTAGGCACTTAAATTACATGGAAACACAACAATAACAACAACGTGTGTTTATATTAGAATCTACAGTTTTCTGCGGATTTTTATGAAAATTGTTTTTCTTGAAAAGCCGGCGGGCCTTGTTTTTGCGTAAGCAGACGCACTTTGACTCATCTTCAGCGTGACGACCCAAAGGAGTTGAAACGCGACGGATTTTCAAGAAAAAAAAAAGAGATATGGCCTGCGGGTATCAAATAAATAAAACAATTGACTTTTGATATGTTCAACTGATTCATAATCCGAGTTATTGGTTTATATCAGAAAAGATGTTTTGAGTCCTAGGATGGTAACAAACCTTTCTAGTAGGAGCATTCTCCTGCCTATTTGGCTTGTCTAGCAACAAAATTAATCCATTTGAAAAATATTTTTATCGTATTATAGTATTCAATTTAAAGAAAATCTGTTACATAATTCAAAAAAAATTAAATTCAATAGTATGAATCACATAATTAGGAGCGAAGAAAAAAAAGTCGTTCATTCAAATTTAATAAATCACAATGGTGATAGAACAGCGCTTAAAAAATTTAGAGCAAATATTTTCTTAGGTCAGTCATGAATGTACGCTAATATTCAAAAAAAATGTTATCATACCAAATATTTGCTATATACGACTACTACCAATTGACGGTGAACTTCTTAAATTTTGCTACCATACGAAACAAAGGATTTTGAAAAAAACCCAGCTGTGATCTCATATATTTTATTTTAGTGAGTAATTTAGGACTTGAATTCTCGCAAAATGAGGTAAACATTCCTCATTGTTAAAAAATTTGCCAACTCATATAACTGCTGACTAAAATAAATCTGCATTAGACATACATTAGATAGATTAGCTTTTAAGCAATGCCGACATTGAAGTTTGCATTCCTATTGGTGGAATGTGAATGCATGAAAACCAAAATGAGAATATGTTTTTTAAAGTGACATCACAGCATATAAATCAATGTGTTTCAGCTCAACTGAAATTTTTAAATTATGTCGATTAGGGAATTATAATAATTCACATATTGTTTATTTCATCGTGACCGCAATAAGGCATCGCATATATTCACAATGATTACAGGTGGTTTAACTAAATCTTTTGCAATTGTTAATTTATGATATGGCTAAATCTTATGAAAATATCAGATATGATGCTCTCCAAAAAGCCGTTTCGATAAATATTTTGTTGGGGCTCTTTATATGACGAGATAAATCTTTGAAATTGAAAGGTCTAAATGATAGCTTTTTAGAACAAATTTCTAAAACGCAATCTCTTGGCATAGCAGTGAAAGAAGAAAAAGTTTATAAATTATTTGAATCCTCAGTGTTTTTGCGCTGTCTGAAAATGATGTACAAAATTTACTTTTCCAATTACGCAAATTAAAAAACAACAAAACAAACAAAAAGCGGTTTGTAGTTATAAAGCAAGGGTAAGTGTTCTCTCAAACTCAAAACTTGGAACAAGATTAGGCAAAACGAAGGAAATTGAGGCTCAAGGAGGAAAAATTCGGAATTTATAAGGTCACGTGCAAATTATGTCAAAAAACTATATAGGACAAACAAGGCGCTCAGTTAAAATGAGACTTAATGACCGCATCAAGGAAGCGGAGAAGTTCATTTCTAAACAAGGACCTATCGAAGCAATCAACCCATCGGTGGCGAAGCACATCGTATCGAATAATCATAAGATTGATTGGGAGGATCTGCAAGTCGTACAGGAGGTGAATAGTGTCAGGAAATTAGACGCTTACGAAAGTCTATGGATATTGAGACAACCAGAAAGTCTACGGCTGAACGATGATTTAGAAAAAGGCTATTCCAAGATATTAGAGGTAATTAGGTATAAGTAATATTTGTTAAGGGTAATAGTAATTTTAGTAACTTTTGTTAGGATAAATTCTGAGGAAACAACGGGATAAGTTTTGTAATTATTTTGGGCGAGTTGAAAAAGAAAATCAAATGTTCGAGGATAATAGGATTAAGTCAAAATAAGTAGAAGGATTACTGAGTATATTAAGCTAGGTCTACTAATTACAGTAGTTAAAATGTTTGGGTATTTAAGTGAGTTAATATTTTTACTAGGCCATAGAGTAGGACACTGATGTAGAGGGAACACTTACCCTCGAAATGTACTCGTATATATGCCGTATAACTACAAAACGCTTTTTGTTGTTTATTAATTTGCGTGATTGGAAAAGTAAATTTTGTTCATCAAATAGTTTATGGTATGTCCCTATTCTTTCCGATTCATCATCTTTTAGACGGGAAATTTCAAATTTACAAATGTTGACTATAATGAGTTCATGGGGGAGGAATGTTATTATTACTAACAAAATCAACAACAGCTAGTAAAGGTTATAAAAATTCTCCTATGTGAAAAAAATCATCGATAAACTTTCATCTCACCTTTGCTCCGAAGCTGAACTAAAGTACTATTGGGTGTGTGTGTAAAAGTTTGTTCGCTTCTCATAAACGAATTATCTGGGCACAATATATCATAAATTCTTGATCCCATTTCAGTAGCAGGTAGGATTTCAGAAACCCCATTGTCATGACTATAAAGGAGATCATTCTTGCAATTTTCAAGTAAACGTGGCGAGACAAACATTGAAGCTGTGGCGACAACATATTCAGTACAAAATAAAGTCACAGCACTCATACCCGCAGCGCCGAAAGTGGAAATAGGACAAGATTTTCTTCTTCCTACTGCAGTCGTCATCGTTATACTGCGACTTAATTTTCTCAACCGTTTATACATTTTGTTTGTAGTAAATTATTGGTGAATTTGAAATTGCGAGTTTTTTACTCACGTGAGAGATTAAGTGC
This sequence comes from Odontomyia ornata, assembly GCA_963969285.1. Lineage (NCBI taxonomy): Eukaryota > Metazoa > Arthropoda > Insecta > Diptera > Stratiomyidae > Odontomyia > Odontomyia ornata. Next base: position 224,060,147 of record OZ017741.1, read on the forward strand.
CCATATTTGGTGACTCCGACGTGATCGGGTGGAGAATAAACACAAAGGCGTTGAGTTTAGACTTGAGTCCTTTAGTGTGTAGTTTGTTAAGTGACGCTAACAAAAATATCTACCAACTTTAACATAGAGATTCCAAGAATCCCAAAAAACACGATCTTGCCACCACCAACTGTGCGTGAGTCTTCAATATCAAGTAGCTTATTTGTCATCGAAGATAACGAAATTCCCGATATTTCATAAGACGGATCCAGCGTTTAGGTTCGATCAAGTTGAAACTGCGTTCCTCATGCATCACATAGCACAGCATGAAATGAAGTTCAAATATGTGATTCAGTATGCAGAGGCAAATATTCTACCGCACATTATCTCCATCGTATGAAATACAACAGCTGAAAATAAATACAAAGCTGTAAAACAACGAATATTAACAGCATTCGCGAGATCCACCGAGCTGAATTTAGACGCAAGGAAGCCATCGCATTATCAACAGGATCTCTAAATTACTAGAGAGGAGCAGCTAACAGGTACAATGTTGTGATTGTTGCGATTAATTTTTCCCGTTAAGTTATGTTAAGCTAGTATAAGTTCAGTAGAGGTCTTTGCCTAAATTTTCCTCCAGCTAATTGTAATAATCACATAGAAATACGAAAATATCCATAGTTTTAAGTAATGTTCAAACGATGGTGAAATGACTTTGTCAGAACAGCTACTATATTATAAGGCCTCTGTACCGCATACATTCTAATAAAGAAATTATATATAAATAAATATTCGTATCGTACTTGCAATATCAGGAGAGCCTAAAATTAAAAAAATTGGTTAAAATGGAAAATTTGATTGTTAAAATTTAGCAGCCTTCCAGTGTAAGAGAAGTCCACAGAGAGTTGACGAGTTTTTGTTTTTTTATTGGCGTTTTGGAAAGCGTGCCCAGAGTTCCTGTCCTCTATGTCAGTGAACATCAATGTTAAAGTGTAATCGGCAAACTAAACTTGTCCTCTCGAATAACGGTGACCGCGGACAATCAACTTCATCTTAATAATTATCGACCAAAAATATATGACTAGAAAAGTGGAACTCATTCCCTCACTGGTACAGCAGCTGACATTTCAATCCTGCCGCGAGTCAAAAATCACAACACTCCAGGAAAATTGGAGCTGTCCACTGCAAATAATTCTCCGAGTAAAACGTATAGCCAGAAACTGACGACACTTGACCTCGGGCTTTGTAGACCATTTACTTGGACGTTTGTGGTTGCAAATGTAAGGCCCGCTACAAAAATTTGACATCCTAAGGCTTCAAATAGTTTCTATGGCGATAAATAGCTGGCTCCCATCTTATTAGACGCATCGCTGAAGACAAGTCAGGACTCTGGATGCAAGTGAAAGTGACTGTTAAGACCGTGGCGGAAAACACAATCAGATATCAAGCCCGGTACAAAAGAAATGATTGATTCGGTCATAAGTGTCAAAATACGTTAGATAAAAAGAATCAGGCATGACAAAAAGAATCGGCAGGAAGATGAGTTACCCTGTGCAAAACAGGGCCTAGGCTGAGAAGGCTGCTTCGTGCGTATCAGCTTTGAGTTGACTTATGGCTAACCCATCAAGTAACTGCCTCTTGATGAGTGATGTGTGGTCAGTGCATCTGTACGGAGCAGAAATATGGGGCGATCGTCTCAGTAGACAGCTGTAATGAAAGCGCTTGGCACAGGTATAGAGAAGGGAAATACTGAAGATTGCAACATCATATCCAACAGTCTCTAAATTTGGCCGTGAGACTTATTGAAGGCATGATACCTGTCGATCTCCTTGCTAGAAAGCACCACACTGTTTGTCTACGTTGAAATGAGGACACGAGGGAGAAAATTGTCCGCGTGGAGAGACAGCGTTCACTCAACGATTCACAGCAGTCTTCGGTGAATTGCACGAAGGTGTAGTGAAATTAGGAGTTTCAATAAATGTCCGTAAAGGACTGCAGCGATGGTCTGCTGCCTCGGCAGAAGAAGGTGTCGGTATCTGCCGAGAATGCCCTCGTCTGGAGACGTGTGAATGCGCTGGCACGAGGACCCACTACAAAAATATTTCGCATTCACGAATTGGACTGCTGATCAAGAGGCAACCGAAGTCGCAAAAATTGTAGATAACTACACAGAGGGAATTAGAGCTTGTCATGAGAACAAGGGGAACCTGAAAAGAAAGGCGAACTTGGGGCAACCTCGTCATTACCCGACGAAGTTCATGGCCCACAAATGAAAGAGGGACAAACGGGTGATGGTGGAGCCCCTTCGCACCCACCCAACCGGAATAAATCCATGTATATCTTGTTGAAGTGGCCAGGTATTCCTCTTCTGAGTGGAAAACTCATACAACTGGAATTGCATGAACTTTCCCATCAGAAGGGGAGCACCCCGGTGACCAATTTATGCCATAGAATTATGCAATTTGATTGCATATCTCTATTCCATAAAGAGGCACTCTTCTTGGGCCACTCAACCCACGAAGTCACCTGAAACAGAAGAAGGATTAATAAGTACCCGGTGGCTGGCTCATGGTTTTAGGGGGCAGCCTGCCACCGTACCGAGTCCTATACCCGGTCAGAGTGATCGGAAAGGAAAGACCAAAGAGTATTCTCTTAGCTTGACATTTCTTCATTTTATTATGCAACCTCATTATGACAAGTTCTATATAAATTGTAAATTAACTACTTTATTGTGATTAAAGTGAAAGGAAACAAATTATTCTAGCAAATTGATAATAACACACAATTATATAAGGTAAACGATCTAGTTTTCACTTTAGCTTCTTCTTTTCTTGACTTCATCTGATGCTATTTACAATGTTATTTCTATGCACATCAACAATCGTTATTTATCTAGACATGCTATTCATCGTTTTACAAGATTCCTTCCTTTTAGAACCAAGTCGTCCGGAATCGACTCTCTTTTCGGAAATCTATACTACCCGCACTCTTTTTCAATTAGTGTTTTTCTATTTTAGTGCTTGCGCTTGGCGGAGACGCAATAAAAAAAAAAAATAATACGAGCAGCAGTTACTTTTAGAAGGCTACTTCAGAACGGTACTTGATACGACCTCAATCACGTAATGCGTGGGGCCATCATGATATATATTAAATATGATATGACATGCAAAGTAAAATAAAGAAAACTTAGAGCAAAAATAAAGGGTACTTACCCTAAACCTCCTCCGACGAGCGCTCGTGTTCGGGGCGGGTAAGGTCTGTTGATGTAGTATAGCCGAAAGAGTAAATCCACTTGCACTACCTGGTTTCATCTGATTATACTTCGTTATCAAAAGAAAATTTAGCAGAAATTTTTACTTTCGCAAGATTCCATAAATTTAAACAAAAAAACAAAAACATAACGGGCGCCTAATCGAATGCAATCAATGATTGTTTCAAGTTTCCCTAAACGGCTGAAGTTTACGATGTCTATTACTAGAAAATTGGAAGTCCAATGACTCAATTATTGCCTATGTGAATTCACACGTGACCTAGCTAACTTCCGTCTTATCGGTGGAGACAAATGAGCTCTTTGGAGTACGGGCCTTCCGCTGATTTCGTCAAAATTCATATAAAATCTCGTTCCCCTCCGGGGGCATTAAATTCCTACAGAAAGATGGGATTCACGACAATTCAATCGCCCAATCGCTGAAAACGCCACTGTGCAAGCGGGAACAAATCTGGTACCGCACGTAAACTATCGCGAGTTTATTTCACTTATGTCTGGGAAAAGGTGCTCGGTGGCTAATTGAGGAGTCTCACACTACTTCCGATTTCCCGCTGTTGCACTGATCTTTTATTCGAGACTCGTCAAATGGGTAAAACGAAGTTTCGTCCAATTTCACAACTAACGGCTTTCCACAAACTATATCGCACTTCGAAAGAAATGTTTTCCTCAACCTTTCCCTTTTCTTTTCTAACTTTACGATTTTCCCACGTTTTCTAACTTTACGAACTTTCCGCGTTATAAAACTTTTAGAAAATGTGATTGAAGATCCCAATTTCAATACACTGCGGTTATTTTCCACGCGGCGTCCACGCTGTCTCGTGGTTTCGAACCAACCCCCCTACCTCGTATAGTCATTTCCAATCAAACAGTTGGTTCGGCTTTACGAACATGCTCCTGAATCTTAGCCATATTACCGTAATGCGTTCCATGCAAACGGAACTTCTCAATGACAAATACATTAAGGAAAATCATCCGCAGCATTGTGAAGGGCCATTCTTTTTCACTCACTCCCGGAGGTTTCATGATTTTCTTATAAGCGTCGAAGTTGCCGTTGCTGAGTTTGTTTGAAATGTGCTTCAATGTGTTCGTGTCGAGTGGCGAGCAAAACTTGCACGTAGGACATTTGTACATCATTCTCTGTAGTACAGTGCACGGCATGTTCTCTTTTACGCCATGTTGTCGTTCGCAATGCAAATTCCAAGAGAGCATATCATGCATGACCAAGTTGCAAATGTTGCATTTGAAGAATTGCAACGGCCTGCTATGCGCGGCGAGTTGGCGCACATATTCTGATGTCAAAGGTGTGTATGGTGCGTCTGCCACTGGCCATTTATTGGAATCTGTTACATGTGGGGTATGTCCGATTTTGTAATGCTCATCCAATTCCGCGATTTGGTCAAATGTGAAATCACAATGTCCGAACTTGTTTTCGTTCAGAGGATCACGAGTTGCGAATTGTTCCGTTAAATGTTCGAGGAAATGATGGATTGCTAGTTCACGATAATCATTGGTTACATAACATTTCAAGCATCATAGGCGCCTTGAAACAGTGAACCATGGCGACTGACCTTCTCTCACCTCGGTGGCGGAACTAGGATGTTTTTTCTGCGCATGATCGCTAATAGCAGATACTATGACACCACCAAACGTGCATTTGCTGCACTCAAATCTGTATTTGACTTGATGTTTGTTGGTGAGATGTGTCGTCATTTGGCCTTGGGTGGCAGGTTGAGCTTTACATAGGGTACATTGCCATTTCATAACTGATTTGTGGAAATGAAGATATCCACATCGTTTGCAATGATAGAGATTTGTATCGTGAAACTTCATGTGATGAACAATTTTGTCAGCGCAAATTTTGCTGTTGCAAATTAGAACATTACAATGCGGGCAGGAGAAGTTCCGTTCATTCGGATGGAGAGAGTTTATATGTTGCTTATACAAAATTTCTGTAGAGGTTGCAAATTTGCATTCACCAACGTTGCACATGAAACGCTTTTGACTAGCAACGAAGTCTGGTATAACGTGTTCCATACGACGAAGTAAGCCATCTGGAGTAGTGGCGTCTGTACTAAGTAAAGGCAAGGGTGAACCTCCTGTTGTGCCCGGTCCATTTGTAGCTGGTGGAGGAGGTTTATTTGCATGGGAGCTGCATGCCAAGTTTGTCATTTTTCTCCAAATGTTTCTAGCGAGAGTTCAGACAAGGGCGAGCTAAAGCATAAAAAGCAGAAATAACGATGTTGTTCATGCTGAGCATAATGATTGAAACATTCTGTCGCGCTCTGAACGTTTTCTTGCAATGATGGCAGTTGAATGGTGGCATGTGTGTCATTGTTTAATGTAGTTTAAATCCAGCCTGGCCGTTCACTTTACAGTTTTCAGCGCCACGTTTGTACGATTCACTCGGATGTACGCCTGTTTTTTGTGGTATATCCATGGCTGCATTCAGACGCTTTTCATCTTCTTCAAAAGGGAAAATTAAGAATTTGTCTTATTTTTCCTTAACGATGGAAAACAATTATTATTATGAGGCCGCATGTGCAACAAGTTCGGAAAAAGCATTTTCGAGACAATTTTTCAGTTCTGTATAACTGACAATTAGGACCGATTACTACAAAGGGAAAATGGACTGTGGAGGTCATCCCGGATTTGGGGCTTAAAAATCGAAGGGTGAGACAGCCTTTTAACTGACCCAGCTTTTGAGCGGACATGGGTGCTTCAATTTTTACTACACAAGATTGGTAAGTCACATCCTCCAACTGCTTATCTTACCTAGGAAAGGAAGAAGACTGCAACGGGAACACTACGGATAGACAAAAGAGTTCACCGCATAATAAAGCCACAGTGATGCTTCGGCCCATTGACAAATAGATTCATGCTACACATTATATTCGTACAGTTCTAGAAGATAAAGGGACTCACAGTGGAGGAGAACATTGGGGCTGGGGGATCAATTGCCTGCCAATTCCTCTTCCTCCCTCCCCTTCCGCTACAGGAGAAACACGCTAGCTTGAAGGCACCTCATGGCGTAGAAAAATGAGAAATTGTCCAAAGTAATATGTCAAACGGTTCCAGGCTATGTTCTTAAGTTGACAGGGGAAGTGTTTGGTGGGTAGCCCATTGCTCGTGAGCATGTAGGCCCCACAATCAGTGCGTAAATGACACTCACTTTACAACCACAAAGAAAAGCTAGGACTTAAAGTAGAAAAGGTGTAAGAAACTGCAAAAAAATAAAATATACCGCTGGGAATGAAAATAACCAAAAGAAGAGTAGAAGACGTAAAATGCCTGTTCCAAATATAACTTCAATAAAGGAAAGTGAAATTATTATTAGATTGCCCCATAACATTGTTTCGCAGAAGCGTTCAAAGATATTAAGATGCATCATACCCATGGTGGAAGAAACCCCACGGTATGCTGTTTGCAAAGTAGCTAAAAGGTTAGAAGTACCGTAAACAACCATCCATAACCATCTAACAAAATTAGGTTACATGAACCGTTCAAATGTGTGGCTTCACCATGAACTTACTGATCGCAATAAACTTGAGCGTGTTTAAAAATATAATCTCCTTTTCCAGCGACATCATACACATTTTTTTTAAGAGACTTGTCACTGGAGAGAATATCGTACGGAAACGCTCTTGGCCCAAGAATACTGAGCCTTAATTGCCGCTAAACCAAAAAAAATGATGGGACTGGAAGGGTGTAGTTTTTTATGAGCTACTTGAGTAAGGTGAAACTATCAATTCGACAAAATACTGCAGCTAACATAACTTGATAATCTAAAGGATGCAATTGCCAGAAAATGACCAGAATTAGCGAACAGACGAATTGTTCAAGGCAAAGCCTTTACTCGTCAGAACCAAAGTATTTTGATTTGATTGGGATGTTTTACCTCATTCGCCATAGTCTTCTGTCACTGCCCTTTCTGATTATTATATATTTCTTCATTGAAGCTTATAGGACAACCTAATATTTTATCAAATACGAAAATAAAATTATTCTCAAGACAAGAAAAATATAAGGAAATAATGTGACGTAAGGGTTTTAAATTAGAAAACTTTGAATAAAAGTAAAGAAATTGTTTTCATTGCATTGGAAAATCTTGAAATTTTACAGTCACTCGTAGATTATGCTGGATAATATGATAATTCTTTAATTTTGTGTCACTTAAAGTCAGGACTACCGATGAGTTTGAAATATCTATTAACCCTCCAAACATAAATTGCAAATGAATTGGTTCACTTCCCACTTATTTATTGTTTTATTATTTAATAATATGGTATTATTTATTGAATGCAAAGGGGTTAATAATGCTCAAATAATTGTCATCAATTTAAAACTTGTACGATTTCTCTAAATAAGAATAAAACCAAATTGCTATCGATAAAATGCTACCTCTTGCATTTTCAATATACTTAAGACATAATGCCATTGCTTATTCTAAAATCTTCGCTCATTTAACCAGCAATACCTACCACACTGTTATTGGGCAGTTTATTGGAGCATGCTGTTAAAGTGTCAATAATTGTGTAGTTTACCTAATTTGAGCTTTTCACATGAATTATATGGTATAATTCATTGCCCCACACTAAATCGAAGCAGCTAACAATGCTTCTCGTGTTGGTCACCATCAACCATGGGTATCTAATCGCGTGGTAGCCTGAGGAGAATTAGTACACACGCCGAAACCAACTTTTTCTAATATTTTTCTTCTCCAATAAGTTTTCAGGAAAATAATTAATGCAGCTCAATAAAGTAGGTACACACAAACAATCTTCATAAGTGATTTTAGACAAGTTGAGGGACACTTAAAAGAGTTCCTCTGTAAAACTTTTTCACAACATTCAAGGCAGGAATTCACGGCATACGTTATTTTTATGAATCTATGCTGATTCAAACCTCAAGATTGAAATTCGATGTTTATTTGGCAAAAACTATGAAGCGACTGCTCTTCACATTGTTTCCAGCACTTGGGAAATCAACTTCATTTATTTATAGAAAAAATCATTGTTTACTCAGCATGAATTCAGGTTAACATTTTCTTGGAGGCTAATGTTGTCGCTAAAAATATTGAAATAAATTTTTTTTTTACATTTAAACTTTTCAGAAAAAAAGTAAACTGATTGCTAAATTTTCTGATGGGGTGAAATAACATTTTTGGAAGCGGCACTAAATCAATTTCGCCACTTTGAAAAAGCGGTTTGTATCCACTAATTGATCAATCGTAACTGAAACGGGTCTAAATTGATTTGGCCTTTTAGTATAACGTTATGGTCATAAGATGAGATTGTAGTATTTGCAAGTGGTTGTTATATCCATTCGGGATCGCAGCGGTGGGCTGCTGCCTCAGGGAGCGCAAGAATCATGCTCAGCTGGATTTGGTCTTGTCTGGGGACGCATAAGGGCCCACTATAAAAATATTTCTCGCACTTACGAATAAGGTGATGACCAGAGTCAACAACAAAAAAACGCAGAAGCGGTTGACATTCACTAGTTGTCAATAGCCTAGGCAACATACCGAAGGGATTGAATGGAGAAAAACTATGAGGGTGCTCGGTTAACTGCGCGTGCAACATTAGACGATCATACCATTACCATGAAAAATTCTTGGCCCGAAAATAAGAATCGGGCATTCAGATGGTGGTGGTGTCCCCATGCACCCCTCCCAGCCGGATCAAGGATCCATAGTGATGCCTTGGCCCATGTTAAGTGAAGAAGGCCAAGCATCCTGGCGAGAGCCCCTAAAACATCAAAAGAGGCAGAGCTTACCTGATGGCTAGCTCACAAGTGGAGGGGCTAGCCAATGTGGTGGGGATCGGACTTGCCACGTTGGCTAGCGTTTATGAGATCGCCGATTTTACAATTTAATGCCCCATTTTATTATTTTTTCTTCCTTTTGTGTACAAAAGTTCGTATATAGTTTGAATTTAATATATTTATTATTGACATGTTGGATGATTACCAATTCATTTTAACACCACAGACCTGTACTAACGAATTTTATTAATTTTTTTACTAAATAATTTACATAATCACTAATCACGATTTAAATGCTGAATAACATGTAATCTTTGAGAATTCAATTATAACGAAAACACATTTAAAGAAAATTACAGCGAAATGAATGGCATATTATATGTAACTAAGAAAATGGAGTATGTGTGTATTTTCGCAAATTTTCCCCTACAAACGAAACAATTTTAAAAAATTTTTCGGGTCTGATGAATTTGCTTAAGGCGTTGAGTATTAACAATTGTTTCGAAACTTTTGTTTGCGATGACTCTCGTATTTCGCCTGCCAAAAGCATCTCATCAACAGCGGTATAGACTTTATAAAGCTGAACACAAGATCTAATTCACATGCATTGCGGAAGTATTCGTTGAAGCCTTTAACAAAATTATGAAAAGCTTCCTAGCAACAGAAATAATTGCCTTTCACATCGACATATATGCAGAAGTAGAGACCGGCGTAACGACGAATGACGATTTTAAAGTTATGAGACTCCAAAAAATTGTTAGGATTAGCATCCCGAACAGTTACCACAATATTCGGTTTAGTGGCGTAAATATGATTTAGAAAGAGAGAGGCGATGATTTTGAGCGCAAGTTTGAAGCGCCGCTAGTACCTCTAATATCCTTAGCCGCAAGCTGTTCATTTCCACGCAATCAAATGTTTGCCCAGAACTTCTTAAAGCCACGGCTTCCGCATTCCATCCCCCAACAATCTCAGCCTCAAAAGAAACGTTATGTTAAAAACGTTTTTTCCTTTGTTGCACAAATGCACACAACACTTTGACAGCCCCGATTTTATTCCCCTTGTGCTTTTTCGCCGCGATCACTTTACACGTTCAAATTCTCCCGATAAATTTGGCTGAATTTCATGAGTATATAAAACCCCTTCTTATTCCTTTCAAAATAAAGTTGAACATATTCTGGACAGACTGTTTTAAGTTCGATTGCACTTCACTTCCCAAGAGACAATGGTACAACATGTAACCAATAAATCCAAATGCATACCCACGCGTTAGATACACACACTTTTAACTCCAAAACTGTTATACGCGTTTAACTCCAAAACTGATACACGCAATCCTGCGGAATGCTTCGGTTTGTAAATAAATTATGGTACATATCGAAGCGGCTACGATTTTCCAATAATAACATTCATTTGACAATATGATCTAAACCTTTTAACAATCATACCCTTTTTGCACGGTAAAATTCGATATGTGTCCGTAAATATTTCAATTTGGCTTGAGGTCAAACTGTAGGTATTTGATACGGAATACTCACTACGAACAGTCTTTAAGCTAATAAAATAATAACTTTTCGTGCAAATTAAAATAATTTTCCTTCCAGGATGATCTTCGCGCAACACCTTCACGACAGCCCATATCCCGCCGGAGTAACCGTCACCGTTTGTGGCTAAGCAGTAATTCCTCATTACATGTTTCTTTCTTCTCGCCGGTTGTTTGCTCAGCCTACATTCTCGTTGCTCACCAGAAAGGGTTCTTTCCAACTTCATGAAGCCGGTACTAGATGTATACTTGCGGTAACTCTAGGCGAGAAGATTGTGCTCCAAGGTTACACTGGTTGAAAATGTTTCCATTCATTTTTCAAAATTCTTTTTAATACAACGAAAAGAAAAGATTGATAAATAAAACGAGTTTAGACACTCTTGATTTGATGGCCCATTAAGCTTTCTACATATTTCACTTTTAAACTGGATTCAAGAGTAAGAAAAAATATTCTTTGAAATTTCTTCAAATGCTTTATTACATTCCTCGCTAATGTACGAGCACTTGCTCATTCAACTTCAAGATAATGAAATTCTCGTTTGAATTCAATCGTTTTCTCTTGTGCCTTTTAATGTATTATGTTGACTATAGCAAATCCCACAATCGTCTCATCAATAAAGATTAGCACACAAGTGCAATGAATGATGTTCCTTCAGATTCCACTTAGTTCCTTCAGATTCCGCTTCTGGATTTATATGTATTAAAATATATTCCCTTCATTGGTATGGAGTAGGCATGTCGATTCTCTATTTCCACTCCTGAGCTAAAGCCTGCGAAACCCCCCGCCAAATATCCCAATTTCGTGAGTGATGGTTTTCAGATTTCATCCACAAAATGCACAATTCAAATAATTCGGTCACCGAAAAAGAATCCTTAGACCCTCTCTCTTGAGACCTACGCGTCACATGGAAACTTAAATTGTATATCCTCACCACAAAGGTCACGAGAGCAGCATCATAATTTTTTCCCTCCGCAATAAAAATACTTCCTTAATAAGCCTCAACATGTTTTACCATAACTCTGGTGGTATGAGAAGCAGCTCTGCAAACTTTTTCTTTGCGCTAAATCATAACTTTTCACTGTTTTGGCCCTAACAGAGATCTGGTTGGATGACTCCTTTCGTAATGAAGAGACATAGTACATTCACCTAGTACCCACACCTTTCATTTACCCTGTGTTGCACACTTTTTGAATTTTCTCAGGGGCACGTCAGCTGAGCCCAGGCCTGGCGCACTCAAAAAACATAGCAAAAAGCAAATAGAATTTCCTACGCACGTGTTCTTTTACGCATTTCAGAGCATGGGAGTGCTGCCAGATCCTAATAAAAAACTAAAAGATTGCATGGAACGAATTTGCTTTTCTGCAAAGTTATTGATTTTTTGAGATATGCTAATCCTGAAATCTCTCATCGAAGCACATGTTTATATTCGCGCCAATCCTCGCGTCAACATTTACCTACCTACCTGCTACCTAAGATTTATGGCTCACTGTTCGGCTTGTGTTCGAATTTTTCCGGAGGGTTGATTGAGTGTGGATACTAGTTGAGTATACTATGGAAGAGATTCTCGATAGTAGCTGGACTATTTATAGGAATGATCGAGACTATATTAGTACCGGGCTGAAGCAAAATGGTAGTGTCCTAATCGCTGTACACAACTCGCTGTTGAGTGAACAGCATGCAATCATCCGAATCAAACATAACATATTTTTCTTGTACATTGTTGTTTTCTACATTCCTTCAAATTTCAGTGAGGCAGATCTAGATCTTGTTTTTACCAATGCAAATGACAATGTAGTGGTTAATCAAACAAATGACGTTGAAAATTTGTTCTCAAATATCCTCTACTGCTGAAGCTTGAAACACTCTTTCGTACAATAACTCGGTTGTATTCGATTTCCGCAATGCTGATTTCAAGAGGAGTAAAAACCATCTTTTTAATATGGACTGGACTACCATGCTTTCAACGTTAGATATAAATAATGCAGTGAACTTATTCTATCAGCACATCCTTGACGGCGTTAAAAGGTATGTACCCAAAATTAAGAAAAAGGACAAATTATCTGAACTTTGGTTGGATAGTGATCTTCGATCTATCAGGAACTGAAGAAATAAACTGTATAAAATTATGCAAAAGAGGTTTGATGTGAACAATGAAATTAAAAAAGAGTATGATAAACCGTCGAAAGAATTTTAATTGAAATCCCATGAGGCCATTGAAGCCTATGTTAATGTTATAGGTGAAAATATAATCAAAACCCCAAGAAATTTTTTGAATTTGTCAACACTAAGCGCAACGCTCACGGCTATCCTAAGCTGATGCCATACAAAGACTGCAGTTCCACTCTCTCTGAAGGAATTGTCAACTATTTTCCAGGCTATTTTCAAACAGTTTATTATTCAAGAAACGATTCACCTCATTTTTCACCACTTGACACAGTGATCGGAAACGTACTTAAAGAAATTTCAATTAAGAGGGTGAAATTTTCAACGCAATCGGAACTCTTGATTTGAATAGTGGATTTGGCCCTTATTTACTTCCACCATATTTTTTATTTCAATGCAGAGAACAATTAGTTTTACCTCCATATTATTTTTAACAAATCGCTTTCAAGTGGCGTGTTCCCAATGTGCTGGAAATCTTCCCACTTAACTCCCATCTATAAAAACAAAGCTAAAGGGGACGATCAAAATTAAAGAGGCAGCTATGGGGGCATCCATAAATTACGTGAGGTGTTTTTTTAAATTTTCTGTCCCTCCCTCCTCCCCTGGTGAGATGTCGTGTGATTTTATTCAACCCCCTCCCCCATCCCCCAATCTCACGTGAGATTTTTCAAAATGTGGGTTTCTTACGTAAACGCGTTGGATTGTTATTGTAAAAAGAAAAAAAAAATTGCTTCGTGCTTTTAATTACGACTAGTTAAGACTAGTAATCAGAGAGTTATAAGTGTAATAAAAATTTAACAATAGAATACTTAAATCGTGACTACTGCGATTAAAAAAAGGAATATCTACTCTAATTCAGTCCACGGAAAATCATGCGCGGTCTCAAGAGAGACTATTGGAACCAACATGTCCATATGATTTTCAGTAAAATCATCTGCTCCTTCAACTTCGTTCTGATCTAGCCACTCTAAGCCGTTGGCGCTTGTGTACAGTAACTCATTGGCTCGTCTTGTGACAATCTGTGAGGGTCGCACTTTGCGGAACATGCGCGCTTGCTTAGCTGGTGCAATGTGGGCGACTCGCCTGTGCTCTGCAGCTCTTGTAATAGATGCAAAGTAAATACCGCATGTACTGCAGCATCTTTTCTCTAAATCATCACGTACACTTGGGCAATAGAGATCATAAGGCGTGCTGATGAAGGCATTCAGCGGTTGAATCGGTAGGCAGTGGCGTATTAGAAATGGAGCAAATGACTTTTCGTCATGCTCTTTAAAGTCCGGAATTGTCAAATGTCCATCAACATGAGTGATAGGGTATGGAGGTGGCAGAAAGTGGTCGTGAAGAATCATGTGCAGATCACTCCGGCGTGGGCTGCAGCACTTCTGTCATCGCATTTCACAACCTTAAAAAAAAAAATAAAAACGATTTCCTTTTGTAACTTATAACAAAAATTTGTTGACATTCGCGCTCGTTAAAAAAAAAAAAAAAAAAAATAAAATAGGCACGCATAAAAATTTGATATGAACCAACTGCAATGTACCTGGAGTAAATATTGGCTCTCTCTAACGTGCTCAGTGTACCATTCTTCGGCTGGCAGGTCTGGAACGCTGAAAGTGTCATTATTAGGGTCTATATATTCAGCGACTACTTCGTGTTTGTCAATGCACACTGCAGACCATATTTCAGCCAAAATATCCCCTGCCTTATTAAAATTATCCTCTTCCAGACTTTCGTCTAATGTTCTGCCGCTGGAGCCAAGATATGTCCCAAAAGAATCATGGGGAAGAACAACGCCTGTTAGTTCTCGACTGAGTGGTGCCATGCATCTCTCTACTCTGTTGAATGCGCTCCTGCCAGGGGCATTAGACACAATAAATACTGCGTCCAAATCATATTGTTTAAAATGCTCTATGGCATGTGCGATCACTTTGCGATATCGAGGATTCTCGTCAGGCCCACCCTCACTTGAAATTATAAGAACAGGTTTAACTTTGCTGTCTATATTCTTTATAAATTTGGAAAAAGACTCAGTTGTTAAAAGAGTGTCCAAGTCTTGAGCGTGACTAGTTGCAGTTGACGAAGAGTGCTTACCACTTCGTATCGCTATGTAAGTTGGTCCACTATATGAAACAGCTTCTGGTCGTCCGATCTCATTGGGTTTCACTTCACACTAAGCATACTCGCTTGGAATTATTTTGTGCCTCGAAGCAATCACAAAGTCGTGATCTGGTAACGACACTTTATATTCAACGTGCATTTATAATGGCGCCTGCTTGTTTGCCGCTGTCGGGCAGATGGGAACGCAGGCTTTGTCATCCTGAGATAAAAAAATTACGGAGTCAGGACCAAGTACTGAGGCTATCGTTTCCAGTGACCTTATGGAGGCCACAGAAAAGTATTGGTCTTGGTGTGCCTTATGATGGTCAGCTTCAGGACGACTCAGCTTCACCGGTACAGTCGCTACATGGCGCTTAGCTTCTCGTGTATTTGCCCGTCTAGGCAACAGTCGAATATAAGTAGCATTTCGTGAAATATTAAATCCCAGCTCGCTTAGTTTATTTGTAAGTTCTGAAAGCGTATGGACCGTGCGAACTATCTCACAACGACGTCGCTCTTCAGCAGAAGCACCAAACAGGGCTAAATCACTTTTTGTTTTTAGCAATTCAGACTGTTCTTCTTCTAAACGTGGGCGTCTAGGGCCAGCACGAGGCGTCAACGACTTAGCTGCATCGGGATTCTTTGAACATAATTCAATTATATTTTGTTTTTTATTTTTTCTGTGCGTCATAGAGTACACTCTCTGTTTTTCTTTAAGCTTGAGCTTCTTCTCACAAATGTCAATTTCTCGCCGCAAATTACATGCTTTATCAAATTCAGTGCCGTAAGCTACTAGAGACCCTTTGCGCCTTTCCGTTAAGTCAAGCTCCATATGCAGCTTAGCAATCTTTTTCTTCATAGTATCTTGTGCTGGAGTGGGACGTACGTTGGATAGTGTAGTGTTCGACATAGCTTCATCCGCATCATCGCTGATTTTCGAAGCGCCTGTGAAATGCAGAAGATTTTTATTTAGAATAGGAGAAAATGAAGAAAACGTCACCTATAGAAAGGAAGACGAATACTAACTTGCCGGTTGAGGGCCAACATCCAAATCTTGATCTCTTGACTGCTGGTCATTAATCTCATCCTGAACCGCAGATCCCGCGTGTTGAATATTATGATCGTTGATCTGAACCTGACCTGCACATTCCACATTTGGAACACTCTCAGTGCTTGTCCCAGCCTGAATCGAAGAACTGTTAGAGATCTAAGTGTTAGTCTGAAATCAAAGCATCATAATAAAGTCAAAGCATCGACCATTACGGACAGGACCAGCAGTCCCAGGTTTATCATTGATCTCCAAAATTTCTGCAAGTCTTTGCCACAACATTCTAGGCAAGTTCTATGTATAGTATTTTTTTTAGAAAAGTAATTGATTTTATGCAAATAACTCATTTACTATCAACAAGATAATAACACAGTTAAATATTATTAGTATTTTTTATAAAAACTAGGTAGTTATAATCAATAATATGAAAGGTTTTGTAATGTATAAAATTTAGTATTTCACTCACGCGATTGGTGACGCCGGTCTCACAGACCGGGTTGTCACCAAAACTCTAGGATGTGCGCCCTCGACAAGGTCACGGCGTTAATTGGCGGGTAAAGGATGCGTAATAAGACAGCTATTCGAAATCTTAGTGCAAATCGATCACGTACAAAAAAGTTATTACACTTTTTTGTATCGCCCGGTCTCACAGACATACACGTCACCGACGGCGGGTTATAATTGTAGCAATAAAGTTCATAAAAAAAAGTATTTACTTAAAAAAATAAATTTAACCTACCTTTTGAAGGAATGTTAAAGTAGACCGAACTTTTTTTTCAGTGGCTTCCTGAGAAGCCGTTCAATCTCATGTTGAATGTGATGCATTAACTCTTCTTTCTTCGGGAATTTTCGCTTCGCTGTATTCCATAATTTTATCACATCGTCCTGGCAGGACTTCTTCATCTTATAGACGTATCTTTTGACGTATGCGTTATAAAAATCTTGATAACTCATTTTAAATTAGTAAGAGCATGCACTGAGTCGAGTGAAACATTTACAAGAATAAACAAAGCAACCTGTCCGTGTGTCGCTGCCACTCAGCTCGTACGCTCTCGTTCATCGAATCGCGCGTTCGGCTGACAGTAGCGCGAAAACAAAGAACGGGCTACACTGTACCGTAAATTCAGATTAAATTGAGCTATTTAGTATAAAACAAATATGATAGTTTGACAGTCAGTAGATGTATAACGTCGAAGTATGAATGAAATTATTTTCTTTCGAACAAATTAGTGAACGATCTTAATCGTATTACGATATACGCTTAAGATTAAATCTTAAGCATGTACAATCTGGATTAAATGGACATAAATAGTATAATTTTTTTTGTTTCAATCAGAAAAAAAATTGCGTGATATTTGCCGAGACCCCCTGTCTCTTCAACGTAATATTAGATGAGATTTGACTCGACCCCCTCCTCCCCTTACACATCTCACGTAATTTATGCACGCCCCCTATACTATCCGCTGCCCCAAAATTATTATTTGTCCGTTCCATAATATCTCCTATCATAGAATAGCTTCAGAAAAAAACCGATCCACAACCACCAACCTTACAGTTATGGTCTCTACCATTCTTTGTACAATGGAAAAGGGAAACCAAGTTGATGCAATCTATACTGACTTTATTAAAGATTTCGATCATGTAAATCATGCAATTTTGTCTCATAAATTGTGTAAATTTGGAATCGCTGGCTTTTTGCAGCATTGGCTGGACTCGTATCTTACAAATCGAACTTGAACCGCTAAATTATAGGTATATGTGTCCAATGGAATTCATGTATATTCCGATGTACCTCAAGGCAGTTACGTCGGACTTCTTCTCTTCAACATTTTTATATCGAACAGTTCTGAAAAGTTACCCGATATACCACACTTATTTAACGTGGATTATCTCAAATTATATCATGTGGTAACATCTCAAAATGATTCGTTGTTCCCAGAAGACAAAATAAATACTCTGTTAGAGTGGTCCAACAAAAATCACCTATATCTAAATTTTAAAAGATGTAATGTAAGAAGTGCTTCCCGGAAAAGTATAGTTTTCTTGTGTGATTATCACCTTAATAATGCGAAGCTTTCAAGGGTGAACAGTGTAGTAGATCTTGGAGTCTACTTGGATTGCATTACGATGAGGTTCTCTGGAAAGCCAATAAACTTCTAGGTTTCATCAAACGACGGGCAAAAGAATTTAAAAACTTGTGGGTAACAAAGCGCTATACTCGTACACATCATCAGTGCGCCCAATTCTCGAATACGTTTGTATCGTTTGAAATCCGGTCTTTGACGTTCACTCAGAAAGGTTTGAATCAATTCAGAAACCATTTTAACAGTTTGCTTGATTAGTTTACCTAGTTGCAAGCAAATCCTTTCGTCAGTAGTAATATTTCCGGCAACAAAAAAAAATCGTTCACAAGGAACTGATGTTCCAACTATGCAAAAGTATTTGTTGGCAATCGGTATTCTTGGACTGTACAAACAATTTTTTTGATGATACCAATGTTTGATAGGAGCGGTCATTTCGAACTCGTCTTGTAAGCCTTGTCCTTGACTTTTTTCTTCTCGAAGTGCTTTTTACCAACTTCTGGCTTAAATCCTACTCTTTCATAGCTATCCGAGGTTTCTGACTTGGAATATAGATTTCTACAATTTGCACAAAATATTTCTTGTAAATTTTGACTTTGAATGGAACTTTTTAGGCCAAACGGACAATTATATTTCGAACACTACAAGATGCCATTCAGGATTCATATTGACATTGAGCAAACCAATGTTATTATTGTTAACATGATTCTTATTATTAAAAGGAAACTTATAAAAATTAATCAGACCGAAATATCAATTTTTCTGGTATCAAAATTACTCCTTTTATGATTTTATGCAGATTTGGAAGATATTACGGTAAATTTTTATCCTTATTCAAAATATTAAAAACAAATGCTTTAGTCAATAATTTTGCTTATTTGATATTTGCAGGCCAATTTTCTTTCTTCTTGAAAAGCCGTCGGACACTGCTTTGTCGATACATGTCTCCACACCCAAGAAAGGAAGGTTAGTCGGTTTTTCAAGAAAAAATAAAATGTTGTAATGATCAGTTTTAGAATTAAATCAATCCCTTAAATATTTATGTTATGTTTAAGAAAACTTCACCTTTGAGATTTTCGGGACCATTATAATCATCCAAGCTATCTCAATTCGAGTGGGAACCTACCAACGTCACGTAAGGAAGCCGCAATAAACCGTTTAACGGTTTATTTGCTTGATAAAAGCACCGTAATAATTTTGATACGAATCACTACTAAATTGGATTAATATGGGTTTAGATTCAAAACATTAGATTGTAGTTTGATGATGGGGGAAATTATAGTATAAATCTCTAGTTGTTATCACAAAGCTGATTAAGTTAATCTCCTAATTGAGGGAAATTGGAAATAAAGTGGTATTTAAGAAACTTTTGAATCGAACTTTTCCATAGTTTACTTTCGCGCTTGATCAGTTACTCAACATTCGTGTCTTAAAAAATGTTACGCTTCATCCTTGTTTTGTCTATTCTTTTGCTTCTTACTTCTGCTGTTTCAATTTCAAAACGGGTGGTGAAAGGTGGAGGACGAATTTACGGTGGCGATCCTACCGAGCCAAATCAATATCCTTTCACGGCAGTGTTGTTGATACTGACGGATGATGATGATTTTATTTGTGGTGGTGTTTTAATCTCAAATCAAAATATCCTGACAACCGCTCAGTGTGTCTTTCGCTCGGAGTTTATAATCGCCTCCATCGGAGTACACGACTATTTGGATGATGAGGACCGGACTGACATACTGTACAATGAAGTCGAATTACCGACATATCTTACAGTGCATGAAGATTTCGATCCTGCCACTCGTGTTCATAATATTGCCCTGTTGCGACTAAAGGAACCTATTGAATTTAATGGTTAGTGCTTTCTCGTGTAAGACGAAGTTTATTCGTACTTGGATAAATTTATATTGACTATTCGGACTGAATTATAACTAAAAATTTTCGTGCATTTACATACATCTTGCAGAAAAGATTCAAAGCATCCAACTTGCACCCGGTTCGTTCACTCCCAACGCAATCCGCGAAACAGATGCAGTGATCATTGGCTGGGGCGTCTCTGAAGGTAAAACCTCTAAGATAGTATGATATAAGGATCATATATTTGTAGCATTCTTTCTTAGATACGCTCCTAGAAATCACTTTTCCTCGCCATGCCAACGTGACAATTTTACCGCCGGCTCTTTGTGGCCACTACTACTCAGAACAGAATACATCGCTTGTTTTCTGTTCGGACGGAGAGTTCGAAAAAGGAGCTTGTGCCTTCGATGAGGGTGGACCTGTAATACAAGCAATAGAAGAAGGAGTTCAGCTGTTGATTGGAATTATATCCCTATATGGACCCATCGGATGTGACGCTGGTTGGCCAACTGCGTTTGTAAGTGTGGCAGCTTATTTGCCGTGGATTAATGAGCGGATACAAACATTATCAGAAAATTAATCGTATCCAATAGCACTTCAGGGGATGTTATGGCCAGTTAATTAATTTATTGATTACTTTAAGGTAGACATATCGCAAAATCTATATAGATGTAAGTTTGTTATCATTGAAAAAGTATTAAATTTTATTTAAATTGCAATTAAACCATTTATTTTTAATTTTGGTGTGATAACTTCAAAGAAAACCGCAAAATGGCTGGTAACAAAATTTGTGACAATTCACTGTGTAAAAAAGTCAAACCGTTCAATTGAAAATTTGAATTTGGTTTTTCTTTTTAATGTTTTGCACTAACTTATAAAACATGAAATTGTCACTTGTCTGCCGTCCTTCTGTCGCAGCAGTTGTTCTCCGAAACTATAAAATGGACAAGAACCAAAATTGGTATGCAAAGCGATGGGCTCTTGAAAGGTTCTTCAAGTAGGTCTCTTTATATTGGGGAGGGGAGCCTTAAGTTCGATTTTACCAAGGTAGTCAAGCGGGATATCAAATAAAAGGTCTTGATAAGAACTTTACAAAAAAGGTCTTAAACTTGCACCTTTTGCCTCAAGGAGTGCAAGAACGGGTGGAATGAACACAACATTTGAGTATCTTCTTCACGCTTGGAAACGTTTGATCCAAAAATCTGATATTCAATGAAATATATATTTGAGTAGTTCCACGCATGGCCCTTACATTTGGCAAGTTTCTCCTGAATTGACTCAAATCTACGGAGGTTTTAGTCGTTTGAATTTTGTCCGATTATAACCATAACATTGGGTTTTCTTACTTATATTGGCCTCGAACCATTACCGACTAAATTTTTGTTTGGATCTTCTCGAAATTTCTAGGTGAGACAACATAAACATCTTTAACATTCTATTAAGTTCATAATCTTAGTGATATAGTAAAGAAATTACTACCAAATAAAACGGAGTGAGAAGGGTAGGAAGGAAGCTACCTGTCGATACATGAGGTACATTGCTATACAAGTATTAGTCTATGCGGACGCCATTTACATATCTCATGGTCATTAATAACTGCCAAAGAACTCTTCCTGAAACTTGACAGCGAAGCAAAGCTACTAGGGCTACAAATCAATGAAAATAAAACAAAGCTCATTAAGCAGTCAAAGAAAAATACTGCAAATGCACAAAATATCACACTTGGTGAATACGTAGCCAAAATAACGAGAACCGGTGATGAAAGAGACGAAATACGCCGAAAAATACAGCTCGCAAATAAAATAGTTTTTTTTTGTTTTGATGATCTTGAAGATTAGCTGCATACACTGGCAAACAAAGCTCCAAGTATACAAATCTGTGATACGGCCTGTGTTATGCTATGGGTGTGAAACATGGACCCTAAACCAAGCATCCACGCCTTTGAGCAACGGGTCCTGAGGCGAATAATCGGAGCAAAGCTAGACGGGGACCAATGGCGAATTCGATACATCCATGAGCTGTATGCAATTTTTGACGAGCCGGAGGTCTCAACGATTGTAATACTGTGGAAGCTTCAATGGTCTGGACACATGAACCGTATAAGCGAACAATAGATACCCAAAAAGGTATTCGTTGGGATAACTGAAGGGCGGAGACCAGTGGGAATTTGGATTTCGAATCGGAGGACGCGGTCAATGAGCCTAGACTGTTGAACGT
This sequence comes from Odontomyia ornata, assembly GCA_963969285.1. NCBI lineage: Eukaryota > Metazoa > Arthropoda > Insecta > Diptera > Stratiomyidae > Odontomyia > Odontomyia ornata. The sequence goes on from OZ017741.1 coordinate 224,082,155, forward strand.
GCTATTTGCAGGAAGCGAAGGCCCGAGAGAGGCTGTAGTGCCACAAATAAGAGGAAGAAGAAGAAAGGTATTTCCTTGAAACCAAGCATTTAATATACGAGTACATGTCAGTGAAATTTTTCTTGAGGTTATTCATTATTGCTGCCTGTATATCAAGTAGTGACTACAAACCCGTTTTGACAGGAGCTTAGGAGGAAATTGTATACCAAACTTGTTTTTTCACTCTCTATTAAAAGGCACATTTACACAAAATTGCCGAAAAATAAATGGCAATGGGAGTTTTGATCAAAAAAGGCGTGTCAAGTATGTATTTTTTGATAATTGCCTACAAACTGTTTAATACTTTCATCTAGTGGAACATGCTTGCCTAGTTTTATCTTTATCGCAGCAGAGATTACATGTAGGAGTGGTCAAAAATACTAGACAAAATCGGAGAGACAAACGTAAATGAAAGAGTACAGCCAACGCTTTGCTTTAAAAATATCAGAGCCAAGTAGGGGAAGTTGGGGTAAAACCAGAACGCTAAGGAAAATGCCAAATAAAAAAAATTTGTTTTTTTGTTATCCGCGGGCCAATTCTCTGTTTTCTTTAAAAGTGGATACCAAATAAACAAAATTATTATCTATAACACTGTCAGCCAGGTGAAACTGTTGCGATCATTCCACAACCTTACCCTCAAACTTCTTTGAACAATAGCAAAGATATGGTTTAACAAATAGTCCTTAAAAACATATAACACCAACATTTGTAAGAGTCGTAATAAAGTAAAACATAATTGCTGCACGAAACACACAATGTAGCGCACAAATACTAAACATAAAAAATGAAATAAGAACACTGTATACAAAAAAAGACGAAATCAACTGACAACGTTTACGTTGACACTTACAATTAACTAACATTATACAAACTGAAAACTTTCTACAGTTTTACAATGACGTGAGACAAAACATGGATATTCAACCCAAAACTAAATATGAGACCTTGACAAAGAAACTTGACAAATTGATGAAAAAGCAAAAAAATGACTACACCAGTGAATAGAGCCTTCTATCTACGGACTGTAAACCTATCAGATGCGCCTTTTACGACACAAGCTAGAACAAGTGGTAATCGACACTGAACTAGCCATTAACAAACTGCCGCAAAAACAACAGATTCTGCATAATGCAGTAGACATACTACAAAAAATACGCACTAGCATAAATAAAACGAATTTCTACGAAGATAATAAGACACATTCAGAAAAAAACTTATTGGTAACCTATAAGCAGTGGCAAAGGCTGACAAAGGACATACAACTGTGATCCTAAAAGCAAAGGACTTCGTATAAAAAACAACAGACTTTGTTAACGCCAATGGATACAAACTGGTAAACAAAGACCCCAACAATAAGTTTCAAGCTCGTAATACTAAGAACCGCTACATAAACCTAAATCCGTGCAAACCATCCCTTGAAGCACAACCTAAACTCCACCAACCTAATATTCCTATTCGTCCTGTCATCAAGTACCGCCCAGCTTCTGTATACCAATTAGCACGGTACTTGGCAACGATAATGGCGGATGCCATGCACCTTGACGACAAATACGCATTAAAGAACAGCCGTGAGCTAGCGAACTCTACCACCTCTTTAACATTGACTGAAACTTGTCAAATTTTATCACTAGACATCACAAACCCCTATAAGTCTATGCCCATTGATGAAACACTGGCCATACCAAAAGAAAAATTTTCATTCAACAACAGCTGACGATTTACAGATTAACTGTTCAATCACATAGACACCATAATCAAACAAAACTATTTTAAGTTCAATAATAACACATAGATTGCCAAGGACGGGCTGGGTATGGGACATCCAATGTCCTTATTAATGTCAGAAGTATTCTTACAATCTTTGGGGAAGTCTTTTTACCCACAATTGTCAAAAGATTCAATGTGATATTTTACAGACGATATGTGGATGACTGTTTCATCGTTATTGACTCATAAGATATCAAACAAGACGAACTACTTACCTATATGAATGAAACTCATACAAATATAAATTTCACGATAGAAAAAGGAACAAACGGACAACTCAACTATATTAGCCTAATCGTGACACGTGATCAAACAATATTAGACTACAAAATTTACAGAAAACCAACCACAATTGATCATACCATACACGAAACATCTAATCACCCTGTACAACATAAGGTAGCAGCGCATAGATCAATAGTGCAGAGGCTTCACTCCATCTCAATTACTCCTACCAACTACTCCAACAAACTAAACAACATTTACAGAACAGCTAAAAATAACGGATACAAACAATGACACACTGACAAGCTTGTTACATAGTACACGCAAAAACAGGAACACCAACCGACTGAAACTCATAAGAACGACCAACAGTGGATTTCGTTAGCATATGTAAGCAAAAAGACATACAAATTATCAAACTTCCCTAGGAAATACAAACAACAAACTACATTCAAAACTAACAGCAACATTGGAAACAAACTGAAACCAAAACTGAATGACACATCAGTATACAAAAACAGCGGCATATACAAACTGACATGCAAGGACTGCGACATGGTATATATATAGGAAGGAAAACACAAAAACTAACGACAAAATACAAAGAGCACTTACGATCTTTCTTACACAACAAATCAGACTCCAATTATGCGACCTACAAAACTGCGCACATGAGCCTGATGCTATAACAAACTTTATGAAATTGCTACACAAACAAAGCAAAGGACCGAGACTTGACATCCTAGAAAGGCTGAAAGTATATAAACATAGAAAAATAGACGGTGAACTTGTTATAAATTCCAACACAATTTTCTCAGTACAAGATCACACTCTTAGACGAAAACGGACATGCGATGAAACAGAACAAACGAACATCCAACAAGCAAAAAAATAAACAAAACCTAATATCCCTCTACCTGGCCTAATTTAGTACTTGACGTAACCCATCCTACGACTATATAAAATCTTCAACATATCTGTTAGACGCTGGAAATGACTTGAAGTAGTCGAAACGCGTCTGCTCACACAACAAAGCAAGGCACGACGGCTATTAAAGAAAAAAATGTCTTGTGGACGAAGATAACTAGACGAATTTAAATGAGGTAACGCAATAAAATTAAAAATTAAGAATCCCACGCGGCTTGGACTTGAACACTGCGAGCGACTCCAAAGAAGGACCAAGCTGAAAGTATTTATGGTCACGGACGAGTCAGACCAATGGGGTATGACAATAAATATCTGTCCTCGCGAAAAGAATCGAGTGAAATTGAGCAGATCTATTTCTAGATGTAGGGCGTATACAAATCGTGTTTTGAATATAAGACTATAAAAAGCCACGAGTAAGCTTAATGAGCAAACATTGGTCAAGGTATTGTCACCACATCTCCAAGGAAGGGATGCCAAGGAAGATAAGATGGTCACCATATGGACGGTGAGATAGTTTGTATTTATAGAAAAGTGAGCGAGTAAATTTTCTCTGAACGGATTCAATGGCATTCGAAAGGCATGCATGGCGGCGAGATCAAGGAGATCAAGGGTGGTCCAACCAAAATGCGCGATGTTAATTGTAAATAAAACAAAAAGTTTCAGAGAATTATGTTGATATTTTTTAATGATAATAGAAGGATCTATGACAATTATGTGTAAAATAAAATATTGCCTAAATGCTCGCCACGGCTACGGTGGCATGGTCCATATTTTCAATGACTCTGAGACATACAGGGGCTTTCCAAAACAAACGAGACAGAACTAAAATAGAAATGACAGGAGCTTTTTTCTGATAAATTCAAGTTTGTTTATTCAAAATAGTCTCCCCCGGCATCGATACACTGTTTTGCGCGATTCAAAAGCTTTTCGAAAGAGTGCTTCAAGTCATTGACCGGAATGCCCTTCAGGATGTCAGTACAAGCGTTTTGGATGTCTTCTATGGATGCAAAGCATTTTTCTTTCATAGCCAAATGCAATTTCCCGAATAGGTAAAAGTCACAGAGAGCCATATCAGGTGTATACGGTGAGTGGTTGATGGTTAAAATGTGATTTGTAGTCAAAAAATCAGTCACATGAGTGGATCGATGAGATGGTGTATTATCATGCAATAAGCGTCAGCTTCCTCCGTCGCGGTATTCAGGCTGAATTTGACGAATTCAATGCGACAAACGCTTCAAAACGCCAAAATAGAAAATTGTATTGACGGTTTGGCCCGTTAACATGAACTCTTTCTGGACAATTCCCTTGGAATCGTAAAAACAAATGAGCATCAACTTGATTTTTGACTCCTTCAAACACGGTTTTTTCGGTGGTGGCTCGTCTGGGGCCTTCCATTCGGTACTTTGACGCTTGATTTCGGGTTCATATTGAGAACACCATGTTCCATCACCAGTTACAATGTTGTAAAGGAAATTCTTGTCTTTTCTCGCCTCTTTAAACATGTCTTTCGAATGTTGAATTCTGAGCAATTTTTGGTCATCAGTTAACTTGTGCGGAACAAAACGTGCACAAACCTTTCGTAAGCCCAAATGATCGGTTGAAATTCAATGTTTTGGAGATATTTAACTCCAGTTCCATGAATTTGAACGATGATTTCAGCTCCTTATTGATAAATTCACGCACAATTACGGTGGAGTTTTCGGTGATCACTGTTTTTGGGTGGCCCATATGTTCATCGTCATTTATGTCCTCACGACAATCTCTGAAATGTGTAATACACTCATGAGATCTGGCATGAGATAGACAATCATTGCCATAAACTTTTTTCAACAATTCAAATCTTTCGGTAAACGTTTAACGGATTTTAAAACAAAATTTGATGTTAGCTCTTTGTTCGAAACTCATTTTTGTACCGACGACACAAACATGTTGTCACTTTAGACGCAATAAATTCGCTTCCACCAAACCAAATGTCCCCAAACTTTCACTGAAAGTCAGATATGGTTTCTCATTTACAGATGACGCCACCAAAAACATTTGTAATTGAGGTTCAACGTCGATAATGTGCTGAATTATCTCATCTTTTAACTCTTGAATTGTCCTTGGCTTATTGGTGTACACTTTTTCTTTTAAATATCCCCAAAGAAAAACGTCCAACGGTGTCAAATCACTCATTGTGGCGGCCAATTTGCATTGCCACACGGTCACTGAATTTCTCGCGCAAAAGAGCCATTGTTTCGTTGGCTGTGTGGCAAGTGGCACCATCCTGTTGGAACCACATATTGTCCAGGTCCATAACATCAATTCCTGGCCACAAGAGGTCCATTTTCATCCCGCAATAGCGAACACCGTTCAAAGTAACTGCTTGGCCGTCCTTATTTTCAAAGAAGTACGGCCCGATGACGCTGCCAGCCCATAAACCGCACGAAACAGGCACAATTTGTGGATGCATTCGCTTTTCAACAATCACTTGCGGATTCTCATTTCCCCAAATGCGGCAATTCTGCTTGTTAACGAATCTGCTGAGGTGAAAGTGTGCCTCGTCACTGAAGATGATTTTCTTTGTGAAGTCACCATTCCCTTCTGCCCGTTCAACCAAAAATGGTCAGTAGGCTTCAGCTCTTGAGTCAATTGAACCTTGTAAGCGTTTAAATTCAAATCTTTATTCAAAATTCGCATCAGTGATGTTCGTGAGATGTTCAATTGTTGGGCACGAGTCGAGGTTGACGGCTCTTCTGCCACACTATCGCGAACAATACCAAACTTTTTCGCAGGATGAACTGGGCGAGGATGCACAGGTGATTTCTAATTTCCTACAGATCCGGTTTGCTGAAATTTGCGCACAATTCCTCCGATTTTGGACACATTTGGTCGATTATGCTGACCAAAAAATTACGAACTGTACGAAATGCATTTTGGTTTGAACGCCCATTTTCGTAAAAGCCTTGAACAACCTTAACGCGCTATTTAGTTGTGTACCTCTCTATGATTGAATTTGTCAAACAGTGAAATAAAGAAATTTGAAATTTAATTAGGCAAAAAACTTGACGTTAAGTTGTGACTCACAATTAACATCGTGCGTTATGGCTGGACCACCTTTTATTTGACATGTGTATTCTAGAATAGAGTGAACGAGTAAGATAAATAGATGAATACATGTTTGAGTGCTAGAAGAAGTGTGGGGACAGCGCAGAACAAAGCCCACAATTCGAATACTCTAGATGTCTTATGGGCGATGTGGCAGTCGAATTTGAGATGTTGGTCAAACGTCACACCAAGATCCTTAAAATGGTCAACTGATAAAAGTACTGAGCCACTAATTGAATATTCAAAGCTAAAGGTACGAGTATTTAGTTTATTGCAAAAACACAGATGAATACATTTAAGAACGTTGAGAGCAAGACGATTGATACGAAACCATTCGCCCAATACATTAATGTCATCTTGAAGTATCAAGCAGTCATTCATCGAGCTAATGATCCTGAGATTTAAAGATCGCCGCCATAGAGAAGACAGTTGGAAACAAAAACACTAGGAAGGTCATTGATTTAAAGGTTGAATAAGGGGTCCTTGGGGTCGGAGCTCCATCAGAGTCATAAAAGTGAGCGATGGCGATGCATTTGTTTGCGGTTTCGAGTCTTGTGTCGGCGTTTTCGTGCTCGAGGATATCGTCTTGGCCTGTGTGGGCTTGTTGTCTCCAGGCAGGTGTAGCAGGGTGTTGTGATTCTGGGAACACTGCTTGCGACTTCTGGCCGCGCAGCTGGAAGCCTGATGTCCTTCTCGAAGGCAACTCACGCACAGCTTCTTAGCGCGCATGAAACTTAGTCTCTTTGCAGCAGTGATCCTAAGGAAATCTGAGCAGAAGTAAAGCGGGTGATTCTGCTGACACAGTAAGCACTGAGAAGCCATCATGGTGGTCACGGTCGACTTGGTGGCTTTCCTACAGTTGATCTCCGGTTCCTTTGCTTTATGGCTGAGTGTCTCGAGGAGCTGGAAACGTGTTTCCATGAAATCCAACAAATTTTTCAAGAGTGGTAGCTCGCACGGGTTGGATAAAGATTGTTCGTATGATGCGTGAGTCGCTGGATCCAAATTTAGATCAGCACATGTAGCAGCAACGGGTCCCAGTTCCTTGTGGATACTTCCAACTTCTCCAGGCCTCTGAGGCACTCCTGTATGGTGTCGTGTAGAGCATTTATTGCTGCTAATGATGGCCTTTTATTAGTATGAGATGGCTGACTCATCAATTTGTTGATGAGCCTCGCTACCAATAGTCGCCGGTTGTCGTACCTTTCCTTCAAGGTTGTCCAAGCCACCTCGTAGTTGTCATCCAACAATTAAAATTTCGAATTAAGAGCTCGGCTTCTCCACTGACACCGGCCTTCAGGTACCATAGGTGCTGGCACTTGGACATCGTTTGGTTATGCACAATTTGCAGGAATACGTCGTAGAATTATTGCCAATGTAAATAGTTCCCATCGAAGAAGGGGAGCTTTATTTTCGGCAGAGGCATGGTAAGAAGAGTCCCAGGCAGAGTCGTTGAGGCAGGTGTGGCACTGAGTTCATCTTTATTCGATTCCAGACGTATGACCCAATCTTCAGTAAGCTCTTTCAAATGAGTGTGCTGTTGCACGTTGAAACCATACATTTCAGGATAGTGATGGAGTTCGACGATCTGTAGGTAATATTCATCCAACTACTGCCAACCTCGTTGGAGGGTCATGAGTTTACTCCTGCACCAGGCCCGAGTGACCTCCTTTTGGTCCAAATGGTCAATGATCCTCCTCAACGAGCCTGCCATGACTTTGTAGCGAGGTAGCATCCTAGCCACACTGGTATTGCTTGGTGCTGAGGCTTCTACAGTATAGTTCCTGTCCTCGCTATCCTGAATTTCGAGCCATTTTGGTAACTGTTCCCCGGTTGGCGTGTCCACGTGTGTTTTGGCACATGCTGCTGGTAACGGAGGTAGCTGCCTTTGATAGTATCGTATGTATGTTGGGTAAAATACTCGTGCGACGGAGCGACCCCCGTAGGGATCGGATGTGAATATCGCTTAGTTCAAAATTCTCCCACGCGGCCTCTAGTTGCCACAGTCAATTCTCATAATAATCGGCTTCCTGCTTCCTTGAGGGCGAATCCTTCTTGTAGTTTGAAATGACACCTTCAACGATTCGAGCCAATACTTTTAGGTCCCCGATCAGGCGATCCACTTTCGCCATCGCGTAGAAAGTCGGAAAGCGGCCGGAAACAGAAAGCGCGGATATACCACAATACTACACAAAACACCACATAGCACTTCACGACCTGTTCACCGGAGAAAAACAATTATTTAGTTAAGAACGGCAAAATCAACACCAAGTACATCTCGCCGGGGCCTCCAAATGTTTGCGCCGGGACTCTTTAGTCCCGAACATTGATTTTATTATTTTTTAAAGACTAAAAATTTAACTTTACTTTACTTTCTTTTTAACCATATAGAGATACTGAACAACCAACAATTGAAACAAGACATATTAGGACGAGAATTCGCAGAATATATAACGACCCAACCAGCAATTGAACAATGAATAACCTTTTGTTTCAAAGTTTTCATAAATTAAAAAATGAATGAAAATGTGTTAGTCGACTGATTAAAATAAAAATCTGGCATTCGAAACTTAAAGTGTTTTCGCTTTGTGGCGAATTGAATTTAAATTTGGTGAATTGATTCTAATTAAATTCGATCAATTGAAAAATCAATCAAATGAATCGAATCGATCACGAATGGGCTAATTATTACAGTGCTAATAAACCTTAAATAACTTTGTAAGTTGATTGAAGCGTTGGTGCTGCTGAATCAGGTCGTGATGGGCGCTCAGGGGTGTAAGGAACTCAACAGACAACAATTATTGAAAACCACGCGCTCCCGATTATTCACCGACGCAGTGCTAGAAATAAACTACTTGAATTCAAAAACCAACTAATGTACTCTAGCTAAAAATGCAAAGCTTAACGACGGTACTGCCACTAAATCGTTCAGTCACGGATTATTGAAACGCCATCCCCTCGACGGCAAACTTACTTTCCGTCCTCATTCCCTTTTGAAAAATGACTATCTACAGAATAAGAAATATTTTTTTTCGTTTGACAATTCATGTTATTTCCCACTAACACCAAATGTATAATACAATTTTTTTTCAAGTCATATGTGTAACATAATTGTCAGTGCAGTATTTTTGAATATTTAATCAACAAAAAAAAAAACCGAAATAATAATACGTACCATCAAACTGTTCAGCGGTTCATAAGAAAGGCGCGATCGTGTGCACGTGAAACGATAATTTCGTAGGTGTGCACGGGGGTCAGTGATTGTCTTTCTTTTCTCTCTTCAGGCGAATGTCAGAAGAGAGAAAAGGAAAACATCTAGGGAAACAAACGGGAAGAAGCAGGGGGACTATGGAGTTTTGAGAGCGTAAGATATGTATGTGATAAAATTGTTTCTTACATAGACGGGTACACAGATTCTCATTGGTCGTCCATTTATATGTATCTCTTTGAGCATATCACTTCTGTATATGGCATACGTAATATCAGCCAAAGTATTAGATCATACGCCAAAAGTAGTATTGGAGAGTATCAAGGTGGCTTTAGAGCAGCTAGTTTACGGCGACAGGCCGATTGATTACAGTCATGCAGGTACTTGAGAAATGCTGGGAGTTCAACATTGACATACACCAAATTTTCGTTGATTTTAAGCACTGTGCCAAATAATACTTTGCTTTGGTGTCCCAGTCAAATAAGGTCATCTTACCAAAATAAAAATAAGATCGAGAACCTCCCAGATCCACATCAATAACTAAGTCACTAACCCAAGCATCTGGACACATATTGAACGTCTTTGAGAGACGGGTCCTGAGGTGAAAAATCTGAGCGAAGCTAGACGAGGACCAATAGCAAATTTGATATAACCATGAGCTGTAGAACATTTTTGGCGAGCCGGAGGTCTCAATAATTGTAAAACTACGCAGCTTCAATGAGCTGGCCATGTGAATCGTATGAACTGGTGGGCAGGTGCCAGTGGGGAAACCGTGGAAGCACTGGTCTGATTCGGTTGAGGAAGACAGTTTATCGCTACTCAGATTTCTGAGCTAGGTGATCAACGGACCAAAATAGTTGGAGTCACTTTTCGCAGGAAAACTGTAGTGGTACTAAGACGAAAAAGGAGTGTGGCTATACTAAGTTAACTTATAAGTAATCTGCTGGGACTCATTCCCCAAACAGAGGTCTCCTTATAGCTGCGCTTTTTTCTGCGTTTTTGTACAGATCTGAAATAGAAATGGAACGCCTTTTCAAGAAACTGTACTGGTAGAGATTTGCACGGACACAGAGACTAGAAAATTTTCTGCCACATTACAGTGGGTTGGCTTAAGAAATGAAAATGGATTTTCTGGGTTACCTTGTGGTGCAGTTGACGGGTGTCTTAGCTTCCAGTATCTCTTTTGATTTTCATTTCGTAGAAGTACACTTTGGTCTGACCGCACCTTTGGGGCAGAGGTAACAGAGGCTTAATGTGCCAAACTGTTTCAGGTTAGGCTCTCTTGATAGGATAATGTTTAGAGAGTAGTCCAGCTGACACACTGTTGGTGTAAATGTCTTCAATCACATACCAAAGAAAAATTGTCCAAATAAAACCGTAATTGATTCCAAAGAAGTTAATGAACAGATACGTGTTTCAAGCAATTTTATCTTATAGAACCGTTAGAAATCTGAAACTACAATAAAAACATTTATCCTATATTTATCACGTTGTTAATTACTCTTAATCTAAATTCATATGGACAATCTATTTTTGTTGAAAATCGATAGAAAATTTAAATGTTTATTAATCAATTGAACTTGCGGGCTAATCTAGTATTAAAGTTCGTACTTATTATTAATAGAGCAGATAAAGATTAAGCAGTTGCGGGCGATAAAATATTCGTATGTGCCATAGCTACTACGTAGTCAAAAAAGATTTCCTATGAAGAAGATAGACTGTATTCTTCACTTTAAATAAAACGCTTTTGATTTTATCTATAATTGAAGACTGTATCTACCTGTATAATTAGGACTGGAAGATTAGCAAATATGAAAGAAAGTATAAATATGATTGCCAATTCAAAGCTACCGTTTTGTGCGGATTCGAGTATAGATAGATCTCGCAATGAAGAAATTCATATCAATTTTATTTTTTGTTTGTGCTACTGCCATTTCGCATGAGGACATCAAATGGCTGAAAGTAAAAAATATAAATATTTATCCAGATTCAGTTGCTCGAGATGCTCCAAAAAGATTTAGCTCAAGAATCGTTGGAGGAAAGGAAGCTTCCCAAGGACAATTCCCTTATCAAGTTGGGCTTCTGTTGGATAGTTCAGAAGGACAAATGTGGTGTGGAGGATCTTTGATAGCTAGCCGCTGGGTACTGACGGCTGCACATTGTTTGGAGGATGTTATTTCCGGAACAGTTTTTCTTGGTGTGGTTGATATACGGATGAATGAAAGAACTCGCCAAATTATCCACGTCGATGAATCACACTTCATTGTCCACAGTGGTTGGAGCCCTAGCATATTAACTGATGACATTGCTTTGATAAAATTACCTGAGGATGCTCGATTGAGTGGTAAGTTTTGTGGTTGCAACTTGATTGTAGGTGGACCTAAAAAAAAATGTTTTGACTTCTAGAAAATATACAAATCATCGATCTACCCCCTGTGAGTGAACGAAGTGAAAGTTTTGCTGGTGCAATAACTATCGCTTCTGGTTGGGGACGCATATCTGATGGTGAGCCTGAAGTTTTGATTGAATACGCTAAGACTGAAATTCATAAATTTTAGATGCAAGCGGAATGACACCTATTCTTCACTACGTTGACCTAGAAGTGATGCCAGCATCAGAGTGTAGGAGATATTTCGGAAGTTATATTAGAAGCACTACTTTATGTACAAGCGGATATCAATATAAATCAACTTGTCGAGGAGATTCCGGTGGACCACTTGTTTATGCTAACGGCAACAATAAGTTTGTAATTGGACTTTCCTCCTTTGGTAGCTATTATGGTTGTGAGCTTGGATATCCTTCTGTTTACACTCGTGTCGGAGCTTATTTAGATTGGATTCGACAATACACTAACTAAAATTGACATTTTTAAGTGTTTAGAACTTATGGAAAGTCAATTATTATGTTCAGTTTTATTTTATGTTTCCCAGTTATGTGCTCTTAAAAAGATTCAGTTAAAATGTGTAATAATTGAAGTTGTAAAAAAATATGAGAAAATTTAGTGCCCCTTAAATTTCATATTGTTTGTATTTATAAATTAATGAAAAAAGAAAAGAAATCTCATCTATCAAAAATTACCAATTGAATTTAATAACCAATTATCATCTAATAGCTTATGATTCATACGCCGATAAGATTTGAAAGGTTTTGTCAAAGAGCGGTGAATTACTATGTGTTTCACTGTCTCATTGAAAATACGTTAAAACCTGAAAAGTTTTTTGAAGCATTCACGTTTGTTGCGATATCATCAGATAAGGACGGAAAAGATTAGCTTTTGCCAGGAAATGATATGCGTAAGATAATTTGGTGTGACGAAATATGCGATTTTTTAAACATATTTGAATCCCTTTAACTCATATTCTTGTTGTACCTGTTCAAAATTTGAACGATTTATAAGAAGTTAAATTAATTAGCTACTTCCTCCTTAGGATTGAGAAAGGGAGAGAACAAGCTCTGGTTTCTATTTTTCTAGAAATAAAATATCGAATATCGTGTTGAAGGTGATTTAAAAGCTTTATTGCTGTTTTTCAGGCCTGACCTAGAAGTTAGCGTTAAAAGTTAAATTTTCGATAGCTTTCAAAACCAGGCTGAAAAAATTGTCGAAAATATCAATAGCTTTCATAACGTAGAAAATTTTTGCCCAATTGAACAATTTTGGAAAACTTGTGAAAGTTTGCGTCTCAAACCATGGGTTTATTGTAAAAGCTCATGAAACGTAAACTTTAATATAAATATTTATTTAACCCTCTTCCATAGAAGTTCATCGCAGATCTAATATTTTCTAGTGAATCAATGTACATAAAACAGATTATATTCAATTGTTTTGTTTATTTGATATTCGCAGGCCAATTCACCTTTTTCTTGTGAAATCGTCGCGCCTGTTACAGTAAACCTGCGTAGAGCCATAACCTGGCACTATTTTCGGGTCAGATATTAAAATTGTAGTTGTTTCAATATTTATGTGTACATATCGACGTCATCTTGAGCTAAGGCAGTGAGTTCTTTTGAAATCCTAGTACATTAAGATGGTAATTATTTGACATTGTGAATTTTTAGGGGTAAGGTTTAGGTAGAATCAAGAGTACCATCCTAATTGCGTTTAATCGCTCGACGAGCGTCATTCAAATCAACGACAGGCAGACCAGATATCCTGTTCAAATGGCTGCACTGTCATGAGGGCTTCCACAAGGATCCAATTCTTAATGCAAGCGTCATTACAATCAAATATTACTGCAAAACGTTTCGATTGATATGAATACTACAATTAATGATGTCTCAAGAATCATCAAAAAACATTCCTATCAGTAAACATATTCCTCCGAAACCGCCTCTAAAAGATCTCAAACCGCAACATCAACAAGCTGAACTGCAGCAACAAAAACTTCATGATAAGTCACAAAAATATGAATCAGTCAACAGCGATAGTTCGAGATCTCTTGGAATTGTAATCGTCTTAAAAACTCCTGCAAATTCAACTAAATCGACATAGGATGTTAGCTGAATTTCCATTACTACTAATGCTACTAACAAACTTCCAAATCTACCTAGTAGAAATTACATATAACATTAAAAAAACTTAATCACGCTGACGATTATGAAAGCATGGAAACGATAACCGATATGTGGAAGACGTGAGGTGTGAGCAAAGTCAAGTATACAGAGCACATTAACCCTGAGGAAGACCTTATTGAATTTTCCTGGCAACGAACCCAATCACCGAGAAGTAAAAGCAATCACATTATACTAATCAAAAATCACGATTTGAATAAATGCGATCGACTAGACTTTATGCCAGCAGTAAAAGTTCATCGAATCAATTCAAATCCATAGTCAAGATTGCTCAGCTTGAGTATGAAAACCAGAACTCTACTCCTCCAGTGCCACACAATCAGTCAAGTCAAGTTATTAAGTCGATGTGCTGACGGGGAGTGAATTCGAGTGAATAGTGAGTGATTGAAGTCAGAAGTTATAGCGGCAGTGATATTAATAAAAAGCTGACAAAAAAGCAAGGAGTCTTCTGGGTGAGTGATTTATGCTTTCACTGGTTGCAAGACCATATCATGTTGATTATTTTTGATTCGCATAACAAGTTTTTAAATAGCTGGATGGATTTCACAGTGTTTGGTTTGGGTGGGTTGCGGTTATGACGGATATATCCACAATGGACAAAGATCAGCAGCTTGCTCTGCTGATTGCCCAATTAAAAGTTTCACAAACTGCGCAGGCACAGCTTAGCGAAGTTATACAGCAATTGAGGCAGGCTCAACAGCAACTTAATAATGTAAACTTGGAGTTGGCAAAACAACTCCAAGTCAATAAAGAAATCATGGAGCAATTGAGGGATTTGGCGCTGGCCATATTAAAAAAGAAGAATAAAAACAAAAAGAGGAAAGTGGAGTCTTCATTTTCCACATCAGAGAGCTGTCTGCCCTCTCCTCTATCTTCAGAAGAAGAAGCTATGGATGAGGAAGCCATACAAGAAGAAGATAAAGAATATGAGTCCATGCAGGAAGACTCTGCTGAGGAGGATGAAGAATTTCCTGCTCTGCCACCACCGGGTCCCTCAATGGCTCTACCAGAGCTGGCCATCCCACCGAAAACCACTCGCACAGCACCCACCCCATCCAAACCCCAGACGACGACAAGAAACGGACAACGGTACCCATCATCTTTCGAGAGCCTGAAAAGTGGATCGAAGTCTTAATAGACATGAAAAAACTTGGAATTAAACATGAATCCACCAAAAAGGTCTGCTTGCGGATCCAGATAATTCCACGGACACTGGAAGACCACAAAAAATGACGAAGCACATGACAGAAATGACAATATAATACCACACGTATATCCTTCCTGAAGAAAGGAATCTTAATGTGATCATCAGGGGTCTGTAGGGACTATCAATTGACAACATCAAGGAATATCTAGGGAGGCAAGAATTTCATCCCATCGAAATTTACTACATAAAATTAAGAAATGGGCCATCCAGATTGGTGAAGGTCCTCCTTCCCAAATCTGAGACTTACATATACAATTTAAGGGCAATATGTCACCTCATATGCACTTTCGAAGGGCAACGCCGCCGTACAGCACAAGTTATGTGCCACAACTGTCAGCAGTTTGGACACTACTCCAAAAACTGTCACGCACAGGCCCGTTGTATTAAATGCGATGGGCTCCACCATTTTTCAAAATGCGTTAAAAAAGCAGAGGAAAAACCAAAATGTGTGAACTGTGGTGGAGAACATCCAGCATAAGTTGCAGCTGCAAATAGCAATAAATTCACAACATCTACACAACAACAAAATAAAAACACACAAACAAAGCAAACATTCCACAAAATACAAATAACAACATGGACAGACTCTTTGCCACCATTCAGACACAGTTCCAAACCATGATGCAAGACATGATGGCGAAAATTATTCAGGGAATGTTTGCATCACAAAACAGGATCAACAACATACTGACAAATAAACAATAATGACCTTTATGGATCATTTAACCATTCTCACTTGGAATGCAAATTCCCTGCTTCAAAAGACTGGTGAGCTGACTCAACTTATATTTGGTTATAAGTTTGACATCATTCTCATCCAGGAAACCTTTCTAAGGCCTGGAAATTGCCTGCGCTTCCCTTTACTATTCTCTGTACAGAAATGACAGAACAACAGGCAGAGGAGGCGGAACGGCCATTCTTGTGGGTAGGAATGTGAACCATAATCTCGTATTGACACTGTGGCGACAACACAACGCATGCATTGCAACATTGCCCAAAAGCTTTACACTGGCATGCAACCTTGTATGCGGTGCAACATTGTCCTGTTGTTTCAGCCACCGCGATAATCATGCGATATCAGTTTACATGACCAGAGCTCCACTCAGCATGTCTGCTGGTTGCGCGTGTGCATGGTCAGCGGTTATGCTGTGATTAGGAACGCTTTGTTGGAGATTGTATCGCGTTGACGAGTTGCGCGTGTGCATGCTCAGCAAAATAGCAGTATGTAAAGCAGCGTGCGAGGACGGCTCTCTTGCTCTTGTTCGATTCTCAACGTCACGATGCCGAGTCGACAATCTAAATTACAATCTTATTCTCGTTGTTTGTTTAAGATTTGATTAAAGCAAATATTTTATACGTTCGAGAAGCGTTTGCCTTCACACATCCCTATAACTGGCGATCCTGACCAACGAACGGAACTTCAAGGACCACGAACATTTCTGCCTAAACAGGAGGCCCACGAACGACATCACCGCTGACGATCCACGAACGAACAACAGGACCATTAGTTAGCAGGGTATCATAATCGGACGCCTGGAGGAACTGTCGCGCCACTGTATCAGAAACGCAACGATGGCATCCCCAACATGACCAGCAACACCACAGCTATCAACGAAGACTACAACGGAGCGTGTCCGTCGCCGCTCACTTTCGGACACGGCCAATCGACATCCAGGACTTCATCCGACACTGGATCTCCTCACCACCGGTGATCGATGCGTCCTAATGTCGAGCCCGCAGTGGGACCCACAACCAACATCTGCCGCCCCAGCCGGATCCGCGCTGCACGAAGGGATCCCCGACGCAAAGCGAGCGGCAGCCTTCCCGACAATCAGCCTCCCATCAGTCTGGCGTGACGATTTGGACCTGTGGCTGGCCCGCGTCAACGCGACGCTTGCAACGAACGGCGTCACGCAGGATGTTGCCAAATTCAATTGGTTGGTGGCAAGCCTCGACAAGGAGGCACTACGACAAGTGCGTCAGGCAGTCACCAACCCGCCGCCTAAGGACAAGTATGGCAGCCTCACCAACGCACTGTTGGCCGCCCACGACATCCAACGCAGGCGAGCTACACTCCCAGTCAACGCCGCGACAAGCAGTAGCCCGCACCGCGATAACACGCGTTCCATTGCCAACATCTCAACGCTAATCGAGTCGACGGACCGACCGAGTCGGACTGACGAATTTCGCGATCTCGCCAACAGGTTCTCCAACCTCGAGGACGCCGTTGCGGTTTTATCGACTCAACATGAACGAGACGATCGACCGTCGGAAGATGGCGAAGTCGCCACGCTCCGTCCTCAGCAGTGTTGGTTCCACCAACATTACGGGCCGCAGGCTAGGAAATGCCGGCCCCCGTGCACTTATTAAACACCCGACACGAAAGACGCCCGCCAGGGTGATGTTCGAACCCCACGCAAGGATGCGCACCGTGGCATTCACCCTGGCATCCAACGACCAACGCCCCGAACGACCGACACACGCCAGCGCAACGCCAACATGGCACAACTGGAAAGCAACGACCAGCACGCCCAATACACGCTAGGACGATGTTCAAACCCCGCGCAAAGATGTGCACCGTGACATTCACCCTGGCACCCAATGACCAACGCCCCGAGCGACCGACACACGCCAGCGCAACGCCAACATGGCACAACTGGAAAGCAACGACCAGCACGCCCAATACACGCTAGGACGATGTCCAAACCCCGCGCAAGGATGCGCACCGTGACACCGATATCGGAACCAACAACAACCACACGTAGTGGACGTAAGAGCCGGCCACCCGTACGCTTCGAATAAAGTATCGTGGCCAAGCCACTGCGAGGGAAGTAGTGTGGCGACAACACAACGCATGCATTGCAACATTGCCCAAAAGATTTGCACTGGCATGCAACCTTGTATGCGGCGCAACATTGTCCTGTTGTTTCAGCCACCGCGATAATCATGCGATATCAGTTTACATGACCAGAGCTCCACTCAGCATGTCTCCTGGTTGCGCGTATGCATGGTCAGCGGTTATGCTGTGATTAGGAACGCTTTGTTGGAGATTGTATCGCGTCGACGAGTTGCGCGTGTGCATGCTCAGCAAAATAGCAGTATGTAAAGCAGCGTGCGAGGACGGCTCGCTCTCTTGCTCTTGTTCGGTTCTCAACGTCACGACACCGAGTCGACAATCTAAATTACATTCTTATTCTCGTTGTTTGTTTAAGATTTGATTAAAGCAAATATTTTATAGGTTCGAGAAGCATTTACCTTCACACATCCCTATAACACCTATCTTACAAACGTTATAAGCCACTGCAATTCAGGCACCAATGGATTCTTTTGAATTCATGATAGTCTCCGTATACAGCCGCCCACATGCATCTACGCTCATTGAAGATATTAAAACACTTCTGGACTTTCAGGGTTCCATACTCCTTGCCGGAGACTTCAATGCCTATCACTGAAGCTGGGGAGCTGTGAGAAGCAACCGTGCGATTCGTCACAGATAATCCATTAAGCCTGCATATCCCCAACGAGCCAACACATTACGACTAACGAAATAGCTATCCTCTCGATATTGGTATATCACGTATCTTTGAACACGATGTACGCATTGAAGTCCTCGACGAACTTACATCCAATCACAAACCACTGCTCTTCTTAATAGGAGGAATTTACATCAATGAGCCCCTATAATTAAAGCAGAAAACTGATTGGCGAGCTTTTCAAGTTGCACTGGCTAAAGAAACCATTATTCAAATGCCTGAAACAGCCAGCGACACTAAAAAATGATCGAAGAAATCACAGACAAAATAATACAGGCAAAAGAGGACAACACAGTCACAACTCTGACAAGGGTGACAAATCCCTATGAACTCCCTAGCGTCATCAAAAAATTAATAAGGAGGAGGAGTCGAGTTTGGAGAAGAGCTAGGGACACAGGTAATCCTAAATTACGTCAGGAAGCAAATCAAATTACAAACGAAATTCGTGATCGGATATCGAAATTCCGTAATGAATAATGTGAGAGCTTCTTGCAAAGTTTGGAGCCTGGGTGCGATGGTTACTGGAGGGTTTCCAAATACTTTCGTATTAAAAACAAGCTTATAATACCACCAATTTGCGGCCCTTACGGTATCAAAATTGACCGTTCTGGTAAGGTGGAGGCCTTCGCAGATACTCTACAACAACAGTTCTGTGAAAATTCATCTAATGAGGAGGACCTTGATGAACATGAAGATCACGTCAAACGATAGACCAACAGGCTCATGAGGTCAGACATTACAGACTTTGACCTAATACAAAGCAACTGTCTTCAAGAGGTAAAAGACATCATAAGAGTACTGAACAGAAGGAAAGCACCGAGATTTGATTTAATATCAAATACCATGGTAAAATGGCTCCCAGATAACATTCTCGATGCAATAACAGCGATTATAAACGCAATTTCCCGCTTGCAAAAATACCCCGAAATATGGAAATCGGCAATAGTTATTGTTCTTTCAAAACCTGGTCAAAACCTCAAGTTTCCACAAAATTGACGCCCTATTAGTCTATTATCTTCTCTGTCAAAAATAGTAGAGAGGGTGCTACTAAATTGACTAACTGAGGTTGTCACCGAAAAAGAAATAGTTCCAGAAGAACAATTCGGTTTCCAGCCAGCGCACACCGCAGAACTTCAGCTTACTAGGGTGGTCTAACACATTAGAATAGGGCCAAACCGCAGGAAATC
The DNA here is from genome assembly GCA_963969285.1 of Odontomyia ornata. Lineage (NCBI taxonomy): Eukaryota > Metazoa > Arthropoda > Insecta > Diptera > Stratiomyidae > Odontomyia > Odontomyia ornata. The sequence goes on from OZ017741.1 coordinate 224,101,904, forward strand.
AACGGGTTTGGTTATGTTTGATATAGCCAGAGCCTCTGATAAAGTCTGGCATGCAGGACTTATTTACAAAATGTATGAGTCCAAAATGCCACTGCAGCTCATCCAAATTATTGGCTCCTTTCTAAAAGGCAGATCATTTCGTGTCAAAATTGACAACCACTCTCAACCACGCGGCAAATTCAACTTGGAGTCCCACAAGGATCACCCATCTCCCCCATACTATACAATATTATTACTGCAGACCTACCTCGGCTGACTTTGAATGTCCACATGTCCCTAAATGCCGATACCTGTATTTTATATTCATTCAGACAAGCAAGAGTCATCACCACCACAGTGCAACTCTTCGTAGACATACTTTTGAAGTATTTTCGCAAATGGAAGATCAAGTTGAACACAGACAAGACCCAGGCATTATTTATAACTAGAAAACGACAAAAGCAACCGAAAACTCTGACTGTTGACAACGAAAATATTGCCAGGTCAAGAACAGCCAAATACCTAGGACTAACATTCAACAACAAACTCTCCTGGACTGACCTACGTATATGGTCAGTAAAGGAGAGGATATTACTATAGTGTGCTATCCCAACTCTATCCACTCCTCGAGGCCAAAAAACACAATTTTAAGAACTGTCTGCTGATCTACAAACAAATAATACGACCGACGCTACTAAATGGTAGTACAGCCTTCTACCAGATGACACAGACCAACAAAAGCATTAGACAAATCTTCAGAATCCCATGGTATGTTAGAAAAAGGGACATTTACAAGGACCTCAGAATCGAATCTGTCGAAATATACGTATGCGACAAAGCACTTAAACTGCTCGACACAGTGGATAGACATCCTATCACTACCCTGGGAATCCTAAGACGCAAAGCACTCCCAAATGAAATCTATCCAACTATCCGCGGTAGCTTTAAAACAAGTTGGGTAGACAGGCCTACGCTCATGTCAGAAGGGTTTTGTTTTCAACTTCTCAGAAAAGCAGTCACTAGCAACGAATAAAGTCAAGAAATATGTCAAAGAGATGTGCACGTTTAAAAGACAATCCATTGTTTTTTTTTCGTGTATTTACCCTTCCTGTGCGCCCCTCGAAACAAAAAGTATCAAATTAAGACCTGGTTTGTAAAGTTCTCGTCAAGACTTTTCATTTAATACCCATATCAACTACCCTTGATGATTTTTTTTTCGGGGGCCACTCTCCTATGTGGGGAGACCCCGCTCAAATATCTTATAACATTTTTTTTTGTAGTTGAACTTTAAAGAGAGCACCACTTTACACCTGGACACAAAATTTGATCTTTCTAGCTTATGTAGTTTGCGAGAAATTTCGCATCCACGAGTTTAAAGATACAAAGACGCACGACCAAAGTCGATGCCGAGGTAAACTACTACGGTTTAAAATTGCTCACGCAAATGGCAAAACGGGCCGGGAGAAAACAGACGGGACTTGAGAGGATTTCGTCATTACGGACGATACTTATGGCCCCCAAATAAGAGTGGGGCATCCAGGTGGAAGCGGTACCCTCTCGCATCTCCCCTCCTCCCAACCGGATCAAGATCAAATGCAGAGATGGGCATATATTTTCCATTTAAGCGAAAAACTCATACTAACATAATTTGCGTGAATTTTTCCCTTAAATGAAAAATATGAACGTTGTAAGTGTATGTTATAGTATTATGTGATGGAATCACATAACACCATATCATAAAAAGGCACGCGAGCGGAAGGCCACTCTACATTGCGAGAGCACCTGCAAACGAATTAAGAAGGGGTGAGCTCACCCGATGGCTAGCTCGTTATAGTGGAGGAGCCAGCCAACGTGGCGGGTCCCAAACTGGTCAAGCTCAAATGAAAGGAAAGACCGAATTTTCATAAAGCTAATCTTTCCCATTTTTTTATTATTATTTTTTTTTTTTAATTTGGCTTTAGTTTTGAACAAATAACACGAAAAAGATTTCTTCCGTAAATGATACTTCTTTCAAATGCAAAAGAACGTAAATTAATTGGGATTTTAATTACTTAAAGCGAAACAAATTTTTCATTTTAAAACAAGTACATGGGTTAAATGAATGTCGGAACGGAAATTTTTGTTTGGGAATTATTTTGAATTTTTTCGATTCACTAAAAAAATTTTAAATATGGTAAAATTTTGTAATTTTGGTGAGAATCTAAATTATAGAAATAATGGTGAATCAAGGTGAGCAAAAACCAAAGAAACAGAATATACATAAAAATTCATTTAAAAAGAAACCAGAAAAAAATTATATGAAGCCGAGCAAACCAAATTCCAAACCTAAAACAGGCAGCAGCTCTTCTCGTTATATTTATCTTGCCTGTGTCATCTTCTCATTATTTTTACTATACCTCAACATAACTTGTTCTATAGTTGTTTGTGTTTATTCGAAATGTCTGAAGCGATGCTCAAATCAAACGCTTTCGGAAAGAATATATATAATATCATAATGGGGCTTCCCTTCAACCATAAAATTGTATCGTTGCAGCGCATAAACAATATGCAAACGATATACGAATATATATTGCTTCGCAAATGTTGGCCACTCAAATGAATATCAGTATCGCCTTCCAAAATGTATATTTCGGAGTATGATATTTCATAGCTCCTACCAAAACCAGTACTGTATTGATATTCAACCAATATCAAACGTTTGGGCGGCTAATAATCGTCAAGAAATATATTCATAATATCATGTATGCGATACGAATATCAGCTGGTCCTTATGTTGGAGTATTCTTTCTGTATTCTTTGCTGTTTCCCAAGTGTCGTCATTTTATTGGTCAATCAATTCTTTGTGATTTCTTTTGACATTGAATTAAAAACTTTTTGTCGTAGCAAATTTATTTCGTGGTTTAGGAAATTGAATTTGTATAGTGTGTAACTAGAATTTCAAATTTTGCTTCTTAAGTGATTTGTTCACTATGATAAGCGTGGATATTGATTTTTAAGGACTATTTTTTTTTCAAACGTTGTTGATTAAGTGTAAGGTAAGATCTTTGAGCTAGACTATCATTTTGTTTGTAAGTTGTGTTATTTTTTAGATTAGACTACATATAAAGTAGACTATGGTTAGAATATAAAGAAAAATGAAGCGCGCTAGATTGAGTGAAGTATGGAATCATTTTGCTGTCGATTCCCAACAAAATAAAATTGCAAAGTGCTCACTTTACCACGCCAAATTTAGTTTTAAAGGAACAATTTCCAACCTTAATAAGCACTTGAAAAACAAACACTTACTTTTGTTTCAACTATCACAGGCAAGACAGAAAGAAGTAAATGAAAATATTTCTGCAGCTATACACATAAACACTGAATCTGCTTTGGCCTCGGGAACTACTATTGATGAACAAACGTCGTCAACAAATCTAAGTGTTGAAGTTGAGCCTCTTCAGGGGATGTCACCATTTTGTCATGCACCTATACCTGGACCCACGGAGTTTTACTCTACAAGGCATGATAATGTCATACCTTGTACTGCTCTTCAACGAAAGGAAATTGATGATGAACTGATTACATTATTCACAAAATGCTTCCTGCCATTTTCTTTAGTTAAAGATGAAAACTTCAAAAATTTTGCTAGGGACTTTAATTTTTCCTACAAGCTGCATAGCCGAAAGCATTTATCCAACACCATGCTAAACGTAGATTATAAGATGTGTGAAAATAAAGTCAAAGAAAAAATGGCCAATTCACATCCGTAACATATGTTTGACTATTGACTGCTGGACCTCGTGTGTAGAGGAAAATTATTTTTCAGCGACGGCTCAACGTAAAAGGAATGATTTCGATGCAAGTACTATGCTGGGAGTTCAACATAGACGTACACCAAATTTTCGTTGACTTCAAGCAAGCATACGACAGTATTGATCGTAACGTTCTGTATCAAATAATGCTTTGTTTTGGCATCCCAGCCAAATTAGTCCGTCTTACCAAAATGACAATGACGGCGACAAGCTCCCAAGTCTGCATCAATAACCAACTCACCAATGCCTTTCACACCAATATCGGACTAAAGCAGGGAGAGGGCTGGCCTCATTGCTTTTCAATTTGGCTGGGACTACCTGTTGATACGCGAGGTACATTACCATACAAGTCGAGCCAAGTAGCGGCCTATGCGGACGACATCAACATTCTGTCACAGTGATTAACAACTGCCAAAGAACTCTTCCTGAAACTCGACAGCAAAGCAAAACTAGTATGGCTACAAATCAACGAAAATAAAACAAAGTTCATGACGCAATCGATGAAAAATACCTCAAATACCGAAAATATCACGGTCAACGGACCAAGACAGTTGGAGGCGCTGTTTGCAGGAAGCGAAGGCCCGAAAGGGGCTGTAGTGCTAAGAAGAAGAAGACTATGCTTCTCCAATTTGGGAATGTAAAAGGATCCCACATCACTATTCACTTAAGGGAAGAGCTACAAGGCATAATAAATGAGTGGAATTTAAGCAATAAGATCCGTTTGGTAGTCGCAGATAATGCTTCTAATATGCAAAATGCAATAAAATTATTACATTTGGATACTTTGCATACAGTCTGAGCTTAGTCGCAAAGAATGCAATAGCAATTCCTGAAATGGAAGTTCTTTTGAGGAAAGTTCACTCAGTTTTGAAATACTTCAGAAGCAGTAACTCAGCACTGGAGAAACTCAAAAACTACCATGTGCAAACTGGAATTTCATGCCCTAAGAAGCCGACTATCGATGTAGCCACACGATGGAATTCCTCATTTTACATGTTGCAAGGATTAATAATTTTAAAAGAGGCATTAATTAGCACGCTTGGAATTCTGAACACTAGTACCGAAAGCAGCATGACATCAGACAAGTGGAAACTGTGCAAAGACCTCTGCAGTGTTTTGGAACCACTAGACTGTGCAGATTAGCAGAGAAAAGTATTAAACCGGAAATATTGTTGAATGTCTATGAAAATAAAGTTTTATTTGATAAAACATTAAACAGAACCGTGTTAATTTTTGATGAAAAAATTGCAAGCAAATGACGCACTAGATTTTTAATATAGAATCCAACAAACTATTCGCAGTGTGCACGGCGCTAGATCCATGCTTCAAATCCCATTTTATCGAGATAAGTGTGTAGCTGATGCAGCTAAGTGCAAAGTAATTGATTTTACAACCTCAGAGGTAAATAAATTGATGACCACTGAAACGCAAACATGTGCAGTAGAACCTGTGGCCTCAACTTCAACAACAACGCCTGCTTCAGAACCTGTTGAGTCATTTGGGGAATTCAACGTATTTAAGAAAGATTCAATTTGGGATGAGGTAGGCAAAGTTATCAACGAAGTGCAGCCACACCGGCCTCCCACAGCAAAAGCAATTGCAGAGACCCAGAGGTATTTGACAGACAAATTATTAAAGAGGTAAGATAACCCCAATGGTGGGAAAAACATCAGCATTCATACCCTTATTTATCTAGAGTATTCCAACAACATTGTTGTGTGATGGCTACATCTGTTACTTGTGAGTGTATATTGGACAACTGATATCAAAAAGACGAAGCCGACTCTCACCAAATAAAATTATGAAACTTATGTTTCTCAATGTGCATAAAAGTAAGCAATGATTCCAATTCAAATTCACAAAAAAATCTATTCTGTGAATCTTTGCAGTAAAATTTAAAATTTTTAAAACCATTTCCTACAGGTTTTTAATCTTCTGAAATGTGTGATGTATGTTAAAGGGAGATGTTTGAGTGAAATTGAATAAATGTAGTGGCAAATGCTAATATTTTCTAAGTCCTTAAACGAGGAGACTACTGCAAAGCACAAGTTAATTGGACTGAACTACAACTACAAGCACTGAACTGAATTACAACGACAAGCAACGTGCTTTAAACAAAGCTCAAAATAGCCTTTTTTAGGACTAGCGAATAACTCAACAAAGATAAGAAGGGTTACATTGAATTCCGTTTATTCAAAATTTTGTGTTTTATGTTCTTAGTATGCTCGATGTCCGATACGAATATTAATTTTCCCCTTAGTCTACAAATATAAAACAAACGGATGACAAATACGTTTGAAATAAATATTAATGATAAAAAATATTATTTTCAATATTATGATACCGATAAACGAATATATCAGTATTAGATAATATTTCAAAATATCGGTATTAACCCAACCCTAGTTGTAGTATCCATAATCTGACATCTACGCTTGATCTTTGCAAGTCGTGCTTAATTCTGCTTGTCGTTCGTGCGGGTATTTCATAACTACATTTAAAAAAGAATTTGTTACACAAGGGAGCGAGCGTCCAAAAAAATAAATAGTTTCACCATTCTCATTAGATACTATGCAGCAGCATTATGTATTTTTATATTTTCATTATTTCCCTTTATGGTACAAAATTTCTAATTTGTAATATTCAATATTTAAATACAGATTTTATGTGTAGTTTTTGTTTGACGTTTTTGAATTTTTTATTTGTACCCATATTATTATATTTCATATTATTTTATATGTATGTATGCGCTTCTGTTTTACATAATTTATACAGGGTTATCCATTTCGTGGTAGGAAAGTATAACCCTGCCATTTGACATCTGTCAGAATTTCATGTCATCCAAAGCGTGTTTTTTTTTTTAGTTGAAGGTTTGCCATTCGGAAATATGGATCATTTAACAGTCGAAGAACGCGTTAAAATTATTAAATTTGATTATAAAAATGGCGATTCTGCTGTATCAACATTTAGGGCTTTACGAGCCGATTACGGTCGACATAATCGACCTACACAGAAAAGAATTTCGAACACAGTGAGACAATTTGAAGAGACTCGATCGGTTATTGGTATTGCAAGGCCTATGCATCGTTGCAGCATTCGTTCTGCTGAAAATATCGCTTTCCTTGTTCAAAGTGTGGCGGAAGATCCGAATTTGTCGATTCCTGCTCAACATTTGGGCTTGTCTTACGGCTCATTGCGGCGGATTTTGCATTCGGATTTGTATCTCCATCCGTACAAAATCCAACTCACTCAAGAACTTAAGCCTCAAGACCATACACAACGCAGAATGTATGCGAATTGGGTGATTGAATAACAAGCCATTGATAACGATTTGTCGAACAAAATTTTCTTTAGTGATGGGGCCCATTTTTCGCTCAGTGGTTACGTAAATAAACAGAATTGCCGCATATGGGGCTCTCAAAATCCTCAGGTAATCGCAGCAACAGGATGGAGCCACAAGCCACACAATACCGGCTAATCGAGCACTTTTGCAAGAGAAATTTCCAGGACGCGTAATTTCAAGATTGAGTGATGTCAATTGGCCCGCAAGATCCTGCGACCTAACACCTTTAGATTTCTTTTTATGGGGCTACGCAAAAGACCGTGTTTACGCAAACAATCCTCAAAATCTTGAGCAATTGAAAACCAATATTCATAAAGTTATGGCCGAGATATTGCTGGAAATGGGCCGAAAAGTCATTGAAAATTACCTCAAAAGGATTGAGGCTTGTAAGAGGTCCCGTGGAGGACATTTGAATGATGTTGTATTTCACGTATAATGGCAAGGTTCAATCTTTATGTTGAATAAAAAATTGTGTTTCCTTCTGAATATTTAATATGTTTTCTCTAGCTTTACTTTCCCAAGCGTAAAATGGATAACCCTATATAAACACATTAATGCGATGTAATGAAATTAGTACTACATCACTTTGTCGCCGAAATGGTAACGCCAGCACCCGTATTTGCAGCAATTCCTTTCAGCTGATTAGCTAGAGTCGATCCTCCACTGCCGATGCCTCCACCAATGCTGAGATTATTGGCAGAAGATGAAGTTGACGTAACAGTCGATATTTGAATTGGGTTCTGTCCTGGGTTATTTTGTTGATGAAGCGGATTGTGTTGTTGTGACGAATTTACTGTTTGTTGCTGTGGACCAGACAATGAACTATTTAATGAATCTTGCCGCGATCCGCTACGACTAATTTCCAAAGCCATGTAGCTTTTTCCATATTTCTTCACGATACCATTCGCGCTTTTTCTCTGTTTACAAATTTTAATTAACTAGCATTTCGACAACAGTTAGTATGGTTTAGCTAAATGTAAAAATCAGTAGGAATGGAGGCCAACTAACTTACCTACAGTCAAAGCCTTTCAATGCGCGTACTGCCCGCGACGTCCGTTATCCTCCTTTACCCAACATCACTTTTATAACACTTACATTTTAGAGTGCACTAAACTACTATTAGTCGCAATATTTCTTGTTTTTTTTTTAATTATCACCAACTAAATATCAGAACAACCGCAGCGATATCACGACGAAACAATCATTCTCCGGCCGATTGTGTTGTATGAAAACTGATAGCGCACTTTCTTGTTAATTACCGCTTGCCGGCGCGGTTTCCCCGGTGTGCTTGCTGTGGCAATCAAAAGAAGCCTCCACCTTTTGTTTTCAAGCGTCAACTTACGGCATCTGTCGCACCGGTAGTTCACGGGCACAGTTCATCTTCTATACAGGTTGCCTTCGGCAATGCCATTCGTGGATGAGCTATGCGAAAAGGTGTTACCGTGTCCCAATTTCAATTAGAGATTTGAATAATTAAATTTTTCAAATCTGCAATTAAAATTTGGATCAATATTATGGAGGTTTTCGAGCAGTTTGCTTAGAAGACTGCTCGATTACTACAGCATTGGCCTCCAGGATTAATCTCCTCCAATCATCATGGTTCTGTGACCTCGTCTGCCAGTTGATCACTCCCGACAAGGATCTGCCGTCAGCTTCTAGCGTGTTTTTCCATCAAGTTCTCGGCCTTTTTGCTGGGCGTCTACCTTGTGCTCTCCCCTTAAGTGCTCTTTTGGGTAGCAGATACCGGTGGTCAGTCAAATAATTCTTACAACTCATCGTTGTAATGCAGTTTTCATTCTTTTCCTTGTTTTACTAGGAAGTAAGTTTTCCGGGGGACTTTGCGTTCAAATACGTCCGCCAAGTTTCACGTTCAAACAAAAGCACAGGGTAGACTTATGATTTGCAAATACGGAGTTTATTTTGCCTGTGCACAACTCTGGACCTTAGAATGGGAAGTATGGAGTAAAAGGCGTAATTTGTGCGGCGTCCAATCCATAACGAAGTGGATCTCGTTCTTTACAGCGCCTGTTCTTTTCAGGTTGGGTTAAAGATCAATAAAATCATCCACACTTTCAAGATTATATAGCAAATTCTCTTGGTAAATATAAAATACGAATATTATAAGGCGCTACCTTAAGAGTTCTGTTCGATACTTTTTCCCGAAAGGGTATAATTTTCATATGAGCTGTATGTACCCCCGGCTAAATTTCCGGTTTAATAAATATTTTCCAAATTTAAATCTTTAAGCGATGGTTAATTCACTTTGATTGATTACACGAATATTTTTCATTGATAATTGGTATCTTATCTCAGGTTTAAGATAATGAATGCTAAAATCAAATCAATCCAGCGTGATTCGACAGTTTGGGAAAACGTGTTTAAAGTGTCGTTTGTGTTAACGATGTACCAAAACGTTTTTGTTGTTCTTTTACTTGTCATAGCCGTATCAGGATCATCTCCAACGAGAACATTAGACAGTTTGCCAATCTTTTCAAACTCGCTCGATATCCCTCCAATAACCAGTCGTATTGTCGGCGGCCAAGAAGCTCTAGATGAACAATTTCCATATCAAGCTGGTCTTCTCCTCCATTCAGTAAATGGATCTACATGGTGTGGTGGTGCATTGGTCGATAGAAGATGGGTTGTAACAGCAGCACATTGTTTGAGGTCACGGAATAGTGGTACTGTCTATTTGGGTACTCATAGGATTCTCGGTACCGATGAGCTTGGTACTCAAATAATCGATGTAACCAGTGATGGTTTTTTCATGCATCCTGAGTATGATACTTTTTTAATTTCCAACGATATTGGACTAATTCATCTGCCAGTTAATGCAAGAATTAGTCGTGAGTGACAAAAAAGATACGATAAAGTGAGAAAGGTGAATTTACTCTTTACTTTCAGGTGACATAAAGATTATTGCGCTACCCAGTGGATCAGATTTAAGCGAAACTTTCCAGGGAAAGAGTGCAACAGCATCTGGTTGGGGATATTTTGCTGATAGTAAGTAGTAATGCATCTATTATTCATTTAATTTTCGATAATTCCTTGACCGAATCTTGTTCGATTCCGCACTTGCAAACTTTATTGGAAAATGCCAATTTTAATCTTATCATTGGTTTTTTTTGGTAATTATAATCTAACAAAATATCCAAATGGAAAGTGTTTCGTTTGATAGTAGTTTTGTTATGCATTTTGGGTAAAATATGCTCTTGATACTTTTGGTTGATATGATTATGAGATCAAATCCTTCTATACATCCATTATTGCTCCTAAATGTTCATATTTTAGCTATAAAAACCAATGTGGGACTACACTGTGTATTAATGTGAGGGCATAAATATTGTTGCGACCGCAGAAGTCACCGCAGTTGCAGAAATTAAGTTTTAACAGAGGGGGGGGGGGGGAGTATCCCGGGGTGGCGTACTGAGGCCGGCTAGTGCTTAGTCGTGTCGTGAGTCTTCCGGGACACCCTCTGCTCGTGCTGAGCCACCTTAGATATAATAACTAGCACGAAGGGAAAAGGACGGGAAAGGGGAGGTCATTTTAAGAAATGAATGATTATTATTTTTAGCAAAACGGCCGTTTTATTCACTATAAAAACAAATTTCTACAAATCATTAATTTCAATAAAAAAGATAAAAAAGGACCCCTTTAAAATTTTACGTATAGAAGAAAAGCAAACAATCAAATAAAATTTTTTCATACAAAGGAAAACACAAAAAAAAGAACTTAATGATGTTGATTTACAGTAACAAATAGGAAAAAACCAAATTAATACTCACCCTGTCCTCGTTGATTTCCGAGCGGTCGGCGAAGACAAAATAAGAGTGTGGAGCCACTGGACATTAAATTTTAAATTAATTTGAACACTCAATCAATCAAAAATCAAGAAACATGCAACGGCCACTTATCGCACTGTCCGATCCGACGTTATGGCTTACTCGCAGGAAGTAAAACTTTAATTACGGCATCTGGCCCTCTTCGCAACCCAACATAACAGTTTTTTAAAGGGAAGGATCACTCTTGGCACTTTATTTTACTTCAATTAATATATTTGACCTCCAACTTTATTCCCAGAGGTCGAATACCAAAAATTCTTCTCCCTCACTCGTATTTGCACATGGATCATACGTTTTTCCACAACCAATGTAATTTCTTGTTTCTTACTTCACAACAATTGTAATTTCTTCCTTCTTATTACACAACTAATGTAGTTTCTGTTTTCTCATTTCACAACTAATGTAGTTTCTTTTGCCCTTCCTCACACCAAAACTTTCGCCACTCAACTACGCAATAAATTCATAAATTTTCTTCTTCCGTCACCAAGAAAATCAATTCCGTATGCTTCAAGTTCTGATTTCATTATTTTTTCCAAATTAAAAATTAACACACTTCAATCTTTATCCTCCAATTCCCAAATTGAAAAGTCAGTTTCCAAATCCAACAATTCACTTCGTCGAGCTTACGCTAAAAGCAATTTCTCTTCTTTCCGTCAAATCTGACTGCCTTTTCAAATCCAGAGTTTCACTCTTCGATCCCGCAATTCTTTCGTTCTCAGCTCCCGCTGCCGCATCTGAGTAACGTAATCGAAGTTCATTACACTTCAATTCCGCTACCCACACATCTTTTCCATAGTGACAAACGCAACAATTTCCATTTTGCATATATGGCGATTTGCCTAACAAGGATAGCGTTTGGTTAGGTGCAGATCGTCATATATGTACGGAAATAATTGCTTTTGACGATATTCCAAAAACAGTGTTTTCCAGCCCTCGGGGAACTTGAACTTAGGGTCCGAGCGGAACCCCGGTCGAAAATCCACGACGCTACCAACGGAGCCGCCCTCTGTTGATTTCCTAATCATTCAATTAGCAACTTCAACTATGCACCGTTCTTAATGGGCATTGAGATGAAATTTGTTAGTAGGGAAACATGAATGAATTTTTGTTACTATGAAAAATAAAATTTGTTAGTGGGGGCTCATGAATAAAGTTAGTTAGTATGAAGGAAGGAATTAGGTTTTGTTAGGGAAAATGTATCGAATGAAATTTCGTTAATGAGAAGTAATGAATGGAGTGTTTTTAGTGGAAAAATTAAAATTAGTATTATATTACTATTTTTTTGTAACTAAAAATTGTGTAAGAGGGTAGGATTGAGATGATGGAGAAATAAAAATTATAGGGAAATAAATAAATATACAGAGGAAAAGGCATAACTACCCAAAGGAAGGTGGAGGTGTTACGGCGGCAATTTGAAGTTGTGAATGGAAGAATGCCGGTACGCTGGAATTCGCAACAATATCATTGGGAACAAGAATAAAAAAACGTGTCTTCGATTAAATATTATTAAGGAATAAACAGACAAAAATGTGAAAATATGAGATCTCCAAATTTTACACAGGCAGTTTTGGCTACCAGAGCTTTGGTGCACTCTTAATAAAAACTGATACTATTCCATGATTTTCCGACCCTAAAACATTTCTCCGTTTAATTCTCAAAATTGTCACGGTTGTTTCGAATCCCCATTTCTAAGGGAGCTAAAGTCGTTCAAAATTAAAAACAAGTCAAAGTAACAGGAGAGTGATCCTGCTAGAAGGGTTTTGTAAACTATAGTAATTAGTAACTGAAACAACATCTTCTGACTATCAAACTTGGCTCATATATAGATTCCATAAATTTAGCTCGAAAAACTTAAACATTTTTTGTAATGAAACTTTGTAGAAGGTGCCACGTTTGACCTATTTACAAAATTTCATGTTTCTAGCTTCTGTGTTTGGCGAGAAAATTTGGTTTAATGCACATATGGATGGATGGATAGACACGTCGCAATTTTAGTAAGGTTTCGTAGAATTAGTTTACAAAACCCTTAAAATGTGAAAAAAAAGAGATCTCGCAACTGCACACAAGTCAAAAATTGATACTTTTAAATGATTTTCTGATCCCCACAATCTTTTTTCGGTTAAGGTTTCTAAAATTATCACATTTTTTCCGAATTCGCATTCCTAATAGAGCTTGAGTGGTTCAAAGTAAGTGATACAAGTTTAAGGGTCCCGTTTTAATTTTATAAAAAAAAAAAAATAAATAAATTGTGCATACTGTTATTAACTAGGTTGATCGAATTTCAAATTGTAAAGAATTTGTTGCCCTAGTTCACATAACGACCTGTATCTGCGAGTTTGTTTAAGATTTTCCGGTTCACAGAGGTCATATCGCATGGAGGAAATTAGAAATAAGGCAACCCAAGAATGTGCCGAGCTCAAGTAGACTAAAGCAGGAAGTAAAACTCCTAGCTAACATATTCAAAATGGCCAAAGAAAAAGCAAATTTCATCTGAAGGGCATAAAAAAGGAAAGACTCGCTACCCGCGTATAGTGAAAGGAGGTTGATAAATTGTCCGTGAAGGATTACAGTGATGATCTGCTGCCTCAGTGAAAAAGGATGGTGGGGTTCGCAGAGAATGACCTTGTCTGAGGACGCGTGAATGCGCTGGCAGGCTAGCACTGTGGTGCCGTGGGGTGGGTTCTTTTCCCAAGCACAATGATCCACTACGAAAAAAATTCGCATTCACGAGTTTTCAGATACAAATAACATACGAGGTGCGACAATTAAGTAATGAGACTGATTTTATTGCCGCGCTTGTGGTAAACCTGCAACCTTGAAATTCTCTTCCCCTTCTTAGGCATCTTTCTTCTCTTCATTTATATATTTATCGTCACTCTAGCTTGTCTAGTTTGCCTGCTATGTCGTGTTGATTAGACGTATGCTGGTGATGCTCGTCACGAAAATGGAGAAACGAAATCAAGAATAACGCGTCGCGATAAAAGATTGTGCCAGATTGGGCGAAACAGCTTCGGAAACGTATGCTAAAATTGTGAAAGATCATGGTGATAGTGCTCTTGGTCGTGCCTAGGTGTTTCAATGGCGTAAAGAGTTTAAGGAGAGGCGTCAAAGCGTGGAAGACGAGGCGCGGAGCGGGAGACCAATTAAGGTGCGGACTGACGCGAATGCGCAGCGTGTGCGCGCTCTAATCCATGAAGATCGGCGTTTAACAGCTCGAATGTTGACATTGGTACTGGGTATGCATCGGTACTTGGTATGCATCAGTACTGGGTATGCATCAGGTAATTTTAAACCGACGATTTTGGGATGAAAAAGTTGTGCGTGAAGATGGTTCCGAAGAACCTTTCTGAGGAGCAAAAGTAGCGTGTCCCAGTATTTGGCCTCTGAAGGGATCACTATGTTGCAACAGCCACATTATTTGCCCGATATGTCACCCTGTGACTTTTTTTGTTCCCTAGAACGAAATCGATGGTCAAACAAACCCATTTCGAGACGATTACGTACATCCAGGTGGCCATGACGAGGGTATTTGCAGACCTTCCTGTCGAAGCGTTCCAAAAATTTTACGAAGCATGGAAAATGCGCTGAAATCGTAGTATAGCTGCCTATGGGAACTACTTTAAAGGGGATGGCAGAGTTGTAGAATAATTTTTAAATATATGGTTTTCAGGGAACTTGTCTCATTACTTAATTCTCACACCTCGTATGTATCAACCGGAGTCCAGGCCGAGGTAACCTACCAAAGGTTGAGATTGCTAAAGCAAATGGCAAGCTGGGCCTGGCAAAAACAGACGGAACTTAAGAGGACTTCATGGTATCCGACGATATTTATGGCCCCCAAATAAAAGTGGGGCGTACAGGTGGAAGCGGTGCTCCCTCGCAACCCCCACCCAGATCAAGATCCAATGTAGACATGGCCATATATTTTCCATTTAAGTAAAAAACTCATACAAACATAATTTGCATGAATTTTTTCCTTAAATAAAAAATATGACCGTGGCAAATTTACATTATAGTCTTAAGTGATGGAATCGCATAATACTATACCATAAATACGCACGCGAGTGGAAGGCCACTCCATCCTGCGAGAATACCTGTAAACGACTTAAAAAGGGATGGGCTCACCTGATCGCCAGCAAACGTGGAGGGTCCCGTACCCGCTCAGGTTCAAAAAACCAAATAGGAAGATCGAGTTTATAATGCAGCATTTTTTTTTTATTTTTAGCTATGATTTTGAATTTTGTCTCAAAACAAAATAAAATTTGTCAGTCTGAAACAGGTAAATATCCAAGCGAACGGAAATTTGGTTTAAGAATTCAAATCACCGTTTGCGCGAAGCTAGAAAAATATCCTCGTGATTTTTAACATTTACACAAAAAAAAAAAAATTTTTCATCATTTTTCTGATGTTTGGATTTTATTAGAATTCGTATTAGGTCATCTACATACTGTTGTTCATTTCTATATCATTGATTGATGACGATTACTACCATTTACGTTATGTGCTACAAAATAAGTTGTGTATCAACAGAATTTCGACAAACTTGGCTAGATCATTTGTACATATAGAATTCAATTAATGGTTTTCTAGCGAGCTGACACGTTTTTAAATTTCAATTGATCGCTATCAAAACCCTACGCTGACTCCCAATTTATCAATCAAGTTCATGATAACAACATGCATATGCTCGTAGTTTGTAATAGGTAAATAGATGATACCTGTGTCCCACAATACGTTTGTTTACTCCTTAATGTTCTGATTTCAATTAAAATTCTTACCGCTATTCTGTATGCTATTTTTCTTCACAAACAAACAAGAAAACTTTCTTTCTTCTCTTAAAATTGGGTCGATAAAAAATGTTAAGTGTTTACTGCTACAAATGGCTTAGAAGATAATCAAAATCTTAAAAACGATTGGTTAATAATGTTTGCATACTACAAAAAGAAATATGAATTTAATAACGAAAATACAAAAGGATACTTGCCCAACATCTTCAATGAGCACTTGTAGATGGTGTGGGCGAAGCAATATTTGGCTAAAACTCGACTAACACTACACTGCTCATTAGGGTTGACGAGAATTCGGGTGTCTTAAGATTTTGATTTTTCTTTCACAAATACCGAAATACGGGGCAACTAAGCAAAAAGCGATATTAAAATTTATGCATGTCCTTCCAGTACGATTTACAAGTAAAGATATTTTCCTCTCCTAAGACTAATCTACGAGATGTGACAATTAAGCCATGAGACTAATTCCATGAAAACTGTATATTTAAAAATTATTCTACAACTCTGCCATCCCCTTCAAAGAAGTCCCCTTGGGAGCCGATTCCAGCGCGTTTTCCATGCTTCGTAACGTTTCTGGAATGCTTCAACTGGGATGTCCGCGAGGACCCTCGTCACGGCTACCTGGGTGTCCGTAATTGACTCAAAATGGGTTTCTTAGACCATCGACTTTGTTCTAGGGAACAACAAAAAAATCACGGGGTGATATGTTGGGCCAATACGGCGGCTGTTGCAACCCGGTGATTCATTTAGAGGCCAAATACTGGGACACGCTGAGAGCGGTGTGGCACGGCGCGTTGTCGTGATAAAGGACCCAGTTACGGGCGATGTTTGGGCGTTTTTGCAATCTTTCGAATATTTGGTGATAGTAGACTTAATTAACGGTTTGCCTCAATGGAACAAATTTTTTGTGGACGATTCCACGCCTGTCAAAAAAGGCATTAATCATCGTTTTCACCTTTGACTTGCTCATGCGAGCTTTTTTCGGGCGAGGAGCGTGCGGAGACAACCATTGTGAGCTTTGGCGTTTGGTTTCTAGGTTGTATTGATAAAGCCAGTCCTCATTGCCTATAATAACTCGATCAAGCAGCATGAGATCGTTTTCCACTTGTTTCAAATGGTCTTCTGCGACGGTCATTTGATGCTGCTTTTGCTCCCACGAAAGGTTCTTTGGAACCACCTTCGCGCGCAACTTTTTCATCCCAAAACTGTCGGTTAAAATTTGCTTGACTGTTTCATGGTTCAAACTCAGTTGCGAGGCCAACATTCAAACTGTTAAGTGCCGATCTTCACGGATTAGGGCACGCACACAATGCGCATTTGCGTCAGTCCACACCTTGATTGGTCTCCCACTCCGCGCCTCGTCTTCCACGCTTTGACGCCCCTCCTTAAACTGGGCACGACTAAGAGCACTATCATTTTGCACTTTCACCTAATCTGGCGCAAAATTTTATTGCGACGCGTTGCTATTGATTTCGTTTCTCCATTTTCGTGACGAGCACCACCAACACATGTCTACTCAATGCAACACAGCAGGCGAACTAAACAAGCTAGAACAAAGACAAATATATCAATCGAGAGGAGAAGGATGCTAGGGAAGGGGAAGGAAATTTCAAGTTTGCTGGCTTACCACAAGCGCAGCAATAAAGTTAGTCTCATTACTTAATTTTCACACCTCGTAACAGCGCTACACTCGTCTACTTCGTTTCCACAAAACCCATCATGAAAGTGAAGTTGAGAATCTAAATACTGGCAATTGCATGAGGCACATATGAATTCAAATTTTCTCCTTGAATCTTGAATCATATTACCAAATTTCTGTACTTGTTTGTCGTTCGCGTAAGATCCATTTGGCCCTAATTCGTTCCAAAGATTTATAACTAAAGTTGGTTGATTTTGTTTGATCACAGTTATTTCCAAATTTTTCCGTCCTGGTTCGGCAGCTTCAAGCAAAGCTTTGATTGCTAATGTAACAGCTCCTTCTTCCGTTTTCACTTCTTCTGGTTGGTAATATTTTTCGGGAAATTTGCGAACAGTTTTGGTTGATCAGTCAGTTGTGTTGGTTTCCATTCGTAGTAAATACCCGAGGGCTCAGTTTTGAACTTTTTATAATTATCATTTGGTTGCATTTCTTATTACACTTGTTTTGTACATGAATTCCTAATTTCAGCTGTATTGCTAAAATGCGTAAAATTTCCGTTTTGTTTTTGAGCTTGCACTCCATGCACACATAATGATAAACTTTAACTTAATAATTACATGCACTTTAATTTATACCACATCGGTTCGTGATATCACTTTAAGTAACTCCAATCAGGGCGATACCCATGCATGCAAGGATGTAATGCACAACAAAAATTTGATAAAATTCATAATTTTAACATAACCAGTACGCCTTGTACAGACAATTGTCCCTGCAAAGAAAGAGAGAAAACCTCTAAACACAACATTTGAGCAGTGTTTTTCTAAGCACGTTTAAAACCTAAAGGTTGACACTAGTAAAATTTAAAATTTTGATGAAATGCCACAATGTAATATACAATTAGCATGCAATCAGAATATCAAATCGTATCAAAAGCCTCTTCGGATTATTGCGGTACGTCTTGTTCTAAAATTGGTTCTTTATCATCTCTCTGTCAAGCCCTGTTCACTTTTGTCGTCTCCTTACGGAACTAGTCGTGTTTATTTCAATTATCTCTAACTCACTATCGTCAGTACGAATAGGGTGGGTTGTCTGTAGGATACGGCAAAGAGCAACGCCTCTTCAATGTTTAAAATGCCTTGGTTATGGTCACACCACACAAGTATGCAAAGGACCCGATAGGAGTTCCGTATGTTACAAATACGGTGAAATGGGACATAAAAGAAAAAAGTGTACGAAAGAGGCACATTGTATTCTTCGCAAGGATGCTGATCCAAAACCTGATTTTGGACACGTCTTGGGATCAGGAAAATGCCGGGTGTTCCAGGAAGCTCTAGCCAAGGCAAAATCAGAGCTCCGATGACACGCATCCTGCAGCTAAACCTACACCGCAGTTCAACCGCCCAAAATCTGCTTGAGTAGTTTGCGAGGGACATGAAAGCCGACTTCTTGCTGCTGAGTGAGCAACAACTTAATAAAAGTCCTGCATTATGGTATTCTGATGAAACTGGTACTGCCGTCATCTGGGTTTGGAACAGTGACTTTCAAGCGGAGAGTTGTGGACGGGGGTTTCGTGTGGGTTCGGTGCTCAGGGACCACCTTCTTTAGTGTGTACCTAACGCCTTACGAATCGATATCATCTTTCCAAGCCAAGTTTAATGCTTTGGATGGGCTGTCTCGAACGCAGAGGGCAAAGTGCTCGTTGGGGGCTTTTCCTGGCCCTACACTATTTGATGCGGTTTCCATGCTTATGTATTTTGGGAAACCTGCTTCTTGAGGCACTGTTGGTTAAACCAGATATTTTGTACTGGTATATGGTGTTTGAACTTCAGTTTGTAATACATGTTGAGCTGCTGCGCTATGCTCGCTGATTAAACTAAAATAGATAAAATCGCTTCAAATGAAAAATGTATAATTATTTTGCTTCGATATTGAAATTTTTAAATCACCCCTATTTGATGCCTTGTCATAGAATGTTCCATTTGAAAGTTTGTGTCACCTAAGCTTAAATACAGGTATGCTGTAAGTAATGATTAGGAAGTTATTTCTTTAGAGAATGTTAAAAAGACTCAGCGAAACACGCCTGGAGAGTTAACTATTGGGTTGTTCGATAATTCATGTCGCTTTTTTCTCAAAGATGACGTGAACTGCATATTTCTTGTAGTAGTGATTGCGTGGGTTATGTTATTATATACAATTTTAAAGATTAGACTTTAGACTATTTTTACTCAAACACTGAGTGTCATTAGTAAACAACAAGTTGGTTATAAGTAAACTTAAAAATTGATGGTCAAAGAGAGCATTATCGGCATATTTTATTGTTTTACTTCCGAAAGGGTAAAAATGCGGCGCAAGCTCGAAAGAAGTTATGTGAAGTTTATGATGATGACTGCCTTACTGAATGCCTGTGTCAGCGTTGGTTTGCTCGCTTTCGTTCTGGAAATTTTAATTTGGAAGGTGCACCACATACTGTTCGTCCATCAACTACTGATGATGATAAAATAAAGGGATTAATCGAAACTTACCGGCTTATGATAACTTGAAAGATAGCAGACAAGCTCAAAATATCAAATTCAACCGTTTACTTGCACCAAAAAGAGCTTGGTTACGTAAACAAACGATATGTTTGGGTTCCTCACGAATTAAAGGAAATCCACCTCACCAAACACATTAATAAATACAACTCATCGCTGAATCGTAACCAAAATAACCCATTTCTAAAAAGAATCATAACGGGTGATAAAAAGGATTGTTTAAGGTAACATAGTCTGAAAACGATCATGGACCAACTAAGCTGAGTCCCCTTCCAACCGATATCCAAGGCCAATAATCACCAAAATTTATTATTATGCTCCCTATGTGATGGGATTATAAGGTTATAGTCTACTTTAAGCAGATTCCAAGAAACCAAACTATTGGTTCGAATGTCTACTGTCATCAACTTTTGTAATTGAATTAAGAGATCAAGAAAAAACACCCTGAACTGGCCAGCCACAAAGGCTGAAGTTCCATCATGATAACGCCACATCCTTCACCTCTTTGATAAACCGTCAAAAATTAGTCGCGCTCTTTTGGGAACATCCACATCCACCTTATAGTTCTGACTTAGCACTATCAGACTATCATTTTTTCGCTCCTTTCAAAACCATTCCGATCAGGCTGCTAAAAATGGATAGGACCAGTTCTTCGCTTCTAAAAACCAAGGCTTCTTCGAGCCTAGAATTTTTTGACTAAGCGAAAGATGGCAAAAGTCATCCAAGAAAATGGTCAATATATTATTGATTAATGTTTGTTGTTAATATAACAAAATAATTATCGAACAACCCAATAAGTCATTATTTCTAAATTTAATTTTTCTCTTTTTAGACGTTGTCACTTTGTCTGGTGTGCTAAGATACGTTGACTTGCAAGTTGTTCCAAACAATGTATGTAGTATGCAGTATGGACAGCATCGAGTCAAGGATCAGCATATGTGCACTAGTGGAGCTGAACTGAAATCACCTTGCAAGGGTGACTCTGGAGGTCCTCTTGCTTTTAAGAAGGATAAAAAAATGATATTAGTTGGAATAATGTCATTTGGATCTTCAGCTGGATGCCAAATGAAATATCCAGGTGTTCATACAAGAGTAACATATTATGTAGATTGGATTCAAAGCATTATTGCTCAAAATCCATAAATCCTGAGAATTAATAAAGCTAAAATAATTAAAAAAAAAACATAAACGGTAAAATAGTGATTAAAGTCTTAAAACCTTTGTTTTAGTTTGCTCGTAGGCTGTTGGATTCTTCCTTTGTATTTCTTTAATGGTAAAGTAAACATAAGCTTGAGAGATTAAAATGATTTTGCAGAAAAATTGAATGGTAGTATGGACTTCAGAGCTGATATTGATTGCTGGCTACGTTTTGTTATATTTGTTTAGTAGAGTTGACAGTAGAGTCGGAGTCAGGTAAATACTATACACTCATTCACAGCAAAAAGTATTTAGCTAGTATCCTACTTTTCACCTCAAACAATTCGATTTGATCTACGGAAACGACGCAACAGAAAATGTGTTATGGTTGTTTTTGGTTTGCTCACTTTGAAGACTACCAATTTTCTAAAATTTGAACCTATGCAGTACTGAGCTGCTTTTGAATAAATTTTAGGGATAATTTCATATTGTATCCAAGGCAAGGAGTTTTAACTGTTATTTGTTAAACTACAAATTGTAATAATACTAAAAGGAAGCCACATAACATTTTTTGCTCTTCAACGCCATATAATTAAACGTAGGTAGCTATGTCGCTTCCAATTTACACGCCACATTATCAACAACGCTAGCAGTAACAAGCGCCAAAAGCACCATGGCCCAACGCGATCTCAAGAGTCGCTACTGGCAGGTAGAAATCGACAAGAAGGTCCGAGAGAAGATAGCATTTCAGTTGGGACTGGATTGTGGCAATTCGTGGTGTTGCCATTCGGGCTTTGCAATGCTCCAGCCACCTTCGAACGTCTGATGGAATACATTCTACGAGGCCTAACCTGGGAAACTTGCTTGATGTACCTAGATGGCATCATTGTTATCGGGAAAACGTTCGAACAGCATGTGCGAAACTTAGAAGAGGTTTTCTCCCGTTTGCGACTGGTGAATCTGAAACTTAGTCCCGACAAGTGTACCCTTTTCGCAGCTGAAGTAAAATACCTGGGACACGTCGTATCAGTAGAAGGGGTCAAAACAGATCCTGAGAAAATTGAAGTCGTGAAAAGCTGGCCCACACCAAACAACAAGCGCTAACTATGAAGTTTTCTGGGTCTAACGACCTACTATCAAAGATTCGTCAAAGACTTTGCCAAAATAGCTAAGTGTCTCCATCAGCTAACCGAGATATATCGTCCGTATGCCTGGAATGAACAATGCCAGGCAGCCTTTGAGACCTGGAAGGAGAAGCTGTGTGAATCACCTGTGCTGGCATATCCAAAACCCGGAAAAAAGGTTTGTAGTGGACACCGATGCGAGCAACAGGGGGATTGGAGCTGTACTCTCCTAGCAGATCGATGGCGAAGAAAAAGTCCTCTTCTATTAGAGTCGAGTTCTCTCAAAATGTGAGAGGAACTACTGTGTGACCAGGAAGGAGCTATTAGCTATAATAGAGGCCACCAAGCAGTTCCACAATTACCTACATGGCCAGAAAATGATTCTTCGAATAGACCATGCGTCGCTGAGATACTTGCTTAACTTCAAAAATCCCGAGGGACAAGTTGCGAGATGGATCGAAAGATAGCAGTCATACGATTACAAAACTGTTCATCAGAAGGGTGGAGTTCATGGAAATGCTGATGCCCTATCTCGGCCTCCATATTCAGCTAACTGCACGCATTGCAAACGGATTGAGGAAAAGGAGCCGACCTTTGATCTGCGATTGATAACGGCCGAATTCGATGAAGGTTGGTCATCGGAGGAGATTCGAAATGCCCTGTTAGTCGATGAAGACTTCAGACTTTTACTCGTATGGAAGGAGACAACTGGGAAACCTGAGTGGAAGGACGTTTCGATGCATGGCGCCACCCTGAAAATTTATTGGGCACAATGGAACTCCCTTCAAGTGGAGGGTGGCGTACTCAAGCGGAAATGGGAAACGGCGGATGGCAGCTCCTATGGGATGCAAACTATACTTCTCAAAAGCCGAATCCATGATGTAGTTAAGAAAATGCACGAAGGATCCTCGGGAGGCCACCTTAGTGTTAACAAGACCTTAGCGAAATTGCGGCAGAGGTTCTACTGGCTACACGCTCGAGAAGACGTACAGGACTGGTGCCGTAGATGTACAATTTGCGCTTCCGTCAAAGGTCCAAGGCGAGGACTAAGAGGACAAATGCAAACCTATAACGTGGGGGTACCGTTTGAAAGGATTGCTGTTGACATCTCAGGACCCTTTCCTGAATCCCAATGGGGAAATCGATACACGCTGGTTGTAGCCGATTATTTCAGCAAGTGGCCCGAGTCTACCCCATTTCCAACCAGGAAGCAACTACTGTAGCCGAACAGCTAGTGTTAAATTGGGTCAGCACGTACAGCGTACCTTGCGAACTCCATTTGGATTAAGGCCGAAACTTTGTGTCATTAGTTTTTGGCAAAATGTGCGAGCTGCTTGGAATACGGAAAAAGAGGACAACACCGCTGCATCCCCAACCCGATGGAATGGTCGAACATTTCAACGGCACACTTAATAAACACCTGGCCTAGATGGTTGACGAGAACGAGGGGCTGGAAACGGGACATCCCATTATTCTTGATGGCGTATAGAGCTGCCGAACATGCATCGACGGGTCAAGTCCCAGCCAAAGTCATTTTTGGAAAGACTGTTCGTCTGCCGGCTGATATAAAGTTCGGAACGCCCCCAGAGAAACTCCAAACGATCTCGGAGTACGCAAGTGAGCTTAGGCAACGGTTGAACCAGATACATCGGACAGTGTGAAAACACTTTGAATCGGCTACTGACCGCATGAAGACCAGATATGATCTAAAGGCAAATTCTACTGGCTTCCAGCAAGATGACTTGGTGTGGCTATACTACCCACAACGGCGGAAGGGTAGGTCTCCGATGTTGCAGCGTAATTGGGAGGGGCCATACCGGGTTACAAAGCGAATCAACGACGTCGTATATCGCATACAGGAACACCGTAAGCTGAGAGCCAAACTGGAAATCGTGCACCTGAACCGTCTTGCCCCATATTACATCCAGGGAGACTTGACTACAACTGGTGACACATCTTTTCGGGGCGAAAAGAACTGATGTGGGGGCAGTATTACATGTCCAAACATTTCTGCGAGCTACGGTCGCAATGGTTGTCACAACTATCAATGACATCATGATCAATAAGCGAATATACTCGAAAGCACAAGAATCTACCAAGCATGATCAACATCTGAAAGTGACGTCACTGCGCCATTCGGAATGGCTCGAATATTCCAGGTAGTTCACCAATGTACGAGAAATGGATTAAATGACTAAATACCCTATATAAAGCCAAGCTGAATGAATGGGGTAATAGAAAACTGCGATCGAGTGGAGCGCGAAGTAAGGGCGACATTGATTGATAAGTGAATCAATTAAAAAAAGGGAATAACATTTTAATTATTTGTGAAATACAATAGTTAAATTGATGATTGTGCATCCTTAGTAAATAAACTCTTTTGACCTAATTTAAAAGACAGTAAGGTTTCACTTTCCCGGAACATTTCAATTATTGGCCGCGAGCCATAAAACGCGACACTATGTTGATTTGCAAAAACAAGTGGAAGGCGTAAATAAAAATTACTGACAGATCAAACTGTCAGTTATATGCATTCAGCAAATTTAGCGCGCAATTTTCTTTATTTCCACGAGCGATGCCACCGAGTGGAGCTTATTGTGAGTAGAACCGAAGCGAGGGAAACTAGTCCCGTGAAGGGGAAGACCCACTTCTGGAGAGTGGTGAACCATTAAACGAGATGTGTGAAGTGACCGTTGCCAGAGAGTAAGTCGGGCATTTTTTTAGGGTTTTAAAAATAATTTTACAAAACCTTACTAAAATCGAATCCTGTCAGTCTGTCCGACCGTCCGTCCATGTGTCACACAGCTTTTTCTCGCAAACCACATGAGCTAGAAATGTAAGATGTTGTAAGTAGGTGTAAAATGGCCACCTCTTCAAAGTTTCACCTCAAAAAAAATTATAAGATGTTTAAGGGGGTGTCCCCATACAAATGAGTAGCCCCTGAAAAAAAATTTCATTAAATATTTGCCATATTTGATGAAATTTTTTATGGGTATCAATTGAAAGGTCATAATGAGAACTTTTCAAAACAGGTCTTAAAATGATAAGTTTTGCTTTGAGGGGTGCAGGGTAAGTGGAAATGTACAAAAATTTTATGTCCCCCCTCGTTACGCCCGATAGCTTGCACATTTTTCGAACGAGCCCAACAACATTACGGGTCTCTCAGTTAATGTAGAATTCAACATATCATTTTATTTTTCTACTTATTCATTTAATAGTGTTCCCCGACAACCAACAATGAAAATCAGTTTAATCGAGTTATATCAAAGAAAAATTTGTAAATGCGAGAATATTTTAATTTCTCGCATTTACAAATTGTATGCAATTGTATGTAAGAAAATATATATTTTTTAGGGAGACTACTCACCGTGCTCCTCCGACGAGTGCCCGTTGTTGAAATGTGGTGGCTTCTGCATTCGTTGGCTGTAATTTATTTTCTTCTTCTTCCTTTTACCACTACAGCCCCTCTTGGGCCTTGGCTTAGAGATAGTTAGAGTATCTCATTTTCTTGACTGTATTGAATTTTCGGAAGTTGGTTTGGTCAGTACCATGCCCCTGTGTGTCTGCTCGATATGATATGATCTGATTAAATCAGTACATATCACCACTGAGTGAACACTCGTAGTTTGTCCAAAAAATCCCCTGAACTAAATCACGTTGTTCACCAACGAGATTTGAACCTGAGACCTTCGGCTTATGCGTCTCATGCTCTAACCACTAGACCACATAGACTGATGAAGTTTATTTTAATTGAAGGTATTTTTAAGTTCCACTATTCTATCGTGAGGACCATTACTTAATAAAAAACAAACACTTCCAACCAGTTAAATTGAATTTAAGATACTTTTGGTCACTATAATCAAATCAAATAGTTTCGTAAGAATTCGATTCATACTCGATTTTCAAAAGTTCTCCGTCAATATTCTTCTTTTCTTCTCTTTGAGCTCATGCTTATAAATAAGTCCTCTTCTCGCAGCAACACACTGATAGCCTTCAATTCGCTTAATCGCCGATGCATTTTTTTTACATTGCTGCTGTCGCAAAAAACTCCCAACTACAAATCAAACTTTACCCCCGTATTCTCCAAATGACTTTTTTCGGGCGGCAATTTTCCTTCCTTCGCGGCGACCGTGATTTCCATGCTCGCTTCATATTATTTGTGACTTCATCACGTGTAATTTAGTGTTGGCCCCTGATTCGACTCTGCCGCGACTATTTCTCTGCTCGCACCGGTTAACTTCCCACCGATTGTACGTTTTTTGGTCTGGCTCCGTATCCAACAAGCGGCACTAATACTCATCGCAAATAAATAGTACAATTCTCGGTCGCCAACTTGTCCGCGCGATCAATTGGAAAACTGCCTCCCATTCCACTGAAATTTTCCCACCTCTGGTGTCAGAGGACGTGCAATTTTCGCGTCCCTCACTCCAAAGCTTGAGTGTGCTCGAAACCACTTTCTTCGTTTTTTTAAGCCACAGTCACCAGGTTTCAGCTAGGAGAGGCTCCTCACCATATAGGGGTGACAGTAACCTATCATGCACTACCCCTGACCCGTGGTACAGATCAAAGCTCTGCCGACACTCTGCCTGAGTAACACTGCTTATGTGGCTTCTGTAACGAAGTAGATTGCTTCGCCTCGGGTGCGTGGGGGCAATCTTCCCCAAGGACTACTAGCTTCTGAGAATTTCTTTCAAGCTTTAGTTTTTCAACGCAATCGTTGCTAAAACACCCCTAAACCATCACGGAGCCTAGACCATATTAAACTATTGGCGCAATTCATT
Organism: Odontomyia ornata; assembly: GCA_963969285.1. Lineage (NCBI taxonomy): Eukaryota > Metazoa > Arthropoda > Insecta > Diptera > Stratiomyidae > Odontomyia > Odontomyia ornata. The sequence continues at coordinate 224,128,861 of OZ017741.1, forward strand.
GAAAATTATACCGCTCATCTTCATTTCAATGAACATAATGGTACCGGCTATATCCGAAAATCTCGAACTTTGATTCATCGGTCCATAACACAGATTTTCACTGATATACTGACCCATGTTTATATTTTCGAGCAAATAATAATCTTTTCCGCTCGTTTGGTGGTTGTAGAAACAGTTTTTCCAAAGCAATATTCCTTTTCTCGCAAACAAAGTTTGACAGTATCTACCGAAATTGGGTTCGTCAGGGTTTCGTTGATTTTGACACGAATGTTTGGTGCTGTTGTGGACCGATTTTGCTTCCTCATCATAAATATGTCGATCATTAGCTTGTGTTGGTTTTGTTTTTCTTGGTCGGGCAGAGCGTTTTCGATTAATGTTTGTATTGGTTTCGGCAAACCGTTTCAACTTCAAACTTTGAAACACCAACAATCTTTGCAATTTCATGAATTGTTTTACCCATTTTCCTCAAAACAAGTATTTCTGAACGTTTTTCTAGTGAAATTTCTTTTTTTCGAGCTATTTTTAGCAATCACAATCGGTTTTGTGCGTGTGAAAATGACGTGAGTGAATTTGACAGTTCTAGTGCACATTAAACACAGCAGCGGGCGCGAAGAACCGTTATTGTTTGATATGCACTCAAATGATTCAGAATGATGAAACAATATTATGTAGATATAGTGAGTTGCTAATAGAATTTTTTGAGTGCTTGGCTTAGTCAAAACACAAAAATTTATACTGTGTGTATTTTCGCATGTTTAGCGCTTCCAAACTATCCTCAGCTTGTATTATTTCCATCAAAATGCTATTTTTTATGGTTTGGAAGTGCAAAACATGGCAAAATACACACAGTATAACAGAACAGCCTAGTCTGATCCCGTTTCTACTATTTTCAGAAGATGAAGAAGGCTCAGGGAAGAATTGGCGCGAACATTAAACTTTTAAAGAAATACCTTAAGTTTAAATTAGTACCTAAGAGTCATAGGATTAGAACGACGATCAAGCTACCAGGTGCGGGGAAAGGAAAAGTAGAGATCGAAAGGAGTCTAATAAAGGATAGTCTAAATCGGCTCTATGCAAAACAAGGAGAAGTAACACTACCGGGTGGGCATTTCATTTTAAATTGCATGTTTTTTGACACTGACTGTTGTTTCCTGCTCAAAATTATGTTAATGAGTCAGTATTAACCTTCCACGGGGTGAAATGATCGACTTACGCTTGAACAACGTTGGGAATATTGAATCCGACCGGATGCCGATTTCCCTCAAAAAATCATCGTTTCTGATGAGGCTCGGCAAACCCACAAGTGATTGTCGGAAAGTCAATGCATCTTCAGTGAGTGAAAATGTGGTGTAGACTCTGGAGTGGTGGCATCATTGGACCGTTTTTCTTTGAAAATGAGCCTGGAAATGCTGTTTCGGTCAACGAGGAGGGCTACAGAGACATGATAACCAACTTTTTGTGACCGGGGATTGTGGATTTGGACTTGACTGATATTTGGTTTTAACAGAGTAGTGCACCTGGCAATACAGCTCATCAAACAATCGATCTTTTGCTTACAAAATACAGCCGCCTTGGAGATGTCAAGTGGCTGCCTTGAAGCTGTGATTTGACACCGTTGAACTTTTTTTTATGGTGTGCTGTGAAAGATTGAATATTCAACAAACTATTGCTCAGATAGGGTTCAAAACTCTCATTAATGTCTTGAAAAATTGGGCTTAGAGGAGGGCCTACTGTCATGCCAGCCCCTGCAGCCATAAGAATAAAATTGTATTTCATAACTAATGGGAAGGTTTGTTTTTGCGAATAAACCCAAAATATAAGAAAAAGATTAGACTATTACATTTTAAAAAATAAACTTTTATTTGACCCACGTACAATCTGCATCTTAAATTAGCAAAAGGTTTGAACGGCATAAAGGGGAGTGTGACTGATTTAGCGAACAAAGTATGACGAGCATTTGAGTGCGATAAACTGAAAAATAATAAGGTCTTATCAAAGAGTCACCGATTGGGGCGATAAAGGCTGTGAATAATGACATTGCTAAGTTTGAGGACTTTGTGGTCAACATGCCAAACGGAAGCCTTCACGAAGGAACAATTGAGACTTCTAAATATGGGACTCAATTATGCGGCAAATAGTAAAACGACACCAAAAGAAGAAACTGTGATGGACGTGGAAGCAGCAATAAAGATTCTACCGAGGGAAAACAAGTAATTCGTGAGGAAAAGAAGAAGAAAAATCAAATGTAACGAGAAAAGGAAACAAACAAGAAATGGAGATACTCAAAGAGTTAAATTAAAAACCAGTCTTTTATCTGAAAGTCAACAAAGGAAATAAAGTGGTTATAATGGACAAGGAAAGACGAGATGTCTGGTACCTACAAACAAGACAATCAGTCAAAATAAGAATCTAGGAGCACACAAAGGAGGCACAATTGGCGATGAGGCGCGGAAAACATATTTGTGAGGGACATCAAATTGAATGAGACGATCTCGCGGTATTGAAGGAAGTAAGGAGCATGCGAAAACTTTATGTGTATGAATCTTTGTGGATTATGAGGCAGCCAGCCGAAACAAGACTCAATGATGGCCTGGGCAATGGATACTCTGGGCTCCTGAATTTTTTGAAATAGTTGTGGGCTTTCCTTTTTTCTTTCTTTTTGTACGATTGCGTTAATCAAAAATCGATTATACATGATAATAACACCAGTATTACACGTTCAGGCAGCACATGCACCAAAACCAGTAACCCATACTAGTAATTGTGTATCAGAACCCATATAAATACGCGAGAGTCTTGTTTTCCGATCAATTTAATAAAGTCCTTATACCAGTACAAAGTATTCCTGTTTTTATCTGACAAATTCAGAAGTGGGATACGGACTTCCGATTCCAAAAAGTAATATGCCAACTGTTAGTGAGCTGTCAGTAAAAGGGTTGCGCCGTCAGCTAAAAAAAAGGAAGCTTCACTGTTCGGGTCATAAACTGGCATAGCAAATGAGGCTGGCGGAACCACTCCAGACGGGAGACCACCGAAGATGCCAAGACTGACAGAGGTACGATGGAGCTTGGAGACTTGCGGCGAATGGTCAAAACACTCACAGTAGCAGTAGCTGAATTGACGTCACGCAGAAACAACGAGAACGATTCATCGAGAGAAAGACAACCTGGCGTCTTAAACAACCACGCGAACAGCAGCCTAGAGTCATGTCCGCGCACGACGGCTCATTGCAGCGAGTGGCGACAAACAACTGCTGGATATTGCGAGCACATGAATAGTAATGATGTTGACCCACAACCAGCAACTCACTCGCATCCTACAATGCCTCGACATTGCGAGTACATGCATGAAAGAAGTGGTGAGGCACACGCGGCAACCGGCTTGCAGGCGACAACGACGCGGTATTGCCGGCAGACAGGAACGACAACGACGGGAGGTGGCAAACTGGATAGGATAATGTGTTCCCATGCAACAACGGCTCAACATTGCGAGCACACAACATCGCTATATTACCAGCCTTTGATCTATCTTCGCAGTGCGGCCTAATGGCAAAGCAATTCATCTCCAGCGTGAAGAAACTCTGGGAGACATATTCTAGGAGCGAGCAAATACTGAAATGTTCCATCTGGATGAACAAGAAAGGAAACGCAAAAGTCTGGGCCGACGGCATGGATGTAACGTTTACACGTTTCACAGTTTTTGCGAAACGACTTATCCAGGATTTTCCGACTGAAGTTAGCAGTGCACCTGTACACCTGCTGATAAGATGAAACAGCGAGTCTGTACAAGACTACTTCCACAGAATAAATGCAACGGGGTGACGTGGTAGTTTGTCAGACGCTCACTTCAGGAACGGCGTAAAGCATCCAGACCTGCAGAACGTAGTCGCAGGCGTACCGATGCCAACCACGACGAAAACACTATTCATGGTACGACGACTTTTCAGCGACTTTCAGCCAACGCAAGGGGCCATCGCAACTAGTGGTTGCAGCACACCATTGACGGCAACAAACGAGAAGTTAGCGTATCGATACGAGGAGGCCTTGGTGCCAAAAGTGCCTCAAGACCAATCATTGTACGGAAGAGTGCCATTCGAACTGAGTGCAGCAATTAAAAGACAGTGGTGTAAATGTGGGGACATGTCCTGTTGTAGTGCGCGGCTTTGATGACAATGCGATAATAGACTCTGCTAGCGAGGAGTCTCTGATTCGAAAATCAAGGGATTCACAGGCAGTGTTGTACGGTACGAATTTAAAGCAACCCTTTACATAATCGTGTGTGATGTACAGATACTATGCAAACTATGCATTATTAGCGATCACCATCTCGATACGCCTATATTATGGGGCATGGGCGTCCTAGGTAGAAGGAAATCAAAAATTGTTATTGAGGACGGTACGTGCAAAATTAAGAGGAACGATATAAATTTCAAGTGCTGAGCGTTGAACGAAGCCGGTGTTAATTAAGTGCACGCAGTAATAGAACGATATGAATCTTGATTTGGCTCTCTCAACTGGGCAACTATGTAACAGCCGAAATGAACATTAAAGTTAAGAGTGACGTGCCGGTGACATTACAACCACATTGAATTCCTTTCGCCAAACGGGCAATGGTTGACGTGAAAATTGAAGAACTTCTCAGCCACAACATCTTTTGAGAAAGTGAATAGAAATGCGCAGCACCCATAGTGATGGTGAAGAAAGCAGATGGGAGCGACCGATTGTGCGTTGACTATCGAGCTTTAAACGCAGTCACCACGAATGAACGATATCCGATGCTGACCGTGGAAGAGCCGCTATCACGGTTATTCAGATGAAAGCTCTTTACAACGCTGGATTCAATGGCGGGGTATTACCAAATTTCCATTAACGAGAGCTCACGGAAATACACCAAATTAAATACAAGTTTAACTGCATGATCTTTTGACTGGTCGATGCGCCCGCCATATTCCAGAGAGTCATCACGCCCATATTAAAGCAATGCATATGTAGACAAAATCACCATTGCAACCAACACGGTCAAGAAATCAATAACGACGCTGACCAAATTCCTGGATCTGCTGGAGGAAGCCGGAAGGACACTCCAGCTAGGCAAGTGCACCGTTTTTGCATCGAAGCTACGAGGGTAGTCCCAAAAGTATACAACTACTGCGATATACAATATCACCTTTCAACAAGTTAATGTGGAAAATTCATAACGGTACGTTTATTATTATTTTTTACAGACATCCAAAGTTAACGCTCTCAGTAAATTTGTAAATATGGAACAAATCGGGCATCGTTATGTGATACAATACTTTCATTTGAAAGGTCTAAGTCCAACCGATATCAAAGCCGTTTTGGATTCTACTCTAGGGAAGCCTGCTTCTTGGTTTACAATGCGCAAATATTGGGAAGCTGAGTTGAAGCGAGGTCATACGAGCTGCCAAACTGAACACCGCTGTGGTCGACCAAGTGAGGTCACTACGTCAGAAAATGTGAAGAAAATCCACAAAATGGCATTGCATGACCTTCGACTATAAGTCCGCGAGATAGCAGATATGGCAGGCATTTCAAAAAGTGCTGTGCATCTCATTTTGACTGAAAATTTAGACATGAGAAAGCTGTGCGCAAGATCGGTGCCGCATTTGCTCACAATGGAGCACAAACAGCAACGTGAGGATGTTTCCATCGAGTGTTTGACAATGTTTCGCAGCAATAAAGCCGAGCTTTTGCGTCGATTTGTAACCATGGACGAAACATGGGTCCATCGTTTTACACCTGAGACCAAGGAGGAGTCAAAGCAGTGAACTGAAAAGGGAAAACTGGCTCCAAAGAAAGAAAAGACAGTTCAGTCAGCTAGCAAGGTCATGGCATCAGTTTTCTGGAATGCTCGTGGAATAATACTTATGGGTTATCCAAAAAAAAAACAATCAACGGCACATATTACGAGTATGTCGCCTTACTGCAGTATTTGAGTGATGAAATCAAGAAAAAACTGCCTCATCTGACGAAAAAGAAAGTGTTTTTTCATCACGACCATGCACCAGTTCACACGTGCGTCATCGCGATGGCTAAAATCAATGAGTTGAGGTTCGAATTGCTTCCTCACGCGTAGATTCGCCAGATATGCCTCCCTCGGATTATTTTCTTTTTACGAATTTGAAAAAATGGCTCGGCGACAAAAGATTTGCAACAGTGAAGAGGTAGAGTCTGCGGTTAATAGCTTTTTTGAGGAGCTTGACGGTTCTTACTATAAAGCGGGTATCGAAGCTATTAAAAATCGTTGGGAAAAGTGCATCGAGCTGAAAGGAGAATATGTTGAAATATAGAAAACATTTTCGCAATTTTCTTACTGTTTCCTTTGTCGGGTCGGGTACTTTTGGGACACATAGTCTTGGAAGCAGGAATTTCACTCGGTGACATCAAAATGGGTGCGATGCGCAACTTTCTAGTGCCAACGAACATATCAGAAGTTCGGCGTTTCCTGGGACTGGCAAGCTACTTCCGCCGATTCATCTGAAACTTTGCAACGAAAGCATCCCCGCAAACGAAGTTATTACGGACGAAGGAAAATGCTAAGTTCGAATGAACCAACGCACAGGATGACGCCTTCAACGAACTAACGAGCCAACCAGTCCTCGAAAACGTTTTCCGAGTCCAAATTGATCATAACGATTGACTAATCGCAGTGCAGTGACTGGATCCATCTCTGCAGAATATAGTGGAGAGCAAGAGTCCGATCAAATAACGCAGCTTAAGATGGATTACTCGCTAAAAGGAGGTCGACTTTATCGACGAGTAGTTGACAACTTGAGAATCGTTGTCCCAAAAGCAATAAGATGGCGAGTAATATGAACGGATCACGACAAAATGGGAGATTTTGGCAAAGCGAAGACGTTGGAAAAGCTCCGGGAACCATTTTGGTTCTCCAAACAACGTAAGCTGGTTAAACAGTACATTAAGGCATATGTCGAGTGCTGCTATAACAAACAAGTAGGAGGAAAGCCAGAGGGAGAACTCCATTCAACGGACGTTAACCCGATATCATTTCGCGTATTGCGCATAGATCACCTAAGACTATTTCCACGCAGTCAAAACAGAAATATGTATGTAATAGCGATGTGTGATTCCTTCACAAAATACACCATCTTGAGAGCAGTAAGAAACACGAAAACAAAGCTAGGTGTAAAAATGTTGCACGACCTGTCTGGATTCTTCGGGATTCCGAAACGAATAATCACCCAACAGAGGAACGTCATATACATCGAAGCTATTCCAACGGCACTGCGCGAATAACGAGGTACAACACGTTCAAGTAGCTGTGAGAACACCACAGGCAAACGGTCAGGTTGAACGGGCTAACCAAACTATCTTGCAGATCATACGAACCGACGAAAGTGTGCCACGAAATTGGGATGCAAACATCCACAAAATGCAGTTCATAATGAACAAACAATGAAACACAACCACGAAGTTCACACCTAATGGACTTATATACGATTTCAAGGTGAGAGATATAGTCAAGCAACGACTCATCCAAGCAGTAGTAGACGACATTGAGACGACTGAGAGTAACCTGACCAAAAAGTGGAAGATTGCCATCAAGCACATAGAGACCGAACAAACAAAAGTGAAAAAGCGATTTGACAAGCGACACAAGCACCCCACAAAATATGAGGAAGGCAATTTAGTTGTCATACGAAACGATCCATCAGCCACAGTCAAATTCCGGAAGCTAGAGTCAAAATACAAGGTGCTACGGCACGAGTGCCTCGCAACGAAAGATACTTGCTCGAGGACTTGAAATTTCAACGTGCCAGAAGACACTACGCTGGAGTGTTTTCAATGGAAAATATGAAGCCATGGAGCGAATTAGAACCTGAGATCGATCCATTCTCCAGCGATACCGACGACGATGGCTGCGACGAAGAACTCGAGGCGCATTCTCACAGGATGGTTAAGCTGTTACACGTACAGGCAGCACACGCACCAACACCATAAACCCATATTAGCAATAGTGTACCAGAACCCGTATAAATACGAGTGCCCTTCACGTACTTGGGAGAGTCTTGTTTTGCGATCAATCTAATAAAGTCCTTATACCAGTACAAAGTATTCCTATTTTAATCTGACAACAGTAATAATAGAAATAAGAACAATTACAGTAATACTAACATATATAAACAGACAATTAAAATAATTAGACCCTAGGTTATAAGAGGCTAATTAATTAGAAGCAATGAAACTGGTTGTATCGAATTCGCCACTGGTCCCCGTCTTACTTTTTGACAAGTTTGAGGTCTCAACGATTGTAAGGCTGCGAAAGCTGGAATAGCCTGGCCACATGGATCGTATGGACGAACAACGGATACCCAAAAAGGTATTCGTTGGGAGAACTGGAATCCGGAGACCAGTGGGGAAACAGAGGAAACGCTGGTCTGACTTGATCGACGAAGACAGTTCATCGCTGCTCGAATTTCGAAATTGGAGGGCGCAGTCAAAGGACACTTGGAGGCACTTTTTGCAGGAAGCGAAGGCCCGAGAGGGGCTGTAGTGCTAAGAAGAAGAAGAAAAGTAAGGAAAACAATATTAGGGTGCGTAGGCAGGTAATAAAACCGTATAGTAATTAAACCTTAAGCAATTAGATTTTAGGTAAATATAACTTGGTTTGTCTTAGTATAAATATCCCAGAAAAGGCCTTGTAATATCAGAAATAACTAACACTGAAGAAGGGGCAACTTACTCCCGAAATATATATATATATATATATATATATATATATATATATATATATATATATATATATATATATATATATATATATATATATATATATATGTATATATATATGTATATATATATTATATATATATATATATATATATATATATATATATATATATATATATATATATATATATATATATATATATATATAAACAATTGCCTTTTGATAGTAATAATACAAGCTAAGGACAAAAATTTATTTGAGCTATCTCTATATAAAAACTGCTGGAATGATACATACTTAATTACCCGGAATTTCCGATTTAACTACATATCTCAGGTGGTAATTGGTGATTTCAATTAAACTTATTAATGTAAAATTGATAAAGCCTTATCTTATCGTTATTTATTGAATTTTAAATCTTCTAGCGGATATTATACGAGATAATGATATGAATACTAAACGTGGGCTTTTTCATCATCTAGTCCAGTCAAAATTTAGTGCTTGGCTCGTCTAGTGATTTTCTTTTAAATATGAACCCTGTCTACTTGTTTGTCTTTTTAAATCTTTTATTTTTGGCATCGTCAAATGCAATTCCTGCAAGAAAGGATGACTTAATAGACGTCATCCCTGAAACCTCTCAACACATCGAATTTACCTCGATTGACTCGAGGATAGTGGGTGGAGACGAAGCTTTGGATGAGCAGTTTCCATATCAAGCTGGTATTCTAATGTATCGAGAAAATTCAACCGCGTGGTGTGGGGGTTCGCTGATTCATCGGTATTGGGTCCTTACTGCGGCTCATTGCTTGCGAGGAACTCGGTCGGTGAAAGTTCATTTAGGAACGCACAAAATATTTGGAACAAATGAAGTAACAAAGCAAATTATTGATGTGACTGCGGACTATTTTATCATACATGCTCTATATGATCCCGTACTCAAATCTGATGATATTGCCTTGATTCGTCTTCCGGTTGGTGCAAGAATAAGTCGTAAGTGAAGTAGTTTTTCTTCTGCTATGCACCCTTAATTGTTTATACATATATTTTTTAAATATAATTAGGTGATATCAAAGTCGTGGCTCTACCAGATGCTGCTGATGTGCAAGAAACTTTTGAAGGAGTTACTGCCGTTGCATCTGGATGGGGACGGTATTCAGATGGTGAGTATTATGATGGGACTTTGACTATCAAAACCAATGATAATGGTTGCAGTAGGAAACATCAACTTAATTATAATCTTATCAGCCTAAGGGAGTGCAGCACTAGTTATGCTATATACAGTGGTAGACAAAAGTTTTAGCAAATAGCTATTTGTTGAGAAAAACCGGTATTAAAGCAATGTCGCAAGAAACTATTGAATACGTTCTTATGGGAAAACAAAAATTCATCTTTAAGGTGTATGTTATCATAATAATAAAATTCATAAAATAATACCTTATCCAGGAAAACCACAAAATATGAAGGATCACATAAATTATAGTCTTGAGCTAGTTACGTTCAAATTTTTGAAATAGATCTTTTCCAGAAGTATTCTGTTTCCATCATTTTTCCGTTCTAATCGGAGCATATCCTTTGAATTTGTCTTCTTGAAATTTCTTTACTTCCCCAAGCACCCCTCTAATTCTTCCCATACATGGTTAATTGGATTAAGGTCCCGTGCATATAAAAACTACTCACGCATACGAGTATATGTACATTCTACCTGCTATCAAATATTTTATGGGAGTTTTTTATTACATTATTACTTTAAGTTTTGCCAGTGTTAGATCGTATCTCATGTAGGAAATATTTTAAAACGAAGTGTGCTAAAACTTTTCTCCGCACAGAAGTTAATTCAAAATGTTTTGTTATTTTGCAGAAAACGGTAGTATTTTAAAAATTTTATTTTTATGGTATTGAAAACCTTAAAGATGAAGACTTGCTTTATCAAAAGAATGATATCGATATTTTCTTTCGGCTTTGTATTACAGTTGTTTAATTTAACATACAGCTATGTACCAAAACTTTAGTCCATCACAGTACAGCTTAATATATGTTTGTTCCTGGGCAGTTTTAACGCGCTGTTTTCAATGCGAGTGTTTTGAATAGTATGGCTATAATTAATCGAAAGATATTTTGAAACCAACACTCAAGATTGGTCTTTACTCACTAATATAATGCTTCAAAATGAACTATCTGCTTCGTCTGAATCTAGTGACTGGAAAAATATGTTTCAAAAAATATGATTAGAATTCCTTCCAGTAATCAATTGATTCCTGTTCTTATATTTTGCAGCTTTAGAATCAGTGTCTCCAGTGCTACGTTTCGCTCATCTCAAAGTTCTTGCCAACAAAATATGTGAGCAATCCTACGGATTTCAACTTATCCAGCCGAGTAGCCTCTGTACTGATGGGACTAGTCTGAAATCACCATGTAATGGAGACTCAGGTGGACCACTGGTTTATGAGAAGAATAAGAAGCAAATATTGATTGGAGTTGTATCCTTTGGATCTGCTCAGGGATGCGAAAAGGGATACCCAGCTGTATTTTCAAGGGTCACATCCAATTTGGATTGGATTAAAAGCAACACCGGAATATAGTGTCTATGTTTATTGCTTCAAGATCAGTGAACAATGGTTATGAAATTGACTCTTCCAAACTAATCATTTAAATACTTGCGTTTAAGTCTTCAATTTCAATTCCATTAATCCCTTGTCAAAGGTATTAATTAAGAACCAATTGTGAAGAGTGATTACGTTTGCAGTAAGTAAAATATAAAGACGAGTAAAAACGCTGATCCAGAGTGAAAAGGGACTTCATTTTCTTAATAAATCTTAATTTTGTGTTTAGTTGGAGTACTTCTTCAAACAGTCTATTTGCTGTTTTTAAATTGTTTAGAAGTAAATAAATGTTAGATCAAAAGAATTAGGCGTACTCAGAAAAAGTAGGTAGGAAAACCAGGACGAAGAGAGAACACTATGAAAGTCTCAGAAGAGTACCAAATAAGATAAATAGGATTAAGAAAAGAAAATACTATGACGACCAATTGAGAAGTATAGTTATAAGTTTAGCGAGCAAAAAGACAAGACAAGCATACAAAGTAGTGAAAACCCTGAAACGTGGTTATCAGCCCAAAACCCCACTCTGCCGTGATGACATCGGTAATATCATCGCTGATGAAACCAAGATTTAGGAAATGTGGGCATCATATTTTAAGAACCTCCTTAACCCTTCGCACAGCTCCAGAAAATTGGAGCCTAAAGATGTCTGTGGAGAGCTTCCATTGGCCACACCAACTATGGATGAAGTTTGTTCACTCATTAAAGCCCAAAAGAAAAATAAAGCACCGGGCATCGATGAGATTCAAGTGGAGCTCATCAAATATGGTGGCAACAGTGTTCATAAAGCTATTCACAAAGTTGGCCAGCACACTTGGCAACAAGAACATATGCCGAAAGAGTGGAGCCAATCAATTATATTCCCTATCAACAAAAAAGGTGACAAGCTACGGGGCGAAAATAAAAGAGGCATATCATTACTATATTTTCTATGTTTATTTTCAAAGATCTTAGAAAATAATATCGGATCATACGCCAACAGTATTATTGGGTAGAATCAAGGTGCTTTTGATTTGCCCAAAAAAGTATCGGAAATCAACAATCTGTCGACCAACTATTTTTGGAGTACCACTGATAACTTCTCCATTGGAGTTGCTAGCGTCATCAGGAATAATTTCGATTGTTGATACAGCAATATTCGAACGTTCTTTTGTAGCTAGCTGCACCCTAATGTAAAATTAATGTTCATGAGTGACTTATTCTCTTTACGCTACAAAGAGAGCTCGAAACATTTCCTAATCATTTATTTTGAAAATAACTCGGAATCTAAGAAAGGTACGTAAAAATAGTTGCTGAACAAAATAAAGACTTAAATCAACTAAAATTTAGTTTTGTTTTTATGTTTCCAAGATGAAAATTATCTGAAATATTACCACTTGAAGTTTACAATCAAGCAAAAGTGTCACATTTGGAATGCCTCTTAGGCTCAAAATTTTAAAAAAGGAAGGTCTTGGAATTTTTTAAATTAATAATAACGTTTAGTTCCTAAAATGTTCTGTAAAATGGTGGTTCTGTGAGCCAGATAACTTGAAAACTGCCGGGAATATCGCTAAAGAAATAATATATATATATATATATATATATATATATATATATATATATATATATATATATATATATATATATATATATATATATATATATATATATATATATATATATATATATATATATATACACACATATATATATATATATATATATATATATATATATATATATATATACATATATAAATATATATATATATATATATATATATATATATATATAAACATATATAAATATATATATATATATATATATATATATATATATATAAATAAATATATATATATATATATATATATATATATATATATATGTATATATATATATATATATATATATATATATATATATATATATATATGTATATATATATATATACATATATTGGATAGTATGAAAAGTATTGCGCCTTTTTAGGGTTTTGTAAAATAATTTTACTAAACCCTACTAGTTTCACGACTAGTCTGTCCGTCTGTCCGTCTGTCCGTCTGTCCGTCCGTCCGTCCGTCCGTGTGTCACAGCAGTTTTTCTCGGAAACTACTTAAGCTAGAAACATCAAATTTTGTGTATAGGTGTAAAGTGGTGATCTCTTCAAATTTCAACCACAAAAAAATTTTATAAGGTATTTAAGGGGGGTCTCCCCATATAGGATAGTGACCCCCCGAAAAAAAATTTCATTGAAGGTAGCCAATATGGGTATCAAATGAAAGGTCTTGATGAGAGCTTTTCAAAACAGGTCTTAATTTGGCAAAATTTGCTTCGTGGGGCGCACAGGGAGGGGAAATACACGAAAAATTTGTGTCCCCCCCTCGCGATTGGACACCTGTGATTCGAAAAATCTGAAAAAAATCAGGAATGTAGGCCTTGATGAGTACAACAACAACAAATACGTGAGAAGTCGCAATTCACTCAACTTTGTTAGTAATAGTATGATTTATCGATTTTATGTTTTCTTGAATAAAATCTTAACGGTACCCTTAAGTTCAATGAAATTCAGTACGTAGATGTCTATTTATAAGATTGATCTATCCTGAAAGTTTCATAAAGATTGAATTATATTTAGCGAAGTTATAGCGGTTTGAATTTTCCTGTATTACTATGGAGCAATATGCGCTGCATTTATTACTATGGCAACATATGGCTATGGAACAACATGCGCTTTTTACCGACTCAGACACTACAGTTTTGCTAGGATTTGCATGAAAATTTCAGGCATGATAGGTGTAATGTATATCTTTGAGAATCGGTTCAGCTAGTGGCATCAGTAATCGTAAAACAAAATAGTGGCTGTTTTTAATGCGAAGGTTGAATAATTTTGAGTTCGTTTTTCCCAACTTCAACGTTTAAGGTGCATGCTTTGATTCAATTTAACGAATGACTGAAGATGAGTACCTACAATTTATGCTCATAAGTGAAACAAGTCAAGGAGGTGGGGGAGAGCTCCTAGCAAAAGGGTTTTGTAACCATTCTAGGATTCGAAAAAATAGGCTATGAATCGATAATGACAGTACAGGAGAGTGGCAAACGTAGCCGATATGCGTATGAAATGAAAGTTTTCATGTTAGCTTTTCAAAACAGTTGTTAAACTGTCAGTTATTGCTTCAGTGGGGGAAATACATGAAAAATGTGTTTCCTCCGTCGCGGATTGACATAATTATCAAGGGAGATTTTTATGAGCATAACAATACCAAAAACCTCAGAAATCGAAATTCGTTCAACTTTGTTAATAATAGTATGATCTTCGTATTTCATATTTTCTCCAATAAAATCGTCTTTGACATGTTTCTTGATTTGATTCGATCGGGTGACTGCATTTTGTAAATTGAATACAAAACCCTTCTGACATGAGCGTAGGTCGGTTTACCCAGCTTGTTTGTTACTAGATGGTGTTCGGTGTCATATATCGGGCAATACTTATCAGATTGAGTCAATCTGACATGCATTTGAAAGGTGACATTCCAGTCTACCATTTTTATATGTATTTCATCATGCGTGTTAAAAGTTGTTATCATTTAAAAATGAGTGAAATTTCTAAAAAAATGCGTTATATTTTACAATATCACTACGGTCAAGGTGAGAATGCATCGCAGGCTCGTGAAATAATTTGAGGTGTCTACGGTCAAGATACTTTTTCAAAAGCAACAGCCAAAAGATGGTTCGCACGCTTTCGTTCTGAAAATTTTGATGTCGAAAATATACCTCGCTCATGTCGAACAACCACTGAAAAAGTCAATGAAATCTTACAAAACATTGAAGAAAACCGACATATAAGCAGCCACGACATTGCTAAGGAATTGAATATCCATCACCAAATAGTTTTGAACCATTTGCATAAGGCTGGATACACAAAGAAGCTCAACGTTCGGGTGCCGCATGAGTTAACACACCAAAATTTTATCGACGGAATTTCCATTTGCGAATTTTTAATAAAACGCAGCGAAATCGAGCCATTTTGAAGCAAATCATTACAGGCAATGAAAAATAAGTAAGATACGAGAATGTCGTTCGAAAGAGATCATGGTCAAAACAAGGTGAATCATCACAAACGACTTCAAAGCTAGGATTGACACCAAATAAGGTTATGCTGTGTCTATGGTGGGATCGTAAGGGTATTGTTTATCATGTGGTGCTAAAGCCTGGCCAAACACTCAATTCGGCTCTGTACTGTCAGCAATTAATCAGATTACAACAAGCAATTCAAAAAAACCGGCCAGAACCGATCAATAGAAAGGGCGTTGTCTTCCATCATGACAATGACAGACCACACACATATTTGATGACCCGCAAAAATTGAAAAATTGACAGAGCTTGGCTGGGTAGTTTTGATGCGTCCACCGTTTGGTCCAGACCTTGCATCATCAGACTACCATTTGTTTCTGTCTCTGCAGAACTTCCCTAATGTAAAGAAATTCACTTCAAAAAGGGACTGTGAAAATCACTTGGCCAAGTTTTTCGCCGATAAACCACAGAAGTTCTACATCGATAGAATAATGAAAGGTCATAGATAATAATGGACAATATGTACTTAAATAAAATCCATTCTAAATAAAAGAAATATTCAATCAAAAAATGACAAAAAAAGGCTCAATACGTTTTAGACTTACGAATATATATATATATATATATATATATATATATATATATATATATATATATATATATATATATATATATATATATATATGTATATATATATATATATATATATATATATATATATATATATATATATATATATATATATATATATATATCCAAGAGTGGTTCAAATATGATGGAGACAAACGCTGTATATGGCGCGCATGTATGTTTTGAAGATCGTCGCTTGAGTATGTGATAGCTGGGGCCTTTATGAACAGTGTGGCATAGTTTTTGTTGGGAGTGCATGTTTTACGCGTGTGCTACGACCACGAGTGAATGTCAAGTGCCAACCGTCGTTGGACAAGGCATTGTCTTTCGTTTTTTAGTGTGGGAAGGCGTTAAAAACACGGAAATTTTTTTGCGTTTGCAAAATTTGTCCGTTAGTGATTGCCTGAGCAGGGCTGTTGTGTTCAAATGGGCCAAAATATTCAAAGATAGTCGTGATTGTCGACAGTGAACCAGCGTCACACCAGACAACATTTGCCGCGTAGAACAATTCATTTTGGAGGGCCGTAGGTTGAATGTTCGAGACATTTCGGCTAAACTCGGTATCAGTGTTGGTAGTGTAGAGTCTATCATCCCCGAACATCTTCAATATCGCAAAATAACGGCGCAACGGGTTCTTAAACTGTTCAACTTTGAGCAAAAATTCACGCGGTTGGAAGTTTGTCGCCGCTTGGTGTCGTGATACGAGGAGGAGAGGGACGGTTTTTTTAACGTGAATCTTCACTATAGACAAGATATGGCTACACCATTATACTTCCAAAAGCAATGTGTCGTCTAAAGAGAAGAGGAAGAAGGAGAAAGGGGCGCCAGTCAACGCGAAGACAACCAGGTCCACGGGTAAGGCTATGTGTACGGTATTCCGGGATCAGCGGGGCGTGTTGTACGTCGATTTTCTGTGCACCCAATGGTTCATCATTGCTACATACTACTCTAACCTTCTGAAAACATACGTGAAACCCACTTGTTGCTCGAAACGGAGGAGTATTCCAGCACGAAGTGCGATTCTTCTCCAGTATAACGTGCGTCCTCATACCGCGCGTGTAACACTCGATACAAAATTGGTATTGGGGTGGGAAGTATTAAGATACCCCCTATGGTCGAGACTACCACTACCGACTGATTCCGCAAATGCAGAAATATGTCGGTGCTTTTAACGCCTTCCCACACTTAAAAAGGAATGAGTAACCGTTGCGCAACGGCGGTCAAGCCCTTGATGTCCACTCATGGTCGTAACACGCGCGTGAAACATGCACACCCAACAAAAACTATGCCACACTGTTTGTGAGGGACCCAGCTATCCCATGCTCAAGCTATGGCCTTCAAAACATGCATGCGCAACATATACAGTGTTTGTCTCCATCATATTCGAACCGCCCTCGTATATATATATATATATATATATATATATATATATATACATATATATATATATATATATATATATATATATATATATATATATATATATATATATATATATATATATATATATATACGAGTATATATATATATTTACCTAAAAATCGTAAAAAGTATGTTTTCTTTCAGAAAAATTTCAAAAAAAATTCTTTGTTAATTATGTTTCAGTAGTGCTCAAAAATTTTTAGAATTTTTCAGCTATTTAACAATGTATAACAGCCAAGAGTCCAGCCAAATAAGAGTTTGAAGGTTACAAAAATTCCCATAGAGCTAAAAATTGGTATGAATGCTCAGAATACTATTATAAATGAATTACGAAAACTCCCCATCAATCCCACTTGTGCAAAAAATTTTATTGATGGTGAAAGTTTGCAAAAATATGTTTTTCGCGTTTTTCAGCTAAACGGTGAGTTTTACAGCAAAAATAGTTCAGACAATTTTCAATTGTAGATCATCCGATTCTCTACAAAAATTGTTTTCACACTCTTTTCATAAGTATTGCCATTTCCGTGATATAGCGGTTGAAAGAATTGAAAAAAATATTTTATTCGTAATATGCATACGTTTCCACACCACATATGAGGTAGTGTGCTTGGCGCTATTTTTTCAACGTGTTTTCCCCGGTAGTTCCAGGACGAGTAATTTCGAGATTGAGTGATGCGAATTGGCCCGCAAGATTCTGCGAGCTAACACCCTTGGATTTCCTTTTATGGGGCTATGCGAAAGATCGTGTTTACGCTAACAATCCTCAAAACCTTGAGCAATTGAAAACCAATATTCGTGAAGTTATGGCCGAGATATTGCCGGAAATGTGCCGAAAAGTCATTGATAATAACCTCAAAAGGTTCGAGGCCTGTAAGAGGCCCCGTGGAGGACATTTGAATAATTTTCACGTATGGTGGCAAGGTTCAATCTTTATATTGATTAAAAAATTTTGTTTCCATCCAAATATTTTAAGTATTTTTTTCAGCTTTACTTTCCCAAGCGTAAAATGGATAAACCTTTATGTCCCAAAATTTCATCAAATAAACTAAAATAATTGTTTTTTTAGAAATGTGAAGATCATGAAAAATTATTTTCTTAATTTTCTCCTGTCAAGTGGTGGTCACTAAGATCGCAAGGTGACAATCTTCATAAATTTTATAGAAAACTTAAAGAGAATTTTTAATCAGCATGCATTTATCAATATTCCATTTGCAAACTCAACAGTCTAAATTTTTCTTGTTTTCGTTAATGAGGGGTAGTTTTTAAGGTTGGCAACGTTGAAATATAAAATAAATTAAGTTCAGAACTTTGAAAAAATACCTATCCTACATTTTCCATCATAAAATTAACGTTTAAACACTTGAAACCTAATGGTTTTCAATTTTTTTCAAAGAGTCTCACTTTTTACCCTTAAAAACCAAAAAAAAACATTGCAAATATATCACTTTCCAAGTGAAAAAAATTTTCATGAGAATTTCTCTTTATTTAAAGATTTCGGAGATAATGCCGTTTTTTGGCCGCCATAGACTGGACTAATATAGTTTTTTAATTTATATTATGCATAACGTTTTTGTAAAGGTTTTACGTATCTGTATAGAGCGAAAGAAATGAATTCAAACCTATGCCCGAAATTTCTTCAGAAATAAGATAATAAGAAAGACAGACTTACAAAATATGATTTGAAACTAAATGATAAAGTTAAAAATTACCTTGCTATCAATAAATTTACCCTTCGAATTTTCTTTTAAATTTTCGCGGAGGACTTCGTATAATTTTTCCGGTTTTCCATTGTTAAAAACTCACAGTTAAACTACGAATGACTATTAATATCTCAAATACAAGCGATACAAGCCATTATTGCATTTCAATCATCTATCCTCATATTTAACTTTACATCCTTATTATCCTCAATTCCTCATGGAGGGGAAGAAGAAAAACGCAAAACAAAATATGAGAAAATCAAAAGACGCGGATACTACATGCGTACTGCTTGCTGATTGCAAGTGTACTGACTTTGGATTCATAGAGAAAAAATGTCTATGTTTGTCTAATTTTTCTAGCGTGATGTACCTAATATTTTACTTTCCATGGTATCTCAATAACATATTCTTTTTAGTATTTGATAAAATATATATTATTTCTTGATACTAAGGTGCTTAAAGATGCAAATGAATTTCGATCAAAAAAAGGGTTATTTGGCTCAGTTTTAATCACTAACATTGTGCAAAATCAAGAATTTATTCAATACAATCCTTTTTTGCATTCGTTAAGAAGCGACGGGTGAAGGAATAACATGTTTACCTTTTACAGCGTATTTAAAAACGCATTTGAAAATCGCTCATTTTAAGCACTACCCGCAGACTTTCCTTCATAATTTTGTCCAAAAAAAAAAATATTTTATATTTTAATCAATACAAGCCCTAGGACAAAATGCAAACATTAAGATGTGAAAAAATCATTGCATTCACTTCTACCATGATCGAGGAAAATTCAATCGAAAATAGCCATTTTCCATTGAATATGCTGTTTTCGTGGTCATGGCGCCTTAAACTTTGCTGGACCTTCAATCAAATTATTATCTGCTTTCAAAAACGAGGAGGCCTAGGCAAAACTTACCTTTCCGGCTAGTGGTGCCGATGGAGATTTTTAAAATATAATACCCTGTTTCCACTTACATCAAATCTCAGGATTTCGTTGAGAAGATTTGAAAGTGTTTCCATTAGGTTATCAGATTTTATATGTCATTGGGACAGTTTTACAAATGTCAAAGTGTAATCATTTAGAAGTGAAAGTTTAGATACAAGTTTTAAATTATTATGGATTCATTTAATCAAGCCGAAGTTTTAAAGAAACAATTGATGATATTACAACTTAGATGTGGGTTGTCATCATTGTTATTAAGAAATTTACAGACGCAAAGGCGAAAGCAAAAGAGTGCTACTACTAAGTGCAATTTTAAGTTGGAGAGCATCCCCAAAATGATGGTCTTTAGTAAGTTATTAAGCATATAATATTAACATTCCGTTATAACTAAATAATATTATATTGTTTCAGGTTCGTTCGCATACTTTTTGGGAGCATGACGTAGCGGAAAACGAAGACCTTTTTTCAAAGAAAATTTCCGAATGACTAGGGAGTCGTTTGAAACTTTATGCGTAGTGGTCAAATCAATTTCAAGACGCGATACTACGTTTAGGAGCTGTGTTGGATTAAAAAAAAGAGTGGCAATAGCAATCTATGCACTTGGCTCTTCGGCAGAGTATCGAACCGTAGCTAATTGATTTGGCGTCAGTAAAAGCACTGTTTGCAAGATTGTTATTGAATTTTGTAACAGAGTATGGGAAGTTATGTGGGGAAAATATTTTAACATTTTTCCTTTAACAAAGGAAATCATAGAAGAAAACATAAACGGTTTTGAAAAACTAGGCCTCCCGCAATTTTTTGGGGCCATAAGTTAGTTTGTTGTTGTGATCAAATTTCCTAATTCATGGTGAACTATAAGAGCTGGTACTCCACAGTGTTATTGGCATTAGTCGATTACCGGTATATATTGTTTTATATAATATCTGCGAGTATACTAAAGTTTTTTGTTTCTTCAACAGATATAGATTCATGTACATCAATGTGGGATCACCAGGGCATTGCAATGATTTATCCATATTCGAGAATTCTCTCTTAAAAGTAGAATTGGAGGATGTAGTTTTGCAGCAGATGTCGAAAACATTATCAGGCGTTAAGGTTCCAGTTTTCATTATTGGAGACTCCGCATTCAAATTTTCAAACATTCTGATGAAACCATATGCGTTTCATGTTGAAGCAGCCCCGGAACAGAAGAACTTCAATTATACACTCTCGAAATGCAGAAGAGTCGTTGAAAACGCATTTGGAAACTTAAAAGCTCGTTTTAGGCGTATTGGGAAAGGCATCGATAATAAAATCCAAAACGCGCCTCTTCTGATCAAAGCATGTTGTGCGCTTCACAATTTTTTAATCGAAAGGAACGACCGTATGAACGTATGAGCAAAGCCGTGGAAGACAGCAACCAGAAGTAGATAATAGAGCATCAGATTCCAACAGAGGAGCAGAGGCCATAAGAAGAGCATTAAGTGAACATATCGGTGAGCTTGTATTTCATTTACAAAAAATATTTACCGATGTTTCATTCTCATTACTCAAAATAAATTTATTTTTACCTCATAACAAATAAAAAACATTTCCACTTTTCTTATTCCAAATCAATGGCACTTTATTAATTGAATCCTTTCAAGAAATATTATAACATTTCATTATCATATATATTCATTTAACATACATATTACCAAAAATAACATTACACATTTTCATTCGAAACATACGAATGAAAAAAGCTAAAATAAAAATTTACATATACGAAAACCTACTGTCAATAATTTAAAAACTATAAAAGGAAACTTCAATAAACTATTTATTTGTAGTTTATTTATTTGTAATTTGGAACCTTATTGAAACTTAACTGTCGAGTTTACTCTACTCTTTACTGACAAACTGTAAAGTTAACTGTAAACTACAAGTTTTACTGTACAGTACTCGGTAACACTTTAGTAATTGTCTAAAGTTTGATAGACAGTCACTACTATCTAAAATTTAAAAATATATTAATCTTTAAAATAAAATAGATTTTGCAATACAAATCTTCAGAAAATGTTTTTCTTTGAAACGCAAATAAAACATTTCTTATAATTTTAAAAGACATATATATTTCAAGGGTAAGTATTCCCTCCTCCTCAGTGTTTCTCTATGACAAACACTGAAGAAGGCGGAATACTTACCCTCAAAATATGTGTATATTTTTTCAAATTATAATATATTGTTTATCTGCGTTTCAAGGAAAAACGTTTTCTTAAGATTTGTATTGAACAAGCGCAAAAACACCGATTTTACATATTTTTAGTAATTCCAAAGAAAAAAGAAGTGGGCGTTGTTCACCAAATTAGAGCTAATCGAATTGTGCAAAAGCAAAATAGTGGAGATTAAGCGGCTCCAGGAAAAACACCCATATTTTTGCCGAAATAGCACAATTCCTACAAGCAAATGGTTTGCAGTACAAGGCAGTACAGTCTTAAAGAATAATTTACAGTCCACCTTGTACTTTGTAGTTTACTTTACAGTTTGTCTGTAAACAAAAGATGAACCTCTACAGTTAACTTGCAGTAAGTTTCCAACTTACAAATAATATCTTGATAAATATTTTACTTGGAGTTTAATACATAGTTTTCAAATTACTTACAATATGTTCTCCTACGGGTTATTGTTACGCACAAAAATCTTAAGAATTTCATTTCTCGCTTCTTTAACTTCCACCATTCGTTGTTGTAAGTGGAAGATTTTTTCGTCTGCTTGTTTTACTCGATCTATTTCAGCATATATTGTTTTGTTCGCTTCCCTCACTTCTTTTAAAATTTCCTTTTGGAAATAATTCATCGGAATTTTCTTTTTTTTTCAGGTAGCACAAACACCTCCGGAGATGACTCCTGTAGCTCTTCACAACTGGTTGTAGCAACTGCCTCAGGTGTACCACGTGGCGATGGCGATGTTGATGTTGATTCTTCACTTGGAGAAGATGTATAGTGATCTGCAATTTTAAAATTTTGAACTAAGAAAAGTAAAACTCATGTAAACAGGGAAATTTTTAGTATAAATTTACTCACAAATAATTGGTGTACCTTTGAATACGCTTTCATATACTAGATTTTTCGTGTCCATGCTTTTGAATCCTCCAATGACCTTATGAACAGCCTCGAGCAAGGGCCACTCAGAAGGTGATCCACCCGATGGACCCACTTTTTGCTTTTCAATCCTGAAAACACAAAAATTAATTACCACAAACAAAAGTTATTTCACATACCTATAGCGATTAGTTATGTTGTGTATTTTTATTTTGACTTCTTCTGCCGTGTATTCCAAACCAGTCTCTTTAAGGGCTTGAGCCATTTCGGCAAAAATATGACTATTCTTTCTCGAGCCCCTTAATTCCCCTATTTTACACTTCCACAGGTCGATCAGCTCGAATTCAGCGAATAACGGCCACTTCACCTTTCGTTTATTTATTTTTCGCGTTTCGACCGACATTTGTATATCATCCGAACTTGTCACTATTGACGTTTCCGATTTGACGTTTGGCATTTGCTAAATATCTGAATTTGCAGTAGTGCCATAGGTATCCACAAGATTTTGGGTAGATTTGCCTCAAATCTACTAGATTTCAAAATCTACAGATTAGGATTTTTATATGGGTAATCTATATGATTTTGATGTAGATTTTGAACTTTTCGCAAAATCTTGAGATTTGATGTAAGTGGAAACAGGTTATAACCAGTTCTCCATAATCGTAATAAAAATAGCCTGGATATACTTTAAATTATCTTTTTGGCAATTTTGAAAGCAAATATCTTTTCAACTGAATACCGCGCTGCATTAAAATTCCAATGGAAACTAAGTAATTGATTCAAAATAGACATGTGCTATTCAAGAACATAAAATATGGATTTTTTTGCAATATATCAACATATATTTTTGAGTTAAGCAGTCACAGCTGATTAAAAAGATGGAAGATTCATAAGAGACTTTTTTAAACTAGTGCTATTAGGTTAAGTAAGTTAGCTCGGTAAGATCTTGTCTATGAGATAAATTAAACAGGAAAACCACATTTTTTCTCCGTATAGCAGAAGGTATATTTGTTTTGTATTGAATTATTCTTCTCAAAATTTGGTTTATTGGCATATAAGTTATCACAAATCAAACCATACCAGCCTCTCTTTTATAAATATACTATAGTTCAGCTAACCCGAGGTATTTCTGGAAAACAAGTTGAATCCAAATGTATAGGAACTCTAAATTCCCGTATTCAATTTGATCCATCCCAAATAGGATGTCACCCTTGTGAACACGGCTGGATATTTCTTTTCGCACCCCAACTTAGACCCATACGATACAACACCAATCAATATTTTCTTCTTATTCTTCTCGTAAACCAATGGTCCACCTGAGTCTCCATTGCATGGTGATTTTAAAGTTGTTCCGTCAGTGCAGATATTACTTCCTCTGACAAGAATAGATGCGAAATAGTTTGTGCACTCGTTATTAGAAATGACTTTCAGATTGACGAAGCGTAAAGCAGGCGACACTTCCTCTATGGCTGCAAATATTAAGGATAAACACGATATTGAATTTTCTATTTAGAAAACGGCTGCTTTTAAGCATACTCATTTAAACTGAAAAGGTCACACTTTTTTCAATCGAAAAACAGTTGATAGAAACTTTGAAAGATTAAATATATCAAAAAATTTTAGTATTTCGTTTTCTTTTAATATTATGAGTGATTAGATTGAGTATTATCGAAAACGGAAGCGGTAATTAAATCCTAAGCCCCCCAGAGGAAAATGTAAACACTACTCGTAAGAATATACTCACAATCTGAATATCGTCCCCATCCAGACGCAACGGCAGTTACTCCTTGAAAACTTTGATTTGCATCAGAGGCATCTGGTAGCGCCACAATTTTAATATCTCCTGACAGTAAAATAGAGCATTAACTTCAATCAGCAAAATTCTAAGAAAATAACCTACGACTCAACCGTGCCTCAACAGGAAGATGAATCAAACCAATGTCATCGGATGTTAATACAGGATCATATAAGTGATGTGTTATAAAATCAGTTTTAGTCACGTCAATAACTTGTTTTGTTACTTCATTAGTTCCGAATAATTTGTGCGTTCCTAAGTAAACTTTAGCAGAGAGCGATCCCTCCAAGCAATGAGCCGCAGTCAGGACCCAACGACGATGAATTAAAGAACCTCCGCACCAGCCGTTCGATTCTCCACGATTCAATAATAGTCCGACTTGATAGGGAAACTGCTCATCCAAAGCTTCTTCTCCACCAACTATCCTTGACGAGATCGAGGTAAATCGAACATGTTGTGCTATCCCATGTACCAAATATGTTGAATCTTTGTTACTTCGAGGAACAGCACTTGAAGATGACAAGAAAATAAAGTTTAAAATAACCAATGACAATGCGAAGTTCATTGTAAACAATTAGACGAGTTGATCACTAATTTGCAACTGTGAAAGATGTGGTAGCAATACCTATTAAATACCATTATCTGGGATACTTAGTGTGGAAAAAACTGTTTAAAGCACCAAAAATAGAGATAAGATTTCATAATCGATTTAAGCTCGAACATAATTTAGTTACTTTAATAGCAGGTGAGTCATCTAATTATACCTTAGAAAATTTCGAGAGATAAGTATATAACATTGCAATTTATTATAACAGGAAGTAATTCACATTTAACTGATGAGGATCAACTAAATTTATCAGCAAAAATGAGCCTTGTAGCCATTCTAGACTCACAGAGTGTTTTCTGCTGATATAAACGGATGACTGTGTTTTGCATCGCTTGCACAAATAAGAAATCGTTCAAACATGTTGGGGAAATGAAAAAGTCCTTACATAAACATTGAACAGCAACTCCCTTAATTCAGCTAAGATAATTTTGCTAAATGCTTGGCCAATTGAAAATAGTGTATATTCATGAAAGTCTGAAGAAAACTGTATTGTTTAAGTTGATTTGAAATATAGAACAACCACCAACACATTTCTTTATTGCATTTCCATCTGCTCAAAATGTATATCTCACGCAATTACGATTCGCTTCCTATGTTAATTTCTTCTTCTTCGAAGCACTACAGCCCCTCTCGGGCCTTCGTTTCCTGCAAATAGTGCCCCCAACTGTCTCGCTCCTTTTACCGCTTCCTCCAATTTTGAAATCCGAGCAGCGATTTACTGTCTTCGTTGACTGAGTAAGACCAACGTTTCCTCAGCTTCCCCACTGATCTCCGGCCTTCAGTTCTCCCAACGAATACCTTTTAGGGTATCCGTTGTTTGTCCGTACGATTCATGCGTCCAGCCCATTTCAGCTTCCGTAGTTTGACAAGGTTCGTCAAAAATTTCATACTGCTCATGGTTGGATCGAATCCACCATTGGTCCCCGTCTAGCTTCGCTCCGATTATCTGCCTCAGGAGCCGTCGCTCAAGAGCATTCAATATATTTGTGGATGCTTAGGTTATAGTCCATGTTTCACACTCATAGCATAACACACGTCTCATCACAGATTTAAGTATGTACTTGGACTTTGTTTTCCTGTGTATGCAGCTAGTTTTCAAGATCGTCAAAGTCAAAGTCAAAAGCGCGATATTCAATACTAATCGGTATAAATTTTCAAGGAATATAAAGCGAATTCCAAACAAAAACAATAAAAAACTTAACGGTCCAAATGGCTCTCTGAATTTATACGTTATCAGTTAGACACATTTCACAAAAAAAAACAACAACTATAGCAAATTCAAATTAATTAAGGTTATTACATATTTTATAATACGATTGGAAAAAGGAGAAAAAACCAACTTACACTATTCAAAAGTCTTTATAATTTAAACACAAGAGTGAACTTTGATCCTACACCTAATATGGTATAACATACCTCCAGTAAAATCAATCAAAAAACGTTATCTTATACTAAAAAATTCTATCACAATATTCCTAACCTATGCGTTTAATCTTATCTCTAGCCTAATATATGTAATAAACATAACATATACCTAACCTATCCCTAATTTTCAACACAAATAAACAACAACACTAAATGTAGCAATAATTAGCTGAAACTCAAAAACTAAGTTACAAAAAATACCAAAACTGAAAAATAAACATGACTAATTTAGATATTGTCATTCAGCCACCAATACCTAGATTGCCTCGTCTCAGCTCGAGCAGCTTTAACGAATCTAGCAAATGAGTATCTCCATTGGAATTGTCGGTCTCGTGTACTGAAATTCGGAGGATATTTTATCTTCTTATCGGTGGCCCGTCTATATATGTGATATATAACTGGGATGCCGTCAGAATCAAAAACATATCGATTTATGTCCAAATACACGAATGCTTCTAGAGGAACGAAGCCAGTAGCGAGGCAAGTCAGAATATACCCGTCTGTAGGATGGAGCGGCTGTGAAATCCAAGGGTTTTCACTCACACTTACATATCTTACGATATGATTCCAAAGAAGTTCAATATGAAGATATCAACTCTTGTCACTTGAGCAGTTTGATAAGTTCTTCTATTCAATATATAATGCTTCCAATCCGTCTCAGGCTTTCTGTACAAACCAGTACATACATGAAGACATTTCCTTTCGAAAACTCTTAATTTTCCCATTGTGGTACCACTCTGGTTGTACCAGATTTGACATCCATATGTCAAAACTGGTTTAACCAGGGTCTTGTAACAGATAATTTTGATCAACGTATTTGGAATAAAAGAGTCTTCGTAGAGCCATGACTACTTTTTGTGCCTTACTGAGCATGATTTTGACATGTTCAGTATCGTAAAGATACTGACAGAGATAAACACCGAGGTATCGAACACAGGATTTATTATGGAACCCGTTCTGAACTACTCTCGCCAGCCACGATGGGGAAATCCTTTCAATTACGTTTTAGGTCTTGAATAACCCCCTGCAGCGTTGTCCAAAACAAAATTGTTTCGCACTTCTGCACATTGATTTTCATTCGCCAATTGCTAGTGTACAGCTGCACATCATTGAACATTTTCTGGAGATTGCTCTGAACTATTATAGCTTTTCGGTCTGCCGTATAGATGATCTGATCATCAGCAAACGCAAAAAATGATTGCGTTGGCGACACGTTAAAATCAATTCAATAGTTTCTAAATAAATATTGAGAAAAGCAGAGGCGCAGTAAATGTTCCCTGCTGCAGACCATTCAAGACCTTGAATTCGCGTGATGTAGTCAGATTTCCATCAGTTACAACAAACGATTTCCCGTATAACATATTACACATCATGGCGATAAGGTGTCTGGGGAACTTGTCCTGAAGGAGTTTAAAAATTAGTCCATCTAACCACACCGTATCGAAGGCTTTCTCCATATCAATGAGACATGCTCCAACACATTGTCTATCATTTAGTTTCCAACAGATGTCTGAGGTTACTTTCGTTATTGCGTGTGTGGTTGAATGCCTGGCACGAAAACCAAATTGACAATTCGGCATCAACTCATTTTCCTCAATGTGGGCGTTGAATGCTCTGTTGAGTATCACTTCAAACACCTTGCTGATGTTAGGCAGCAAGCTGATTGGGTGATAGCTTTTAGGGCATGAAGATTCTTTTCCTTTCTTCAAGATCGGAAATACCTTAGCTTTTTCCACTCATTTGGGAAATATGAATTGCTCAACATGTTGTTGAACAATATGCAATAGTTCCTAATAGCAACCTCCGGCAAATGTCGGAGAACTACATTTGGAATACCATCAGTACCACATGATTTCTTGTTGTTTATCTTGCGAAATATGAAACACAAGTCTTCATTGCTGACGTAATAATCAATAAAATTCAAGCTCGTTATGAAGTCAGATGTTAATATTTCCTTGAAATGAAGAATTGATTGGCCATTCAGGATTGATTTGAAGTCGGAAACTTTTGCTTCAACGCCCTCTGAAAATATTTCATTTCTTCTCTCAGGTTTTGGTAGATGAAAATTCAAAATGAGTTCCAATCAGGGCAAGTTTATGCAATCCCCCACATATAATCCTGTTTCCATTTCGAAACCAACCCTATCGAGATGATTTATCTCATCACTAGCGACTTCAAGACTCGATACCTGCACTCGAGACTTCTTACGGAATATGCTATTCATTTTCACGAAAACGCCATCTGGGTCCAATGGGCCAATCCCTCTCAATTTTTCCACCCATTGATTGCTGACCTCACTCCTGAAGTATGACAGATTAAGTTCCGGACATTCTTTAGGTGTGATTTCAACAAAGCCAACGAGGGATGGTTGCAGTCCAAAAATCACTGATAAATATTGTTAACGCGTGTAAGAAGAAGGCTTTTCAAACTTTCGACCTAGCAATAGTTGGTGTTGCATACCCTTCCATATTGTTTAGAGTTTAATCTTGGGAACTACTTTCTCAATCGTTTCCAAAGTTAGCTTCTCTAACTTTGACAAATAGAGATCTATTTCATCGTCAGTTAGATTTCTGTTATTAGGAACAATTGAATAAACATTGCCAGCATTAGAAGGAGGACACTGCTTCTGTCTCGATTAAACTTCTTTTGAAACTTTCCCCGGTTTCCGTTGAGAACCATTAAAGCCGAATTCAAGTCTTGCGTTAGCAATGCAGAGGTCCAAATATGAATTCGTCCTAGGGTATGTTGGGAACTCCGACCCAAATATATTGCAGATGTATTCAATTTGCTTCTCTGTTACCCACGATTTCAGGAATACAACTTCAGCTATGATGTATGCTTGGCGTTCGGGTCACCAGCAAGAATATAATAACTATGCAGTCTGTTCAACTCGAGTATTTCAGACAAGGAATTGAGCTCCTCCTTGAGCTTGAGAACAGTTCTACCAGTTGCATAGGCAGAGATAACGAAGAGGTTATCCCCACCTGGCAGTGAGATTTTGATAATGGACACTTCAAGATATTCAAAGCCTTTGAATTTGACTTTTTCAATATTTTGGAAACAATAGGGTCTTCGAACCAATATCTCAGTGCCACCTCCCCCATCATCAATATCTTTGAATTTCAGGGAATGCTAGAATTAAGGTGGGTTTCAGTAAGAAGCACGATGTCAGGCTTTTGCTTGATAAGGAGCTCCAGGAGACAGTCACGTCAATGTAGACTCACAATGGAGTTGACGTTGATCGAGATGAAGCGAATCCTATCCGTTGGAATGTGACTGGATGACAACTTATATTGAGGCATTTGAAAGCTCTAACCACTGAAAAACAAAGTTAATTTTCGAATGTTGCTTTTCGATTTCCTCCGATAAAAATTAAATTGCTGATAAATTTTGAGAAGTAGCTCATTATTGCCACTTACATTATTTATTTTATTTACATTGTCTGCTGGTTCTCTCGCAGCAAGTGCAGATGACACCCTGGGCTTGACGAAGTTTGTAGGTATCACACTGCGGCTTGACTTTGTTTTGGAGTGAATTTTACCTTTGCATCTTGATACCGGGGCCATCCTCGATATGATGCTGGATGATCTAAGACACCGCAGCTCACACAGTATAATTTTTCTTTTGGCTCCACCTGAGCCAATTTGCACTCGCCGGGAGATGGATATCTTTTCACTTTGCACACCTATATTTCATGGCGCAATTGGCAGCCAAATACCCGAGTCTTTGGCACCTATAGCGCAGATTGACCTCACTTTTCTGGAGGCGTTCCCACCTAAATACACCACACACCAAAGTTCAAGTACCTTATTTTTTGTAGGGCACTTGAACTGCTTTCGCTGGAAATCTGGACTAACTAATAAGGCAAGTTTTTACGTTCGACAATCGATCTCTTTGTTGCAAAGTCTTTAACGGAAATAAATTCTTTTTATGGTGCAACTTCTTGAAGCACCTGAAGGAGATTGACTGTGTCCTCTCCGTAATCCATCTGATCTGATCTGATTTTTCTCGCTGTTGGTGGTATATGTAAAATACGGAGCATCTCCAGAATTTAACGCACTTTTTGCTGCCTAAAAATCAACCAATGGCTTAGTTCTAATTGTCAGTTTATCGGCATTGACTCTTTTGATCTCAAAATTAATTTTTAGCTTATTTTCAGCTGATAAAAGCTGAACCATATCTTTGCCCGTTTGCCCAAATGCATTGGTTGGTAGTACTTTTTCTTTCTTTTGATTAATCTTGACGGGCGAACCAGCAAACAAAACTTTTGGTTTTTTTCCCTAGTTTTAATTTTTAAGTATTCAATAAATCAGTTATCTGGCTTAGCAGTACAATAATCAGAAGTTTCTTTTACCTGGATCCTCTCCAATACTCATGGTATCTTCTAGTCTAGCTAGCGCTGCATAATAATTCGTGCTGACGTTTGCTCCGCCTGCGTTGGGGACATCAGAATAAAATATTTTATTTGCGAGCTGTTTTCTTCGGCATATCTCATCTCTTTCATTATAAGTTCCCATTACTTTGGCGCGTAAATACACAATTTCGCTCTGCGTCATGAGTTTTGTTTTATTTGCGTTAATTTGTAGCCCCACTAGTTTTGTTTTGCAATCAAATTTCAGGACTAGTTCTTTGGCAATTTTTGATTACCTTGATAAAATGTTGATGTCGTCTACATAGGCTACATCTTGGCCCGACTTGTTTTGTAATCCACCTCGTGTATTGACAGGTGGTTTCCTTATGACGTACTCCAGAGCCAAATTGGAAAGCGATGGGGCCAACATATTTCACTGCTTTCCTTCGATATTTGTGTCAAAGGCATCGGTGAGTTTGTTTTTGATGCAGACTTGGGAGGTCGTCGACGTCGTTGTCATTATGTAAAATCGACTAATTTGGTTGGCATACCAAAGCAAAGCATTATTTGGTACAATACGTTACGTCAATGCTACGTCTATTTGAACTTCCAGCATTACGTCTATTTTGAACTTCTAGCATTACTCAAGTACCCGCTTGACTGTGAACAATTGGTCTATTGTTGATCTACCCACTCATAACCTCCTTGATACTCCTCAATAATACTGCTGGAATATGATCCAATTTTATTTTCAAAGATCTTTGAAAATATTTTCTACGCTGTACAAATAAGTGATATGCCTCTATAATTTTCGCATTGTAGCTTTTCACTTTTTTTTTTGTAGATAGGGAGTATTGAGTGATTGGCTCCACTCATTCGACATATGTTTTTGTTGCCAAATGTGCTGGATGCTTTGGAAATAGCTTTATGAACACTGCTGCCACAATATTTGATGAGCTCCACTGAGATCTCATCGATGCTTTGATAATGCTACACACTTGCTCCAGAATTAGAGTAGCTAATGGAAACTCCCCGCAGACATGCTTGGGAGCTGTGTGGAGACTTAAAGAGATTCTTGAAATATTTTCCCCATCTTTCCTTAATCTTGATTTCATCAGCGATGGTATTGCCGATGTTATCACGACAGAGCGTGGTTTTGGGCTGATAACCACGTTTTAAGCTTTTCACTACTTTGTTTGTTTATCTTGTGTTATTGCTCACTAAACCTACAGCGATACTTCTCAATTGGTCATCATAGTATTTTCTTTTTGAATGCTAATTATCTTATTTGCCACTCTTCTGAGATTTTCATAGTGTTCTCTTCTCATCCTGGTGTTCCTAACAATGTAGTCTTTGTATGCCTGATTCTTTTTATCTTCTTATCCCTTGCGCTAGGCTTGATGTCCGAGGCCCAAGGTCTTAATAGCTGCTTTCACTGCCATGTTGAGCTTGCCTGTCTTTATGAATGCGTCTGATACATGAGAACTAGCTGATTGTTGAGGGTCTCCGTGAAATATTTGGCCGCTGACGCCGTTTGGAGCCTTTCGATGTCAAATTTTTGAAGCGGGCTGGTCTTCACTGAATATGCCTTTGACATACGACATCAAAAGGGCAATATGATCAAGTAAGGATCTGAGCTAAAATTGACTTCTTCGTATGGACGGACATCAAGTATGCTTGAGGCCTATCTTTGTTAGATCAGAACATGGTCGATCTGGTTTTGTGTGTTGCCATCTGTCGATGCCCAGGTCAGTTTATGAATGCGTCAATATGAGAAGCAAATCAGACGTTTGACTACATCTCGGCTACATGCAAAGTCAATCAGGTGCTGGCCGTTGTTATTTGTTTTATCGTGGAGCCTATATCCTTCAGTTGTTCCCTGATAAGATAGCTCATTACGAACGTTAGCGTTGAAATCACCCAGAAGTATTTTTTTGTCGTTTGTGGGCAAAGAGTCGACCAGTCTTTTCAGGAGATTGTAGAACGTCTCCTTCGTTTCTTCGTCCCTTTTCTACGCACACAACCGTTCATTATCTACCTTAAAAGCAATAACGTGCGATTTTCTCTTTTTCCAGTTTGTTTCCAGTCCAGTTCGTTTCCTGGATTGCAAGTATTTTTAATTGACATTGACTGGCCTGTTGTAAAAGGTCCTTAACAGCGCCAGAGTAATTGAGTGATCTGACATTCTAGTATCCAATCTCATAGTCTTTTTTCCGTTTGGCGAGGTTGTTACCGTGAGTTCAATCCATTCCGAGGCTTTAAGTGGGTTTTCAAACATTTTAAAGTTTCCAGGGATGGGGAGTCAGCCCATCGCCCGACCTCCATTTCAGTGGCTCTGTTATTAAGCGTGGAAGATTCACCTTCTCCCTCTTACGTCCCACAATAGGAGATGTTTTCATTGAATGAATAGCGCTATCAACTGCTCACTAGTTTACCGGCTAAAAAAGTTTGAAGTGAATTGTATTCGAGTAAATTGCAAACGATTTTTGGGGAGTAGTAAGAAGTTTTCCAATAGAATTACTTTTCACTCGACTAAATACTTGCAAAGTTTGAATACAAATTGGTTGATAAAGATTATTAGTTCATTGCATTATTATCTGGTTTGGAATTAAAGTCCCTTAGCTCGAACATGAAGAATAAAGAGCGCCAAATGGATGACTTTCCCGGGGCTCCAAGATCGCTTAGGCAAAGTCAGAACTTCGATGACCTGTATCCAGCAGCTAAATCTATACCGCAGTTCAACCACTCAAAACCTGCTCAAACAGATTGCGAGGGATATGGAAGCCAACTGCTTGCTGATGAGTGAGCAACACCATGATGAAAGTTCTGCATCATGGTCTCCTGATGCAATTGGTACTGCCGCTATCTGGATTCAGAACAGTAGGTTTCCAGACGGAGATCTGTGGACGATTTCGTGTGGGTTTGGTGCTCAGGGAGCACCTTCTTTAGTGTGCACCTAGCACCGAATAAACTGATATCATCTTTCCAAGTAAAGCTTAGTGCATAAAAGGGCACTATATCAAACGTAGACTGCAAAGTTCTCGTTGGGGAAGATTCACCACTATAGTGACCGAATGGGGCATGCCTCAAACAGATCCACAGGGAAAACGAGATCCCGGATCGCCATTAGCATACCACCCATTATCCATGCTAGACATTGCTTGGAAAGTGCTAGGGAAACTCATCAAGGGAAGACTCCCTAACGCGATTCCTACTACTGGTGACCTATCTCCTCAACAGTATGGCTTTGGAGCTGAAGCATATAGCCACACCAAGCGACACTTGACGTTAAGAATGCCTTCAACTCCGCAAGTTGGGAAGATATTCTGGGTACGTTTAAAAACCCTTTTCAAGTTCTAGAATATCTTATGCAGCTTCTGAGAGACTACCTGAGGAACCGAAGCCTAGTTTATGATGCGACACAGGGCCAACGAAGTATGAAAGTTACATCAGGTGTTGCCCAGGTTCTATCCTTGGTCCAGACCTGTGGAGGGTGTCTAACAATGAGCTAATGAGACAGGATATGCCAGATGAGTCGCACTTGATCGGCTATGTGGTTGATGTTGTGGTTCTAGTCACTGGACGCACGTTGAACAAGCGCAACTTAGGCTAGGTATCCTAGTACTCTGGTGAACGACTGGGTGACTGCTCGTGGATTCAGTCTAGCACTGGAGAAAACCGAAATGGTCATCCTGACAAAAAAGAGAATCCCTTAAGAACGAATGATCAGTATTGGAGACATACTAATCAAATCGAAGCCAGCGGTGAAGTACCTGGGGCTACTGATTAACTCAAAGATGAGTTTCTCTGAGCAAATCAGTGCAGCGACTATAAGGCTGCTTCGGGTGTATCGACTCTGAGTCGACTTCTGCCCAACGTAAGGGGACCCATCCCATCACTAAGACGACTCTTGATGAGTGCTGTATGGTCAGTGCTATAGTATGGAGCAGAAGTATGGGGCAACGCTCTCAGTAAGGGGTAGGCCGAAAACGCTTGGCACAGATGCAGGGAAGAGAAGTATTTAGGATTGCATTTCCACATACAACAGTCTTTAAGTTGGCGGTGAGAGTTATTGCAGCCGCAATAACTCACAGCGTAACAAAACGAGACCTGGCCCAAACTAATGTTTCAAACGGTTCTAGGTTGGTTTTTTGGGTTGATGGGGGAGCTTTTTAGTTAGCACTCTTGTTCATTGTAAGCATGCAAGTCTTACATCCAGTACATTAATAGTATTCACCTTCCAACCACAAAAAAAGATAGCTAATACTGGCCCGGGACATGTTCCATAGTTATGGACAAAGGCTAGATCCTTGAGCAAAACCCGTCCTATAAATAAGAAGACATTTGAAAAATATTGTCTAAGTCAAACTCAAAACTTTTAGTTTCTTATCTGTTATCGAAATTTTACTATAAGTTGGGAATAACCTTTTCATGATCTTGGCTTATACAGCCGTAGCAAACTTTCTTAAATTCAAAACGAAGTCCAATTCCTTATTTGAAATATCGGAATTGAGTGGGAGTTATGATTATTATATTTCTGTTTATGATCTTAATGGCTGAACGTCGACAATAATCCAAGAGGCTTATTCCTCAAACCGTGGATAAGAGAGAACTAAATTGAATGTATGTGCAATCTAAAGGGGTCAGAGTTCCAACTCTACCTTAGAAAACGCTCATATTTGGACCTTTGCAGTGCTGATACAAGACTTAACAGATACCACAGGTACGCGTACTTCCTAATAAAAGCAACCATCATGCAATCATGATAAAATAAATCATCATTCCGGTTCAAAATAAAATTGTCGGCAGAATTTTAGCAAAACGGATTGGAGAAAGCTTCAAAGGAAGTTTAATATAGATTACCAAGAGTAAAGTCTAATTTTTGATGATGGCCATTCTTGCCTGGTGGTATAACAGAAACCTAACAACGATAAAATAGATCTCTATTTTAGTAAATTACTTTGTAAAGGGTGGTTCAACCATAATGCACGATGTTAATTGTGAGTCACACCTTAACGTCAAGTTTTTCGCCTAACTGATGATCGACAAATTCAACCATAGAGAGCTACACAATTGAGCAGTGCGTTAAGGACCCTTTTACAAAAATGGGCGTTTAAATCAAAATGCATTTCGTGCACCTCATGATTTTTTTGGTCAGCATAATCGACCAAATATGTCCACAATTGGGAGAATTGTGCGCAAATTTCAGCAAACCGGATCTGTAGGAAATGTAAAATCACCTGTGCATGTTTTCCCAGTTTATTCTGCGGAAAACATTGCTTTTGTTCGCGATAGTGTGGCAGAAGAGCCGTCAACCTCGACTCGTCGTCTTGCCCAACAATTGAACATCTCACGAACATCACTGATGTGAATTTTGAATAAAAATTAGAATTTACACGCTTACAAGGTTCAACTGACTCAAAAGCTGAAGCTTCCTGACCATTTCAAGCGTCGGCAATACGCCAAATAGTTTGTTGTACAGACAGAAGGGAATGGTGACTTTACAAAGAAAATCATCTTCAGCGACGAGGCACACTTCCACCTCAGTGGATTCGTTAACAAGCAGAATTGCCGCATTTGAGTAAATGGAAATCCACGAGTAATTTTTGAAAAGCCGATACATCCACAAAGAGTGACTGTTTGGTGCGGTTTATGGGGTCGCGGCGTCATCGGGCTGTACTTCTTCGAAAATGAGGACGGCCAAGCAGATATCGTGAATAGTGTTCGCTATTTCGAGATGATAACGGACTTCTTGTGGCCAAAAATTGAGGGTTTTAGACCTGGATGATATGTGGTGCCAACAGGACACACAGCCAACAAAGCAATGGCTTTTTTGCGTAAGAAATTCAATGGCAATATTATCTCACGTTGTGGCGACGCTATTTGGCCGCCCCGATCATGTTATTTGACACCGTTGGACTTCTTTCTCTGGGGATATTTAAAAAAAAAAAGTGTAGGTTGATAAGCCAAGTACAATTCAAGAGCTAAAGGATGAGATAATTCAGCACATTAACGACATTGAACCTCAATTATGTCCGAGAGTTATTGAAAATATGGATCGTCGGATAGAAAAATGCCACCGTAGACGTGGCATGCATTTGGGCAATATTTTGCTTTATCCATAATTGCCATAGATCTTTCTTATATAATAAAAAATTTTAATAATAATTCTCTGAAAACTTTTTGTTTTAATTACAATTAACATCGTGCATTTTGGTTGGACCAACCTTTACAAGTATTATCTGAGCTTTGGCTCCGACAATCAATAATTCTGATTGAGATGCTCATTTGCTACATAGGTTTGATAAGACCAGCCTAGCTAGGACGGAGTAATCTAGGTATTGGTCGCTGAATTACAATGGCTGAATTATTCATAGTTTGTGTTTGTTTCGTTTCTCCTTTTTTATTTTCTGCTCATTTTTGTTTGTTTATGTTAGTAATTTTGCGGAATAAGGGATAGGTTTTCAAATGGGTGTTAGGAGTATTGTGAGCATATGAGGGTAAGATACGGTTTTTGGTTAGAATCTAGTAATATTAAGTTAAAAGATATTTGAAAGACTCTGAAAATTCACTGTTTTATTGCGTTTTTTTTTGTGATTCAAATATGCAATTTTTTAATAGAATTTTTTGGTGTTTTTCTTCTTTTTTCAATTGATTGATAAAATGTAGTCATCCTTACTTGATAAAAAAATACATTATTATCTTTTGACTAAGTTCTGCTTGCTAAATTGTTCAAACTTAGTGTGCCCAATGTGTTTAAAAATTTTATGATTGATAAAATAAAGTGGTTTTGAATTAAAATGAGTGAATATGTGGTCAAAGCGTTAATGAATAAGTATGTATATTATTTCATTTAAATGAAAGAACGTAGTACTCATTCTGAAAAAAAAGTTCATTGTACATATTTTGGACAAAAATTCGTGTTTAGATTTTCTTGCAACTTCCTCCAGGTTTTTATGGATGATAAATCGGTCGTTTAAGCATTTCTTGGTCTTCACCTCAGTAGAAGATATGTTCCCATGCTGAATTCAAAAACCATCACGTGTACGACAGTGTATGTAACATTAGATTCGAACCATAATTGATTTTGATTTCAAAATAATCTAAAATATGTCTTAGGTGTTATCCTAGTTTTAATGTATTCACGCAGTTTATCATCTGGTTCATTTTTAATGGTAACATAATGACGTTCTTGCAAGCTTGATTTCCTTTAGTCCTGATAAAAATATCAATATAAAACGATCAACTCTAAATTCCAGTATTTCTTTTAATCCAATCCATATAGTACGTAACTCGTGAAAATACAACTGGATATTTCTGTTCGCATCCTTTTGCCGAACCAAAGGATATTGTCCCAATCAAAATTTTTTTCTTATTCTTCTCATAAACCAAGGGACCACCTGAGTCGCCATTACATGGTCCCTTCAATAATGAGCCATCAGTACAAATGTTATTTGGCCGAATAAGAGCAGTTCCAAAGAAAAGTTTGCATTGACTATTTGAAATAACTTCTAGCTCAACAAAGCGCAACGCTGAAGCCACAGTGTTTATTACTGGAAAAACAAAAATGAAATGTACATTAATTTAGAACGGCACAACTTTAATAAAGTATTAATTTTAGTAATACCAAATGAGGTAGCCTATTACAGATAACGCAAATTGGCTTTTTCCGTTTATTTCACTGATAACATAGAAAATGCTCATATGATTTGTGATATTGTCTATTGAACCCATTAGAGCCCACCGGCAACTAAAGTTGGCAATTCTTTTTAGGGGTTTGCACCTGTCTGTCAGTCCATCCGCCCGTCCGTGTGTCACAGCACTTTTTCTCGCAAACCGTATTAGCTACAAACAATATATGTATAAAGGTATGAAGTGATGCCCTCTTCACAGTTTCACTACAAAATTTTTTTTACAGGGTGCTTAAAAGGGGTCTCACCATATAGGGGAGGCTCCTGAAAACACGGCTTAAACTGGTATTTTTTGCTTCAGGGGCGCACAGAAAGGGGAAATACACGAAAAAGTTGTGTCCCCCCCTTGCGATTGGACACCTGAGATCCGCAAAATCTGAAAAAAATTGTAGAGATATGTCTTTTTACGCAGAACAACAATAAATACCTCAGAAGTCAAAATTCACTCAACTTTGTTAGTAGTATGAACATCGAATCTCACATTTTCCCCAATACAATCATATGGATATCCTTAAATCCAATGAAAACAGATATTTAAGAAGTTTTACATAAAGTCCTAGTACTCTGCAAGTTTGATGAAAATCCAATCATATTCACGGAAGTTATAGCCATTTGAAATGTCTCCAAACACAACAACAATAACACGTGATTTTGGTACTCATATTTTACAAACTTTCCATTGAATCAGACACTGCAGTTTTGATTTGATCACACTTAACGCTTTTCATCGCTGCATTTAAAGTCCATAGTATGTTATTCAGCACGAAAAGCATTGAGTCTATTTGTTTAATTTACGTATACGAGTATACACCAATTTAATAAATGGTATTGATCTTATCTAATATCTGATATTACAACAAACCTTGATCGATACGAATATCTTATTTTTGTTCTTATTTATCCTTTCCATTATAAATATGGTGACGTGCTTCTGTTTAGATTTTTTGTTTTGTGATGTAACTTGCCTGGTGCTTTGGTAGTGGAATTTTATGTTTAAAAACATAATGAATTTTCAACTCCTCATGAACGCGCTATTTTGGCTGGTATACTCATAGATAAGACTGAAGTGGGTTGTTATTTCATATTGTTGAATTATGATTAAGTTTGTAACAGATTACTCAATGCTACCAACTTAAAAATTATTATATTTGTCCAGTTGATTCTTTAATACAGTCACCCTATGATAAAAGCTCAATCAGCAAACATCTCCGTACTTCATTTCGTAATATAGTATTCTCATCGGCTATGAGCTAGACCAATGTAACGATAGGTGTATTGTATTTAAACATTCTTTTATGTGTATCAGTTTTACATTTAGAATCAAAATGATAAATACCTTCGCAAAATACAATATCACAAAATTAAATAGTGAAAACTATTTAAAGTAGCGATTTCACATTGAAATACTATAAAAGATCGTGAATTATGCGGTCATATCACATCAAAAAAACCTGCCGCAGTTGAACAAACTATGTGGGCCGCAGGCAAAGACAAGACATTTTCTACCATTGCATTACCCATAGAGGCCAGCCAAATAATTCTACGTCTAGGAGTCGTTGTGCATAGACGTGCTTTTTATCGCTCCTGTTATTAATTTTCAAAAATTAAAATTAATTTTAAAACGTCAAAGTTAATTTTTTTAAAAACTTATTAAGTCGTCAAATCATTCGAACAATTCATCGAGTGTCTGGATTTTACTTGCGCGGATATCTCAACAAGTTCAAAAAAGGAGAAACGTTTTTTTTTGCCGGGGCGTGGAGGAGCCTGACGGCTTTCCACCGTTGGGGGACCCAGGCAAGGCATTGCAAACGCTCTAGAAAGAAAACGCAAGAAATGAGGAGATAAAACTCTGAATTACACATTTGGAAGAAATGCTCCGGCAAACGTCAACAAAACAAATGTGATGAAGCCAGAAAATACGTCCAAAAAATCGATAATAAGCAAGACGAACGAAAACAAGTTGAGTAAACAGACTTACGCTCATGTCAGAAGGGTTTTGTATTCAATTTACGTTTGCTACGTTTGATGAATTTTTTTTCAGGGGCCACTCCGCTGTACTGTATAAAATTTTTTTGTAGCTGAACTTTGAAGAGAGCACCGCTTTAAACCTACATACAAAATTTGATGCTTCTAGCTAAAGTAGTTTCTGAGAAAAACTGCTATGACACACGGACGGACGGACGGACAGCCAGACAGACAGGACGCGATTGTAGTAGGGTTTTGTAAAATTATTTTACAAAACCCTAAAAAAGCAGCCACCCACAAGGCTCAACAAACGAATAAAGCAACATTACAAGATACGAAAAGTCAACAATCCATAATGCTGATATCATAATAAGCGCGGGAGGAGCAAACGACATAGAAAATTACTATGCAGTACTTCCTGCGATGAATGACGATATGGATATCATGATGGAGTGCCAAGAAAACGTTGGTAATTTAAATAATTCTAGGGATAATTTTATTGAATGCTTAAAATTAAAAAAATTAAGGAGAAGGAGAAGAAACCAAACGGTGTGTCTGCTGGTACTCCTATTAAAAATAATAAGGTAACTGAGAAAGTTCCTCCGATTAATGTCTTTGAGTATTGTGGAGCGGCCATGGTTCAGCTATAGGCAGCCAAATATAAGATAGATCATTTCAAATTTAAGAGAGTGAGCACTGATAAACTCACAATTAAAATAAAAACACTGGCTGATTTCAAGCTAGCGAAGGATGCTCTTAATAGTGTACAAGCTTCCCACTTCACATACACGCCAAAGGCGGAAAAAATCAGATCTTCCTGTTGAAGGGTTTAGACTGTGGGGAGAAGACATGTGTAGCTTGATTAACGTGAGCACCTGCCTTGTACAGGCCTAATCTCACGGTCACCATTAGACGGCGATTGGTTTAAGCGACAATCATTCGCCCCCAAGTTCAGTACCCGTCTACATAGAGGGAACTCTCAACTTTCATACTGGTAGATCCGA
The DNA here is from genome assembly GCA_963969285.1 of Odontomyia ornata. Lineage (NCBI taxonomy): Eukaryota > Metazoa > Arthropoda > Insecta > Diptera > Stratiomyidae > Odontomyia > Odontomyia ornata. The sequence continues at coordinate 224,170,815 of OZ017741.1, forward strand.
GACCTAGCTATATCTGACGCTATAACGTCAACGCCAACCTTTGTTTGCACCAGAAGCCACCACGATACTCTCCGAAGGGCCCCAACCAATCAGCTGACCATCTTTAAGATGGAGGCTCATCAGCTGCCCGTGGTACCTGAATATACCTCCAAGGTTAAGGTTCGCAGCAATGAGTTGATCTTGTAATCGAACAATCGAAAAGCAACCATGTTTCGGATCCAGTTCCAATCCTAGTATTTTTAATAAGCGATTCGGGTACCCCGGGAATGCCAGTCATCGTCGGTTTCACTGGAATCGGAGACGACAACCCAACAATAGCAGTTGAACCCCTTTGAACTACCAGATTAGTTCCGGCCTGAGGGCTGTGGGGAGAAGACAGTTGATCTCCATGATATGCTACGGAAAGCAGCATCAGCTATCGAATTCATTAGTGTGAACAATTCTGCTACCGGGATATCAACTGCTGAAGGCAAAATATAACCATTTTATTATGTATAAATTTCTAACGATAGCAGTCTATATGCCCTCCTACAGATAAGGCACTTGAACTTCAGACTGGTGAGGGGGGAACGCCTCCAAAAAACTGAGGTCAACCAATGTTACAGGGGCCAAAGATTCGGCTGCTAATTGTGCGTTAATTATGAAGATACTTATGCCCTCGGTGAATGCAAATTGGCTCAGATAGAGCCAAATGAAAAATTATATTGTGTTACCTCCAGTACATTTGATCAGTCAGCATCATATTGCGGATGCCCTCGGTATCAAGATGCAAAAAATTAATGTTTCCCAAAATAAAACCAAGTACATCGCAGTGTGTTACCTTCCAACTTCGTCAAACCCGGACTATTATTTGCATTTGCTGTTAAAGGACCAGCATACGATGTAAATAACATAAATAATATGAATAATATAAGTGGCAATAATGATCTGCTTCTCAAATTTTACCAACAGCTTGAATCCCTTTCAAAAAGAAGAAATAAGCAAGATCAAAAAATTAATTTCGTTTTCAACGTTTAGGCCAACATGCATCCAAATAGTTTGTCATCCAGTCACATTTCCATGAATAAGCTTCGTCTCATCTCGATCGACATCAACTCCATTGTTTCTGTACACCGATGTGACTATCTTCTTCAATTCATTGTTAAGCAAAAAAAAACTCGCCTCCATTCATGGCACTCCATGACATTCAAGGATTTTGAATTCGTTAGAAACGATAGGTTAAACAGGGACGATTAGATTGATTAGAAGACAACATGAAAACCATCCGTTGAATTTCAAAAAAACGGATTGGGGAAAGTCTCAAACGAAGTTCAATCAAGAGTACCAGAAGCAATGTCCTCCTTCTGATGATGGCAATGCTTGCTCAATGGTTTCTAATGACAGGTATCTAACTAACTATGAAATAGAGCTCTATTTGTCGAAGTTGGAGAAATTGACTTTGAGAAAGTACATAGTTCCCAAGACTAAACATCCTAACAATATGTAAGGATATGAAACACCAACCATTGCAAAGTTAAAAAGATTGAAAATCCTTCTTCTGACACGCGTCAGCACTATTTATCGGCGATTTTTGGGCTACAACCATCCCTAGTTGGTTATGTTGAAATTACACCTAAAGAATGTCCGGAACTTAATCCGTCCATACTTCAGGAGTGAGGTCAACAATCAATGAGCGAAAAAATGGAGGGGTATCAGCCCACAGGACTCAGATGGCGTTTTCATGAAAGTGAATAATTTATTTCGCAAGAAGTTTCAAGTGAAGCTATTTAATCTTGAAGTCACTAGTGATGAGTTAAATCTTCTCGATAGGGCTGATATCGAAATTGATAGTACAACTCCGGATAGAAATGGAAACAGAATTACAAGGAGCCATTCAAAATAAATGAGACTGTGCTAAAATAGAAACGACAGGAGCTTTGTTCTGATAAATTCAAGTTTATTTATTCATAATAGTCTCCTCCGGCCACGACGAAAGAGTGTTTCAGGTCATTGACCGGAATGTCCTTCAGGATGTTGGTACAAGCATTTTGGATGCCCTCTACGGACGCAAAGCGTTTACCTTGAATGGCCAAATGCAATTTCCCGAATAGGTAGAAGTCACATTCTACAGGGAGCCATATCAGGCGAAAACGGCGATTTCTAGTCAAAAAATCAGTCACAAGAGTGGATTTTTATGTTGAAAGTCTCATTTACTTTGGAACACTTCTTGACTTGTGCGGAACAAAAGGTGCACAGACCTTTGGTAAGCCCAAATGATCGGTTAAAATGCGATAAATCGATGTTTTGGAGATATTCAACTCTGATTGCATGAATTTCATTGATGATTTCGGCTCATTTTTGATAAATTTACGCACAATTTCGATGGAGTTTTCGGTGATCACTGATTTTGGGCGGCTTGTATGTTCATCGTCATTTCTGTCCTCATGAGCATCTCTGAAAAATGTAAACCACTTATGAACTCTGGCACAAGATAGAAAATCATCTCCATAAATTTTTTTCATCAATTCAAATGTTTCCGTAAATGCTTTACCGATTTTAAAACAAAATTTGCTATTGGCTCTTTGTTCAAAACTCATTCTTTAGAGATGACAAAAACATACTGTCCCTTTAGACCTAATAACTTCGCTTCCACTAAACCGAAAGTCACCAAACTTTCACTGGAAGTCAAGGAGGGATGTAACTTTTCAATGCACTATCTTAGTCATAGATGGCGCCACCAAAAAAAATGTTATGACAAAGGTCTCCTTTATTTTTGAAGACACCTTGTATATGTGATAGTTTTCATAAACTTGCCCTGATTGGAACTCATTTTGAGTGGATTTATCAACCAAACTCTGAGAGAGGGAATCAAGTACTTTCAGAGGTCGTTGAACCAAAAGTTCCCAACTTCAAATCAGGCCTGAACAGCGTATCAATTCTTCATTTCAATGAAACATTAACATCTGATTATACCGAGCTTGAATCTTATGGATTATTTTGTCAGCTATGGAAACTTGTGTTTCAAATTTGGCAGGATAAACAACAAAAAAATATGTGATATTGCCGGTGTTTCAAATATAGCTTTACGACTTTTGCCTGAGGTTGCTGTTAGGAATTATTATATATCCTCAACAGCATGTTTAGCAATTCATATTTCCCAAACGAGGGGAAAAAGGCTAAGGTATTTTGAATATTGAAGAAAGGAAAATAATCTTCGAGCCCCAAAAGGTGTTTGAAGTGATACTGAACAAAGCATTAAACGCCCACATTAAGAAATATGAGTTGATCCCGAATCGCCAATTTGGGTTTCGTGCCAGTTATTAACGAAAGTAACCTCAGACATCTGTTGGAAACTAAAAAACAAAGAATATGTTGGAGCATGTCTCATTGATATAGAGAAAGCCTTCGATGCAAACTCCTTCAGGATAGGTTCCCCAGGTGCCTTGTCACCATGATGTGCAATATATTATACGGAAGATCGTTTATAGTTACTGATGGAAATCCGATGACAATGCACGACCTTAAGGTCTTGAATGGTCTACAGCAGGGAACAGTTACTGCGCCTCTGCTCTTCTCAATATTCATTCACAAGCTATTGAACTGCTTTGATTTTAGCGTCTCGCCGACGCGATCATTGGTGGCGTTTGCTGATGATCTGATTATCTATACGGCAGACCGAAAAGCTACAATATACTATGTTCAATTATAACATATGTAGCTCTACACCGACAATTTGCGAATGTAAATCAATGCGCAGAAGTGCGAAACAATTTTGTTTCGGACAATGCTGCAGGGGGCCAGTCAAGACCTGAAACGTAATTGTAAGGATTTTCACATTATGGCTGGTGAGAGAAGTTCAGAACGGGTTCCACATAAGTCCAGTGTTCAATACCTCGGTGTTCATCTCGATCAGTATCGGTACTGTACTGTACTGAACATGTCAAAATCATGTTCAGTAAAACACAAAAAGGAGTCATGTCCCTTTGAAGACTCTTTCATTCCAGATACATCGATCGAAAAGACAAAATTATCTGTAACAATACTCTGGTTAGACCAGTTTTAACTTAAGCATGTCAGATCTGGTACAACCAGAGTGACAGTTCTATGGAAAGATTAAGAATTTTAGTAAGGAAATGTCTTCGTGCATTTACTGGTATGTACAGGAAGCCTGAGCCAGATTGGAAGCACTATATATCGAAAAGAAAAATCTATCAAACCACTAAAGTGACAATCTTCATATTGAAACCTCTTCGGAATCATGTCGAAAGATCTGTGACTGTGAGTGAAAACCCCTGGATTTAACAGCCGCTCCACCCTACAGACGGATATATTCTGATTTGTCTTGCTACTGGCTTCGTTCCTCCATAAGCATTCGTGTATTTGGACATAAATCAATATGTTTTTGATTTTGACGGCGTGCCAGTCATACATCACATAAACAGAAGGCCCACCGATAAGAAGATAAGATATCCTCCGAATTTGAGTTCACGAGACCAACAATTCCAATGGAGATACTCATTTGCTAGATTCGTTGAAGCTGATCGAGCAGAGACGGAGCAACCTAGGTATTGGTGGCTGAATGACAATATCTAAATTATTCGTGTTTATTTTCTGTTTTTGTGTTTTTTCTCGTTACTTAGTTTTTTAATTTCAGCACATTATTGCTACATTTAGTGTTGTTGTTTATTTGCATAATAAATTAGGGATAGCTTTCAGCATAAGATAACGTTCTTTTTGATTGAATTTATTTAGAATTAGGGTGTAACATATTTGGTGTAGGATAAAAGTTCACGGTTGTGTTGGTAATATAAATAATTTTTGATAATGCTGGTTGGTTCTTTCTCCTTTTTCCAATTGAATCAAAAAATATATAATAATCTTAATTAATTTAAATTTGCTAGTGTTTTTTTCTTATTAAATGCGTTTCATTGATAATGTATAAATTTAGAGAGCCATTCGGGCCATTAAGTTTTCATAGTTTTATTGGTTAGAATTTGCTTTATGTTCTTTTTAAAATTTATAACGATTGGTATTGAATAAAGTGCTTTTGACTTTGACAGACAGAAAAATCGGAGGTTTCGTATATGCACCAATTACTTCAAAAAAACTGTGCAAGTGTCTAAACGGAAAAAAATTCACTTCAGAAAATTAGACGACTAACGGCATTGAGTTATCTTTGAATATTCTGAAAAAAATTCAATATCACCCTTTCAAAGCTATGAAGGTCCGTTTCTGAGAAGCTATATTACATCGCATTGTACATGAAACAAATTGCTTTGCGACGCAAAATTTACAACGTAAAGGCTACAGCTCAGAAAATAATTATATTCATTGGAGTGATGCTACTGAATAAAATATACAGGAGAAGATAGTACCCTCTTTCATATGCAACTATTTTCTGATGTGATCCGTCAAAGCCACTTTGGCAAAAGAATGGTAAAATGAAAATGTTCAAGATGTGACAAGTTTCAAACTGCCTAAATGACTTTTAAAAGCAGATTTAGCCTTAAACCCAATACAAGTATCGACGGGAGCATGATCTCTTATCATGGCACATTTTAAGTGTGGGGTAAACTGATTGAATTTGATTTGAAATAATTGAGCTGCCTCCTCGTACATACAATACGTTGAATCCTATTGTGGTATTTCAACAATCATTAACTGTGACAATGTTGGTCTAATGAAAAAATCTAGCCCTTATTCTCGAACAGAAAAAGAATAATTCCACTCAAAATTCCAGGTCCAATAGTTTGTTTTAACACCAATATGAGGGCAGAGTTCCCTGTTGAATAGTTTTTTATCTTATAAAGTTGTTGGAAAAAGTCTTAAAAAATGATGGTGGCTAAGTTCGACACATTTTCCGTATCGACAAATCCACCAGAGAACGTGGGCATCCCTCGACGCTTGCACATTTAACCAGATCTCCAACGTTCTCATACGAAAACGAGTAGCCACCAGCATTCTCGACACAAGCTCATTCCGCGGCGCTGTCTGTGACTTGGACAACTACCTCATAAGCGTTAAGTTCCGATGCCACATCTCTAAGAGCTCTAAGCAAGGCACATCAGTTACCATAAGGTACTAGATCCATAAGCTAAATGATAGCTCATTATAGTCCACATACATGTAAGCACCATATATACTATATATATATATATATATATATATATATATATATATATATATATATATATATATATATATATATATATATGTATATAGGTGGGAGGAAGTAGTGGTGGCACCAAAACCATGTAGAATGTAGAAAGAGATGCGGTAACAGAATTGGCAAACGGTTTCAGAGCACCGACTAAAGAAAAGGAGAAATGACTCGTATCGAAAAGAGTGCAAGGAAGTGGTTACAAAGAAGATATTCAGCAACTAACTCTGGCCAAGGAATAACGATACAATACCCTACGACGAAAAGCTTTAAAATGTGCCAACGAAAGAAACGACTGACCATCAATCCCAAGGTCCAACAAATAAATAAAAACATGTCCCTATTTGAATTCAGATCAGCGTATGCCTCTACTAAACAATTATGAGACGGCTTCAATCTATAAACAAGTCGTTGCAAAAGTGCACAAGGAGCAATCATAGGAAGCCAGTTGACGTCGAAAACATAGAGCTGCGTTTTTTCTGGAAGCTGCCGACAATTATTTTATTTACTTGATAATCGTGATTTTTAGAAGCTGTTCAGAGCGTCTCCAATAACTACTGAAATTGTAGATATTCCCGGAGTAGAGCAAGAGGCCCCAGTTTCACCACGCAATTGAGATGAAATGCAGGCAGAATTATGTGATGGCATACCAGCAAAACTGCTCCAGAGAGGAGGTTTCCACTTAATTAATTATCTCTATTGACATATTATGCAGAATATGTTCAGAGGAGCAGTTACCAGAGGATTGATAAAGAAGTATAAAATATCCTGTACAAAAAACAGAGACAAGTCAAGTGGGGAAAATTATAGAGGCATCTCTTTGTAGTGTACGTTTTATGAAGTATGCCCCAAAATTGTGGAAAGAAAATGAAAGCCGTACTATGAAAGTATTATAGGAAAGTATCAGGGAGGTTTGCAAAGTGGACGGTCTCAAATGACCAAATATTCGCAGTCAAGCAGCTGCTCGGAAAGTGTTGGGAATATAGAAATGATGTGCACTAACTTTTTGTAGACATCGAACAAGCATACGACAATATCAATACAAATTTCCTGTGCAAAATAGTGCTTGACTTCGGCATCCAAACAAAACTAGTCCGCATGGTCAGACTCGGAATGATAAACACAGCTAGTATTCTTTTCTGGCGAACAGCAAACTAACGGACAGCTTCCAAATGGAATCAAGCTTAAAACAAGAGGATGGGTTTATCGCGATGCTCTTCAGTATCGCACATTTTCTGAAACCTCTGGCACAAAAATGTTCAACTCCACACAATCAGTAGCAAGTGTTGACGTCGTCAACATTAAGGCACGTTCAATCTCAATTTCAAGGAGCATTTCTGAGCCTAAAATCTGAAAGAAAACCAAATTAGCCTAAAAGTTAATAAAACTCAAACTAAATTCATGACTCAAACGAGGAAGCAAATTCCAGTCGGACGAAACTTGGCGATAGGAGACTACAATCTTAAAAGTGTGGATAACTTCATTTATCTTGTTTCCTATCTGAATAGTAGATGCACTAAAAAGGATTAGACTAGACGCCGCAAATAAAGTCGATCACTCCGTACTGCCCATTTCAATATCCAGAGTTGAGCACAGGTAAAATAAGCACCGTATTTACAGATTACTAGTCAAACCTGTGCTGTTATGTAGGAGTGAAACTTGGACCCTGAAGAGCGAATCTAGAAAGCCAATGGTCATATTTGAATGCAAAGTGCGCTGAAACATATATGGCCCAGTAAAACAAAGAAGAGAGTGAAGACTGCATTACAACGATAAGTTGTATAAATTATTTGACGAACCACCTGTATCTGCTTACGTTATGTTTCGCAAATTGCAATGGGTGGGCCATGTAGAATGGGTAAAAACCAGCTCCCCAAAAGAACATTGAAGGGTAGAGCATATGGTAGACGTTCAGTGAGAAGACTGAGAACTCGATGGACAGAGAATATAGAAGCTGACAGCAGATTCTTGCTGGAAGTGGTCAGCTGGCGAACGATTAATCCTGGAGGCCAAGGCCCGATTTTTCTTACAATGTATGTATACGCTGAATTTATTTGTTATGTTGTATGAGAGCACGATTTTGCCTTATATCATAAATCATTTTGGTGGTAGCTAAAAATGTCACTCGTTTAATACTATTATCCATAAACAACCAAATCATGATTTCATATCATTACAAAAGGTATCAGAAGCCAATATTTTAAATATGATTCAAAAATATCTTTAAGGAAATTAAATGCTTTAATTGGTTGAAGTAATTATACGCCTGGATTATCTGAGTAACAAAAACGCGAAATTATATCTGAGTAAACTTGATATACTCACTATCTGAGAATCTTCCCCATCCGGAGGAAACAGCAACAACTCCTTGGAAATTTTCATTAAGATCAGAAGAATCTGGCAGCGCAACAACTTTGATATCACCTTAAATGAAAACTATGAATCAAATTTAACCTCCAAGTTCTAATAAGGCCCATTCACTTACGACTAATCCTTGCATTTACAGGAAGGTGAACCAACGCAATATCGTGAGCTATAGACTCTGGATCATAGTTTGGATGAATAATAAAATGTTTATTTTGTACTTCAATTGTTTGAGTTCCTACTTCATTGATTCCCATGATTTTATGTGTTCCTAAATACACTGTTGCAATATCTGAAGTTTTCACACAATGAGCCGCTGTCAGGACCCAGCGACGATTGATTAGAGCTCCTCCACACCATGAGGTTTTGTTGCCTCTATACAAAAGCAGCCCGGCTTGATAGGGAAATTGTTCATCCAAAGCTTCTTGTCCGCCCACAATTCTTGGTGAAATTGAATCAAACCGAATATTTTGAGAAACTCCAGGGATACTATTGTTCGAAGGAAAAGCAGTCGAGGATGCCAAGAAAATCAAGTTGAACAAAACTGAAATATATACGAGCTCCATTTCAAACAGCAAGCAAATATTTGAGTAAAGCACTAAGTTTTAACTGTGATCGATAAAGAAATTATTGCTTACTATTCATTCATATCATAATCGTCAGTGCTAATTGTCCAAAAATCGATTCAAATAAAATTAGAAGCGATAAGATATGAATTAGTCAATTAATTCCTAAAATTTTCAGTTAACTGATATCAACATTAAGTAGCATAATTTAACTGCCACAGAAGAAGACATGTGATATATATAACTATCTCCTTTTTCTTTTCAGAATTAAGAAAAAACAAGTTGGGTAAATAGACCTACGCTCATGCCAAAAGGGTATTATATCAACTTCTCCGAAATGCAGTCATCAATTAAGTGTTTCTTCACTGTACACGTTTAAAAGAAAATTCATTGTTTCTCTATTTTCCACGGTCGCCATTTTGTTACAAACAAACAAAAATCACTCAAATCATGAATTTCCAATAATTTATATGTTATTGATCTTATTTGAAAATTTCAAGAAGATCAAATCAAAACTGCAGTGTCAAATTTGATTGAAAGTCTATAAAATACCAAAATTATGTGTTATTGTTGTAATTGAGGAAATTTCAAATGGCTATAACTTCCGTGTATATCGTTCAATTTTCATCAAACTTACAAACAATAAGGACCTTTTACAAGACTACTTGAATTTCGTTGAGTTTAAGGGCACCTTTACGGTTTAATTGGGGAAAATGTGAAATTCAAAGATCATAGTATTTTTTAATGCCTCCTCGACCAGCAGCGCGTATCTTAATTTAGGTTAAATTTTGATTTCGTTAAATTCAGTCAATCAATTTTAATTCATTTTGTAAATTTGTAAATTCAGTTCAAACACCAGTATCTTACGATGCACAATTAATTTTATACTCTTATGTGACTCTAAAACTTTTGGAAGCCACTGTATGCTAAATTAAAATTTCTTAACTGACGCCCACGAGTCAGCAAAATATTGTTCAGATCTTATCTCGTGTATCAGATATCATGCAATCCCCACATCAGACGCGAGCGTCAGCGGTTTCTATGCGAGAGACGCTTATGAACGCTCAAGAGTCAGCGTTTTCTTGCATGGGAACTGCCGACGCTTGTCAGAAGGCAAACTCTAATGTGTTTAGTTTTAATGAAACTTGAAGACGCATAAAATGTATTCAATTATGGAGTCAGGATTTAATGTTTGATAGGAGCGGAAATGTTTTCGAAATTCTTAAACGGTTAAGGAAAGTGGAAGGTGACAACGAAGACTTTATAAGCAAATTGTTTGTAATATTTAATGAAAAACCAAGTGATTTATTGATAAAAAGGAAAGAGAAGAGAGGCCAGGACAAAAGAGTCCTGACGCAAACATTTTGGAGGCCCCGGCGAGATATAGTATGTTTGGAATACCAGTGATTCAGGTGTTGTGTTGGTATTGCGTCTATGAAAGTGTTTTTAGGGCGTAAAATGATCGAATTGGCCAGAGCCGTAGAAAATATAATATCAAATTACAAAAAGGATTCGGCCAGCCACAAACAAGACATCGGTTATTATGAAGGGCGGCTGTGGCGTTTAGAGATCGCCTTTGAGGAATTCGAGCACAAGGACACCGAAGTTCGATCCCTACCCGAGATTACATCTGAACACGAATACTTTACAAGCAAAGCTTACGAAACACCCAGAATCAATTACGTCACCTTCCAGAAATACTTCCTCGAAAATTAGCGCTCTAAAGGGCAGATTATTGCCAATGTCACATCAACCCTCATCTTCACACGGTAGCAACGACAGGCCGTCAGCCACGCTTGTCTTGGGGCAGGAAAACGCTGCTTTTACAAACAGGTTACGACGTTATCGGGCCTCGGCGAATTCGCTTAGAAGGACGATGGCTCACCCAGAACCAACAGAGAACACAAGGACTTGGTGTAAGGCTAGAGCGGGGGCGGTGCGGTGGGGCTGGCAACAGTTGGATGAACTTCATCAGCAGTTCTATGGACCCTGTGAGGACTCTGAAGTGCAGAGCGTCAATTTGGGGGAGCATATTCGGTTGGAGGAGGACGTGCAGGATTGCATTGTTTGCTTGCAAATAAAAGTCGACGCCATTACCGAAATACCACCTTCGCCTTTTCCGCCCGCTGTGACTCCAGGCTTGTTGCTCCCGAAAATCGCCTTGCCCACCTTCAATAGAGATTACCTGCTCTGGTGATGATTTCGGAATTTGTTTATGCAAATAGTGCATAATCAGCCGATGTCCGCATGCCAAAACTTTGGTACCTAAAGATTAACTTCACAGGAGAGGCTGGGTCCTTAATCAGAAATTTTGCGTGGCTGCGTTGCGATGCCTAAGGTGCTCGCTGGATCACCCGCTGTACTACTGTCCGGAGTTACTCCACGATGACGCTGCGAAGAGGCTGAGTTTTGTACGTTCAAGGAGGCGGTGTATAAATTGCTTGCGAGAAGGCCATCTGGCTTCTGTCTGCGGGGCAAGAAGTTACAAGGAATGCGCCCAAGAAACATAATAACCTATTGCACATGATGGGAGACAAGAATTCAAAGCAGACTAGAATGACAACGCCTGGCTCCACAGTCAGGAAACCGGATTTTCACCTGCCACCTGCACTGCCTGCCCTCACTTTGACGACTCTCATGCAACCTGGATCCAGGAAAAATGTTCTGTTCAGTACAGCCGTCGTTAGGGTGATTGCCAGCAATGGGAGAGTGACCGACTGCCGAGCAGTGTTGTTGAGTGTAGTAACCAAGCAGGTTATCAAGAAACTGGGTCTATCATCTTCATCATAACTTGCACAGATTGAGGAGTGGAAGCATCGAAAAGGCGCATCGTAAGATGGATCTCGGCCTAAAATCCAGAGTGTCTGGATGTGCCACGCAGTTGGAGGCCTACGTTCTGAATCAAATCATATCTTCTCAACCTTCCCAGAATCCCAAAACATTGGAGTGGCGAATTCCTAGAAATATAAAGCTGGCGGATCCTGAATTCCAATAAACGGAGCAAATCGACATGCTGCTGAGTGCGGAGCATTTTTATGAAGTCCTTGCCGTCGGGCAAATCAAGTTGGGCCCTGAACTCCCTGTGCTCCAGAACATGCTCCTTGGTTGAATTTTCATCGGAAGGGTAGTTACACGATGTATATGCCCACTCGACCAGCAGCGCGAATCTTAATTAAGGTTAAATTTTAATTTCATTAAATTCAGAGAATCACTGTGGCTTTTACTTAATTTTCTGAATTTATAAATTCAGTTCAAACAACAGAAACTTTCGATGTACAATTAATTTTGTCACCTTATGTGACTCTAAAACTTTTGGAAGCCACTGTATATTAAGTTAAAATTTCTTAACTGACGCGCACGAGTCAGCAAAATATTGTTCAGCTCTTATCTCGTGTATCAGATATCACGCAATGTGAATCTCCACATCAGACGCGAGCGTCAGTGGTTTCAAGAGTCAGCGTTTTCTCGCATGGGAACTGCTGACGCTTGTCAGAAGACAAACACTAATGTTTTTAGTTTTAATGAAACTTGAATTATGGAGACGTATAAAATGTATTCAATTAGGGAGTCAGGATTAAACGTTTGATAGAAGCGGAAGTGTTTTCGAAATTCTTAAACGGTTAAGGAAAGTGGAAGGTAACAACGAGGACTTTATAAGCAAATTGTTTGTAATATTAAATAAATCACCAAGTGATTTATTGATAAAAAATGTAAGAGAAGAGAGGCCAGAACAAAAAAGTCCTGACGCAAACACTATTATTAACAAAGTTGAGCGAATTTTGACTTCTAAGGTATTTATTGTTGTTGTTGTGCTAATGAACACCTACCTCCATAATTTTTTTCAGATTTTTCGGATCAAAGGGTCCAACTGCGAAGAGGGGATGCAAATTTTTCGTGTATTTCCCCTCCCTGTGTGCGCCTCGAAGCACAAAGTGTCAATATAAGACCTGTTTTGTAAAGCGCTTATCAAGGCCTCCCATTTGATACCCATATCGGCTACCTTTGATGATTTTTTTTTTCGGAGACCACTCCCCTATAGGGGAGACCCCCTTAAATGCCTTATGGAATTTTATAGTAGTTGAACTTTGAAGAGAGCGGCACTTTACACCTGCATACAAAATTAAATTTTTCTAGCTTGAGTAATTTACAAGAAAAAGTGCTGTGACACACGGACGGACGGACGGACAGACAGGACGCGATTTTAGTAGGGTTTTATAAAATTGTTGTGCAAAATCCTAACAAGTGTTTCCTTTATTGACTGCACGGAAAAAATATTTTTATCATCGACCGCTATGATGTCTTAACCTCGCCACGTTGTTAAGTATAGCAAATCTTGCGACAACATTGACCCAATATCATTACGGTTTTAACACTTAACGGACCAATAGTGCCATCGAAGTGGCATGGTAGTTTTACTTAAGTCCAATGCTACGTATTTGGTGGAAGAATCATTTTATTTATGTTTATTTACTCTTATTGTTGGTATATATACTAGTCATGCATGAATTGCTATAACATGTCATTTCTGTACATTTGTGTCTGCTAGTTTTCTATGCTCCATTATCTTTTAACCATTTTTGAGCTTTTACCATTTTTGAACTTTTTTAATGAAGTGTTAATGTCAAAACGTTATGTAAAGTGAACATTTTTAGCATGGCAAAGTTCACGAACCGTTTAAAAATTATTAAAAATTACTATTAATTACTATTATCGAAAAATCATCTCCAGCGATGAAGCCCATTTCTGGCTCAATACCTTTGTTAATATGCAGAATTTGCATTATTGGTAAGCAAGAAACCCACACGTGCTGCTTGAGACACCGTTACACCTGCAAAAAATAACTGTTTGGTGCAGTTTCCGTGCCAGAGGTATGATTTTTCGTGGATGAAAATGACCGTCAGTGGAGAGCGCTATCGTGTTATGTTGGAAGATTATTTGTGGCCAGAATTGGATGTACTTGACACCAACGATATGTGATTTCTACAAGAAATTGACACTAGCCACATAGCATGCCTCACAATTGATTTATTTAAATTTATTTTTTTTATGTCCTTAATGAAGATCCTATTTTATGACTTTTCAAGAGAATGTGTGTGTCAGTGGAGTACTTTTGCATGGTTCGTAATAACTTTAATTGCCGGAATTTATTTTTTTAATGTCCTTAATGAAAACCCTATTTTTTGACTTTTCAAGAGAATGTGTGTGTTAGTGGAGTAGTTTTGCATTGTTCGGAAGCTGGGAAACAAAAATTCCACCCTTTTTCTTCGAGTTTGCTTGGCGCGGGCTCGATCCACTCCATTCCTGCAAGCCACAATTGTTGGACGATGACTTTTTTGAAATTTTCATTGGTTCAAAGGTTCTTTAAAATGAAAACGAATCTCCAGCTGGATACCCTCGCAAACTAAGTGTCTTAATATAAGCATCTTCGTGAATGCTAATTGGTGCTTTGGTTATTCGGTTAGAAGCGGGAATTGCACTCAAAAGAGTGCCACCATTAACAGTCCACTTCAATAAGTTGAAATCTCCTTTATCGAGTACCGTGATCAAGTCTTGTTGAAGGCCTTTCAATTGATCGATCGTGTCTCTATTGATAAATACAGTGTCTACGTAAAACTCGTGTTTTATTGAATGACATGCCTGAGAATGAAATAACTTCTCGTCATCAGCGAGTTGATGTAACGTTCGCATGGCCAATAATGGAGCACTAGCTATTCTATACGTAACCGTTGTCAATTTGTGGTACTTTATTGGTTGCCAACGATGACTGCGTCGAAGAAATCGTGAGTCTTTAACTATTTGTCTGTACATCTTTTTGATGTCTACTGCTACGATATTTGTATGTTCCCCATTGCATCAGTATGTGAATAATGCTATTTTGCCAACTTGGCTCAGTTAAGAGTGTGTCGTTGAGTGATTTTCCTGATGGTGTTTTTTCAGACGCACTGAAGACCACTCTCAGTTTCTTAGTTGTGTACTCTGCCTTAAGCACAGCATGATGTGGCAAATAATAATTGTACTTTGAGTATTTCTCTTGAGCAGGTACTTCTACCATGTGCCCTAATCCCATGTATTCTTCCATGAACTCTACATATTACTGCCGTAGCTTTTCGTCGTTAGCTAGTTTTCTTTACAACCGTGAAAATCGACTGTCACTGCTTAGTTGAAAATCGCGTAAAGTTTATGCTCCTTGAATGGTAGCCTCACAATATATCTTCCAGAGTCATCTCATCTGATTGTTTTCTGATACCATTTCGCAGCAGCAGTTTGTTCGGGCTTTAAGATACGGTTGACTCGTGCTTCTGTAAAATCCCAGAGGTGTTTCACTAGTTAGTCTGTTTTTTCTTCAATACTGACCAATGATACAATTCACGCTAAAGAATTTGACGTTGATGCCATAGTTGTTGGTCCGAGTAGTATTCTTCAAAATATAGTATTGATAGCGCAAATAGATCCTATCTTGAATCCCAGCAAAACTACAGAATTGTAAACATCTGCACCAAGGCTGACATAGTAAACACATGGTCTCCAAATCTCCAGTTGATATTCAGTAGCACGCTTCCCTTTGTTTGAACGTATGAGGTTGCTCCAAGACCACATATCTTAATTTTATCATATTCGCGCTTCAGTGCAAGCAGTTGAGCAGCTGATTCCATGATAAGTGCCGGCTGTGAACCAGAACCAACAAGTGCTCTCAATGTAACCAACTTCAAGCCTTTTCCACCTTGATTCTGGCTAGCGAAGATAATTTTCTCGAGCAATTAGTGAATTAGTTGTTAGTGTAAACGGTTTCGCATCGCTAGATGATATTGTAGACTTCTTTGTATTGCTCTTGTAGGGCAATGTACTCGTATGGTGCTGTTTGCAGCAGATTTGGAGTTAAATGGGCATTTATTGATGACATGTCCATTTCTTAAGCAATTAAATCACATTTTATGCCGTCTCGCAGCCTCTTGCCGTTACTCTTCTTTCAATGCTTTAAATGTATCGCAATGGTTTATGTGATGACCTTTGCTGCAAATGTTGCAAGTTGTTATGCCATAAATAGTGGGTGAATTCACCTTTTGGGGTTTCTTAGGACCATTCAGCGCTTTTAATGTCCTGAAACGACTTGCTAGGAACTCAATGAACGCTGCTGGAGTGGGTATTTCTGACAATGCTCCAATAGACATTTCCCATAGTTTTTGTGTTTTATGGTATTGGCTTTTTGTGACCCAATAAATGATATGTCCCAATACTAAGCCTTTACACCAATGCAATATTGGCAATGAGCTCAGTCATAGTGTCCATGAATTGCTTAGTGTTGGAGTCGCGTTCCTCCTTGGCTACCGGTAGTTTGTAGAATGTACTCGTATGTAGATAGCTCCACGCTATGGATCGTTTATTTTCGTATCGTTTACAAAACATTTGCAATGCTGCCTCATAATTCTAGCTGTCGTTTCTCTCTAGTTAGGTGAGTCTTTAGGTACTGCATCTTCTCTACCAAAGATAATGACTAGTTATTGGGCATCATTATGGTGAACAAATCGATACACATCTGCCATTGTCTGTGACCCCCGTTGAACTCGGGAATTTCCAATCACTCAAACTGAATCTTTTTAGCTCCCAATGCAGCAAGTTCAGGAAAACAGGTACTCAATTATCCATATGCTGTATGATGCCACTGGCAGGTCCAAATAGTGGTTCTCGCTGGTCTTGAAATCTTCATTAAACGAGTTGCGCCACTCAAGATTATTGGCCATCTCGTTGAGCATGACAGTATGCTGCTCCTGACATGCTATTCGTAATATCTGTGGTCGTTGCAACTTCGCCTCAAAATACAAGGGTGGTTCAAGTATGATCGAGACAACCGCTGTAGATGGCGCGCATGTATGTTTTGAAGATTATGGCTTGAGTATATGATAGCTGGATCCCTTATAAATATTTTGGCATAGTTTTCGTCAGAAATGCATGTATCACGCGCGTCCCACGGCCATGAGTGAATGTCAAGCGCCGGCCATCGTTGCGCAACGTATTATTATTCGCTAAACTTTAATTGGATCATTTCACCCTTTTCACATCAATTTAATGTAAATCTATACGACAAATTTGCTCTACATTGAAGCTTTTCATTACGTCGCGCGGATATCGATCACTCTTTCGGATGGCTCCGATAGCTTTTTTAAATTACTTATGGAACTGTTTGCAGCTACATAAATGAGTTGAATATTTTTAATAATAATTTTTCTGAAAAATTATTAGAAAAGAAAAATGTTAGAAGAACGTGGTTTCGACGTGTGCACTAATTCTCATCAGGCCATCACTCTTAGATACACACCGGTGATGGCGACCACCATGCTTAGAGGTGAAGGAGTTATTTTTAATTTTCCTACTTATGCGAACTCAATATGTTTTTTGTCACTACAAGTTATGTTCAAGTTAAATTTCCTCTTGTAAGCACTTGTATTAGCTAAATTTTCGCATAAGTAGGAAAATTAAAAATAACTCTCTCACCTCTAAGCATGGTGGTCGCCATCACCGGTGTGCATCTAAGAGTGATGGCCTGATGAGAATTAGTACACAAGTCGAAACCACCTTCGTCTAACATTTTTCTTCTCTAATAATTTTTCAGAAAAATTATTATTGAAAATATGCAACTCATTTATGTAGCTGCCAACAATTCTATAAGTATTATTATTCGTTTTTTAGTGTGGGAAGGCATTAAAAAACACGGAACTTTTTCTGCGTTTGCGCAATCAGTTTGGTATTAAGTGCCTGAGTAGGACTGCTTTGTTTAAATGGGCCAAAGCATTCAAAAATGGTGGAAAAATCGTCGAAAATGAGCCGCATGATCGTTGACCGCGAACAAACATCACACCAGACAACATTTGCCATGTAAGACAACTCATTTTGGAGGGCAGTAGGATGAAGGTTCCAGACATTTTGGCTAAACCTGTTATCAGTTTTGGTAGTGTAGAGTCTACCATCCACGAACATCTTCAATATTGCAAAATAACGGCACGATGGGTTCCTAAGCTGTTTAACTTCGAGCATAAATTCACGCAGTTGGAAGTTTGTCGCCCCTTGCTGACGCAATACGAGGTGGAGGAGGACAGTTTTTAATGTGAATTTTCACTACCGACAAGACATGGGTACACTGTTATACTCCTCAAAGCAAGGTTTCATCTATAGAGTGGAGGGAGAAGGAGGAAGGGGCGCCAGTCAAAGCAAAGACAACCAGGTCCGCAGGTAAGGTTATGTGTACTGTGTTCTGGGACCGGTGGGCCATGTTGTACGTCAATTTTCTGCGCACCCAACGTTCCATCAATGCTGCATACTACTCTAGCCTTCTGAAAACACACGTGAAACCCGCTTATCGCTCGAAACGGAGGAGCATTCCAGTAAGAAGTGCGATTCTTCTCCAGTATAACGCACGCCCTCATACCACGCATCTCACGCTCGATACAATATCGGAATTGGGAGGAGGTACTGGAACACCCTCCTTACAGTCCAGATTTATCATCCTGTGACTACCACTACCAAACTGATTTCGCAAACGCAGAAAAATATTCCGTATTTTTATTTGTAAGGGACCCAGCTATCACATACTCAAGCTACAACCTTCAAAACATACATACGCACCATCTACAGCGTTTGTTGCAAAAGTTGCAGTACTATGCGACCATAGTCGATGATATTCCCTTATCGTGTTTTGTGACAGCAGATGTTGATTTAACGCCCCTCGCTTCTAGCTTATTGGCAGAGATCTTCCTCGGTAATATAATTCGACACTGATATTGGTTACTTCCTCATTCCAACGGAACTAACTAGTTGTCTGCACCAGCTGTATGAAGTACGCTGGGGATTATGAGCACTGCCTGCGCTAAGAACAAATCTCAGCGAATCTAAGCAAGGGCCAAATTACGTATATCTGCGACTATCTGATACTTTCCACAATTCGGTTCGACGCACGGTGCTTCAAATATATGGCTGCGGTAGACAAAAATCTAGTGTTGATAGATTCTTATAGGAAATATCTTTCTGATCACGAATATACCCAATAACAAGGGACGGAAATTAATATCTTGCAAATTATAGCCAAAAATATAGGGTAACGGATTCTTAATAGTATTTTATTTGAACTTTATGTGCACTCCTCAAAAGAATAATACAAAATTTAACTTTTTCCATATAAGAACAACATTCCCAACTACTTACAAGCGTAAGCTATCTAACTCAATTATTTTACATTAAAAACGCAAAATAAAATTTTTAACTTAATGAAGCTATACAGTTACATATTTAATCTGAATCCAAATAGTCATCTTCACAGCTACTTTTGGAATCTAGGTTTAAATGGTCTACATTTTCACATCAAGATGATGATTTGGTAGCAATAAATGATCCTCTGGTTCGTGGATGTACTTCTGGATCACTGCATCAATTTTGATTCTTTTGCTGGAGGTAATTTTTTTTGAAAATGCGGCTAAATTATCAGGTCCACGTATTCAAACTTTGTGCACACTGCTAGGCATATAGTACCAGTTATATAAATTTATATAAAGTCCTATTGTTTCTTCTAATAATTAAAATATTATATTATCTTTCGTTATTTATGTCAAGACTCTAAGAATAACAGAAAAATTCGTTATTAGTTCCTTATTGACACCAGTAATTTTTGAACTTAGATCGGGGTTTGAAAAAAAGCGTCTTGTCGTATTTCCATCGTTTGTTGATCCATATCCTGGCTTTGGTTTGGCAATCAATAGACCCATTTTGTTTTAAATTCAGATTAAATTCCTTTTTTTGTTCTTTTCCACAATTTGTTTCAGTTCATATCCTCAAACATGCCATTTTTTAACTGGTAGCCGGTAGGCTTTATGTAGGAGACATTCAAAAAATCTTATCCTATAGTGAAGGGTTGAAAAGTCAATGCGATATTGTTCTTCAGCAGTTGGACGGTTAATCACATTTTCTGTATTCATTTCTTTTAGACTAGCCTCGCAAATGAAACATTTGGATGTTGAATTTGTGTTAGACAAAATATTGCAAGCATTGCCATCTAACATTGTGAATAGCATGCCAAAATTCACTTCACTTTTTTTTTAAGATCAATTACCTTAGACTTGAGTTGGCTAAAAACATTGCTTGTCATTTTTTCTTCGTAACGAATAAGATCAGCAGTTTCTTTGTGGAATATAAATTTTATGGGTATGCAGTAAAGGCTGGACGATGAGGGTGGATTAATCCACATTTCTTTTCCTGCATCCATAGCTTTAAATTTTAACGGCACCATAGCAATTAAAAACAAATGTTCATAAGTGCTACTTGCACTGGTATACGTTTGCTTACACTGGCTATGACCGGAACTGCCGCCGAAGCCCCATTCACAGACCAGTTTTAATTTGTTGCCCTCTACCAAACCTAAAATTTTCATTATGCTTTTAAATGTATATTCCAAAAGCTCTTCTAAATTTACACTATCTGATATATCACCTATAGTTCTTTAGTCGGGAGGACGAAATTCCTGGTCAAAACCAAAATAATACAGGGTGGGCCATATCAGTGTGTTATTGCAACATGATAACAGACTTTTTGGTGCCAGCTTTGCAAGAACTTCAAGGCAATACCTCGAGAATGTGGTTTCAACAGGATGGGGCCACATGTCATACGGCTAGGGTATTCATAGAGCTGCTGAAAAATGTTTTTCCCGGAAAACTCATCTCGAAAAGGGGGGATATTGAATGGCCCCCACGTAGCCCCGATCTCTCTCCATGCAATTATTTTCTATGGGGCTACCTCAAATCAGTAGTTTACGAGAATAATCCGACCAATTTAGAGCAGCTGAAGAGGAATATTATTCAGGAAAGTAACAAAATACCGAGAACAACTTTTCAACGAGTTTTCCAAAATCTGCGACTTCGTTTCCAAGAGTGCCAAGCAGCCGCGGGAAGCCATTTGGACAACATTATTTTTAAGTCTTAAAAATTCCTATGCTTCTACTTTTTAACAATACAAATATATTTGTGTTATGTTTCGTAGTTTTTTTAAATCGAATATTTAAACCGCCAACACCCTTATGGCCCACCCTGTATGAACTATAAAATTGTCTTTAGCATATGAAACTTGCACACAAGCAACGTCTTTAATTACAATAGAAGTGCCCCATTGCTCAAAAATTAATTATTAAATTACGATCAATCGCATCGAAAGTTTTGTGAATATCGAGCTGAATTTTTATTAATTCGTTTTCACCTATTGAATATAAATTATACGCTATTGTAAAATCTAATTTTAGTTCTTATTAGTGCATTAACTTTAAAATATGTATATATATTACGACACTATCTGCAACCTATCATGGCTATAACGCTACAATTAATTAGTACCATATTAAAACAAAGAACAAAAACTATAGAAATTTGTCATTCTACGAAATGCTTGGTTGCTTCATTTAAACTACCATGTATCGGGCAGGTCAAAAACTAGCTTGTGCGACATATTTTGTTCTTATTGGAGAATAGATAAATAATATTGTCATATACACGTTCTCATGTTATTGAAAATTCTTCTATTCAAAATGGAATGCAAAAAATGATCTTTAGTGGTAAAGAATTATTTAAGATGACGTTGAAAATTCGTAAGCATTCACAAAATTTGTGTGCTTTCGAGCATTGCAGATAACTTGCAAAAATTAATTCCACTTCTCTTCGTTCAATGCCGTAAATCTTTCTATCTGTCCCTTGATATACTCTCACTCAGCCAAAGCACAACCAAAATTTCGTATTTTTGTTCTAACATTTTTTTTCTAAAGCCCAAAATTTTTGTTAAATCCAACTTGTGAGAAGGGAAGATTATTAACCTCTAAAACTATCCTAATGTACACTCTACAATAGTTTCACGGGACGCGTCAAAATTATTCCACATTTTTTTGATGTTTATTCGAATTCCCCGGTCGGATCGTATAAGGCAACCGTGAAAAACTCACTGAACAGTTGACCCATGTATTGGTCTTTGGACTTTGGCCACCATCCTTCCAAGAAACCAATATGTCCACCACAAGTGGTAACTATGATTGCAACAGGTGACGATTTCTCAGCACCACCTATGGGAATAGCATCTTATGGCCAAAATGGATCATCTGCTGCACTGAGACAAAGTAAAGGCCCTAAAATTTTATGTACTTTATTATGTAGATTGACAGCTTGACAATAACTCTCCAGATCAGCATAGTCAAAGTGTTTTGATATGAAATGAGTATCGAATTCTTTCATTGTTTCGCTCGACAAAATTTTCTTCATATCAATTGAAGATTCCTGATGAAACCTCACATTTGTTGAGTGTGGAGCACAAGCTATTTGTCCAATGTCGTACGAATATATTATTAATGAATGATTTTTCTATGCTTGCAGTTCCCTTATGAACATTCCAAGGAACGGATATAATTTTGGCAGCTGTTAGAATTTGACGGGCCTCTTGATTTGGTTGTGCAAATAGCACTAAATTCTGGCCATGCAAAAATTAGGAAAAACGTACAGTTTGTTGTTCACATGATGCACGAACTGGACAAACCTCGCCGATGACATTAGCTGACGACTGCTCTTCGGGGTAAGGAACCGATGATTTCTCGTTTCTTTGTTTGTCGTGCTCGTCGGGGAGAGCTGCAGGTCAATTCCGAGGGATGCACAAAGAATCCAATTGGAAGCCACGAAAAGAAAATTTTTCTTCTTGAGCACCTCTACCTCACGATTTTCCCATTCATCACTCTCGCGAGCACGCCCTATTGACATAGTATCGTAGCAGATTCACGACACGATCTCGACTGGCCTTTTACACGTGGGACTTCTGTGGGTAGCACTTGACTTCCGATTTCACCACAACTTTTAACTTCCTCCCCAGCTGTCAAAACGCAGTTTAGTGACAGCGAGTGATTAAAAGGTCATTTCGGAACCATCGACGTCAATAACGACCTTAGGATCGTTGTCAGTGCTGTAGGGCTGAATTGTTACAGAATGATATTGTAATAATTGTATCCATGCATAAACTGGATACGGTGAAAAATATTTAAAAAATTTTCTAGCAATTGCATGTTAGAATATATCCCAATTTGCACACAAATTAACAAGTTTCAAGGTGAATCTTCACTGTAGATTGAGATGAAAATTTTAAACAAACATTAATAACGTGTTGACGGGGTATGGGACCCGCCACGTTGGCTGGCTCCTTCACTCATGAGCTGGCCATCGGGTGAGCTCACCCCTTTTCTTTGCATTGTAGGTGCTCTTGCAGGGTAGAGTGGCCTTCCGCTTGCGTTTCCTATTTATTGTTATGTTATGTTATTGTTATGTGATTCCATCCTATAAGACTTTGACATAAATTTGAAACATTCATATTTTTCATTTAAAGGAAAAATTATTGCGCATTACGTTTGTGCACCAACATCTTCGTTCACCGAGGCAGCAGTCCATCACTACAGTCCCTTACGGACGTTTATATCCATCCAAATCACTACAAACATAAGGACCTTGTATCATTATACAATGCAGATCAAGAGTATCATTTTGATTTTATAGGAGAAGACGTAAAATTTACAATAACAAAGTTAAGTGAATTTTAATTTCAGACGATTTATTGCCGTTGTACTCATAAAGGCCTACCTCTGTGAGCTTTTCAACTCAAAGGTGTTCAATCGAAAGGAGGGGGAGCTACACATATTTATAGTACATTTTGCCATACCAGTTTCTAAAAGTAATAATCAATCCCTTTCATTTGATACCATACTTGAATACATTTGATATAAAAAAAACTTAAGGATCAATTCAGCATAGTTTTGAAATGTTTGGTTAGTCCCAAATATTTGAGAGATCGCTCCTTCTGACCTTCCGACAAAATTTGTGCTTTCTAACTTCTATTGCTGTGACGCATGGACAGATAAATTGACGGACAGACAAACAAACAAACGTACGGACAGATTGAATACAAAATTAGAAGGTCTTTATAAAAGCCCCAGAAATGATTAAAATCACAGAATCATCATGAACTGTTCGTACAAATGAAATTGCAGTAAATTTACTTCTTCTTCTTCGTTGTAGCACTACAGCTCCTCTCGGGCCTTCGCTTAGAGATAGTTAGGGTATCTTATTTTCATGACCGTATTGATTTTTTCGGAAGTTGGTTTCGTCAGTACCATGCTCCCATGTGCCTGCTCAGCTATGATATGATCTGATTAAATCAGTACATATCACCACTGAGCGAACCCTTAAAGTCTGTCTAAAAAATCCCTTGAACTAAATCACGTTGCTCCCAATGAGATTTGAACCTGGGACCTTCAGCTTATGGGTTCATGCTCTAACCACTAGACCACACAGACAGAATTTACTACCAACAATAAATATTCTTCTTGCCTCAAGCAAGAGCCTCTTAAGTTTCTTATTAAATCGTTTTAAAATATTGTCAGCGTTTAATATGTCAAAATAATAATTTATTTCATAGAAGGTTCATTTTGCATGCTATCTTAATAATTCAACTATTATATTCTAAATTCTTTCATAATAATTATAACCTAACTACAACGTCACTGTTATCTTCAATCCAATCTAGGAAATAAGCAGTTTTTGTGAGAACGCTTGGAACACAGGCAACGCATCCATGATAATTTGTGAACGATAATAAACCATAAACTTTGCCGTTCGTTACAATTGGAGATCCTTCATCGCCACGACATCCTCCTTTTCCTTCAGTAACCTTCAAGCATAAGTTGGATGCATGGACCAATCTGCCATAGAAGTTTTCGCAAGTTTGGAATGACTCGATGTTAACAGTGGAATAGCGAAGTTTGTCAGAAACACCATAGTCGGCATCTAGTTGAAAGAAAATTATTCAACTAATGAGAATAAATGACGGGTATATGTATATGAAAACTTACTGTTTGAAGTGCGTCCCCATCCTGTGACAAAAACAATTGTTCCAGTCATGTCAAAGTTAGCCTCAGAAAAGCTTGGAAGGTTGATTGGCTTAACGTTATCTAAACGAAAAAAAAAATATTATACAGGATTGGAATAGAGAATGTATTTCATTACTATTGAAAGTGATAATTGTTGTAAGGTAAACTAAAGCAATGTCGTATGCTGATGATTTGCCAGTCCACCCAGGATGAGTGAGAACATGTGCCCCAGGAACGCGAACAGTGATGCGACCATCTTCAGTTAAATTACGAAGAGAATGAGCACCCAAAAAGATATCAATTGATGAGGCACTGAAATGAAAATGAATGAGATATAGAATAATCTTTAACAGATAAAAGCTTAAAAGTAAATCCTTAATTTTCTCCAAGTCTTGGCTATATTTATTAACAGTAATAATCTGTCCAAACTCCAGTTTTAAACCTCCGTGTATTTTTTGTTAAAGTGTCTCATACCATCATCATTACAGCGCTCCTGCAGGCAGTTAAAATAACGCAAGGGAATGTTTTTTAGGTTTTAGTTTAAAAAAATTTTACAAAGAAATACTAGTTTTGCGACCTGTTTGTCCGCCTGTTCGTCCGTCAGAGCGTCACAGCAAGTTTCCTCAGAAAATATATATGCTAGAAAACTTAAACTTTGTGAAAATGTCAGAAGTAGTGGTCTCTCAAAAGTTTAGTTCTTACCAAAAATTTCAAAATTTTTAAGGGGGTCCTCCCTTATAACGAAGTAACCTTTAAACATTTTTTTAAAATCAAAGCTAATTGAGTGGTCTTGATTAGAACTTTTGAACCTGAATTTGAAAATTTATTTTGTGTATCACCGGGTCCAGAAGTTGCAAAATGTACCGAAATTTGGTAACCCCACCCTTTCGTTGCGATTGGACACCTTTGAGCCAAAAAATCTGAAAAAATCACGGAGGTGGGCCGTTATGAGTACAAGGGCAACAAATACCTTAAAAATCGAAATTCACTCAGCTTTGTTAATAATATTGGTGAGTCTAAAAAGTATTGAGCCTTTTTTGTTATTTTTCGATTGAATATTTATTTTATTTAAGTACATATTGTCCATTATTATCTATGACTTTTTGCCATTTTTTGGGTAGAGCCATTATCCCACCTGTGTAGAACTTCTGTGGTTTATCGGCAAAAAACTTGGCCAAGTGATTTTGACAGTCCCTTTTTGAAGTGAATTTCTTTTTAATAAGGAAGTTTTGCAGATACCGAAACAAATGATAGTCTGATGGTGCAAGGTCTGGACCATACGGTGGATGCATCAAAACTTCCCAGCTAAACTCTGTCAATTTTTGCCGGGTCATCCAAGATGTGTGTGGTCTGGCATTGTCATGATGGAAGACAACGCTCTTTGTATTGATCAATTCTGGCCGGTTATTTTTTAACTGCTTGTTGCAATCTGGTTAATCGCTGGCAGTACAAAGCAAAATTGAGTGTTTGGCCAGGTTCTAGCACCTCATGATGAGCAATTCCCTAACAACTCCACCATACACACATCATAACCTTATTTGGTGTCAATCCTGGCTTTGAAGTTGTTTGTGATGATTCACCTTTTTTGACCATGATTTTTTTCGAACGGCATTCTCGTATCTTACCCACTTTTTATCGCCCATAATGATTTGCTTCGAAAATGGCTCGATTTCGTTGCGTTTTATTTGCATTTCACAAATGTAAATTCGGTCGATCTAATGTTTTTGTGCTAGCAACCAAACGTCAAGTATCTTTGTGTATCTAGCCTAACGCAAATGGTTCAAAACTGTTTGGTGATGAATATTCAGTTCCTTAGCAATGTCATGGCTGCTTATGTGTCAGTCTTCTTCAATTTTTTGTAAAATTGCATCGACTTTTTCAGTGATTGGTCGACCTGAGCGAGATGCATCTTTGACATCAAAATTTTCAGAACGAAAGCGAACGAACCATCTCTTGGCTGTGGATTTTGATAAAGTATCTCGACCGTAGACACCTCAATTTTTTCACGAGCCTGCGATGCATTCTCACCTTGGTCGTGGTGATATTGTAAAATATAACGAATTTTTTCAGAAATTTCACTCATTTTTAAATGAATACAATTTCTGACATGAATGACGAATTACAAAACAGTCCAGATGAAAATTATAGACTGGAATGTTACCTTTCAAACGCATGTCAGGTTGATTCAATCTGATTAGTACTGCCCGATATATGACAACGAACACCATCTAGTGACATTAAATCCAATAAAATGATTTGTCGATCTACATTTTTGCCTATAAAATCGAAACGGTATCTTTAAACTTCTTTAAAGTCAGCAATCATAGAGATTGGTATAAAAGCCTTGGGCTCGATTTTATGGAAATTCAATTATAATCAAGTCAGTTATAGCTATTTCAATTGTATAGTATTACAACAACGATAACACGTGTTGATGGATGATACATATTTCAAATTGACCTAGGCGCCTTTAGCTTCTTCCAAATTTCATGAAAATTTGAGGAATAGTGTTTCATTTAAACAGCTTCAATCGGCTGAGCATTCAAAAAACTGCTTATGAAGGAACTCTCTATTTTTTGCATAAATTTGAATGATTTCTTAACCAAGTATTGATGAATAATTCAAGTCACCAATTTACGCTATTAGAAAACTTGTTTCGAACCCTAGGGTGGTTACAAAGACCTTCTGGTAGGAGAACTCTCCCACTTACTCAACTTTTTAAAGTATAGTACTGATATCAAACCCAATTAACCCGTACTCATTAGTCCATCTATCTGTAAAAGTCAGCACTTTCTATGGCACCATAGCTCATGGGAGACCTTGGCCTCCAGGTTTAATCTCCTCCAATCAACATGGTTCTGTGACCTCGTTTGCCAGTTGATCGCTCCCAGCAAGAATCTGCTATCAGCTTTTATCGTGTTTCCTTGCTAAACATCTACCTTGTGCTGTAACCTACAATGTTCTTTTGGGGAACCAGTTTTCCTCTGTCCTGCCTGAATGACCTGCTCATTGCAATTTTCGTAACCTTACGTAAGCAGATTCAGGTGGTTCATCAAATAATTCATATGTACAACTCATCGTTGCACCTTAGTCTTCACTCTGTTCTTTGTTTCACAGGGCCATCGATTTTCCAGAGCGCTTTGTGGTCAAATATGACCACATCTTTTTAGGGTTCAATTGTCAAGATCCATGCTTCACTTCCACACAACAGCACAGGTTTGACTAGCGATTATTTTGCCTCTGCGCAGCCCTGGACCTTAGAATGGGAAGTACGAAGTAAAAGGGTTTACTTGTGGCATATATGTATATGGCGTCCAACTTTGTCTTTTTTGGCACTTCTTCTATTCTGGCTGGCTTCAAAGTAGATCATGTTTTCTACACTTTCAGGGTTAAAGCCTCGTTCGGTCAGATTTTGCTCGTCTGTAATGTTCTTACTCGTTTGAGTCATGAATTTAGTTTATGTTTCATCAACTCATAGGCCAATATGGTTTGTTTCAGATTCTGTAATTGTATTTACTGAATTTTATGAAAAGGTACGAAAGGATGGCCTCATTGCTCTTCTGAATTAGTCAACAGTCTTGAATTATTTTTATTCTTCCGGACATAGCATTGAGTTTTGCGTGGCTCTTCACTGATAGTTTTTGAAGTCCATGGTGATTTATAATTATCTTATAGTCGGCCCTGTGAAGTTAGATTACGTGTGGACTTTTTTCAGATTTCAATACCATGGAGGAAACTGCAACTGCATCCCTACTTTGTGTTTGTGTCAATTTAAACATTTTCCTGTTTAATGAACAGCGTTTTATCTTAAAAGAATGTTTTTGAAAAATTAATTCAAGTGGAAATTTTAAAATTCTTACACTGGTATTTAAAGAATTAAATCCAGCCGCAAACAGAAATCCTACAATTTCGATTTTAGACTAATTTTCAGGTCTTTGTTAAAAACATTTTTTCTTGCAAAGACATACTAGTTTTGCGACCTGTCTATCCATCTGTCCGTCCATCTATCTGCCTATCAGTCTGCCTGTCTGTCAGTGCGTCACTTCAAGTCTTCTCAGAAACTATAGAAAGCTGACATTTTGTGAAAAGGCCGGAAGTGGTGGTCTCTCAAAAGTTAAGGTGCTACCAAACATTTCAAATTTTTTTAAGAGGGTCCCCCCTTATAACGAAGTAGCTCTTAAAATGTTTTTTTATCAAAGTTAATCGAGTGGGTTATCAAATGAAAGGTCTTGACTAGAACTCTTAGAATCTGACTTCTAAAAGTTATTTCGTATATAAGGAGGTCCAGGGGGACGCAAAATGTACCGAAATTATGCGTTCCCCCGTTCTGGCAAAAATCACAAAGTGGGGATTTTATGAGTACCAGGGCAACAAATACTTCAGAAATCGAAATTCACTCAAAATTGTTAATATAGTATGATTTGTAGATTTAAAATTCTCGCCCATTTAATTAAACGGTACCTTCAAACAGGAATTCAGTAATTATATAGAATCAGCGAAATTCTATATGTTCACAAAATTTTAGGGAAATCCAATCATAATTAAGTGATGGTATTACAATAAAAATAACACGTATTGATAGATGATACATATTTGAAATCGACCTAAGCACTTTTATTTCTTTCCAATTTTCATGAAAATTTATGGAATCTTCAATCGGCTGAGCATTTAGAATAATTATTTAAGCTGGAACAAAATGGCGATTGCAACGTGCTTATGAAAGAAACTCTGCATCTTTCGCATAAATTTGAACGATTGCCTACCCAAGTATTGGATGAATAATTCAAGTCACCGATTCACGCTGTTAGAAAACTTGTTTCGAACCCTAGGGTGGTTACAAAAACCTTCTCGTAGGAGCACTCTCTTACTTACTCAACTCGTTTTGATTGAGTATTGTTTAAATTTAGAGTGCCATGTGGGCCATTGTGTTTTTGAGTCCTTAAATGTTTTAAAATTTTTCTTTTGGTTTTATAAAATTAATAACGATTGAGTCAATAAAGCCTAGTTGAAATGAATTGAAGTGGGTTCACCTATTTAATCACCAATTGAGCGATATACTCGTATAGTACAATAAGCTGTGCTTATTATTAGGAATATACTTATTAAGACGACTATTTATTCTAACTAATAAGAAGCACAAGACAATGAGTAGTTTAATAATTTTGCTTTGTATTCCTTATTGTCGTGATGATTGGTGCTAAGGGGGTGAGAAAGACGTCTAAGGACGAGATATATTTATAATTCAATAATACCTATGCAAGCGGTCTTGCGTCCGCAGATATCTTAGCGAGGACATAATATTGTCCACTATGCTATGTTTACAAAATCCGCGGCGAGGAATCGCTTATGAAATAGATTATCCTAACTTTCTGCAAAACACAGCAAAAGAAATGAACTCGTTGAATGCTTAATCAAGAGTTGTTCTTATTCAATATTTGCTTTTCTTTACATACCTTAAAACTAAAGTTACAGTTTGCTTATTAACTTAAATCACTTCAACCATACTTTTAAATGATTACTCAATGTCATCACTTTAGTCATCATTTGGAATTAGAAATGCCCCATATTCAATCGTGCATAACAATGCCCCTGCATGCACATAACTCGTATCAAATGACTTTATTAGTTCTTACTCAAAATGACTTATCATTCTGTACTTGTAATCATATGTACATTTGTATAAACATACATATGATATTCGCGTGCCTCATTTGTTAGCGTTGAATTTTATGAGTTGAAATGTGATCTCTTGCATTTGTACGTACATTCATAGCAAGGTCGCTGGATGAAATTAATACTCCGAATGCAATTTTACATTTCTTTTATATGGTGCATATATAATTGTATTAAAATGCATGGAAAGTAATGTAATGTTTATATTAATACTATTCGTGAGGTGCAATATAAGTTCATGTAAATTAAATTTAATAATAAGATTATTTTCTTTTTTGTTTAGATTATTATGAATATGTACTATGGTAGATATGGACAACGCGTGTGGGCCCAGTTGGCAAATGACAAAATTTTTAGCCATACTCGCTTGCTACGTTTGAATATGTTGTCGCTAAAGTGATCCTTGTTTGTGTGGCATACACAAATAAACAACAACACTAAATGTAGCAATAATCCGCTGAAACTCAAAAACTAAGTAACGAAAAACACAAAAAGTGAAAATAAACACGAATAATTTGACATTGTCATTCAGCGACCAATACCTAGATCGCCCTGTCTCGGCTCGATCAGCTTCAACGAATCTAGCAAATGAGTATCTCCATTGGAATTGTTGG
Organism: Odontomyia ornata; assembly: GCA_963969285.1. Classification (NCBI taxonomy): domain Eukaryota; kingdom Metazoa; phylum Arthropoda; class Insecta; order Diptera; family Stratiomyidae; genus Odontomyia; species Odontomyia ornata. The sequence continues at coordinate 224,202,090 of OZ017741.1, forward strand.
TCTCGTGAACTCAAATGCGGAGGATATTTTATCTTCTTATCGGTGGCCTGTCGATATATGTGATATATGACTGGGACGCCGTCAGAATCAAAAACATATCGATTCATGTCCAAATACACGAATGCTTCTGGAGGAATGAAGCCAGTAGCGAGGCAAGTCGCTATATACCCGTCTGTAGGATGGAACGGCTGTGAAATCCAAGGGTTTTCACTCACAGTCACAGATCTTGCGATATGATTCCGAAGAAGTTTCAATATGAAAATATCGAGTCTAGTCACTTGAGCAGTTTGATAAATTCTTCTATTCGATATATAATGTTTACAATCCGTCTCAGGCTTTCTGTACAAACCAATACATGCACGAAGACATTTCCTTTCGAAAACTCTAAATTTTTCCATAGTACTAGCACTCTGGTTGCACCAGGTCTGACATCCATATGTCAAAACTGGTCTAACCAGTGTCTTGTAACAGATAATTTTGACCTTTTGATCGATGTATCTGGAATGAAAGAGCTTTCGACGGGCCATGACTACTTTAAAGGCCTTACTGAGCATGATTTTCACATGTTCAGTATAGTACAGATACTGATCGAGATAAACACCGAGGTATCGAACACAGGATTTATGTGGAACCCGTTCAAGACTACCCTCACCAGCCATGATGTGGAAATCTTTCCAGTTACGTTTCAGGTCTTGACTGACCCCCTGCAGCGTTGTCCGAAACAAGATTGTTTCACACTTCTGCGCATTGATTTTCATTCGCCAATTGTCAGTGTACAGCTGTACATCATTGAACATTTTTTGGAGATTGCTCTGAACTATTGTAGCTTTTCGGTCTGCCGTATAGATGATCAGATCATCAGCAAACGCTACCAATGATCGCGTTGGCGAGACGTTAAAATCAAAGCCGTTCAATAGCTTGAGAATGAAGATTGAGAAGAGCAGAGGCGCAGTAACTGTTCCCTGCTGTAGACCATTCAAGACCTTGAACTCGCGCATTGTTGTCAGATTTCCATCAGTTACAACAAACGATTTCCCGTATAACATATTACACATCATGGCGACAAGGTGTCTGGGGAACTTGTCCTGAAGGAGTTTAAAAATTAGTCCATCTAACCATACCGTATCAAAGGCTTTCTCCATATCAATGAGACATGCTCCAACACATTGTCTATCATTTAGTTTCCAACAGATGTCTGAGGTTACTTTCGTTATTGCATGTGTGGTCGAATGCCTGGCACGAAAACCAAATTGGCAATTCGGCATCAACTCATTTTCCTCAATGTGGGCGTTTAATGCTCTGTTGAGTATCACTTCAAACACCTTGCTGATGTTAGGCAGCAAGCTGATTGGACGATAGCTTTTGGGGCATGAAGATTCTTTTCCTTTCTTCAAGATCGGAAATACCTTAGCCTTTTTCCACTCATTTGGGAAATATGAATTGCTCAACATATTGTTGAACAATATGTAATAGTTCCTAATAGCAACCTCAGGCAAATGTCGGAGAACTACATTTAGAATACCATCAGTACCACATGATTTCTTGTTGTTTATCTTGCGAAATATGAAACACAAGTCTTCATAGCTGACAAAATAATCAATAAGATTCAAGTTCGGTATGATGTCAGATGTTAATGTTTCATTGAAATGAAGAATTGATTGGCCGTTCAGGCTTGATTTGAAGTCGGAAACTTTTGCTTCAACGACCTCTGAAAAAATTTCGTTCCCTCTCTCAGGGTTTGGTAGATGAACCAATTCAAAATGTGTTCCAATCAGGGCAAGTTTATCCAATCCTTCACAAATAATCCTGTTTCCATTTCTATCCGGAGTCGTACTATCAATTTCGATACCAGCCCTATCGAGAAGATTTATCTCATCACTAGTGACTTCAAGATTCGATACCTTCACTCGAGACTTCTTGCGGAATATGCTATTCACTTTCGTGAACACGCCGTCTGGGTCCTGTGGGCTAATACCCCTCAATTTTTTCACCCATTGATTGCTGACCTCACTCCTGAAGTATGACCGGATTAAGTTCCGGACATTCCTCAGATGTAATTTCAACAAAGCCAACGAGGAATGGTTATAGTCCAAAAATCGTCGATAAATATTGTTGACGCGTGTGAAGAGGAGGCTTTTCAATCTTTTCAACCTTGCGATGGTTGGTGTTTCATATCGTTCCATATTGTTTCAATGTTTAATCTTTGGAACTACTTTCTCAATCGTTTCCAACGTCAGCTTCTCTAACTTCGACAAATAGACATCTATTTCATCGTTAGTTAGATTCCTGTCATTCGGAACCATTGAGCAAGAGTTGCCACCATCAGAAGGGGGACAGTGCTTCTGGTACTCCCGATTAAACTTCTTTTGAAACTTTCCCCAGTCTGTTTTTTTGAAATTCAACCGATGATTTTCATGTTGAACTGGAATGAGGAAGAAATCATCCCTGTGATGATTGATTTCCCTTACGATTGCGTTATGGTCGCTATCATAAGGAAGCACCTGGAGTTTCCGTTGAGGACTATTAAAGCTGAATTCAAGTCTTGCGTCAGCAATGCAAAGGTCCAAATATGAATTTGTCCTAGAGTATGTTGGGAGCTCCGACCCATATGGATTGCACCTGTATTCAATTTGGTTCTCTGTTATCCACGATTTCAGGAATACACCTCTTGGATTATTGGTGGCGTTCAGCCATGATGTACGCTTGGCGTTCAGGTCACCAGCAAAAATATAATAGTTATGCAGCCTGTTCAATTCGAGTATTTCGAACAAGGAATTGAGCTCCTCCTTGAGCTTGAGAGCAGTTCCACCAGTTGCATAGGCAGAGATAACGAAGAGGTTATCCCCACCTGGCAGTGAGATTTTGATAACGGACACTTCAAGAGATTCAATGCTTTTGAATTCGACTTTTTCAATATTTTGGAAACGATAGGGTCTTCGAACCTCCCCCATCACCTGTCACCCTATCGTTTCTTACGAGCTCAAAATCCTTGAATCTCATGAAGTGCCATGAACTGAGGTGGGTTTCGGTGAGAAGCACGATGTCAGGCTTTTGTCTGGCAATGAATTCAAGGAGATAATCACACCGATGTATAGTAACAATGGAGTTGACGTTGATCGAGATGAGATGAATCCTATCCATGGGAATGTGGCTGGATGACAAATTATTTTGAGGCATTTGAAAGCCCTAAACGCTGAAAAACAATGTTAATTTTCGAATCTTGTTTATCGATTCGCTCCGATAAGGAATTTAGTTGCTGATAAATTTTAAGGAGCAGCTCATTATTGCGACTTACATTATTTATTTTATTTACATTGTCTGCTGGTCCTCTCGCAGCAAGTGCAAATGACACCCCGGGCTTGACGAAGTTGGTAGGTATCACACTGCGGTGTGCTTGACTTTGTTTCGGAGTGACTTTACTCTTTGCATCTTGATACCGGGGGCATCCTCGATATGATGCTGGATGACCAAAGGCACCGCAGTTCACACAATATAGTTTTTCTTTTGGCTCCGCCTGAGCCAATTCGCACTCGCCGGGAGCATGAATGTCTTTGCATTTCACACACCTATATTTCATGGTGCAATTGGCAGCCGAATGCCCGAATCTTTGAAACCTGTAGCACTGGTTGACCTCACTTTTCTGGAGGCATTCCCACTTCACCACGCGGAAGTTCAAGTACCGTATTTTCTGCAGGGCACTCGAACTACTTTTGCTGGAAATCTGGACTAAGTAGTGAGGCAAGTTTTTGCGCTCCACAATCGATCTTCTCGTTGCAAAGTTTTTGACTGTAATAAATTGTATTTCTGGTGCAGCTTCTTGGAGCACCTGGAGGAGATCGACTGTGTCCCCACCACAGTCCAGACCCTTCAATAAAAACGTTTGGTTCTTTTCGCTTTTCGGGGTGTGCGTGAAATGCGGAACATCTCCAGAATTTAAGGCACTTTTTGTTGCCTGGAAATCAACCAGCGACTTAGTCCTTATTGTCAATTTATCGGCATGGACTCTTTTTATCTGAAAATCTTTCAGTTTATTTTCGGTTGCCAAAAGCCGAACCATATCTTTGCCCGTTTGCCCAAACACATTGATTGGTGGGACTTTTTCTTTTTTTTCATCAATCTTAACGGACGGACCAGCAGACGGACCAGCAGACAAACCTTTTGGTTTTTTCTCCCGATTTTTCATTTTAAGATATTCAATGAAATCATCATCTAATTTTGGCGTTTTACCTGTATCCTCTTCAATGTTCATCGTTTCTTCAAGACCAGCTAGCGCTGCATAATAATTTCTGCTTTCGTTTGCGCCTCCTGCGCTGAGGACGTCCTCTTGATTAGTTTCTTCCTGTGGCTTTTTAATTTTCTTGCCTTCAGTTTTTGAGTTTGCTTGTCGGCCTTTCTTGGTTTCGTTATCCTTGTTGAACGTTAACGTTTCAACAAGTGCTTCTAACGATTTAACTCAAAGCTTGAGTTCTTCATTTCCTTTTTCGAATTTTTCAGCTTTCTCTTTTTCTTGGATCAGCTGTTCGATCTCGATAACCGATAGGATTGTCGGGTTTTGTTCTTGATTCTCGTATTTTCTTTTAAGTTTTTTTCCCCCATCATCATTGGCGATGGGCATGGTCCTTCTAATTGATGGCTGAAGCCATCGGGCTCCTCCATCTCGTTGCTTTCGCAGCGAGACTAGAGGGAATGTTCTCAGACCGGGACTTCCCTTGAACGTATTTCCACTTTTGATATTTCTTCAGGAAATGAATTTCAGGTATTCGATAAATGCTTGAATAATTCGACGGTGATGGTTTTCCCAATAAAATCAAAATTTGCTTTTGACTGGCTCGTAAAAAAATATTGCAATTGTTTGAAACTGACTTTTGCGAAAAATTAATTAATTTTTAAAATTAATGACAGGCGCGATTAAAAACACGTCTACACGCAACGAGTGCTAGACGTAGAATCGAATGCACCAGAAAACACCAATCAAATGCTTGTTATCAGCTGATTCTCAAATGGGTGCTTTCTATGCGGGGTGCGGGGCGATGATGACCTTTGTGAATACCGAAGTTTATTAAATTTTCTTGTTTACATGCATAAATAACGTTCTCTTTCAAAAGGGAAAACAAAAACTAAAGAAGAAATTTTACAGATAGGTAAATGCAAAGCAAATGAGATATGTGTTGAAAAAATTAAAAACCGTGTAATTGTTGCAGACATTGGTGTATAGTTTTCTCCAAATGTGTTGAATTACCAATATCCGCCGAGTTTGGTGTGTCATTATGACTTATTGCATTTCACATTTTTAAAAACAAAGCATACTCAGTAAAACGTACCAACGTTATACACGCAATACCATTTTTCACACTTAAGAGTTTAAAACGCATCAGGTATAGTCATCTTAAACGTCCTATATTGTAAACTGTGTTAAATCCCATTGAATTAATGACTGAAATAGCACGTTAGATTTAAAGTTGGGAAACCTTAAAATAAAAATAAAGAACATAACATACCTATAAATTCAGTCTACGAACACAACTAACCTAATTTTAAATTTGAAGTTTTCAACTGTGTAATCAGTTATTGGTTGAATAATTAGTTGCATCTACTAGCAATGGAATAAAATTTGTTGAAAGCAATGATTTTTGTAAGAAATTAAAAATTAAAGAACTAAATTTATATTTGGGATATATTATATTCATCATCATCTTGAAAGCTGAGGACTTTTTGTTGAAACAATTAAAACGAACCCGCCTGACGCCATGTTTGATAAAATGGCATCAAAGTCCTTTGGAAGCACATTCGCGCCAAAAATTTACTTATTTATTAAGGGATTTTCAATAGACACACCCGTAAATTTTTGGATGGTTTGTCATCAAAATGTTAGCGAACGATTAAATTTTCATCATAGAGAAGTTAACAACCGAGATTTCAAGTCAAAAGCTGCAACTGTAAGAGTATTTATTTCAACTTATGGTCATAACATAGTAACCATTCCACTAGAGAAGTTGCCTATGTTACAGTTGATTAATCTGAGCTATCGAATTCACTGTAGAATAGCTCTGTGCTATTAAGAACACTCGCCTGTCAATGTACTAAAAATATAACAGTCGTAAGATTCTGAGTTCAAATTGAGCCACATCCATCGATTTTACAACGTTTACGGGAATTAGGAACTTCTCAATTGCATTGTGGTTTAGCAAGATTCAAATAGCTAAAGAATTGAAGCTTCTGCATGCATTTAAGTCCAAATCTTCTCCGAGTGGACACTGCAAAATTTAGAAGAAAATATTGAGTTCTATCAAAAATTCATCTTCAGCCATGAAGCTCAGTTTTCGAATATTGACTACATTGATGAGTAAAATATGCATCGTTTGATAAAAAACAAATCCTGCTTAAAATGTCTCCATCATATGCGCAAAGTGAAATGGTTGCTGTTATATTAATCGAGGTCGCTACCGTGCCGTGTTGGATGACTATTTTTGGCCAGCAATTGATGAACTTGATATCATTGTCTAAGGATATCATTGTTTCAACATTTCAGTATCACATACTTGTAGCAGACAGCTTGCCAAAGAATTGATCGCTATTGATCAGGAAGTTGCGAAATTGTGCAATCTTATCGTGGTGCACTTAGATTTCAACCCAGCTCGTGCAATTCGAAGCCGTTGATTTTTGTTATAGACCCTCGTTAAGCTTAGGGTTTATGCTAATAAATCAACAATATAAGAGGAATATGTTGGATGACGCTGAATTGAATTTATTTTTTTAAGCCGTTAAATGTCAATAAACAAAATTTTTATTTTGAATTTGTGCATATTTTACTTGAAACAGTATAAAATTTAATTGCTGAAAATTTCTAAACTATTACGTTTTATGTGAAACTTAACTTGGAGTGATGCAATTATTTAAAATAAATTTTTATTGCAAAATAGCAGGAAAGTATACACTAAAGTGTTTTATTCCAATATTTATAAAATAGCACTTTTTAAGGTTTATGGAAATGGTTTGGTAAATATCGAAAAAATATTTTTTTTTAAATTTTAGAGACACTACCTAAACATCTGAGTGCGATGTTAGCTACTCATGTGTGAAAACGGTTATTTTCCATATTCTCCAAGTAAATTTTGAAACAAAACTTGCATCTGAATTTAATATGTTTATAAAATGTGCTGAAAGTTTCAATAAATTATATTCATTGCTGAGAAATTTCTGAAAATCACTAAATATACGTAGTCGTTAAGGTATTTCTTCCTTAGAAGAACCCAGGATCAAATTTCAAAAAGAATTCATTATAGCAAACACACTCGCGTAACATATGTATTAATTTTCAGCTCGATGTCTCAATTATTTTATGCTTTATTCAAAAACAGAATCCATGCATCCTCATTAAAAATCCAATATTTACTATGCTAAAATTATAACTTGACTCTTATTATAAAAGTGTAAAATTGTTTGATTCAGACGTAGCAGTATAAGGAAGATGAACAATCCATTTTTCGCATGATCATTACAGTCAAGCAAAGTACGTTCGAGGAGAACTTATGTTACATAGAGGACCATATATTATAATATGCGTTGAATAATATAGCCTTGACACGTTTCCATCAAAGAACGCACATCAAATTTGTAAAAAGGCTCATTTGACTACTTGAAAGAATGTACAAAAGGACTACGCAAATTTAACATGGTATACGGTGTTGATTTAACGCTTTCGGGATTTTCAGTGGGGTGGTCAGGAGAAAAACATATAATAATAATGTCTTTTCCCACACTCTTGTTTTTGTAACTATGTTCTTAGTCAATCGATTTTCATTCAACCTTCTTTAATAATATACAAGTTAGGACGTATGCGTTTGTGTTAAAAATAAACAATAAATTAAGAGTTCATTTACTGTGACTTCAAAACTCCAACTAGAGCAGGTTGTATGTACCGTGACTTAAATTTATTGTCAATTTTACTAACTTCGACGACCGTTTTTGATGGCATGCCCGGAGCATCTTTTTAGAGAAGAGCTTCATCTAAATTTGGATTAAATTTCTAGTTACGAGGATTCATTTGTTCTAATCCATGTCGGGTAAATACTAACATCAAAGATGCACATGTTATTGAAAATCTCTTATAGAGATTTGTTTGATGTGAATTTCTATCTGAGACTTCATCTTTAGCAACTGCGTTGATCACAGCACCTAGAATACAAGCTATTTTCAAAAAATCTTTACAAAAAACCCTGATAAATTTTAGCGTCTCCTATGTATTTCATTAAACGAATCTCAACGTTTTCTGCCTCATTTAATGCTCATTTGTATTTATTCAGCGATTACTCGCTCTTCTCTTTGAGCTCTTGGACAGTTTTATTCAACAATTTTACTACTGCTGTAAACTTTCTCTAATTTTCATTGAGTTCTACTTCCTGTTGAATGGATTTTTTTTTCGTTTTACCAGTTGAATAGTTTCTTGAAACTATTGAGGGTTTGTTTTAATCTTGTGCTTAATCTACTGCCTTGACGAGAACTAGGTAAAACGAAGCGCGTTGCATACTAGCCAAACTTGAGTGCTAATTTCGACATACTAGTCTGTCAGGTGCTTTTGGTTTCTACCAAACATTCCTTGAAATATAGAATCTGCCAAGTTGCATCCCTAGTTCTAATTATTGTGGACCCAAGTCCAAAATAATTCTGGTCCAAATGCATCTTATTTCGATAATTTTTGTTGACTAATTTAAATATTGTTTCTTTAAAACACTAACGAGATATTGGGCACCGCTATAGAATTAATCATACTAGCTGCACATGGTGAACAGTCCAATCTTGAAGCAACCTGATGAGCTTTGGCTCGAGGATAACCTCAACCTCTCTATCCTTAGAGTCAAAAAGTCCAGGGAGGGTACGAATTGTGGTAAAATTCATGTTTTGCCCAACTCTATGGTCACCATATTCACACTAGTGTACTGGCTAAAGCCGCACGCTGTTGAACATTGTACAGTTGCACGGACGAGACTTGTTTTCTTCGTAACCTCAGCACTAAAATAGTATGTCTGAAAAAATCGATCACAAAGCAGCTTCTACGACCATAAGGCAGAATCGAATATTAATATTCTGAATTCTCAATGTCCTTGCTCTGGTGGAGCTCAAGTCTCAGTCAACACCCATTTCATCGGTGAAACTGAATGAAATGAATGAATGATAATTTATTGTTTCCTTTATCCGATTTTTAGTTCAATGCCGAAGTTAATGAAATCTTCCGAATGAGAGCCGTTCCCACAATTGAGTTCCTGTATTCAAGTCAGAAAATCCTTACACCAAAATTCAATGACAGCACCAGGAAGCTATTGTTGTCACAACTTAATTTTCTATATGGCTCATTCCTCGATTCAATATCTCCAACCAAAGAAATATAAATAAATGGACGACCAACGAAAATCTGTGCACTCGTCCACGTGGGAAGCAAATTTAACAGATAAATACTTTACGCCCTCGAAACTATATGATTCCCTCTACTTCTCCTTTGTTTCCCGAGAAGTTTTTCACTTTCCCCAGTCACACCCACATGAAGCTATAAAATTTCGTTTGACGTGGACACGATCGCGCCTTCGTTATCATTTGTTGAACAGTTTGATTACAACACAACAAACATTCTCTCACAATACCGCAAATGTAGAGGTTAGAAAATTCGTGCGTCAAAGCTGATGAAAATTCGTAACTTTTGAATAAAAACGTAAACTAAAGTAACGATTTCGTACACGCGATCTTCAAAATCAAAAACTTTATAAACGTGAAAGTGCTTCGGAGTGAAGTTAAGTGCAAAAACAAAAACATATCTATGTCTTACTAACTCAAACCTCAACTTCACACAAGTTTAGCGAAGGGTGCTAATTGCTTCGGCTCTCGCGACCGGTTGCGAATCCAATACTCTCTATATCTATGTCTCCAACATAAAGAACAATAGAATAAATGCGCTGAAACGTGACTGCTAATTCTTATAGCGGGTTGATAGGAATTAATTGATTTATTCGTTCATCACTACACGTACATTTTAAACTTCTGCATTCATAATTGTGGAAAAGAATGATCTCTAAAATCAGGAAAGTTTAATAAATATATACAAGTGCGATGAATATGGCTCACGAAAAATATCGGTATGAAACCGTATTTTAGATAGTCAAATAATTTTTTTTCTAGTGACGAAAATATATTTTAGTATTTGTAGAAACTTATATTGAAAATATTAAATTTTATTTTCTTATCTACACCTAAGTATATACAATAATTCTTCAACCTTACATCCAAATGAAACTCATATAAAAACAACTATAGAACTAGTAGAGCTTTCGCAATTCTTTATTTCATAAGCTTTGAAAGCTTGAATAAGATCAAAAAGTTTCCTCATGTAGGATTTAACTTTTTGAGTAAGGGCTGTTGCTTTAAAAGTTTTGTTTAGAATCTTCTTTGATTTCAACTTTTTCTGAGTTAAATAAACCCGAATCCGGAAAATCATTTTATATGAAGTCTATCATTTCCGTCAAGTTGATTAAGGACCGCTCAATATGTTCTGAAAAGCCGTAGGGACTTTCTTCTTGAGTGAGCGAATGCGTTTCATCTCCTTTAATACACGTAAAGTATATTATTTAAAGCTGACGATAATATGAAGTACATATTTTATTTTCCTTTTGTAGCGCTGGTGTCCTTCATTTGTATTATGGTTTTAGAATTGGTCTCATTATTTCTAGACACTATTATCAATTGATGATACTCTATCAACGTGGCATTATATAGATCAATTCGTAGAATATTTACATATTTTCAGCGTTTAATTTTCTTGAAGGGACACATAATTTTTTTTTTCTTGCAACGCCATCGGATCTTTGTTTGGTTGTGTGCTTACACAATAAAGCAAGGACCGACGGCTTTTCAAGAAAAAAAGAGTATTGGCCTGCGGATATTGTCGTCCATAGTCAAAGTCTCAGTATGCAAAAATCTACTCACAAAATATTCAGATATTTAGACAAGGATCTTTTCAAATCGAAATTTCAACAGTTGCTAACAAACCGAAAAACTGAAAACCATATGGAGCTCAAAAACATGATTATAGAGTCCAAGCATGATTCTACCATTGAGAAAAAGATCAGATGTCGACAACATACATGGATAACAAAGAAAGTTATTGAGGCTAGCACTAACAAAAGGAAGGCTTATAAAAAATACAAAAAGAACGACGAAGATCAAGCACTTAAACACCTGTATAACCAAGCTCTAAAAGAATCAAAACGTCTCATAAAAGAAGCTCAATTTTCATATTACTCCAGAAGATTTGAAACAGTGGCGGACAACTCACACGAAATATGAAAAATAATAAATTAAGTAAAAGATAATTCGTCACCCTGGATCATGTCATTTAACTGAATTTTTTGGCATGGACTCTAACAATGTAGCACGCCCCTGTGGTACAGCTAACTCGCTTGGAGAAAAGTGAACTAGCTATTTTAATATCATAAATAGCCCACCTAAGTCCATCTTTCACATTCATCAAACGGTTAAAAGAGAAGTATTAAATACAATCGAAAATTTGAAGAAAAATGCAGCACCACGTATTGACAACATCGCCACACATGAAATTATTCTAGTCAAAGAGGAGATAGCTGAACCACTGGCAAATTTTATAAACGAGCATATTCGAAATGCAACATTTCTGGACGAAGAGAAACTGGCAAAAATAATTTCAATATTCATCTGGACCCGAATAATTACCGCCCTTTTGCACTTTTGACAGCGTTTAGTAAAGTATTCGAAAAACTTGTAAATAATCGTTTAAAATCTTTCTTAATGGACAATCCCATCATAAATTCGAAGCATTTCGGCTTTCAAAAGAACAAGAGAACTTTCGATGCGTTACTTTCTGTCTCACGTTATATCAATGAAAGTCTTGATGAAGGAGATTATGTCATTGCAATTACAGTGGACCTGAAGAAAGCTTTTGATACGGTTGATCATGACCTGTTACTTCAAAAAATTGAACCGTGTGGTATACAAGGAAAACCGAAACAGCTTTTTAAAAGTTATTTGGAGAGAAGATTCCAAAGAACATCAGTTAATAATGTCTTGAGCAATTTAACGCCAATGAAATCGGGTGTTCTTCAAGGATCGATACTTTGACCAACCTTGTTTTTGCTACACACCAATAATTTGAATATATGTGAACTGTAAGCTCCCCACACATTATATGCTGATGATACTGTACTTCTTTATTCAGGGCATGATAAATTTGCCATGGAGAATATCTTCAACCAGGATCTAGATAAATATCGTTCATGGCTTATCGAAAATAAGCTAGCATTGAATGCTGCAAAAACAAAATACATGATTTTTAAACAGAAGAATAAGGAAGACATAGAAGTTGACCTAAAAATTAACGGCGAAAACTTGCAAAGAGTGTTTGAAATTAAATATCTCGGTCTTAACGTAGATCACCGTTTGACATGGTTGCCACACATGGAGGTTTTCCAATGCATATAAAGAAACTTGTATTAAATGCATTTGTACTGGCAAAGCTACATTATGCGGTGGTCATTTGGAGATAATCGTCAAACCAAAACCTTAATATGACGTCCAGAATACTAGCTAAGCCAATAAAAATATTCTAGACCTTCCGATTCTCACTCCAACAAGACTAGTGTATCAATGGACCAATGTACTCAACTTCAGTCAAATCATTACTATGAGGAAAGCTAAGTTTATCTTCAAATGTCTAAATTCCAGTGAATCAGAGCGAAGCCCCTTTATGAAAGTATCACAAATAAATCCATATAATTTAAGAAATGCCAACAATTTTGTAATACCTCACGCCAGAACTGATCGACGAAAGAACGATGCAACGAATCATGCTCTGCGTATATACAACAATCTTCCAGAAACAGTGAAAAACGTAAACTCATTATTGGTTTTTAAGAAAAGACTTAAGGAACATCTAATAAATTCAAATTAATGATAAGTCCGGAGGATTGAAAATGCAGCATCTTAGGGTATTTTAGACCCTAACGTTAGGGTATTTTAGACCCTAACGTCTATACATACAGACAGCTAGTTTTTATAAACTCAGAGTTTTTTTTAACTGTGTCGTATTATATTATTTTTTTATCTCTGAGAACTGTTCACGAATCGGACTATACTAACAGGAAAGGAGTACTTCACAGCATTTGGTGTGCCCCTTATACCGATGTTTTTGCATTGCCTGGAGGCACATGTAAGAATTGACGACGTGTGAAGTGCAGATCGCACGAGCGTTGGGCGACGATGAAAGAGTGATGGAGAGAGTGGTAGGGAATGGAGGTATTTAAAAAAAAATCAAATAAACAAAATAATGGACATTGAATTGTTTTAGATTTGCATGAAGTACTTTAATTTATTGTTTAAGTGAAAGACTTAATTTGGAATTGAAGTCTCCTTTTTTTTAATTGCTTCAAATAACAGAAAATATGGAGGGTTAAAATTTATCGATTTGAGATACACCCCTAGAAAATAACTCATCTTCATTCATGTGTGACTGATTTGCTTTCTACGAACAAGATTTCAAAATAACTGATATGAATCGTTGGTTCGACTTTGCCAACAAAGCTAGCGTATCACGGCATAACGAGCTATCAGTAAGTGCAACGAGCGCTTAAGAATGGGCAATCAAATCGTGATTCTTCAAACTGGGTGCTTCTTAAACTATATAAAAAATGCAAAGCTGCTGTTCTTACTATGAAGACATCAACTAACGCAAATAAATTTAATGTATAATCTCAGAAGGAGGTTTCGATTAACGTCACAGTAATATCTTAGCCAAAATTACCTGGTCTCCGTTGAAAAATTCATTTTATATATTAAATATATGACCCGTCATCGTTCTAGCACAACAGCTCATCACAGGCCTTAACTTCATACAGATAGCGCCTCCAGTTGATTTGGTTCATTGACCATATTCTCCAATTTCCGTGATCGAGAAGCAATGCACTGTTTTTGTCAAAAGAGTCGGTCGTCTATTTCCTTGGATTTTCCAGTGGTCTCCGTTTCTAAATTTTTCCAACGAATATCTTTTTAGGTAGCCATACATAACACGTGTCAAGCTCATTGTGTTCAAATAGAGGAAAACCGAGTAATATGCCTGCCCTTTTTTAAAGGCGTATTGATTAAATATTCCGAGAATTTATTTTTGGAAACAATTTATAGCTTTTTGAACTAAACTGCAGATAAGAGATTCTGACAGACTTCCAGGAAAAGAGTGAAAAATTAATTTCATTTAACCGGTTAATTTCATTTCAACCGGCTGGCTCCCATCTTATCAGACACATCACTGAACAGAAGTAACGAACTCTGGATGGAAGTGAAAACGGCTATTAAGACCGTGGCAGAACAGATAATTAGACATCAAGCTTAAAGCAAGGGAAATACTAAGCGACACATGGAGAAGTATCGAAGTAAGTCCAGCGAGCAACAACACAATGCATGCATACAAATTAGTTAAAAGCTTTAAACGTGGTTATCAGCCCAAAACCTTGCTCTAGCGTGATATCATTGGCGATATCATCGCTGAAACCAAAATTAAGGAAGGATGGGCATCATATTTCAAGAATTTCCTTAATCCTCCATACAGCTCCAAAAATTGGAGCCTATACATGTTTCAGGAGAGATTCCATTGGCCCTACTTACTCTGGATGAAGTTTGTTTCACCATCATAGCCCAAAAGATTAATAAAGCGCTGGACATCGATGTGATTCCAGTGGAGCTCATTAAATATGGTGGAAGCAGTACTTAGAAAGCTATTCACAAAATCATCCAGCATATTTGGGAACAAAGACATATGTCAAACGTGTAGAGCTAACCAATTTTATTCCATATCCACAAAAAAAGTGACAAGTTACAGTACAAATATTATAGAGGCATATCAATACTTTGTACGGCGTATAACATTTTTCCAAAGATCTTAGAAAATAAAATCAGAGCGTACGCCAACAATATTATTGAGGAGTCTCAAGGTAGTTTTAGAGCAGGTAAATTTGCACAAAACCAATTGTTCACTGTCAAGCAAGTACTTGTGAAATGCTGAGAGCTTAACAGACGAACGCCCAATTTTCGTTGAATTTAAGCAAACTAACGATATCATTGGTCAAAACCTGCTATACCAAATAATGCTTTGCTTGGGTATCCCATCTAAATTAGTCCGTCTTACCAAAATGAATATGACATCAACATCTCTCCAAGTGCGCATTAATAACCAAATCACCAATGCCTTTGACACAAATATCGGACTAAAGCAAGGAAATGGGCTGGCCCATCGCTATTTGATTTGGCTCTTGAATACGTCATAAGAAAGATACCTGTCGATACAAGAGGTACATTACTATACAAGTCAAAGCCAAGTGGCAACCTATGCGGCCAATAGAACTTTTCCTGCAACTCGATGGCAAAACAAAGCTATTAGGACTACAATTCAATGAAAATAGAACAAAGCCCATAATGCAGTCAAGAAAAAATACTCCAAATGCTCAAAATATTACACTTGGGGAATACAATTTCGAAAATATGTTCAAATTGGTGTGTTAGGCACCAAAATAATGAGAACTGCAAATGGAAGAGATGAAATACGCCGAAGAATTAAGCTTGCAAATAAAATATTTTATTCAGTTTTGTTGATCTTGGAGACCAGCTGCATGTATGGGAAAATAAAGCTTCAAGTATACAAACTCGTGATAAGACTTGTGACTTGCTATGAGTATGAAACAGGGACCCTAATCCAAGCCTTCGCCAAAATATTCAACGCCTTTGAAAAACGGGTCATGAGACGACTAATTGGAGTGAAACTAAATGGGAACCAATGGTAAATTCGATACAATTATGAGCTATATGAAATTTTTGATGAGCTGTAGATCTCAAGGATTGTAAGGCTGCGGAAGCTATATTGGGGTGGCCATACAAATCTTATGAATGAACAACGGATACGCAAAAACGTATTCGTTGGAAGGGCTGAAAGCCGGAGACCGGTGGAGAAACCGAGGAAACGCTGCTCTGACTCCGTAGATCCAAACAATCCATCGCTGCTCGGATTTCAAAATTGGAAGACGGCCTCAAGGGGCCGAGATGGTTGGAGGCACTTGTTGCAGGAAGTGGCTGCAGTGCTACAGAGAAGATTATGACCTAGTTAAATAATATCCAAAATTTTCATGGCTGATCAATTTAGTAAGTAGTCATCTTGACATCGAATTTCATTGAATTTAAGGGTGTACTTTCAATTTTTTTCAAGAAAAAAGTGTAGCCAATTTTGATTTCTGAGCTTTTTGCTGTCTTTGTACTCAGAAAGGTCTATCTACCCGATTTTTTCAGTTATTTCAGTCGACTAGTGTCCAATTGCGAGGTAGGGGACACCATTTTTCATCTTCTTTCGCATCGCCTATTGTCGATGTTGTGACTTTCTCATTAAAACTTTTTATTTGACATTCTACGGGTGAAAAAAATATGATGGAGTCATAACCCTTATATGAGGAGACTCCCCTGAAAATACTTTGAAATTTTTTTCGACCATCAAATTTTCATTAACCAAAAAATTGTAGCTCTTCACATGATATGACGCTTTTGGCTTCTCTTGTTCTTGAGAAAACTTGCTGTAATGCACTGATGGACAGAAAGATACTGATTTTGATAGGGTGCTGTGAATTTTTTTTTTCGAAAATCCTGAAGAGCAATCTCAACGGTTGACTAGCTAGCAAAATGAGCCTTAAATAGAAATGAGTTTCTGAAAATAGAAGTACCGATGAAACTGAAGGGACATAAGAAAGATGGGTACAATCAACGTGCCAGTCAAAATGATAAAAACAAATTTAACACAACCTTGGAAAGACTAGGATATGGCAAAAAAAGTGAAGAATGTGCCTGGCTCCTAGATTGTGCAAGTCCTCTTGCACCAAGCAAATAAACTAGGGCAAACTATTACACTTAAGTACATATTTTTCATATGAAGAAAAACATTTTAGGGGAAGTTCATGCATGACTGCAGGCAACTTACAATAGAATGCACTGGACGAATTGTCATTAAAACTTAGATGAATTAACAAAGCTACTAAAGGAACCAGTGGAGCAGAAGGCTACAGTCTCCAGAGAGAGCTTCCCAATTTCACTGCAAAGATCATTGCACAGCCTTTCCCATCTTTTGCAAATAAAAAGTATGTGACAGATATCATCCACTCCTCCCCTGCAAACACCACTTTGGAGACCGTGATTTATTGACCTTGTGCAGGTAAGACTGGAAACATCCATGCGTTAGACAGAAGTCAGTTTCACTGTGCACTTGAGTAAACTTCGGCCTCAAATCAGGCGAGCAGTCCATCTTCCCCTGGGATTGGTCTTCCAGGACTGTTGTCAATCTCAATGGAGGTACTGTCTCTGCTCCTCCCTAACAAGGAGTGTAATTGACATCACACCTGCAATCACCAATGCCACCGACTTAAAGACTTCTTTGGTATGCACATTCAACTCGCAGTACTCATTGTCTCTGCACCTGCAGTTTCGGTGCAACTCCTTGTTTAGAGCGTCATCCCATAGTTTTGACCTGTAGAGTAGGAATCTGGGGTTTCTTTTCTTATCCAATTGCGAGGGGGACACAAATTTCTTGTCCATTTTGCCCCTATCTGATTTACTTGACGATAAAATAACTTTTTTTCAAATTCTAGAGATTCTACTCAAGACCTTTCATTTGATATCCCACTCCACTACCTTTGATAATTTAATTTATTTTTTTATGGATCGTTTCATTATGAGATCAGGGTCCCCATTAAAAATTTTTGAAATGTTTGATATATTCTAACTTTCGAGAGACCATGATTTCTAACATTTCCAGAAAGTTTGAACTTTTTGGCATCATTAATTTCTGAGGAAACTTGCTGTGACGCACGGACATGATAGGCGGATGGACGGACTTAAGACTAGGTCTTAGCAAAACTCATTTTAAAAAGTAATAAAAACTTTTTTTTCTTCAAATCGCACGAGTGATCTCCTCAAATAGTGATGCAGATCAATTTAACCGCCGATTAAGAGTCCAATGCAAACTATCAGCAAGCGGAAGAGTTCTGGCCAGAGAAGGAGCGCAATGACTAAAGCAGATCGCAAATAATTAGAAAACTAGTGAAAACCTTAAGGAATTTTAATTCGGGTATGGTCACCAAGGGAATATCAATATGGTCACCAAGGGAATATCGATATCGCCTGTGACTAATGTTGCTACATTGTCTGTATAGCTGATCAAGCTTGATTCGTCTGACATCGTAAGTCTCAGTAGCATGTCATACGAGATAATCCTTAAATTAGGACCAATGATAGAGGCCTGAGTGGCATCCAATGTAATAGCCATACTTGGACGGTCTTCTTTCTTATTGAAATTCCTCAAGTAGTCCTTCAAGGTTCACATTAGGTATTGTGGCACTTAGAAATGACTATTTGGTGCTTCCTATTGTAGATATTGTAGATTCCACCAACTGGTGGAAATGAAAGCATTTCTGACGCTAAGAGCAGTATCTCAAGTGAAATCGGTAAACAATATGCAGTATCTTTGTTGGAATTCCATTTGTTTTTGGAGCGTTTTTTTTTTCTTCAAATACAACACTGTTTTTTCCACTTTCTTCATTGTGAAAAGTGGGCATTCTACTGGTGTTTCGTCGAGGATAACCTTAATATGGAATGAGTGAAAAGAGAAGTGAGCTCGCATAAACTTGTCCATTTTTCCACATTGTTTGAGCAGGGTAATCTTTGGGTATCGTGCCTCCATATGACTAGCTTGTAGCCCAAACCCTACGGGTACCAATTAACGTCGTCTACTAGTTCTTGCGAGTGGTTTGCCTTACTGCTAATGATGAGTTTGAGGAGCCATTTTTCATCTAACTTTTAAGCTGTTAATTTGGTGCCTGCATCTTCTTGGGACCATGTTTCCTGAGTCTCCTGTCAGGGCTTGTAGCAGTCTTATAACTTTTTGTCGATTTCAGGGGATCCCCAGTATACTGGAAGCTTGCATGCCAGAGTTTTTGGCGAGGCATGCAAGACTTGCTGGCAGATGTAATGATTCTTATAATTGAGTGCCCCACATCTTTAGCTGCTAGTTCCCCTAGAAGAATTTTCCCCCAGCTTGATGGCGCCTCACAGCGTAACAAAACGAGACTTGGCCTGATGTTATGTGTCAAACGGTTCCCGGCTGGGCTCACGGTGTGACAAGAGGGTATTTAGTGGATAGTGCAGTGGCTTGCAGGCATGAGAGCCCCACACATTCGACTTCCAACCACAAAGAACAAAAGCAAGTTGGGTAGACAGACCTATGCTCATGTCAGAAGGGTTTTGTACTCAACTTACAAAATGCCGTAACCAGCAACGAATAAAATTAAGAAACACGTCATGTTCGAGGATCATACTATTATTAACTAAGTTGAAAGAATTTTTTAACTCTGAGGTATTTGTTAAAATTATACCCATAAATATCTTGCTTGATAATTTTTTCAGATTTTTATTGATCACGGGTGTCCATTCGCGAGGGAGAAAACACATTTTTCATGTACTTCCCCCCCGTAACCAGCAACGAATAAAATTAAGAAACACGTCATGTTCGAGGATCATACTATTATTAACTAAGTTGAAAGAATTTTTTAACTCTGAGGTATTTGTTAAAATTATACCCATAAATATCTTGCTTGATAATTTTTTCAGATTTTTTTAGATCACGGGTGTCCATTCGCTAGGGAGAAAACACATTTTTCATGTACTTCCCCCCATTCTGTGCCCCCACTGAAGCAACAACTGTCAGTTTAAGAACTGTTTTGAAAAGCTCTCATAGAGAACTTTCATTTGATACTCATATCGGCTACCTTTCATGAGATTTTTTTCAGGGGCCACTCCTCTGTACTGTAAGCATCGAATCATGGCCTATTTTTTCGAATCCTAGAATGGCTACAAAGCCCCTTTGCTAGGAGCTCTCTCCTGCCTCTTCGACTTGTTTCAATTGTATGTAGTCATCCTCATGATATCTATCATTCCTGAAACTTTCATGCAAATCCTAGCAAAGCTGTAGTGTCTAAGTCGGTAAAAAGCGCATATGGCTCCATAGCCATATGTTTCCATAGTAATACAGGGCATATTGTTCCAAAGTAATATAGGAAAATTCAAATCGCTATAACTTCGTTAAATACTGAGCGATTTTATGAAACTTTCAGAAAAGATCAATCTTATAAATAGTCATCTGTTTGCTAAATTTTATTGAATTTAAGGGTACCATTTAGATTTTATTCAAGAAAACATAAAATCGATATATCATACTATTACTAACAAAGTTGAGTGAATTTCGACTTCTCATGTATTTGTTGTTGTTGTACTCATTAAGGCCTACATTCATGATTTTTTTCAGGTTTTTCGGATGGAAGGTGTCCAATCGCGAGGGGGGGGGGGGGGGTACGCGAAAAGTTCGTACATTTCCCCTTCCCCTGCCCTCCTCGGTACTCATAAGGCAATTTTAAGACCTGTTTTCAAAAGATCTCATTGAGACCTTTCCAATGACACCCTACTCGACTACCATTGGTGACAATTTTTTTTTGAGGGGTCAACTCCCTATATGGGGAGACCCCCTTAAGCCCCTTCGAAAAATTTGTTCACCCTTGAATTTTCAAGAGGTCACCACTTCTGACCTTTCCACAAGGTTTCATGGCTGTAGCCTCTATAGTTTCGGAGAAAAAGTGCTGTGACATACAGACGGACGGACGGACGGACGGACCGACAGACGGACACAGGTCGTGATTGCAATAGGGTTTTGTATTTTAGTACAAAACCCTAAAAAGGTGTCAAATTTTGATGAGGAGTAGAGTCTTCTTATACTCTTTACTCTTCATTCTGGTGCATGATCTAAGCTTTTTGAAACAGATCCTGTAACTTAACAGCTGCATTATTTAGTGGCGAATACGGAAAGACTTCTTATACAAATTGAAAATACTATTTACTGATCAAGTTGAGGTCTTCTCATAAAGTGAAATTCATGCAGTTTCTGCAAATATGTATATTTTCTGGTAAAATTTTCTATGTTGCACTGACTGGCAAACTATGAATGGCCGTAACTAAATACGGTTTTGCGAGATCACTAAATGCGTATCAATGTTTTTTAAAGCTTTTTAGCTAATTATATTAAATAAGGACATGGGCCTTCACTAAACCACTTCACATTAGCAATCAAGTACTTCACATCAGCAGTAATCAAGTTGTCTTGAGGTAAGCGACTTAGTTGTTTTATAATTTTGAGTTGAAAGTAAATATTCAGGGAAATCTATCAATTACATTGTTCAAGGAAAGTTAAAACCTACTTGAAAAATATAAATAAAGTTCAAACCGAGCAATTATGTTATTGAAACTTTTTAAATCATATGTATTATTTGTTCAAGATATATTTGTACTTGTTAGTAGATTTAAATTTTTTCCACTGAATAAATACTAAAGTAAATACAAATGATTTCCCGCTCTTTGAACTATTATCTTTAACATTATATTCATATTATGTTTAAAGAAAATTTGACTTACCCTCCAGCGCAAGTAGCGGTGGTAAGAATTGTTGTATTTGACAAGATGGCACCTGAGCACAGGGTGAGAATGTCATTACGATTCACTAAAAGAGCAGCTTGGTAAGGAAACTGTCCTCGTCTTGCTTCGAATCCTCCAATTACACGACTTGATGGTGCAGCATCTTCAAATCCTTTTGGCATATTTTCTACAAAGTCGAAGTCAAGGTCGATCTTATCGGCCGAAGCCGTTACGAAAAAGATTGCGAAAAGGATATTGAACAATTTCGCCATTCTTACTTCTATGAAATCCAACAATTAACTAAACGGAACTTTAATCAATTTTCAATTATATAGGCGAGATAAGAAGCGATTTGTTAAAGAGTTCAATCTTAATTAAATAAGCTTTAATTGAAATGGGAAAAATCACAAAATCATTTATTTGATGGATATCGATTCTATCAGTGATGGCAATTGATTAAATAAATTTATGATTTAATTCCACAAACACCTTGCATTAAAAGATTTATTTCCGAGGAAAATTATCAATGTTTCTATAATTATCTGGATTTAAAAAAAAAAAAGATTGGCATACCTTTTCTTTGAAGTTTTGACAATCAAGTTGCGAAAATGGCGGATAATATCAAGTATTTTTGACCATGAACTATTACTTTACTTATTTTATCAAAAAACGTGGAGAATATGAATGGAACTTGAGTCCTATCGAGACATGTAATAAATTACTCTTGTTTGAATGTTGGATTTTCCATAATTCATCAAATTTCCTGCGGACTTAAAGATTTGAAAAGACGTAGATTTTGCGCATAATTTTGCAGCATGATGAATTCTATCACATGGTAACTAAGGTTGACAACGAGCTCATCTAATCCACAAGGTAATCAGCAAACAGTTGCGATGTTCATCAAGATAGAATGGCGCAAAATTTAATTGTTGAGGTCACCTGTTATGATTTGGCGATAACATTTCTGTTTTGACGGAATTAGGGATTAATTTTAGACTTAGCATTTTACCCCTGATGGGCTGATGAATACCAAAGCGCAATATGATCTAATACATGTCTGAGGAATTATTGGGAATTTCCTAATTTGAAGCTTATTGTTGGCAATTTCCGGGCTTAATATTAATTGTTTATATGAAAATAAATTCAAACTAATCAGAACAGATCAGGATAGATGGATACAAGGCCAAAACGTGGTACTGACCATGTAATTTTCCCGAGCGCCGATACATTCGATCAAGATAATGAGATACTTTATCTCTAAGCGAATGCGCCAAAAAGGGCTGTGGGGAAGCAAAACAAAATTCAAACTAATTTTTAACCCACTTCCAAAGGAAAAAAGGCTAACTATTCATCACGTATAACTTTTGAACGGAGATAGGTAGAAGAGTCCTGTTTTCGGCAAATGGTACGTCTTTCCTCCTGTTAGGTTCCATTTGAAGGACAAGGATTTTACCGTTAAAACTAAAAAATTTCCGACTTTCTCCCAGATTTTTCAGCATAACTGATCGACGCGTGTAAGGATTTTGATAGAAGAGGTATCAAATCAAGGATAACACATTGAACTAAAATATGTCGTTACATAATTGTAATCTTATCAGGGACTCTGTAGATATTAACAGGTAAATATGATACATTGTGTCGAGAAATTGAATTTAAATTATCATTCGTACGAAAAATGCCTATTATTTTGCATTCTTCAAGGATTTGATGGAGATACCGATTTCTTGGTAACAAATGATAAAAACGATCACTTTCCCTAATTTTCGGCATAAAGTGTACACTTTTTTGGTAGGGAGGGAGGTGAATGCCCATTTATGCACAAAGTGTGGGACTCCCGCAAAAAGGTGACCGGACTACCTGCTAAACATATCCCTCGTGAACGTGAGAACCTAGCCTGGAACCGTTTTACACATTACTTCGGGCTAGGTCTTCAAGCTGGGGGATCCCTCTTCTAGCGGGAGGGGAGAGAAGAAGAGGATGTGCCAGGAAAAGCGATACCCCAGCTCCAACACCCCAAGCTGCTGTGAGTTCCTTTTATCTTTTAGGATTACCCGAACATAATGTGCCACCTGGTTCATTTGTCAACCGATTCGAGCATCACCGCGACTATATTATCCGGGGTGAGCTCTTCCGTCTCCCTGTAGAGGGCTCTTCGTAGCCTGTCCCATTTTATGCACGCAAAATTGTGTGGCGGGGGACCGTGACTTACCAATCTTGTGCCTGCTCAAAAGCTGGGTCAGATAGAAGTCAGTCTCACCATGCGTTCGATTTAGAAACGGTCTCACATCTAGGATAAGCTGCACAGACCACCTTCCCTTCGTGCAATTCACCCGAGACTGCTGCCAATCGTTGAGTGAGCGCTGCCTCTCTTCACAGACAACCATCTCGTTTCGACGCGGCGCTCTTTAGCAAGGAGGCCGACAGGTACCCCACCTGCAATAACTCTCACCACCGAATCAGTGACTGTTGGATACGAAGATGCAATCCTCAGCACTTCCCTACTCTGTACCTGTGCCAGGCACTTTCAGTGAACCTCCTTACAAAGAGCATCGCCCCATACCTCTGCCCCGTACAGTAGCACTGACCTTACAGCATTTCAAGAGGCGTCTTCTTGATGGGCTGGGTCTTACTATGTTGCCCATAAGTCAACTCAGAGCCGATACTCCTGAAGTAGCCTTCTCAGCCGTTGCCCTGGTTTGCTCAGAGAAACTCATCTTCAAGTGGACTAGTAGCCCCAGGTACTTCACCGATGGCTTTGATTCGATTCGCGTATATATATATACTGATTATCTTTCTCTAGGTATTCTCTGTTTTGTCAAGATGACCACTGCGGTTTTCTCCAGTGCTAAACTGAACCCGTGAGCAGTCATCCAGTCCCTCACTCAGCGCATTAGCATACCTAGCCTAATTTGCACCTGTTCAACAGTGCATCCAGCGACCAGAGTCGCAACACACGATATAATTTCCATTTTCCATTGGTCCCGTACCGTATCGTAGAGCAGGCTTCGGTCCATTAGGAAATTTCTCAAAAGCCGCATTAGATATTTTGGAACTTGAAAAGGGTTCAGCGTATCTGGAATATCCACCCATTAAGCGGAGTTGAAGGCGTTCCTGACGTAGAGTGTCTCTAACACCAGGACGATCCGTCGCTTGGTGCGACTATATACCTCTGCTTTTTGGACCGCGTTCACCACCTCTGCAATCGCATCAATAGTAGAACGTCCCGCTCTAAAGCCGTACTACTGAGGAGTTAGGTCCCCGCAGCACGAATCACGTCAGTGAGTCTTCTCTTGATGAGTTTCTCTAGCACTTTCCAAGCCATTTCAAGCATGCATTCTGAGTGGTAATCAGACGGTAACGGTCTTCCCCAACGAGCACGTTGCCCTCTTCGTTCAAGACAGCGCCATGCAAAACACTAAGCTTGGCTTGGAAAGATGATATCGATTCGTTCGGCATTAGGTACACACTGTAGAAGGTGGTCCCCGAGCGCCGAACCCACACAAAACCATCCGCACGTTCACAGCTCTCTACCTGGAAATCACTATTTCAAACCCAGATGGCGCCAGTACCATTTTCATCAGGATACCATGATGCTGAACTTTTATCATGGTGTTGCTCACTCAGCAGCAAAAAGTCGGCTTGCATGTCCCTCGCAAACTGATCTAGCAGATTTTGCGTGGTTGAACTGCGGTGTAGGCTTAGCTGCAGGATGCGGGTCATCGAAGTTCTAGTTTTGCCTTTGCTAGGACTTCCAGGAAAACCCGACATTTTTCTGATCCCAAGACGTGTCCAAAATCAAGTCTTGGATCAGCATCTTTGCAAAGAATATAGTGTGCCTCCTTCGTACACTCTTTTCTCTCATGTCCCATGTTACCACATTTGTGGCATAGGGAACTCCTATCAGGTCCTTAGCATATTTGTGTGGTGCGACCATAGCCAAGGCATTTGAAACATTGAAAATGTGTTGCTCTTCGCCGTATCCTACAGAAAACCCACCTTATTCGTCAAGCCAACTATGGCCATGCGGTGTCCCCTATTGTTTTCTGACCTTAGTCTCGCTTTGGTCCTTCCTACGCTAGGGAACTCCCTTTTGATGGCCTCTTCGATCTCGGCCAGATCCGTGACGCAGTCAATGTCTCTTATTTCGATCGTTGCCATTGGCTCAAGCGAGGCTATAGTTGCGCTTTTGCTGAGAACTTTCTTTACTGCGTCGCAGAATGGTTCCTAATTGTCCGCCTCTGCTCCCAATCCGGCCAGTATGTGGCCCGACCACGTTGGTCATACTGCTTTAATGGTCCTGTTGGTGTCTTCGGGCCTTACGTTTCCCCTGATGTCCCGCAGCACCTCCGTATAGGATCGGCCATCTTGAGGTCTTATGAGCAGTGCCTGCTGCCGGGGTCGTCCTCAGGGCTTCTGTCTCTCCTGTTTTGCATCAGGTCCTTTTTCTGGTTGGGCGTTAGTGTGATCTTTACTTTCTGGCACTTTTTAAAGCAGTTTTTTTGCAGTTTTCTTCACTCATTTTGTAAGCAACGTCTAGAACCCGTGATCTGGTGCTCCACGCCCATCAATTGCCTCTTCGTTCCTTCTTTTATCCCGATCTTCTTCGATTGAGCTAGACGCCTTTCTTTTATTGATTTTTACTGGTGGAGCAATATGCATGTGGCCTTTAGATTTTGCCCTAAGCGCTTCTTTAGCATTCTGCTCATCTGCGGCCTTTAACCAGCTCCTCCAATAATGCCCTATGTGGTCTAGGAGCTCCTCTAGTTCAAGGAGACCAACCTTTACTGCTTTGCTGATTTTGTGGGAGTCACATGCAGATTGTATTCTTTTACGAACATCTCCCGCTTTTCGGAATAGCCTTTCTTCTTCATGTCACTGGGTGGCAATTGTACTTTGCGACTATCCTTGAGAGAGACTATTGCTTTTCTTTTCCGAATGCAGTACTTTCGCCACATTTTTGACGTTGGCGATGCTATCACACGACATCGCTTTCTTTGCCTGGCCACTCGTTTCTTTTTCTGCCGTAATCTCCTCATTAGCTTCAGGATGGTTCTTTATTCTGTCGAGATTTACGACCCTTGCATTGGTCGCTTCGGTAACGATCGCAGCAGTGACCATCGGATTCTCAATGTTCTTTATATTTTCTTCCACTGCTCGAGCACCTGAAGCGTTCTTCAGAGTTTCCCGTTTTTCCTTTAAAGGACGCTCTGGCGTTCGCATAATTTTTTGCTTTGCCCGAACTCCACAGGAATCTCAGTCTGGACCAGACTGTCTGCTAATCTCTGTTTTTCGTCCGTCTTCACTGTCATTGTATTTTTCGTCGTTTTTGTCATCGTAAGCACTACTCTCGATGTACTTTTAACATCATGGCTGCAACCGCTGCTGGTTGCGTCTTCGTTATTTTTTTTATTTATTTTTTTAGGTTTTTTTTTATCTTTTTTATATGATTTTGGTTGCTCCAGTTTTATTGGGTCCCCCGTCGGAGCCGCTATCTCTGTTCATGTGTGTAGTCGCCTTTTTGGTCCCATGGTTATCTTTGCAGAGCAGGGAAGGACAAGCGCTCAGGGCCAGACAAGGGCTCAGAGCCAGACCAGCGCTAATCAGGAGCCCATCTCAACCGAACCTACATCACCAACCCAATGGTGCAAACTTCGAACGTACCCCAAGGCCTGCCAAGGTTTTACCGGGACGGAGACGTTGTGATAGTTGAGTTGGAGCCGTTCACATACGAGTGTCACCTCGGCGCTACTATGCAAAGCAACAAGGTCCAAACCATCATATCCGCCAGCCCAAAGCTTCAATTCCAGTTCGTTGTCCAAAGCGTAGTCCAGATCCAATCAGGATCATTACCTGTCATTCCAGGAGCGAACCTCACGGCACCCACGTATCCTCGGGTCCGTGGGGGCAGCGCTCCCCAAAGAATGCTAGCCTCCAAGAGTGCTCCTGACGACCGACATTCCCCCCGTGGGAATTTCCTCGGGTGCGTGGGGGTGGAACTCCCCAAAGAATGCTAGCCTCCAATAGAACTCCTGTCGACCAGCACAGGAGTACACTTTAGTCTATCATATTGTGATAACCTCGATCTTGCCGCCCTACACCACTGACGTCGACCAGCAGATCCCTATGCCCTATGCCACTGAAGTTGACCAGTGGATCCCTACGCCCTTCACCACTGTCGTCTACCAGCAGATCCCTACGCCCTACTGACGATCACCAGATTTCTACACCGTGCGCCACTGACGTCGACGGATGTTGCGCGTGTTCTCTTCTCTGGAAGTAATGACATCTAAAGGGTTTTCCAATAAGAGGTGTTATTTTGAATAGCCCGCTATTTCGGTAGATGTCATCTTTGAAGCTGTTATTTTTTAATATTTGACAATTTAAAACTATGTCATTACTAAAAATGGAACAATACACGCTTCAGCAATGCATTGAAATCATTAAAATTCACTATAAAAATGGTAAAAATTTGGCATATACGGTTCGTAAAATTCGAACATTTTTGGGTCATCGTGAAGCACCTTGTTGGACCGTAATACAGGAGTTGGTGGAAAATTTTGAGCTGTTGGGACAACTTTGTGATGTAAAGAATATAACCCGTGCACGTTACTCAAGAACAGCCGAGAATATTGCTGCTGCAGCCGAAAGTGTTGAAGAAAACTCAGATTTGTCGATTCCTCGTCGTTCTTTGGAATTAGGCACTCCACAAACGTCATTACACCGTATTTTGAATGAAGACTCGGGTCTCAAGGCTTATAAAGCTCAGCTAACACAAGAACTCAAGCCGGTCGATCATCAACAACGTCGTGTCTTTGATGATTGGGTCCTTGAAATGCATGAAAATGATCCGGAGCTCCATCGAAAAATCATCTTGAGTGATGAGGACCATTTCCATCTCGAAGGCTTCGTCAACAAGCAAAATTGTCGCATTTGGTGCTCAGAAAACCCAAGAGTTATTGTTGAAAAGCCTCTCTTTCCTCAACATGTGACTGTTTGGTGCGGTTTATGGCCCGGCGGAGTCATTGGACCTTACTTTTTCGAAATTGAGGCAGGAGCAACAGTTACGACGAATGGATTGCGCTGTCGAGAGATGATTAATGATTTTTTATGGCCGGAATTGGATAGCATTGACCTTAATAATGTTCGTCTTCAACAAGACGGTGCTACGTGTCACAAGCAGCGAAGTCATTGATCTTTTACGGAAAAAGTTCCCGGACCGTGTTATCTCTCGAAGAGGTGATCACAATTCGCCACCGAGATCTGGTGATTTAACACCTTTCAACTTCTTCGTTTGGGACGACTTGAAAAAGAAGGTCTACGCCAACAGCCCAGCGTCGATTTAAGACCTCAAAGATGGAATTCGTGAGGCTGTCGAGGACGTAGGGCAGCCACTTTGCGATTTGATTATGGAAAATTTCATGAAAAGGATATGGTTCTGTAAGCGTGGTGGTGGTAGTCATTTGCCTGATGTTATTTTTTACTGTCAACAACATACCTTTTTCTTTATAATGAAGCAAACATTCGATCATTTGTATTAAAAAATCGCACTTTTCTTTTGATATAAAAATAACACCTCTTATTGGAAAACCCTGTACCTATCACCTCTTGACTTGAATCTAATGCGCTGCTAGTACCTTCAGATCTTTCTTTGTTGAAAGACTCCAAAAAGGTTTGGAGTTCATTTCCTGGCTTCTCTTTAGTTTTTACTTCGGGTACGTTGGTAGTCATTTTTAACGTGTGTTCAATGTTGATTCGTGGATTTGACCAGATGCTTTGCAACGACGGCTATAAAAATTCACACTGTGATCTTTTTGGACTTTGAAGACAGTGCGCTGCGATTTGCAGGAAAGTCTAAAATAAATTGCATGAGAAATGATATGATCACGTGGCTGCGAAGTGTTTCAATGTACGTCTGTTCGGCTAAAAAGGGGGAAGATCTTGTGGAAATTTCACCGGCTGTGATACGTGGCTGGGAGTTGTTGCACTAGTGAGCATCGGAGTCTCAAGGCTTGGACGAGCTAATGTTGAAATGTTTGTAAAATTAGGCGCGTAAGTAGTTTTAATTGATTTGCTAACGTCTCGAGGTGAAGAAGTTTTGTACAAAATTGTAGGAAAATTGGCGGGAAAGTTAACACAAAAAGTTATCGAAACTTTGGAGGACAGGAGCACGCAGCTGAGCCCCGCAAACCATTAGCCATCGGTGTTAATGACTTACGTGACTTTGTATTCCTTGTTTAAGGTTTGTTAAAGGTTGGTGGCGGGATTATCTACGACAATCAATCAAAGGTACCACATGTTGGATAAAACTTCATTTAAATGATGCTCTTCAACTACTAGATGAAGGCTTGCACGCAATGTCAATCGATGGACCCAGAATTGTGATCAAATCATCGTAAGATGAAAACCATTGCAATATAACGCAAGGGTTCACAGGTGAAAACCCGCACGGATGTGTTCGTGTTATATACAGTGAACATGATATTTTTTTGACCAAGCAAACGCTTAGATGAATGTACATCACCTTGGTGCTGCAAATCACATTTCACGAAAACAGAGCTCTTGTAACGTTAATTTAAACCGGAGTGCATGAATTAGCACGTACAAGGACTATAAAAGATACCCGCATAGAATAAACCTTATATAATACGTACTAAGAAAAAAAGGGAAGCAATTTTGTGTGGCATCAAACAAAGCCAATATTGATTTTTATGAATCACGTATGCAAATGAGAAAATGCCTCTTTGCTTTCCGATTAACTAAATTTCAGTCAATGTGATGGACTACTCCTTTCCTTAAAATTAATTGGAGTTGGTGGCCATAAAGATTCATAGGAATTAATGTGTGAAATTATGTTAAGAAAAAATTTTGATCTGTACCGTTACTTCATTTTCCTTAATTTATTCTATGCCTTTGGTGTCCGTACTGGCCATAGAGCCTCCATACTTCCTTAATCGTTTGCACATTTCCTCTGAACTAATTTTAAACACAAAAGAAACAAAAAAGATAAACGCACCGATTTGTAAATTTTTACAAAGAATGATTTGTGCAGAATTCAAGGTACAATAAGTTTAGGCCTTGTCCTTATTAATAAATAACGAGAAATTGAAATGGTGCAGTTATTGAAACATAGCTACATTTAGAATGAACTAAAGTTAGATTGGTAAATAATCATCGTAAAAAGATAGTAGAGGTAACAGTCGATAAAGAGAGTTTGTACCACATATTTTATTAATAGTAAGGCAACAATAAAGAATAACATTAATAGTAAATAATGGTCATTAGTAAAAATAATAAATACTAACCTGTAATAATCATAGTAAGTAGTCTGTGTGGCCTAGTGGTTAGAGCATGAACAAATAAGCCGAAGGTCCCAGGTTCAAATCTCGTTGGGAGCAACGTGATTTACTTCAGGCGATTTTTAGGACAGACTACGAGTGTACACTTAGTGGTGATATGCACTGATTTAATCAGATCATATCATAGCTGAACAGGCACACGGGAGCATTGTACTGACCAAACCAACTTCCGAAGAAATCAATACGGTCATGAAAATGAGATACTCTAACTATCTCTCAGCGAAGGCCCGAGAGGGGCTGTAGTGCTACAAGGAAGAAGAAGAAGAATCATAGTAAATAATGATTAAATGATAATAAACAATAACTAATAATAATAATAATAATAATAATAATAATAATGATAGATCGTAACCAGTAGTAATGATAGTCAATAAAAACAAACTAGTACCTACTAATAATGAACAATAACCGACGTACAAAACTGCATAATAGTAATGCATAACAATAGTAGCTAGCAACAAACTACACAATAGCAGTAAATAATA
The DNA here is from genome assembly GCA_963969285.1 of Odontomyia ornata. Classification (NCBI taxonomy): domain Eukaryota; kingdom Metazoa; phylum Arthropoda; class Insecta; order Diptera; family Stratiomyidae; genus Odontomyia; species Odontomyia ornata. The sequence goes on from OZ017741.1 coordinate 224,233,486, forward strand.
ACCAATCGTGATAATAATACATAGTTCAAAATTGTTTTTAAATATTGCTTTTCAAAAGTATTCATCATGGACAGTAACTCTCAACCTAAGATCAAACGAGAATAGCATGGATTTTTTTTTTCATTTGGGTCGTATTGTTCACCCTCTGTTGTTCGGAAGGTTGCAGCCAACATAAATTTTCTGAAAATTTTTCTAGTATGGCTACAGCATTTATAGTGCCTACGTAAGAACTTTAGCGGTATCAGCGTAAATTACTTAGGTAGTAGAGCAAAGAAAATAATAAAAATAGCGAATACAATATCCCATAGCTTTCCATTTGAAGCTATGATAAATAGGTATAGATAAATAGATGTGTTACCATATAAGCAAGCAGCCCATCATTCTCTCTTTGTTTGTAAATAACAGATAAATAGGAAAGAAATCAGTGTAGATGTCCGCAGTTTGGCAAATATTTGCAATAGCATGTATTTTTTTTTTAATTTGTATATTGACAAGAACCGTGGACAAGATTCAGTAACCCAACTAAGAAGAATACAAAGCCCTAAATAAAGAAAAAGAAAAATAATTGCCTGCAATAACTTGGTTATTGGTAGTGAATTTGAGTTATATGATAAATTTATTCAACTCTTTTTGATCGATTAATCTGAAAAGATAAACACCATGGTTAGATATTATACTCAAACCAATATTCATACCCCAAGTTTATTAATATTCGTATAGTACCCAATGATGAAGTTGATGAAGTATGTATACTCGTATCGTATTTACGTTATTTGAAATTTGGAATCGTTTGTAAAATAAACACCATGAATTGTTAAATTAACTAGCGTCTGTCCTTTTCAGGTAAACCGGTTTTTTTCAGCAGGATAATGTCACCGAAAAGAAAGTATGCCGCCGAGAGGGTAGGGTTCCAGTAATGCGCGAATGGTCGGTTTCGCGTTGCCATCGGTGCGCGGTGCCATAGGTGTTTTTCGGACTTATCCTGCTCGCGTAACTCCTCGCCAAACTAGCCACCTCGGAGTAGACTATGGGTGTCCAGACTTGTTGACCTGATGGGTACAGTCCCTTGTCACGTTCCAAGATTTCTCGTCTAGAACAGATGAGAGGTCGATTTAGATTTCCCTCGGAGGATCTCGAACGTACGAGGTTTGAAAAAAATCATTGCAATATAACCAATAAATTATTTCTAAATGCAGCATATATACAATTCAACATAATTTAGAGCAATTTCATTAGGGAAAATTTCAGGATGCTTTTTTCTTCCGCATTCATTTTTCATTTAATGAAGAACTCATTGAAAGATCCTGTTTATATCCTTAGACGCAAAAGTTGCACATAGGTTTTATCAAATTCCACGAAGAAATAATAAGGATTGAGTGTTTACAAATTACGGAGCTAATTGCCATTTGAAATTCGTTACTTTTTAGTTACTATTATACATTATATGCCCAGAACGCTAAAGTTAGTGATTTCTATACTAAAGACCGACGAGAATCGCCACCTGAAGAGACGATACTTTTCCTTCTATAACTGATCATAGCTTTAAAGATGAACATGAAAATACAAAGCCGAGTTTTCACTAAACTATGGGACATCATTGGTGGTCCGCGTCGTGTAGTGGTAAGAGCACTAAGCCCGTAAGTCGAAGGTCTCTGGTTCAAGTTTCGTTGCCGTCACTGAGATTTAGTTCGAATGATTCTTCAGAGGGACTTAAAGCCCGTTCAGTTATCATGCGTGCTAGTTTAAAATCAGAACGCATTACAGCTGGATGGACGGACATACGGCCAAAGCATGATAATGATCATATCACCTTGTGGAGTGCCAATATATTCAATCACGACAATAAGATACTCTAACTATCTCTAAGCAAAGGCCCAAAAGGGGTTGTAGTGCTACGGAAAAGATAGGACATCATTTTCATGAAGATTTCATAAAAATAATACGCCATAATTTACTAAAAACGAAGGCAATGGGGATCTTTTTAGGTAAATATCTTGAGATTGATTGCAGAGCTCACTTGATGTTTATATATATATATATATATATATATATATATATATATATATATATATATATATATATATATATATATATATATATATATATACATATATATATGTATATATATATATGTATATATATATGTATATATATATATGTATATATATATATACATATATATATATATATATATATATATATATATATATATATATATATATATATATATATATATATATATATATATATATATTGTCGAGAGTTATGGTTCGCGGCCGATAAGTTTAATGTCCCGGGAAAGTGTAAACACACTGTCTTTTAAATTAAGTTAAAAGAATTAATTTGCTAAAAATGCACAATAATTAGCTTCACTATTTTACAAATCACACTTTAGTTTACTTTTCACTTGTCCTATCAATTTATGTTTTCAATGTCTTCAAATTTATCACGAAAAACCTATTTGATCCATTTTTCTGCGTTCGAGTACATTCATTTACTTTTCAATCAATATTGATTATGATTAATAGTTGCGACAACAATTGCGACAGTAGTTCATAGAATTGTGTGGACATATAACACTGCCCCACTTCAGTTCTTTGCGCCCCGAAAAGATCTGTCTTCAGTTGTAGTTAAGTCTCTCTGGATGTAATATGGTGCAAGATGGTCCAGGTGCACGGTTTTAATTTTGGCTATTGGCTTACGGTCTTCCTGTATGCAATATACGATGTCATAGATTGCTTTGTAACTCGCTATGGTCCCTCCCAATCATGTTGCAACTTTGGAGACCTATCCTTCCGCCGTTATGGGTTATATAGCCACACCATCGTGTATCGATTTCCCCATTCGGATTCAGGAACGGGTCCTGCGATGTCAACAGCGATCCTTTCAAAATGTATTCTCACGTTGTAGCTTCGTCGCTTTGGACCTTTGACGGAAGTGCAAATCGTGCATCTGTGGCACCAGATCCTCTACGTCTTCTCGAGCATGGAGCCAATAGAAGTTTTCCCGCAATTTGGCTAAGGTCTTGTTAATACCAAGGTGGCCTGCAGAGGATCCTTCGTACATCTCCTTAACCACATCGTGGATTTTGGGAGGTATAGTTTACATCCTACAGAAGCTGCCATCCACCATTTCCTATTTCCGCTTGAGTATGCTACCCTCCGCCTGAAGGGAGTTCCATTGAGCCCAATAACTTTAAACTGTGGCGCCATGCATCGAAACGTCCTTCCACTCAGGTCGCCCAGTTGTCTCCTTCCATATGAGTAATAGTCTGATGTCTTCATCGAATAACTGGGCATTTCGATTCTCCTCTAATGATAAACTTTCATCGAATTCGCCCGTTACCACTCGTAGATCAACGGACGGCTCCTTTTCCTCAATCCATCAGTAATGCTTGCAATTAGCTGGACATGGATGACAAGATAGGACGTCAGTATTTCCATAAACTCTACCCTTCCGATGAACAATTTTGTAGTCGTGTGACTGCAATCTTTCGATCTATCTCGCAACTTGTCCCTCGGGGTTTATGAAGTTAAGTAGCCATCTCAGCGATGCATTGTCTATTTGAAGAGCGAATTTCTGGCAATATAGAGACTTGTGGAACTGCTTGGTGGCCTCTGTTATAGCCAATAGCACCTTCCTGATCAGGCAGTATTTCTGCTCACTTTTTGAGAGAACTCGACTGCAGTACGAGAGGACTCTTTCTTCGACATCGATTTGCTGGGAATATACGGCTCCAACCCCACTACTGCTCGCATCGGTGTCAACTACAGACATTTTTCCGGGTTTTGGATATTGCAGCACGTATGATTTGCACAGCTTCCCCTTCAAGGTATCAAAGGCTGCCTGGCACTGTTCATTCTAGGCATGCGGACGATTTTTCGTGGTTTGCTGAAGGAGAGACTTAGCTATTTAGGCAAAGTCTTTAATGAATCTTCAATAATAAGTCACTAGACCCAGAAAACTTCGTAGTTGGCGCTGGTTGTTTGATGTTGGCCAGCGTTTCACAGCTTTAATTTTCTCAGGGTCTGTCTTGACTCCCTCCGCTGATGCCCCGTATTTCAGGTACTTTATTTCAGCTGCAAAAAGGGTACTCTTGTCGGGACTAAGTTTCAGATTTGCCAGTCGTAATCGGGAGAAAACATTTTCTAAGTTTCGCACACACTCTTCAAACGTTCTCCCGCTAACATTGATGTCATCTGAGAACACCAAGCAGGTCTTTTAGGTTAGATCTCGTAGCGCGTATTTCATCAGGCGTTCAAAGGTAGCTGGAGCATTGTTAATCCTAAATGGTATCACCACAAATTACCACAATCAAGTCTCAACTGAAAATGTGGTCTTCTCTCGGTCCTTCTTGTCGATTTCTTCCTGCCAGTATCCACTCTTGAGTTGGAGTGTAGAAAACCACTTTGCGTCTGCCAAAGTGTCCATGATGATATCGATGCGTGAAAGCGGGTCACTATCTTGCTTAATGACGTCGTTAAGCTGCCTATAGTCAACACAAGTGCTACCATCCTTTTTCTTTACGAGAACTACTGGCGCGGCCCATGGACTGGCAGAAGGTTCGATAACACCTTGTTTTTCCATGTCCGAGATCATTGCGCTCACTTCTCCTTGCTTGGCTATAGGAAGACATCTCGATGCTTGTTGAATCGGTTTGGCTCCTTGTGTATCTATGACGTGAGTTATATACTCGTTTGGCCTTGGTCATCCGGGCTTGTTGAGGAGATGTCACTGTACTTGTTGACCAGATCAGAGACTTGCTTGCAAAGCTGCACCATCAATTCGGTCTGCTTCAGTATTGCAGACGTTAATTCCCGGGTTTTGTCTGTGTCTTGCATCCTTTTTCAATGATGGTCATGAGTAGCTTCCAAAAAGGTGATAGTGGGAACGAGCTGGCAGCTGCCGAAGACTTCTCCCACCTTGACGCTCGTGGTTGAGTCTCCGCTGTTAAGGACTCCACTCGGGACGTATCCGTTCCTTATAGATCTAACAAGGCTTCGTCCTACAGTCAAACTGTCCAATGCCGACGTATTTGTTAGCTCTATTAGATAAGGTCGGTGGTCTCCAGAGTTACCATCTAGCTTGACCCATACAATGCTCTCGGTACATCAGTGTCGGCACATACTACCACATTCATCTTGGGAATTCGGATGCTGGGATCCTCCATCAATAGTTCAACATCTCGCCATTTCAGTACCCGTTTGCCCAAATCCTATGTAATTCCATGTGTTTGCAGAAAATCCATTCAGAAGGTACAGTCATCGATAATATTCGCGACCAGGAAATTATGTCGAACGCAAGGCCTCCCAACTATATCCGGAGGTTGATCTCTCCATGGACAGGTGCAGTTTCCCGTAAATGCCCGTAGTGAGAAAATCCTGCCCTTGTGAAGTAGTTGTTTCCTCAATAGGTCTGGTCGGATAATCGAGAGGGTTGCACCAGTGTTGATTGTTATGGTGCAATGCTCTCCATCAACTTGACCTGGAAGGCATAAGTCCGCTTCTCGCCGGTGTAGTCGTGACACGGTGATGGTGGTGCTGGGGACGTTAACCTCTGCCCCATTAAGTTGGCTCCCTCAGTTTGAAGGGCTCCCATTCTGGGCTCCTGACTCTCTCTGGATCTCCTCCTAGTTGCAAAGCCTGGACAATAGCTTGGTTTTTTTTGCTTCTTGCAGTCTCTTTGTAGGTCCCCCTTCTCAAGGAAATTCCAGCATCTAGGCGCATCATATACTTGTGGCTCTTACTTAATTTCCACTCGCTCACACCTGCAATCGTCTATCACTACTTCGCAAACCCAGACAGTGGCACGAGTCACATCTTCCGCTACCTGAAAGTTAAGACTGTATGCTAATGCGTCCTTAACCGTTTGCTTATGGGCCACACGCTCGGTTTGTTCCAATTTCTGGTCCTTTAATGCTGTGAAAAATGCTTCTGTTGCTGCGTCATCTCAATGTTCCGGGTCGTAAGCTGGGTAAGCCAAAAGTGTCTTAGGCTACCTGCTGTAAGGTTTCACCAGACTTTTGCATCTGGTGCCGTAGCTGTGACCGATAGATCTGCTTCAAATGATTGTCTCCATAATGCATGTCAAGCGCATTCATTATAGTAGCCAAGACTATCAAAGGGAATAGTCTGCAAAAGCTCGGCAGCTTGGCCTCTTAGAGCAAGAATCAGTGCATTTGCTCGTTCCTGCTCATTCCAGAGATTTTATTAGTGGCAGCTTCAAACTGGATTTGGTAGATACTCTAGATCCTCTGCGCGTCGAATGTTGGTGCTTGCACATTTCTGGATGTGCTTTGCGCTGCAATTATAAGCATTCATTTTTTCCATCTCATGGTTGATTCTCTCTTCGACCTGACTGACCTTCTCCTCGACTTGGTAAACCTTTCCCTTGACGCATTTAATGTGGTTGTTCAGACTACCGAGCTTTGCTATTTCAGTTGACTGCTTGTGCAAATCTGCTTTCAAATTAATTGACTGTTTTTGCAAATCTGCCTTGATTTCGATTGCCTGTTGGTCTAGCTTCGTTGATTGTTCCTCCATCTTCTGTGTGACGTTTACCTTGATTTCGAATGCTTGTTGGGCTAGCTTCATTGATTGCTCCTCCAGCTTCTGTATTTTGTCTGCTTTGACTTCGAATCATATACGCTCGTGGTTGAGTCTCCGCTGTTAAGGACTCCACTCGGGACGTATCCGTTCCTTATAGATCTAACAAGGCTTCGTCCTACAGTCAAACTGTCCAATGCCGACGTATTTGTTAGCTCTATTAGATAAGGTCGGTGGTCTCCAGAGTTACCATCTAGCTTGACCCATACAATGCTCTCGGTACATCAGTGTCGGCACATACTACCACATTCATCTTGGGAATTCGGATGCTGGGATCCTCCATCAATAGTTCAACATCTCGCCATTTCAGTACCCGTTTGCCCAAATCCTATGTAATTCCATGTGTTTGCAGAAAATCCATTCAGAAGGTACAGTCATCGATAATATTCGCGACCAGGAAATTATGTCGAACGCAAGGCCTCCCAACTATATCCGGAGGTTGATCTCTCCATGGACAGGTGCAGTTTCCCGTAAATGCCCGTAGTGAGAAAATCCTGCCCTTGTGAAGTAGTTGTTGCCTCAATAGGTCTGGTCGGATAATCGAGAGGGTTGCACCAGTGTTGATTGTTATGGTGCAATGCTCTCCATCAACTTGACCTGGAAGGCATAAGTCCGCTTCTCGCCGGTGTAGTCGTGACACGGTGATGGTGGTGCTGGGGACGTTAACCTCTGCCCCATTAAGTTGGCTCCCTCAGTTTGAAGGGCTCCCATTCTGGGCTCCTGACTCTCTCTGGATCTCCTCCTAGTTGCAAAGCCTGGACAATAGCTTGGTTTTTTTTGCTTCTTGCAGTCTCTTTGTAGGTCCCCCTTCTCAAGGAAATTCCAGCATCTAGGCGCATCATATACTTGTGGCTCTTACTTAATTTCCACTCGCTCACACCTGCAATCGTCTATCACTACTTCGCAAACCCAGACAGTGGCACGAGTCACATCTTCCGCTACCTGAAAGTTAAGACTGTATGCTAATGCGTCCTTAACCGTTTGCTTATGGGCCACACGCTCGGTTTGTTCCAATTTCTGGTCCTTTAATGCTGTGAAAAATGCTTCTGTTGCTGCGTCATCTCAATGTTCCGGGTCGTAAGCTGGGTAAGCCAAAAGTGTCTTAGGCTACCTGCTGTAAGGTTTCACCAGACTTTTGCATCTGGTGCCGTAGCTGTGACCGATAGATCTGCTTCAAATGATTGTCTCCATAATGCATGTCAAGCGCATTCATTATAGTAGCCAAGACTATCAAAGGGAATAGTCTGCAAAAGCTCGGCAGCTTGGCCTCTTAGAGCAAGAATCAGTGCATTTGCTCGTTCCTGCTCATTCCAGAGATTTTATTAGTGGCAGCTTCAAACTGGATTTGGTAGATACTCTAGATCCTCTGCGCGTCGAATGTTGGTGCTTGCACATTTCTGGATGTGCTTTGCGCTGCAATTATAAGCATTCATTTTTTCCATCTCATGGTTGATTCTCTCTTCGACCTGACTGACCTTCTCCTCGACTTGGTAAACCTTTCCCTTGACGCATTTAATGTGGTTGTTCAGACTACCGAGCTTTGCTATTTCAGTTGACTGCTTGTGCAAATCTGCTTTCAAATTAATTGACTGTTTTTGCAAATCTGCCTTGATTTCGATTGCCTGTTGGTCTAGCTTCGTTGATTGTTCCTCCATCTTCTGTGTGACGTTTACCTTGATTTCGAATGCTTGTTGGGCTAGCTTCATTGATTGCTCCTCCAGCTTCTGTATTTTGTCTGCTTTGATTTTGAATGCTTGTAGGTCCAGCTTTGCTGATTGTTCATTCAACTGCGCTTATTGTTTATTTAACTGCGCTGATTATTCATTTAGCTTCAAAGTAAAACTGGATAACTGTGGTTGCTGCTCTTGCTGCATCAGCATCAACATTTGTATCAGCGCATTTTCTGGTTCCTTTAATGTTGGTCTTTCTGCTTCTCTCTTGAGCTCCGACATGGTCAATCCATTAGATTTTAAATGTAAGCTTCGCGGAATTTTTATTATCTCGCTTTTTTCCGTCAGTTTCCACGTTGAATTTCACTACTGTGTACTTTAAAAATGTTTAAAAGTTTTCACTTTCAAAATGTTCATTCTCACTTCTGACATCACTGTCGTGTGTTACAGCTCGCAACCAATAAGTTTAATGTTCCGAGAAAGTGAAAACGCACTGTCTTAGCTAAGATAAAAGAGATTATTTACTAAGAATGCAACTGATTTCAGTATTTTACAAATCGCATTTTAATTTAATTTCCACTTGTCTACGAATTTGTGTTTCAACTGCCTTCAAATATATCATGAAATTCGTTTTCTTCACTATCAATCAATATCGCTTTTACTTCGCGCTCTACTCTTATCGTAGTTTTTACTATCGCAGTTTTATTATCGTACTGTTACTATTACTATATCTCCCATTCATTCAGCTTGGCCTTATATAGGGTTTCTATTCAAATGTTCTGACGAGAACTACCTCGAATATTCGAGCAATTCTGAATACCCGCAGTGACATCACTTTCAGATATTGATCACTGATCTACTTATAGCCCAGTCATATTAGGGCTTTCACCTCGGAATGAAAGATAATAAGCTGCAAATTGGTATGAACCTTTGTTTTGTCATTCTAAATGTTGTCTCAAAAGTCACAATCGTTATCGTGTTCGCGTCTCAAGATATTCAAGGTCAAAGGTCACAAAAATCGGTTTTTCGCGAATATCTGGCTTCCTATCGGTTAAATGAGATTTGCATTTATTATAAAAGTTGTAGGCTATAAAATTCCCTACAACTTTTGTTTAAACTTTTTTTTCATACGACCAACCGTTTTGAAGGTAGAGCGCGAAGAGTGCACATCGTACAGTCATATACGGCCTAATGCAAGGTCAAGCGTGAGTTATGGTTATCAGTACGTTATAAAGTCAATTATTTACTTCGAAATTATAATTATTAAACAATGCCTATTATTTATGTACTAACTATTAATTATTTATATTTAATTAAAGTAGAACCTAAAGAATGGGGCTGGATGCTTGAAAATGAAATCCTGGAGCCCATACGAACGTTATTACCTCCAGCACCAGCCGAACTACTAAACGTAATATTTTGCAATTGCAAAAATGGTTGTGGTTCCCGCTGTGGATGCAGAAAATCAGGGCTACAATTTTCTTTAGCTTGCGGCCAGTGCAACGGACAAGCTTGCCTCAACGCTTCACTGTATCCAAGTAATCCCGATGAAGAAAATACATATGATCCCGATATTCTGGAAGGTTTGGAGATGAACATGACAGATAATGAGGATGATGACAATGAATCGAACATTTTTGAGCGACAAGAAGAAGAATTCATTGTCATCATCCTCATTATCTGTCATGTTCATCTCCAAACCTTCCAGAATATCGGGATCATATGTATTTTCTTCATCGGGATTACTTGGATACAGTGAAGCGTTGAGGCAAGCTTGTCCGTTGCACTGGCCGCAAGCTAAAGAACATTGTAGCCCTGATTTTCTGCATCCACAGCGGGAACCACAACCATTTTTGCAATTGCAAAATATTACGTTTAGTAGTTCGGCTGGTGCTGGAGGTAATAACGTTCGTATGGGCTCCAGGATTTCATTTTCAAGCATCCAGCCCCATTCTTTAGGTTCTACTTTAATTAAATATAAATAATTAATAGTTAGTACATAAATAATAGGCATTGTTTAATAATTATAATTTCGAAGTAAATAATTGACTTTATAACGTACTGATAACCATAACTCACGCTTGACCTTGCATTAGGCCGTATATGACTGTACGATGTGCACTCTTCGCGCTCTACCTTCAAAACGGTTGGTCGTATGAAAAAAAAGTTTAAACAAAAGTTGTAGGGAATTTTATAGCCTACAACTTTTATAATAAATGCAAATCTCATTTAACCGATAGGAAGCCAGATATTCGCGAAAAACCGATTTTTGTGACCTTTGACCTTGAATATCTTGAGACGCGAACACGATAACGATTGTGACTTTTGAGACAACATTTAGAATGATAAAACAAAGGTTCATACCAATTTGCAGCTTATTATCTTTCATTCCGAGGTTGACCCCTTATTTTACCTAATATGACTGGGCTATTAGTCCACATTTAATTTTCTTGGTTGTTTCTTTTCAATCAATATCGATCATGATGTTATTAATAATATGCGACAAGAATTGTGACAGTAGCTCGCAAAATTGTGTGGACATGTAACAATATATACATGACGGAACATATGCCTGGAGCGTGCAATTTTGCTTTGATTTTTGCCAAATTTTCAGAAATTAAATGTTTCGACTAGTTTTGTTAAAGATTCGAATTGGCTAAGCGAAATAAAATAAAGGCTGTTTTTGGTGAAAACCCTTGACTTCTGTTCTGCTCAAAGTATAGCTCCCATTTGTACCGAAATTGGTACAAAGTTTCAATCAGGTACGTAATAAAGCTTACAATAAAAATCCAAAGTCAAACCATTAAAATAAAATGGCCGCCGTTCAAAAATCGAAAACGGCTGAACAATAAAACAAGTTGAGTACGTAGACCGACGCTCATGTCAGAAGGGTTTTGTAACTAGTTTCTCAGAAATGCAGTCACAAGCAACGAATAAAATCAAGAAACATGTCAAAGAAATGTGCACATTTAAAGGAAAATCCATTGTTTCTCTATTTTCAACGGCCGCCATTTTATTGAAAATTTACAAAAATCACTCAAATCATGATTTCCCAAAAATATTTATGTTATTTCAAGAAGATACAATCAAAACTGCAGTATCTGATTCGATGGAAAGTCCATAAAATACCAAAGCTGTGTGTTGTTGTTGCTGTAATTGGAGAAATTTCAAATGGCTATAACTTCTGTGAATATGATACGGTTTTTATTAAACTTGCAGAGTACTAGGAACTTTTGCAAGGCTACATAAATATTGGATTTAATCGAGTTTAAGGGTATCCGTACGATTTTATGGGGTAAAACGTGAAATTCGATCATTATACTATTATTAACAAAGTTGAGCGAGTTTTGACTTCTAAGGCATTTGTTGTTGTACTTATTAACATTTGCCTCCAAGATTTTTTTCAGATTTTTCGGATCACAGTTGTCCAATCACGAGGGGGGGCGACCCAAATTTTGCGTGTATTTCCTTTCCTGTGCATATGATTTGTAGATCCACTAGTTTCGCTTCACTGTTTTGGGAAGAGTTCCATGGCAGTTGTTAATGACCGTGAAAAAACGCTGATGTCATTCGCAAAGGCTACTACTTGGCTGGACTTGTATAGTTATGTACCTTGTGTATTGACAGGTAGCTTCCCTATGACATATTCCAGAGCCGAATTGAATAACAGGGGGTCCAACGCACCTCCTTGCTTTAGTTCGATATTTGTGTCAAATGCATTGGTGAGCTGGTCATTGATATGGACTTGGAAGGTTGTTGGCGTCATTGTCATTTTGGTAAGACCAGTGCCAAAGCAAAGCATTATTTGATACAGTACGATACGATCAATATTGTCGTATGTTTGCTTAAAGTCAACGAAAATTTGTTGTACGTCTATGTTGAACTCCCAGCACTTCTCAAGTACAATTGGTCTATTGTTGATCTACCCGCTCCAAAACCAGCTTAATACTCCCCAATAATATTGTTGCCACATGAACTGATTATTTTCTAAGATCTTTGAAAATATTTTGGACGCCGTACAAAGTAGTGATATGCCTCTATAGTTTCCGCACTGTAGCTTGTTACTTTTTCTGTAGATAGTGAATATAATTGATTGGCTCCACTCTTTTGGCATATTTCCAAATGTGCTGAATGAATTTATGAATAGCTTGCTGAATGCTGCTGTCATCTTATTTGATGAGCTCCACTGAAATCTAATTGATGTTCGGCGCTTTGTTATTCTTTTGTTTACTGTTATTTCCTCCAGAGTTGGTGGGACCAATGAAAGCTCCCGCAGACATCTATAGGCTCCAATGTTCTGGAGCTGTGCGCAGGATTAAGGAGGTTCTTGTAATATGAGGCCCATCTTTCCTTGACCCTGGTTTTATCAGCGATGATGTAGCCGACGTAATCACGACAAAACGTGTTTTTGAGCTGACGACATCTTTTCAAGCTTTTCACTACTTTGTTTGCTTGTTTTGTATTGTTTCTCGATAGATTTACATCGATAATTCTCAATTGGTTGTTATATTATCTTCTTTTGTCAATTCTAATTATCCCATTCGCTACTCTTCTTAGATTTGTATAGTATCCTCTCTTCGTTCGGGTTTTTCTAATTAAGTATTCGCTGTACGCCTGACTTTTTTTGTGTAACGTATTCTGGCATTCATCATCGAAACAATAATTTGAGCTTCTTCTGGATTTTGAAAAGTTAAAAGCTCGATAAATCCAGTTTGTTAAGTCTATTAGTTTCCTCTTTGGGGGTTTTTACAAGTTTCAAGACCCCTGTTTGTCAGTCCCTCCATCTGTGTGTCACACTTGTTTTTCCTCCGAAACGAAAAAAGCTATAGGCACATTTGTTGGTGGATCAGAAGTGATCACCCTTCAAAATTAGACTATCAATAAAGTTTTCAACGGGGCTTAATGGAGGCCCCCCATATAGGAAGGGGAGGATGTCCAATAATAGGTTTCGATGAGTGCTTTTCCGAGCAAGTTTTAAAGAAGTGTTGCGAGCTTCGAGGGATGCACGGGAAGGGAAAACTTATGAAAAATTTATGTACCCCGCTTCTCTCCTCACAGTTCTAAAAAATCAGGAAAAGTCATGGAGGCAGATCCTTGTGATTGCAATATCAGGAAATATTTTAGAAGTAGGAATTCGTTCAGCTTTGTCAGTAATACTATATCTTTCAATTTCCTATTTCTCCCTCTAAAATAATATGAGTGTCCTTGAAATCAACGACGTTCAGTATATATGTAGCCCTCTAGCAGATCCTTATGCTCTATAAGTTTTAATTATAACAACACCCGGTTTTACTATTTTCTGAACTGTTCATCAAATCAGACACTGCTTTTCATATCACAAGCTTGTATAGATTCAGCGTTTGGTCCAATGAATGAATTCCTTGGATTTAACAACCATGCAAGTCTACAACTTTGATAGCAAGCAAACTAGTTTTCAGATTCAAATGGGGGCGCTACACAAGTGCCAGTTAGGTTTGATCTGGTCCTGCTCATGAGATATAATATCAGGTGATTGAATATTTCAAACTGTCCTTTTTAGAGAAACACACATTTTCTAAGAAAAATATTACTGTCGAATATACTCCAGTAAATCCTGTGTATAAATTTTATATATAGTAATTTAAAAACTAATTTGGCCACACTCTCATAAATTTATTTCATACTTTTAAGTGCATTTGAAGTATGTTCTCTTTTTCTAAAAGTTTTTGATAAAATTTTTCTACATTTAACTTGTCTGCCATCATTTTTAACTAAACTTTTTTCACAAATTTGCTTAAAGTATTATTGTATTGACGCTTGAAATGGAGACTTATTAAATTATTTTTATATATTCCCAAATAATTTCTTAACATGTAAAAGCAATCGAGGGACTTTGAAAATTTACTGATATCAAATTTCTGCAATTATTTAGTATGCAAACTTAGATGTGATTGTCACTAAAACACTTTTGGACCGTTCGAGGCAGATAGACAGGGGATATGTTTAGTGGGTAGTGTAGAGGTATTGTGCGCTGCGAAATTCCACACTCAGAGCATATGCAGCCTTCACTTCCTTGCAACAAAAAAAACTACTAGAAGAAGCAGGAAAGCGCTCTTGCTAGAAGGGTACTGTAAAGTAGTTCGAAATTGAATCAACGTCTTCTAAATATTAAAACTTGGCTCATATATTCCATGAATTGGGTTTGGAAAACGAATATATGGCTATAATGTATTTTGATTTGCCACCATTTTATTTTCAGTTTGCTGACCTCAATGTTTCAGTAGTTATGATAATATATCAATGTTACAAAATATTTCTAAAATTTTCATCAAAATCCTAACACTTTTGTAGTGTTTGCGTCCTTTGCGAATGTGTAATTAAACAGTTTTACTTATAATTGATACATTTTCATTCGCCTATAACTTCACTGTTTATAGTACTTTACTTCAGAAAATTTAGACAGAAATTTTTGGCGAATTTAAGCATCACTTTTCAATTTTATTGATGAAAACGAAAAATTAATATAATGTACCATTATTAACAAATTTTAAGTTTCGACTTCTGAAGTATTTGTTGACCTTGTAGTCATGAAATTCTACTTTCTCGATTTTTCTGTCCAAAGATGTCCAGTCGCGAAGGGGAAACACACATTTTCGCACGTTTCCCCTCACTCTGCAACCCTCCATGCAAATGCTTCTAGTTTAAAAACTGTTTTGAAAAGCTCTTATCAGGACCTTTCATTTGATAGCCAAATCGGCAACCTTTGGCAATAAGAAATTTTCATGATTCATCCTTCTGTTTGGGGAGACAAGACTTAAAATATTTTTTGTACTGCATTTTTTGAGAAGGCACCACTTTTGACCTGCGTACAAAAACATACTTTAATACACTAATGGCTATATAGACAGGTCGTGATTTTAGTAAGGTATTGAACAAAATTTTTTACAATATCCTAAAACAAATGCATTCAGAAAATTTTCCATAATCCTTAATAAAGCCTGTTTTGATCAAAATATCATGAATTCTAGGGAAAAATGCAAGTTTTCTTCATTTCAAAGAAAATTCAAACCTTTTTTCTATTTTCTAAATTTATTCAAAATTTACTGCTATAAATAATAATAATTCAATTCACTAATTTTGTATCCTATTAATTTATGCCAGTTGGAGCCCACTCTTCTCCTTAATCCAATCCAAGTAGTAGCTCACGCGCACAAATACTGAAGGCCAGCACTTGACGCAACCTCGGCTACTGACAAATGATGAAAGTCCAAGAAGTCTCCTAACTCCATTGGTCTCATCAGCGACTGGGCCGCCTGAGTCACCGTTACAGATTCCTTGACCATAACTGGTTTCAGTACAAATATTGGAATCAAGAACGTAGGTTGGGAAGAAGGATTCGCAAATGTCTTTTGGTTGCACAAACACTTCAGCATAACGAAGGAAAGGAGAAATGCCACTTCCTGGCTCTGCAATCGAATGAATTAAAGTATGCGTCATGTATGGAAGGAATTATTTTCAATTTACCGTCATTCAGACGACCCCAGCCAGAAGCAAACACACGTTTTCCAGCGAAGTTGATACCAACATCTTGATATTTCGGAAGAGCAATTGGGCTGATCCTTGCTGTAAGTAATAATGAATTGGTTAATTTTGTCATTCTTTCGTGACGAGTTTCTTTGGAAACTTACAAGTAAATTGGATTGGCTCGTGGAGAGTCAACAAAGCAATATCGTTCCTAATGTATGATGGGTTGTAGTTTTCATGCCAAACAATGTTGGAGGCATTGACGACAAGGTTCAACCTTCCCTCTTCATTGAGGTTTTGGATTTGAATTGCTCCTAAGTAAACTTCGATGTAATTGGCTCTTTTTGTGAAAAATTCATAAAAATAATTGAGTCGAGACAATGGAAAAACTTTCAAACTAACTTACCCAATAGCACAGTGAGCAGCAGTAAGGACGTGTCGGTCGGAAATCAAGACACCACCGCACCAGGATGCTCCACCACTTTTATTTATCCTTAAGCCAGCTTGGTATGGGAATTCACCAGCTTTGGCTTCTTGACCTCCAATAATGCGGCTGCCTCCAAATGGCCCATCAAAAGCGAGGACTGCCCCAAAGAGCGCCAAGGCTACGACAATTACATATGAGTAACGCATTTTATTAAGTGCCACTGGCGATGTTTCACTAAAGGCAAATATCGGCTCCTACAGTCTTTTATAGTATTTACCGATCTGCAGTCAAAGATAAGCGATCTTATCATCAGCGGTAATAAACTAAGACGCGATGCTTGTGATAAGGAAAATTTTTTTTTGGGATTACAATCAATAATCACAGTAGCTTCGAAGGTATCATAAATGGATTAATAATTTTCAAGTTGAGGGTCAATTATATTTTTGCTGATGGGTTAATTAATTGATTTATGAGTTGTGTTTGATAACTGCCATTATTTGATTTGAGTCAAATATCCAGGCCATTGATAGGACAATGATTATTTCTAAATTATTCGCATTGGAGGGGGTTTGATTTTGAATTGTTCTTTGGGAATTTTTTCGATTCGCTAAAATTAGATACTCGTATGTATATGAATATATATATATATATATATATATATATATATATATATATATATATATATATATACATATATATATATATAGATATATATATATATATATATATATATATATATATATATATATATATATATATATATATATATATATATATATATATATATATATATATATACGATTACTGATACCACTAGCTGAACCGATTTTCAAAGATATTCATGATACCTATCATTCCTGAAATGTTCATGCGAATCCTAGCAAAGCTATAGTTTCGCCTTGCCATGCCCCCCTCGGTACCGAAAAGGCAATTTTAAGATTTGTTTTGAATATATATATATATATATATATATATATATATATATATATATATATATATATATATATATTTTATTGTTTGATAATTCATGTCATTTTATTCTCATAGATGACGTGAACTACATATTTCATGTAGCAGTGATTATGTGGCTTATATTATTGTGTAGTATTTTAAAGATTAGACTTTGGACTATCTGAGCATCATTAAAAAACAACAAGTTGGTTAGAAATAAACTTGAAAATGAACAAACAAAGAGAGCATTATCGGCATATTTTATTGTTCTACTTCCGAAAGGGCAAAAATCCGGTGCAAGCTAGAAGGAAATTGTGTGAAGTTTATAGTGAGGACTACTTTACTGAACGCCAGTGTCAGCGTTGGCTTACTCGTTTTCGTTCTGGAATATTGTGAAGCGACAAAATTAAGGGTTTAATCGAAACGTACCAGCTAATGACAACTCGAGAGATAGCTGAGAAGCTCGACATATTAACAGCTTGGTTACGTTAACATACTGGAAGTTTGGGTTTGTGATAATCTCGATCGTTGCGCCCTACACCATTGACGCCAACCAGCAGATCCCTACACCGTACGCTACTGACGCCGAGCAGCAGATCCCTACACCCTACGCCACTGATGCCAACCAGCAGATCCCTACAACCTACGCCACTGACGCTAACCAGCAGATTCCTACATGCGTATTCTCTTCTTCGGAAGTAATGATAGTTACCTATCACCTCTTGTTTTTCATCTAATCGACTGCTAGTCAGTAAGTCGGTGAAAGGTGCCGGAAGTGTTGGGTGATCTTCCGTACGTCATAGTCTTTTCTGGACTGTCCGTGTATGTTGCCATGGCCTCGCGAGCCTTTTCGTACCTACAAGCCTACACAAAAAGAAACAAAAAGTATTCATGGTATTGTAAATAGTTTCCTGTGCAGCGACCCACACGCCATATTATGGTCTCTCGTTTTATTTGTGGTTAGGTTTATTCGGTTAACGATACTTGTAGATGGGCTGGAGTCAAAGTGGTAAGGCAAGAGAAGTCCCCGTCATTTGTCGGTACGCCCCATGCTATTTTGTTCATGTGAATCGCAACTACGAGAATTGTTCCCTCGTTGTCGAAGCGCCTTATAATTCGATCTGCCTGGAAAAATCTACCTACCCAGGTAAAGTCGATGTAATTCCCACTCAACCAAGAAGAGGCTTGGCGTGTGCGAATACTCGGAACCATAGTATACTCAACTAGTAACCACACTCCATCAACCCTCCGGAAAAATCCGAACACAAGCCGAACAGCAAGCCATAAATCTTCGGTAGCAGGTAGATGGTAAACGCTAATGCGAGGAATGGCGCAAATATAAACATATGCTTCGATGAGAGATTTCAGGGCTACCAGAGCTAAAAAATGAATAACATTGCAGAAAAACAAATTCGTTCCATGCAATCTTTTAGTTTTTTATTAGGATCTGGCAGCACTCCTATGTTCTGAAATGCGTAAAAGAACACGTGCGTCGGAAATTTTATCTGCATTTTGCTTTGCTTCTTGAGCACGCCAAAAATGGATCAGCTGTAATGCCCCGGATCAGCTGTAATGCCCCTGGGAAAATTCAAAAAGTGTGCAACACAGGGTAAATGAAAGGTGTGGCTACTAGTTGAGTATACTATGCTCGGAACATCAGATTCGGGGTTTCCATCAGGTGGAGTGTGCCAATCGTCCAAGGGCACCATTGAAGACAAGTAAGAAATGAGTAGGAACTTCCGCCATTTTTGTCCGTATTAAAGGATTCTTAGCGTTCATATTGAACGAAAAGGGAGTTTTCAAGTTCGAACTCAACGCAAAAATACACAGGCCAACACCAAATTTGACTTTGACTGCAAAGCATAAAATTTTGATATTTTAGTTCGTAATTAGGCAAAAAAAATATATGGCATGAAAAAGTTTGCTTCTGTGTTTAGGAGACTGATTGAACGATATTTTTCAAAATCTCTGATTTAAATTTTTTATTGAAAATAAAACTATTGAAATAAATATGTTTATTATTTTTATTAAGTTTCGTTATTAAATTAACTTACAGTAAAGTGGTAAATAATTTAAAAGTGCACGCTTTCACTATTTCTTTTATGTTCATAACTACTTTCTCTCACTAAGCCCCACATATAGTCGCCCATCATGTTTTTATTGTATTGGCCTTGAAAACGTTGTTCAAAGTTCATGATGTCCTGATGAAAACGTTCACCTTGCTCTTCTGAATATGCTCCCATGTTGTTTTTAAATTTATCCACATGAGCATGCAGCATGTGTACTTTTTAATGACATCCTGCAGCCCATGGCCTTAAAATTTTCAAGCATATCCTCAACCAACTGTTCGTAGTTTTTGGCTTTGTTATTTCCTTAAAAATCCAGAAACTACTGCTTTAAAACTGTTCTAACTTGCTTTTTGAGTAAGCAACGTTAGCAACGTTGGAAATTTTTCATCGTGCGAT
The DNA here is from genome assembly GCA_963969285.1 of Odontomyia ornata. Lineage (NCBI taxonomy): Eukaryota > Metazoa > Arthropoda > Insecta > Diptera > Stratiomyidae > Odontomyia > Odontomyia ornata. The sequence continues at coordinate 224,253,107 of OZ017741.1, forward strand.
AATCTGTCTTTTTTGCGGACCAACAAAAATCCCAGCTTTAACCTTTGCTTCCGAGAACTTCGGAAAAAACTTTTTCAAGTATCCAAAAGCTTCTAAAGTTTCATCCAGTTTTTTAACAAATTGTTTCATCAACCCTAACTTAATGTGCAAAGGCGGCATTAACACCTTTTCCGCTTCAACAATCGGCTCAAATTTGACGTTCTGCTTTCCGACCCACAATTCTGTTCTCACAGGCCATGACCGTTGGATGTAGTGTTTAGAATCCGCTCTGCTGTCCCATAAGCACAGATAAGACGGATATTTTGTATATCCACTCTGTAACCCCATTGAAAACCCCAACATTTTGAAATCTCCAATCAGCTGCCAGTTATACTCACGATACTTTACAAATTCAAGCAAGATTTTAATACTTTCATAATTCTTTTTAAGATGTACTGAGTGAGCGATTGGAAGAGATGGAAATTTATTTCCGTTGTGTAATAGAACAGCTTTCAAGCTTTTTGTAGAGCTGTCAATGAATAAATGCCACACAGGGTATGCCAATTGCTTCAAATTGATTTTATGTGTTTAACAAAGTCCATCTTTTTTCGTAAAAAACGTTGAGAATATTTCATGCCTAGTCCGCTGATCCGTGATGTTAACATCATCAAGTAAATTCCACTGTTTTAAGCAAGAGCCTGAAAGCTCTGATTTATTTTTCGGCAAATTTAAGTCTCTAACTAGGTTGTTAAAATCTTCTGTAGTAATGAGATGGTGTTATGGCTGTTCAGGTGTAGGCAAAAACTCATCGGAATTACTTTTATAAGAACTAAGAGATGAGCTACTTTTCTGCGATAATTTTGTTAGTGGCTCAGATACTGGTCGTGTTGGGTCATGAGCAATTGAAGCGGAAGAAGATTCGAGGTCAGGATATTCAATAGGTTTTGCATTTTTACCACTATGTCTTTTACTCGGATTCACCATCAAAAGTAGCAGTCAGTAACATGGTCTTTTGGTTCTCGCCAAATCCTTGGTATTGCAAATTTCATAGACCTTTCTTCACTTTTCCTCAACCTGAAAATGTAGAAATAAAAATTAACATGTCTTTTATACTTTATTTATCGTTTAATTAAAAATTGCTTACCTTCCAAACATCTTTTACAATAACTACAAGCAACATGTGGAGCCCATGGCTTGTCTTGATTCCGAACAGGAAAGTCAAAATATACTTCATAGGCTTCACAGAGAACGTGAGATGTCTTAAAGTCGCATTTCACGTATGACCACATATAAAAGAAAATGCATCAGCATCGTATTTACACTTTCGTGACGACATTTTAACACCTGATCGTGGTTTATGACTCGAGTGCTGTCTAGCGGCACTGTATAAACGTAAACACCCCACTCTCATTGCGCAGTCTTTTTGAAAGTATTAAAATTAATTAAAATTCATAATTAAAAAAAAAATTGAAAAATAAGTATTGTTACTATAACTATCACAAAAGCAAACTTTATACCAAAAATGTTATTTTCTTTTCGTTTTTGTGCATAAATTAACCGAAAAATTCTAGTTTAAACGTTAGGACAAAGAACGAAAATTTTTTTGTAGAGTCATGATATTTATTAGATGATTTTTAGTAGCGGAGTTTCAACGTGATAATTGAGGTCACGACATGGTATTTGAAAGGATTTTCATTGCTCCGAGATGGAGCGTATCCTCAGCGTATTCTGGGCATTTGTCCTGTCCTCCAATCGTGTGGAAGAAAGGCGTGCCTAATGGTTTCATGGAAATGATATGTACTCATAAAAAGTGATCTAGTTTTGCGGTTTACATAAAAATCAAGACTCATGTTTGGTGATAGATACCCATAGATGGCAATCGTTATTCAAAATAACAGAAAGGGAGCATATAAGAAAATTGCTGTTGCGCCAGGACTAGACTTTTTTTTATAAATTAGTGGTCGGATTGATGGCCATTGATCATATGTAAATGAAAATGAATCATATGAAACAGGACCTTTAGCTGTTTCAGCTATAATTAATTTGGCTGGAAAATGTGTGGCATACTCGGATAGAACGATTTTTTTTCATGTTAGCTAGCATTCGAGCACAGCTGAATAAAGTGATGCAGCTTGAATGTTTGTGCAGGGGAGTAGAAGAAATTTGAATGAGAAATATCGTAGAAATATACAAGTTTGTTATGAGACGTACAATAAGGATTTCAATAATTTATTTCACAAATAGTATAAACCTTTTTCAACCACAACAAGCTAGTCTTAAATAGAGGTTTTTGCCTAAATGTTCCTCTAGCTAATTGTAATCATCACATAGAAATACGATAATATGCATAGTTTTAAGTAATGTTCAAACGATGGTGAAATGACTTTGTCAGAACACCTACTATATTATAAGGCCTCTGTACCGCATACATTTTAATATAGAAATTATATATATAAAAAAAAGCTAGTCTTAACTAAATTTTAATTGGAAGTTTGAAACCGAATCAATGCATGCATATTGGCACGGCTATGTGGCCTGAATAAGACATTTAAAGAGCATGGTGGTGAACCGGCCTAGTACTTGGGTAGATAATTATTAACTTTAAATATTCTGTCTTTATAATAGTTTCTGAATTCACAATACCACAAACATTCGAATTTATTTCTTAAACTTTGCAAATCTAACATTTCTTATACATAATTTAGAGTTCAATTTTAGGTTTTATATCACCTTTACAATCACCAAAATGTCGAAAATGTCAGCAATCGGCTCAATGTATCGATTTTCAAAAACCTTTTAATGAAACATTACTCCTCTTTTCAATAATTCCAAACTAAAAAAAAAACAAAAACTCATTGGCAGAATATTATAACCCAAATAGTCTAAAGTAACATATATTTTTCGGCCTTATTAACAACGATCAAATGCTCTATGAGAAACTGGTTTTGAAATTATAACAAGTTGGGTAGACAGACTATGCTCATGTCAGAAGGGTTTTGCACTCATCTTACAAAATGCAGTTACCAGCAACGAATAAAATCATGAAACATGTCAAAGACGATTTTATTGGAGAAAATGTGAAATTCGAGGATCATACTATTATTAACAAACTTGAAAGAATTTTGACTTCTGAGGTATTTGTTATAGCTATACTCATAAATATCTCCCTTGATAATTTTTTCAGATTTTTAAGATCACGGGTGTCCATTCGCGAGGGAGGAAACACATTTTCATGTATTTCCCCCCCTGTGCCCCCACTGAAGCAAAAACGGTCAGTTTAAGAACTGTTTTGAAAAGCTCTTATAGAGAACTTTCAGTTGATACTCACATCGGCTACCTTTCATGAAATTTTTATTTCAGGGGCCACTCCTCTGTACTGTAATCATCGATTCATGGCCTATTTTTTCGAATCCTAGAATAGTTACAAAGCCCTTTTGCTAGGAGCTCTCTCCTGCCTCTTCGAGTTGTTTCAATTGTTTGTACTCATCTTCATGATATCTATCACTCCTGAAATTTTCATGCAAATTCTAGCAAAGCTGTAGTGTCTAAGTCGGTAAAAAGCGCATATGGCTCCATAGCAATATGTTTCCATAGTAATACAGGGCATATTGCTCCATAGTAATACACGAAAATTCAAATCGCTATAACTTCGGTAAATACTATTCGATCTTTATGAAACTTTCCGGAAAGATCAATCTAATAAATAGTCATCTCTTTGCTAAATTTTATTGAGTTTAAGGGTACCGTTTAGATTTTATTCAAGAAAACACAAAATCGATAAATCATACTATTACTAACAAAGTTGAGTGAATTTCGACTTCTCATGTATTTGTTGTTGTTGTACTAATGAAGGCCTACATTCATGATTTTTTTCAGATTTTTCGGATGGAAGGTGTCCAATCGCGAGGGGGGGTACGCGAAAAGTTCGTACATTTCCCCTTCCCCTGCCCCCCTCGGTACCGATAAGGCAATTTTAAGACTTGTTTTGAAAAGATCTCATTGAGACCTTTCCAATGACACCCTACTCGACTACCAATGGTGAAAATTTTTTTTGAGGGGTCACCCCCTTATATGGGGAGACCCCCCTCCAACGCCTTTGAAAAAAATTTGTTCACCCTTGAACTTTCAAGAGGTCACCACTTCTGACCTTTCTACAAAGTTTCATGGCTGTAGCCCTTATAGTTTCGGAGAAAAAGTGCTGTGACATACAGACGGACGGACGGACGGACGGACGGACGGACGGACGGATAGACGGACAGACGGACACAGGTCGTGATTGCAATAGGGTTTTGTATTTTAGTACAAAACCCTAAAAAATGTGTATATTAGATCTAATTTTTGTGCAACTTTTTGGATAAAGCAAAAAAATGACTTTTATTATGAAACATATTAAGATTGCATTAACAAAAAAGAAATTTTTTTTATATATTTATGAAGTGATATTCACATTTTAAGATTAAATTTTGAGATTATTAGGAAGAATTTCTTCGAAATGCTTTTTAAGAGAGAACATATGTATGTGATGAGAGCCGTCGTTGGAAATATTATTTAAATACAAAAAAAATGGCGTAGTTTTTCTATTTTCGTCAATCATTGATTATATTGTTTAACCCAATCCCAGATCGATTCATCAGACGCAAATACCTCATAGTTCTGGCATTGCAGATATAACTTTTACTCTAGAAGATATCAATAGAGCCATCAACGAACTAGACCGTAACAAAGGCCCTGGACCAGACCTTATTCCTCCGTCTTTTCTTCTTAATTGTTTAGCACAGGTATCTAAACCGCTTCATATAATCTCCAATAAATCTCTCTCATCAGACGTCTTTTCGACAGTGTGGAAACTATCCGACCTTATACCAATCTATAAAAATGGAGATAAAAAATCTGTTAAGAATTACAGGGGCATCGCAATACTATCCACTATACCAAAATTATTTGAAAAATTGATACATGATAAGCTCTCGACCTTTGTAGATTCACTCATGGTTTCCGTCAAGGTCACTCAACTGCTACTAATCTTATAATCTTGGTTTCCGATGTCCTTAATGCCATGGAAAAAGTGCAGCAAGTTGATGCAGTATACACTGACTTTAGTAAGGCTTTTGATCAAGTAGATCACTCTATATTAATAAAAAAAATGCAAAACTTTGGAATCACTGGGTCTCTTCTAAATTGGCTTATATCGTACCTTTCTTATCGCAGTCAAACCATAAAATTTCAGGGGTACTATTCAAAGAAAATCAGAGCATCATCGGGTGTTCCACAAGGTAGTCATCTCGGACCTCTTCTATTTAATATATTCATATCTGATCTATCAAAAGAACTTGCCGGCATTCCACATCTACTCTTTGCTGATGACCTAAAAATTAGCTATTAGCTCACAAGCTGAAGCAATGTTCCTTCAGACTAAACTTTTTTGCCTTCAACATTGGTGTGAAAAAAATAAACTCAAACTCAACGCAAGTAAATGTCAAGTTATAAGTTTTTCCCGTAAAAGCAACTTGGCCAAGAATACCTACGTCCTTAATAAGGTCGAGCTAGTTAGAGTTGAGTATGTCAATGATCTTGGTATAACCTTGGATCAGAAACTTCGTTATAATTTGCATTACGACAAAATTTTAGCAAGGGCTAATAAACGACTACGTTTTATTAAAAGACGTGTGAAGGAGTTCATGAATATATGGGTAACAAAATCTTTATACACGGCCCTTGTTCGCCCGATATTGGAATATGTAAGTATTGTCTGGGACCCTATCTTCGAAGTACATTCAAATAGAATTGAGTCCGTCTAGAAACAGTTTGTACTATTTGCCTTAAGGGATTTATACGATCCCAGACAATTTTCTACCTTACCTGAATACACACAAAGGCTTAAGCTATTAAATCTATGTTCTCTGTCATTAAGAAGACAAATCTCGTCGTGCTGTTTCACCTTTATGTATATTGAAGAAGGCATTCAGATTGCATCACTCTCCACGAAATTTAATTTTAATTGTGCGTTGAGACAAACTAGGCACACTCCTTTACTCAAAGTGACGCAGCATAGAACTATTTATGCAGATAATGAGCCTATTAATAGATGCTGCAGAACATTTAATACTATGAAGAATTGCTATACACCAGGCATTTCGAAAGCCACTTTTAAAACCAACCTACTTAAAGCCTTGAATCCTTAAATATCCTGAACTGTAATTCCTCAACCGATCCCCCCCCCCCCCAAAATTTTTGTTTGTTAATAAAATTAAATAAATATTATGAAATGTAATAAAAAAATTTTTTTTTGTACCTTGTTTGGTTAATGAATAAAATAAAAATAAAATATTGCTTCTGATTTTGCAAAGTAACACAAAAAAAAAACTCGTTCACACGAATCAGAACTGCACATAATAGTAATAAGCATATTTTAATGTGCGTTAAGTAACCAATCATTAGTTCAATTATTAATTTTTTTTTCCACTTGTAAGTTGAAGACGATGCATGATCTAAAAAACAAACAAAAAATTGTAAGTATAGTAATCTACATCAAAATCAAACACTGATTTTCAATTACCATATATATACAAGTTGCAGTCTGTGTGGTCTAGTGGTTAGGGCATGAACGCATGAGCCGAAGGTCGCAGGCTCAAATCTCGTTGGGAGCAACGTGATTTAGTTCAGGGGATTTTTCGGACAGACTACGAGTGTTCACTCAGTGGTGATATGTACTGATTTAATCAGATCATATCATAGCTGAGCAAGCACACGGGAGCATGGTACAGACCAAATCTTCTGCCGAAAAAATCAATACGGTCATGAAATTGAGATACTCTAACTATCTCTAAGCGAGAGGGGGTGCTACAAAGAAGAAGAAGATATATACAAGTGGCAACCTAATTTTAATTGAGGAAATTAACAATAAGCGAAAGAATCAAAAAAAAAAAAATTTAGCGAAAGGATAAAAAAAAAAAATTTTAGTAGATATGAATAAGAAAAACAATTAAAAAATGGCAACAATTAGAAAAAAATACTCACATAATAGGAAAAGATAAAATAATGATGATAAAATGTGAAATAATTTTGTAACAAGAATATTTACTATGTAAAGATGCGACGATATTTGATTTTTACTAATTATAATTATAATACACATACAATATTATCCATCCTATTATAAATAATTGTATAGACGTCTTAAATATTTTCTTATTTTTAGCACTACAGCCCCACTCGGGCCTTCGCTTCCTGCGAATAGCGCCTCTAATTGTCTTGGTCCATTGACTGCGTCCTCCAATTTCGAATCCCGAGCAGCGATGAACTGTCTTCGTCGACCGAGTCAGACCAGCGCTTCCTTGGTTTCACCACTGGTCTCCGGCCTTCAGTTCTCCCAACGAATACCTTTTTGGGTATCCTTCGTTTGTCCATACGATTCATGTGGCCAGCTCATTGCAGATTCCACAGTCTTATAATCGTTGAGACCTTCAGCTCGTCAAAAATTTCATGCAGCTCATGGTTGTATCGATTTCAACATTGGTCCCCGTCTAGCTTCGCTCCGATTATTCGTCTCAGGACCCGTCGCTCAAAGGCGTTCAATATATTTTCGGATGCTTGGGCCAGGGTCCATGTTTTATACCCAAAGCAAAACACAGGTCTTATCACAGATTTGTATACTTGGAGCTATGTTTTCCTGTGTATGCAGCTGGTCTTCAAGATTGTCAATACTGAGTAAAATATTTTATTTGCAAGCTGTATTCTTACGCGTATTTCATCTCTTCCATTGCCTGTTTTCGTTATTTTGGCGCCTAAATACACAAATTCTCTAACATTCTCGATACGATATTTGCCAAGTGTGATGTTTTTTGTACTTGAGGTATTTTTCTTCGACTGCGTCATGAGCTTTGTTTTATTTTCATTGCTTTGTAGCCCTACTCGTTTTGATTCGCTGTCGAGTTTCAGGAAGAGTTCTTTGGCAGTTGTTAATGACCATGACAAAATGTTCATGTCGTCCGCATAGGCTACTACTTGGCTTGACTTGAATACCTCGTGTATCGACGATCAGCTTCCTTATGACGTACTCCAGAGCCAAATTGAATAGCAATGGGGTCATCCCATCTTCCTGCTTTAGTCGGATATTTGTGTCAGAGGCATCGGTGAGTTGGTTATTGATGCGGACTTGGAAGATCGTCGACGTTATTGCCATTTTGGTAAGGCGGACTAATTTGGCTGGGATGCCAAAGCAAAGCATTATTTGGTAGAGTACGTTACGGTGAATACTGTCATATGCTTGCTTAAAGTCAACGAAAATTTGGTGAACGTCTATGTTGAACTCCCAGCATTTTTGAATTGCCTGCTTGACTGTAAACAATTTGTCTATCGTCAATCAACCTACTCTAAAACCACCTTGATACTCCCCAATAATACTGTTGGTGTATGATCCGATTTTATTTTCCAAGATCTTTGAAAACATAGCATTATGTACGCGTACAAAGTAGTGATATGCCTCTATAATTTTCGCACTGTAGTTTATCATCTTTTTCGTGAATAGGGAATATAATTGAATGGCTCCATTCTTTCGGCATATGTCCTTGTTGCCAAATTTACTGGATGACTTTGTGAATAGCTTGGTGAACACTACTGCCACCATATTTGATGAGCTCCACTGGAATCTCATCGATACCCGGCGCTTTATTATTCTTTTGGGCTTTGATGGCGGAACAAACTTTATCCAGAATTAGTAGGGCTAATGGACGCTCTCCGCATCCATCTATAGGCTCTGATGCTCTGGAGCTGTACGGAGGGTTAAGGAGCTTCTTAAAATATGATGCCCATCTTTCCCTAATCTTCGTTTCATCAGCCATGACATTGCCGATATCATCACAACAAAGCGTGGTTTTGGGCTGGTGACCACGTTTCAAGCTTTTCTCTGCTTTGTATGCTTGTCTTGTATTGTTGCTCGCTAAACTTGTATCTATACTTCTCAATTGGTCGTCATAGTATTTTCTTTTCTTAATTTCAATTATCTTATTTGCTACTCTTCTGAGATTTTCATAGTGTTCTCTCTTCGTCCTGGGGTTCCTACCTACGTATTTTTTGTACGCCTGATTCTTTTTATCTAACGCATTCTGGCACTCATCCTCGAACCAATCATTCGTCTTGCGCCGGGCTTGATGTCCGATCGTCTGTTCTGTCACGGTCTTGATACCCCCCTTTCACTTCCATCCAGAGCTCGTTGCTCGTCTTTAATGTTGCGTCTGATAAGATGGGAGCCAGCTTGTTGTCGAGGGTCTCCGTGAAATTGTCGGCCACAGACGCCGTTTGGTGGCTTTCGATGTCAAATGTTTCAACGGGCTGGTCTTCTCCGAATACGCCTTTGACATACGACATCGAAAAGTTAATTTGATCAAGTCAGGATCTAAGTTACAATTGGCTCCTCGGTATGTACGAACGTCAAGAATGCTTGAGGCCCGACATTCTTGGATCAGAACATGATCGATCTGGTTTAGTGTGTTGCCATCCGGTGATACCCAGGCCATTTTATGAATGCGTCGAAGTGGGAAGCAAGTCGAACGTATGATTATATTTCTGCTACATGCAAAGTCAATCAGACGCTAGCCGTTGTCATTTGTTTCATCTTGGAGGCTATATCTTTCAGTCGTTCCCCAATGAGATAGCTCATTGCCAACCTTAGCGTTGAAATCACCCAGAACTATTTTTGTGTCGTTTGTAGGGAATGAGTCGACCAGTCTTTCCAGGTGATTGTAAAATGTTTCCTTCGTTTTAGCAAAACCTTGTGGTGGGAAAGTCCGCATTGATTGAGGCAGATCGCTGAATTGTAACCTGCAGTGAAACTCATAACTTCCATCAATATTGAGAGCAAGAAAGTCCTTTTGAGCTTAGAATGTGAATTGAAAGTTTGTAATTATGAATTAAAATATTAAATATATATATTCTAGAATGCCAAATATCTTTTATATGATGAAAACTCTTTCTTGTAGAAGATAAAAAAAAAAGATTGTTTGCGAAATTCATCAAAATAAATTCAGAAAGCGTCTCGGCCTGTTAGGCTACACATCACCAGATACGGTACAAAAATTTCATATCACCAGTTAAATGTTAACAATTTAATCATTTCCTTACATAAAATCAATTCAGCAACATACGTCCAACAGGACAATAATTGAATATCATAAGCCTTATTAGCATTAATTTATTCTCAACATATGAATAATTAGAATTTTAAATATACAGGGCTATCCATTTCGTAGTTGGGAAAGTATAACCCTACCATTTGATATTTCTCAAAATTAAATGCCATTCAAAGCATGTTTTTCCTAGTGTAAGATTTGCCATTTAGAAATATGGATCGTTTAACAGCCAAAGAACGCGTTAAAATTATTAAATTTTATTGTAAACATGATGATTTTGCTGTATCAACATTTGGGGCTTTACAGGCCGATTACGGTTGACATAATCGACCTATACAGCAAACAATTTCGAGCACAGTGAAAAAATTTGAAGAAACTGGATCAGTTATTGATACTCCAAGGCCTGTGCATCATCGCAACATTCGTTCTGCTGAAAATATCGCTGTCGTTGCTCAAAGTGTGGCGGAAGACCAGAATTTGTCGATTCCTCGATGTGCTCAACACTTGGGCTTGTCTTACGGCTCATTGTGGCGGATTTTGCATTTGGATTTGCATCTCCATCCATACAAAATCCAACTCACTCAAGAACTTAAGCCTCAAGACCAAACACAACGCAGAATGTACGCGAATTGGGTGATTGAACAACAAGCCATTGATAACGATTTTTCGAACAAAATTTTTTTTAGCGATGAGGCTCATTTTCGCTCAATGGTTACGTAAATAAACAGAATTCCTGCATATGGGGCTGTCAAAAACCTCCGGTGATTGCAAATAGGCCGTTGCATCCGGAAAAAGTGACCGTTTGGTGTGCATTATGGTCTGGTGGTGTTATTAGCTCGTATTTTTTGAAAACAATCAAGGAAGAGCCATTACAGTCAATTCTGACCGCTATGGACAGATGTTAACCGATTATTTTTGAAGAGAAATTGAAGATTATGATTGATCTGGAGAACATGTGGTTCCAACAGGATGGAGCCACAAGCCACACAACACAGGCTAATCGAGCACTTTTGCACAAGAAATTTCCAGGACGCGTAATTTCGAGATTGAGTGATGTCAATTGGCCCGTAAGATCCTGCGACCTAACACCTTTGGATTTCTTTTTCTGGGGCTATGCAAAAGATCGTGTTTACGTTAACAGTCTTCAAAATCTTGAGCAATTGAAAACCAATATTCGTAAAGTTATGGCCGAGATATTGCCAGAAATGTGCCGAAAAGTCATTGAAAATTACCTCAAAAGGATTGAGCCTTGTAGGAGGTCCCGTGGAGGACATTTGAATGATGTTGTGTTTCACGTATAATGACAAGGTTCAATCTTTCTATTGAATATTCCATCTGAATATTTTATGTGTTTTCTTTAGCTTTACTTTCCCAAGCGTAAAATGGATAACCTTATACAAGGTGGGCCAGAAAGGCGTACGATTTTAAAAACACTCTTGCGTTTGAAGCTTTAGAGAGGGGACTGCACGGGTGGTGGAGTTAAGTAGCTCAGTTCTCGGAAATTTAGTCGCGATGGATCACTTCATCGGAGCGCAACGTGCATTCTGCGTTAAACATTATTAAAAATCACAATTCGTGCGCTATTGTTCGGCGTTTATTTCGGCTTGAGTTTGGATTACATGACCTAAATCAGTGTCCGAAAGAAAGTGTGATTCGATCGTGGGTCAAAAAGTTCGAAAAGACTGGTTCGACTCTCAAACAGAAGCCTGCAGGACGTCCAAGGTCAACAAGAAAGGAATTATCGGACCCTACTTCTTCGAAAAAACAAGGCCAATCTGTCACTGTAAATTCTGACCGATACATAGCCATGTTAAGGGATTTTTTCTTTCCACAACTGCAACAATTTGAAGCCTATAATCGTGTGACATGGTTTCAACAAGATGGCGCGACATGCCATACAGCTAATGCCTCTTTGGCGGTCGTAAACGAGATGTTTGCTGGGAAACTGATATCGCGCCGGGGTGACATTGCATGGCCTCCTAGAAGTCCGGATCTGACGCCACCGGACTTTTTTTTGTGGGGATACCTAAAAAGTAGAGTCTACACCAATAACCCAGCCACGATTAACCAGTTGAAGACCAATATCCGGGAAGAAATGGCAGCTATTCCCCGTGCAATGTGCCAGCGAGTTTTTACCAATTTGAGGGTCAGATTCGAAGAATGTTTGCAGCGGGATGGTGCACACCTGGATGACGTTATTTTTAAGAAATGAATTTCCCAGATGTCAATTTTTATAGAAATAAAAATTTGTATGTGGATTGTACTCAGTTTTTTTTTAATGATTTTTTCAAATTCGCAATTCTTTCTGGCCCACCCTGTATTAAAGCCCTCAAAATGATTCTGAAGTAAACGTTTTCTAGAAGGTTGAAATAGCAGTTCACGGTTTGCACTATTCTACCAAACCAATGCTGATTTTTGCCACAAGATTAAAAATTGCTGTTCAGCAATCATAAAGTAAATGCTTTTCAAAATTGTTTCCAGCATATGGAAAATCACATTATGAAAAGAAAAATGATTCCGGTTAATGTTTCTGTTAGAAATCAATAAAAAAAAAATTAAGTAAATTTAAAACGCGCAAGAATCAGTGCCTAATAAATTTTTGACCGTTTTTGTGTAGTTTATTTTAGTTAAGAATGGGCTTTAACATACATTTAAATAAAAATTATTTATTTATTTTTCGGCCTTTTAAATATTATATTTTTACAAACAATTTTTTATTATTTTTAAAATTTTTATTTTAGAAAATGAAATTTTGCCTCGGAGGAATAAATTTATGAATTATCAATTTTCAACAAAGAAAGACTGCATGCAATCGTCAAAATTTTCAAAAGGTGACTCATTTTTCCATGAAATTTATAAGCATGCTGAAAATATGCGTACTCGGATTCTGCAGAGAAAATTCCTAAGCTGAAAAATTAAATTTTGATTTATCTCAAAAACATAAATTTCCGGATTAGAAAGCGATCAAATAATTATCAACATTAATCGACAAGAAAAAAATTTTGCAATCATGTCATAATCACAATAAGTCCCTCAAATCCTTGATAAAATAAAACTTTATCTTTGAGTGCGTATCAATCTGTAAAACCTATAAAAGACCAAATTAACTTTTAACACTTTTAGTTGATTGCTATCGAAAGTGACTTCAATATGAAATTTATTGTAACGATAGCCGTGCTGGTAGCAAGTTTATCGCTTGCTACCTGCTTTGATGATATCGAGCCTGCCGAAGAGTTCCTTCCAGAAGGATTTCTTAAGGAGGAAAGCAGGAAGTCTCGTATTATTGGTGGGCAGCAAGCATCTCCAGGACTATTCCCATACCAAGCTGGTTTGCTTATGAATAAGACATCAAGTGCTGGATGGTGCGGTGGTGTTTTAATATCTGAAACCCACGTTTTAACCGCTGCTCATTGTGCCATCAAGTAAAGTATTTTTTAAATTAAAAAGTATTTAACGATTGAACCGCTTTGCGTTAAAGAAATTTCAATTACGAAGTGTTTTAATGTAAATAATTATATTTAAAGCATTTATCTTCTTGCAGTGCTGCGTATATCGATGTATATTTAGGAGCGCAGAACATTAGGAATTTGACTGAGCCAGGTCGTCAGAATATTCGCGTCTTCGCTAGTAACATCAAAGTTCACAAAGCATACAACGCCAATCAAATTGCCAACGATATTGCCATTCTTAAGTTACCGGAACCAATTACCGTCACAGGTAAGTAAATGTAGAGACATTTTTAAGGAAATAATGCAAAGTAGTGAGTGAGATGGATCGTTTTGAAAATTTCGTGACTATAGTTTCTAAGACTTTAGTATAAAAGTAGAGGAGTCGCTGAAAGATGAAACAAATTTTTAGTGAATGGAGAGCGTTTTTACAAGGGAGACTTGAGGCAAGTCCTTATGATACTATCAGTACAATTTTGATAATTTCTAGTCAACGAAAATACAAACCTCGCGAAGGGTTTTTGTAAGCGCTAAGGAAAAATCTTGAAAGTATCTTTTGTGGTTTTCAGTTTAAACTTTTATTGGAATCTCGTTTTTTTATCAAACGCTGAAAACTATTCAGAAAATTAATATTGCTTCACCATCTCTACGTGAACATTCTATTGTAATTCCACAAGTTTACACATAAAGCAGTCTGCAGGTCCATGACCTTTTCATAATCGGTATACAGTGGTCAATTTTGTGAAGTTTCGGCTTAAGGTACCATGAAATCTCAGAAATATCTTTTCTAGTGAGATTAGAGCAAAAATGAACGAGTGTTAAATAGGAGATCTCTCCACTTTTGATGCCTATTGGTATTCCAATATACCTTTTTCAGAGTTTGGATTAACTGAGCGTAGTGAGCCCCACAGTTCCATTTGTCAATTGACCGGAGGACCTCTCTAGCAAGCATATCTGGAGATATTTTTTCTGTTTCTCTGATGTAGTTCCAGCACTGCCAGTCCCATTTCCTGCATGTAAAAGTGTGTACGAGGCGTTGTGGACTGTGACTTATCAATCTTGTACAGGTAGGGTAAAACATCCATGGCCATTCAAGAGCTGGGGAAGATAAAAATCAATCTTACCGTGCATTCAAATGAACACATTAAGCAAGTGCGCGATCAATTTTCCTTCCGTGTTATTAACTCATCGTTGTTCTTGAGTGAGCGTTCACTTCCTTGTGAGCAAAAGACATTCTTTCACCCTTATTTCTACGCAGGTAAATATCCTGCAGAAAATATCACACTTTGCGAATATAGTATCGAAAATGATAGCGAATTCGTGTATTAGGGGCCAAAATAACGAAAACGGTCAATGAAAGAGACGAAATACGCCGAACAATACAGCTCGCAAATAAAATATTTTATTCAGTATTGATGATCTTGAAGACCAGCTGCATACACAGGAAAACAAAGCTCCAAGTATACAAATCTGTGATAAGACCTGTGTTATGCTATGAGTGTGAAACATGGACCCAAACCCAAGCATTCGCAAATATATTGAACGCCTTTGAGCAACGAGTCCTGAGGCGAATAATCGGAGCGAAGCTAGACGGGGACCAATGGTGAATTCGATACAACCATGAGCTGTATGAAATTTTTGACGAACTGGAGGTCTCAAGGATTGTAAGACTGCGGAAGCTGTAATGGGCTGGACACATGAATCGTATGGATTAACAACGGATACCCAAGAAGGTATTCGTTGAGAGAACTGAAGGCCAGCGGCCAGTGGGGAAACCGAGGAAACGCTGGTCTAACTCGGTCGACGAAGACAGTACATCGCTGCTCGGGTTTTGGAATTGGAAGATGCGGTCAACGGACCGAGACTGTTGGAGGCACTGTTTGCAGGAAGCAAAGGCCCGAGAGGGGCTGTAGTGCTAAGAAGAAGAAGAAATATCCTGCTGCTGGTCATTGTAGGAGTAATACTGGTCATTGTAGGAGTACTTACTTCTAGAATGACCAGCTCCGCTAGCTCAGAAAAGTCCGATATGCAGATGTAATCTTCAGTGCTCTTTGGTTCTCCACCTCTGCCAGTCGTTTTCTGTTTATTTCTTTACTGCGAGATTTGCTCTGTAAAGTAGCACCGACTGTACGATGTACAAAAGATTTTTGATGAGGTGGATCCTCCTACGTTGGCCATAAGCTACGTCACCGCTGATACGCTCATTCAGTGAAACTCATCTCTGTATCTACCAGCACACTTAGGTATTTTACTGCTACTTTTTACTCCACTAGAACTTTCCTAATGGTGATTGTTTTTACTCGAGGATTTTTTTTCAGCAAAGATGGAGTTTTCTCTAGTGCTATGCTCATTCAATCACTCACTCAGCGCATTGGTGTTCGTAGTTTGAGTTATGCTTGTCCTCTGTACCCAATGATGGCACAACTTTATCAGTACAACAAATCCAGCACGTTTCATCCAGTAGCTTAAGTCTCAGTTGCTCGTCATAAGAGGTGTTTTGTATATCTCTTGTTGAACTTCCTTAGTTTTGCAAAGTAGTTTCCAGTGTACTAGTAGGTTCTTAGAACTTATGTTAGATGTTCTGGAATTTGAAAAAAAAATTTTCAACACTTCCAGAATATCTGCTCATATAGGGGAATTGAAGACGTGTCTAAAATCTAGTAATACCAGCAGCAAAGCTTGTCTATTAATTTGGCTGTGAGCTTCTGATTTTCAGACTGTAGTCCCCTCTTGCAAGATCACGTCAATTGCATAGCACTCTGCTTTTAAACTGTACTGCCGTGGTGAGCTCTATTTACTTCGTCCATGAAATCTTTCAAAGGACTTTATGTTTACAAATTCACTAATATGTTTACTCATGTTTACCTATTCACATATTTTGTCTACCCTATTCTTGAAAATTTTTCTATAGTTAGGTTTCCGTGGTACTTCTATCTCGTCAATTCATTAGAGAATCATCATCTATCGCACGATAGCTCTAGCCGGGCTTAAGCCTCCTGAATTAATTTCCTCCAATCATCACGGTTCCACAACCTTGTCAGCCAGTTATTCACTCCTACAAATGACCTGCTGTCAACTTCTGTCACGTCTGTTCATCGAGTCCACGGTCTTCCCGTAGGACATTTACCCTTTTATATTATTTTTGGTAGCCGGTTTTCTTTCATTCTTTCTACATGGCACGCCCATTGCAATTCACGTAGCTTAGTCAAATAGTTCATACTCGTACAACTAATCGTTGTAACGTTGTCTTCGTACTGTTTCTTGATTCACTGGGCCATTTATTTTCCAGGGCTCTTTGCGTTCAAATACGTTCACTGCTTTTTAGGCTCGCTTGTCAGGGTCCATGTTTCACTTCCATATAACAGCACATGTTTGATTATCGTTTTATGAACCTTAAAATAGAGAGTATGGTGTAATAGGTTTTAGCGTGTGACTTTGTCCACACTGCGGAAATGAAAGATCACACAGGTAAAACTATATAAAACTCTTTATTCGCTTATGGTTGTCAATGACAGATGCCTTGCTGCTTGCTTGCGTGTTACTGACTGACCGACTGCACGAATGACTGCGTGCTATGCATTGGTTGCTGTTGCTGCACTTGATTGCTCATGTCATCTCTAGTGGTAGTTTTCTCTGGGCTGCCACAATACTCCCCCCTGAGTGCGGAAGCCCGTGCTGGAGCTGGAGGGTAGGTTCGGATAATGTCTCTGGGAGGTGTGTTGATTGGCGTCCACTGAGTCCTGTTGACCGCTGGATTTTGTGATGGTGTGATTGATGAGTCGGTTGTGGGTGTCGAAGCGTTTCTTCCTTTGTATGCGGTCGCCTCCAAGAATGCCGGTTTTAGGCGTTCGGTTGAAACGTTTATTCTCTTCCCGTTGACCTCGATTGTATACACGACCTGCGATAATCTATTTACCACTTTATGTGGTCCGGAGTATGGTTGCGAAAGGGGTTTTCGATTTGCATCTACCCGAAGAAACACGTGGGTGCACGATTGCAGGTCCTTGCTTTGGAATATCTTTCGCTGGCAATGATGCGCCGCCTGTACTGGACGAAGTGTCTGCATCGTTTCCCGTAGCTGCTCAATGAACGCGTGTGGTTCGATTTGATTGTCTCCAGCTGCTATAAAATCTCCTGGAAGCGAGAGTGTTGTTCCATATAAGATTTCTGCACTCGATCCTCCGATGTCGTCCTTGTAGCTGTTCCTTAATCCGAGTAGAACGGTTGGTAATACGTCGGCCCATGCGGGGTTCTGCTCGTGGCACATTATAGCGGCTTTGAGCGATCTGTGCCAGCGCTCCAGCATCCCATTCGCTGCGGGGTGATAAGGAGTTGTGCGATTTCTTTCGCATCCCATTCGATTTGCAAGCGCTCGGAAAAGAGCGGATTCGAATTGAGTTCCTTGATCCGTTGTCACTGTGCGTGGCGCGCCGAACCGTGAAATCCAGCCTGAGAAAAATGCTTCTGCAATGGTTGCTGCTGTTTGATCCGGTATTGGAACTGCTTCTGGCCACCCAGAGAATCTGTCCATCATCGTCAAACAATACTTGAAGTTCTTGGAAGGAATCATTGGCCCCACGATGTCTATGTGTATATGCTGGAATCTGCCGTCTGGCATCGCAAATGGTTGAATTGGGTTAACGGTGTGTCTTGCAATTTTAGAGCGTTGGTAGGGTACGCAGCACCGAGCCCAATTATGCACGTCTTTGTTCATTTTGATCCAAACGAATTTTCGAGCGATCGCTTTGCATGTTGCGCGTCCACTGGGATGCGATGGTTTATGATATGTATCGAAGACGTGTCTGCAAAGTGTTTCTGGTACATACGGTCGAACTAACCCCGTGGACGTGTCACAAACGATTTCTTCCTGGTCTCCGAAGGGTTGGCGTTTCAATTTAAGTGACGTTTTGTTGTCCTTTACCAGCGCTTGTAGCTCCTGGTCCTCCTGTTGCTCTCGGATGAACTCCTTAGCATCGATCACCGTGGGTAGGCTGATTGTCTCGATTCTTGACAATGCGTCGGCCACTTTGTTCTTCTCCCCCTGGATGTGAACTATGTTGCTGGTGTACTCCGAAATGAAGCTTAGTTGTCGACTTTGACGCGGTGATGACTTTTCGGATTTTTTTCGGAATGAGTACGTCAGGGGTTTGTGATCAGTTTGGACGGAGAATTCTCTGCCCTCCAGGTAATGTCTAAAATGCTTGATGCTGTCATGGATGGCGAGCAGTTCCCTATCATAGACGCTGTACCGTTTCTCTGTACCCGAGAGCTTGCGCTGGAAAAAGGCTAATGGCAGCCAACGGTCACCTTGAAGTTGTTGTAGGACGGCACCAATTGCAATATCCGATGCGTCTGTAACCAGTGACAAAGGTTGGTTCTTATTAAAATGTACGAGAAGAGTTGCTTTCGCCAATGATTCCTTGCAGTCTGCGAATGCCTTGTTTGCCTTGGGTGTCCATCTTATTGGTGTCTTGTCGTTTTTTTTGTGTTGGTCACGTATTCGTTCAGCGGTGCTTGCAGGTTTGCTGCGTTCTTGATGAAGCGCCTGTAAAAGTTAAGTGTTCCGAGAAACCTTCGTAGCTCTTTAACATTTTCGGGTTTCTTAAATCTCCGTATCGCTTCGATGCGGGATTCTGGGGGACTGATTCCATATTTACTTATTTTATGTCCGAGGTACTCGATGTTGGTGGTGCCGAAAACACACTTTGCAATGTTTATAACAATTCCGAATTTGGTAAGTCGCTCCAACACTACTTTCACCTGCTCGAAATGGTCTTCTTCGTTTCGTGATGCGATCAGGATGTCGTCGATGTAGCACCAGCAAAATTCTAACCCCTTCAGTACCTCGTCCATAAATCGCTGGAACGACTGGGCGGCGTTTCGCAGGCCAAAAGTCATGACCACGAATTCATAGAGCCCGAACGGTGTGATCACCGCCGTCTTGGGTATATCGTCCTCCGCAATTGGCACGTGGTGGAATGCGCGTACTAAGTCCAGTTTTGTGAATATTCTTTTGTCTGCGAGGTCTGCCATTATGTCCTCGATGTGTCGAAGTGGATAGCGGTCGGGTTGTGTAACCGCATTTAGTCGACGGAAATTGCCGCACGGACGCCAACCTCCTTTTTTCTGTGCCAAATGTAAGGGGCTTGCCCATGGGCTTGATGATGGACGACAAAATCCTTTGTCGAGCATGTACTCGAACTCCTGCTGGACAATTTTTAATTTGTCCGGTGCCAAACGACGTGCTCGTTCAAAAACCGGGGGGCCTTTCGTGATTATGTAGTGTTGCACTCCGTGACTTATTTTCACTTTGAGTGTTGCTGGGTTGGTGAGCGCGGGATATTTTCTCACTAATTCGTGGAATTTGCTTGTTCCGCACACTGTCGCTATAGCCGGTTGGTTTGAATAACGAATTTGGCCGGGGGTTGATAGAAGCGTCGTGGAGTCAATTAATCTTTTGTTCCTTAGGTCCACCATGAGACAATAATGTCTGAGGAAGTCAGCGCCTAGCATTGGCCGCGATACTTCTGCCACACGGAATTTCCAGGTGAACGTCCGTTGTAGACCAAGGTTTATTTTGAGAAGCTTCTCCCCGAACGTATTTATCTCCGACCCATTTGCAGCGTACAATTTGTAGCCTGTCGGGTTAGCTCCTTGCTTGAATTTCCGAGGAAGTACGGATAGTTCCGCCCCCGTGTCCACTAAAAACTGTACTTTTGTTTCTTTATCGTAAACGTGCAGGCGATTGCTTCCTGTGTCACTGATCAGCGCCTGTTCCGTCAGTGACCTTTTGCGTTTCCCGACTTGAAAGAACACGGCTGTACGCAGTTCCTTGCTCTGGTTCCAAAACGAGAGTGGAACCAACAGAGGGTTGGATTGTTACGATGTGGGCTGCGTCGCGATATGTCTGTTCGCCATTGCTCCCCCTGTCTCTTCTCTTGTATTCGACGAAAATCCGCGCGCATACCCGATATTTCATCTGCCAATGCGTCTCACAATTGCAGATCCGCTGATGTGTTCGTTGTACTGGCGCATTCGCTTATAGTAGATTTTGTCACGGAGTATATGTTGGTTTTGTTGATTTCGGCAATGCGGTCGGCTGCCGCCGCAAGTTCGTCCAGGGCTACGGCACTGGAACCCGCCAATATTGCTCGCATTTCTGCCGGTAGTCGTTCCAACCACAATGATTTTAAGAACGCCTCTGGCACTCCGTTTTTCGCGATGCGTTGCATGTTGCGGAGAAGCTGCGATGGACGCTGGTCGCCCAATTCCAAGCCGTGAAGCAGCTCGCGAATTTGTTCTTCATGACTTTGCCCGAAGGTGGATAAAAGACGTGTTTTGATGGCAAAATATTTCCCTGTCGTTGGCGGATTTTCTACTATGTCCGCCACTTGTGCTAGTGCGGCCATTTCTAACTCTCCAATCACTTTGTCAAATTTTGATGTATCGTTAATTATTCGATGCGATCGAAATTGAGCTTCTACACGCGCGAACCATAATGCCGGATGCGCCTGCCAGAACGATGGCAGCTTACAAGCGGTGATTTTGAAGATTTCTGCGGATTGGAGTTTTTCCTCGTGCTCGCCTTCGCTTGCATCCCTGAAGTTTTCGTCTTCAGATGTCATTCTGAGAGCCTGTCGTTTCTCTAATGCTGAGTACGTGTCCTCTTTTATGTCTGGGGTCACCAGTTTAGCGTGTGACTTTGTCCACACTGCGGAAATGAAAGATCACACAGGTAAAACTATATAAAACTCTTTATTCGCTTATGGTTGTCAATGACAGATGCCTTGCTGCTTGCTCGCGTGTTACTGACTGACCGACTGCACGAATGACTGCGTGCTATGCATTGGTTGCTGTTGCTGCACTTGATTGCTCATGTCATCTCTAGTGGTAGTTGTCTCTGGGCTGCCACAAGGTTTTATTTGCGGTGTTTACGTGGCGTTAATTTTCATCTATTTTGGTGCCTTTTCAGGCTGGTTCTAATAAAAAAGTTATCTACACTTTCAATGTTATAGTCTCCTACAGTCAGATTTTGTCGAACTGGAGATTTCTTCCTTGCTTGAATCATGAATTTAGTTTTCATTTCATTAGCTCGTAGGCTAATTTAGTTTGCTTCACATTCTAGGCTTAAAAATGCTCCTTTGGCATCGTATTGAACGTGCCATAATATTGACGTCATCAGCATATGCTACCAATTGTATGGACTTGAGAATTAGTTTACCTGAGGTTTCAGCTGATGTCCTCGTGATGAAGTATTCCAGCATAATATCAAAGATCATTTGGAAAAGTCCACCACCTTACTTTAAGCCTAATTCCATTATAAAGCTGTTCGTTAATTTACCGTTTACCTTGACCCGGGATTCTGTGTTTAGTATCGTGACCTTGACGGTACGAACTAGTTTTGTTGGGATGCCGAAGTCAAGCATTATTTTGGTACTGTACTGTTAACATTGTGGTATGCTTACTCGAAGTCTACAAAAAGTTGGTGCATATCGATGTTATACTCCCAGAAATTTTCAAGCACCTGCTTTACTGAGAATATTTGGTCAATTTTTGACCATCCATTTCGAAAGCCTCCCTGATACTCTTCCATAGTATTTTCATAGTACGGCTTTAATTTTCTTTCAATGGTTTTGAAGAGCACTTTATGAGATGAGCACGGTAAAGCGATGCCTTTATAATTATCACACCTTAACTTGTCTTCTTTTTGCGTCCGGTATATACTATACTTTTTTGCCAGTGCTCCGACCATACTTTACATTTAAGCCGATACAGAAGGTTATTTAGATGAGAACCGCCACTCTAGAGGAGTTCTGCTGGTATTCCATCCATTTCAGGATTCTTATTTTTTTGAGGTCACGTACTGCTACTTGTACTTCGACTGGGACTTCTTGCTCTGCTTCTAGAATGTTCACAGCTTTATTCATTGTTGGGGATGCTGTAAATAGCTTCTGGAAATACACAGCCATCTACTTCAGGCACTATTAATTTTCTTTTGCTGGTGCCCCAAGACCCCTTTGGCTTCTTTTGTTACCGCATCTCATACTTTCTTCCACATAATTTCGATGTAATCATTACTTTCTCCTACATACTGGGATATGTTGATGCAATTTTCCAGCGCTGACATACTATGGACGTTACTGAGCTTTCAATTAATTCGGAATAACTGATATTCCTGTTCACAGCTTTTGGAGAAGCGGTATTGGAGCTTGATTCTTATAAGGTAGTGATTTGAATCACTGATAGCATCCCAAAATGAACCCGTGTTGAGAATGCTGATGGCCACTCATTTTTGTATTAGGACATGATTGGTCTGGTTAAATATGCGACAATCTGGGAATGCTCACGTTCTCTTATAGATGTCTCGATACGGGAAGCTTGTTGAACTTACTGCGAAGTCTCTACTAGAAGCGAGGTCTACAGGTATTTCTCGTTGTCACTGGTCTCTGTACAAAGGCCGTGCTCTCTGACTATTCCTCCATGTGCTGTATTTGGGCAATTTTAGTATTGGGTCATTTGATGGCAATGCATCGATAGTGCGTTCTAGGGTGCTATAAAATTCATCCATGATTGCCTCCTCCCTGTCTTTTGTAGGCGAATGACAGTTGACCAGCTAAATATTTAAAAATTTGCACAGGTATTTTGGTTAACGTGCTTGAAATTGGTGATAATTTATTTATAACATATCTACTGTCCATAATGAAAGCCACACTAAGCTCATAGCTTCCTTGACATGGTTTACTTTTAAACACGGTATGCATTCACATTTCAAATGTGTCTTCGCCGTACCATTGGGTTGGTTTGATAAAGAATGTCAAGATACGGTTAGCAAAAGATATCAGGCACACAGATTTCCGTCCCAAAACCCACTTGGCCAAAAAAGGAGCAATCCAGCATCCTCGGTCAACAGGCATAAATGCTGTGTCGACTTCAGAAATGAAGGCCCATTAACAGAGAGACAGAGCAAATTATCAAAGATAGGAGCTCAATGTAACCAAGTAAGCATATTCCTCAACGAAATAGCTTCTGAGCATATCTTCTTCTTTTTCGTAGCGCTACAGCCCCTCTTGGGCCTTTGCTTCCTGTTAGTAGCACCTCCAACTGTCGTTGAACTGTTTTCGACGACCAAGTCAGACTAGCGTTTCCTAAGTTTCCCCACTGTTCTTCGCCCTTTAGCTCACCCAACAAATACCTTTTTGGGCATCAATTTTTCATTCAAATGAATCATGTGGGCAGTCCATTGCAGTTTCCGTAGACTTATAATCGTTGAGACATTCGACTCGTCAAAAATTTCACATAGTTCATGGTTTTATCAAATTCGCCAGCTCGTTTTATCAAATTCGCCAGCTCGATGTGAACTTTTGGAGCGAAGCTCCAAAAGTTCACATCGAGACCCGTCACTCAAAGGCGTTCAATATATTTGTGGATGCTTGGATTAGGGTCCATGTTTCACACCCATAGCATAACACAGGACTTATCATAGATTTGTAAACTTGAGCTTTGTTTTTCCACGTATGCGGCTGGTCCTCAAGATCGTCAAAGCTGAATAAAAATTTTATTTGCGAGCTGTTTTCCTCGGCGTATTTTGTCTCTTTCATTGCTTATTCCCGTTATTTTGGTTCCTAAATACACGTATTTTCCACGTTTTCTATACTATATTCACTAAGTATGATGTTCTCTCATTAATATGTAGCCCTACTAGTTTGCTTCGCTGACGAGTTTCAGGAAGAGTTCTTTGGCAGATGCTAACGACCGTGACAAAGTGTTGATGTTGTCCGCATCGGCTACTGATTGGCTCGACTTGTACATTAATGCACCTCATATATCGACAGGTAGCATTTTTATGAGGTACCCTAGAGCCAAATTGAAAAACAATAGGGCCAGCCCATCTTCCTGCTTTAGTCCGATATTTGTGTCAAACGCATCGGTGAATTGATTATTGTTGATGACTCGTTGACGTCGTTGTCATTTTGGTACGACGAACTAATTTGCCTGGGATGCCGAAGCAAAGCATTATTTGGTACAGTACGTTACGATCAATACTGTCATATGTTTGCTTAAAGTCAACGAAAATTTGGTCATGTTGAGCTCCCAGCATTTCTCAAAAAACCTGCTCGATTGTGATCAGTTGGTCTATTGTCAATCCACCTGCTCTAAAATCACCTTCATACTCCCCAATAAAACTATTGGCGTATGATCCGATTTTATTTTTTAAGATCTCTGCAAATATTTTATATGCCGACAAAAATAGTGATATGCCTCTATAATTTTTGCTCTGAAGCTTGTCACCCTTATCGTGAATAGGGAATATAACTAATTGGCTTAACTGGTTTTGCATATATTTTTGTTGTAAAATGTGCTGGAGGATTTTGTGAATAGCTTTATGAATCCCGCTGGAAACATATTTAATGAACTCTACTGGATTTTCATGGAACTGCGGTGCTTTATTATTCTTTTGGGCCTTGATGGTAGAATAAACTTCATTTAGAGTTCGTGGAGCCAGTAAAAGCCCTCCGGGAACATCTATGGGCTCCAATGCTGTGGAGCTGTGCGGAGAATTAAGGAGGCGCTTAATATATGATGTCCACATTTTCTTAATCCTGGTTTAATCAGCGATGATAATGCCGATGTCATCACGACAGAGCGTGGTTTTGGGCTGATAACCACATTTTAGGCCTTTCATTAATTTGTACTCGTATGCTTGTCTTGTGTTGTTGTCACTAGACTTACATCTATACTCTTCAATTGGTCATCATAGTACTTTCTTTTCTTAATTTTAATTATCTTTTTTGCTATTCTTCTGAAATGTTCATAGTGTTCTCTCTCGGTTTTAGTTTTTGTACATTCCTTTTATATGTACGCCTGATTCTTTCCATCTAACACATCCTGGCACTCGTCATTGAACCAATCATAGCTTATTGCTTGTTTTTGGCGAAGTATCTGAGAAGATGGGATCTAGCCAATTGTCGAGGGTTTCCGTGCAATTTTTGGCCATAGACGCCGTTTGGAGTCTTTTGATGCCAAATTTTTATCGAACGTATGAATAGATTTCTGCTACATGCAAAGTCAATCAGGTGCTGGCCATTGTCATTTCTTTCATCGTGGAGGCTTTATCTTCCAGTCGTTCCCCGATGAGATATCTCATTGCCAGTCTTAGCGTTGAAATCACCCAGAATTATTTTTGTGTCGTTTGTAGACAATGAGTCGACCAGTCTTTCCAGGTGATTGTAGAACGTTTCCCTCATTTCTTTGCCCTTTTCTTCGGTCAAGGCATGAACGTTTGATTTTGAAGAATTTCGCTTTTATACAGATCACACACAGCCGCCCATTAACTGCCTTAAAATCAACAACGTTCGATTTGAACTCCCTATCTATAGCAAAGGCCACTCTGGATTCTAGTTTTCCAGCAGCCTTCCCACTTTTGAATATTGTGAGCGATCTCATGTCTTATACCATTGCCAGCCCAGCTTGTTTCCTGGATGGACATTAGGTTCAATTGATATTTTCTGGCCTATTGTTAAAGGCCCTTAACAGCGCCAGGGTAATTGAATGATGTGACATTCTAGAATTTAATGCCATAATTTGTTTTCCATTTGCAAGGTTCTTGCCGTAGGTGCAGTCCATTTTAAGGCCCTTCTGCAAATTTCAAAGCAGTTTAGGGGTTTCCAGGGACGGGGAGTTAGCCCGTCGGGCAATCTCCGTTCCGATGGCATAGTTATTATTTCGATTCTATTATCAGTTGAAGAAGACTCGGCTTCACCCTTTTTCGTTCCCACAAAGGAGGTGTAAGCAGGATTTAGTAGCAGAACTGTAGATGTAATTACAGTGATTGGTATTTCTCGGCATTTAATGTCGTCCCATTGTTGGCAAACCAGTGAACCCCGAAAACTTAGCTACCATTTCATTGGAGGAAGCTGTAAGTTTCTAAAACTCTGAGTATTCCAGGGTATAGAAAGGATGTTCTGGCAATGCAACTAAACGCAGGAATGGTAACGGCAGCCATATGTAATCTCAAAAAGAACAAAGCTCTTAGCATTGATGGAGTACCAACAGAACTGCTCCAAGCCAGATGGAAATACCCATCGATTCTTTTTCTTCCGATGATATGTAGGTTATGGACAGAGAAGAAACTCTCTGATACCTGGCGGAAAAGCATGACATGCTGGACTTCAAGTTGGCAAACGAGGTTGCGGAAACCTAACGGTTGGAGGCAACCATGACTGGAGACAAAGGTCCACATTGTAGTCATGCCATACACGATAATACCAAAAAGTTCACTTTTTTTTAAGGTTAAATATAAAGTAACTTTTTCTCGATTCAAAATAAATTCTTTTAAAACGTTAAGGTGTAAAAAAACAATAAATTATCACCTGAGCAGTTTTGGTTAGAAACTAGCCTTCTCCAAGATATATATATATATATATATATATATATATATATATATATATATATATATATATATATATATATATATATATGAAAGACACTGAACACAAAAGAGTCAAAACGCGTCGGCTCACACAACAAAGCAAAGCCCAATTGTTTTTCAAGGAAATAAAACAAATATATATATATACGAGTATATATATATATATATATATATATATATATATATATATATATATATTATATATTATATATATATATATACATATATATATATATATATATATATATATATATATATATATATATATATACATATATACCTTTTATGAAGTGAATTTCTTTTCAATAAGAAAGTTTTGAAGAGACCGAAACAAATGGTAGTCTGATGGTGCAAGGTCTGGACTATGCGATGGATACATCAAAACTTACCAGCCTAGCTATGTCAATTTTTCCGACTCATCAAAGGTGTGTGTATTGTCATGATGGAAGATAACGCCGTTTCTATTGATCAATTCTGGCCGGTTTTTTTTTGATTTTTGAATTGCTTTTTGCAATCTGGTTAATTACTGACAATAAAGAGCCGAATTGAGTTTTTGGCCAGATTCTGGCACCTCATGATAAACAATTCCCTTCCAATCCCGCCATACACACAGCATAACCTTATTTGGTGTCAATCCTGGGCTTTGAAGTCGTTTGAGATGAATCACCTTGTTTTGACAATGATCTTTTTCGAACGATATTCTCCTATCTTACCCATTTTTCATCACCTGCAATGATTTGCTTCAAAAATGGATCGATTTGGTTGCGTTTTATTAGCATTTCGCAAATGGAAATTAGGTCAATCAAATTTTTTTGTGTTAATTCATGCTACGACCAAACGTCGAGCTTTTTTGTGCATCCAGCCATACTCAAATGATTCAAAACTGTTTGGTGTTGGATATTCAGTTTCTTAGCAATATCTCGGCTGCTTATGTGTCGGTCTTCTTCAATTTTTTTGTAAGATTTCATCGAATTTTTAAGTGATCGGTCGACCTAAGCGAGGTGTATTTTTGACATTAAAATTTCCAGATCGTAAGCGAGGGAACCATCTCTTGACTGTGGCTATTGATACACTATCTTGACCGTAGACACCACAAATTTTTTTACGTGTCTGTGATGCACTCTCACCTTGATCGTAGTGATATTGTAAAATGCAATATAACAAACTTTTTCAGAAATTTCACTCATTTTTAAATGAATACAACTTTTGAAACGAATGACTTAATACAAATTTGCCCGTATAAAAATTGTAGACTGGAAAGTCAACTTTCAAACGCATGTCAGTTTGACTCAATCTGATTAGTATTGCTCGATATATGGCAACGAACACCATCTGGTGACAGAAAAGGCTTACTTAATACTTTTTAGAATATCCAATATATATATATATATATATATATATATATATATATATATATATATATTTATATATAAGACTTTGCTGGCTCGTTGTTAGTAGCGCGTCAAAAGCGCTATTTTCACCTCTTCATTTTGGGTGATAAGTTATATTCTTGTATGGTGAATGAAAATGACGTGCAAGATTCCTAGATCATTTTTCAGATCATCCCCGATGTCGATGTCGTGAACGAAGATTCTATCATCACCAAGAGCTTTTTATCCCCATATTTTATTTGACTTTTAAGGACAAAAATATACAAATGGGAGATGCATCCCATTTTACCAAAGCGTGGACGGAAGATGTCTTCTACCACTTTATTTACCTAGAGAGTGAGCTTAGGTCCACTTTTAGCATTAGCTGATTCATTGCGTTTTAGTGCCTTCCTGGCATCATGAAGCCACCGTCGCTACAGTAACCGGTTTTATCTACGCCTTTCTGGTAGCTAGGATATTGGTTTTGTTTATCACCTCCAGCATAATGACTTTTCAAATATCGTCTATTGCCTTGTTTGCTACTTTAAACCGTTCCAGTATGAACTGATCTTTGCAATTAACAATATCAATGCCACTGAATCACACCCCTTCATTGATAATTACCAGAATTTTATTTAAATTTACACTCATGGTTTTGACCAGTATTTTTCTTTTCTGCCGTCTTATTAACACAAAGATTGCTGTGATCCAGAAGAGCCATTAATTTTTTTTTTTTTGTTCATACAGGTATTATGATCCACCGTTTTCCTTCTCTTGTCGGCTTAGCATTTTCTGGAGTAGCTGATGTGAACTTTGACTTTAATACGCAAGAACGTGGCTCTTATATCGGTTTTCATTATCCAGTCTCTGACACACAGTTTCCTTAGCTCTATCACAGAATTTTGAACTCTGCATGTAAAACCTACCTAATCCTGTAGTTGAGCTCTTCTACAAAGTAATGTCTTCTCACATCCTGGTTAGGTCCTGAGTCTCCTTCAGACTCAAGTTCACCCTGCTGCTTCTGTGCCTTTTCTTCCTCGAAGCTCCGAACCCAGCTGTCTAACCTTCAGTACTCTGATGCCTCTCAGACGATTTAAGTAGTCATTTTTAGGGTTTTGTTAAAATAATTTTACAAAACCCTTCTAAAATCGCGTCCTGTCTGTCTGTCCGTCCGTCCGTCCGTCCGTGTGTCACAGCAGTTTTTCTCGGAAACTACTTAAGCTAGAAGCATCAAATTTTGTATGTAGGTGTAAAGTGGCGCTCTCTTCAAAACAGGTCTTAGTTTGGCAAAGTTTGCTTCGAGGGGCGCACAGGGAGGGGAAATACACGAAAAATTTGTGTCCCCCCCCCCCCCCCCTCGCGATTGGACACCTGTGATCCGAAAAATCTGAAAAAAATCAGGAATGTAGGTCTTGGTGAGTACAACAACAAAAAATACATGAGAAGTCACAATTCACTCAACTTTGTTAGTAATAGTATGATTTATCGATTTTATGTTTTCTTGAATAAAATCTTAACGGTACCCTTAAATTCTATGAAATTCAGTATACAGATGACTATTTATAAGACTGATCTATCCTGAAAGCTTCATAAAGATTGAATCATATTTAGCGAAGTTATAGCGGTTTGAGATTTCCTGTGTTACTATGGAACAATATGCGCTGCATTTATTATTATGGCAACATATGGCTATGGAACAAAATGCGCTTTTTACCGACATAGACACTACAGTTTTGGTAGGATTTGCATGAAAATTTCAGGAATGATAGGTGTCATGTATGTCTTTGAGAATCGGTTCAGCTAGTGGTATCAGTAATCGTAAAACCAAATAGTGACTGTTTTAAAGGCAAAGATTGAATAATTTTGAGATATTTTTCCCAATTTCAACGTTTAAGGTGCATGCTTTGAACACTTGATTCAATTTAATGAATGACTGAAAATGAGTACCTACAATTGATGCTCATAAATGAAACAAGTCAAGGAGGTGGGAGAGAGCTCCTAGCAAAAGGGTCTTGTAACCATTCTAGGATTCGAACAAATTGTGTTTCCTCCCTCGCGGATGGGCATCTGAAATAATTATCAAGGGAGATATTTATGAGTATAACAATAACAAAAACCTCAGAAGTCAAAATTCGTTCAACTTTGCTAATAAAAGTATGATCCTCGTATTTCATTTTTCTCCAATAAAATCGTCTTTGACATGTTTCCTGATTTGATTCGATCTGGTGACTGGATTTTGTAAATTGAATACAAAACCCTTCTGACATGAGCGTAGGTCTGTTTACCCAACTTGTTTCGATCATTGTGCTGATGCTATCGTGATCGTAATTTCTGGTATGTCAACCGCTGATCCCGTTTGGGACTTCTGTGCCCACTTTTGTTTGCGTTTAGAGCCAGTAATAAATAACTAGAGCAGCCAAGTTGTTGCTACTTATCAAACTGTGCCGGAAGATATATGTATGTAAATCCATTCACAGGGCATACAGCAGCTTTCACTCGAGCTGAAGATGTATAGTCTGTAGTCACTAAGGAAGTTTTGACATTCTGAGAGCCCAGGAAAAGAGTCGAGATCATTTCCCCCTGCTGACACTTCAGTGGCTATCCTCACCCGTATATTTCATTCTCTTCTTCCATTATCAAGTGGTTTACCTAGTATCTTCTTTATCATCCACCGGTCATTAAGATCGGCTTTGAAACACCATGAAAAGATAAAGTTTATTCTCAAACATACATTGCTTTGAAGATGGACCAAACATCGATTAGAATAAATCACCATTTTCAACTGTGGTCAGCAATCCCTACTGGAAGTTGTCCTTTCCAGGTGCCACAACAGGAATCTTCCCTGCCTCTACTCG
Source organism: Odontomyia ornata (assembly GCA_963969285.1). Taxonomy (NCBI): domain Eukaryota; kingdom Metazoa; phylum Arthropoda; class Insecta; order Diptera; family Stratiomyidae; genus Odontomyia; species Odontomyia ornata. The sequence continues at coordinate 224,284,313 of OZ017741.1, forward strand.
GTCAGTGGTAGCTCACATTACTTGATCAAAATTGCTCACCCCTATTGGTAAGTCGTTTCTTGTTATTTGATATACATAAGTTAGGGTAGATATTTGACGTATTTTATGTTTTTAGATCAGTACTCTATCAATGTTTATAATACCCACCATGAAATCGTCAGTTTTGATAACCAAATTCAATAAATTGTAAAAATCGTTCCGATGTTTATCTGATATAATACAATAGTATTTCTAACTAAGAAATTTTGATTTCAATAAAGTTATTTCTCATGAGACATCTATTGGAAATTCAGATATGAGTCGAATAGTTTTTTTTCATTAATATCTTTTGATTGTAAAGAATTATATTTTGACCGTATCGTTCAGTTCAAGAAAAAGTAAAGATAACAAAAATAATATTTATCCTTTTTTGATTTCAGATCAAATCAAGCCCGTCAGCCTTCCAACCTATGAAGAGGCCCTAGACTCATTCAGTGGAAGATCTGTGATCATTTCTGGATGGGGTAGAAATTCCAATAGTATGTATAACCTAACCTTGTGTCTTGATTATGATTTAATTAAATTAATTTTTTCAACAGCTGCTCCCAGCATTACTGATGAGCTTCAATATACTAGCGTTAACGTTTTGAAAAGTTCAATTTGCCGATATTATTTCAGTATATATAGGGATTCAAATATATGTACTGAAACGATTTACGGACGTGGCACATGCAATGGTGATTCTGGTGGTCCAATGGTTGCTACACGAAGTAACGGAGAACGAGTCCTTCTTGGATTGACTTCTTTCGGTAGCGGCCGAGGTTGTGTGGCTTGTTGGCCATCCGTGTTTGTTCGTGTGGGCTACTATCTTGATTGGATTCATGCCAATAGCAAAAATTGAATTCCCCCGAAATAAGGATCAGATTTAAATGAATAGTAAATCAACTGTAATAAGTATTGGATGCAAACACTATTATTACTAATTTATAAGTATAGTTAGATAATTTAAATAATAAAAAAATTGTTTTCAATTAATCAAGTGCATGATGTGTTTTACATATGAGACTTCTTATTTTATGGAATTCTCAGGAAGCAATCATAGCGCTCAAACGTGTTGTTAAGTCAATTCTGATAAAAAATTATTAAAACAAGTAAAAGAAGCAGGAGGGTACTCCTGCCAAATCGTAGCGTAAAAACAGTTTGAAATTCAAAAAACAACTATTTCTGAATATCAAAACTTGGCTCATACATATATTCCATGAATTGAGCTGGGAAAACTGATAAATGGCTATTATGTTTTCTTGTGTTATTTGCCCATTTTATTTTTAGTGTACTGATCTGAATGTCTGAGTGGGCATGATAACATATCAATGTTGCCAAATAGTTCTGAAGTTTTCATCAAAGTATTTACACATCTATAGTGCTTAGGTCTTTTGCGAACAGGTATTTACATAGTATCACGTTTAATTGATAAATTTTCCGTCATCCGTAACTGAGCTGTTAATAGTTCGATTTTTAAAAAAAATTTAACGAATCATATTGTACATTTGATGTCAAAAAATTGATACAAATTTTTGGCAAATTGAAGGGTAATTTTTCGATTTTATAGGTGAAAAGTTTAAATTCGTGAAATGTACTATCATTGAACAAATTTAAAGGATTTTTAACCTCGAAGGTATTTATTGCCTTTGTGCTCATAAAGACCTATTTTGCTGATTTTTTCAGATTTTTCTGTCGAAAGGTGTCCAATGACGAGGAGGGGCGACACACATTTTTCGTACATTTCCCCTCACCCTGCACCTCTCCATGCAGTACTTCTAGATGAAGACCTGTTTTAAAAAGCTCTCATCAATACCTTTGATTTTGATTGGTAAAAATTGTTTTTTCAAGGACATCCTAAGCGCCTTGACATTTTTTTTTACAGAACCTTTTGAGAGGATACCACTTTTGACCTACGTACAAAGTTTTATATTATCTAGCTCATGTAGTTTGCAAGAAAACTTGTTGTGTTGCACGGACGGATAGACGAACATGTCGCGATTTTAGTAGGGTATTGTAAACATTTTTTACAATACCCTAAAAATTGCCTTTTTAATTTGGAATGAGTTTAAACTCTTCATCGGTTTTTGCTAATTTATTCAGATTCAGATACAAATTTTAATGCGTTTTATTAATTAAATCATTCTAAATTATATTAAAACAGAAAGCAGGTTTTACAACATTAAAATACTCAAAAAAAAAATTTAATCAAATAAAAATAAAAAAAAAGTCAGACAACCTGAAATCTTATAATGAAAATTACCAACCAATACTAAGAAGGTACTTTGAGCTAACAACTATAATGTAACAATATAATTGTAATCAATGTTATCAAAAAAATTAACAACTCCTAACAGAACAATTTTACAATATTCCTAAACTGCACGTTAAAGTTATCAATTACGATGAAATCAACGTTGCAATAATGGGTTGCCAAAAAAAAAGGAAAACCAACTAACGACCATGATAAATTTACGAGGGTGGTATAAGTACTACGCCTCGACACCCGATGACACCATTATTGCAAGAAAGATCCACTATCAAATTGTAGATATTCATAGACAACTGCTGTCAAAATTTCAGCCAAATCGGACTCGTAGTTTTGTTTTGACCGCGTGTGCAAGTGGGCGTGTACGCAGATTTGGAAAAATGAAGAAAGAGCAACTTCGGTCGGTGATTCGATCCTTGTTTTTGAGGGATAATCACGCGCAAAAATCAAAGAGCGCTTAGATGCTGTGTACAGTGACTCTGTTTCCACGATGGCGACCATAAAAAATTGGTTTAACATGGTCGGGCCCAGGTACCTAAAAACGGCTACCACGGAGGAGAAAGAATTAAGTTGTCTTAAATAAAAAAAACATAGAATTTTCCTTTTTAGGGTATTTTAAAATCATTTTACAATACCCTACTAAAATCGCGTCCTGTCTGTCCGTCCGTGTGTCACACCACTTTTTCTCGGAAACTACATAAGCTAGAAACATAAGATTTTGTAAGTAGGTGCGAAGAGACGCCCTCTTCAAAGTTTCAACACGAAAAAAAATTTATAAGGTCTTTCAGGGGAGTCTTCCATATAGGGGAGTTGCCCCTGAAAAAAAAGTTTTCATTGCATGTAGGCAATATGGGTATCAAATGAAAGGTCTTAATCAGAACTTTTCAAAACAGGTTTTAAAATGACAAATTTTCCTTCGAGGGGTGCAAGGGAAGGCGAAATGTACGAAAATTTTGTGTCTCCCCCCTCGCGATTGGACACCTTTGACCCGAAAAATCTGAAAAAAATCATAAATGTAGGCCTTTATGAGTTTAACAACAACAAATACATGAGAAGTCGAAATTCACTCAACTTTGTTAGTAATAGTATGGTTTATCGATTCAATGTTTCTTTGAATAAAATTTTAACGGTACCCTTAAATTCAATAAAATTCAGTACACTGAGGACTATTTATAAGATTAATCTGTCCTAAAAGTTTCGTAAAGATCGAATGGTATTCAATGAAGTTATAGCGATTTGAATTTTCCTATATTACTATGCAACAATATGCGTTGTATTACTATGGAAACATATGGCTATGGAACAATATGCGCTTATTACCGACTCAGATACTACAGCTTTGCTAGGTTTTGCATGAAAATTTCAGGAATTATAGGTATCATGAATATCTTTGAGACTTGGTTCAGCTAGCGGTATTAGTAATCGTAAAGCAAAACAGTGGCTGTTTTAAATGCGAAGATTGAATAATTTTGATGTATTTTGCCCCAACTTCAACGTTTAAGTCGCATGATTTTAACACTTGATTCAATTTAATGAATGCCTGAAGATGAGTACCTACAATTAATACTCATAGGTGAAACAAGTCGAGGAGGCAAGAGAGCTCCTAGCAAATGGGTTTTGTAACCATTCTAGGATTCGAAAAAATTGGCCACGAATCGATGATTATAATACAGGGGAGTGGCTGCTGGACAAAAAAATTTCATCAAAAGTAGCCGGTATGAGTATCAAATGAAATTTCTTTATAAGAGCTTTTCAAAACAGTACTTAAACTGACAATTTTTCCTTCACAAGCGCAACAAATACCTTAGAAGTCGAAATTCGATCAGCTTTGTTAATAATAGTACATTCTATAAATTTTGCTTTTTTGTCTATAAAATCAAGATGGGACCCTAAAATTTCCCAAAATCCAAAATTTAAGTTTTCTGAACCACAAACAGCTAAGTTACAGCCGATTGAATATCTAACAATTACAACAACATTAACACGTGATACTAGGGAGATACACGGTTGCAACGGACCTAGACACTACAAATATGTAGGAATTTTGATAAAAATTGTTGATACGATTCGTAATATTCATGTGTTATCATGACTAATCAAGCGACGGGGTCAAAACACTTGAAACAAAATAGTGGTGAGTTTAAAATCATAATAACCATAATAATTTTTCGACCTCAATTTATGGAATCTGTATATTAGTCAAGTTTTGCTATGCAGTAAATACTGTTTGATTTACTAATTGTTTTACAATACCCTTCTGGCAGGAGCCTCCTCCTGCTACTTCAACTTGTTTACTTGATTTTTACTTAAACTTATATATCTTATTCTAAAACACGACTTCGCTTCTTCGCGATCAAATTCAGACTGACTAGTATCTTATTCTAAAATCTTACATTACATTATTTCAGAAAACATTTGGTTAACAACTGCAGTGAATATCATCTAGTTCACACATTTTATTGTTCAGTACAATTAACACCTTTTCATTATTACATTACGTCTTTGTTTCTGAAAACATTTGGTTAACAAATGCAGCAAAAATTTATTTTATTGCTTAGTACAATTTCACACATTTTCGGATACAATAAAATACACAAAACATGAACATCACAAGAAACATTAGGAAAAGGATATTTTATGGTTTCATTAAATTGATCCTTTTATGAATCTTATCTTATTGATGCCACATGAGTTGAGGATAGGGATTATCCGTAACTAACGCGACAAAAATTCACGAGCTCGTATTAATAGACCACCGATTGAAGGTGCGCGAGATAAAATACTGTAGGAGTCATATCTTGCATGAAATTTTGGATATAAGAAAGCTGTCGGCGTAAAGGGTGCCGCATTGGCTCCCTCTGGAAATCAAACAAAACCATGAGACCACTTTGGAGTAGCATATGTCACTGTTTAAGCACAATTTGAAGGAGTTTCTGCAACATTTTGTGATCGTTGATCAAACATGGCTCCACTGGCATACACCAGAGACTGGCAAACGTGCTCCGAAGAAAACAAAGACTGTCCTATCGGCCAGGAAAGTGATAGCCGCCGTTTTCTGGGATGCATAGGGTGTGATCTGCATCGACTACCTAGAGAATGCTATGCCAAATTATTGGGGCGGTTCAACTCCGAGTTGAAGAAAAAGGCCCGAATGACGAAGAAAAACGTGCTGTCCCAAATTAGTAGAATCGTACTGCGAACTGCTACTCCATCCACCATATTCTCCAGGTTTGGCTCCGTGTGACTTTTTCGGGGTATCGTAAGATAAGCCGCATAAGCTATAAAAATAAAATTTTGCATATAGGTGTAAAGTGGCGCCCTCTTAAAAGTTCTACTATTGTATAAAAAAAAAAAGGTGCTTAAGGGAGGTCTCCCCTATATAAAGGGGGCCTTGCAAAAAAAAAAAAAAAAAATTAACCAAAGGTAGCCAATATGGGTATCAAATGCAAGGTCTTGATGAAAATTTTTCAAAACAGGCCTTAAACTGACATCCTTGCTTCAAAGGGTGAACAGGGAAGGGAAATACACGAAAAATTCAATCGTCTCCTCGCGATTGGACACCTGTCATCTGAAAAATCTGAAAAAATTATGGAGGTAGATGGTCATAGGTACAGCAACAACAAATACCTCAGAATTTGAAACTCACTTTAATAATAGTAAGATCTTCGAACTTTAAGTTTTTCCCAATAAAGCGTATGGATACCCTTGAACACAACGAAGAAGTCTTACAAAAGAACCTAGTATCATGTAAGTTTAATGAAAATCGAATGGTATTCATGGAATTTATAGTCATTTGAAGTTTTTTTAATTACATCAACAACAACAAAACGTAAATTTGGTACTTTTGGCTTTCCATCGAATCAGACATTACTGTTTTGATTTCATCTTCTTAACATTTTCGGATAAAATCAAATACATAAATATTTTAGAAATTCATTATATGGGAGAATTTTGTTAGTTTGCAACAAAATAACGGCGGTTAAAAATGGGGAATGAATCGATTTCCCTTCAAACGTGCACACCTCCGTGACATGTTTCTTGACTTTATTCGTTGTTGGTGACGACATATCGCAAGTTGAGTAGTAGGTCTATCTACCCAGCTTGTTTTTAGTATTTTCTATACCCACAAGAAGTAAAGCCTTGTCAAAAAAGAGCTAGCGCCATTAAATTTCATCGGTTCGAGACCATTTTGCAACGCTTAATTCAGAATAAAGTGGTCTTTACGTTTTTGAAGCATATCAAAAGAATTGATTACGGCTCCTCAACAAAAAACATGTAGTGTAGATGTTATTAAATCAGCGCAAAATTAAGAAACTATCAACACAACAGTTTTAACAATACTTGTCGAATAAAAAAAACAAACGAAACCATTTTGACCAATTTCAGGTTGCGATGAAGGCACAACTGCTATATGATAAAACAAATTGGCGCTTTTATTTCTAACCGATAAGCTTCTGTGTTGAACAGTCATTCATCTAAGGATAGTAATGTGTCATTGGAAAACAATAAGTAAGCATACTTCAAAGTTGCTGCTAAAAAGAAACTCTGCTGCAAACAGTTCTCTTGAGGTTTATATAGATATACATTTCTAATGCCCAAATAATAGTGATCGGCCCGACAGTATTTTTCTAGAGCATGCACAACATCTGAGCTCCAATCACGATGTTTTTGATCGTGCGTCAGTCGCCAAAGGACGAAAAATTGTAACTGTCAAACGTTTCCGGTCGCAAAATGTAAGGTTTTCCATTAGGGATATGATAATTTCGCATCTTTATATGAACGTACCCGTAAACTTTTTTAACAAACAGTTACTGTTAAAACATTAGCTAAAACAAACATTTTTACTAAGGAAAAGTTTAAGAACTAGTAACATTGGAAATTATTAAAAATAACCACCGAAATTCTGAGTCAGTGGTCGCAATTTTAAGAGCACCTACTCTAATTTTCGGCCGTTATAATCGTCCCACCCGACAAACTGTACGTGCTATAGTGGATAAGTTCAAACTTAGATTTTCACTATTGGGAGTTACGGTGCCAAAAAGTTTTCGCACTGCTTGAAGCGAAGGAAATATCGGAGCCGTAAGTGCATCGATTCAAAATGGGCCAAATCAATCGATTTCGCATCGTTGTCAAGAATTGGGCATCGCTCAAGCGACATTGTGGTGTATTTTGCGAAAAGATCTTGGCCTGCATAGTTATGAGATTAAATTGACTCAAGAACTAAAGCCACTTGATAATTGGAAACGCCGAAACTTCTCCAATTACGCTCTGGCAAGGCTTGAAGAATATGAAGAATTTAACCAAAAAATTTTCTTCAGTAATGCAGCTAATTTCTGGCTCAATAGCTTTGTTAATAAGAAAAATATGCATTATTGGTCAGCAAAAACCCACATGTGCTTCTTGAGATACCGTAGCGTCTGCAAAAAATTACTGTTTGGTGCGGTTTTCACGCCGGAGGTGTGATTGGGGTGTATTTTTTCGAGGATGAAAACGACCGTCATGTTATCGTCAATGGAGAGCGCTATCGTGCTATATTGGAAGATTATTTGTGGCCAAAATTGGATGAACTTGACATCAAAAATATGTGGTTTCAAGAAGATGGTGCCACTAGCCACACAACACGCCTCACAATCGATTTATTGAAAGGCAAATTTGGTAAATGTTTCTCGAGAAATGGCCCGGCTGAACGGCCGCCTCGTTCATGGGATCTTATGCTATTGGATTTCCTTCTATGAAGCTACATCCAATCATTGGTCTATGCCAACAAACCAGCAACTTTGGACAAGCTCAAAGATAACATCCAACGCAAAATTGCCAACGTTCCGGTCAAAATGTGTGCCAGATTGGTGGAAAGTTGGGTCCAAAGAATTGACCGCTGTAAACGGGTTCGTGGTGGTCATATCACCCAAATCGAATTTCATTCATAAAATGTAATGCTTGCACTACATCCACAATGAAATTGAACTCAAAATCTCAATTATTTCTTTGTTTTATTAATAAATAAAATTGTTATGTCCTTAATCGAAACCCCTTTATATTTTTCTTGCAACTTCAACGCTAGAGCTTCAATTGCTTCACTTGCTGGATTATCAGAAAATATAAATGCCTCTTTTCCAAGATGGGTTTGTGCTCGGATAGAATCCTCGTGGCATGTATTTGCCAATCCTTTGCCAACTTCCATGAACTTTTCAGAATTTTCATTTTGTTTAGTCATCGCGCCAAGTGAAATAGACCACTCGCGAAACAGGTTTTTTTGCAAAATACTGCATTTTTGCTATTCCTCAATTTTAAATTTTTTGCTGACTCTTCGGCTTTTCACAACATGAAAGGCTTTGTTCACGTGTTGTAATTCAGGTAGTAACAAGTTCGGCACCACATTTTCATACATTTGCCCCAAGTCGCATCTGAGCTAGTCTGTTTTCCCGCTGTTTCTAAGTTTCATTAACTCCCGTCTGAACAAAATGCTCATGGATGGATGATAAGCGCTGAGTAGTTTGCTCCTCAGTTTCATTAGCTCTGCTCTAAGAAGCATATTCAAACGTGGACAACAAGGGCTGACTACTGTACTCCTGTTTCGTTTGCCCTAGCTACACGAGTATGTTCACCTATGGACAACAAGAGCTAACTAGTTTGCTCCATAGTTTTATTAGCTCTACTCTGACGAGCATGTTCACGCATGGAGAGCAAGCATTGACTAGTTTGCTTCTCAGTTTCATTTTCCTTAGCTTGACGAGTATGTTCCCGCATAGACCACAAGCGCTGAATAGGTGTTTTTATGAGGGTTTGATAAGCGAACCTTTCTTTGCTCCTCAGTTTTTACAGCACGAGCAGCATTTTAACAATATCTTGCAACATGAAGTCATCGCTTCTTTTCGTCGAGAGTTTCATTCTCCCATGTATGGCACTTCCTTAAAGCTTCCTTCGTTTTTCTACCTGGGTCCTACTTCAAAATCCCTTAAAAAGGATGAAATATATTTTATGAAAACGGTACCAAATCAATTTCTCCATTTATAATAAAAACTTCCAACATGTGCACCATAACAAAAGAAGCGAAGAAAATTATTATGGCAGCGCTTCTAAAAATTTATTTTATCCATTATAGGGCATTTTAAAGTCGGTTTTCTTGTTTTTTTTAAAGCTTTTTAAATATTTTTTTGTATTTTCATAATCACAGTTCAGGGCTGAGTGTGAAGGAAATAGGAGAATGATTGATCATGTTCTCATACAAAAAGAAGCCGCGATCAGCATGATCGAGACACCCTCGTTCCGCAGCGCTGTTTTAAATTCGGATCCTTTCCTTATAAGGGTCAAATTCTCATGCTGCATCTCCAAAAGCTGTTAACAAAGAGCATCAGTCACTTCAAGGTACCGAATTTACAGACTAAATGATAGCTCAGTTGCGTCCACATACATATCAGCGCTGGCAAATCGCATCAGCATATCCCCGCAGGTAGGAGAAAGTAATAATGACATCAAAACTATGTGGAAGACAGTAAGAGATGCAGTAACAGAAGCCAGCTGCGGAGGTCTTGGGGCACCAGTTAAAGAAAAGTCTGATTGACTGATATTAGGAGTATATTACAAAGCCCTTCGATGTCAAGCTAATAAAAATTTGCAAAAGAAAGAAACGCCTGATCATCAACACCAAGATCCAATAGATAAACGAAAACATCGCCCTACATGAAGCCAAATTAGCGTATACCTCTCTCAAACGACTGAGATGCCTTCAATCCAAAAACAAGTCTTTGTAAAAGTATACAAGGAGCATTCAGCGGCAACCCAGTTAAAATTAAAAACAAATTGTGACAATATTTCAAGAAGCTATTCACAGCGTCCCCAACAACGGCTGAAACTGTGAACATTACAGAAGCAGGCAAGATGTCCCAGTCTCACTACCAACCAGTAATAAGTGTAGGCAGTAGTATGGGTCTTGAAAAAAATAAGGCCAATAGAATAGATGGAATACCACCTTAGTAACCTTATGGGGTCAGAGGAGCAGTTACCAGAGGACTGATAAAAAAGTATAATATGTCCTGCATACAAAAGGAGGGAAAGTTAAGGTGTGAAAATTAAAGAGGTACGTCCTGTAAAGTGCCGTCCTATAAAGTGCCTTTCAAAATCAGGGAAAGAAAATTAAAGACATACTATGAAAGTATTTTAGGAGAGTATCAGGGGTGTTTTCGAAGAGGGCAGTCTACAATCGACCACATATTCTCAGTAAAGCAGGCCGTTGAAAAGTGATAGGAATATAATACCATGTGCACCAACTCTTGGTAGACTTCAAGCAAGCATACAACAGTGTCAATAGAAATACAATGTACAAAATAATGCTTGGCATTGCCATTCCAGCAAAACCAGGCCGCATGGTCAAGGTCATGATCCTAAACACAAAGCCCCAGGTAAGGTAAACTGTGAACTAAGTGATAGGTTTTTTACGGAACGAGCCTAAAAAAAGGGGGATGAGCTTTCCCTAGTGCTCTTTAATATTGCACTGGAACAGGTCATCCGAAAGGCATCAGCTGAAGCCCCGGGTGCACTAATGTTCAAGTCCACACAATTGGTAGTACATGCTGATAACTTCAATATTATGGCACGTTCAGTCTTAGATGCCAAAGGAGCATTGCTGAACCTAAAATCTAAAGCAAACCAAATTGGCCTACTAGTTAATGTAACTTAAATTAAAATCATGACTCAAGCGAGAAAGAAAACTCCATTTCAACAAAACGTGACCGTAGGTGACTACAACCTTGAAAGTGTGGATAATATTATCTACCTTGGAGCCGATCTGAATAGAAGAGGTGCCAAAAAGGACGAGATTGGACGCCACACAAACACCGCAAATAAAGTCTATTACTCTGTACTTCCCATTTTAAGGTCCAGATTGGGGCACAGGCAATATTAGCTCCGCATTTACCAAATCCTAGCCAAACCTGTGCTGGAATATGGAAGTGAAACGTGGACTCTTACGAGCGAATCCGAAAAGAGAGTGGACGTATTTGAACTCAAAGTGCTCTCGAAAATTAGTGGCCCGGTGAAACAAGGAACAGAGTGGAGACTACGTTCCAACGATGAGTTGTATGAATTTTTTGACGATAAAACCTGTTTCCTGCGTAAAGTTACGTAAATTGCAATGGGTGGGCCATGTAGAAAGAATGGAAGAAACTCCGCTACCCACAAGAGCACTAAAGGGTAGGGCACAAAGTAGACGTTCAGCGGGAGGACTCGGTTGGAAAACACAATAAAAGCTGGCAGCAAATCATTGTTGGGAGTAAACAGTTGGCCAAAGCTTGGCTTGAGCTGTCGCGCCATAGATACTGATGAATGATTATGATGGCAACCGAAACCATATTTGGGGTCAAAGTCACCACGAATATTTTCTGTGGCCGTTGCTGCCGCCACTTTTGAAAAGTATGGCGGCCAGCGGGTGAAATTCAAAACTGAAAAGTTTCAAAGGAAACAAATGACACTAAGCCACAAGCAAGGCAATGATTCACTTTTGATTCACCGTGTTGTCACTGTGGTCTTCAAGGAAGCACACACGTGCACACAAAGATCTATATATATATATATATATATATATATATATATATATATATATATATATATATATATATATATATATATATATATATATGTATATCTATATATATATATATATATATATATATATATATATATATATATATATATATATATAAAATATATATATATACATATATATAAAATATAATATACATATATACATAATATATATATATATATATATATATATATATATATATATATATATATATATATATATAAATATATATATATATATACGAGTATATCTATGTATGTGTATATATATATATATATATATATATATATATATATATATATATATGTGTATATATATATATATATATATATATATATATATATATATATATATATATATATGTATATATGTGAATAACTCTTCAACAGCTGACTTTCATATTTAGAAGATAACGAAGTGGTTGTCTTCCCCAGGCAGTGAAATTTCGGTGACGACACTTCCAGAAATTCTAAGTTTTTGAATTCGAGTGTATCAATATGTTGGAAACGATAGAGCCGTCTTACAACTGTATTCTCTTCGCAGTCCAGACACTTCAACAGAAAGGTCTGATTTTTTCGCTTTTTGGGGTAAAGCAAGAAGTCAACCAGTTATTCCGTTCTTATTGTTAATTTCACCGCATTTACTCTTTTGATTTCAAAATTCCTTAATTTATTTTCGGCGGCCAATAGCCGAGCTATATCTCTTCCGCTTTTTCGCAAATTGGTTTTTCTCCTTGTCCTTATTTTTAAATATTGAATATAATTTACATTACCATCTTTATTCGAAGTACCTTCGACATCTTCTACATTTTCCACATCTTCTGTTAGTACTTCTAGTGCTGCAACATAGTTTTGAATGTCATTATTGCCGCCAAGACTTGAAAGATCTTCTGTAATTCTTCTTCACCTTCATTTCCTGTTGGACTTGTTTTTGCTGCTGTGGTTTTTAAATTTTAATGCCTTTCTTAGCGAGCTCGTTGAGAGACTCTAACCGTAGCTTTAGTTCATCATTTTCTTTGCGGAGTTTATTCATTTCTTCACTTTTGGCGATTATTTGTAATTTACATTCGCCATCTGCAGAGCTTTCTTGATCATATTTTCTTTTCGTGAAAATAGTCACCAGCTTACTTTTTAACGTTTCCTCGGGTTCTCCCAATAATAGAAAGTGGCCGGGCTCCTCTATACCAGTGGTCCCGAAGTTGTCTCGAGATACTTCGCTTTTCTTTTTGTATCGTAGTAAAATTATAATATTCGATATAAATTGCAGTGATGAATCAAAACAGTCGAGCAGCCCCGCCGTGTTCAGAAGTAGCTGCTCCTGAAGAGAGAAAGTGGTCACCTCGTTGAAACTGCAAAGTTTGCTGTTTTACTAAGTTAAAGTTAAAAACATCCGTGAAGTTTCCATCCTTTAGGCGGAGATGAGTGATTCACTTCAGCCACATTAACTTCTTCAAGTTTGACATTTCCCTTGTAGTGCAATGACCTTCCACAGTGAAAGTAACGGTTGCTTTTTGTAGAATGTTTGCATTTGTCTCAACCCTCCGTGTCCGCTAACTTTGACGAGACAAAAAAATTTTGAATTTCTGTAAAGTAATTTAATTGCCACATAATACAACATTTCTAGAGATACATAATAAAAATTGATCGGAATGTCTTGTAAAGTAGAGTACACGTGAGAAATATTTTGTAGTATAACTTCGTGGTGTGACAAGATTACACCTCATATGATCTCGCAAATAGCTAATCGACAAGCACGCCTACGCGGTCATCAACTGAAGCCAGTCGGCTGAACTCGGTCTTCTTTATAGCTCGTCGACACTTTTGCACCCGTGCCCTGCACAAACTTGAGCACTTAAAATCATAACATTGCTTGAATTAATTCTTTCAACGAGATGATAGTTTCCCATAAAAATTAATTTCCTATTAACGTTTCAAAAAATTTATTAAGATTTGAAAATAAGTAGCAAACTATATTAATAAGGTATTGTAAAAAAATATACATTTTACTAAATCACTAAAATCATTCTTCGTATAAAACTGTTGTTTAAACAATGCTCCAAGCAAAACAAGTTGGGTAGACAGACCTACGCTCATGTTGGAAAGGTTTTTTACTCAACTTCTTTGAAATACAGTCACCAGCACCGAATAAAGGTAAGAAACATGTCAAAGAGGTCTGTACGTTTAAAAGAAAATTCATTGTTTCTCTATTTTCAACGATCGCCATTTTATTGCAAACTAAAAAAATCACTCAAATCATGAATTCCCAATAATATTTATGTTATTGATCTTATTTGAAAATTTTAAGATAAAATCAAAACTGCAGGGTGTGATTCGGCGGAAAGTCCATAAATTGCCAAAATCATGTGTTATTGTTGTTGTGATTGGAGAAACTTCAAATGGCTACAACTTCCGCGTATATCATTCGATTTTCACCAAGCTTACAGAATTTATAACACTACTTTAATCTTTTATAACACTACCTAAATATCGAATTTTGTTGAGTTTAAGGGGAAAATGTGAAATTCGATATCATACTGTTATTGACAAAGTTGAGCGAATTTTGACTTCTAAGGTGCTTGTTGTTGTTGTGCTCATAAACACTTACCTCCATAATGTTTTTCAGATTTTTCAGATCACAGGTGTCCAATCGCGAAGAGGTAAATATTTTTTATGTATTTACCCTTCCTGTGCGCCGCTCGAAGCAAAACATGTCAATTTAAGACCTGTTTTGAAAAGCTCTTACCAAGAACTTTTATTTGATACATATATTGGCTACCTTTAATGAATTTTTTTTTCCGGGGGCCACTTCCCTCTATTGGGGGGCCCCCCTTAAATACCTTCAAAAATTTGTTTGGAGTTCACCTTTGTAGAGGGCACCGCTTAACACCTGCTTACAAAATTTGATGTTTCTAACTTAAGTAGTTTGCGAGAAAAACTGTCATTAAAAATGACAGGTATTTCAATGGTATATACATAACATACACGACAGGTATTTAAATGGACAAGTATTTCAATGGTATATACATTTGTCTCACCCAAATATATGTTGGATGATCTATTTTGGTATTACCATATCTTATTATGTATTTTCAGTATTGCTTTATTTACATGTTACTCTTATTCATTCCCAGTCATCCCTGTTCATATTTGTATTGATAAATCAGTTCTAAATCAAAAGCGCTTGTGTCCAGACGTATTTTATGTAATCGTAGCTTACTCTTTATTCCACAGTTTTTATTCTATAGAGAATATTTACCAACAGGTTATGTGCCCAGACCAACGGTTCGCTACTAAAGTAATAAAGTACAGGGTGGGCCAGAAAGAATTGCGAATTTGAAAAAATCATTAAAAAAAAACTGAGTACAATTTACATACAAATTTTTATTTCTATAAAAATTGACATCTGGGAAATTCATTTCTTAAAAATAACGTCATCCAGGTGTGCACCATCCCGCTGCAAACATTCTTCGAATCTGACCCTCAAATTGGTAAAAACTCGCTGGCACATTGCACGGGGAATAGCTGCCATTTCTTCCCGGATATTGGTCTTCAACTGGTTAATCGTGGCTGGGTTATTGGTGTAGACTCCACTTTTTAGGTATCCCCACAAAAAAAAGTCCGGTGGCGTCAGATCCGGAAATCTAGGAGGCCATGCAATGTCACCTCGGTGCGATATCAGTTTCCCAGCAAACATCTCGTTTACGACCGCCAAAGAGGCATTAGCTGTATGGCATGTCGCGCCATCTTATTGAAACCATGTCACACGATTATAGGCTTCAAATTGTTGCAGTTGTGGAAAGAAAAAATCACTTAACATGGCTATGTATCGGTCAGAATTTACAGTGACAGATTGGCCTTGTTTTTTTCGAAGAAGTAGCGTCCGATAATTCCGTTCTTGTTGACCTAGGGCGTCCTGCAGGCTTCTATTTGAGAGTCGAACCAGTCTCTTCGAACTTTCTGATCCACGATCGAATCACACTTTCTTTCGGACACTGATTTAGGTCATGTAATCCAAACTCACGCCGAAATAAACGCCGAACAATAGCGCACGAATTGTGATTTTTAATAATGTTTAACGCAGAATGCACATTGCGCTCCGGTGAAGTGATCCATCGCGACTGAATTTCCGAGAACCGAGCTACTTAACCCCACCACCCGCGCAGTCCCCTCTCTAAAGCTTCAAACGCAAGAGTGTTTTTAAAATCGTACGCCTTTCTGGCCCACCTTGTACACGTAAAGTTTTGAGTTAATTTCGTCACAACTCGCAATTCCAAACATGGTGGACCTTTGGAGGGTAAACATTCCAAAGCTGACCTACAGTAATTATCAGGCGTGGAAATTCAGGACTGAAATTCTGCTGAAAGTACAACTATGGTCGGTAATATCAAAAAATGCGCCGACTCCTATGACTGACTCATGGACGACGATGGATGGAAGGGCCAGAGCGTATATTGGATTACTAGTGGAGGATAATCAGCCTATCCAAATTAAATGCAAGAAAATGGTATCGAAATCGTTTCATGAAGATAAGTCTACGTTATCGAATAAGATTAGTCTTTTGTGCCGATTATGCCGGCTTACTGTCAGAAGGGGGCAATATGGAGATGCATTCGACTGAAATAGAACAAATTATGGACGAATCAACTACGATGGATGCTAACCATGCAGATGGGCTTGGTGTGTCAATGTATTTGAGCAGTTTGCAGGAGAGTAACTTGAAACAAGGCCTGAAGGTGATCTTACTTGTGATCTCGTCAAACGGAAATTAATCGACAAATACAGGCGACGTAATGAAATGCCCAGTGAAAAGTCGAGTGGCGGAGAGGTAGCATTCAAAGTATCGGGAAATAAAAAGAAGGAGATAATTTTCTGCTTCTTCTGTAAGAAGCCAGGGCATTTGAAGAAAGATTGCCATAAATATTTGGCTAGGCTGAAGAAAAATGGCGGGGACCAACAGACGAACACAGTTGAAAAACATTCAGAAAATCAAAAACGGAGAAATCCGAGATGAGCGAAAACATAAGTTTGGTTTGTGTAACTACGGTACAGTCGACACATTCTGAATTCATAATTGACAGCGGTGCCTGACTAAAGATATTTGGACGAGTGTACGGTCACTGTAGCAGATGGCCGCCGTTCGGATGTTAAAGGCGTAGGACCAATTGAAATTTAGTCAAACGATTTCAGCAGCAGCGGCGTGCACCAAATACAGTTAAACAACGTATTTTTCGTTCCGGACGTTAAAGGCGTAGGACCAATTAAAATTCAGTTAAACGATTTCAGCAGCAGCGGCTTGTACCAAGTACAGTTAAGCAACGTATTTTTTGTTCCGGATTTGCAATGTAATCTTATTTTGGTGAGCAAATTGGTGAGGAAAGGCTGCCAAGTTTCTTTCAATGCAGATATGTGCGAAGTTAAGCTGGATGGACTGATGCTATTCACAGTAAAGTGTTGTGGTGATGTTTATAAAATGTAATTGGAAAACAATGCATTCACTGTCACTGATTCTCGCAAAACAAAGTGTATTCATAAGTGGCATAAAATTCGCAGGCACAGACATTAAATCAACTAGAAAACCATTCCCGCAGCATTCATCTACAGTGGAAAAGGAGAGACTTGATCTAATACATACGGGCACTTGTGGAAAGCTCCAGTTACCTACACCACGAGGAAATGAATATGTGCTAACCCTAATTGGCGATTATTGCAAATTTACAGATATTTGCTTGTTGAAGCTGAAATCAGATGTGACTGAGAAATTGATTGCATTCGTTCGGTTGATACAAACGCAATACGAGAAGACACCAAGGGCTCTTACATAGGATCACAGTGGTAAGTATATCGATGGGAGATTCTTCTTCTTCTTTGTGGCACTACAGCCCCTCTCGGGCCTTCGCTTAGAGATAGTTAGAGTATCTCATTTGCATGACCGTATTGATTTTTTCGGAAGTTGGTTTGCTCAGCTATGATATGATCTGATTAAATCAGTAAATATCACCACTGAGTGAACACTCGTAGTCTGTCCGAAAAATCCCCCGAGCTAACCACGTTACTCCCAACGAAATTTGAACCTGGGACCTTCGGGGCATGCGTTCATGCTTTAACCTCTAGGCCACACGGACTACATCAATGGGAGATTGCAAAAATTTATTTAAGCCAATGGAACTTTATTCAGTGTTGACGATTTTGAAGACCAGCTGCATACAAAGGAAAACAAAGCTCCAAGTACAAATCTGTGATAAGGCCTATGGTATCCTGTGGGTGTGAAACATGGACCCTTACCCAAGCATCCGAAAATATATTCAACGCCTTTGAGCGATGGGTCCTGAGGCGAATAATCGGTGCAAAGCTAGACGGGGACCAATGGCGAATTCGATACAACCATGAGCTGTATGAAATTTTTGACGAACCGGAGGTCTCAACGATTGTAAGACTGCGGAAGCTGCAATGGGCTGACCGCACAAATCGTATGGATGAACAATGGATACTCAAAAAGATATTCGTTGGGAGAACTGAAGGCCGGAGACCAGTGGGGAAACCGACGAAACACTGGTCTGACTCGGTCGACGAAGACAGCTCATCGCTGCTCGGATTTCGAAATTGGAGGGCGCGGTCAATGGACCGAGACAGTTGGAGGCGCTATTTGCAGGAAGCAAAGGCCCGAGAGGGGCTGTGGTGCTAAGAAGAAGAAGAATGGAGTGCGTACCCAACTTGTACTTCCGAAAACATCTCAACAGAATGGTCGTGCTGAACACAAAAGTCGTTCGTTAATTGAGATGACCAGGTGTCTATTGGACAGTTCTACCTTACACAAACAATATTGGGGAGAGGCGATTAATACAGCGACACATATTTTAAACAGTTTGCTAATGAAGAATATATCGGCAATTCCATATGAGCTGTGACATGGATGAAAACCGGATTTAGAATATTTTCTAAATCTGGAGCTGAAGCGTATGCTCAAATTCGGAAAAACAAAGGAAACATCTAGATCAGACATCGGAGAAGCTGATTTTCGCCAGCCATGAAATTGGAACGAAGGGATACAGGCTACAGAATTCCAATACTCATCGAATAAAGATCAATCAAGACGTAGTTTTGACGAATTAGGTCGGTGGAATTCCAGAAATTTTATCAGATTACAAGCATCAGCTGAAGAAACAAATAAATGAGCCGCACGAGGACGAGTTGGTGGCGATTGACAGTGAAAATGACCAAGGCGATGAAGATATCGAAGGTCAACGGAACGAAATCGAAGAGCAGGTGAATTATCAATAACCGATACACTCAATGAGACCTAATTTTAGAGTAAATCCAGATTGGTGTGGCGATAGGTTCGTAAACAAGGTCACGAATGAAAATGAAAGCACTATTGATCCATTTTCTTATGATAAAGCTTTGAATAGTTCCAGAACAGCCGAATGGAAAGCAACCATGGACGAAAAAATCAATTCATTGAAGAATTTCGGCACCTGGAAAATTACTAATTTACCATCTGGATCTAAAGCTATTGGGAGTAAATGGATATTCAATACTAAGATTGACCAGACCGGAAATCTAGTGAAATTCAAGGCTAGATTGGTTGCACAGGGGTTCTCACAAAAGTTTGGACTGGACTACGATGAGGTATTTGCACTTGTTGCTAATCCGACCACTTTGATAATTTTCTTGACAGTGGCTGGTGCTAGCAAAATGCCAGTTCCTCATTATGATATCCAGACAGCATATTTGAATCACAATTTATCTCATGATCTTTATATGGGGCAACCCAAAGGCTTCAAAGAAGGAGGACCAAATAAGGTATGCAGATTGAGAAAGACTTAATATAGTCTCAAGCAGGGAGCAAGGGAGTGGAACTCCAAATTTGACCAAGTCATAAAGAAAAACATATGCATACACAGTCAAAATCATCTTTCTTTGTATTGGAAGAAAGCAAAGAAAGATGGAAATAAAGCCATTTAATATTTCGAATCACGTAGACAACATCGTCGCAGCCGCGACCATCAGCTTGAATCGCTGATGAACCAGGAGTTCATGATCAGGAATCTCGGAGAACGGTATTTTCTGTATGTACGAAAGCAAATATATAGAGACCAAGCCACATGAATACAGTTTGGCCGATGCAATTGATTCAAAATATCCATTGGATCCAGGCCATTCGACAACAACGCTGTATCGATCAATACATGACCTGATATTGCAGTGGCAACTACAATTTTAGCAAGACGTTTTTCTTCACCAAAAAGATGCGACTGGATTGAAGTGAAGTGGGGTTTCAAGTACCTAAGTCAACAAGGTCGACGACTTTATTTGCTACATCGACGTAGATTGGGGAAGCGACATCACCGATCGAAAATCCACCTCCCGATTTTGTTTTTTTAAACGATATTCTGCAGCTGTCTAGTTCACAAATATCAAATATGATTCACGTACGACACCATTTGTTCAAGTTATAACATCTTCCGATAGGGTGATTAATTTTGCGCCAACCTGTATAATTTTCGCCGAAAAAGAAGCCATCAGACCATTAAAAAAATCATCGACTAGGTGGTTCGAAGAACACGTATTACAAGATCCATACAGGCCCCTTGTAGTCGGCAGTGTTTTCACATATCAACACTAAACGTTCACGCGAGTAAACGCGATATGAATAAAGTAACGAATTATATATAGATATTCAAAAGTTCACATTTTGCTTTCCAATTATAAATTTACGAGTACGTTAAGAGCATATTTGGTTTTAAATTCATATTTGCAAAAGTTGTCATGTCAGCATACACATTTTTTTATGTTCGCAAAAATCTCAGCATTGTTGTTTCAAACCAAGTATCATATTTTATACGAGTATATAAAAAGCCACTGTTCTTGCCAAGTAACGAAATTCCAGGTTTATTTATTATCTCCCTTCGATGGCACGGCTAGTCACTAAAGCTTACCCACAACAAATAACAAAAAATCCATTTTTACAATTTGATTATATATATTTTTTGATTTAAATTAATCTACTACAATCTTCAAAAGCTAACTTACCATTTTTTTGAATTTTCTAAATCTGGTTCTGCTTCTCTCTTATACTCAGATCGGCAGGTACTCTCTCACATTTTTAACATAGTTTCACATAATTAAAGACGTGTTGAAATAGCCTTTCCGTGACATTGTCGAGCCTATTAACTTTATTTTATCAATAAATAAATATTTTACTTTAGAAAATGTTTATTTTGCAGAGAAATCAACAAACTTATTCTGTGATTGAGTTTGTTATCATTTTAAGTATGTGATGAAGTGTTTGATAGAACTAAATCTTTCCACAGGTAAATTGCTTATAAATATTTGATTCAAGAAATTTTCACGCAGTTGTTCATTTTCAACGAATTGTGCTCTATTCAAAAATGAAATCTTTATTGAAAATTGTCTTTTTGATTTATTTCGTGTCGAAAACGAGTGCTCAAAGTTGGGCCCCTTATTGTGATGACACTCACTGCAAGCTTCCGTCTTGTCGATGTTCGTCAACTAAAATTCCGGGTGGCCTAAGCCGTGATGATACTCCTCAATTTGTTCTCCTTACCTTTGACGATGGAGTAAATATTGGCAATTTTGACTATTACCAGAAAATTTTCCCCAATCGAAAAAACCATGATGGTTGCCCAGTAGCTGGAACATTTTTCATGTCACACGAATACTCGGATTACACCATGGTGAACACTTTGTACAACCAAGGGCATGAAATTGCCTTGCATTCTATAACGCACAATGTCTCCACGGATTACTGGAAAAACATTAGTGTGGCACGTCTAAGTTCAGAGTTTGCTGGAGAACGCTCTTTAGTATCGAGGTTTGCATCAATTCCAGCAGATGCGATGAAAGGAATACGGCTTCCGTTCTTGCAAATGTCGGGTGATAACAGTTTTGAGATGTTAAAGAAAGAAAGGTTCTTGTATGATTGCTCATGGCCAACTCGCCAAACTAGCCCTGGATTGTGGCCTTACACCTTGGACTATGCTTCAAGGCAAGATTGTATGATTGGACCTTGCCCGCACCGGAGCTGGAAAGGCATTTGGGTAATACCAATGCTCTCGTGGCTTGATGGGAGGAATGAAATTTGTTCCATGGTAGACGCGTGTCTTGATTTGTACGATTTTTAATTTATTGTTAAAATAGTAAAATTATTGGTAATTAATTTTATTTGGTATACAGGCCGAGTAAAGTTGATGATTTGGTAGATTTTATGATAGGAAATTTCAACAGAACCTACCTCACTAACAAAGCACCATTTGGAGTTTATGTTCATGCAGCTTGGTTCAATACTGATCCAAACCACTTTCCGGCTTACTTGAAGTTCGTCGATTATTTGCAATCTCTACCGGATGTGTATTTGGTATGTAAATATTACCTTTGATTTACTGAGAAACTATAAGGTCAAACTTTATTTTTTAATTCTGAAGGTTGGTGGTACGAAAGTAATCGACTGGGTGAAAAATCCAGTGCCCCTAAGTCGTATGAAAAATCCTACTTGGGCCAATTGCAAGCAGCCAACACCATCTTCATGCAAAGCAAAATCGTGTAGATTAAACAAGGGAACTGATGAGAGATATATGACAGTATGCTCTGGAACGTGTCCGTTAATATACCCGTGGGTAGGAAATCCATTGGGAAACTAAAAATTCTATTATGTACATTGGAAAAGATATTCTGAGAAAATAAATTATTCTTAAGCAACTCCTGCACTCTTAATTGATAATCAAAGCATAAATATATATATATATATATATATATATATATATATATATATATATATATATATATATATATATATACATATATATATATATATATATATATATATATATATATATATATATATATATATATATATATATATTGGGCATTCGGTCTGAAAATTTCCGATCACCGAACTACTCTGGTGCTGTTAAGGATCTTTTAAAACAGGTCATTCAATATAAATGAAAAATACTGGCAGTGTAGGAAATGAACTGGACTGGAAGTGATATTCAAGATATGAGGTCGCGCATAATATTCATAAGAAGGAAGCCTCCCGGGAAGCGAAAAGTTGCAGTGGCCTTCAATGTGGATGGGGAGTTCAAATGGGACTTTATTGGTTTTATGGCAGTCAATGAATGGTTGTGTGTGATCTGTATATAAGCGAAATTTTTCAAAATCGGGCTGATAAATGTACACCCCCTCACTGAAAAATAGGATGAAAACACAAAGAAAACGTTCTACAATCACCTGGAAAGACTAGTCGACTCATTGCCTGCAAACGACACAAATATAATTCTGGCTGATTTTAACGGTACGATTGGCAATGAGCTTTCGCATCGGCGAATGACTGGAAGATGTTGCCTCCACAAAGTAACAAATAACAATGGCCAGCGCCTGATCAACTTTGCGTGTAGCAGAAATCCATTCATACGTTTGAATTGCTTCCCACATCAACGCATTCATACAATGACCCCGATATTACCGGATGGCAGCACACTAAACCAAATCGACCATGTTCTGATCCAACAACGATGGGCATACTTGACGTCCGTATATACCAAGGAGCCAATTGTAACTCGGATCATTACTTGATCGAACTAACCTATCGATGTCGTTTGTCAAAGGTATATTCGGTGAAGACCAGCCCGCTACAAAAATTTGACATGGAAAGGCTCCAGACAGCGTCTGTGGCCAAGAATTTCACGTAGATACTTGACAACCAGCTAGTTTCCACCCTATTAGACATATCGCTGAAAATAAGCAACGAGCTTTGGTTGGAAGTGAAGGCGGCTATTAAGACCATGGCGGAACAGACAATCGGACATCAAGCTCTGCGCAAAAGAAATGATTGGTTCAATTATGAATACCAGGAAGCATTACATAAGAAGATCCAGGCGTACAAGCAATATATGGGTAGGAAAACCAGGATGTAGTAGTAGTGAACAAGATAATTAGAATTAAGAACAGAAAATACTATGACGCCCAATTCAGATGCATCGATGTAAGTCTAGCGAGCAGCAACATAAGACAAGCATACAAATTAGTGAAAAGCTTGAAATGAGTTTATCAACCCAAGATCACGCTCTGCCCTGATGACATACAAAACATCATTGCTGATAAAAATAGGATTGAAGAAAGATGAGCATTACACTTCAAGAACTTCCTTTATCTTTCGCCCAGCTCCAGAACATCGGAGCTTACAGAAATTCTTAGAGATTTTTCATTGGCCCCACCTATTCTGGATGGAATTTGTTCCATCATCAAATTCCAAAAGAATGATAAAACTCCGGGCATCGAAGAGATTCTAGTGAAGTTTATAAAAAATAGTGGCAGTGGTATTCAGAAAGCTATTGATTAAATCATCTAGCACAATTGGCAACAAGAACATACGCCGAACGAATCGTTTTCTATCTACAAAATAAGTGATAAGTTACAGTACAAGCACTATAGGTGCATATCACTACTTTGTACGGTGTACAAAATATTTTCGAAAAGCTTGGAAAATAAAATAAGATCATACGCTAAAAGTATTATTGGGAAGTATCAGGATGGTTTTAGAGCAGGTAGATCGACGAAAGATCTACTGTATACAGTCAAGCAGGTACTTGAGAAACGCTAGTAGTTCAGCATAGACGTAAATCAAATAGCATACAACAGTATTCATATTGACGTACTGCAATAAATAATCGTTTGCTTTGCAAACTCGGCCACAATTTTCATTCGGACAGTTTTGTTTTTTGTTATTCATGTCAAAAGTTGTATTCATTTAAAAATGAGTGAGATTTCTGAAAATATTCGTTATATTTTACAATATCCCTACGATCAAGGTGTGAATGTATCGCAGGCACGTGAAAAAATTTGTGATGTCTTCAGTCAAGATACCTTATCAAAAGCCAGGGCCAAGAGATGGTTCGCTCGCTTTCGTTCTGGAAATTTTGATGTCAAAGATGTACCTCGCTCAGGTCGACCAATCACTGAAAAAGTCGATGAAATCTTACCAAAAATTGAAGAAGACCGGCACATAAGCAGCCATGACATTGTTAAGGAACTGAGTATCCATCACCAATTAGTTTTGAACCAAGGCTGGATACACAAAGAAGCTTAACGTTTGGATGCCGCATAAATTAACACCAAAAAATTTGATCGACCGAATTTCCATTTGCGAAATGCTAATGAAACGCAAAGAAATTGAGGCATTCTTGAAGCAAATCATAACGGACGATGAAAAATAGGTAAGATACGAGAATGCCGTTCGAAAAAGATCCAGGACTTCAAAGCCAGGATTGACACCAAATAAGGTAATGCTCTGTGTAGGGTGGGATTGGAAGGGAATTGTTTATCATGAGGTGCTAGAACCTAGCCAAACACGCAATTTGGCTCTATACTGTCAGAAATTAACCAGATTGCAACAAGCAATTAGAAATACTGGCCAGGATTGATCTTCCATCATGACAATGCCAGAACACACACATCTTTGAAAGATTGACAGAGCTTGGCAGGGAAGTTTTGATACATCCACCGTATAGTCCAGACCTTGCGCCATCAGGCTGCTATATGCTTTGGCCTCTGCAAAGCTTCCTTAATGAAAAGGAATTAACTTCAAAAAGGGACTGTGAAAATCCCTTGGCCAAGTTTTTCACCAATTAACCACAGAAGTTCTACACAGATGGAATAATGGCTCTACTCAAAAAATGGTAAAAGGTCATAGATAATAATGTAAAATATGTTCTTAAATAAAATCCATTCTTTATAAATTAAATATTCAATCGAAAAATGACAAAAAAGGCTCAATACTTTTTTGACTTACCAATATTGACCTAAAGCAGGGAGATGGGCTGTCCCCATTGCTATTCAATTTGGCTTTAGAATATGTCATTAGATAGCTACGTGTCAGTACAAGAGGTACATTATTATGCAAGTCAAGCCAAGTGGCAGCCTATTTGGATGATATCAACATTGCTGTGGCCAGACTTTCCAATCGATTTGCAATATTTAGGTATTGGTGAAAGGATTAGCATCAAGATTTTTCAAAAAGTATAAATTTGTGATATTTTGGAAAACATCGAAGGCAGTTTTAGTAGTTGAAAATTAACAAATTTCCAAATTTTCACGTATCGCTACCCCAAAACATTAAATCGATAGTTCTCCCCTTAAACATGAAAATTTCGGTTTTAGAATTTGCCGTTTACTAGGCTTAATGCAAATGAGTAGTTGATAGTCAGAAAAGGTTTTAGGCGCACTACCTTGCATATGGGAGGTATGTAAATGGCTCTTATTATAACACGTGGGTTCCAGCTTCGATTGCTTACTGTGGCCACAATTTTTATTTGATTGTTAAAATTTATGTCTCATTTTGTAGCTGTCTTAACGAAGTTTTGGTCAAATTTAATAATGTAGTACTTCGCATCAGAATATTTTGTTTTATGATATTTAGGAGGCATCGACATGGAATTTTCTAAAATACGTCAATTTCCTTGGTAGATCTCTGGCCTTGGTCTTTCACTATGGTTTCTATCTGATTATCAGAACTTTGGTAACATGTTTGAGCTGTTATTCTGTTGCTTACGGAAAGTACAAATTTATAGTACTTTACATAAGAACACAATGCTTAATGAGGGTTAAAATTGGAATGTAGTAAAAAAGAACTAGCTTGTATGCTTTAAAAGATAGTCATGGCCTTACACTTGGATGGACCTTGTTTTACAAATTGCCGCTTTGGCTTATCAGTATTAGCTTCTGGCTAGATCCCAAGTACAATACATTACAAACTTAAACTGAAATTTTAGCTGTAGCAGATTAATAACATAAATCTCGATCTGTTGTTTCTATCAGTATGCTCTCTGCAATCAGAATCTTGGTCTGCAAGTACAAGGCGCAGCAAAAGGAGCATTTTTTATGTCACATTGGGATAATATAAGTGACACTAAATACATCCTTTGAACAGCTGGTAGTATCTTTATTGAAAGTATTATATTCCTTTATGCTTATCGTTTGTTCAACCTGTTCCACTTTATGCTCTTCTTATTCTCTAATCTCAAAAATTTATTCAATGTGGCACTTTGGAATTGATTTATTAAATCGCGTGCTGTTCCTTTTTTGCTGTGCTTCACATTAGATAACTTTATTCATTCCATAGTTACTTATACAAACACGAAACACGAACTCAATACATCACCAACTTTCTAACCAATTTAGTCACTGCTTACTTCCATCTTTATGCAGGCCGTTGTGTGCCCAGTAGCTCATAGCGTATTCTTATAGAGTAGTTGTTTGGTGGGAGAAGCTGGTGACACATTCTTGCCAACGCTACTCTAGAGAATTTTTCTTTTGTTTGGAAAGTGAATATTATTTAGGCACAAAGTGTGTAACTCCCATGCTCGCAAGCAACTAAACTATCCGAACCGTTTCCCATTTTACTTTGGGCTAGGTTTTATTTTGGTACGCCGTAAGGGGCCTACAAACCGGGGGGACTCCTCCTTCAGTGAAAATGGAGGGAGGAAGAGGAATTGCTAGGCAGGCCTCGATATCCCCGGCTACACTAAGTCGCTTTTATCTTCTCGGACCGCCCGATCCAAGCATCACCAGGATTATACTGTTCAGCGTGAGCTTTCTCGTCTCCCTGTAAAGGCCTTATCGTAGCCAGTCCAATTTTTTGCTAGAAAAAATATGTGGCAGGCATTATCTTTCTCTTCCGGGCAAAATATATATATATTTGGGAGAACGTGACTTACCAATCTTGTGCAGGTAAGACTGAAAGCACCCATACCTGCTCAAAAGCTGGGTGAGATAAAAGTCAGTCTGATATCTGAGATAAGCCGCGCAGTTCATCTTCTCTTGGTACATTTCACACAAGACTGCTGCCAAGCGTTGAGTGAGCACTATTTCTCCTTGCAAACAAATGTCTATCTCGTGTTTCCTTTTGGCGGTGATAAATAGGGCAACGCTTTCGACCAAAAAGGACGACAAGTTACATGCCTGCAATAACTCTCCTCACCGAATCAGAGACTGTTAAATAAAGCACGCGATGCTCCTTTTCTCAGTACATGTGCAAAACGTTTTCAGTATGCCTCCCTACTGAGAATCCTGCTCCATGTTCTTGCTCCGTACAGTAATGTTGACTCTACAGCACTCATCAGGAAGAATTTTATTGATAGGTGGGGTCCCTTTACGTTGACTATAAGCCAACTATGAGCTGATGCACTCAAAGCAGTCTACTCAGCCGTTGCCCTTATTTGCTCAGAGAAACTCATCTTCGAGTCTATCAGTCACCCCAGGTACTTCATCACTGACTTTGATTCGATTAGTATGTCTCCAATACTGATTGTCCTTACTTTATGGGTTCTTTTCTTTGTTATAATGACCACTTCGGTTTTCTCCAGCGCTATACTTAGCCCGCAAGTATGAGCATACCTAACCTAAGTTACGCTTGTTCAATAGTGCGCCCAGCGACAGGAGCTGCAACATTATGTGCATAGCCAATCAAGCATGACTTATCTGGCACTTCCAGTTCCAGTAGGCCTTCAAATAATACAATCCAAAGGTCTGGACCAAGTATGGGGCTCTGGGCAACACTCAATGTACAATAATTTCCATTCTTCCTTGGCCCTGTACCG
The DNA here is from genome assembly GCA_963969285.1 of Odontomyia ornata. Lineage (NCBI taxonomy): Eukaryota > Metazoa > Arthropoda > Insecta > Diptera > Stratiomyidae > Odontomyia > Odontomyia ornata. The sequence continues at coordinate 224,312,792 of OZ017741.1, forward strand.
TGTCAACAAGCAAGCTTCGGTTCTTTAGATAGTTCCTAAATAGCCGCATTAGGTATTTTGGAGTTTGAAGGGTGTTTTCCAGGATACCCAGAATATCCACACATCTAGCGGAGTTGAAGGCATTCCTAACGTCAATTATCACCAACAGAACGATGCGTTGCTTTGTGTGGCAATATGCCTCTGCTTTTTGGACAACACTCACCACCCGATTGCATACCTCGTCGCGGTTCCGTACTCTCTGAACCTCACAACGACGCTTGTGATACTCCCATTGCTTTTCACTGATAACAGTCGGCCACCAGTACACTTGGAACTTGCCATGCCGAGGTTTTTGACAGCACATAGAAGCGCTGCAAGCAGTCGTGATGATGCTCATATTTGGTTTCATTACATCCTGAGCTGCCAGTTCTTTTGTTGCCTGCGATCCACCCTGCAGTGGAGCACCTGCCGTGAATACCTCGACCTCCATCCTTCCAATGTTCTACCTAATTGTAAAATATCAAGAGCATGGATATTAAGAAACAGTACCACGTATGTTAAGATGAATATACTGATGGTCAATGGCTTAGTAGCCCTCTGATACTCTCCTATTGTGTATTCTCCATACTTAGGACTCCAAGGTGAATGTCGCGCCCAGTATGATTTTTTCACAGCCAATATGGCAGAAATAAGCGTATTTTTTAATACAACCCTTACCATTGTTGCTGCCTTTCCTAGGATTTATTTCTCCCTACGGATCTGTTAAAATTATGCTCCATTTGACAGTTTTGGCGCTGTAGTCTCCCTGAGCGAGCGCGTTGTCATATGCGTTCGAGACAGTGCCCTCAAAAGCACTAAGCTTGGCTTTGAAAGATTATATCGGTTCGTTCAGCATTATGAGTACACTGAAGAAAGTAAGGTAGTAGTAGTAGTAGTAGTTTTTCACGGTCATTAACAACTGCCAAAGAACTCTTCCTGAAACTCGACAGTGAAGCAAAACTTGTAGGGCTACAAATCAATGAAAATAAAACAAAGCTCATAAATTCTATACAACCATAAGCTGTATGAAATTTTTGAGGAACTGGAGGTCTCACCGATGTAAGACTACGAAAGCTGCAATGAGCTGGACAGATGAATCGTATGGACGAACAATGTATACCTGTAGTGTTACAAAGAAAAAGAAGAAGAAAGAAAGAAGTTCCCGAGCGCTGCCCTTCAACTGGAAATCACTGTTCAAAACCCAGATGGCAGGAAAAAGGTTCTCTGGCGGGTCTTTCGGATCCGGTAAAGCTCTTCAGGGGACGGGCATGGGGCGCCACTTGCTTGTGTACCGTGGCCCCAATCAGCCACCAAGCGGAATATCGCTTGCTGGTTCCACTTGCTGGCACCACAAAAGCGAACACTTAATCCACTCTCTGGTAAATTTCGAATTCATCAATGTAAATAGAAAAAATGAAAATATTGCAACAAACAAAATAAAAGGAAATAATTAATCGATTGACTTACTGCTCTACAAAGACTAAAGTGGCCTCTTATTTGCTGATTCCGTCGATAATTCTGATTATTCTTTTGCCACGACGCGATCCTCCTTATGCCCTGGCGATCATTTGCCGCTTGTTCTTGAACGTTTCCCCCGATGCTTTCGTTCCAGCTTTTACTTATTGAATCCGTCTTCGTTTCCAATTCATCACTCATCAACCACTTTCCGTTTTTTCCACAATCGCCATCACTCTTCCACGCAAAGCGAAAATGCAAAAAAAAAGAAGGCACGTCATTCGTCCTACTCCCAAATAGCTTCGCCTCTAACGGCTGCTCCCCGACCGAGTTCTTTTCTCGATTTTAGTCACCTCTTTGGAGTGGTTCTTCGCATTTCAGTGGAGTGTTTCCACTTAAACTCGGCGGGGTTTCCACTTCACCTTCAACCACTCTGGTGGCGATGGCTGAATTGGCTGAATGCCTTCTCTGACAGTGTACAACGTTAGAAAGATTTGTTTACAAACATTCATTATGTAGATTGGATCAATAAAAGTTTGCGGATTGAGTAGGTCAATGCTGCATCCATTTTCGTAATGTCCCTAAACAACTGCTGGCATAACACGACCTTCAGCATTGAGCGTGTCTCAAACAACATCAACGTATGACGTAAGCTAGCCATATTATTGTATCGTTCCATTGTATAAGGCAAGAATTTTTTTTTCCAATACTTTTCGAAGAATTTATCAAAATCAACAGGTGATATTCACTGTCGAAAGACATCCTTCCCATCTTTAATACTATCATTTTCCTGCAGTATGTTGAGCAAATCTCTCTTCTTCTACTTGTTTTTGAGGCTTTTGGTAGATGTATCTGCAATAGTTTTCTTTCTATTTTGAACATCACTCGTTGAGACCTCCGGGTCGTCAAAAATTTAATACAGCTCATGGTTGTATCGAGTTCGCCATTGGTCCCCGTCTAGTTTCACTCCGATTATTCGCCTCAGGACCCGTCGCTCAAAGAGGTTCAATATATTTGCGGATGCTTGGGTTAGGGTCCATGTTTCACACCCATAGCATAACACAGGTCTTATCACAGATTTGTTTACTTGGACCTTTATTTTCCTGTGTATGCAGCTGGTTTCCAAGATCGTCAATACTGAATAAAATATTTTATTTGCGAGCTGTATTGTTCGGCGTATTTCGTCTCTTTCATTGCCCGTTTTCGTTATTTTGGCGCCTAAGTACACAAATTCGCTAATATTTTCGATACAATATTCGCCACGTCTAATATTTTGTGTACTTGAGGTGTTTTTCCCCAACTGCGTCATGAGCTTTGTTTTATTTTCGTTGATTTGTAGCCATACTAGTTTTGCTTCCCCGTCAAGTTTTAGGAAGAGTTCTTTGGCAGTTGTTTATGACCATGACAAAATGTTGATGTCTTCCTTATAGGCCACTACTTGCCTCGACTTGAATATTAATGTACCTCGCGTATCGCGCTTGTGACGTACTCCTGAGCCAAATCGAGTAGCAATGGGGCCAGCCAATCTCCCTGCTTTAGGCGGATATTTGTGTCAAAGGCATCGGTGAGTTGGTTATTGATGCGGACTTGGGAGGTCATCGACGTCATTGTCATTTTGGTGACACGGACAAATTCGGCTGAGAAGCCAAAACAAAGCATTATTTGGTACAGTACGTTACGATCAATACTGTCGTATGCTTGCTTAAAGTTAACGAAAATTTGGTGAACGTCTATGTTGAACTTCCAGCACTTTTCAAGTACCTGCTTGACATTAAACAATTGATCTATCATCGATCTGCCTGTTCTGAAACCACCTTAATACTCTTCAATAATACTATTGATATATGATCCGATTTTATTTTCTAAGATTTTTGAAAATACTTTGTACGCCGTACAAAGTAGTGATATGCCTCTATAATTTTCGCACTGTAGCTTGTCACCTTTTTGTGGATAGGGAATATAATTGATTGGCTCAACTCTTTCGGCATATGTTCTTGTTGCCAAATGTGGTGGATGACTTTGTGAATAGCTTGATGAACACTACTGCTATCATATTTGATGAGCTCTACTGGAATCTCGTCAATGCCTGGCACTTTATTATTCTTTTGGGCCTTGATAGCGGAACATACGTCATCCAGAATTGGTGGGGCCAATGGACGCTCTCCGCAGACATCTATAGGCTCTGATGTTCTGGAGCTGTGCGAAGGGTTAAAGAGGTTCTTGAAATATGATTTCATTGTTATTTTTAACCCCGTATTAAACCCCACCACTATCATTATCAATAAAAAGTAGTAGCAAAGAAAAAATGAAAAGAATGAATAAAGCAACAAATAAAAATCAGTAATGGTAATCTAATGAAACAAGTGCTAGATTGTTACAATGAGAAGCTACCGTTACCGTCATAAAGATGCTCGTCGAGTCAAGCGGCATTGATTTGAAGTTGGACTGGCAGTCGGTGATCGAGCAGGATTGCCGTCGCGTTAGAGCGCGATTATCAAGGTGTGCATTACGTGATACAATACGTCCTGGGTGTGAATTCATTTTGGAAGTTAATGTTTGAAGTTGGATTACTAAATCAGTTGAAAATAGTGTGGGTGAGATTATTTTCTGAAAGTCCTACAGTTGCGTTCGCACGCAAATTAGTGCCTTTGAGTGTACAAAAAAGTGGCATAGAAATATACATTATATCTCTGTGTAATCAAGTTCGAGAGTGAATGTAGTAGCGGCGGTTTTGTCCAGTCAATGCTAGTATACATGCATTACATAATTCGATACAATGCTAAAGGTTGCTCATATCTATACCGTTTGGTAAATTCACCAAATTGTTGGAAGCTTTGAATAAACATTATAGTATATCATTCATCCCAATGGAAGAATATGAACGTTTTTACAAAATGATGAATACGATATACAGGCTCTTAAAGATACTGCACAACTATTTGTGGGACGCCACGAATTTCGTGCTTGTATGAACGCAAACAAAAAGAGTTAAAAACAGAAACGATCCGATTTGGGAATAAAAATAATAGAAAGTTTCAACATTGAGCCAGGTTGGAGTTGATATACTGGTTCGAATCTAAAACCGGTAGAGCTGCTGTATGATTAGTGAAACGTTTTAATGGCTGGTCGACTTTCCTCACCATCAGATTCGTCCGATGTTTGGGGCACTGATATCTGTCGCAACAGGAAAAACGCCTAAAAAAGAAATGTATGAAATACTAGCAATTCCTTCAAATGCATGTGGAATCCCAAAGCAACTGTAGCTGCCCCATATGGCTTATACCTTTGTAAAGTGCATTACGAGCCAATCGAGTCAGAACCATAGGAAATAGTTCAGTCAAGTTGATTCTGAAATAGTTTGTTAGAAGAAATGAAAGAAAAAAACAATAAATCATTCTGAAACAATCGCATGGAATAAAATTTTAGCGTTTGCAGGCCCCTTTCCTCGCCCAAAACACGAGCGCTCGCCGCAGAAGAACTGGGTAAGTACACTCTATGGTATTAAGAACTTTAAAATCATGGTTGTTTATTTTGTAATTTTCAAACTTTATATTTTGATGAAAGTATAATTGCAATTAGACTAGTAAATTTCACACGTATGTCTTCAATGTTTTTCGAATTCAATCAAATTATGTTAATTGTGTTGCAATTTTATTTATTTCAAATTTTAAATGAAAATAAACAGCCTTGCATTTAAAATAAATGCAAAGTTTATCACAGCAGTACTAGTTTCATCAGAATACCATGATGTAGAACTTTTATCGTGGTTCTGCTCACTCAGCATCAAAAAGTCGGTTTTTATGTCCCTAGCAAACTGCTGAAGCAAGTTTTGGGGGGGTAGAACTGCGGTGTAAGTTTACCTGCAGGCTACTGGCCATCGAAGTTCCGATTTGACCTTTGCTAGGACTCCCTGGAAAACTTGTCATTTCCTGATCCTAAGACATGCCCAAGATCTGATCTTAGATCAGCATTCTTGCAAAGGAATCAGTATGCCTCCTTCATACACTCTTTTCTTGTATGTCCCATTTCACCACATTTGTAGCAGAGGGAACCCTTATATTGCATATTTGTGCGGTGTGACCGTAACCAAGGCTTTTGAGTATTGGAGAGGCGTTAATCTCCACCGTATTCTGCAAACGACCTTTCTTATTCTTATTTTGCCCTTGTTTGGAAATTGTTTAGCGTCTTTTTTGGTCAAGTCAATGATTCCGTGACGCAGTCAACGTCTCTTATTTCAATGGTTGCCATTGGCTTGAGCAAAGCTACAGCTGCGCTTTTGGCGAGGACTTTCTTTACTGCTCCGAATTTGACCAGTATGTGACCCGACCAGGCTGATCGTACTACTTAAGCAGCAGTGTTAGTGTCTTTGAACCTTATATTTCCCCTGATATCCCGCAGAACTTCTGCATAGAATTAGCCATCTTGGGGTTTTATGAGCATTCCCTGCTGCTCTTCTGTTTTGTGTCAGGTTTTTCACTTGCTGGGCGTTCATGCGAACTTTATTTTCTGGCCCTTATGGAGAAGTTTCTTTGCAAATTTCTTTGCTCCTTTTGTTAAAATTTTCTGGAACTCCTGATCTAGCATTCCGCGCCGATCAAGTGTCTCTTCTTTCTTTTTAGGTTGTAAAATAATTTTACAAAACCCTACTAGTTTCGCGACCAGTCTGTCCGTCTGTCCGTCTGTCAGTCCGTCCGTCTGTCCGTCCGTCCGTGTGTCACAGCAGTTTTTCTCGGAAACTACTTAAGCTAGAAACATCAAATTTTGTGCGTAGGTGTAAAGTGGTGATTTCTTTAAAGTTCAACTACAAAAAATTTTATAAGGTATTTAAGGGGGGTCTCCCCATATAGGAGAGTGACCCCCCGAAAAAAAATTTCATTGAAGGTAGCCGATATGGGTATCAAATGAAAGGTCTTGATGAGAATTTTTCAAAACAGGTCTTAGTTTGCCAAAATTTGCTTTGAGGGGCGCACAGGGAGGGGAAATACACGAAAAATTTGTGTCCCCCCCCCCTCGCGATTGGACACCTGTGATCCGAAAAATCTGAAAAAAATCACGAATGTAGGCCTTGGTGAGTACAACAGCAACAAATACGTGAGAAGTCGCAATTCACTCAACTTTGTTAGTAATAGTATGATTTATCGATTTTATGTTTTCTTGAATAAAATCTTAACGGTGCCCTTAAATTCAATGAAATTTAGTACAGAGATGTCTATTTATAAGACTGATCTATTCTGAAAGTTTCATAAAGATTGAATCATATTTAGCGAAGTTATAGCGGTTTGAATTTTCCTGTATTACTATGGAACAATATGCGCTTCATTTATTACTATGCCAACATATGGCTATGGAACAACATGCGCTTTTTACCGACTCAGACACTACAGTTTTGCTAAGATTTGCATGAAAATTTCAGGAATGATAGGTGTCATGAATATCTTTGAGAATCGGTTCAGCTAGTGGTATCAGTAATCGTAAAACAAAATAGTGGCTGTTTTAAATGCGAAGATTGAATAATTTCGAGTTATTTTTTCTAAACTTCAACGTTTAAGGTGCATGCTTTGAACACTTGATTCAATTTAATGAATGACTGAAGATGAGTACTTACGATTAATGCTCATCAGTGAAACAAGTCAAGGAGGTGGGAGAGAGCTCCCAGCAAAAGGGTTTTGCAACCATTCTAGGACTCGAAAAAATTGGCCATCAATCGATGATAACAGTACAGGAGAGTGGCCCCTGAAAAAAAAATTCATCAAACGTAGCCGATATGAGTATGAAATAAAAGTTTTGATGGGAGCTTTTCAAAACAGTTTTTAAACTGTCAGTTTTTGCTTCAGTGGGGGCACAGGGGGAAATACATGAAAAATGTGTTTCCTCCGTCGCGGATGGACATCTGAAATAATTATCAAGGGAGATATATATGAGTAAAAAACCTCAGAAGTCGAAATTCGTTCAACTTTGTTATAAATAGTATGATCTTCGAATTTCATAGTTTCTCCAATAAAATCGTCTTTGACATGTTTCTTGATTTGATTCGATCTGGTGACTGCATTTTGTAAATTGAATACAAAACCCTTCTGACATGAGCGTAGGTCTCTTTACCCAACTTGTTTTATCTCGATCTCCTTAGATTAGATTGGATACTATTCTTAGATTGACGTTTGAGGGTGAAGCTATCTGCGGCTGCCTTTAAGCGTAGCCTTCAGCGCTTTTTTAGCCTTCTGTTCTTGTTAAGCCTTTTGGTCCTTTTAGGCCTTTAGTTAGCTCCTCCCGTAAAAGCCAGTGTAGTCTAGGGGCTCCTTTAGTTCATACAGGCAATTTGTTACACCTTTGCCTATTTTTGGCAAGTTTTATGCCGATTTTATTCTTTTTAGAACGTCTCCCGCTTTTTGAATTTGCCTTTCTTGTTGGTGTACGGTACGACTTCTTTTCTAGAGCACAGTATTTCACCCACGTTGCCGACGATGGCGGCGATATTGCACAATGGTTCGAACCATGTTTTGGTCCCTTCGGTAGTGGTTGCAGCAGTAATTATCAAATTAACGATTATTTTTTCAAACAGGCAGTGAGTTTGCCTCCATCAGGCCTTGAGGGTGACGGTTGACAACTTTTCTACTACCCTGGGAACTTGCACGATTTCCTTTTGTAGTGATATATGATATGTAAATGTCCGCAATGGACTGCAGCGATGGTGTGCTGCCTCAGCGGAAGAGGATGTTAAGATCTGCCGAGTTTGGCGTTGTCTGAGGACGCGTGAATGCGCTGGCCGGCTAGCGTTTTGGCGTCGTGGGGTGGGTTCTTTCACCTTAGCACAAGAACCCACTACATAAAAAAATTTTGCATTCACGAATTAAACATGGTCGAATGCCGATCGACTGGTGTCGAGGCCGAGGTAACCTACTAAGGGTTGCTATGTTTGTTCGAAGAACAAATTCGGCCATGCAAAAACGGACCGACTGGCGGAGACTTCGTCGCTACCGACGAGACTTGTGGCCCACAAATAAGAGTGGAGATCCAAATAGAAGCGGTGTCCCCTCTCACCCTCCCAATCGGATCAAGATTCAAACGTAGATGAGGCCATGTATTTCCCATTTGAGTGAAAAACTCATTCAAAAGTACTTTGTATGACCCTTTCCCTCAAATGAGAAATACAAACGTAACCGATTTATGCTATAGCGTTATACAATGAAATCACATAGCCCTATATCATGGAAGGGCACGCGAGCAAAAGCCCCTGTTAACAACCAAAGAAACGGAGGAGCGCGCCCAATGGCTAGCCTGCCATCGATGCGGGTCCTATACCCGATCAGATCGATCGAAATTGAAAGACCAACGGTGTACGGTTAACAATCAAATTAATTTTATTTTTTCTTTCTAGAATAAAATATTTATTTTGTAATAATCTATACGTACAAATAATTATCACATAAAGGGTATCAAATAATAATTCTTCAATCAAAGAAAAAGAATTGTATATTACCCCGCGGTGAAATATAAATTCTTGGCCTTATATTTAAGGAAATGAAATAAGTTTTCGTTTACTTTTGCAGCAAATCGAATTGCAGATAGAATGCTATTTTAGACTTTTAAATAAATAATATGGAAAAAAGTGAGATGGCGGAGTATTCAAATCATCTTGAAACATTTTTAAATTACGAGTAAATAAAGATAGCCTTTGTTTTGAAAATATTATTATGTATGTTACAAAATCACAAACAAATATTTTATAGTCACATATATGTGTGATAAAGATTAAGTGTTGACAATATAAATTGATTAGATTAGAAAATGCTTAGGATGCTTTTTAGCCAAGAAGAAAAATGTTCATAAACTTGTTATCACTAAATTCAAGGAATGAATTTTAATAATCAAATATTTTAGCTTAGTGGAAACTTTAACCAGTTTTCGAGCTAGATTAAATAAAACCCGAATTTATGTTTGTGATTTTGTTTTATGAGTACAACAAAAAAAATATTAGTACAATTTGAAGATTTTTTTCAGCGACAAAAAAAAATATTAGCTATATTCCGAGTTAGTTTTAACACAGATGATTATTTGTATTGTTTCTAATCGTCCTGCTCTATATAAAAATTAATCTTGAATAGGCTACAAATGCACTCGTTCTGCAACAAGAAGAATTATGTGAGTACCATTTGAACTTTTAAGTCTTAATTTTCCGAAAATGGAAATTTTGAGTACAAGTATTGCTTTCCAAATTAAAGCACATTATATAAAACCTCTAATTCAGCCATTTTTTACATTCGCTTGCATATTATAAATGAATTTTTATCACATTTCCCATTTTTGCTCTCATTTCTAATCCTAAAATAACGTTTTGCTATTCGAACCAGGTGTAAATTATGGAGAAACTTTTGTGCGAAAACTAGCTTCCATACGATGCAGAATAAATTAATGAGACCTAGATGTATCATCTGGTAATTATTTCGAGCTGATGAAAATGTTGGCATCTTTATAAAGGAGAATATTGTGTTAGTAATATTTATTGAAACTGTCTGACCTGGTAGATAATACTCCAAATTGACTGCATTTATGAGATGATATCCACATTTTGTTCCAATAGGTATCTATTTGCAGAAGGTTGATCGTTCGCTTTGAATTTATTGTCTATATCGTTCAATTCGAATGCTAAGACCGAAAATATTCTCATCAATTCGGAAACGAATGCTTAGCAGAGCCAGGGGAAAATTGAAAGATTTTAAGGAGAGCTATTCGCAGAATGAATTGTATACTCTAGACTGATCATAATAGTACTAATGCGAGCCATGTTTTTTCAAAAACTGAGGTATTAAATGTGTCCAAGTTGACACAGTTTTGTTTTTTGGTGAGAATCCGATCGAAATGGAAACGAGAGCTCGATAGGAGAACACCTCCGAGTTGTGGCAAAATGGACAGTCACGTAAGCGATGACTCGCGACTGCTAAACAACTTGATCTGAATTACTTTTTATCGAATTGTTTGCTGCTACATATAAAAGAGTTGCATATTTTGAATAATAATTTTTCTGAAAAATTATTAGAGAAGAAAAATGTTAGATCTCTCACCTCTGAGCGTGGTGGTCGCCATCACCGGTGTGTATCTAAGAGTGATGGCCTGAGGAGAATTATTGCACACGTCGAAACCACCTTCTTCTAACATTTTTCTTCTCTAATAATTTTTCAGAAAAATTATTATTCAAAATATGCAACTCATTTATATGTAGCAGCAAACAATTCGATAAAAAGTAATTTAAAAAGCTATCGGAGCCATCTGAAAGAGTGATCGATATCCGCGCGACGTTAGATAAGCTTCAAATGTAGAGCGAATTTGTCGTATAGATTTACATTAAGTTGATGTGAAAAGGGTGAAATGATCCAATTAAAAAGTTTAACTTGATCTGTTTCGCGCGACTGACTAGCAATACGCCATCCATCCAACAACTGTCGACCCACGTTTCGATTCACCAGCTACTACTGCAGCATTCGAAGAAGAATCTTGAAATTTGCCCGTCCCGCGATATCGATGAAATTAATTCCACTCGTTTCACGTTAAGGTTAAATGAATCTGCGGTATTCTCGATCAAGCGAAGCATGTGATGCAATAGATTACTCGCACGATTAATGCTGATTAGAAGATCTCACATGAACTATACAGACAGCTTATGTTGTCGAACACGTAGGAAAAATTCTAATGACAAATTATGCACTTCGTTCCAAATTACTCCCACAACTTACGCGAAGTTTTCGGAACAAGAGCTAACGTGATTTTTAGCAGTGAGCCGATATTTCGACTTGCACGGAAACTGATTCAAATGCGACAAAACTTATCGAATTAACCAAAAAAAAAAATTTCGCCAAATTGTCCGTGATTCTTTACGATTTCCCGGGGACTACCCTCCGTCCAAAACTTTTCTTTCTCTTTTTCCGTGTCCCAACGGTACCTCGAATCAGCAGAGTTCGATTGTATTCGGTAATGCGATACAAAATTGGGATGCTCTAAGTCAGTGTTCCCATGTCCAAAATTTTAATTGGCAGATTTGAAATTTTTCAACAAAAATTAACTGAAGTAACGAAAAATGAAAAAGATTCGAAATAGTAATAAAAGTAAAATCTCATGAAAAATATAATTAAAGGGAAACGTTTAAATTTAATATGAAGGAAAATTGATATAAAATTACATTTAATAATAATAATAAGGAAGAAAACTATTTTACAAAGTACGATTATGAACGGAAGTAATTAAATATTTTTCTAAATCTGCCATTAAAACTTATAGGAAGGTTTTCAAGCAGTTTGCTTGCGTGACTGCTTGATTACTACATACTCCCACTTACGTTGGTCCTGTCTGGAGGATCATTATGGGCCACTGTCCTGTAGAATAGTTCCTGCCACAAAAAAAAAAACATTATTCGGAAGTAGGGCAGGTGTTTGGTTTGACGATTTGGACCATAGAATACTTGCAAATATACTCAGGTGGTGAGCTTCGCACTTCACTCTAACCAACCGCGAGCATCAGATATTCTGAATTCACTTATCATGCTTATTTCTTTTACTTTTAAAACAAGTTTTTGTATGGAGGCATGAAACTTTACCCATCTCAAGGTCTCCAACGATTTGCGTGATTTGGTTGCTTATGTTGCTACCGATTCTATGTTTTTGAATTCTAACTCAATGGAAAAAATGCTATAATGGGAGGACATCTACGTTGTAATGAAATACGCCAAGTAAGTTGTCTAATCATAAAATAAAACCACTTTGGAATGTCTACATATTTTAATATATTTCCTTAAAATAATAAATACAACAATTTGTGGTGAGTTTATGGTTTGTCTTTCAGTATTACTTCGCTCAATAATACATTGCATTTTATCTCATGGCTGCGTTTGCTTTAGCAGCTTCTTCATTCGTTCCTGGTGCTTCTAAATTCACATTACAATTTATTTGGAGAGTTTGTGATTCAGAATTATTTCCATAAGCTTATATATATTTACAAGTATATGATTTATGATGTATTAGTTCGAGAAATGCAGTCCGTTTTTTTTTTGAGTATGGATTTCATATTTTTGATTATATCAGATTTTTAAAAAAATTTTGATTCTATTTTTATTAATGTATGCGTATTGTAAAACGGTGAAACTATTATTCCAACAATTATTATTTTCATATCAATGTAATTTTGTTCTGTAGTTTTGCATTGTTGCAAGAAAAATTTGTTGTTGCTTAAAGTCTAAATAATGGCTTAAATTTTTTATTGTTTTTAGTAGATTGTTCAGTTCATCCGTACAGCGGTGACCAATTTGTTCTTTAGACTACTTTTTCGTTAGAACTGGCAGTAATCCAAGGAGCTACCGTTGTTGATTTAGTTATTCTTCTCCAACTAAACTCTCATTATGAGTTGACTATGTCAAAAGATGGTCTTAAACAAATACTTATCAAGTAGCTTTAAAAAGAAAGCTTGATGAAGCAGTCTTTCTTTTCAAGTGATCATCTCATGCAGGCGTGAACTTTGTATTTGATACAAAATATTGAGCACTTTCAACGAACTTTTGTGTTGGTTTTACTTCGTTATTGTTTTTAGTCTATTCAACGTTATTTAGTCTATTCAACGTTATTTGCATTAATATATGATTTATAAATTGTGTTACACGTATCACAACTCTGGGTTCAATATACAGTTTGATTTGGGTTGTATTAAATTAATATTAAACCGAAAATACGATCACTCATAGCGAAAATTAATTATAAAAAGCTGAAGCTAAAATGGTCTGGTACTGACAGAAACGTAATGGAGTAAAAAATAATTGTTAATTTTTATGTTAAATAAGGGCGAAATATTAGTGTTTAAATCACATATTCTATATTCGGGTTACAGTTGTAATCAATGTGAAAATTTGGCAATTATATTTGGCATATTGTTACGCTTCCACAGGTTTATAAATTCGTTTTGTTCGATGTGTTCAAATTACATTAAATTGATGACAGCTGATTCAATGTTACTGAAGGAATTTGAAATTGAAATTTATCTCCATAGAATGTCGGATTTTTTTTTTTGAGTATTAATAGTTTATTTTTCTGAAATCTATTCATTGCTACAAATCAACATGCTAAATGTAATTGGAAAAGATGAAATATCTTTAGTTTTTGCTTCTTTATTAATCTGATTATTGGATTTTTGATGCAGCTAAATTTTAAGGAGAGTTTCTTCAAAATTATCATGATCGCTATTACTTACTGATAGTGAATGTTTAGTTTTTTAAGTAAATAGACTTTTATATGGATTTGATTATTTTATTTCTATTTTATTTTACCATTAATTCCTTACTATTTGATTTAGCCATTGGAAAACTCAGTTGCAAATTCACAAAGCTCAGAAAAGAAAATTGAAACTTCTTAAATAAATTTGTCTTAATATACAATTTCAATAGTTTGTCTACGGGGTTTTCACCTGTTTTATGAATAAAAATTTTTAAACTGGATTATTTTTTGGCATAATTTTATGTTTCCTATTAATTTACATAGTTTTTTCTTTTGTTTGAGTTAGTGTTAATCATAATCAATTGTACAGATAATATATTTTACAATTAGATTTGTCTAATAATATACAATAAATTTTTTATGTAATAAAAAGTCAGTCTTTACAATAAATGTTTTATTTTAAAAAATTTCGATTTATTAATCATATAGTTTTGCAGAAACTGATTTATGTTAGCTGCTGGTTGAAAATAATAATATGCAGTTTTTGTCATTTTGCTGTAGTTATGCTTATTTATTAAATGAAAAATTAAATTGTTTCTGTTTTAGGAAAGATATTCTGTTTTTCAGAATTATTTTTAGGAGGATACTGTTGATATTGTTTTTGATAATCTGGTTTTCAAGTCTATTTCGTTTTTACTTTAGTGGCAATAAGTTTGATTGAGAATTCGAATAAGTTTAGTTTTGGGTTTTTCATTTTCTGTTGTGTTTTGTTTTGCTGATGAGTCACGCTGAACCAAGTCTTCAAAATTTTTTAGCAAGCAAAATTAGTATCATTTACCGATGAAATATTTAGCATTTTATTTTGATGACGAGTGTTATTATAAGAAAAATATTAGAGGGTGGAGAATATTGCTAGATGAACAATGAAATTAAGTTTAAATTATTATGATAATTGTAACAGATTACTTAGAGTATTCAATGAATGTAAAGGACTTTCCAATAAGAGGTGTTATTTTGAATAGCCCGCTTTTTCAGTAGATGTCAATTTTGAAGCTATCATTTTTTGACCTTGACAAGTAAAAACTACGCCATTGATAGAAATGGAAAGATATATTCTTCGACAACGCATAGAAATTATTAAAATTTACTACAAAAATGGTGAAAATTTGGCAGAGACGGTTCGTAAAACTCGAACATTTTTGGGACGTCATGAAGAACCTTGTCGGACCGCAGTACAGAAATTGGTGGAAAAATTCGAGCTGATGGGACAAATTTGTGATGTGAAGAATAAAATGCATGCACGTCACTCAAAAAAAAATCCGAGAATATTGTTGCTGCAGCCGAAAGTGTTGAAGAAAACCCAGGTTTGTCCATTTTTCGTCGTTCTTTGGAACTAGGCATTCCACAAACGTCTTTACAACTTTTTTGCATAAAGATATGGCTCTTAAGGCTTATAAAGTTCAGTTAACACAAGAAATCTAGCCGGTCGATCATCAACAACGTCGTGTCTTTGCTGATTGGGTCCTTGAAATGCATGAACATGATCCGAAATTCCATCGAAAAATCATCTTGAATGATGAGGCCCATTTCCACCTCGGTGGCTTCGTCAACAAGGTAAAATTGTCGCATCTGGGGCTCAGAATACTCAAGAGTTATCGTTGAAAAGCCTCTCTATCCTCAACGTGTGACGGTTTGGTGCAATTTATGGTCCGGTCGAGTAATTGGACCTTACTTTTTCGAAAATGAGGCTGTAGCAACAGTTACGGTGAATGGGTTGCGCTATCGAGAGATGATTAATGATTTTTATGGCCGGAATTGGATGGTATTGATCTGAACAACGTTTAATTTCAACAAAACGGCGCTACGTGCCACACAAGCAACGAAACCATTGATCTTTTATGGGAAAAGTTTCCGGACCGTGTTATCTCTCGGAGAGGTGATCACAATTGGCCACCGAGATCTTGTGATTGAACACCTTATGACTTCTTCCTTTGAGGCCACGTAAAAAAGAAGGTCTACGCCAACAGCCCAGAGTTGATTCAAGACCTCAAAGATGGAATTCGGGAGGGTATCGAGGACATAGGGCAGCCACTTTTTGATTTAGTTTTGAAAAATTGCATGAAAAGGATATAGTCCTGTAAGCGTGGTCATGGTGGTCATTTTTCACTATTGTATTAACAACATACTTTTCTCTTTATAATGAAATAAACATTTGATCATTTATATGAAAAGTGGCATTTTTCTTTTAATATCAAAATAACACCTCTTATTGGAAAACCCTGTATGTATCGCTCTTTTCTGCCACTTCCAACGACTTGATAAGACGCTTTTTTCTTATCTCTTCGAATAGACTACAAATTGGTGACGAGGTTTGCGAGCTAATCTAAATAAAATCGATAACAATTGTGTGTAATTCCTAACAAATATTATTTGACATTAACTTCTCAAAGCGATTTTTGGTAAATATTAAACATTTAAATGAAGATTTGAGCAATATTTTCGTGAAAATAATGCCGAACGACACGTTATACATGAATCATATATGTCATATACAGTGACGGACAAAAGTCCACGACAACTGCTTATATTGAGATACCGGTTAATCGGAGGCTTTAATCAAAAATTCATTGAAGTGCATTTTTCAGTAAAGTAAATATATTTATAAAAAAATTAAGATAAAAACTGTTCGTACCAGAATATAGGAGGAAGTCCTGAAAACATAAAAAAATGAATAGACAAAAGTCTACGACAGTCAGTGATGACTCATTTATGCACAAAAAATATCCAGCTAAACGTAACGGAATGTCATCAATATTTGTTTACTTGGTATTTTTATCATTCCGTATATGTGCTGCTGTATTTCTTTTTTAGTTTTATCGCTAGTTTCTAACTTTAAGGACCGCAAAATGACATCGCGAAAATTAATTTCTAGTGATATCCGAAATTTGGTCGTACAGTATAAAAAAGACAATAAATCGTGCTCCGAACTCCCGAAATCACTGAAACTTAACCGAACTTCTGTGTATACAATCATCAAAAGCTTTGAAAATAGTGGTTCCATGGAAAATAAGCCGCAAACTGGCCAACCGAAAAAGTTGTCGTACAGAGACAATAGTTTTATTCTAAAAGAAGTGAACAGTAATCTAAGACTAAGTACTCTAGATTTGGCGAAACAAGTGGCTACAGAAAGAAAAAGGGTATTCATGCAAGAAACATTACGAGAACATTAAATATTAATGGGTTTCACAGTAGAACTCCACGTAAAAAGCCATTTATATCCACCAAAAACTGACTTCTGCGTCTACAGTTCGCCAAGGCCCATATTGACAAGGACAATGATTTTGGGAATCGCGTCCTTTTCACAGATGAGTCCAAATTCAACATTTTTGGAACTGATGGTCGCAGTAAAGTATGGAGGAAAAAGAACACGGATTTAGAGACCAACAATTTGATTCCTACTGTCAAGCACGGTAAAGGTAATATGATGGATTGGGGAGCCATCGCTGCATCTGGGGTTAGCAGATTGGCTTTTGTTGAAACTACGATGGACCGTTATGTTTACAAGATCCTGTTAGAACAACATTTGAAGCCATTTGAAGTCCAGATTTAAACCCAATAGAGCATGTATGGGAGCTTTTGGAACGAAAAATTCGAAAATGCCACATTAAAAATAAAAATTTGTTGAAGGGAGCGCTTGTTACAGAATGGGAGAAAATCACATCTGTAAAAACTGCTAATTTAGTTGCCTCTATGCCCCGAAGACTGCAAGCAGTAATTGATGCGACAGAGGGTCCAACCAAATATTAAACCAGCAAAAATTTTTAAGATTTACAATACGTTTAGTTGAAAATATTTTGTGTACAAGTCAGCAATCACTGACTGTTGTAGACTTTTGTCCATTCATTTTTTTATGTTTTTACGAATTTTTCCTTAAGTTTTTAATAAAATGTTTTTGTCTTTGTTTTTTGATAACTTTTCAGTTTTACTGAAAAGTGCACATCAATGGATTTTTTTTAAGCTTCCAACTAACCAGAATCTCAAAATAAGGAGTTGCCGTAGACTTTTGTCCGCCACTATATGCCATAATTCTCGGTGAATGAGAATTTAGAGAGAACTTTTGGAGTGAGGGGTTAAAGATGCATTTCATGAAAAGGGAGGGCAAGTATTGCATCAGAAGGAAAATTTTACACTCCACTGAAAACTATTGGTGCTGAGGCATACCCAATCATTCGTAGTATTCGCAGTCCAACTACCATGTGTGAAGACCTACGAACAATTAGTGGAACTTTTGAAACAAGATTACATGTCACTCGTGATTGTTTTTCGCGAAAAAAAGTTTATAGTGCCAAAAAAGGAACACAAGACAGTTAAATCATGGTTTTTGAAAGCCAAAAGATTGCCCGTAAATTGAAAATTTGGCAGTAATATGGAAAAAAAGTTCTCGACAAATTCATAATGCAATTACCAGCGGACATTTTCGCAAAATTTTATGAAAGAGATGAATCCTTGAAACTCTATGCCGCATTTTAAAAAGCATTTATTTTGGAAACGAAATATGCCAGCCAGGTGAATTTAATTAAACAACGAGGTAAACAGAGGAGTAAATTGAAGCCTATTGAAAAAAACAACAATGCTAGCACTGGTGATTTTCCCAAAAAAATTTCAATTTACAATGTCATTGAAGAAAACAATTCGGATTTCTCGGTTTTCGCCATCGAAGATCGGAGAAGTCTGTACAACTACTTTGGGCTTCGAGTAGAAATCAAAGGCAAATCAATTTTGGCAATGTGTGATACTGCGGCATCCTGTTTCCTAATATCAATCAATGTTTTCAATCAAAATTTCGACGGAAAAATTCTTCGATAGTGCACAGTATTTTTTACTGTTTATAAAGGTAGAGTTCTAAAGTTGTTAGGTGAGTACTAAGCAATTGTTAAATTCAACGGAAACAAAATCAAAGGTAAAATAATAGTGACTATTGGAGAGATTTTTTCGAAAGGTTTGGTTTTGAATTCATAAAATATCAGAAGAAAAATTTTAGTATAAGAGGAAATTCTCCCCAGTACTGATGTTAAATATGAAACCATTGAGCGAAGTTAGATGTTTCAGCTTGTTGCTGGCTTTAAACAGGTGAATTCAGTTTTCTTAGACGACAAGGCCGTGACGTCGAGATGCAAAAAAAACAAGACGCATGACTCCTGGAAATTTTCTAACGACCTAGCCGCACGCACTGCAACCAATGCGTACCTATCTGTTGCACCTCTGAAAATTTCCTAAGTCTCAAGACAATCATTCATCTATCGACAGCTCAAGGGGAAAGATCTCGTATGCGTTCTTCATCTCAGGATGAAAATGGTCAGTACGCACATTTCATGTATGTTTCTCGTGGTAACTTGTCGACGGCTAACAATGAAATGGACTCAGTGGTACACATACATTGAAAAAATGTGTATCGTATACAAAGTGAGCATGGGTGCAATGTTGGACCATGTAGACCTCAGACATGCATAAGCTAACCTAAATGTTAAAATAGGACGCAATCCCATTTACGATTTCGTCTGACCTTGCCCATTGAATCGATTAAGAACGAATTTTCTGATGTTGTCAAGAGCGATTTAGGGCAGTGTAAGCTTGCTGAAATTAATCTACCCATTGTACCTAATGCTTAATCAATCGTCTGCAAGCCACATTAAATTCCTTTTGTGTGGAAAGGCGAAATTGTAAAATGGTTAAATCGATTAGTTGGTTGGAATGCTTGCTCCAACTTATAATTCTAAATGAAGTGCTCTTCTGGTACCTATTTTGAAGCCAAATGGCAAGCTTCTTATTTGCTCGATTATAAAATTATAGTTAACAGACTTTTGAAAGATTTTAAGTATCCATTGCCGTGTCTTGATGAAATGTTTTCCTCGAAACAAGATAGAATATTACAAAATTAGATTTTTCGAACGCATACAAGCAATTTATGTTGAATGAGGAGTCGCTGAAGAACTCATAACTTATACTCATAAAGGAATATTTTCAATGACTAGTCTGCCTTTTGGAGTTAAAACAGTAGCGGCTATTTTTAAAAAGACAATTAAAAACCTCTTATCTCAATTTGAGAACGTATTTTCCTACCACGATGACATTGTCATCACTCGTCCAAATCTACCCGTCTATCTGTAGACTTTGACAAAGGTTCTAGACCACCCTAGAATAGCTTGTTTGAGGTTACACCCTAGTAAATGCGATTTTTTCCAAACGAAAATCTCGTATTTGGGATTTGACATTGATTCGGCAGGACTATCCAATAGCAAAGAATGCATTAAAGTTATGTTAAATGCAATAAAAGCCTTCAAATATTTCAAAATTGAAAGCTTTTACTAGTCTGGTTGACCATCATTCAAATTTCATTGGAAATTTTGCAAATAAAATGACTCCTTTGTATGGACTATTAAGAAAAAGGCGTTTCATTTAATTGGACGAACAAATGCCAAAGGGCGTATGAATCGATGAAGACAAAAATCTGTTCAAGACTGATGCATCTAATCTAGCAATTGTTGGAGTCATATCGCACATTTTTGAATATGGAAGCGAAAAACCAATCGCGTATGCCTCAAGAGCGCTGAACAGCGCTGAGAGAAGTTATAGTATGATTGAAAAAGAACCCCTTGAAATTATTTTCAGGGTAACTAAATCAAAACAATACTTATTAGGTACTTGTTGCATCTTAAGAGCCAATCACAGACCACTTTTGGCTATTTTTGGTCAATACATAGGCATTCCAGTGATGGTTGCAAAACAACGATGGACTTTCTCACTTTCTGGATTTGGCGATGAAACTAAATATGTAAAGGGTAATTCCAATCGAGCAGACACTTTGTCTAGAATGGCTCGATTCGAAAGTCCTTAGATGGACCATAATTATATAGATTACGTTGCTTTTGTTAATCTTTTGAATTTAAATTATAAAACAATTGTAGTCGAAACGAAAAGAGATCCGATTTTGTCAAAGGTATTGAGTTGCTTATAAAATTTAACTTTAAGAAAGATGATCGGAAATGATTTTGAACGATTCAGAGCAATTAATTCAGAGCTTACTGTTGCCCCACGAGATTGTATCTCACGGGGTTATCGCACCTTGATATCTAGTAAATGGAGGAAAAGTGTGTTGGATTAATTACACTTATCACGTTTTGTTATAGTAAAGACCAATTCACTTGCCCAGTCATATATTTGGTGGCCAAGAATCGACTACGATATTGATGATAGGATAAAGACTTGTGATTTGTCGCAGAAAACACAAGCAAGCCCAGAAAAGCTGCTTTAATTCCTTGGACCTATACAGAGTCAGCATTGCAAAGGATTCGTGCTGATTATGCTGGCCCATTGAGAGGTTTATCTTTTGTTGTTTGTGAACTCCTTTCAAGGTGGTTTGAAGTGTTGAAGACCAAAGACGTAATGTCCTTTTCACTATTAATAAGCTTTGTAAAGAATTTTACCGATTTGGCCTAGTCAAAACATTGGTTAGCGACAGACAGACTTTCAAGATTTTTTCAGGTATGAATGGAACTAGACATATTTTTACTGCTCTTGGTCATTCCGCTATCAATTGTCATGCCGACATTGCAGACTGACCATTCTTATTTTGACGTAATTTTACGATTTACATTTTTATTTGATTATCGTGCAATGAAACATTGTGTAGCTGGGGAATCGCCAGAAAAATTATTATTTAAAAGATACACAAAACAAAATATTAGAAGATCTCAAGAAATTGCTGTAATAAACTTCCGAGGGAGTATAGATTCAAATTTTTTGATTGGTCAGAAGGTTTATGTGATAGAAAAAATTGGCCCAACAAATTACAACTTTATCGAATTTGCCCCACCAGTCAGATTTAAATGCCAGTCGGCGAATCAAATAATGATTTAGAACCAGCAATTGCACAAAATATCTATGAAGCCAAAAGAAAATGAGAGAACAAAAGTAAATTTAAGAATGATTCATTTTGAACTTGTAAGCAATGAATTATTTGAATTTAAATGTCATTCTGAACTGTTTTTGAAGATCAAGTCATATATTGATGTCAATTATCATTGCTTTCCTATGATTTTCATTATCACTCTGAGAATCATTTGTGAAAATTGTGAACAACTTAGGGTAGAAGTTATAAGATATTACCGGACGAATAATAAAATGACGTTTAAATTGTTATGACAATTGTATCAGACGATTTAGAGTGTTCAATAAAAGTATGTTTCACTCTCTTCCGCCACATCCATAAATTTGACAAGGTGTATTTTTCTTACCCCTCCGAATACGCGACATAGAAACGTATCTCCCTTCTGAGTTTATAAAATTAAAAAGAAAAAAAAAAAAAAAAAATATATATATATATATATATATATATATATATATATATATATATATATATATATATATATATATATATATACCGAAAGGATGGTTCCAAGAGCAACTTTAAATAAAATTATTATATCGTTAAAGATAATTTATAATACAACACAAAACAGTAGCTGTTTTCTTCTTCTTATTCTTTGTAGCACTACAGCCCCTCTCGGGCCTTCGCTTAGAGATAGTTAGAGTATCTCATTTTCATGACCGTATTGATTTTTTCGGAAATTGGTTTGGTCAGTACCATGCTCCCGTGTGCTTGCTCAGCCATGATATGATCTGATTAAATCAGTACATATCACCACTGAGTGAACACCCGTAGTCTGTCCAAAAAATCTCCTGAACTAAATCACGCTGCTCCAAACGAGATTTGTTGTTTTATTCTCTCCTTAATAAATTTTTCGAATACTCAACCAAACGAATAATAAATATTATACTTGAATTTGTCATGAAAACCTGAAGAAAATGGTAATGTCTACGTTACTTTGAAATATATAGTAAACATCCCATAGAAATCCCGCGTGAAGCTTTGGTTTTCTCAACGGACGCATCCTCAGGTAGTAGATACAGGATGCTCTAACGGATTAGCTGGCGGGTATGGGGGAAATAATATACCACTCGTGGACCAAAACCGACTAAGTCGAAGCACTGACAATGTTCCTTTTAGGATTTACTTGTCATGGAACCAGGAGAAATGCTTCGGATTGGATTGGATAAACGTCTATTGCAACGTATAAAGGACTATTCTTTTGGATCTTGGAATGTTAGATCATTGAATAGACCAGGTGCACTGCGACAACTTCTGGATGAAATAAAAAAATATAAAATCAACATCCTCGTAGCGTAAGAAACCAGATGGCATGGTGAACATAGATTTCACATGCAAATGCATACCGTATTTAATAGCGGAAAACTGCAAGGAACCATGAGTTTGGAGTAGCTTTCATTGTTGGCAGCATATTTCAACAAATTATTACCGACTTCAAGCCCATTAACAAAACGATCTGTGCCATTCATATCAAGACTAAATTTCTTTATGTCTGGCTGTTCAATTGTCATGGGCCCACAGAAGACAAAAAATTTTACAGCACCCTGGAACACACTGTCGATACATTGCCTTCACATGACATTAAAATTATTTTGTGTGACTTCGATGCGAAAATCAGCCAAGAAACGGCACGTAGAGGAACAACCGGAACAACGACAATGGAAAACAGCTGATAGACCTTACTACGAGTAGAGGCTTTACAGTGAACCCCTCATATTTTCTCCATCAAGGCATACATAAGAGAACGTTGGCATCCCCAGACGGTCGAACATTCAACCAGATCGATCATGTTCACATATGAAAAGAAGCCGCTACCAGCATTCTCTACACGCGCTCGCTCCGCGACGCTGCCTTTGATTCGGACCACTATCTTATAAGGGCATGTCCAAAAGCTATAGACAAGGAGCATCAGTTACTCCAAAGTACCAGATACACGAGCAAAATGATGGCCCAGTAACGTTCACATACATGTCAGTGCTGGCAAATCGCATCAACATACCCTCATAGGCGGAAGAAAGTAATTATGATAACAAAATCATATGGAACACAGTAAGAGATTTGGTGACAGAAGCAGCTGAGGAGGCCTTGGGGTACCAGCCAAAAAAAAGTTGGATGAACTGGTACGACGAAAAATGCAAGGAAGCGATTAAAAAAAGGAACCACGTCCACAAATAATACATCCAGTGACCAACTCGGGCTAAGGAAGAACAATACAAAGCCTTCGATGTCAAGCCAAGAAAATGTGCTGAAAAAAGAAAGGACTGACCATCAACACCAAGGTCGAAAAAATGAGAACATGGCCCTAAACGAAGTCAGATTGGCGTTTGCCTCTACTAAACGACTAAGAGATGGCTTCAATTCACAAACAAGTCTTTGCGAAAGCGTACGAGGAGCAATTATAGACAACTCAGTCGAAATCAAAAACAGATGGCTGCAATAATCCCACAAGCTATTCACAGCGTTTCCAATAATGACTAAAGCTGTAAACATTCCAGAATCAGGGCTGGAGATCCCAGTTTCTCCAGGGACGTAGCACAGGTGGCAGTCCGGGACCTTAGAAAAAATAAAGCCCCTGGAATAGATGGAATACCGGCAGTGCTGTTCCAGAGCGGGGGTAACCATCCAAATAACCTTTTGCATTGGTCAATATGCAGGATATGGTCTGAGGAGCAGTTTGCCAGAGGACTGGTGAAAAAGTATAATATGCCCTTTGCACAACAAGGAAGACAATTTAAGGTGTGAAAATTAAAGAGGCATTGCTCTTCTGTCCTTTTCAAATAATGCTCTCTGAAACCATGGGAGAAAATTAAAGCCGTACTATGAAAATATCATAAGAGAGTATCAGTGAGGCTTTTGAAGTGGATGGTCTACAATAGACCAAATATTCTCAGTAAAGTAGGTGCTTGAAAAGTGTTGGGAATATAACATTGAGTGCACCAACTCTTTGTAGACTTCAAGAAAGCATATGACAGTATCAGGAAAACGCGCTGCACAAAATAATGCTTGGCTTTGGCATTCCAATAAAACTAGTTCATCTGGTCTAGGTCACAATGCTAAACGCTGAGTCCTAGGCCAAGGTAAACTGTGAATTAATGGACAGCTTCATAATAGAATCAGGATGAAAACAAGGAGATAGACTTGCCCCAATGTTTTTTAATGTTGCACTGGAACACATCATCAGGAAGACATCAGCTGAAACCTCGGGTACACTAATGTTCAAGTCCACACACCTGGTAGTATATGCTGATGATGTAAATATTATAGCACGTTCAATTTTAGATCCCAAAGGAGCATTTCTGAGGCTAGAATCGTTAGCATACTAAATGGCCATCAAGTTAATGGAACTAAATTTAAAAACATGGCTCAAGCGAGAAAGAAAACTCCAGTTTGACAGAACCTGACTGTAGGAGACTACAACCTTGAGAGTTTGGATGGTTTTGTGTGTCTTGGAGCCAACGTGAATAGAATAGGTGCCAAAAAGGACGAGATTGGACGCTGCATAAATGCCGCAAACAAAGCCTTTTGCTCTGTATTTCCCATTCTAAGGTCCAGAGTTGTGTATATGCAAAATAAGCGCCGCATTTACAAAACACTGGTCAAACCTGTGCTGTAATATGGAAGTGAAACATGGACCCTGACAAGTGAATCTAAAAAGCAGTGGACGTATTTGAACACAAAGTGCTACAGAAAATCTATGGCCCAGTGAAACAAGGAATAAGTGAAGACTACATTACAATGATGAGTTGTATGAACTACTTGATAAGCCATCTGTTTCCTCTTGCGTAAACTCACGTACTATAAATTGCAATGGGTGGGCCATGTAGAAAGAATGGAAGAAAATCGGCTACCCAAAAGAACATTGATGAGTAAAGCACAAGGTAGAGGTCCAGCGGAAAGACCGAGGACTCGATCGCAAGACGCAATAAAAGTTGACAGCAGATCCTTATTGAAAGTAAGCAGCTGGTGGACAAGGTCGCGGAATCGTAATGATTGGAGGAAATTAATCTTGGAGGCAAAGGCCCGGATTGGGTTGTTGCGCCATAGATGATGATGATAGGAAAGACTCTTTAAATAGGAGTGAGACTTTAAAGCTCATGTGTAAAAAGCACCTCAGATTGAAAATATGTCAGATATGGTGATAATAACTCGGAGCAAGTCGAGAATTTTGCTTTCTAAATGAACTTAGTTTTCAAAAAAACGGCAATGAAAAAGCCGAGGATACGCAAAAAATTGTATTTAAAATATATTTTTCACTGGTAAATGAGATAAAAAGCTCAAAAACACTGAATGTAATATGGCTGGGAGGCCGAAGCCCAATTCAGATTGTAGTGCCATCGAAGAAACCAGCACTTAGCTATCTGAATTTCGCCTTTTCTACAGATACCATCTAACTGTGACGCAAAGACTTGATTCTGGTGCCGAAATATTGGAATCGTTAAGAGTATCTCATGGAAATGTAATTCTGAATCAGAAAATAAGTAGTTTATGATGCGATCCCTGCCGTTGTTCAAATGCAGCCTTGTAGAGTTATTACTCAATAAATGCAGTGTCAGAAATGCAAGCCTATCGACTAAGACAATTTCAAAGGGTCAAGAAACTCTTCCGGACATATCTTCACGAAGTAGCACAATTGTGGAAAAATGACGTCTGGCTGTTGGACGAAAATAGCAACGCAACTGCAGTCAAATCTAACACAAAATCACTTATACCTCTACTGGAATGAAATATCTAGGAGGAAGGTATCTTCGCAAGGACTAAGAAAAAATGAGTTGTGCTATCATTCTGGTCCGAGAGAAAGTCTAGAGCTCCGCTTACTTTTATCACAGCAAAGCAGCTTCAGCAATTTGGCTAGAATACCCAGATAACAGAAACTAAGCCGAGCATTGATGCGAGAATGTACCAAAACAGAAACGCTCAAAGCAAACTTCATATAAAAGATAAGTAGCAGTAATGACATAATATCAACCCTCAGGTATGCTGATTGAAAGTCAAAATCTTTTATTTTTGAACCATTAGGGAAGGCAGTAGTGATTAATAAAAGGACCTCTTCTGTAAATAAATTTCAAAACTCGATGGATCCAGTTGTCGAATTTCATTTCATCAATAATAAGAGGACTTACTTCATTAAATTTCCACTATATACTAATCAGCATACATTATATAAACTTAAACCACTTTGTCTGGGTTTGCTGCAAAAATGTAAAAGATATTAAAATTTTAACTACGGAGAATTTTCTAGTAAAGACTGTGCAAAAAATAGTGCAGGAACCGATCTGGACTTTGTACAACTGGTGTCAGCAAATAAGATACGAAGCAATGACAATGAGGGATCCACTACAATTGCTCTGAGGTGCTTGAACATAAAAAATAGCTCTATGGGATGTATCCCATAGAATCATTTGAAGGATTTATCTTATGATGGTGAAACCAATCATTACCTGCGGAGCTATTGCCTGGTGGAAAAATTGGAAGAACATAAAACGAGGCAAACACTCGATAAATAGTTCATAAGTGGATGAAACATTTTCTTAAGAGCAAATGGTAAGTATTTAAATTTGACACCGAATTAATCCCAACCATTAAAAGAAGTCAATGTATGTCTGCTATTGTATTGACAATTGATACAAAGAGAAGCATATAGCTGCTCTACCTTTGTTCCTAGCCTGAAACTGTTTGACATATCACTTCATTTGTCGGGTTTTTCTGAGTCATGAGGTAACAGGAAGTAACACACATCCCATTTCAAATGAAAAGGCAAGAGAGAGAGAGAAAGACACCGATGTCACTGGTGAGTCCTGTTTAACTGTCCAAAATGCCAGAGTGTAAAGGGGTCTCCGATCACACTATCCAGATTTCATGATAGAAACCAGCATACAGCTTGCCCATCTTTTCACTCCTGGGCAAAATTAACGGTTTGGAGGCCATGACTTACTACATGGGCTGGTAAATCCAGGAATTTTTCAATAGATGGCGATACTGGAAAATGAACATGACTCATTACGGGAGACAAATCTGTCACTAGTTTGTTTGTAAAGTTTCATGACATTTCGTTCATTAATCACATACAAGCTACAATCTTTAGAGTGACGCTAGTTTTGCCTTCACAAAAAAAAATGGAAAAACAGAAATATCGTATCTTGGTCAAAAGTTTGGTTTGATGGGAAAAACTTCTGAACAATCATTGCAATGGATGGAGAAATGTAACCTACATCTGGTCCATTGAATGTCGATCCCATTCAATGGTAAAACAGTAGTCGAATGTCCACTCTTCACACAGCCAGAACTGGAAGACGCAGTCTTTTCACTGAAAACGAGGATGGTTCCAGGTCCAGATGATATTCCAGCTGAGGTGTTGCAACTTGTCTATCACAATTGTTCTGACTTACTGCTCAGCTAATTCAACGCTTGCCTGCGGGACGGGGTGTTTCCAGTATGATGGAAGGTGGTGAGGCTCACGCTGATCAGCCAAAGGAAGGGAAATCCCGGATCACCGTCTGCATACCGCCTGTTATGCATGCTAGAGTCGGCTGGGAAAGTACTAGAGAAACTCGTCAAGAGAAGACACTGACGCGATTTATGCTGCTAGGTAGTACGGCCTTAGAGCAGGATGTTCCATCAATGATGCGATTGCAAAGGTGGTTAGTGCGGTCCAAAAGGTAGAGGCATATAGCCACACCAAAGCGACAGATCTTCCTGTTGGTGATACTTGACGTTAAGAATGCCTTCAACTTTGCAAGGTAGGCGGATATTCTGGATACGCTGGAAACCCCTTTTCAAGTTAAAGATTATCTAGTTTAGCTTTTGAGGGGCTACGTGAAGGACCGAGGATGAAAGTTACATCAGTAGTTGCCCAGGGATAAATCCTTGGTCCGGACCTGTGGAACGTGTCTTACGACAGACTACTGCAACTGGAGATGCCAAATGAGTCACGCTTGTTCAGCTTTGCTGATGATGTTGTGGCTCTGGTCACTGAACGCACCGTTGAACAAGCGCCACTTAGTCTAGGTAGGCTCATGTGCCGAGTGAGAGACTGGATGACTGCTCGCTGCTTCAGTTTAGCACTGGAGAAAACCGAAGTGGTCATCTTGACAAAAAAGAAAGTCCCCAGGGCGAGGATGATCAGTACTGGAGACATACAAATCCAACAGTGAAGTCAGTGGGTTCATTATCATACGCCTGAGTCCAATATTCACAGAGTGGCTAAAACCACGAAAGCTGACCAAAGCGGCCGGGAAGGTCTTTGCATTTTAAGGTAAAAATTGGACCAATTACGATTCGAATTGGTTGCTCACCCACCATATTCTCCAAATTTTGCCCCCAGCAACTATTTTTCGAGAGTGAAATAGAAGATACATATCCTTATTCAGGTCAGTCTATTAAGACCTACCCAAGAACTGAATCAATTACCATGTTCGGCTACTATGAATATCAGGAGAGAAATGTTAACGATCTTCTGCATAAAAAACGACATAGCCATCTCCAATATCTGAGTTCCAGAACTGGTCCACGATGTAAAAACACCTAGGTGGATGTTGTTAAACTAAATGAGGACTAATTTGAAAGATGATATGAGCCGGACGTTGAAAAATAAGTCCAGCACGGAGATATGAACTCAAGTCGAATACTTTTGAATAGACCTTCCACGATAAACTTAATTAGCCATGCCGAGAACATGATACATGCGTGACATTTCGGAAAATTGTGGAACACTTAGGAGAAATGCAGCATGAGAGTAGTTTTCGCAATACACGTAATGATTTAAAGGTCTAGAGATGTCAATTAGAATGTTTATGTTTTCTTAGTAGACTTTGAGAAAACATTTGATTAGTTATATTACTCAAAATTACAAGAAATATTAGCCAGGCATCAGTTGATGCAAAAGACCTTCATTTTATCAGAGACTGTACTGGAACCAAACTTTTACGAGTATTTTGTATGCAATGGAGTCATGGATAGTATCGGGATCCTCAAAGGCACAGTTAAAAACTTGTGGATTTATCGCAAAATTCACCATATTAAATGGTTAGATATAGTAACAAACATCAAAGACTAATAAAGAAAGGAAATAACAAAATCCAGGGAGACAAAGCCAAGAACAACAAACAGAAGGAAAAGTTCTAACGAAATTGCTCAATTGGTGCAATGACCAAATCATTGAAATTTCATGGCCTGATACAAGAACTTGTTTTATCAGTCGCGTGACTAAATTGAGTGAAATTTGAAGTTACCTTCTGAGTGCATCTATTATATGCAAGGGAAATAGTTTCAGCAATCAACATTAGGATTCATCTGATCCGTAGTCATCAGAGTGGGAATTATAGTCATGGAAAGATGCTTCAATAGTTTCAGATAAAATTGAAAACAGGACTTCTGTGGCTTCTGTATGGCAACATTTTGCGGCATCAGCAAGGACTGACATCATACGCAGAAAGCTAAAATAGCCAATGCTAACCCGTACTTTATCCAGCAATATACCACGAATATAAAGGAAAAGTACCTGGAATATATGAAAAAGTTATAATATGTTAAGAATTGCTCAAGATTTATTTTTGAGCACTATTTTCAAAACTTTTTTCGTACATTAACTACTTGATCAACTCTATTAATATATTATATAAATTATATAAAACTATACTAATGATTTACAGGTGTTATATACAGGTAGAAGGTTCAATTGATCGGATATTTTTGGGTTCTAATAATTTCCAAGTAGGACAATAGGTTAAACTACAAGTGGTAAGATCAGAACAATGCTATGACAGCTCAGAAGTACACTAGATATTTTTAAAATTTTTCACTGTTCACTTAAGTTAAATTTTAATAGCTATTTTAGTAAATGAAAATGCTCGTCAAAATTATTCTAAGAATGTGTTTTCCATAGAGCAACTTCTTAAAATATTGTGATAAACTTTATTTATTAATGATGGTATATGGCCTGAATCTGATATGCCTTGCGCGACATGCGGATTGAAAGAAACACTTTACCTTGGGTCCGACAATAATACAGTACAGGGTGCCAAATGTGGCCATACGCAGATAAAGAATGTACATAAGAATACATGAACAGTAGTACACACCTTCAAAGGAGGAGAGAGATGTGAAGCGGATACCTCTAACGTTACAACTATGGTTAGTTTTGTGCCGGAAATGGGCAAATCTATTTGGTGGTAAAACTTGTCATGTGTTTACAATAGATTGCTAATCAGCGAAAGCATCTTACATACTGTATGATGTGGATTCATATGCTGCATACTGTGAGAGGACTCAATACGCTACTATGAAGAACACTCCAACCAAGTGAGCAAATGCAGCAAAGATTAAGCAAAGGTTCTCAGCATCTAAAAGGACTTCCTCTTGTGCTCTAACTTAACTATCGAGGTAGTTGGTCCTCTTGAATTACAATATTATTTGAGAACATCAAATCGCCCTAAAGCAAGAGTAGGTAGATCGAGGATGGACTAACTGTTTACACTCAAGCAGTTACTTGAAGAATATTGCGAGTTCAACATCAAAGTTTATTAAATTTTTATTGCCTTTAAGCAAACATTGGCCAGTATTGATGATAATGTACTGTACAAAATGATGCTACATTTTAGTATCTCGGCCACATTATTCCTTCTAACTAAAATGGCTTTCGTGTCGGCCGCATGAGTAGTGCAGATTATCGGGCCAGGATGGATGTAGTCGTAAACAGGTAAGAGTCCTCTTTCAACTAATCAATTTGCTAAGCCCTGTCTTAGTTCTACACCATCCAAGATTACACCTATGTGAATTTTCTATACGATACACATTTTAACAGTGCGAGTGTATCACTTAGTTTATTTCATTGCTAGCCATCAACAAGTGCACACGAGCACTATACAGGAGATGTCCATGCGAACCGATTTGGCTTAGGAAAATTTCTGCAGTAAAACTGATGGGTATAGGTTTGTTGCACCACGTGCAGCCAGTTCATTAAGAAATCTCTGTGCCTTAAAAGTTCCTTTCTATTTGAGATATTGGATTTATCTGTTTGAAGCCGGCAGCAAGCTGGAAAATATGGACTGACTCCGACTACCGACACATTGACACAAATATCGGACTAAAGCAGGAAAATGGGCTAACCACAACTAGCTGTGCAATATGTCATAAGAAAGCTACTAGTTGATACAAGAAGCTTATTCCTTTACTGGCCGAGAAAAATGGTAGCCTATATGGATAAGATCAATATCTTATCACGCTTAGTTACAACTACCAAGTGTATGCTGCTGGAACTATATACTTTGATGTGTCCAAGCATCTATAAACAACAAGAACTAGGAATTGCAGTTTTATGTAAAAAGCGGGTTTTTGTTTCCCCTGCTTTTTCACTTGCGGTTTAACCAACCGGCTTTTGGAAAAACTAGTGTTTGGTTTTATTTTTATATCAAGTTATTTAAATTCAAAAATGCTCATCAAAATATTATGTACACTTTTTATGTTCATTAATTAAATGTATTAAGAAGCGGTACACGAATCAAATAAACGATGGGAAGTTAAAAGCCAAGCCAACAGTTAATTGTTAAGCTAAGTGATGCATTTATAGTATAAAGATGAAAGATTACGAATGGGAAAAATGTACCGCTTTAACTGAAAACTGGGTTTTTTGGTTCAAAAAACTTATGAAAAAAGGTTTGCTCTTTCAAATTCCAAAACTGGATACAAAACCGGACAAAAAAATAAGAAAAGTAGCGAAGACAAAAATTGGAAACTGTTTTTCTTTTTAAACTAAAATCTGCCATCTCCACCCAAGCAGTTTTTATAGGCACAGATACCAGAGTAAAGTTAATTTCAATGTTTGATTGGTTCTTGCTATTGGTTATTTATGTTTCGTTTCGATGTGGATGATTGCGTCTAGTGTGAATTGACATATACCGTACGAGGGTAGTACCAAAAGTACCCGATCTAACTTATGAGTGCAGGTAGTTGAAAAAAAACAATTACTGCGATTGAAAATACCCCCTTTCAACAACTTAGTGTGCAAAATTCATAACGGTACGTTTTACTATTATATTTTTACAGACGTCCAATGTGAACGCTCTCAGTGAATTTGTAAATATCGAAAAAATCGGGCATCGCTATGTGATACAATACTTTCATTTGAAAGGTCTAAGTATAACCGATATCAAAGCTTGGATCGATTCTACACTGGGGAAGTCTGCTCCTTCGTTTACAATTGTCAAGTATTGGATAGCTGAGTTTAAGTGAGGTCGTACGAGTTGCCAAGATGAACACCACAGTGGTCGACCAAGTGAAGTCACTACGTCAGAAAATGTGAAGAAAATCCCCAAAATGGTATTGAATGACCTTCGACTAAAAGTGCGCGAGATAGCAGACATAGCAGGCATTTCAAAATGTGCTGTGCATCGCATTTTGAGCGAAACCCAAATCTGGTTCCTTCGAATTATTTTCTTTTTCCGAATTTGAAAAAATGGCTCCGCGGCAAGATTTGCCAACAATGAAGAGGTAGAGTCTGCGATTAGTAGCTATAAAGCGGGTAGTACTTTAAAACGGGTATCAAAGCTATTGAACATCGTCGGGAAAAGTGTATCGAGCTGAAAGGAGAATATGTTGAAAAATAAAAAACATTTTCGGAATTTTTTAAATGTTTTCTTTTTCGGGTCGGGTACTTCTGGTACCGCCCTCGTAAATGCAAAATGATTGGGTATTGAGCTGAAGGACGTTTCATCTTTACACTGTAAAGAATTACTTAGCGAAACTGCTGTTGGCTTGGATTTCAAAACGTTAGTCCTCGTTTTCTACGTTAAGATGAAATTCCTTCAGTTCATTTTGATAAAAATACCTGTGTAAGTAAAAATAATGAACGACCTTTTATTCTTAAAGTTACTTAATTGACCAAATAAATATGCCTTTAATTTTGATACGAATTTTTGATCTAAATAATTTACAAAAAAAAAAATATTTTTGGATATGAAAACCACCCAGTTAAACCGAAGGTGAAAAAACACGGAGTAGAGAATAACCCGTTTTTTAGGGTTTTGTAAAATAATTTTACAAAACCCTTCTAAAATTGCGTCCTGTCTGTCCGTCTGTCCGTCTGTCTGTCCGTCCGTCCGTCCGTCCGTCCGTCCGTCCGTGTGTCACAGCAGTTTTTCTCGGAAACTACTTAAGCTAGAAACATCAAATTTTGTATGTAGGTGTAAAGTGGTGTTCTCTTCAAAGTTCGAATACAAAAAAAAATTTATAAGGTATTTAAGGGGGGTCTCCCCATATAGGGGAGTGACCCCCCGAAAAAAAAATTTCATTGAAGGTGGCCGATATGGGTATCAAATGAAAGGTCTTGATGAAAACTTTTCAAAACAGGTCTTAGTTTGGCAAAGTTTGCTTCGAGGGGCGCACAGGGAGGGGAAATACACGAAAAATTTGTGTCCCCCCCCCTCGCGATTGGACACCTGTGATCCGAAAAATCTGAAAAAAATCAGGAATGTAGGCCTTGGTGAGTACAACAACAACAAATACGTTAGAAGTCGCAATTCACTCAACTTTGTTAGTAATAGTATGATTTATCGATTTTATGTTTTCTTGAATAAAATCTTAACGGTACCCTTAAATTCTATGAAATTCAATACATAGATGACTATTCATAAGGTTAATCTATCCTGAAAGTTTCATAAAGATTGAATCATATTTAGCGAAGTTATAGCGGTTTGAATTTTCCTGTATTACTATGGAACAATATGCGCTGCATTTATTACTATGGCAACATATGGCTATGGAACAACATGCGCTTTTTACCGACTCAGACACTACAGTTTTGCTAAGATTTGCATGAAAATTTCAGGAATGATAGGTGTCATGAATATCTTTGCGAATCAGTTCAGCTAGTGGTATCAGTAATCGTAAAACAAAGTGGTGGCTGTTTTAAATGCGAAGATTGAATAATTTTGAGTTATTTTTTCCCAACTTCAGTGTTTAAGGTGCATGCTTTGAACACTTGATTCAATTTAATGAATGACTGAAGATGAGTACCTGCAATTAATACTCATAAGCGAAGCGAGTCAAGGAGGCGGGAGAGAGCTCCTAGCAAAAGGGCTTTGTAACCATTCTAGGATTCGAAAAAATTGGCCATTAATCGATGATAACAGTACAGGAGAGTGGCTCCTGAAAATAAAAATTCATCAAACGTAGCCGGTATGAGTATGAAATGAAAGTTTTCATGGGAGCTTTTCAAAACAGTTCTTAAACTGTCAGTTTTTGCTTCAGTGGGGGCACAGGGGGGAAATACATGAAAAATGTGTTTCCTCCCTAGCGAATAGATATCTGAAATAATTATCAAGGGAGATATTTATGAGTATAACAACAACAAAAATCTCAGAACACGAAATTCGTTCAACTTTAATAATAATAGTATGATCTTCGAATTTCATATTTTCTCCAATAAAATCGTTTCTTGATTTTATTCGATCTGGTGTCTGCATTTTGTAAATTGAATACAAAACCCTTCTGAAATGACCGTAGGTCTGTTTACCCAACTTGTTTTTTACCAAAAGCCGCCACTCTTGTGAAAGATTTTCTGTTCAGTACCCAATCGTTAAGCATTTACCGTGCACGATGTGCTAGTTTCGCGCATCGAAACGAAACAAAAACAACTAATACCCAGAACCAATCAAACATCGACATTTGCTTTGCTCTGCTGCCTGTGCCTGGGTAGAATTAAGGGATGGATCAGACTACGACTATGTATAGTCGCACCACTGTCGCAAGTTACACATGATTAAATGGAAGCGCGCATACTGAGATTTTCGACAATTTTGGCCAGGTCGGCTGTCGCAGGAATTTCCGATTTTTCCTAAAACCAGTTTTTGTGATACTCGCGCAGGCGCATATCATTTGGACATTTGACGCTGACGTGCATGGAAGTTTCTTGCATAGCGCACAAATGAGTTAGCACATTTATTCCCGGCAAAGGCATACCTTCAAATGAGCATATCAGTTCTGCGCATGCCTGAAGTTCCTTTGCAAATCTTGTCGCAGTGTGCTCGTATTTGCGTCTGAAAATCGCTAGTTACGACAGTAAAATCGCAATGTGGCCGAACTCTAAAAGAAAACAGTTTGCCTGCTTTTTTGCCTTAAGTGTTTTTCCATTTCTTCGTGCCGGTTTTTACCTGGACTTTGAATTTGAACGAATAAAAGGCTTTCAATAGAAAGAAACTTTCAGAAAAAACCAGTTTTTCGTACTAAAAAACTGGTTTTTGGTTGAACTATCATGAGCTGTATAAAATGTTTGACAAGCCGCAGGAACAATAGGTACATAAAAGATATTTGTTTGAAGAACTGAGGGCATCAGGCTAAAAACAGCAAAATGGTTTTTTTGCCATAAGGTCTTTGATTGAGTTGATTTCATAAGGACCCAACCCAATTTTGTTCCATCTTCGACGTTGGAGCCCTTTGTGAAGTAGATAGCGTTAAAATGCTGCAGAAATTGATCCAGAAGTAAACGGCCTTACAATACTGAATTCGGTCAGAAGCAGGAAACTAATAGGTATAACATCAGAGCACATTATATGTCAAATTCCTCGATACAGCATTGATATATCACCGCCTTACATAAATAGCGGGATAATAATGATAATCCATCGTATAAAAGTCCAAATCTGAACCTTGATATTGAGATTTATAGTTAGAGTATCTCATTAAATGACCGTATCGGAATTCGATGTATGGTCAATATCACGCTCAACCATATGATTATTACCTCATTTTTCAATCAGTTCCCATGACGGCTGGGTGGGCTGGTAGTCCGACAATAGCATCAGAAGCTTAAACTCGATGTTGCTCTCAAAGTTTGAACCTGGGAGCTAATGCGTAAGTGGTGTGTGCCCCAAACCACCACTCCACACGGACTAAATAGCTGGATAAGCCACTATGAAATGCCCGACTGGTAGTGGTATAACGGATATGAAATTGTATATATTATTTAAAATTGGGAAGCCTAGTGGCAAAGGTTTGCCAGATGACTTTAAAAGTATCGACTTTAAAAAATGCCAACCAGGGAATACATTTTTTTTTATATACCGAAGGCATTTCCGCAGGGTCATACAAGCTAAAAAAGAAAAAAAATTGTTGTGTGCTGTCTACTCTTCACAATTAACCTAATATTAGAGACAAAAATAAGCCTGAAATATCGTAAATACCAACCGCTGCGTAAGCCACGAAGCAAACTCAATTAAATTTAAAGTAATGATTTGAGTGGATTGTAAATTGAGAGATTCTAAATTGAAAATTTAATATGCTCGCGTACTAATGGAAATTAGCCAGGTTAGTTTTTTTCATTGGAAGATCAGCAAACTGCCACCAGTGAGCTCTATTACATCAGTCACAACGCCGCCAGAAAACGACAGGCAGAACAACATCGCCACGTACACAAACCTTAAATCACGAAAAAAAAGATATACCCGGCTTATTTTATTTCGGTATTGGATAATTAAAGAAAGTGGAGTTTATGCATTATTTATATAACTTAAAGGATATATATATTTCCACAAATACAATATTTTAATTCAAACCATAGTGCTTCTCTTTTCTTTAATATGGTATACACATTCATGGAATTCATTTGCCAAGATTAAGGGAAGATGAGCATCATATTTTACGAATCTCCTAAATCCTCTGCACAGCTCCAGAACATCGGAGGATATAGATGTCTGGGGAAAGCTTACATTGGCCCCACCAACTCTGAATGAATATTGTTCCATCATCAGTCTAAAAGAGCAATAAAGTGCCGGCATCGATGAGATTCCAGTGGAGCTCATCAAATATGGTGACAGTTGTGTTCATAAAGCTTTTCACAAAGTCATCCAGCACAGTTGGCAACAAGAACATATGCCGAGAGAGTGGAGTGAATTGTTTATACTCCCTTTCCACAAAAAAGGTGATATTTTCAAAAATCTTAGAAAATAAAATTGGATCATACGCCAATAGTATTATCGGGGAGTATCAAGGTGGCTTAAGAGCAGATAGATCGGTAACAGACCAAGTGTTCACAGTCAAGCAGGTATTTGAAAAATGCTGGGAGTTCAACATAGACGTACAAAAATTTTCGTTGACTTTAAGCAAGCATACGACTGTATTGATTGTAACGTGCTGCGCCAAATAATACTTTACTTTGGCATCCCAGCCAAATTAGTCTCACCAAAATGACAATGATTTCGACGCATCAATAACCAACTCACAAATATCGGACGAAAGCAGGGAGATGGGCTGGCCCCATTGCTATTCAATTTGGCTCTAGAGTACGTCATAAGGAAGTTACCTGTCGAAACGCGAGGTACATTACTACTCAAGTCGAGCCAAGTAGTAGCCTATGCGGACGACATCAACATTCTGTCACGGTCCTTAACAACCGCCAAAAACCTTTGCCTGAAACTCGACAGCGAAGCAAAACTAGTAGGGCTACAAATCAATGAAAATAAAACAAATCTCATGACGCAGTCGAGGAAAGATACCTCAAATAACAAAAATATCATATTTGGTGTACTGAAAATCTTAGCGAATTTGTGTAATCAGGTGCCAAAGTAACGAAAACGGGCAATGAAAGAGACTAAATACGCCGAACAATACAGCTCGCAAATAAAATATTTTATTCAATTTTCACGATCTTGAAGACCAGCTGCATACAAGAAAACAACGCTCCAAGTAAACAAATCTGTGATAAGACCTGTGTTATGCTATGGGTGTGAAACATGAACTACCAAGCCAAGCTTGGCCACATTTAAGTGACATTGTATACTATATATGTAAAATTGGAAAAAAATCACCAAAGAAGATCTTAAACCTTGAATCAGAAATACTAATATCTGATTGCTTAAAGATTCGTTTAGGTATGCTCACACGATACGAAATGTATTAAGTCTCAGCAGTAGTTCTAGGAATTCAAAAAAATTTACCCCGCCCATTTTGCCTGACAAAAAATAGTGAGCCATTAAAAACTAAAAGCAGAAAAATATCCAAATACTGTCTTTACACTTTAAGAAGGATGAAAAAGACAATATGCTCTAAATGCTCATCTCACCTCTCTGGCGAGTATCAAATTATTTTAAGGACAGAGTGCAAACGCAATTAAGATACCAAAAAAATTAATGTATTGTCATTACTTATATTCTTTTTGAATCAAGCCCCTTACACTAATTCAAATTTAGTAAAGAATTTAATATTTTAGTAGTCAAAACGACAAATATTTACCACTAAACGTTCGATTTTGAAATTATCATTCCAAGGTTAAGGAGAGATGGTTTGAGTCACACAAAATTTTAAGTCACAGTAGATCGGTTCGAAGGGTATCAACGTCTTGGTGGGAGTCAAGAACTCAAAAAATCTCAAAGTAATCGACATAAAAGAGACAGAGGGATGTAATAACGGAAGGTAGGTTATTGACGGAAAGCAAGAAGAGTATGGGGCTAAATATCGAGCCTTGCGGAAGTTCCAAGCTGGGGTGAAAAGTAGAGGAGAGGCAAGAGTTAAAAGAGACTATACATCGATGATTCAGGACATGGGAGAGAAGCAAGGAATAGAGACAAATAGGAACCCTTTATGTTTATCAAATAAGAAAGAGTGAACCACCAATTCAAAGACATTAGAGAAACCCGTAGAAATAACGTGAGTTTGTTGTTGCTTGTCGAGGGCTGCTCTAATATGATGAGTAAAAGGAAGTAAGCTTGTGAATGTAGATCTACCTCTGACAAAACTATGCTAATTACCTGCTAAGGACGGGAAAATAAGTTGGTACAGCGCATCAATAATTATCTTTTTAAGGATTTTCCCAAAACAAGTGGGGAGTGAAGCAGGACGATAGTCGGAGACGACATTGCAATCCCCAGATTGGAAGATAGGAAGAATGTGGGGAATTTTTCATTGAGAAAGAAAAATTCCACAGGATAAACTCAAATTAAAAATAACTGAAAGAGGTACATAAAGCGAGGAAGATAAAGATTTTGTGAGAAAATTTAGAAGGCCCACTGGTGCTGTTGTCAAAATTTTTCAAGATCAGTTCAACCTGCAGGCAGTATAGGAAAAAAAGCTAGAAGATTGATTGAAGGAAGAGGATAACTAAGTACCTCGGAAAAAGAAAGAAAAAGACAAGCAAAACGTTCACACGATTCTTAAGGAGGAGATGATGCCACGCCACCAAGACTGGAATTATCGGGGACATGATGAGAGCTCCTTAAAGATTTCATGTATGACCAGAACGCACGACTGAAATTATTTGAAGGATGATACCGCAGATGATAACATTTAATGGTTACCATACTATGTAATACATCAAAAAAGAAAAGTGCTTGACTTTTGTGTGATTTGATGAAAGTTACAGAAAAAAAGCTCTGAAAGCACGAACGTCGTGGGAGCTACATTTTTACTGATGATGTTGACCAGTGAGAATCGTGATCACAGGGTGAATATAATAGTAATACCGGTTGGTTCATGGTGTTTTCTAAAAGATGGCGTAACTTGATTTTTATTCCAGCGATTCACCTTTCCAAATATAAGTTGGAAAGCTACTGTCATATAGTTTATGAATCAGTATGTGTCATTTAGCTGAAGCGTAAATAACAATACTTTTTTTTACTCTGAAAATGTCGAATTTTGTGCCAAATAAAGTGTTTTTGCGGGGAGTACTTCTTCATTGAAGAAAAAGGTTGCCGAAAGTCATCGTATTTTGGTGGAAGTGTATGGTGTGCATGCTCCAGCTGAGCGTACGTGCCAGAAGTGGTGTGCACGGTTTAAAAGTGGCAATTAGGACTTGGAGGACGATGAACGGCCCGGACAGCCAAAAAAGTTTGAAGATCACGAATTGGAGACGTTGCTCGACCAAGATCCATCCCAAATGCAAGAGGAACTTGCAAAATCACTTGGCATTGCTCAACAAACCATTTTCGATCGTCTAAAAGTGATGGGAATGATCCGGAAGGTAGGCCATTGGATGCCGTATGAATTGAAGCCAAGAGACGTCGAACGCCGATTTTTCACGTGTGAACAATTGCTTCAACGGCACAAAAGAAAAAGTTTTTGCATCGAATTGTCACTGGCGAGGAAAAGTGGGTCCATTACGATAATCAAAAACGTCAGGCAAAGTATGGATACCCCGGCCATCCATCATCATCGACGGCCGTTCAGAATATTCATGGCCAGAAGGTTATGCTGTGTATTTGGTGGGACCAGCTGGGTGTGATCTATTATGAAGCACCCGAATGAAACAATCACAGGGGAAGTCTACTGACGACAATTGATGCGTTTGAGCCGAGCACTGTGTGGAAAATGGCTGGAATATGAACAAAGGCACGGCAAGGTAATTTTGCAACATGAGAATGCTCGGCCACATGTTGCACAGGTCGTCAAAACCTACTTTGAAACGCTCAAATGGGATGTCATACCCCACCTGCCGATTACTATCTCTTCCGATCAATGCAACATGGTCTTCTCCAATTATAAAGAAGTCAAAAATTGGATCAATTCGTGGATAGCGGAGAAGCCGGATGAATTTTTCAGAGAGGGGATTCGAGAATCGCCAGAAAAATGGGGAAAAGTTATAGCTAGCGATAGACAATACTTTGAACATTAAATTTCTAACCCATTTTTCAGCATAAAGCTTCAACTTTCGAAAAAAAACCGCACGAATTAGCCGGTGCCCCATTAGATAGAACAAAACCATCAAAAAGTTGGCTTGAATACGCTAGTCACCTTAAAACCTTGCGGTCTCATACAAAAATGATCTTTAGAAGGAAGCATGAATTAAAATGAAGAAATAACTATTTATATCAAACCAATGTAATTTATGTAATTTTTTTAAACTTCATCTAACTGATTTTTGTAATTCGAAATTTGAGTAATCTAGATTTCCTTTGAAATGGAGAAATTAAGCAGTAGAATCTTGAATAGCAATAAGAAATTAAAAATCAATTGATTCTGTCCTTAGGTTGAATTTATTTCTTGCCAAATCAGACAGCTATTTTGAGGCTTATCTAGCCAGCCTGAATCAATTGTTTATTTATTTCTTATTTATATTTTGAAAGGTTACAAACATAAAACAGTCTCATTTGATCTCGGATATGGGAACCGTTGGAAATGTTTAAACATTTTTGTTTGCAGTCGATCTTTCAAGAAAAACATAATTTTGATCACATGATAAATTAACTCTTAGGTTTAATACTTTTTCTTAAATAACATATTTTTTGGTTTTGCATCTTTAATAAAATTAAAAAACTAAATATCTCATCGTAAATCTCCATGCGAATTTCAACCTAAAAGCACCGATTAAAAGCGTTTTTTATATCACCAAAAAACAAATTATCAACAAAACTTACTAAAGTTAATTCTAGAGTTTTTTTTCATAAATTTTGATTGTAGAAAATTTAGCTAAAAGTGAAATTTTTTAAGTACTTTTCTTTTATAAGTTAATTTACAATTCTTTACAATATTAGGCTAGAAAAATTTCATTTCAGATCATTCGATTTTGTTTCGAATTTCTCATCCAATGTTAAATTTGATTTTCCTCGAATCTTGTGCAGGATGACTACTAACGGGTTCCATTATTTGAAAACCGTGACTGCGCAATTTTGTGTTTTTTTTCGGTTTGGCAGTTTTAACGATTTTGTATAAAAAATTATTTCTGCCTACGGTTGCATGAAATTTTTCCGAAATGTCTTTTTACTTTTCAGCTTTTCATTTAAATGATAAACTTATGACTAGATTTTTTGAAATTTTGGCACCTTTGTTTCCGAAACATGTAAAATATATGCTTAATGGTAAATTTGTTCACTTTTGGCTTTTGCTTTAGAAATGGAAAACTTAACACGATAAACGTTAATGTAGTCGCTATAAATTTTGTAGATGTTTTTGTCCGAAACGTTTGTTCATTTTAATTTTTGGCATTTTTTTGGGAATAAGTTTCACTTACATTTTATGTTGAGTTTCTCATAAAAATACTTTTTTTCGATAAATTTAAAAATAAATCTATTTGTATCTCGAAATTTTGAAAAGCGTATATAAAAAAGTAAATTTTTTCATTTAAATTTATTGTGAGCTTTTGAGTGGTGTCGCGGGAGCTGCGTTCACACAGCGATCGAGTAGTCCGAGGGGTGTGACGAAGCCTGTTGCATGGAGGGTGGTGGGTGCAGCTGCTGGTGCGCTTGGGGCTGGTGATGGTTGCTGTTGCCGCCGGGCCGGGACCAGAGCGACGATCGCATCCCCAACTTGAGCTTTTTGAGCGTGTCGATGTCGCATTCCGCCTCGGAGAACTCGGGCCGATCCGGAGTGCCACCTTCTATGGGGAGCTGATGGAAGTTACCACCTGGTGTATTGTCTTGTAATTGTAGTGGCAGTAATGTTCTCATTGTACCCCTGTGCAGGATAATCTTCTGATATATCACACTATCACTATGATTTGAGTTATTTGGTAATCATTGCAAAGCTTGGAAAGATTCTACGGTTTGATGGAAATTTAGCAAGTTTGTGCCAGATCGCAAATGAAGATA
The DNA here is from genome assembly GCA_963969285.1 of Odontomyia ornata. Classification (NCBI taxonomy): domain Eukaryota; kingdom Metazoa; phylum Arthropoda; class Insecta; order Diptera; family Stratiomyidae; genus Odontomyia; species Odontomyia ornata. Next base: position 224,355,907 of record OZ017741.1, read on the forward strand.
ATGAAATTGAAAGGATTCTAGATTGTGATGGTAGCAACGCAACAAACGCACGTACGAGTATGCAAGTGGGAAAACATGTGAGTCTGCGCATGAGTATCCGCTTAGAAAGGAGGTTCTGCATTTCAGAAAGAGAACGAAACGGGACTGGCTGGTGCTCTCGCGGGGAGCGCCGGAAGCTGGGAGCTTCGTCTAGAAACAGTTTCTAGTCAGTGATTTGGAACTTCTGAGCGGTCGAGCGGTTTCGGCATGCTATGGGTCTTTGCGTATGGTCGATATTGAAGAAATTGAAAGGTTCGTGTCAGATGGTATAGTTTTGTGGGGTATTGGACGAAAATGGGACGGCATGCGGGCGGAAGCTGATGATTTGCATACACCTGTTTGAGTACTATCCAGCGCGGGGGTAGTACCTCCACATTGTATGATGTTTGGTGGTGATTGTTGTTGATGATGTTGTTTTGATTGGGAATTGGTTGATTTACTGTTAATGGTCTTATTGCTATTACTACTACGTGGGGAGGTTAACAAGAGCGTGGTGACATTATTGGCATTCAAATTGGAGGATTGTTTGTGTCTTGGTGTTGTGTTGGTTGAATAATGATGTTGTTGATGGTACCTTGATTTGCCGCGTCTTGGTAGCGATTTTTGCTCGGACATTGGTGATAGATCGGATGAAGTGCTCGATTGGGTGCCATGATAAATTATGCCTGGGAATGTACGGAAAAGTCAATTTAAAAACTTAGATATACCGTTTGAAAAGTAGAAATGCGACGCGCTCCTCCAAAAATCATCGGTCAAAATAACACAAACATTCGCATACTACCGCGAAGAAGTAGCACGTCACATTTTCTAAATGTGAAAGGAGAAATATTCTCTTTGCATGCCCATACTATGTTTGATTTTGGCATCCAATTGATTCGACGACTCCGTTCGACTGGACGTCAGTTGGTCGGGATCCGAATCAGACTCTTCACTCTCCGGTTCTGTTTTCCTCGAATGCCGTCTTCGTCCTTTTGATGCCTATAAAAAATTATCTTTATAATCAACGACTCTTGAACGTCGTCTTCAGCAAAACTCATTGCTTAAGCAAATTGCAATCAATTGAAAAAAATAAACCTTTTAATGTGAATTTCGAAATCAAAGCATTTTTAGCAAGCCAATTGAATAATCAAACAAAAACGCACAATATTATAATATGGTGATGAATTTTGCAGTTGTCTCAGTACCGCGGGTGGTGGTGGCGATGAGCAACCTTCTTGCAGCGCCCGTTCATGATACATGAATGAATGCAGCAGAGTGTTGGCTGGTCCTGTATGGTGAGGTTGAGCTAAAGTGCTAGCTTCTGACAATTGGAACGTAGCATACGGTGATATATCCTCTGATGTTTCTGAAAAAGTTAGAAAATTTCAGTTTTGCTAATATCAGACTCCCTAAATATATAATACCAGGAATTTTCTCATTATTCTGTAGTGAAACCTTATGTATTGTCGCGTAATAGCGTTCACGCTGTGCTTCACTATTTTGTCGATTTTCCATTGTTTCTTTCTGTAAGCGATTGGTTTGTCCTGGAAAATTAGGTTCGGAATAAACGCACAGCTTACAAGTTCTAAGTTTATCAAAGAACATACTATGCTTGTAACACATTATGGACAGTGCAATAGTGCAAATCAACCCAAAAATCAATGCGACTCCAGGAATCAGAACATTCACATCACCGTAGAACATTGTCGCTCGATGTCCTCTTTGAATGACTTCTGGTGGTGGTGGTTCACCATCTTTGGTCAAAGTTACAAATGAAAATTCAGCATTTGCTGTTCCAGCCACATTATGAGCTTCCATTTTAAGCTGGTAGAGAGTCGCTGGAAGCAAGCCGGTTATCACAAATTTTCTCTGTGGCTTCAGAGCATTTGACACTGAAAATAGAAATTAGGAATGGAATGAACACAAGTTGAATTAACAAAATAATCAACAATATTCTCCACATAAAAAAAAATTTCGCTTAAATACAGACTAAGGAAGAAAATAAAGTGATTATTACATACTAATTTCTTTAATGCTTTAATGATCACATTAACCAATCAATATTACGAGCCTCTCCCAATGTTTGATTGAAAATTTCAAAAATTCTACATTGTCTAGGCTATTTATAAATTCAGACTACCTTACATGTTTTGCTATAAAAATTTTAAAGTCTCGACTGTCAAGAAATTTTTGCAATATATGCATATTTTTTATATTTAAAGGCACTTTTCATAATTTATCAGCAAAAACATAAAATTTACGTTCAGAAACATTTGGAATTGTTAAATTTTGATGGTTGATGCCTTTTTTTTTGTTGTAAACTCACAAAGAATTATTTCCATGAGAGTTAAAATATACATTTTTTTACATATTTTACCATCCTCTGTCACTCAGCTCACATTAATTTTGACATTAATCCCGAAAAGTGTTCAATAAGCCTTTCCATATGGTGCTAATTTTAACTACACATAGAAAAAGGCTAGGGCGAGCCAATTGGAATATATTGAGCTAAAGGCCATGGTAATCGATTGATAGATGCTTCAACGTAATATAAGTAGAAAATTAGCAAGTATAAAGCCCATGTATTAAAAAGTGAATATCTGTATTCTTTCGAAAAAAAATTTGCACAGGCAAAATATGCTGATATATAGTTCATTGATCTCATCGATTTAACGGAAAATGTTAATTAACGATCATAATGAGACTTATTTTGTGGACATGACAATATGTGCTAAATGCAAGATATATTGTTCGAAAATTCCCATAAAGAATAATGTGGTATAGGGTTTTCCATTAAGGACATAACAACTTTGTATCTTTATAAGAACGCACCCTTAAACTTTTTTAATAAACTGTCAATGACAAATGTAAGTTAAAGTCAACATTTTCATCAAGAAAAATTCTCCGAACCAGGAACGTTTGGAAATTATTAAAAATTACTACCGAAATTCTGAGTCGGTGGTCACAACTTTATATATATAATAATAATAATAATCGTCCCACCCGGCGGGTTGTGCGTGCTACAGTGGATAAGTTCGAGTCCAAACGTTTACTATTGGACGTTCCGGTGCCAAAAAGATTTCGCACCGCTCAAAGCAAAGGAAATATCGCAGCCGTAAGTGCATCGATTCAAAATGAGCCAAATCAGTCGGTTCCACGTCGTTCTCCTGAACTGGGTGCCGCTCAAACGACACTGTGGCGCATTTCGCGATAAGATCTTGGCCTACGTGGTGGCAAGATTAAATTGACTTAAGAACTATAGCCACTTGATCAATCAAAATACCAAAACTTCTCCAATTGGGCTCTGGCAAAGTATGAGGAAAATGAAGAATTTCATTGCAAATTCATTTTCAACAATGAAGCTCATTTCTGGTTCAATGGCTTTGTTAATAAGCAAAATATGCGTTATTGGTCATCAACAAACCGACATGTGCTTCTTGAGATACCGTTTCATCCACAACAAATCACTGTTACGTGCGGATCTCATCCCGGAGGTGTGATTGGACTTATTTTTTCGTGGATGAAAATGACCGTCATGTTACTGGCAATGGAGAGCGCTATCGCGTTATGTTGGAAGAATATTTGTGGCCAGGATTGGATAAACTTGACATGAACGATATGTGGTTTCAACAAGACCGTGCCACTAGCACCACAGCATGCCTCACAATCGATTTATTAAAAGACAAATCTGGCAAACGTGTTATCTCGAAAAATGGTTAGGTCGAATGGCCGCCTCGTTGATGCGATCTAATGCCATTGGATTGCATTTTTGGTGGGCATATCAAGTCGCTGCTCTATGCCAACAAGCCAGCAACTTTAGATGAGCTCAAAGATAACACCCAACGTGAAAATGCTAACGTTCCAGTCGAAATGTGTGCCAGAGTGGTGCTGTATTGGGTCCGCAGAATCGACCGCTGTAAATAGGCTCGACCAAAATCGAAGAACATTCATAAAATGTAATGGTTGCACTGTTACATACCCAGTATACACTATGTATACTGGTATGAACTGGGAGCTCGTTTGATGTGTATCCAATATACATCATCAAGGCTCCCGGGGAAATTACCCGCTGTATCACCACTTATTTCTGCTACTCTGTTCATCTAAACTAAATCAACAAAAAGACGAGGGTTTCAAGTTTAAAGAATTTAGTTTTATTTTAATGTTGATATTTTAAATTAATTACATTTACACTTCTTTATTGTTTTTAACATCTATCCATACTGGGTGAAGCCCTTTTCACTTGACTGTTGCGCTTCACAGTTTAGCTGATGGTGGCTACGCAGCGTAATACGCAATCAAGCCGAAGAGGTTCGCGGCTTGATATAACACCTCACTATCTAACTAATCTCAAGACTGGAACCACTGCAACAGCTTTACGACAACTGCAAGACGCACTACTGCCCTGATGACTCGATCTGAACTTGTTGAAAACTGAATTCACTGAATTCGGATACGGTGGTAGTATTGTACCACTACTGACTGCTACTGGCTCGTTCGGCTGGTTTTAAATGGTTCTCCAGCAAGCTTACGGTCTCGATTCACTCTTAAAATGCTGAGTAACCGAAACGTGTTGCTCTCAATTTAGAAAAGCTCTTTCCTCCCCGCTCCGTCTCACTTGTTCGGATGGTGAATCTTTTGCGGCAAATTGGTGAGTGAGTGAGAGCTTTTCTTTAAAGCTTTTCTTTCGGTTCTCTCTCCAGCTTTACCCCGCTGGTAGCATTCTCCAAAGCTTAACGTGTGCGTCTTCGTCGATTCAATCACTTATGTAAAGCGATTTGCGAAGTATTTTCACTTCTTCAATGGTCATCCCGTATACAGGTATGATTCGACGACCATGGTGTTATCTACTTGGTTGGCGGAGCGCGAACGTATATGTACATCGTCGTAGATTTCTTGTAACATTTGTGATTGCTTGTGTAAAGCGATCTGCGAGGTCTTTTCGCTTGCTCATTGGTCGTTAGGTATATGATTCGACGACAATGGAGGTGTGTGCTTGGTTGGCTTATTGTTTATCGCTCGTAACAGCACTATGTAATCTTGAACTCAAAGTCTCAAATATTTCCGTGTTTTATTAATCGATAAAATTTTTATGTCCTTAATGGAAAACCCTTCACATTCAGACTTTCCCTGAAATAGATTTCATTGCATTTTTCTTTGATCTTACAACTAATTATTCCTACGGAACATTATAACTTTCTCAGTAAACTACTCATGTATTTGAGTGAATCGTGGTGATATTATTATCAGAACACCGCGTTATTTTCCTCAAACTTGAAGATACTAAGTTGATTATTAGGGTTCGAATTTGATTCAAATTAAAGATGTAATGGATTGCCTGATCTTGTCATGAAGTTGGACCAACTGCCGTTTCTAGGGTTCCCCCATTAAGCCCATATAAAAATTGTTATGCCGAAACTCATCATCATTCATGATGTAGCGTGGTGAGAAAGCAGACATGCAGGCATAGTCATCTAATAGCTGCTACTTGAGAGAGCTGTGCCACTTACCCTATTTAAATTAAAAGGTGATTCATTATGGGGTTTGATTATCAATAGGCTTGTTTTGACTTATCACGCGTGACTTCAGTCAAATTGTAATGTAATTTTTATTCAGTATTGTTTGAAAAACGTTCATAGAAAGACTTACACCGCATAAACGTATTCGAATTGTTCAGCTTCATTAAGAAAATCAGCGTTCTGTGGGAAATGTTTTTCATGCTACTTCGCATACAACGTAAGAAACAATGAACTTACTGAGAAATCATTTTGGTGAGAACCTGATTTCACGTTTTGGACCAGTGAATTGGCCACCAAGATCGTGAGATATCACACCTATTATTATCGCCCTTTTTAGGGTTTTGTACTAAAATACAAAACTCTATTGCAATCACGACCTGTGTCCGTCTGTCCGTCCGTCCGTCTGTATGTCACAGCACTTTTTCTCCAAAACTATAGAGGCTACAGCCACGAAACTTTGTGGAAAGGTCAGAAGTGGCGACTTCTTGAAAGTTTAAGGGTGGGAAAAATTTTCAAAGGGGTTTAAGGGGGGTCTCCCCATATAGGGAGGTGACCCCTAAAAAAAATTTTTTAACCATTGGTAGTCGAGTAGGGTGTCATAAGAAAGGTCTCAATGAGATCTTTTCGAAACAAGTCTTAGAATTGCCTTATGAGTACCGAGGGGGGCAGGGGAAGGGGAAATGTACGAACTTTTCGCGTACCCCCCCTCGCGATTGGAAAACTTCCACCCGAAAAAGAGTACAACAACAACAAATACCTGAGAAGTCGAAATTCACTCAACTTTGTTAGTAATAGTATGATTTATCGATTTTATGTTTTCTTGAATAAGATTTAAACGGTACCCTCAAATTCAATAAAATTTAGTAAACACTTTTTATAAGATTGATCTTTTCTGAAAGTTTCATAAAGATCGAATGGTATTTAACAAAGTTATAGCGATTTGAATTTTCCTGTATTACTATGGAACAATATGCCCTGTATTACTATGGAAACATATGGCTATGGAGCCATATGCGCTTTTTACCGACTTAGACACTACAGCTTTGCTAGGATTTGCATGAAAATTTCAGGAATGATAGGTATCATGAAGATGAGTACATATAATTGAAACAAGTCGAAGAGGCAGGAGAGAGCTCCTAGCAAAAGGGCTTTGTAACCATTCTAGGATTCGAAAAAATAGGCCATGAATCGATGATTACAGTACAGAGAAGTGGCCCCTGGAAAATAATTTCATGAAAGGTAGCCGAAAAGTATCAACTGAAAGTTCTCTATGAGAGCTTTTAAAAACAGTTCTTAAACTGACAGTTTTTGCTTCAATGGGGGAATAGGGGGGGGGGGGGGGGAAATACATGAAAAATGTGTTTCCTCCCTCGCGAATGGACACCCGTGATCTAAAAAATCTGAAAAAATTATCAAGGGAGATATTTATGGGTATAACTCTAACAAATACCTCAGAAGTCAAAACTCTTTCAACTTTGTTAATAATAGTATGATCCTCGAATTTCACATTTTCTCCAATAAAATCGTCTTTGACATGTTTCTTGATTTTATTCGTTGCATTTTGTAAGTTGAGTACAAAACCCTTCTGACATGAGCATAGGTCTGTCTACCCAACTTGTTTAAAACTATACAAACTCACGGGCAAATAGAGAGCCCGTCTAGTTAGCTCAGTGGTTGTATTTCGAATTATTCTGTCAGTTTTTCTCCATCTCTTCTTCTTTCTATTACCTATCCCTGTATAATTTAGCTCAGATTACAGCAATAGAATAATTCATGCATTGACTAATAGTTCTTATACAAGCATTAACTAGTGGTTTTTATACAAAATAAATTTTATTACACTTTATTTTCTTTAGGGTTACACGGAGTCTCTGGTCTTCAGAGATAAGCCAGCATTACTAGTGTCATTTGTGAGATACCGATTTCTATGCTGATACGCATCGCCCAAAATTGGACCCATAGGTTGGACCATTTACGGCGTTGTTGCGGTCATCATTTAAAGAGGATAATATTAAAAAAGTATTTTCTTTTGACTCTCAATAAAATGTTTACTAAAGTATTCAACTTTATGCCTTTTATTTGAGATTAAAAAACCAAATTTCATAATAAATCACTCTTTATATGTAAACCTTCAAGTGTAGATTATGTTGTGGTCCCTAAATTATATACGAGTAAATAGCTCTTTATATAGCACAAATGAGAGAGAACGACACCGAAACGTTGCAGAAAAATTACATTGCAATTCTATTTCACGCTAAGGCAACGAAACTCAGGAGAGATAACCTTTCTACTGCAAAGGAACCCCAGAGGGGAAAGGATGCTTCGACATAAAGGAAGAAGAATGCATTAGCCATCAAAAATCGCTAACGCCAAGGGCCATCGACATGTAACCAATGGAAGAATGGAATCACTACCGTCTCTAACACAAGAGGACTACTTCTGAATAAAGTAGTAGAAAGGAAGATAGCCACTAACTAATACATGGGAAAGGAGATATTTCACCCAATGGGACTTATAGACTTAAGAAGCATGAACCAATTATAAAAGTTACCATTTCCATCCTTGGGAAAATTTGGGGGCTGAAATGGGCCACTGTGCAAAATTCTCAGTAGGGCGAAAGCCCAAAATATTTTCAAAGATCATAGAAAACAAAATCAGATCATACACCGATAGTATTATTGGGGAGTATCAAGGTAGCTTCAGAGATGGAAGATCGATGATAAACTGACTGTTCAGAGTCAAGCAGTTTCTTGAAAAATACTCGGAGTTCAACACAGACGTACAACAAATTTTCGTTGACTTTAAGCAAGCATATAATATTATTGATCATTACAAGCTATACAAAAAAAAATCACAGGGACCTTCGACAACCAGCTGGCTCCCATTTTATCAGACGCATGATTAAACACAAGCAACCAGCTCTGGATGGAAGTGAAAACGGCTATTAAGACCGTGGCAGAAGAGATGATCGGACGCCTACCCCGGTGCAAGAGAAATGATTGGTTCGATGATGAGTGCCAGAATGCGTTAGACAAAAAGAATCAGCCGTAAGTAGGAAAACTATGACGAAGAGAGAGCACTATGAAAATCTGAGAAGAGTAAAAGAAAGTACAATGACGACCAATTCAGAAGTATAGATGTACGTTTAGTGAGCAACTATACAAGACAAGCATACAAAGTAGTGAAAAGCCTGAAACATGGTTAGCAGTTCAAAACCACGCTCTGTCGTGATGAGATCGGCAATACCATCCCTGATGAAACCAAGATTAAGGAAAGATCGGCATCATATTTCAAGAACGTTCTTAATCCTCCGCATAGCTCTAGAGCATCACAGTCTATAGATGTCCGCGGAGAGCTTCCAATGGCCCCACCAACTCTGGATGAAGTTTGTTCCATCATCAAAGAACAATAAAGCGTCGAGCATCCATGAAATTCCAGTGGAGCTCATCAAATATGGTGGCAGCAATGTTCAAAAATTTATCCAGCACATTTTGCAACAAGGACATATGCTGAAAGTGTGGAGCCAATCAATTATATTTCCTATTCAAAAAAAAGGTGACAAGTTACTGTGCGAAAATTATAGAGGCATATAATTACTGTGTACAGTGTATAAAATATTTTCTAAAATCTTAGAAAATAAAATCAGATCACACGCCAACAGTAATATTGGGGAGTATCAAGGTGGTTTTAGGGCAAGTAGATTGACAATAGACCAATTGTTCACAGTCAAGCAGGTACTTAATAATGCTGGGAGTTCAGCATAAACGTACACCAAACTTTCATTGACTTTAAGCAAGCATACAATAGTATTGATCATAACGTACTGTACCAAATAATGTTTTGCTTTAGCATCCCAGCCAAATGAGTCCGTCTTACCAAAATGACAATCACGTCGAAAACCTCTCAAGGCCGCATCAATAACCAACTCACCGATGCCTTTGACACAAATATTGGACTAAAGTAGGGAGATGGGCTGGGGCCATTGCTATTCAATTTGGCTCTGGAGTACGTCATAAGGAAGCTACCCGTCGATACACGAGATATATTACTGTACAAGCCGAGCCAAGTAGTAGCCTATGCGGATGACAACAATATTTTGTCCCAGTCATTAGCAACTACCAAGGAACTCTTCCTGAAACTCGACAGCGACGCAAAACTAGTAGAGCTACAAGTCGATGAGAATAGGACCATGCTCATGACGCAGTCGAAAAAAATGCAATATCAACACGTTGGGTAGACAGACCTACGCTCATGTCAGAAGGGTTTGTACTCAACTTACAAAATGCAGTCACCAGCAACGAATAAAATCAAAAAAAAAAAAATTTCAAAGACGATTTTATTGGTGAGAATATGAAATTCGAACAAAACACTATTATTAACAAATTTGAACGAATTTTGACTTCTGAGGTATTTGTTACTTTTATTCTCATAAAGTTCGTACATTTTCCCTTCCTCTGTCCCCTTGGTACTGATAAGGCAATTTTAAGACTTTGAAAAGATCTCATTCAGACTTTTCCAATGACACCTTACTCGACTAACAATGGTGGAAATTTTTTTTCAAAGGGTCAGCTCCCTGCAATTTGTCCACCCCAAAACTTTCAAGAAGTCACCATTTCTGACCTTTTCACAAAGTTTCATTGCTGTAGCTTCTCTAGTTTTGGAGAAAAAGTGCTGTGACATACAGACGGATGGACGGACGGGCGGACACTGATCGTGATTGCAATAGGGTTTTGTATTTTTGTACAAAACCCTGAAAAATAAAAAAATATACTTTCCAAGTAAAATAAAATACTCAGGTACTATGTTAAAAAATTATTTCTGAGCCCGCGACCTCTTGGTTCGGGGGCCCGTGGCATTTGGCCAGCCCTACCACCCTATAGGTACGCCACTTGAAATCAATACAACCATGAGCTGCATGAAATTTTCAACTAGCTGGAGATATCAACGATTGTAAGACTGCGGAAGTTGCAATTGGCTGGCCACGTGAAGCGTATGGATGAACAATGGATAGCTAAAAAAGGGATTCGTTGGGGAACTAGTGACCGGTAGACGGCTTTCCACTGAAAGAATTTAAAATAAATTTCCCTGACGCGAAAATTAATAAATCGAATAAAAAATTATTGTGGCCCTTCTGGTGAACGTCTCGACGTTACGGGAATAATTAACTGCGTGCTTAAATATAGAAACATATTCTGTAAATCTGAACTTTACATTGTGAACAATTTAAAATCACCACTTTTGAGTTTAAAATCTTGCCAAAATTTGAAAATTATACAACGAATTAACACCTTTGATAATCCGAGTGTCGAAACAATTCAAAAATTTGTTGGAGGATTTGTTGCAACCAAACGCGAAACCTTATGCAATTGCAACAGCTCGACGAGTCCCGATTCCATTAAAGGGAAAGTTCAAGGCAAAACTTGATGATATGCTTCAGTTGGGTGTAATCAGACGTGTAGATGAGCTAACAGATTGGTGCGCTCCGATGGTAATTGTTAACAAACCCGACGGTGATATTCGTCCTTGCGTTGACCTCGTGAAACTCAACTTAGCCATTAAACGAGGTATACACCCGATGCTAGTTGTTGACCATTCACTGGCGCAATTGGAAGGTGCAAAGTACTACATCAAGTTAGACGCGAAGTATAGATTTTGCCAGATAAAGCTACCTCCAAAATTACAGCTTTTTACAACTTTTCTTACTCCGTTTGGAAGATTCTGCTTCCAAAAGCTGTCTTTTGGTGTTTGTACGGCCCCAGAGTTGTTCCAAAAACGATTGCAGTTGATTCTTGAAGGCCTTAATGGAGCCATCTGTCAAATGGATGACATATTGGTGAAAGGGAAGGACTTACAAGAGCATGATCTAAATTTGCGTGCTGTACTTAAAAAGCTAGAAGAGATTGGAGTAACCTTAAATAAATCGAAGTGTCAGATAGGTATCAAGTCCATTACATTTTTGGGACACAAAATTGACGAGGAGGGCATACACCCTTGCCCATCAAAAATCAAGGTAAAATGTAAGGGAACTGCGCCAGTTTCTGGGATTTGTAAATTACCTGGGTAAGTTCGTACCATATCCCCTTAATGAGCTTTTAAAATCCCAGGCTGATTTTCTATGGACGCCAGTTCAGGAGGAGGCTTTCTTAAAACTGAAACGAGCACTAACAACGGCTCCGGTATTGAAGACATACGATCCTACACATAGAACCCTTGTGTCGTTTGATGCATCTTCTTTCGGATTTGGAACGGTGCTCCTTCAGACAGATGTGGACGATATCCGGAAGCCCGTAGCATACGCTTCGTGAACGATGTCTGACAGCGAAAAGAAGTATGCGCAGATAGAAAAGGAAGCTTTAGGCATCAAATGGGCATGTGAAAAATTCCGGGACTACATCGTTGGCATCCATTTTACAATTGAGACGGATCACAAGCTGTTGATTCAAATTTTTACTACGAAAAACCTCGATGACTTGACGTTAAGGATCCAAAGATTCCGTATGAAAATGATGGGTCTTACTTTTAGCATAATCTATACTCCTGGGAAAGATCTTATAGCAGCTGATACGCTATCTCGCCATCCTATCCAAGGAACAGGACCGGACGATTACGATGAAATCGAAACATTCATCAACAGCATTATCGAAGATCTACCAGCATCAACCGACAAACTAAACATTATTTGGAAAGCCCAGCAAGATAATCCCATCATCAGAGAAGTAAAGGAGTATTGCCAAGACGGATGGCCACATCGTTCAAAACTATCACTATCGTTATTCTATAACGATGGCCAATATCTTTCAATTAATCGCCAATTTTTGATGCACGGTAAGACACTTGTCTTCCCAATGGCCTTACAACACGGGATGTTAGAAACGATGCATACCGGGCATTTGGGAATTGTAAAGTGCAAAAGCAGGATGCGCCAGTCTGTCTGGTGGCCTTGCTCGTCAAAACAGATGGAAGAATATATTCGGCAGTGTACCACCTGTATACAGTTTTTATTTCCAAGACATGATACGCTCATCAGTTCTGAAATGCCAGAGCACCCTTGGCACACCATAGCAATGGACCTCTGCGTATGTCATGGTAACACGTTTCTTGTTATAAGTGACTACTTTTCCAGGTTCCCGGAGATAGTACATTTGGAATCACAGACTGCCAGATGCGTCATCACACACTTAAAATCGATTTTTGCGAGATTTGGTATTCCGGAAATTGTTAGAACTGATAACGGGCCCCAGTTTGCAACGGTCCACACATCAGAGTTTCGACAATTTGCACACTCCTGGGGATTTAAGCACATTACATCCAGCCCTCGTTTCCCTCAAAGCAATGGATTCATTGAGTCGGCGGTTAAAATTGTTAAAACGCTTTTAAAGAAAAATAAAGAAAATCCTGAATTAGCGCTATTGGAGTACCGAGCCACACCACTTAATAACGGTTGCAGTCCAGCAGAACTTTTAATGGGCCGGAAAATTCGATCAACCATCCCGATGAAGAGTGTACGATATGAGCCAAATTCTCTCAAAATGGACAAAATAACAATGGCTGAGGAACAACGAAGACAACAACAAACAAATAACTACGATAGACGCCATGGTGTATGCAGCGGAAGAAACTTTAAAATCGGTGACGTTGTCTGGATTAGAGACATACATCAGTGGGGTCGCATTGCAGCCAAAGCCGATGCCCCCCGTTCTTTCTATATAAAAACCAATTCTGGGGTTTACCGAAGAAATGTGTTTCATCTTAACAACGCCCACAGGAAGAATGTGCCATATATTCCCGAAGAAGTAACTGAAGGAGAGCTCGGAGCTTCAAGTTCAAAACCTTCGAAGGGGGAGATGAAGGTGAATATTCGAAGTGAATCAAAAATGATTCCAACAACATGTCAACCTACAACATCTACAGGCCACTACACAACAAGGTCAGGAAGAATATCAAGACAACCCGACCGTTTGACTTACTAATCAAAAATTACTTATGAATTAAAATGTAGCTATGTAATTGTTTCAAACCAAAATATAATATTATTTTCATCTTTTTATATACATGCCATGAATACATTATAACTCTATATTGATCTTTATATTATGAATTAAAGTTATGTTACCATTAATAATTTACGGGGAAGATGTGGAGCATCGTTCTGTCCCGCTCTATCCCGTAGTATATACATACAAGTCAGTCAATAAACTGAACTCATTAAGATCGGTCGTCTTTTAATTAACGTGCGAACACTACAATTTCATAGCGCGAACAGAAAATATCCCTGAAAGAAAGATAACAAAACTGAACGTTTTTTAGTATCCGAATCGGGTTTTTTTCTGACTACGTTTGATGCCGCGGTATAGCAGACCACAATTGAGTTTGAGCTTCTGACGACTTTTCTAAATGTGGTCTATTTTACCTTCTCGCTTCTGCAGCTTCTTAATATTTTTTTACTTCTTTTTTCTTTTGGGTTTTTTTTTTTTGTCAAATATATACCCGTAAATCTTTAAAAAACTATTGTCATTTTGAACTTTTCAATTATTAACTGCAGTGAATTAAAAATATTGCTAGAAAAATCTAATAAATTCAAGACTGGAAAGAGCTCTGTCTATCATCTATTTACGTAAGCATAAATTAAAACATCTATAGAATAAAGTCACTTTTATCAAATATAATTTTAAGATAGATTTTAAATATTTCGGATGCATTGCCTGTATATATCTATAAATGCTCCGCCCATGATAGCTACCTTTGCGGACAGACTACATTACCGGTTTTTACAGAAGTATTTCATTTACTCAAAAAAACTCATAATACCCGTATATGTGTGTATCCACTACTCACCTAAAATCCATTCCTTATGCACATCGGCTGATATTGCACGATATTGTAAAACGAAATAAACTATCGGGCATCCATTGTCCGGCCAATTTTGCAGTCTTATGAGAACGGACGTGGAGTTGGGCGTTAGAAGGTTTGGACCGGATGGAATGCCAGGAGCTTGTCCCTGAGTTCGAACATGAAGCGTTGTACTCGGTTGTGATGTGCCAATTTTATTATGGGCTGTCAAATAAATTTGATATGTGCTTCCGCAAAGAAGTCCTTTCAACTCGTGACTCGATGAGTGTCGTGAGAGAATCATTTCCTCTAAATTTCCATGCGAGCGTTTGTAATGCAACGTATATCGTGTAATGGGAGCATTTCCGTTCGAACCTCCTTTCCAATGCATCAGGATGCTGCTCGACGTTGCGCTCGTGACATACAGAACTGGGCTATTGGGTGGAACTTGCACAATGAGCGTGTGTGTTAGCCTATCCGTCCCCACTCCATTGTCAACTTGGCAACTGTAATTTCCACTATCTATTATTTGCAGGTTGGAGATGATTAAGTCACCCGAATCCAGCAACTGGATGTTATGCGTTTCCTCAGTACGTAGCACCATGTCACCTTTGTACCACTCTCGTCTTGGCTTCCCAACGGCTGTACATGAGAGTGAAACTGTCGACGACCAAGGTCTGACAACGGGCCCCCCGAAGGATACAATACGAGCGGGGACTCTATTTGTCGTTATTTGCGAAGCGATACGAGAGCTTTTCCCTTCTCCCACACGCGTGGATGCTGATACCCAAAATTGATACTCTATATGAGCTTGAAGATTTTTCGTTTCAAAATACAATTGCTGAGATGGTAAGTTCCTCTTCTCTTGGTTCAGTTCTTCCCGACCATTCACAACCCGAGTGTAAAGATTGTACTTTGTTATCACGCCGTTAGGCTCAGTCGGAGGCAGCCATGATACGTACAAGGATTGCGGTGAACTTACAACTACTTTAATATCGGATGGCGCTTCAGGTGTGTCTTCGTCAGTATGACAATAAACAGGATTCGAAATAACGCCGTCACCCATCCGAGTGTGAGCGAGGACTTGAACACTATAGTTAGTAAACTTTGATAGGCCAGTAAGAACTGTTGTTAGGGCTGTTGTTTCTCTATGCTCTACATCATCGTTGCCAATTAGAAAATCTTCTAAAATAGGTTCGTAAGTTAGTTTATAGCCCAATAGGAGGCCGTTGGTATGATATTCAGGCGGTGGTTGCCAGGATACTTGCAGTGATTCGGAAGTGAGCGCTGCACATCGAATATCATCCGGTGGTTTACTAGGAACTATTGTAAGGGAAATTTATTTGAATGAGAAGTCCTTGGAACTATTGAAAAATTTCAATGCAATGCCAACTCACCATCTTCCATTGTTTGTGCTGACACGGGGTCAGACAGCGGTCCTGGACCGACTTCATTGAAAGCCTGTGCGACCACTGTATATCTGGCGTACTTTTGAAGCCCACTTAATACCAATTCTGCTATGCCATCATCACCATCCCCAGACACCGATGTGAAATTGTAAGCAGAATTCGTTGTAACTGAAAGCTTGTATCCGATATTGTACCGTTGAATGTCGCCGTGCCTGAGCTCGGCTAACGGAGGCATCCACGTGACTAATAGTTCCGTTGATGATAATGGTCTTACTGCTAAATTCAACGGGGGTCCGGCTGGTCGTTGTGATTCGGTTCTAGCTAAAATTTCTTGACTAGGAGCACTTCTTCCTGCTGTACCTTCAGCAATGACCCGCATTGCATATTTAGTTGCTGGCTTTAAATTTTCCAATATTGCCGAATAGCCTGGCGGATTTGTGATTTCCATTTGAATCCATGGACTCAGCATCAAAGCTATGAAATAATTATTCATTCGAGGCATATTAAAAGCATAGTTTCGAATAAGCAAAATAATTATGCAAGCAATAAAGTTAAGTACAAGACAAATTATTTTCCACAAACCAGTCCTTGTTTTATAGTTATTAAAATAATTTTGAGGCAAAAAGAGGGAAAGTGTAGGTTCAAAAAAATAAAATTTCTTAACAAGTGACGTTAATAAGTCGTGGTCAAAAGATCTCGTTCAAAAGAGTTTGTCAATGCCTATCAGATACTTCTAATGAAGTAAAACAAGCCGCGTCAGTACTTACCATCCAGCTCTTTGAACTCTACAATGTATTTAGTAACTTCCGCCAGATCATTGTTCTTCGGTTGCCATTTTAAATTTATTGATCGACTTGATAAAACTTTGGCTTCGAGTGCCGAAGGTGCTTGCGGTGGTTCTTGTACTTGTAACTGAACAAGTTGTTGATCACGTCCGTATAAATTGCTTGCTTGGCAAAAATATGGTCCACTATCACTACTATCGACATTGCTTATTTGTACTTCGGCAGATACTCCATCCGGAGTGGCATCTTGTTTAACTTGTATCCTGGAAAATTATTTACACATTTGCAAGTACGTGTAAGCTTAAAATTAAATGATTTTACCTGTAATTTCGTGAGGGGTTGAGCAAGTGCTTTCCATTTTTGAGCCATTCGACATTGATAGGCTTATCGCCATTGACTTCACACTGAAGGATTGCAGTATCTCCTTTCTTCACCGTAACAGCTCTCGAGGGCACCGAAAAATATGGCGAGGCTAAAGATTTTCAAATAGAGTTTAATGAAACAGGACTTAATGTTCTCATTATGGGTCAATCCCTTTCACTTACAATTAACTTTGAGCTGAATAACTTTCCCAATTCCTGTTCCAATTCCATTGTGCGCTTGACAAAGATAGAAACCCTCTCGATCTTCCTTGACATGCTGAAGAAATAACGAACCGTTCGATAAAAGTTTCGTATAAGGCCGTTCTCGCACATCTTCGTAGTCGCCCGACTTACTTCCTAGAAGGAAAACGCAAAAACCAAATAGCACCTAAAACTTTGTTGTGAGCAATAAAAAGAGGAACCTGCGGCCTTTTTCCATTGAATTGTAGGAGTGGGTACACCTTGAGCTTGGCAGTGAAGAGTTATGTGGCGGTTTCGTTCAACACTAACATCTGTAGGCTCGACAACCCATCGCGGTGGTACTATTAGTGTTAGGAGGTGGTTCAAAAAAGTGTGAGTTAGACATTATGTATTTTTTCAATTTCAAACATAAAGAAAAACTTTTTTCCGATTTCATATGATAATAAAAACAAAACATAATATGCATTTGGCCAAGCATAGTCTTTTATTCAGTAGTGTGCAAAAAGCTTCTCATAATTCATATTGATAGATCGATTCGCGCTTTGAAATTAAGAACGTCTATAGAAATTGACTTTTTAATTTAAAATTTGTTAACAGTGGTGTCAATCATGTACGCAACTTGAAAGGAGAAAATATTTAGATTATATTTTAAATGTTTCAGAAATAAATACATATATTTTCAGTTGCCTTCCAGCTTAATAAATTTCTACCTTCGAGGATAGATAGCATTTATATTTTTCTTTTCGATTTATTGGTTTCAATTTTAGTTGGGAAAAAATAGAATGAAATAATTTTTATGAGAATTTTCTTTCTATATTACACTGTCTTTTCTTTGATCTACAATTCTAATGGGCTAAATGTCCGGTTCCTGCATGAAAAATAAAGAATTAGGAAAATTAATTAAGATTAGGTAAAAAACAACAATCTTGGTTTCATCAGCAATTATGTTGCCGCTGTCATCACGACAGAGCGTGGCTTTGGGCTGGTAACCAGCCTAAAGATGTCTGCGGAGAGCTTCCATTGGCCCGACCAACTCGGGAGGAAGATTGTTCCATCATCAAAGCCCAAAGGAATAATAAAGCGCCGGGCATTGATGAGATTCCAGTGGAGCTCATCAAATATGGTGGCAGCAGTGTTCACCAAGCTATTCACAAAGTCATCCAGTACATTTGGCAACAAGAACATATGCCGAAAGAGTGGAGCCAATCAATTATATTCCCTATTCACAAAAAAGGTGTCAAGCTTCATTGCGAAAATTATAGAGGCATATCCCTACTTTGTACCGCGTACAAAATATTTTCTAAAATCTTAGAAAATAAAATCGGATCATACGCCAACAATATTATTGGGGAGTATCAAGGTGGTTTTAGGGCAGGTAGATCTACAGCAGACCAACTGTTCGCAGTCAAGCAGGTACTTGAAAAATGCTGGGAGTTCAACATAGACGTACACCAAATTTTCGTTGACTTCAAGCAAGCATACGACAGTATTGATCGTAACATACTGTACCAAATAATGCTTGGTTTTGGCATCCCAGCCAAATGAGTTCATCTTACCAAAATGACAATGATGTCGACAACCTCCCAAGTCCGCATCAATAACTCATCGATGCCTTTGACACAAATACCGAACTAAAGCAAGACGACGGGCTGGTCCCATTGCTATTCAATTTGGCTCTGGAGTACGTCATACGAAAGCTACCTGTTGATATCTGAGGTACATTACTATTCAAGTCGAGCCAAGTTGTGGCTTATGCGGACGACATCAACATTCTGTCACGGTCACTAACAACTGCCAAAGAACTCTTCGTGAAAGTCGACAGTGAAGCAAAACTAGTAGGGCTACAAATCAACAAAAATGAAACAAAGTTCATGACGCAGTCGAGGAAAAATACCTCAAATACACAAAATATCACACTTGGCAAATACAGTATCGAGAATGTAAGCGAATTTGTGTATTTAGGCGCCAAAATAACGAAAACGGGCTATGAAAGAGACGAGATACGCCGAAGAATACAGCTCGCAAATAAAATATTCTATTGAGTACCGACGATCTTGAAGATGCATACACAGGAAAACTAAGCTCCAAGTTTACAAATCTGTGACAAGACCTGTGTTATGCTGTGAGTGCGAAGCATGGACCCTAACACAAGCAAACGCAAATATATTGAACGCTTTTGAGTGACGGGTCCTGTGGCGAATAATCGGAGCGAAGCTAGACGGGGTATGAAATTTTTGACGAACCAGAGGCTGGAAACATGAATCGTATGGACGAACAACGGAGGTATTCGTTGGGAGAACAGAAGGCCGGCGACCAGTGGGGAAACCGAGGAAATGCTGGTCTAACCCCGTCGACGAAGACAGTTCATCGCTGCTCGGATCTTGGAATTGGAAGACGCGGTCAACGGTCCAGGATAGTTGGAGGCGCTGTTTGCAGGAAGCAAAGGCCCGAGAGGGGCTGTAGTACCAAGAAGAAGAAGAAGAAAAAACAACAAAGAAGCAAGGAAAACGGCTCGTAATACCCTTAAATGGATGCGTAATATTGTTGGTAGTCCAGCTTTAATCTTTCTTCCTCATAATCGAATTGAATATTTTTCCCTTTTAATCAAATTGAATCTTTCTTTCTTACAACCAAATTGAATCTTACTTTATTTTAACTGGATTGCTATTTTTCTACACTAATTAAACTTCTACTACTTTAATAGTAGTCCGTGCTAAACTTTGGTAGAACTAGGGTAGAACATACTCGTATACTGTATTATGGGTGGAGTATAGAGGCATCAACACTAGCTAACCCCGAACACTACCATATCAGTCACGTTATTTGTTAAACAAGACAATACTAAGCCGCGCTCGATTAGGGGTTTGTTCAATAATTTTTAAATGTGCTTGTAGCAACATTATTTGGTAGAGATGTCTTGAGCCACTGGCCACCAACACTGATATCCTGAACAATGAGTATATCGCCACATATCCAAATGCTACCGAGACAACATCCGAAGATTACAGAAATTTTGGGAGTGATATCGACAACGGCGAAAATAACGAAGGTGAAAAGAATGAGAAAGCAATAGATGAACCCAATGTCGATCGCAAATTAAGCCAACAAGTCCGTCAAAGAAAACGCGAAAAGCGGATTAAAATACACCAAAATCACACCATCATTGTCGTCATGACCATAAGCAGCGTACCAAGTTTCTGCGTGGAAGTTGAGTTTAGTGCAATGAGTTGCACAATATTTAACAACTCCGTTAAAGGAAAACGCGAAAAGCAATGTTTCTTATATCACTAGTTAACTAGTTAGAGAAAATATTACCAAACACACTGAAATAAGTTTGCAAAATTTTAACGTTTACCAGATATTTGCCTCCAAGCGTACTTGACGTGTTATCGTATTTCTGATAGCGCTAGCGAAATCACTAAAAAAACCGGAAAATTACTACTAAACTTCACTTAGTTTTAAATCGAGACATTACTATTTGCTAGTAAACTGTTTTATCTGACATTCTAAACTGGCAGAAAATACATTCAGCCGTGATTGGGGTGATCGCCACCAGACTGGTTGAAGGTGGAGTGGAAATCCCGCCGAGTTTGAGTGGAACCACTCCGCTGGAATGGGAAGAACCACTCTGAAGAGGTGGCTGAACTTGAGACAAAGAACTCGATTGGAGAGCGGTAACGTGGCCGTTAGAGGCGAAATCATTAAAGAGCGTGATGAATAACGCACCTCCTCTTTTTAGATTTTTGACTTGAACGGAAAGGATGTAGCGATTGCGGATCAAACGGATATTGAGCTCTGTTTGGATTATTTAGACTTATTTAAATAAGGTGTGGCAAGTGCCAATTAGACGAAAGGCGGTTGTCGAAATAGTGGCGGAGGAATAGGAAAAAAGACGAAATTCAGAAGCATAAGCACTTATGAAGGAATTGAGGAAGAAGTCGTAGAACAAGTGGCAAATCAGTATCAGAGTTGTCGACAGAAGCAGCGAAGAAGGGGCCCCTTTCTTCTTCGTAGAGCAGTAAATTTTTCAAAAAATTACTACCTTTTTTTGCTCAATTGCAATCGTTTAGTTTAGTTTGTTACTTTCGTGAAGGAATTTGAGGAGGAAAACATAAATTATAATATTAAAGTTTCTAAAAAGTGTGAATTTAATTGGAGTGTTAGTGTTCGGCGGAGGTGTGCGAAAGGGCATCCGTAGAGTATGACAAATACTCGTGGTCTTAATTTTTCTTGATAGAGTTAAAGAAGGTCGTATAAATTTCATGTTATAGATAGAATCTGTTGTTTCGCATCGTGGAAAGTGATTTAAGTGTCAAGTGTCAGAAAGTGAAATAGGCAAGCTGTATTCTTGCTTGGTGGCTTATGTGGGACTTCCCGGATAAGCAAGTGATGCCCCAAGCTCGTCTTCCAACGAGCTTAGCTGGGTTCGTAGGCTCCGCCGGAGCACCCTATTTCTTTTGAGTGCTACAACTGCCATAGAAATTACCTTGATAGGTACACAATACTATTCTACGAATGAATGAAAGTTCACCTTCTTGTACCTCTCTTTTGTATTTTAAGATAAATTTTTTTATACGATTTAAATACACTTTATTATTTATAATAATTTTATGAAGTATAGAGCAAAGACGTTTTCTATCTTGCGAAAGCCGTCGGGCCTTTCTTGTTTGAGTGAATCATCTTCAGTGTTTGACTCGACTCGACTCCAACATTGAAGATGATTCAAAGCAAGGCTCGAAGGCTTTTCAACAAAAAAGAGGGTTGGCCTGCGGATATCAAATAAGCAAAATAATCGACACAAAAATATTTCTATTTTTTCTCTCAAATATTTTTTCGGCATGTCTATCACTCTTGCTTCTTCCTCCAACTGACATTTCCTGTAATCCACAAAGCGATACATTGCAACGTGGAAAATGAATTATTCAGGAGTAAATCTCTTGAATCTTTTACAACAGGTCAGTCAATATAAATTACAAATACTGGCAATCTAGGAAACGAATTGGACTGGAAACGACACTCAAAACATGAGATGACACACAATATTCAAAAGTGGGAAGCCTACTGGAAAACGAGAATTCGGAGTAGCCTTCATTGTGGATAAGGAGTTCAAATTTCATGTTATTGACTTTAAGGAAGTCAATGAACGGTTGTGTGCGATCCGTATAAAAGCGAAATTCTTCAAAATCTGGCTGATTAATGTTCACGCCTCGACCGAAGAAAAAGACAAAGAGACGAAGGAAACGTTCTACAATCACCTGGATAGACTTGTCGACCCATTGCCTACAAACGACACAAAACTAGTTCTGGGTGATTCCAACGCTAAGGCTGACAATGAGCTATCTCATCGGGGAAAGACTGGAAGATATAGCCTCCACGATAAAACAAATGGCAAGGGCCCGCGCCTGATTGACTTTGCATGTAGCAGAAATCTAGTCATACGTTCGACTTGCTTCCCACATCGACGCATTCACAAAATGACCTGGGTATCACCGGATGGCCACACATAAAACCAGATCGATCATGTTTTGATCCAACAACGATGGGGCTCGAGCATACTTGACGTCCGTACACACCGAGGAGCCAATTGTAACTCAGATCAGTGCTTGGTCAAATTAACTTATCGATGTCATATGTCAAAGGGATATTCACCAAAGACCAGCGCTCTACAAAAATTTGACATGGAACGGCTCCAAACGGCGTCTGTGGCCGAAAATTTTAGGGAGACCTCGACAACCAGCTGGACACATCGCTAAAGACAAGCAACGAGCTCTGGATGGAAGAAAACTGTGGCAAAACAGACGATTGGACATCAAGCCCGGCGAAAGAGAAATGATTGACTCGATGATGGGTGCCATTATGCGTTAGATAAAAAAGTATCAGGCATGCAAAGAATACGTAGGTAGGAAAACCAGAACGAAGAGAGAACACTATGAAAATCTGAGAAGAGCAACGAATAAAATAATTAGGATTAAGGAAAGAAAATGCTATTACGACCAGTTGAGAAGCAGAGATGTAAGTTTAGTGAGCAACAACACAAGACAAGCATACAAAATAGTGAAAAGCCTGAAACGTGGTTATCAGCCCAGCTCTGTCGTGATAACTTCGGCAATATCATCGCTGATGAAACCAAGATTAAGGCAAGATGGGCAGCATATTTTAAGAAGCTTCTTCATCCTCCGCCCAGTTCCAGAACATCGGAGCCTATGGATGTCTGCGGAGAGCTACCATTGGCCCCACCAACTCTGTATGAATTGTGTTCCATCATTAAAGCCCAAAAGAATAATAAAGCACCGGGCATCGGTAAGATTCCTGTGGAGCTCATCAAATATGGTGGCAGTAGTGTTCATATGCCGAACGAGGGGAGCCAATCAATGATATTCCCTATCCATAAAAGAGGTGACAAGCAGCAGTGTAAAGATTATAGAGGCATATCACTACTTTGTATAAAATTGGGTCACACGCCAACAGTATCACTGGGGAGTACAAAGGTGGTTTTCGAGTAGGTAGATCGACAAAAAACCAATTGTTCACAGTCAAGCACAAAAAACTAAAAGATTGCATAGAACGAATTTTTTTTCTGCAAAGTTATTAATTTTTTGAGAACTGGTAGTCCTGAGATCTCTCATCAAGCACATGTTTACATTCGCGCCAATCCTCGCGTCAGCATTTACATACCTACCTGCTGCCGAACATTTATGGTTCGCCCTTCGGCTTGTGTTTGGTTTTTTCCGAAGTCTAGATTGACTGTGGATACTATGTGAGTATACTATGTTGTGGATTATTCATTTGTGTTCTTGCTTTGACTTACATAGCGTACCTACATCTATGTCAGGGTAAGATAGCCTTCATTTGTCCCAATTCCATCTCCAAAATCGTGCCGACCGAAACATTCAGTTTGCAGCTAACAGGGTAAACTACCATTCAACGCCGGGACTGCGTTAAAAAAAGTTGGGTCGACAGAACTAGCTCATGTCAGAAGGGTTTTGTACTTAGTATACAATATGCAGAATAATTTAATTCAAGAAAAACTTTCATGATCTACACAACAAATATATTCGTGCTTTAAAAAGCAGAATTTTAAATGTACTGTCACGGACAAATTCCTACCACGGAAAAATATGATAAAATTACCCGATCCAAGTACATATGGGAAACTTTGTAAATGGAGATATGTTGCAATCATTATTAATACAAGAGTAAACATAATAGGGGTACCGGTTAATTCGTGCGTTTTTTTTTTTTTGAAAATTGAAGCTTTATTGTGAAAAAATTGTTACAAGTTTAATATTCAAAGTATTGTCCATTGCTAGTTATAACTTTTTCCCATTTTTCTGGCAATTCATGAATCCCCTCTCTGAAAAATTCGGCCGGCTTCTCCGCTATCCATGAATCGATCCAATTTTTGACTTCTTCATAATCGAACAAGTGCTGGTCAGCCAGGCCATGTTGCATTGATCGGAAGAGATAGTAATCGGATGGCACATGGTCTGGACTATACGGTGGGTGGGTAGTACATCCCATGTGAGCGTTTCAAGGTAGGTTTTGACGACCTGTGCAACATGTGGCCGAGCATTGTCATGTTTCAAAATTACCTTGCCGTGCCATTGTTCATATTCTGGCGGTTTTTCGCGCAGTGCTCGGCTCAAACGTATGAATTGGCATCAATAGACTTCCTTTGTGATTGTTTCATTCGGTTGCAACAGCTCATAATAGATCACACCCAGCTGTTCCCACCAAATACACAGCATAACCTTCAGGCCATTCATATTCTGAATGGCCGTCGATGATGATGCAGGGCCAGGGTATCCGTACGTTGCCCGACGTTTTGGATTATCGTAATGGAGTCAATTTTTATCGCTAGTGACAATTCGATGCAAAAAACTTTTTCTTTTGTGCCGTTAAAGCAATTGTTCACACGTGAAAAATCGGCGCTCGACGTTTCATGGCTTCAATTCATACAACACCCAATGGCCTACCTTCCGGATCATTCCAATTGCTTTTAGACAATCGAAAATGATTTCTTGAGCGAGGCCAAGTGATTTTGACGTTTGGGATGGATTTTGGTCGAGTAATGTCTCCATTTCGTGATATTCAAACTTTTTTAGCTGTCCGGGCCGTTCATCGTCCTCCAAGTCAAAACTCTCACTTTTACACCGTGCAAACCACTTCTGGCACGTACGCTCAGCTGGAGTATGCACACCACACACCAACCAAAAAACGATGACTTACGGCAGCTTTTTTTCATATTGAAGTAATGAAGAAGTACTCCCCGCAAAAACACTTTATTCGGCAAAAAATTCGACACTTTCAGAGTAAAAAAAGTATAGTTGTTTACGCTTCAGCTAAATGACACATACTAATTCTAAAACTATATGATAGAAGCTTTCCAACACATATTTGGAAAGGTAAATCACTGGAATAAAAATCAAGTTACGCCATCTGTTAGAAAACCGGTACTACTATTAGTATGTAGGTTACTACTATTAGTATGTAAGTTAGGACGACAGCTGAACAAGAAAAGCCCAGAATAATGGCTCCACAAAAGTTTGCCTCCGAAGACAAACCGTTGAAAAATGCACCGAATCGTTGGCGGTACACATATCAATGCACATAAGGCAGTTTTAATCGAGACCTTGGTTGAATTAGGTGCAATAATTCGATTGGCGGCGTGTAATTTATACTCGACACAGAATGAAGTTGCTGCGGCATTGGCTGAAGCAGATTATCCGATATTCGCATGGCGTGGTGAGACCGAAGAAGATTTTTTGGTGGTCCAACGATAAATGTGTAAATGCTGAAAATTGGCTAGCAAATATGATTTTGGATGATGAACGCAATGCAACACAGTTAATGTTGAAAAAATATCCAGCCATGTTTAAAATGGTTAAGGACATAGACTGTATCAGCTATCGGAATCTGAGAAGTTAGCAGTCCCAGTAATGAATGTATTGGGTTCCGTCACTAAAACAAAATTTGATAGTTTGTATAGCTGCAAACAGTTTATTATTGATAGGGGAAAGCGTTCAACAGACGTTATGTTTGGCGGAAAGCAAGTAATCATTTGCAGATATGATGAAGTTGGAAAAGGATGTGCACAAGTATTGAAAAGATTGGAATGCACCGTGTTATTTCTGAAATTAACCCTACCTGCGCTGTTCAGGCCAGCATGGACGGTTTTCGTGCGGTGAAACTTAATGGCGTTACTCGAAATGTAGACATTATTGTGACCGCCATCGGTAATAAAATTGTTGTAATTCGTGATCATATGGATAAATTAAGAATGGGTGTATAGTCGACAACATGGGGCACTCGAATTTCGAAATCGAATGAGAATAGTTTACGGACTCCAGTTCGATCGCAAGCAGACCAAATTGGTTGGCCAGAGGGTAAAGGAATCATCTTGTTGACTGAACGACGATTGGTGAATTTATCGTGCTCAAGTATCCCATCGTTTGTTGTTTCGGGAACATCTACTACACAGGCTCTGGCATTGATAGAATCATTCAATGGATAGAATTATTCAATGGATGGACGATTACGTAGCAAGCTTACATCTTCCCACATTCGATATCATCAACTGCTGGAGAAAATAAACATAAAAAAATGGAAGACACTTGACGTCTCAATCAGGCACGGCCACCAACATCGAAAATAAGAATAACTAAATAAAAAAACATAGGGGAAAAAGCTTGCAGCAAAGAAGGTTGGAGGCACAGATATCTGGAGATCCAAAGGGTCAATGATGGTACTAGAATCCACGAGTTCAAGAAGCTGTGGTCAACTTCACCGTAGGGTATTTCAAATCCTATCCAAGGCGAGGATGGACCGAATCTTGAGCGAGAAGCCCTCTTTCTTGTTATGGAATCCATGTGGGAAGGTCACACCATCGATCGAAGGGGGTAATCACCGATAGCAATTCTCGAGTTGGTGGCTGCATTATTCTTTTGGAACCCGAGTGCAAGACAAAAACCTGGCGGTCACCAAAACGATAACTTCAGGAATTCTTCCACGAAGGAAACGACAAAAAAAACATCGGGCCGCCAAGGGCACGCCTCGAGGAATCAGTGTTGAATTTCTTCAGAATACACGCGGCTAGTGGGAGTCGTGCAACGGGACACAAGCGAAGCGGGAAATTTACCGGGGGCCTCCGTTGTCGAATTGATTGTGTTAGGGTAAATATAGTTTTAGAGATAAGGAAAAATTGCACTGAGTTTAAATGATTGAGTTACAGAAAAATACTCTTTGAGATTGTTTGAAATGAGTAGCAAAACCTGTAAAAAATAATTATTATTGAACTTTCAATGAATTGGATGTACTTTTATTTCTTTTTTTCCAAAAAAAAGATACAATCCGCTAAAAGTGAAGTGTAATACTTGGTTCAGGAGTGAATATGAAAATTTCAAAGTGCTGGGGTATATTTTGTCTTTGTTTGGTTTGGAATCCCAATTGAACTAGGATTTAGGGTAGTTAGGTTGCGGGATTGGCGCGGGAGTTAGTTGGGTGGGTAGTCCTCTCTTCTAGGCCGGTGCACAGAGATAAGCAGTGATCCTTCCCCCTAAAAGTGAAGAGGGACCAATTTGCGGGCAGACGAGTGGCGCCCACGCCCGTCTCCGACAGAGTGACCCGGGACCCAAAACGCCCCCGGCCGGAGTCAGAAGGTATGGTTGGATCATCTTCTCGAGATAGTTTTATCGTGTAACAGTACTTTTATTATTCGTCTCATATGAAAATTTGGAGAAGATTCAGCCAAAAATGTAGTGCCTGGTTTGATGGACCATGTAGTAGAAAAACTAAATATGTATACATGTAGTAGAAAAACTACATATAACTTTGCAAATTTTATTGAAATATAGAATGTAAGAAAATTTAAAGAACTACTCGTATGTCTAATTTCATCAACTTCAATGATACTAATAAAGTTTCACTGAAGAAATTGTTGAATTTTCAAATCGTACTCTTATCAGCGAAGCTCAACTAATTTTAGCCTCTAAGTTAATTGTTATTGGATGTATCTCAATAATTTTAAAGGACCTGCAAAAGTAATATTACAAAAACCTGTTAGTTTTGCGCCCTTTTAGTTCGTCCGTCCATCTGTCTGTCCATCTTTCCGTCTGTTTGCCAACCCTTGCATCACACAGGTTTCTTCAGAAACTACAAAGCTCAAAATTTGTGAAAAGGTCAGAAGTAGTGGCCTTTAAATAGTTTGGGTCTTATCAAACCTTTCAAAATTTTTGAGGGGGTCCCCTCCAATAAAAAGTGGCCCTTTAACAGTTTTTCGTGAAATATAGTCAGGTATGGTATTAAATGAAAGACATTGATTAACACTTTCAGAATTCGCAACGCCAAGGGGTTCAGGAAGAGGCAAAAATGTACGAAAAATATGTGTCCCTGCCTCGCGATTGGACTCATTTGAGCCGAAAATTCTGAAAAAGTTACGCAGTTAGGTTTCTGTGAGTACAAAGACAACAAATACCTTAGAAATCAAAATTCACTCAACTTTGTTAATAATAGTATGATTTGTAAATTTTACATTTTTCCAAAAACCAAAACGATGCCCTTAAATTTCTTAAAATTTTATAGTTATGTATGTAGACATATAAGAGCCTGATGCCTACAAAATGTACGAAATCATATCATTATCAAGGGAAATACTATTACAACTAATTGAAAAGCATCGATTTAAGTGTAGTGACCTACAACATAAGACAAGCATAAAAAGTAGTGAAAAGTCTGAAACGATGTTATCAACCCAAGACTAAGCCCTGCCTTAATGGTATCGGCAACATAATTGCTGATGAAAACAGGATTAAGGAAAGACGGATATCATATTCCAAGAGTCTCCTAAATGCTCCGCATGGTTCCGGAGCATTGGAGCCCATATATTCTATTTGAATATTTAGGCGAGAGACGAGATATGCAGAAAAACACAGTTCACAAATGAAATACTCGTATTTTATTTAGTTTTGACAGCTTTGAAGACCAGCTGCATGCATCGGAAAACAAAGCTCAGAGTTTACAAATCTGAAAAAAGACCTGTGCTATGCTATGGGTGTGAAACACGAGCCCTAACCTAAGCATTCGCAAACATTTTGAGCGCCTTCAAAAGACGATTCCTGAGGCGAATAATCGGAGTGAAATAAGACGGAGACCAATGGTGAATTCGATACAACCATGAGCTGTTTGAAATTTTTGACTAGCTGAAGGTCTCAACGATTGTAAGACTGCAGAAGCTGCAATGGGCTGGCCCCGTGAATTGTATGCATGAAAAACTGATACCCAAGAAGGTATTCGTTGGAAGATCTGAAGGCCGAAGACTTGTGGGGAAATGACTCAGCTGACGAAGGCAGTTCATCGCTACTCGGATTTCAAAATGTAATGACGCAGTTTTATTAATCGGGCAGTAACACAAAAATCTGCTCGAAAACCTATCTCCTACTCGGGATTTCGTCGCAGATTTGAAAAAATATGTAATTGATTTCATTTGCAAACATATTTTTGTAGAATACTTTTTCGTTTTATTAACCTTATCAAATGTTATTTTATATCAATTTTCCTTTATATTAAAATTTAAATGTCTCCCTTTAGTTTTATTCGTAATGAGATCTAACTCTTATAGCTATTTAAAATTTTCATTACTTTGCTCTAGTTAAAGTTTCCTCACCTCATTTAAATTTCTTTCCTACATTGCAAATTTCCTTACTTCCTTTTAATTGTCTCTACTTTAATTAAATTTTGTTTTAAAAAATTTCATATCTGCATGCAGAATTCCGGTTTGAGGAACGCCGATGCAATACTCCGCAACGGTGTATTACATCACGGAAGAGAAGGGAACAGGGCATGGAATCAGCTGAGGTGATTCACCGTATGCACGGGATGGAAGAAAAGAAGAAAGACAAGTTTGTGGAAAAGCTCGGCAGTTCAGGTTGACCTACGAGACGGGTAAGAAGGTGAAAAATGCTAACGATACCCGGGAACTTTTGCGGATTAATTAGGAATATTTTACGGTGCGACATAGCGGCAAGTTGGTATTTTCATTGTTCGCGAAAATGTATTGATAGGAACTGCTGCCGCCGTTCATCAACTAAAAACTCGAGAAGATCGGGAGAAGTCAATCGAGGAGTTGAATTGCTACCTTGAGAAGTGAGTGAGGAAAAATCGTTTCACGCGTTGCAAAAATCCACCTGACGGGAATCATGCACTATTGAAGTGTGAGAGCTGAACCAGAACCGCTCGTTTGCAGAGATCGTATTGTGCGTTTAAGAAAAATTCGCAAATCAATTGAAAAGTTGATAAATTCTCCGAATAGTATCGTTCTAATGAAATATTTACATCTTGAAATTGTTTCGTGGCAAGTCGCCGTTTGTGCTGAGCCCGTGCAAATTGTTGCATTCAGAGAGGAATTCGCGGTGGTGTCAAAAGTTGATATAGTCGCAGTTGAACACCCACTCGAACTTAATTGCCTATATTGTGTGGACAGGATACGAAAAATTGTTGAGTGTCGAGGCCGATGAAAACTAGAGTGACTAGGAATTGTCTAGTTTGTGAAAAAACGCACGAAAATTGCCGAAATTTCATTGCAAACACTTGGAAAACTTTTCGACAAAATGACCAGCATGTGTTCTTGGTGACAAAATCCTTTCACGACTATTGCACAAAGTTGGACGATTTTCGGTTTATTTGTTCGATATTTTCAGTTTGGAGTTTTGCATTTCGGTGAAGTTTTAGTTTTCCAGCAATTTTTGTTGAAAGGGTAAATTTTTCAACGCCTACCGAGAGCAGTCAAGCCAAAAATTTTCAATCAGGAGTAGAAACTGCAACGACGTGACTTGGCTACTACCCACAAAGTCAACACCGATTCAATATCGCAAGGTAACGATTGCATTGTGTAAAAATTTTTCAGCACGAACGAATTACATTCTCGTTCGGGGTGTAAGTTGATACGCTACTACGGTCAAGATCATCAGTGTTTGTATGTCCACTTGCCCGAGTGATGTGCCCTATGAACGTAGAAGACGTATTGATAATGGATCTATGCTACCGGTAGGCGATAACCCGTCTGGTTACTTGCCGGGAAAAATTTATAAACGCAAGTAGATTACCTGAAAGTAGAGTATTAATCTCGAGAACTGGAGAGAATTTAAATAGCAAAATTGATAAATACCGCAAAGAAAAAGAAAGAGAAATTTGATTTTTTTTGTTCAAAGGTTTCTTTTAATACTGTGTGGTTATAAGATTGTCTTTTTTTTTTAAATTTTTAAAATACCAAAAGACGCTAAATTTCTAAAAGTCATTAAATATTGGAATAAATTCTTTTGATGTACAGATCCTTAAAAAAAAAGTCGACTAAATGTCTTTCCTAATTTGACTTGTGCTTTGCCTGAAAGACTACTTTTCAATATGATTCGACCAGTTCTGTTATAGAGATATTTATTTTTTTTTGTTTAGATATAATCCTATTGATTAGCAAATAAAAGCTTCGAAGCGATTGTTTTCAAGAAAAAATTAGGGAATATTTGTTTTTGTTACAATTAATTATTGAGAATAAAGCTTGCATCACGTTAGTTTGCTATGCATATAGCTTTTTTTCAAACTGAATCAGAGACAAGAAAAACAATGTGGACGGATGGAATCATTAATATGAGAGGGCATTTGTTTTAAATTACAATCGAAATATGTTATAATGGAACGTCAACATCGTCCATCATAGTTTCACTCTAATTTGTCGAACCCTATGAAACTTTATAATTTGTATTAATTGTCATTGATCGCGTAAAAAAATAGAATAAAAATGGATTACTAAACGACACCCTCGGTCTTTCCATTTTATTCAATCTGACCGGATATAGGACCCGTAACGATGGGAGGCTTTTCGGATTAAATGGGCTAGCCATCGGGCACGCTCCACCATTTTATTGTGTCCAGGGGCTCTTGCCGGGTAGAGTGGCTTTCCGCTCGCGTGCCCTTTTATGGTGTAGGGCTATGTGATTCGATCACATAATTCTATAGCATAAATCGGTCACTTTTATATTTCTGTTTTGATGGGAAAGTTCATGCAAATTATGTTTGTATGAGTTTTCAACTCAAAAGTGAAATATATGGCCACGTCTACGTTTGGATCTTGATTCGGTTAGGAGGGCGCGAAGGGGCTCCACATCTATTCGGATGCCCCACTCTTATTTGTAGGCCATAACGATCGTCGTAATGATGAGGTCTCCACCAGTCCGTCCGTTTTTGCTCGTTTCCACTTGTTCTCGGAACAAGCAATTCCAACCCTTAGCTAGTTACCTCCATTTTTCGACTTCGGTCGGCCTTTTTCTGGGACCCAAGAATTCGTGAATGCGAAATTCTTTTGTACTTGGTCCTTGTGCTGGGAGAATGAACCCGTCCCACTACACCGCAACGTAGCCTGCCAGCGCATTCACGCATCCCCAGACAAGGCCAATCTCGGCGGATATTACCATCCTCTTCCGCCGAAGCGCTTATTGCAGGAGGCGAAGTCCTAAGAGAGGCTGTAGTGCTACGAAGAAAATAAGATATTTAAACAGTCCTTTGAAAGGTATATTCTTTAAGTTTTAATAGAATGGTTAGAACTTATTGTCGTTTGAATTTTCTTTGACTACAACAATCAGTTTTTCTTCTACATGAGCTTCCTATCGAACTAGACAGTCCACTTTTGACTGTATTTTCTCCAAATAGGTGGTATAACAAAAATACATTTTCGGCGTAGTCAATGATATTAGCAATATTGCTTTAAAATGGAGTAATACTGGTGTTTTTGCATTTCATTAAGTGATTCTATATGTCTGCATATTGTAGGTTAAGTACAAAACTCTTTTGATCTGAGTGTAATTCTATCTTCTCAACTTATTTTGTAATATTTTGTTGCTTTAACGTTTGACATTTTTTTCTCAAGTTAAAATTGAAGGAATAAATATGTCCAAAAATTTAATCCGGATATGCCGGAGATCCGGATGAACGGGGCTCTACTTACTGTGGGATCGTAAGCTTCACCCAGAACAGTACGATTTGTGACGGTAGCAAACATTGAAGCTACTTGTAGATAACAGCTTCAGAACTGTAATTGTTAAGACTTTTTTATTTCTTTATATTCAAACAATAGAAGCTCTGTGTATGTTTAAAGGAAGGTTTTTCAAATTCAGTATAACATTGGTACACAATATTTAACTTACCTGTTGGCCACTAGCTCTTAATTTTTTGACAAAAATGCACTGATGACAAAAGTGCCGGTAATAGTTGGTCTATGCGAATATTATTTTCCAAAGCGAAAATGTTTTAAACATTTTTATTTTGTTTATCTTAAATTAACGACTCAATCATGGCTCGGATTTAGAAACTTTTCCTTTGATAAATTAAAAAAAAAATATTTCTTCTTTCAAGCTGGTCGGATATTCAACAAAAAATTACACCACTTTGGAGAAATTTGACAATCTTGAAATGAACAAACACTTCATCAAAATTAAAGGGAAACGCTTTTTTAATGCTTTACACGTTTAGGGGAAACGTAAATAAATATACCCAAGGTTTATTTAATAATATGAAGCAAAATTAAGAACTTTTAATTTCAAATGATAGCTTGCATATTTCCTGTTGTCTAATAGATTACCGGGAGTTAAGCGTAAAAGCAATGAAGCAGAAGCAGCACATGTTTGATCACCACTGTAAGAAATGTTCATAGCAAGTTTGCCTACTTAATCAGTTACCTTAATACAAAGCGCAAATTTAAAAGCTTTCGAACAACAATAATAAATTTCATCAATTAGGGGTTGAAGCCTTTAGCAATGGGGAGCACTAATTTTTATTATTTCTTTTATTTATTTTTAGGTTTTCATAGCTTAAAGCGGACTACAAACTGATGCAGGATTCGAAAAGCCGAAAAAGCATTTTAAGGGACCATTCCATGTTTAGTTTAAAATCGTTTTGGCATCTTAGCAGGATCACAACCAAACATATTATTGTTGTAGGCTATGCACACCACGCCGTGGGTCTACGTTGGGCCAAATTTAAATTTGTATTTTCGTCTCATATTTTTGATGCTTGTATTTACTAATATTTCTGACGTTAATTAAGTTCCAATAAAATTTTAAATTAAATTCCAACAAAGATTGAAGAGAAACAGACAAAAATTGAGCAAGCCAAAATCACTACTTTGCTACTTAATGTTCAATTAGAATTTAACATGAAGCTAACGTTGCTATTTACATGGTTTAAATAATTAATGGGAAAATGTGAAATGAAAATTTATTCAAAAGTAAATTTTGAAACTGGCTGGGATTAGCGTAAGCTGTTTTTCATTCGGAATTAATCATACGTCTCGTCAATTCAAAGCAGTTTATTCGTCTGCGTACTAAGCATGTGTTTTGAAAGAACCATATCAGAAGCTTAGGTTGGACCGTAGCAGGATGGTATAACTTGTCAATCCACTTATAATTACATTAGCCTTTGGGAAAGGAAGCCTTAAATTTAATTGCACAGAGCTGATGAATATTTCGGGACGGAGGAGGGCGATGCAATATGTTTCGAAATACAGAAAGCATTTATCGTTCAATTAAGCAGAAAGCTTCACTCATTATACGTAGCTATTTCAAAAAGGACTTACGTCTGCGTTAGGATATACATACGAGTGTAGAGGTTAGAGGAGTGTGTATTGTGGAGTGTGTTTGTGTGTGTGGTGTGCTACTCCGGTACTGGATATCATTTTATATTCCACCTGATCGCTATACAATAATCAGGACAAAATCTTGTTCATGCATT
The DNA here is from genome assembly GCA_963969285.1 of Odontomyia ornata. Taxonomy (NCBI): domain Eukaryota; kingdom Metazoa; phylum Arthropoda; class Insecta; order Diptera; family Stratiomyidae; genus Odontomyia; species Odontomyia ornata. The sequence goes on from OZ017741.1 coordinate 224,390,802, forward strand.
TACATAGACGCAAAGGATGCAATTCATCTAATCCTAGGCTAGGGTCATTCCAACTAAGTCATGCAGAATAGTAAGAGCACTAATTAACGGTGCAAACTAGTAATGGAAAAAGTAAAGATAATAGCGAAAGATGTTGTTTGTGATGATTATCCATTTGCGTTTCTCTGCCGAGCCAGAGAAGCGAATAAAGTTTCGTTCAGGAAGTAGCTTTATCTTTCTTTTGTCCGTTTCAGCGTGAATTGCAACTAATGAATTAAGTTCGCTTTCATGGAAAACTTCCGCGTTTTAACGATGCCGTTCATTAGTTACCAGATGTTACTTGTGCTATCCATAGAATTCACTTCTTTGGTTTTCATTTATATTCGGAATCATCTTTCCCTTACAAAACGCGATGACTAGTGTTTCTTATGAACTTGTAAAGATGAAAATTGAAACGGAAAGAAATTAATAAGAAAATTAACTAGGGAAATGATATTCTGCTTTTGCATCTGAATAGAAGTGAGTTCTGGAAAAACTATTGTTTGGGCATATTTGATTTATAACGAATATTGGCCTATACAATACAAGTAACTTACCCGCATCCATCACAAACAGCACTTTCGTGAAAAATATTGAAAAAAGGGGAAAATGCAACTAAAATCTATTTGAAGTAAGAAATGAAAGTCACAGTGCAAAACTGGTTACCTGGTGATCTGCCGCAAACCCACTGCGTGCCAAAGCAACGGGGAGGGGAAGACACATGTGAACGCAACGCGCGGATGGAATCATAATACCATTATAATAACAATTGATAGAGGGTCAATTAAAAAAGGTTGAAAGAATAAGTCAAACTGAAGAGTAGAGAGGAGTTCAATTTAATTACAAAGAACAGCAAAAGAAAATTTAACAACTTAAAAACCAAATGAAAGTCGATTGATTATCCTTTTCAAATAAAAATCAAATCTAGAACGCTGGAAGTGTTTTCTTTGCTTTTGGTTTGTTTGGTTTTGCTTTTTATACTATACCTTTGACCTGTAGTGAAGCTGTGTATTTTGTTTCTGATGCAGGATTGCTCGCCACGCATGTATAGTCACCGGAGTGTGTCGCTGATAAGGAAGGAATGCTAAGGAGTGAGGAGTATGGATCTAATAGTGTAACGTTCGCGCCCAAATGCGCAGGCAACGGCTCACCATCCTTGAGCCATCGTAGGGTCAATGGAGGATCACCTCTTGAAACACCGCACACTGTGCGGGTTCGCAAGCCCTCTGCCAGTCCATCTTGAAAGGCGAATGGTTCAATATTGGGAGGTACTGGAATAATCAGACAAAGAATCATACAGGACCGAAATCAACAACAAATTAAAAGTAAAATCGGGGATGAGACCTTATAAGAATGAGTTAAAAATGTTTAGTACTTATTTCAAGACTCTATTCAGTTGCAACACATAACAGTGTCCATCACCATTTCTGTACTTATTGCAAGTAGTTCCCATGAAACGGATCAAACGAATCACTTAAAGTATAGTAATATAGTGTGTAATAATAATGTAAAATGGTAACATATCTCGTACGATTATTATACAAAACGAGTAAGAAAGTAAATGATAAAAGCATTCTCAGTCTATTGATTCAATACCAAACCAAATCCATTAGAAATATTCATTTATAAGAAGAAGATCAACAATGAAGTTTCCAAGTACGTATTCATATGTATAAAATGGAAGTATTCCAATAAAGAAACGTTTCTAACAATTACAAAGACATTCCTCCAGGAAAAATACGAATATTAAAATCAATCATTACTAGTGAATATTAAAATTCACACGGTTACCATTGACCAAGAGGGCTTGCGAGTTTTCCACTTGCGCCGCCGAATTGCGTACAACACAAGAATAATTTCCTGTGTGATCCGATCCTAAATTCTCGATCACTAAAATGCTATTGTATTGATCCACCTGTTTCACGGACATGTGTTGTGAAGGATCAATTCGACGGTCATCCTTCAGCCAAGTGATCGTTAATGGCAAGTCTCCCTTGACAACTGAGCATGTCAGGGATGCACGATCGCCCATATTAAATTGAAGGATTGTCGTTTGGAATGGACTTAGTTTTGGTGGTACTGGAAATATTTGTAGATTTCAAGTTTACATAAACAAGATTTGAAATTGAATTGCAAATTATTCGATCATGCTTTGGAGACAAGCCAAATCAAAAAGAAATTCTTTTGATAAAACTGAATTGCTGAAATTATGAAATGTACCCAAGTGAAATTTTCAAGGCAAATATACCCATTCTGAAAATATCAAGTATCACAATAACCTGAAAAAAATTTATGTAGTCAATACTTATATGGGGAAAAATTTTTTAAAATTTATTTAAAATAAAGCATTCTTCCTGGAACTGTCAAAATTGTTAAAATATGTACTATACAATAACGTGTTGAAACTGCAATCTTCCCGTCTTGGATACTTCTAAAGCGCTTAAAATTATGCAAGTTTATTTTAAAAGGAAATTTTGTATCATTTTTGCAAATATATTTCTACCCCTAGTAAAAATTTCATCTTAAAATCATTCTTAATTATGGAATATTAATAAATAATTTCATAAGTATAACTCATTTAAAATGTTTCTAACTAACGACGAAATCGATCTCTATTTGTCGAAATTCGAGAAGCTGATATTGGAAAAGATTCAGAAAGTAGTTCCCAAGATTAAATATATAGACAATATGGAAGGATATGAAACACCAATCATCGCAAAGTTAAACCGATTAAAAAGCCTTCTTCTCACACGCATCAACAATATTTATCAGCTATTCCTCGTTGGCTTTGTTTAAATTACACCTGAAGAATGTCCAGAACTTAATACTTTCATACTTCAGGAGTGAGGTCAACAATCAATGGGCGGAAAAACTGAGGAGCATTAACCCACAGGACTCAGATGGCGCTTTCGCGAAAGTGAATAGCTTATGCCCCAAGAAGTCTCGAGTGAAGGTATTGAATCTTGAAGTCGCAAGTGATGAGATAAATCTTCTCGATAGGGCTGGTATCTAAATTGATAGTATGACTCCAGAAAGGAATAGAAACAGGATTTGCAGAAACTTATCCTGATTGGAACACATTTTGGTTTGGTCCATCTTCGAAACCCTGAAAGGGGAATCATATTTTGTACTTTCAGAAGTCATTAAAGCAAAAGTCTCCGACTTCAAATCAAGCCTGAATGGCGAGTCAACTCTTCTTTTCAATGTAATTTTGGCATCTGATCTCATACCGAGCTTGAATTTTATTGATTATTTTACCAGCTATGAAGACTTTGGCTTCATATTTAGCAAGATAAACAACAAAAAATCATGTGGTATCGACAATAATTCAAATATAGTCCTCCGACATTTGCCAGCGGTTGGTATTGGGAGTTATTGCATATTGCTTAACAATATGTTGAACATTATATTTTCCATATCAGTGAAAAAAGGGCAAGGTATTTTCGATCTTAAAGAAAGGTCAATTTGGCTCTGTAGTATGACATAAGGTCATAAGGTTACCTACCAGTAAGTACACGAGGGACAATACTATACAAGCCGAGCCAAGTAGTAGCTTATGCTGACAACTTCAACATTTTGTCACTGGGAATAAAACAAAGCTCATGGCACAGTCAAGGAAAAATAACTGAAAAACACAAAATATCATAATTGGCAAATACAGTATCGAGAATGTGAGCGGATTTGTGTATTTAGGCTCCAAAATAACGAGAACCGATATTGTAAGGGACGAAATACGCTGAAGAATACCGGCCACAAATAAAATATTTTATTCACTTTTAACGATCTTGAAGACCAGATGCATACACAGCCAAACAAAGTTCCAAGTATACAAATCTATGATAAGACCTGTGTTATGCTATGGGTGTGAAACATGGACCGTAACCCAAGCATCCGAAAATATATTAAACGCCTTTGAGCGATGGGTCCTGAAGCAAAAAATCGGAACGAAGCTAGACGGGGACCAATGAAGAATTCGATACAACCATTAGCTGGTTGAAATTTTTGGCAAACCGTAGGTCTCAACTATTGGAAGACCGCAGAAGCAACAATGGGCTGCCCACATGAATCGTATGGATGGTGGGAGAACTGAAGGCCAGAGGTCAGTGGAGAAACCGACACAAGGCTGGTCTGACTCGGTTGATCATGAAATTTTATTGCTGTTCAGGTTTCAAAATTGGAGGACGTGGTCAATGGATCGATATAGTTGGAGGGGCTGCTTGCCGGAAGCGAAGGTCCAAGAGGGGCTGAAGTGCTGAAAAGAAGAAGAAGGAAGAACTTAATTAGATAATGCTTTTTCCCAAAAGGCTTTATGAATAAATGCGGGTATTAAGTTGATACACTCGGGGCCCTACTTTAAAGCAGCGATGGTAACATCACCAAAGAAAGAGATTTCAATATGAAAAGAAAAGAGTGGGGTGTGCAGAACATAAGCACTTGGTTTGAGCTCAGGCGCAGAATAACTTATGCCTGAGATATCAGCCATTCAAACGAAATAAGGATTATGGCATTGGATCCTGGAATGTCAGATCACTCAATTATCCTGGTGCTGTTAAGGACCTTTTACAACCGGTCAGTCAATATCAAGTAAAAATATTGGCTGTCCAGGAAACGAATCGTACTGGAAACGACATTCAAGACATGAGATCGCACACAATATTTAAAAGTGTGGAGCCTACTGGAAAACGAAAATTTAGAGTGGCCTTCTTTGTGGATAGGGAGTTCAAATCGCACGTTATTGATTTTAAGGCAGTCAATGAACGGTTCGGCGATCCGTATAAAAGCGAAATTCTTCAAAATCTGGCTGATTAATGTTCACGCCCCAACCAAAGAAAAAGGCGAAGAAACGAAGGATTCGTTTTACAATCACCTGGAAAGACTGGTCGACTCATTGCCCACAAACGACACAAAAATTATTCTGGGTAATTTCACCGCTAAAGTTGGCAATGAGCTATCTCATCGGGGAACGACTGGAGGATATAGCCTCCATGATGAAACAAATGACAACGACCAGCGCCTGATTGACTTTGCATGTAACAGAAATCTGGTCATACTGCGACTTGCTTCCCACATCGACGCATTCATAAAATGGCCTGGATATCACCAGATGGCAACACACAAAACCAGATCGATCATGTTCTGATCCAACAACGTTGGACCTCGAGCATACTTGACGTCCATACATACCGAGGAGCCAATTGTAACTCAGATCATTACTTGATCAAATTAAACTATCGATGTCGTATGTCAAAGGCATATTCAGCGAAGACCAGCCCGCTACAATAATTTGACGTCAAAAGGCTCCAAACAGCGTCTGCGGCCGAAAATTTCACGGAGACCCTCGACAACCAGCTGGCTCTCATCTCATCAGATGCATTGTTAAAGACGAGCAACGAGCTCTGGATGGAAATGAAAGCGGCTATCAGAAACGTGGCAGAACAGACGATCGGGCATCAAGCCCAGCGCAAGAGGAATGATTGGGACGATGATGAGTGCCAGAATGCGTTACATAAAAAGAATCAGGCGTACAAAGAATACGTAGGTAGGAAAACCAGGACGAAGAGAGAACACTATGAAAATCTCAGAAGAGTAGCGAATAAGATAATTAGGATTAAGAAAAGAAAATACTATGACGAAAAATTGAGAAGTATAGATATAAGTTTAGCGAGCATTTACACAAAACAAGCATACAAAGTAGTGAAAAGCCTGAAACGTGGTTATCAGCTCAAAAGCACGCTCTGTCGTGATGACAGCGGCAATATAATCGCTGATGAAATCAAGATTTGAGAAAGATGGGCATCATATTTCGAGAACCTCTTAAATCCTCCGCATAGCTCCAGAGCATCGGAGCCTATAGATGTCCGCGGAGAGCTTCCATTGGCCCCACCAACTCTGGATGAAGATGTTTCCATCATCAAAGCCCAAGAGAAAAATAAAGCGCCGGGGATTGATGAGATTCCAGTGGAGCTCATCAAATATGGTGGCAGTAGTGTTCACCAAGCTATTCACAAAGTTATCGAGTACATTTGGCAACAAAGAGATGTGCCGAAAGAGTGGAGCTAATCAATTATATTGCCTATCCACAAAAAAGGTCACAAGCTACTGTGCGAAAATTATAGAGGCATATCACTACTTTGTACGGCGTATAAAATATTTTCTAAAATCTTAGAAAGTAAAATCGGATCATACGCCAACAGTATTATTGGGGAGGATCAAGGTGGTTTCAAGGCAGGTAGATCTACAACAGACCAACTGTTCACAGTCAAGCAGGAACTTGAAAAATGCTGGAATTCAACATAGACGTACACCAAATTTTCGTTGACTTCAAGCAAGCATACGACAGTATTGACCGTAACGTACTGTACCAAATAATGCTTGGTTTTGGCATCCCAGCCAAATTAGTCCGTCTTACCAAAATGACAATGACGTCAACGACCTCACAAGTCCACATCAATAACCAACTCAACGATGCCTTTGACACAAATATCGGACTAAAGCAGGGAGATGGGCTGGCCCCATTGTTATTCAATTTGACTCTGGAGTACGTCATACGGAAGCTACCTGTCGATACGCGAGGTACATTACTATTCAAGTCGAGCCAAGTAGTAGCCTATGCGGATGACATCAACATTCTGTCACGGTCACTAACAACTGCCAAAGAACTCTTCCTGAAACTCGACATCGAAGCAAAACTAGTAGGGCTGCAAATCAACGAAAATAAAACAAAGCTCATGACATAGTCAAGGAAAAATACCCCAAATACACAAAATATCACACTTGGCGAATACTGTATCGAAAAGGTTAGCAAATTTGTGTATTTAGGCGCTAAAATAACGAAAACGGGCAATGAAAGAGACGAAATATGCCGAAGAATACTGCTCGCAAATAAAATATTTTATTCTGTATTGACGATCTTGAAGACCAGCTGCATACACAGGAAAACAAAGCTCCAAGTATTCAAATCTGTGATAAGACCTGTGTTATGCTATGGGTGTGAAACATGGACCCTAACCCAAGCAAGTGCAAATATATTGAACGCCTTTGCGCGACGGGTCCTGAGGCGAATAATCGGAGCGAAGCTAGGGAAACTGAGGAAACGCTGATCTGACTCGGTCGACAAAGACAGTTCATCGCTGCTCGGATTTCAGAATTGGATGACGAGATCAACGGACTGAGACAGTTGGAGGCGCTGTTTGCAGGAGGCGAAGGCGCGAAAGGGGCTGTAGTGCTAAGAAGAAGAAGATCAGTCACTCAAAGTGCTGTAAATACCATTGCTTTAAGTACAGAGAGCGTTTGCCCATCAAATAAGTATGCAAGCAAGGTCGCATTGATCCAAGAATATGTTGCATGCATCCCAATTCCTTCTCTACCATAAAAAGCTAATATTCCAAATGGTAGTTTTTTGTGAGCAATTTTATTTGGAATAGTAGAGCAATGGTTAGAATTGCTTACTTGTAGACTCAGCTACATCAAGCCTAGATGGCAAACATAGAATGCTTCGTGAACTTGTGTTTTCATGCGTTACTACTCACTTACATATTACTGAACGTAAACGATAATTTCACTTCGATAATTTGACTACGAATAGTCTGTGTAATGTGGTGGTTAACAAAGAATGCTTGAATCGGAAGCTAAAGGACCCTGGTTCAAGTCCTGTCGGTGACAATGAGGTTTGTTTAAAGTTATTCTTTGGACGGATACAAGCCCGTTCAGTTATGATACGCAATGCTTTCAAATTATAACGTATCGCAGCTGAGTGTTTAAGCACATGAACAAAGCATGGTGTTGACCATGTCACCTACTCGAGTGCCTATATATATGAGATCAAGATAGTATGGCATTTTAATCATTTTTAAACGAAGGCCCGAAATGGATTGCAACGGTGAAATAAAAACCACCGCCAACAATTTTCTCACAATCACCCTTAGTTTCTAAAACAAATAATAATTCGATAGGCCATCACTTTGAAAGTCAAACACTGTTGAAGAAAAATTTTCTATTGTATAAATACTTCAATAGGAGCCATTTCAAATGCTTCCATGAATACATATTCAACATTTTAGTTGCTACTAAAATAACAAATTCCGCTTGTTTTCTAAATTTTAGGAACAACTATTTTCAACTTGAACGTTTAATTTTGGATTATTTGTCAAGAAATCTGTTTTAGAATATCATCAGCCGATATGCCAAATCTCGTTTAAGTTGGAGTTTTATTCTAAACACAACAAAATTTTTGATTTTTATTAAAAATGGTAGCTAAAAATCTTACTTTTAAATTTTTGACTTTTTCATTTATGGTTGAATTTCTATAATATTTTGTAATTTCAATTATTCATAGTTTTAAGTTTTATCAAAATTCGTCGCATATTTGAACCGCCCCTATTCCAAAACTTGCCCAATGATAATTAGTGAAATCACAAGACATTAAATCTGATCACTATCTACTTTAATATTAAGTTTCATACAAATTGAATCAAAATTGTGACTTTTAGACGCTTTTGAAACATCGCATTTCGATTAGCTGCCTTTTTCAAATTTCAGACCTGACCTTGAAATTTCTTTATAGCCTCAACCGCACTGTCGAATTTCATTAAAATCGGTTCTACGCTTTGGTCGCAACTTAAAAAAAAATTTTTTTTTGTTCGTTGTTCGACTTTTGAGTGGTCCCCATTATGTTTCAGATGGGTCGACTTTGGATTTTTTATTTTGAGCTTCATCACACAATTTAATGAAAGTCTGTGCAAATTTCATCCAAATTGGCGCTACACTTCGATCAGAACGGAAATCACTGATTTCCATTGAATGTGTGCACCATTTTCGTTCAATGTAGAAGGTAGTCTATGTGGTCTAGTGGTTAGAGCATGAACGTATAAGCCTAAGGTCCCAGGTTCAAATTTCGTTGGTAGCAACGTGACTTCGTTCAGGGGATTTTTCGGACAGACTACGAGTGTTCACTCAGTGGTGATATGTACTGATTTAATTAGATCATATCATAGTTGAGCAGGCACATGGGAGCATGGTACTGACCAAACAAACTTCCAAAAAAAATCAATACGGTCATGAAAAATGAGATACTCTAACTATCTCTAAGCGAACGTCCGAGAGGGGCTGTAGTACTACAAAGAAGAAGAGGAAGGTAACGGATCGATTTTCATGTGGCGATTAATTCAATAATTTGCATATTTATTTTGCAAATCCTTCTTCTTGACTGTCGGCCTCTGCTCAAAATTTGACCAGTATGTAACCAAACGACCCAGTTGAAGTGCTTTGATAGCAGTGTCGGTATCTTCAGGCCTGTCGTTTCCCCCGATATCCCGCAATACCAGTGTATTATTGGCCATCTTCTTCAGAAGAAGCATTCTGCGATGCAGTAAAGAAAGCCCTCGGTAAAAGTGCAACTATAGCCTCGCTTGAGTCGATGGCAACGATCAAAATAAGAGGCAATGACAGCGTCATAGATCTGGCCGAGGTAGGAGAGGCCATTAAAAGAAAGCTCCCTACTGTGGGCAAGATCAAAGTAACGCTGATACTAGAAAACTATAGGGAATTACGCATGACCATTATCAACTTGACCACAGGATATTTTGAAGAGCAGCGCCTTTTCAATGTTTCTATTGCCACATAAGTATGCAAAGGGCCTGGTAGGAGTTTCCTTTGTTACAAATGTGGGTGAAATGGGCATAAAAGAAAAGAGTCTACAAAGAAGGCACAGTGCATCTTTTGCAAGGATGTTGATCCAAGATTGGATCTTGAGCACGTCTTGGGATTAAAAAATGTCACATTACACAGGAAGCTCTAGCCAAGGCATAGTTAAAACTTAGATGACCGGACCCTGTAGGAAAACCTACATCCTAATTCAACCGCCCAAAACTTTGTTGAGTAGTTTCCGAGGGAGACAAAAGCTGAATGAGCAATACCACGATAAAAGTTCTGGATCACAGTATTCTGATAAAACTGATATTGCCGCCATATGGGTGCGGAATCGTAATTTCCAGGGGGTAACCCTTGTGGGCTCAGTGATTTCTTTAGTGTGTACCTAATGACGATTGAATCGATATCATCTTTAAAAGCCAAGTGTAATGCTCTGGACTTATCTCGAACGCAGTTGGCAGCGTGCTCGTTAGGGGAGACTTCAATGCTAAAGCAACTGGATGAGGCGAGAAAAATGAACCCTGAAAATGATAACCAGTATTTTGCGCATCGTACCAAAGACCGAAATAACCAAATTTCTGTGGTATCGGCTATGAAAGAACCATACCGGGCGTGACATTCACTTCGGAGTATACATTTTGGAGGATACACAATTAGAGTACTAAAAGACTCCTCCGGCAGTAATCATCAGTACATTTTGCTTGAGATCCATGATGTTGTCTCCCGATGTCCGTACTCTCTACTTTCTACAATTGGGTGGTACATCGGAAGGATAGACGTTGGTAGGTTTGTCGAGATGCCCGAGGCAGGTACTCCGCTGCAGGGTGATTCGCAGGGGACAAAAAAATGTCAGCTTATCATATGGTGAACTAAACTATGACCATCATCACGACTGCTTGCAGTGCTTCTATGCTCGATCTGTAACCCCAGTACAGCAAGTCCCCAGTGTACTGGCATTCAGTTGTAATCACTGAAAAGCAAAGAGAATGTCACAAGCTTCGGCGGTGGAACCATGACGGAACATGCAACTAGGTAATAGCATATAGGTTGGCCAGGAAATGCCTTCGCGAGTTTATTAACAACAGCAATGCTCGCTGCTGATAAGTTCTAGTGGACAATATGACAATGTTTCTTGCACAAACGAAGCGGAAGGGATAGATGAGATAAAGGGTTTTCCAATAAGAGGTGTTATTTTGAATAGCCCGCTATTTCGGTAGATGTCGCTTTTAAAGCTGTCATTTTTTGACATTTGACCAATAAAAACTACGCCATTGATAACAATTGAACGATACATGCTTCAACAACGCATTAAAATTATTAAAATTCACTATAAAAATGATGAAATTTTGGCAGAGACAAACTCGAACATTTTTGGGTCGCCGTGAAGCACCTTGTCGGACCGCAATACAGAAATTGGTGAAAAAATTCGAGCTGTTGGGACAATTTAGTGATGTGAAGGATAAAATCCATGCACGTCACTCAAGAACAGCCGAGAATATTACTGCTGTAGCCGAAAGTGTTGAAGAAAACCCAGGTTTGTCCATTCCTCGGCGTTCTTTGGAATTAATCATTCCATCAACGTCATTACACCGTATGTTGCATAAATATTTGGGTCTTAAGGCTTATAAAGTTCAGTTAACACAAGAACCCCAGCCGATTGATCATCAACAATGTCGTGTTTTTGCTGATTGGGTCCTTGCAATGCATGAAAATGATCCGAAAGTCCATCGAAAAATCATCTTGAGTGACAAGGCCCATTTCGACCTCGGTGGCTTCATCAACAAGCAAAATTGTCGCATTTGGGACTCAGAAAACCCAAGAATTATTGTTGAAAAGCCTCTTTATCCTCAAGGTGTGGTTGTTGGTGCGGTTTTTGGTCCGGCGGAGTCATTGGACCTTACTTATTCGAAAATGAGGCTGGAGTAACCATTGAGATGAATTGATTGCGCTGTCGAGAGATGATTAATGATTTTTTATGGCCGGAATTGGGTGGTATTGATCTGGGCAACGTTAACTTTCAACAAGACGGCGCAACGTGTCACACAAGCAACGAAACCATTGATTTTTTACGGGAAATGTTTCCGGACAGTGTTGTCTCTCGAAGAGGTGATCACAATTGGCCACCGAGTTCTTGTGATTTAACACCTTGCGACTTCTTCCTTTGGGGCCACTTGAAAAAGAAAAAGTCTACGCTAACAGCCACTTTGTGATTTGGTTATGGAAAATTTAATGAAAAGGAGATGGTCTTCCAAGCGTGGTTGTGGTGGTCATTTGCCTGATGTTATTTTCCAGTATTAACGGCATACGTTTTTCTTTATAATGAAATAAACATTCGATTATTTATATTAAAAAATTGCATTTTTCTTTTAATATCGAAATAACACCTCTTATCTGTCAAGCGCAAAGGAGCTATTGAGTGCCCACTTATCACACAGCCGGAGCTGGAAGCGGCGATAATTTCGCTGGAACTGAGGAAGGTTCCTGGTCCAGATGATGTCCCAGCTGAAGTGTTGCAACTTACTTATCGCCATTGTGCTAACTTGCTGCTCAGCATATTCAACGTATGCCTACGAGAAGAGGATTTTCCTTTACAATAGCAGGTGGTGAGGCTCGTGTTAATCAGTAAGGGGAAGGGGATTTCCAGATCGTCGTCTGCATATCCTCCGTTATGCATGCTAGCCACGACTCGGAAAGTGACAGAGAAACTTATCAAGGGAAGACTCGATGACGTGATTCGTGCTACTGGGGACCTATCTCCTCGGCAGTACGGCTTTAGAGCAGGACGCTCTACCATTGATGTGATTTTAGAAGTGGTGAGTGCAGTCCATAAGCCAGAGGCACATAGCCTTACCAAGCGGCGTATCGTTCTGTTGGTGACATTCGACCTTAAGAGATGGGTGGATAGTCTGGATACACTGGAAACCCCTTTTCAAGTTAAAGATTATCGGGTGCCACTTCTGAGGGACTACCTGAAGGACTGAAGCCTGCTCTACGACACGAAATTGGGCCAACGAAGAAGGGAAGTTACATTGGGTGTTGTCCAGTGATTTATCCTCGGTCTAGACCTGTTGAACGTTTCTTACGACGGGCTATTGAAACTGAAGATGCCAGATAATTTACGCTTGATCAGCTATGTGGCTAATTTTGTGGCTCTAATTTCTAGACGCTTTGCTGAACAAGCGCAACTTAGGCTGGATGACTGGTCGTGGGTGCAGTCTAGCACTGGAAAAAACCGAAGTGGTCATATTGACAAAAAAGAGAATCCCTTGAGTAAGAATGATCAGTATTGGAGAAATACCAATCGAATCTAACCCAGCGGTAAAGTAACTGAGGCTGATCGACTCAAAGATCAGTTTCTCTGAGCAAATCTCGTAGTCGACTTGTGGCCAACGAAGGGAGGCCCAGCCTATCCAAAGATGGCTTTTGATGAGTGCCATGGGGTCATTGCTACTTTATGGAGCAGAAATGTGGGGTGACGTTCTCAGTAAGGTGATGCACCGGGAATGCTTGGTACAGGTACGGAAAAGATAAGCACTAAGGATTGCATCTTCATATCCGACAGTCTCTCATTTGACAGTGAGAGTTGTTGCAGGGGTGATACTTGTTGCCCTTCTTGCTAGAGAGCATCCCGCTATTTTGCTGCATCGAAACGAAGGGAGATAGCGCTCACTCAACGATTATTAGCAGCCTTGGGTGAATTTAACGAAGAGAGGGTGGACTGCACGCCTCGTCTCCATTCTGAAACTGTGACTAAATCGAAGGTATTGTGTAACTGACTTCTATTTGAACCATCTTTTGAGCGGGCAAATATGTTTTTAGTCCTATCCGCACAAGATTGGTAAGTCACGGTCCCGCACCTATTGGCTTTACCCAGGAGAGGAAGGCGTTACCAGGCGCACATTTTTGCGTGCAAAAAATAAGTCAGGTTGCAATGAGGCCTCTACAGTGAGACGGACGAGCTCACCAAGGATAGTATAGTCGCGGTGATGCCTCGATTGGTTGTCAAATGGAACCAGGTAGCACATTATGTTGCTGTACGAAATATCTTTCAATATGTTTGTCAATAGAAGAAGGATAAATACGGAAGAGCAAAATAATTATAAATTTTTCCCAATGATACTGCTCTAAATCATCTTGAATTGAAGCATTTGTGCTGCATTTAGAATTAATTTATTGGTTATTACCGATACAAATAATTGACTGCAATGTGCCGTTTATTGAGAAGATTCAAGATACTGATTATTTTGAACATCCATCACCAAATGGCTCTGTTTTCTGTATCAAATCCTTAATAAGCCTCAAAGTACTTGGAATATTTCGTACGAAATTACATTAAAATTCAATTTCTTGCCATCAGTGTATCGTATTCAACTGTTAATATCTACAGAGGTCTAAAAAGAATCGCAATTCTGGGTCGAAGTATTTTAATCAAATACGTTATCTTTCGTTTGAAATTCCTACAATCAAAATCCATACATGCTTTGGTCAGTTATGCTAAAAAATAAGACTCTTCCATGTATTCCTGCTCAAAAGCTATGCGTGGGCATACATAAAATAGCAACAACACAAATTAATATATGGGTCTAACTGGTAAAATGCTTTTCTTCGAAAGTCTGTTAAAAAGTGACTGATAGCAACAATGTAATAAAATCTAATGTAATAAGTAATTACAGGATTGACAGAGTTTTTAAAAACCATAAATCAGCATGCCCCAAAAGTAAGATTGATGGTTCGCCGGTTCCATATTTCACTGTTTCCTTTATTACTGAAACTTCCAGAAAACTACTCTCTTTACTTATATTGTACTTAAAAAACATGTTCACTGAAATAAAATAACTGTCATATGCTATGATTAATTAAAATAAATATGTATCTCCACGGAAGGATCTGCCGCACTGACATTGTTGGTCGTCACATCGCATCACATGAGCAGCCAGATGACAGCCCAATCTAAATGCTAATGCCTTTCTTCCGGAGAGGATAAGTCACGATGGCTATAAAAAATGAAATGAATTCGTGCAAACGGATGAAATATCCTTGAATTTTATGTATTCCGCCCTTAAGATGCTGAAATTTCAAGTTTAGTTGTTAAACCTATACCTATAATATATCTAGGGTAAATATTATTCAAGGCAAGGATATGTGTTTTGTATAACACCGTATACATGCTCCGTGAGATGAAAAGAAGGCAAAATGTTATGATATGTAGTTGCACTTAAAATATAATTTCATTCTAAAAATAAAAATAAAGAATAAATATACGAACCTATAACGTTGACATCGCCACTTCGTCGTGCACTATGTCCCTGTTTGTTGCGTGCCCAGCACGTGTACGTGCCCGTATCAGCTGTCTTTTGAACAGGACTTATGACTAGCGAGCCATCCGTTTGGACTTTTTGCCGTATATCATCAGGCAGCTCCCGGCCGTTGCGCTCCCAATGGATTTCCTCGATGGGATATCCGGCCACAGGACATTTTAAATTTAATGTCTCTCCAGCCACTGCAGTAACTTTTGGAATTGGTCGAATGTATGGGAGACCTGGGTGCGTTCAAATGTGTGCATGTGAAAGAGAAGAGCAACAAAACCATATATCAATATCCTGCTCGAGTCATATCCGCTTCAATTTATGCACATAGTATATTTTATTCTAAAATATTTGATCGAGGATGATAATGTGTAGGAACTAGTTAAAGGAAGGAAGAAAATAATGTTGAAGGAAGGATCTGTATGCGGCTTCTCACAGTGCCTATGTACCGATTTGCTTTTATAGTGCGGCGAGAAATAAATGTTGAAATATATAAGACCTTGATACGAGCAGATGTCAGTTTTCAAATTCGACAAATTATCCTTGATGTCCAATATCTGTTGCATGTCTCTTAACTGGCAATTTTGTTATGTGAAGTTCATTTTGAATACTTGAACAAGCGCAAACACCTCATATAAAAAACATTTACATTTTGCCACTACCGTGACAGTGTCCTGTTTGTTGTTGCACCTTTTTTCATTTTTCAAGCGTTCCATCTGGCAGCGAAACATTTCAAATCCAATTTCATCCGGGAATGCTCTACATATACAATGACCAGCCCAGGTCCATATGACTCCCCAGTTTTGTAAATTTCTGGGTCAGTAGCGACGGAGCATCCATCTTGCATTTCCCTTCCTGGGTTCGTACTCTTCACCCCGAAAACAAGAGATGTCGCGTTGTCGGTCAACCCTATCCTTTGCTACAGCAGTTGTGCTCCAGATAACAGGACACTGCAACTATAAAATATGGTCAAAGCTTGCAGCCATACAAAATGCATATCAGATGGGATTTCAGGATATGTACATGGTCCGATGGTGCCGTATGCCGGTGTCCAATATGCTTCACTCTCCACCTCTTCGGCTGCAAGGACATTAAACATTTTGTACATGTAGCCAAATCGAATGCATAAGCCTGCTCTGTGCATTTTCAACCAACCATAGGATCAGATAGATATGGAGTACATGGGATATGTTGGTGTTATTAAAAGGACATGCCGAAAAATAAAATGAGTTGCCGGTTAAATTACATACCATAAATATTTAGTCTTGCCGAATGAGATACTTTCCCTGCTCGGTTTTCCGCTATACAGGCATACTCGCCACCGTCCTCTACCATTACGTGGCTAATATTGACGTGACTAATTACATCGCCGTGCACGGTAACATACTGGCCATTCATGAATCTGTGGAAGAAGCAATAAAAAACTGATTAGCGAAACATGGAGAATACAGGGTTAAAGTCCTAGAGGGCAAAAGGTTAATCTGAATTGAATTCCAGCATCCAATTGACGTTTTTCTACTTTCCCATTAGTGTGGACAGGGTTCGGGCAGCTAGAGTGGGTGTGGCGCACTCCAAAGTGCATAGACTTTAGATTACTCTTCTTTTTACCCTACTAATGCAATTAAACGCCACACATGTGATGCAGTCAAAGTAATTGAATTTCATGTGTGTACTGCCTCTATGGTTTGATATGCATAGAAACGAGAACATCCAAATTAACCTGCACTTCAGACGTTTCAATTCGGCCCGTGATTGAGGTAAATTAATTTTGTCCCCCTATGTAGGGAAATCTTTTCCTATTCATAATAAAGAGTCATCAACACAATTTTTTTGTTAATTATTGTTTACATATTCGTTTTAATCTTAAATGGAGCTTAGAAGCTTGATTTTTATTAAATATTGGATATTCTAAAAAGTAATGAACCTTTTTGTCACTAGATGGTGTACGCTGTCATTTATCGGGCAATACTAATCAGATTGAGTCAAACTGACATACACTTGAAAGATGACATTTCAGTCTACAATTTTTATATGGACAGTTTTGTAATTCGTCATTCGTATCAAAAGTTGTATTCATTTAAAAATGAGTGAAATTTCTGAAAATATTCGTTATATTTTAAACTATCACTACGATCAAGGTGAGAATGTATCGCAGGCTCGTGAAAAATTTGTGATCAAGATACTTCATCAAAAGCCACAGCCAAGAGATAGTTCGCTCGCTTTCGTTCTGGAAATTTTGATGTCAAAGACGCACCTCGCTCAGGTCGACCAATCACTGAAAAAGTCGATGAAATCTTACAAAAAAGTGAAGTAGACCGAAAGATAAGCGGCCATGACATTGCTGAGGTAATGAATATCTATCCCCAAACAGTTTTGAAGCATTTGCTTAAGACTGGATTCACAAAGAAGCTCGACGTTTAGGTGCCGCATGTATTAACACAAAAAAATTAGATGCAAATGCAAAATGCCAATAAAATTCAACGAAATCGAGCCATTTTTAAACAAATCATTACAGGCAATGAAAATCGGGTAAGATACAAGAGTATCGTTCGAAAAAGATTATGGCCAAAAGAAGCCGAATTATCACAAATGACTTCAAAGCCAGGATTGATACCAAATAAGGTTATGCTGTGTTTATGGTGGGATTGGAAAGGAATCGTTTATTGTGAGGTGCTGAAACCTGGCCAAACACTCAATTTGGCTCTGTACTGTCAGCAGCTAACCAGATTGCAACAAGCAATTCAAAAAAACCGGCCAGAATTGATCAATAGAAAGGACGTTGTCTTCCATCCTGACAATGCCAGACCACACACATCTTGTTGACCTGGCAAAAATTGACAGAGGTCGGCTGGGAAGCTTTGATGCATCCACCGTATAGTCCACACCTTGCACTATCAGAATATCATTTGTTTCGGTCTCTGCAAAACTTCCTGAATGAAAAGAAATTCAGGGGAAGGGACTATGAAAATCACTTGGCCAAGTTTTTCGCCGATAAACCACAGAAGTTCTACATAGATGGAATAATAGCTCTACCCAAAAAATTGCAAGAGGGCATAGAGAATAATGGACAATATGTACTCAAATAAAATTCATCTTAAATAAAAGAAATATTCAGTCGAAGAAATGACAAAAAAGGCTCAATTATTAAAGTCATTAAATCTTAGCAATTTTCCAATAAAATAAAAAAAAACTGGTTCAAATTAACCCTTTCATTCACCATTTATTTTTAGCCGCCAACAATTATTTGAGACATGTATTTGGAGTAATGTGAATCCACTGAGCTCAAAAATGGACTCAGATTAAAGGCAGTTGTTTACAACTGACAGGTGCGCGATGTCCGATATATTCCAATGGTTATATTAATCTTTTTTTACCTAAACACTTCTTTCAAATCAAAACACATTTATTTCACATTTTTAGTTATTTTCATTTTTAGGGTTTTGTAAAATAATTTTACAAAACCCTACTAGTTTCGCGACCAGTCTGTCCGTCTGTCCGTCTGTCCGTCCGTCCGTCCGTCCGTCCGTCCGTCCGTGTGTCACAGCAGTTTTTCTCGGAAACTACTTAAGCTAGAAACATCAAATTTTGTGTGTAGGTGTAAAGTGGTGATTTCTTCAAAGTTCAACTACAAAATAAATTTATGAGGTATTTAAGGGGGGTCCCCCCATATAGGAGAGTGACCCCCCGAAAAAAAAATTTCATTGAAGGTAGCCGATATGGGTATCAAATGAAAGGTATTGATGAGAACTTTTCAAAACAGGTTTTTGTTTGGCAAAACTTGATTTGAGGGGCGCACGGGAGGGGAAATACACGAAAAATTTGTGTCCCCCCCCCTCGCGATTGGACACCTGTGATCCGAAAAATCTGAAAAAAATCAGGAATGTAGGCCTTGGTGAGTACAACAAGAACAAAAACGTGAGAAGTCGCAATTCACTCAACTTTGTTAGTAATAGTATGATTTACCGATTTTATGTTTTCTTGAATAAAATCTTAACGGTACCCTTAAATTCAATGAAATTCAGTACGTGGATGTTTATTTATAAGATTGATCTATCCTGAAAGTTTCATAAAAATTGAATCATATTTAGCGAAGTTATAGCGGTTTGAATTTTCCTGTATAACTATGGAACAATATGCGCTGCATTTATTACTATGGCAACATACCTGTATGGCTATGGAACAACATGCGCTTTTTGTCGACTAAGACACCACAGTTTTGCTAGGATTTGCATGAAAATTTCAGGAATGAAAGGTGTCATGAATATCTTTGAGAATCGGTTCAGCTAGTGGTATCAGTAATCGTAAAACAAAATAGTGGCTGTTTTAAATGCGAAGATTGAATAATTTTGAGTTATTTTTTCCCAACTTCAACGTTTAAGGTGCATGCTTTGAGCACTTGATTCAATTTAATGATGATGAGTACCTACAATTAATGCTCATAAGTGAAACAAGTCAAGGAGGTGGGAGAGAGCTCCTAGCAAAAGGGTTTTGTAACCATTCTAGGATTTGAAAAAATTGGCCATGAATCGATGATAACAGTACAGGAGAGTGTTCCCTGAAAAAAAAAATCATTAAACGTAGCCGATATGAGTATGAAATAAAAGTTTTCATGGGAGCTTTTCAAAACAGTTGTTAAACTGTCAGTTTTTGCTTCAGTGGGGGCACAGGGGGAAAATACATGAAAAATGTGTTCCCTCCGTCGCGAATGGACATGTGAAATAATTATCAAGGGATATATTTATGACCAAAAACCTCAGAAGTCGAAATTCGTTCAACTTTGTTAATAATAGTATGATCTTCGTATTTCATATTTTCTCCAATAAAATCGTCTTTGACATGTTTCTTGATTTGATTCGATCTGGTGACAGCATTTTTTAAATTGAATACAAAACCCTTCTGACATGAGCGTAGGTCTGTTTACCCAACTTGTTTTTATTTAATCAAATTAATGAAAATGAGTTAAGCTATGCTTGAATATCGAAAAAAAAAGCAAAAATGATTAAAATTGAATTGAAATTCACTTTATTTGATGATATTCATAAAAAACAACTTTTGTCCTTCTTCAAGCAAAGTGTGACCTTGCACGTCTTGCAAATGATGAAGGATTTTTGTCACATCCATCAATTTTACACCTGTTGGCATTTTTGGATTTGACAAATATGGGAAGGTGCTGGATCTTGTCTGATCGCACCTCTTCATCTGGCATGGTTTGATGCGTTTTTTTCTTTCTAATCGGTGAGACGTACGAAGAATCACTGGATTCACCTGAGTCCTCTTCCGAACTGGTATTGGCGCTGTATTTGCCAATGTGTTCGCTGAAGAATTCGGTGAGGATGTTGGACGACCACGGCGGCGCTTCTATGGTTCACCTTCGCTGTGTGTATTGATTTTCTGCTTGATGAGGATATTGGCGACTTTCATACAGAATGCCATCGAATGCAAAATACGTTTGCTGGGTAAAGAGGCCTTCATGCAGTCACTTCTGCACTCCATCCAAATGGCAATGATAGACAGATAAAGGAAATGCATAATCACTTGCACAGTCCATTTAACAGTTCGTATATTAATTCGATAGTACTGAATAATCGAATAAATCGACCCCACCCATACTCTCGTTGTACAATACAAACGAATTACGCCAGGACAATTGACTTCAATATATCCATGTGTCTGTTTGTCCCATTGTTGTGATTTGTCTTCGACGCAAATCTCAACAAAATTAGAAGCCAAATTGACAACCTTCTTGTTAAACCAACGAGTGAAAATGACCTTACCGTCAAAAATGAAGCACTATTCACTCGTTTTGACGTCTAGGAGAGGTACATTGGCATAAACTGTTCTAGCTTCGTTGATTTATCGATTTCTTAAAATTTCAAGCGATTCGATCGACAGAAATTAGTTGTCGAAAAACGACTGGCACTCCGCTCCTTCGTTTGGAATCCGTTTTGCCATTTCAAGAAGAATTATGGATCCATTGCCGCTCGTTTTCACCAGGATTTCGTTTATTGGTATTGTTGAGCCTTGGTAGATACAGAAATCATACGGCATTGCACTCTTTCTGCCGAGGCAATAAATCTTATTCCCTAGGGACAAGGATCTGTTCATCAACCCAGAGATGCTTTTCAAGATCTAACTCGGCTTTGAATTCGGTTCGTGATTGGTCGAACTTTATACAGCCTGGCCTTGCATATCGGAACCTGAGTATTGTAGTCGAAATGTTTGCACAGAGCGAAGAATTGATTGGCTGCCGTATTTTCGTAGAAAATAAGAAGAAAAACATTCTTACTCGTGGAAATTTGTAAGAATTCATCATCATGTGAAGAGCAAAGAAAGTTTTGACTTCATTAGTATTGCATGGTGTGAATTTATTGTCGCATACAAAGTTGATCAGAGAATAGTACTTATAAAAATGAGAGCCAAAATAGACATAATGAAGAAACGTTACTAAATAGGTGGCGTAAAACGTATTTTAGGAAAGAGATAGAGTTTGACATATGAAAAAGGACCACCGACACTAGTGTTCTCAATCAACTCCTCGTCAACACTAACATAGGAGTTCTACCAAGTTGCATGGCTGCAGTCGGTCGCTTACGCCTCTTGATGTCTTCCTTTTTTGTGCAATAGATTTGAGAAATTGACGCCAATTTCTCCCAAATCGGAAGCCAGTACTTCAAATTCTTCTTCTACGGGCTCATTCTCAAATGAGCCGGTAGCATGCCCACGTCCATGAGCTGTTCGATCAAACTCATTGGGTGCACGAATATTTGCCATGTTCAGTTTCTGCTCATCGATTGCGCCATCGAATTTACCGTCGATGAAAGACAGTCTGTCGAACTCACTAAGAATTTCTTCATCGCTGAAGCCTCGTCCGTGATTCTTTTTGACCTAGAAAGAACTGAAAATCGGACAAGTTTTAGGTGACATTTTTTTTGTTCACACTACCGTCTAATAAGCCACACACATGTAAAATAGTTTTGACTCTCGTTGGTGCCACCAGCACTTAGAACTTCTTCTGGATTTGCTTGCTTTGCACTTTTCTTCTTTGTTACCTGTTGCACTTGATTTTGCGGCTGCATCTTTTGAGGATTCATCCCTTTCCTGAAAATATCTTTGAGGGACTATATCTTTAGCCTTAGTTCATCATTTTATATATGCAGCTTGCATCCGTAATCTGCGGAGTTTTCTTCGCTATGTTTTCTCTTGGTGATTATCGCGAGTTTCGTATTCGTCGTTTCCCCAGGTTGCCTCAACGGTCCTGAAGTTTTCTTGGATTCTTTGCTATTTTTACTAATCGAAGTAAAAAAATATTCGATAGAAATTTCCTGGGTCAATTATTTCGACAATGTAGACAATATAAGCTTTTTCTGATAAAAATTAACTTCGGACTTACGGTTTTAAAAAATTAATTTAATTTTTGAGAAATTTTGACACGAGAAATTTAAAAGACGTCCATACGCCATTTACTAACCAAAACTTAAATTGAAAAACACCTTATTAAATTTACAATACTGTTAGTTCACGAAAGACGATATTGTGCACATAAGTATGTGTTCTCAAACGAGTTTTTGATGTTCGCATGTAGTCAAATGTCAAATTTTCAGGCTAGGAAGTGTAAGTGACAACATAAAAATATTCTAAAAAACATAGAAACAGCAGATGATAAAAGAAAGAACGAAATGGTTAAGTTTGCGATAGCTAGATTCATTATTTGAAGAAAGCTAATTTTTAACCGACGTTCACTCTACCTTCATTACAGAGGGCTTGTAATGAATCTTATTTTCACGGTGTAAGATATGTCTTTTTCCAGATTTCAAGGAAAACCGTGACTAACTCAAGGGTGTTTTTTTGTAGAGAGACGGAGAACTTTAAATTGAAATAAAACAAAGATGAATGTTTTTAATATCCAGGAAATTAGCTCCATTCAAAGGATTTTTTTAATCATTAGTATTCAAAGATGATTTAAAGTAAGTAGGCGTTTTAGCTAGTTTATATGTGGCGTAATCTGGAGGCGCAATTTTCACCAATTCTTCGGAGTAAATCAGGCTATATCTCGAATGTTGGCTCCCGAGTACTTAATTGTTTTTGTTTTACTGGCGTAAACTAAGGTTACCACACATCCCGATTTTGGTGCGACAGTCCTGCTTTTAGCGGAGCAGGCCCACCTTCTGGGGAACAGTTTCGCGTCTCGCCAATTTCGAAAAATGCTGTTTTTTTTTAAAAAAAACCATTTTTTATTTCAAATGTACAGTATGTTGTAGAATAACTAGAACGACTAGGTAGCATTATGAAAATCTCAGAAGAGTAGCGAATAAGAAAATTTGAACTAAGAAAAGAAAATACCATGTTAACAAATTGAGAAGCATCAATGTGAGTCTAGCGAGCAAAAACACAAGACAATCATACAACGTAGTCAAAAGCCTGAAACGAGGTTGTCAGCTTAAGAATATGACGTAGTATTAAGAAAGCTTCTTATCGCTAAAGAGGTATGTTACTATACAAGTTAAGCCAAGTTGTAGCATATGAAAACTACATCAACATTTTGTCACGGTGGTACAACCGCCAAAGAACTTTTCCTGAAAAGTAGTATGGCCAAAAATCAATGAGACTAACACAAAACTCATGACGAAGTAGACGGACGATAAAAATGTGGGCAAATTTGTATATTTAGGCGCCAAAATAATGAGAGCTGGTAACGAAAAACACTGAATACGCCGAAGCATACAGCTTGCAAATTAAGTATTTCTTCAGCTCTGACGATCTTGAGGACCAGCAGCATACATAAGAAAATAAAGCTCCAAGTATACAAATTTGTGATAAGACCTGCTATGAGTGTGAAACATAGACCCTAACCCAAGCATCCGCAAACATTTTGAGCGCCCTCGAGAAATGAGTCTTGAGGCGAATAATTGGAGCTAAGCTAGACCAATGGTAAATTCGATAGAGCCACGAGCTGCATAACATTTTCGACGAGCCGAAGGTCCCAACGATTTTAAGACTGCGGAAGCTGCAATTGGCTGGCCACGTGGATCGTATGGATGAACACCGGATATGCAAAAAAGTATTCTTTGGGAGAACTGAAGGGCGGATACCAGCATGGGGACTGAGAAAGCGCTGGTCTGCCACGATCAACGAAGACAGCTCATCGCTTCTCGGATCTTGGAATTGAAGGACGCGGTCAACAGACCGGGAGGGTTGGAGGTGATATTTGCAGAAAGTGAAGGCCCAAGAGGGACTGTAGTGCTACAAGGAAGAAAAAGTAGTAGCACATACGTCAAGAGACTACACTCCACAATGACCGAAATATGTCGAATTCTCATTGAAACACAATTCCGCCATAGACGGTCCCAAGTTACTTTGAGATACGAACAGAGATCCTGTCGTTTTCCCCACCGTAAGTTTTCATGACTTCTCGGCCCAAATTTCACAACTGAATGGTAACAAATAGATTCGGAATCGCACACTTAGTCAGCTGATACTTTTGCTGGGTCATTGAAATCATAAAGCTATTTACAAAGTCATTGGCACATTTAGCAGCAACAGCATATGCCGAAGCCTATGTACAAAAAAGGTGATAAGTTATAGTACGAAAACTATAGAGGTATATCACAATTTTACACGGCGTACAAAATATTTACAAAAATCTTAG
The DNA here is from genome assembly GCA_963969285.1 of Odontomyia ornata. Taxonomy (NCBI): domain Eukaryota; kingdom Metazoa; phylum Arthropoda; class Insecta; order Diptera; family Stratiomyidae; genus Odontomyia; species Odontomyia ornata. Next base: position 224,415,420 of record OZ017741.1, read on the forward strand.
AATAAAAAATCGGATCATACGCCAACAGTATTATTGGAAAGTATCAAGGTGTCTCAAGAGCTGGTAGGTCGACCATAGACCAATTGTTTCTTTTAAAGGGTGTATGTAATTGTTGTAGATGTCGTTGAAGCTTTTTTTGAGTTTATTTACTATTGGTGTCTGCATATCGAAGGTTGAGTACGAAACTCTTTTGAAATGAGCGTTTTTCGGTCTACCCAACTTTTTCTACCTTATATTTCTGTTTTAAAGCATGGCTTAATTATTTCCTTCCTTTTTGTTTGTGTTGCTAATCCATTTTGTTATTGGATTTGTTTCTATTAAATGTAGTTTTCAAATAAATAAATAAACATTTGCATCCGAGCCCCTAGTACTAATAGTAAAAAACTGGTAAGTACTAGAGGACTACTTGACCAGTGATCACCAGTATATATCACTCAAGGTTAACGACGGCCAATTTGAGCACAAAGATGCTCAGCCACCTAGTCTCGGATGGACACTGGGAAGATTGGCTTTGAAAAGTTGGTCATATGCTCGTAAAACGAGCATCAATGCTAGGAGCTTCACAAGGGGGTGGAAGACCAGTGGCAATGGACGCGAGGAACTCAACTAAGAGTATTAGCGAATCTGTCTCTAACGCCTCCATGCCTCGTTAGGGACTTTGACACGGCAATCGTTCAGTGTACTGGTGATCACCTAAAGTAGCTGAACCATGAAGTGAATGTCACAAGCCCTGACAGGTGGCCCAGTGGGCACAAAGCTTGATGCAAATCTTGTGGATGACGTGAATAAGGGTCTTTGGAGCCTAAGCTGCAAGCTGGTGATGGAGAATCTAGGAGCCCAACATTTACTCGGCACATACGAGGCAGAAAAGATGAATGGGCTCTTTTCCCCATAGACCTTATTATTGTTGAAACGATTAACAATGAAACTCTAGCGAATTACCCACTCTTTAGAGAACCAAAGTTGTGGAAACAATTTTTTCAATGCAGGTAAAAAAGCACCCAAGGCCAAATGGGATTCCAGTTAAGGTACTGCGGATGTTCTTTCAGTGTTGCCCTGACTTGCTGCTTAGTCCATTCAACATTTGCCTGCGTGAGGGAATATTCTTATAGTACTGGAAAACAGTGAAGCTCATGCTGATCAGCAAGAAGACGGGGAGTCCTGAGTTGCCGTCTGCATACCACGCATTGTATATGCTAGACGTGGCTGGCTCTCTGCTCTAAAAATTCATTAGAGGACAATTTACTGACGTGATTCATGCTACTATGGACCTTTCTTCACAACAGTATGGCTTCAAAGCAAGTTACTTCACTATTGACGCTATCGGGGAAGTCATGATTGTGGTTCAGCGCACAACAGGACATAGTAATTTCATCCAATGGGCTGTTCCGCTGGCCATTCTTGATGTTAGAAATACTTTCAACTCCGCTAGATGCGTAAATATTTTGGCAGTACTGGAGAATCCTTTCTGGCAGCACTGGAAAATCCTTTCGTTTCTGAACTTCTGTAGCCTGCTCTATGACGTGATGGAAGGTCAGCAAAGGATGAAGTTTACATCAGATGTTACCCAGGGCTCTATTCTTGGCCTTAACTTGTGGAACATCTCATATAATGGGCTCCTGATGCTGAAATTGCCTTATGAACCACATTTGATTGGCTATATAGATGATGTTGAGGCAGTAGTAACTGGTTGCAGGGTCAAACATGTGCAACATAGAATGGGTATACTAATAAGATAAGTAAAGGACTAGATAACCACTCGCATCTTCAATCTTGTACTCAGAAAAACCGAATTCGTCACCCTGACAAAAAAAATATAGGGAAACTCCTGGTAAAATCAAAGCCAGTAGTGAGATAACTGAGCATATAAATAGAATCGAAGATGAGTTTTTCCGAGCAAGTTAGGGCAACAGCTGATAAAGTGATAGGGTGATTAATGGTACTTGCACGTTTAATGACCAAAAAAGGAAGAAAACAACTCTTGATAAAGTCTACACTTTATGGAGCGGAACTATGGAGCAGCATTCTCAGCAAGGGGCTTTACTGAAAGAAATTGGCCGAGGTGCAGAGACAAAAAGCGCTACGAATTGCATATCGAACTGTCTTCAGCTTTGCAGTGGTAGTTATAGCAAAGATCATATCCATTACCTTCCTTGCTAGAGAGAGTATAAATATAGGGTCTTGCATTAGGGAGATAACAGTCTCGTATCTTTATATGAGCGCATTCTTAAACTTTTTCAATGAAATTTAATGTCGAAACGTTCGTTAAAGTCAACATTTTCATCACAGTAAAGTTCACGAACCAGCAACATTTGAAAATTATTAAAAATTACTATTAATAACTATTATCGAAAAACTATCTTCAGCGATGACGTTCATTTCTGGCTCAATAGCTTTGTTAATAAGCAAAATACTGTTACATGTGCAAATAATTCTGTGAGCTACTGTCGCAATTGTTTTCGCAACTACTAAGATCATCGTGATCAATAAACGAATGCACTCGAAAGCACAAGAACCCACCAAGCATGATCAATATCAGAAAGTGTCGTCACTGCAGCCATTCAGAACAGCTCGAATATTCCAGGTTGTTCTAGTCAGAACATTCGCCAATGTACGTGGAATGGATTGAATGACTAGAAATCCTATAAAAACCCGAGCTGAATGAATGGGGGAGATAGTAAAACCGCGATAGTAAGAACTGTGATAAGTGTGGAGTGCAAATTAATGGCAATATTAGTTGATAGTTAACAGTTGAATTAAAAAATTTATAGACATGTGAAAGGTGAAATTGTGAAAAAGTGAAGTTAATGATTGTGCATTCTTAGCAAATAAACCCTTTTAACTTAATTTAAAAGACAGTGCGTTTTCACTTTCCCGGAACATTAAAATTATTGGCCGCGAACCATAACACGCAAAAATATGCATTATTGGTCAGCAACAAACCCACATCTGCTTCTTGAGACACCACTGCATCTGCAAAAAATTACGTCATGTTACCGTCAATGGAGAGCGTTATCGTGTTATGTTCGAAGATTATTTGTGACCAGAATTGGATGAGCTTGACATCAACGATATGTGGTTTCAACAAAAAGGTGCCAGTAGGCACATAGCACACATCAGAATCGATTTATTGAAATTTATATATTCATTGTAATGTCGTTAGTGGAAAACCCTATATTTACCTACATAGAAACGAGTGTAATAGCAACGAGTGTAAAAGCAACGAGTGTAATAGGAGAGAAAACGCATTCCTTGGAGATGAAACAAAGGACAGATGATCTGCGCATCTGATCCCTAAATTAATGCAGGGGGTTGATCAAAGGTATGGCAAGATTAAATTCTACTTGGCCCAGTTCTTACGCAGGCATGTATGTTTTCGATTTCACCTGCAACCTGCTGCCAGATGATGCCTGACATAAATTTTGTGGCTGCGAAAATGGGGCAGGCTGCGTGGTAACCTCTTCAATGAAGTTGGAGTACTCTTCCCGAAGGCAAAAAGGGGGTATTCTCAATTACAACCCGATTTAAGATGGCTATGTTTGGGAATTTTTTAAAAGAACTTGAAAGTTTGTTATATATGGTTCTAATTCTTTTTGGGTTAGTAAGTAAGGATTCCATACAACCACTTGAAAATCACCAAGGCAAACGGTCACAAACTTTCTGAAGAGAAAAATGCTCTGGGACAAAAAAAATCAAAAACGTAGTTGTTTATTATGACTGTGGGTATGGTCCCAACCTCGGAGAAGATAATATATGCAAAAATAAAAAATTTGCGTATGTTGAAACATATACGTCCAAAAAATGACTCTTTTGCGTGTAATTTTTATATTATAAAAAATATAAAAAAATTGATATTCAGACGATACCTATACGTGTGTTGAATCAGTGGTTAAAATTTCAAAACAGTTGGCCGAGTAGATTTGGAGAAAACTTTGTGACCGTGTTGACAAATGCGATTTTGTGAAAAACGCGTTTAAATTTTTTTTACAAAAAAGTATGAAAATAAGGAACTTACAGCTAATCAGTAATGCCAACTCCACACAAAATACTTTCATTCTCTTCATACATTCATTTTGGCGTCTGTCTTCTTTGTTGTGGCTTCCTTTGAAGATTCCGAGCTTTCGCGATTTGCTTTGCGAATACAAAGATTATCGCGACTTTAAGTGTATTTCAAGGCAATGGGCCCAATTTAGGTATTCATGACCTCCATTATTTTCAAGATTGGATCGAATCCTTCATTAAAAACAGAAGCTGCAATGTGGGTTACAATTTCAACAATTTTCCCACCAGAGAAAATATGCTTTGGAGTAATCGACCCACACGCAACTGTTGAAGCTTTCATTATTATTTTGGGTGAGCCCTCGTAAGCATCGTTCTGGCAATTCATCTTGGGCTAAATTTTGAGATATTGGCACCGAAATTTCTTGAGCTACTTCAGAAAGTAAAGATTGATGTTTATATTTCGATTTATCAGTACATTCATTATACTTGCACCAATAGTCTTCATCCGAAAGTTATTATATTGCGGTTTAGAGCCAGTTGAAATTTTGTGGCAATACTCATATATTGCCCAGATACCTTCGACTTAATCTAAATTGCGTAAAATGGCTAAGCCATAAGAGGTTGATAATTGTTTCATTAATTTATTTGTTAAAGCACCAGTGTTCAGAGCAGGATCTTGTTTCTTTTTGGCTTACCTCTTCGTTTGTCCAATATACGCCTGCTGACACTCACCACACGAGATTTTGTAGATGCCGCTTTTTTCTTGTTCCGCCAAACTGTTCTTTTTGCTTTTTAAGAATCGTTTCAACTGCTTATCGTTTTTCGATACCGCCTCTACACCTTGTTTTTTCAGCATCTTTTGAAGATCCCTATGCATTTCCGAATACGTGATCGCAATCCTTTTCACATTTTTTGCTTCCGGTGATAGCGTTGTATATTGATTTGATTTTGTTGAAACGGAGACGAATGAAATTAAACCAATATACAAAAAAGCGGCATCTACAAAATCTCGTGTGGTGAGTGTCAACAGGCGTATATTGGACAAACGAAGAGGTTAGCGGTATCGAGATTCAATGAGCATATGAAATAGGTAGAATTAGCAAATAAGAAGGTCAACAGCAATCTGAGGTCAGCGGTGGCGAAGCATATAATCGACAGTAAACACAAAATAGGTATCGAGAACTTAAAAGTTGTAAAAAAGGTTAGAAAAATTAACGAGTTAGACACTAGGGAAACAATGGAAATAAGTAGGGTACCTGTCGAAAAAAGATTAAACTAGGATTTAGGAAATGGATCAAAAAAACTTCTAAAGTTCATTAAGTCGAGGTTATTAGATAAGTTTTTGCAATGTAAATCATAAATAGTTAAGTGAGAAGGAAGAAATGTAATTAAATGTAACATATAAATAGCTAAGAAGTAGGATAAGTTTGGTAGTACACTGAAGAAGTCCGAGTGTTACGGACGAAACACGTGTCTGTAGAATAGAGTAAATAAATCACGATTACAGGAAAAAAATAAAAAAGTTTTCCTTGTGTCCCAATTTATCGTTGCCCATATTGGCTAAATGACAAATTACCGTCACAATTTTTACATTTCAGATATTGTTGTAACGCAGAAAAAAAACTAAAAAATTGAAAATGCAATAACTTGATTTTATTTCCCAATTCACGTCAAATAAGCTGAAGTTTTCTAAAGTTTTTCGGCCGATTTGCTAGGAGCTTCTGTATTTGGATCAAACAAATGTTGATTTCCTGCAAACTTTCACCTTTGGCGATAGATTTGTACGTCCTTGCTTTGATTGGGAGCCTTTGCGATCGTGTCAGCTTTCATTTTTATCAACCGCACGGAGAAAAAGATGCTTTTGATCTGACAATCACAGCGAGACTAGCTTTGAAAATACAAGTTAGGCAAGTTTACGCTCTTAAATTCAATATTATACTGATTGTATTGTATCTCAAAGCCATCTGCTCATATATATATATATATATATATATATATATATATATATATATATATATATATATATATATATATATGTATATATATATATATATACGAGTATATATATATATATATATATATATATATATATATATATATATATATATATATATATATATATATATATATATATATATATATATATACGAGTATACTAGGTGTGTTCAAAAAGTATCACGAATTTTGAATTTTCGCGGGTTACGTATATTCGAATTTCGATTTTTTTGTGGTGTTATGTTGGTACTCATGTCTGTCACTTATGCCGACAAGCTCGGCCATTTTGAATGTTCACTTAATTGGTGATAGCTGCTTTACTTGCACATGTTTTCAATCGTCTTCGATTTTCACTTATTCAAAAAAATGGATCAAAGAACGTGTATCAAATTTTGTGTGAAAAACGAAATTAAGTGCGCGGATGCATTCCGAATGTTGACTGTGGCATACGGAGAAGCTACCTTGGACCGAAGCAACGTTTATCGGTGGTACAAAATGTTTTTAGAAGGCCGAGAAGATGTGAACGACGAAGAGCGTGCCGAACGTGTATCAAATTTTGTGTGAAAAACGAAATTAAGTGCGCGGATGCATTCCGAATGTTGACTGTGGCATACGGAGAAGCTACCTTGGACCGAAGCAACGTTTATCGGTGGTACAAAATGTTTTTAGAAGGCCGAGAAGATGTGAACGACGAAGAGCGTGCCGGACGCCCGAGCACTTCAACAACAGACGAAAAAATTAATGAAGTGGAGAAAATGGTATTGGCCATTCGTCGAATCACCGTTAGAGAAGTTGCTGAGGACCTAACATATCGATTGGCTCGTGCCATTCGATTTTTATCAACGATTTGGGCATGAGACGGGTCGCCGCGAAATTCGTACCAAAATTGCTCAATTGCGACCAAAAACAGCAACGCATGAACATTGCTAATGAGATGTTAAACTCTGTCCGCGACGAACCAAATTTGCTCCAGAGGGTCATAACTGGTGACGAATCGTGGGTTTATGGTTATGACGTGGAAACCAAAGCTCAATCATCTCAATGGAAGTTGCCGCATGAGCCAAGACCGAAAAAAGCGCGCCAAGTTCGGTCGAATGTGAAAGTTTTGATGACAGTTTTCTTCGATTGCAGGGGCGTGGTGCATCATGAGTTCTTGCCACAGGGAAGAACGGTCAATAAGGAATATTACCTGCAAGTTATGCGCAATTTGCGCGAAGCAATCCACCAGAAACGCCCGGATTTGTGGGAGAACAAAAATTGGCTTTTGCACCACGATAACGCCCCTGCTCACACATCGTTGCTTGTGCGCGGCTTTTTGGCCAAAAACAACACACCAATGATGCCGCAGCCACCGTATTCCCCAGATTTGGCCCCCTGTGACTTTTTTTTGTTTCCTAGACTGAAAAGGCCCATGAAAGGACGACGTTACGCTACGCTTGAAGAGATAAAGACGGCACCGAAGGAGGAGCTGAACAAGATTAAAAAAAATGATTTTTTTGAAGTGCTTCGAAGATTGGAAAAACCGTTGGCACAAGTGTATAATATCTCATGGGGATTACTTTGAAGGGGACAAAATAGATATTCATGAATAAATAAATAATTTTTGAAAAAAAAAACAAAATTCGCGATATTTTTTGAACACACCTCGTATATCTATATAAGTTAGAGCTGAAAGAAAGGACGGTGCAGCTGCGCGACTGTATATGAAATACGTAAATTTTACTATACGGAGCATGCTCGCTTCAATCTAGCATGACTATAATAAGAATGCTCAGATCGAGTTGATATTTTAACACGACATTCTTGAAACTATATACTATCAAACCCATAATAAAAAAATTGTTTTTTTTCTAATTGAGAATACCCCCCTCATCGAAAAGATCCTTATATTCGCTGGCAAATGGAACTGCGCAGCACATTATGTTTAGATCATCCTTGAGTATAACACTTGGGTATCAAAAGGCATCGAGGGCAGGAGATCCTTTTCTAGCAATCACTTACTTCTCCTCTCTTCTTTTCTGCAAGAAAGAAGATTTCTGAATTCCGAAGGCTTCTCTATGTATAGAAAATGCAGCCAAGCCCAATGTAATGTGCTGAATGGTTCTAGGCTTGGTACTCAGCTGACAGAGGAAGTATTAAGTGTATAATGGATAGTGCCTAGTGCCTGATGCGCTTGGGAGTCCCACTCGTAGGGCGTAAATAACCCTCACTTTCCAACCACAAAAAAACTAATAACAAAATACAATGTAAAGTAAATGCACTACCGTAGAATTTTTTTTTTTGCTTTACAACAGCCACGACACTTGCGAAACCACGCTTTGCGCTTCTCATTGACCTAGACATTTTAGTTTTGCAGAAAATTTAATTGACATTCAAGGTTTGTGAAAATATTGTAAGTGCTACAGGAATATGAGTAAATTTATGTCATTTTTCTTCCACTTCAATGTCATACATATCATAAGCATAAGCTGTAGATTGAGTTTAATTATAAATTGCTTACGATAAATTAACGTTGAATGCGAAGCCCTTCTTGTAGGCACATATTCTATTCTACTCAATTTATCTTTTGAAATATTTATACCTTTCAGCTGCCTTTCCCTATAGAAAATAGTCATTACTGAATGGGCAGAAAGTCAAATAGCAAATAAAGAGTTGGAGCAAAATTACGTAGGATTTTTACAAGAAACTATGAGTAAAAAATCTTATTAAGTTTTTCCATTTCAATCAACTCGAAAGAGCAATCAAGTCGACATGCCTGGATTAACTTATTTTCAATTCTGCTAAGAGGATTGTAAACAAACTAAGTACTCGGTGAACTCAATTCACTTGAACGTTTGATAAAATTGAAAATTTAAATCTCCTGAAACTCATAGAAAGGTCACCAACGGCATTTCAGATTGACTTTGTATCCTAAGACTGATATGGGTCCCATCAAAAAGCAAATAAAAAAAGTTTTCAATCAATTTTGCGACAATTAAAGCAATGCACGTAATCCAATTTGCAAATATATTTTTGTGATGGGCTTGCGTAAGCTATTAATCCCATTAACTAGAATTTTAATTAAAAATTGTATTCCCTCTTCTCATCGACATTAATTAGTCCGGCCCAGTTTTATGCGAAGCATAATCTCATGAGAGAATTTTATTACGCACCTCTATGTATAATGCACTTAATACAATAAGTAATTAATTTACCTTCCGTGCGTTGGTAGAGGAAAGCCATCAAGTTGCCATAATATCTGCGGTGTGGGATTTCCGGATGCTGAGCATTTGAGGCTCACGGCAGGTCCAGGCTGTAATGTTTGCTCGATAAAGCTGTACAGTAGTACCGGAGGTGCATCTGGAAAATAAGAATGAGTTGAGTTGAATTGAATTAGAGGTTTTCAAGGATTCATTAAATTAATTGCCTTAAAAGTATCTTATCTGTGAAAATTATTCAGTTCACATCCACCTGTTTGTACATTGGATTATATAAAGGATACCATCCATCCTAACTAAAGCCGAAAGCAAATAGAACAGGGAATATGAATATGTACATATTTCACACCTCACATAAGCGTCAAGGTTGAAGGCGCGAAACGGGTTTCTCTCATTTATAATCATAAAATTTAACACAATTAATTATGCTCCCTCTGCCCTATCGTCATGCCAGGCTTTCAAATAATTTTCACTTGGCTGCCAGCAAAAGCTCAACAAAATAAGAGCACTTAGTTATGCTTCATAAATTTTCATATATGTGAAGAATAATTTTCCAGAAAAATCATGTTTTTCGTTTAAGATATTGTTGCTCGTTTCGCGTTCCGGACAATTTTTCTCCTTTGGATGAGAATATTCAGGATGTTGCGGATTACAGAAAAAAGTTAGTCAGCAGAGCAATTTGTGGGCACACATGTTAAAAAATTTTCAAATATTGAATTACAAAATGATGTGTAAGTGTAACGGATATAAATGAAAGAGATGTTAATGTAATTTTTTCATGTAAAAGTTTCGAACTTATGACTTATAAAAAGAAGTTGCTTAAAGCTTGTGATATTGTCTCTACACACAGATGGAAACGGAGATAAAAGAGCAGACTTCTTGTTAAAGCATTTTGCGTTCGATGGCATTTAACAAAATGCAGTGTAAGAAAATTAGCACTTCACGGTAGAGCTAATGTAAAAAAATCTATTTGCAGTATGGTGCAGCCTTCAAGTCTATCAGTTGCCATCAATGTAAATGAGGCAACTAAAGGAGAAGGAAGAACGTAGGTCATTAATAACCAGCAACAAAAGTATGGGACCAAGAATTGAACTTTGTGGGTCATCAGATCTAGTCATAAAAGTGGACAAGAGGTAAAAGAAAACTGGACCAACATATGAGCGATTACTAACATAAGAAGAGAATAAGAAAATCTGAAAAATGAAAGCATTTGAGTTTCAAGAGAAGAAAATCATGATCTACAGAGTCAAAAGCTTTAAAAAAAATTGTTTTAACTCCTATGAACGCTGCAGATTTAAGCCGTAGTGGTTTTTGCATTGCAGTAAAAAAATATATTTTAATATATCAAAAATTTACTGGTTTACTGGACAGGTCGGACGTGTTTTTCTCGCTGTTGCTAAATCAGTCTAGATTTTTATAGTTTTTTTTTTCGGTATATATTTGATCCCGTGATAAAGTGTAATATGTCGAAAGTGATTTTATTTTTTGTTTGCAAAAAGTGGTAATTAAAAACAAAACCCCGTTAGTCGGGGAGTGATTATTCTTTTGTGATGGTTTCGCGAAGTAAAGATCCCCCTGATATTAATAGTGAGGTCAATTTCAAATGTCATCCTAAACAAAGAGTAACAACTGTTATATGTATTTTCTGCGACAATAACTATCACTTAAGTGATTTCAAACTGTTGAATGATCCAACATTCTTAACACCTACATTAGTGATTTGCCCTGAACATTCACATTTAAATATAATATCTAAAATCAATGATATAAATTTGAATGATGAAACAAGAGCGCTTTTAGCACAAATAAAAAGTGAAAAATGGGAAAGCATAAAGCGCGAAATACTAAACGAAATTGCTAATGAAACGCAATTACCACATAACAATACAATCATCGATGAGGAACCTGATTTGGATAATATGAAGAAAGAAATTCTTAAGCAATTGAATGCAGATCTCATGGATAAAAATGCACTATTAAAAGAATTATTAAACAATGAAAAGATTTCCAACAATATACATCAGAGGTCATATGCTGAAACTGTGAGTATTCCAAAGCCTAAGCCCAAGAGGGCCCCAAAAATTTTTATAAAGAAGAAGAATTTGAATGATGACACAAACCTTAAAGAAACTATTGGCAAATGTCTAATCAAGGAAAAGTCTATTAAAACTAAAAACATCTTTTTAACCAAAAGTAACAATCTTATAATAAATTGTCTTGATAGTGATAGCTTATATCATGCTGAGAAGTTATTGCATAATAATTTATCTAAAAATCTTGAAATAGAAAAAGAATCACTGCTTAAACCTGTTATCAATGTAGTGGGTATTGATAAAAGGGCAAATTTGGATAACGTTGCTTTGGAAGCTGATATTAATCAGAGAAATTTTCGCAATTCGGAAGAAAAATGGAAAGTTCTGAAGTTATACACTAACAACAAAGGATGGCAAAGTGCAATTCTCGAGGTTACCGCAAGTCTATATAAGATTATAAGAGATAATGGTGGAAAGGTTTTTGTTGGCTATCAATGTTGTAGGATTTACGACATAATTGGAGCTAAACCGTGTTATAATTGTGGACGAACTGGACTTATGTCCAGTTCGTCCACAATTATAACACGAAATGTAAAAATGATACTGTTTGTCTGAAATGTGCAGGTAATCACAGTACGAAAGATTGTAATCAATCAGTCAGCCAATGTGTGAATTGTATTCATCACAATAAATTATCGAAAATGAAATACAATACAGCAAATGTTGCGACAGGTAGTTCGCTATGTCAATATCTTAAGTTTAAAATTAACAAAAGAATTGAAATGACTGACTACCCTGTAATCCCTGAAATATCAAGATATTTGGGTAAGATTAATGACCGAAATCAGATTGGACCTACTTTATATAATAATGCAGCAACGACTTCAACCGATGGTGAAGCAAACAACAGTAATTTTCATCGTAACAAAACAAGCAGACATAGAGATGGCACATAGCTTCGAGATTTTTGATAAAATAGTAAACGATACATTAGTGATCGAAAATATATGTGTTGATGTAGAGACTCTAAATGAACATTTAATTAAACATGATAATTTGATACTATATTTAAATATTAGAAGTATTAATGCCAATTTTGCAAACTTAGAAATATTTGTTGAGAGTTTAGTTTCAAAACCTATATATATTTGCTGTGCTGAAGCGTGGCCTGTTACAAATACTATTTTTTTCCAACTAATGGTAGTGAACTAAATAAAGCGTATGGGGTTATAGTGTATGTCAAAAACTGTCTGATTGAAGAGACTGAAATCATTCAGGTTGACCAATTAAGAATTATTAATACTATCATAAAAATGGACAATAGCAACGTCACAGAATTGTCCGCTTTATATAGATCACAAAGTATTAAGAAAATTGAACTTATTAAAAGCCTCCAGAAGTACCTGATAGATAAGAAAAATTGTAAAAATCATTTGGTTGTCGGAGATTTCAATATTGACTTGTTGGTATGCGATATCATAACTCAGGAATTCATAAATAATTTCTTAGGACTGGGTTTCCTACCATCTTTTCAAAAAGTAACCCGACCGTCAGACAGCAATATAAATAGGGGTACCTGCAATGATAACATATTTTATAAATTTGATAAAGCAGAAATTCAATCTTTTACTATTCAAAATTCTATAAGTGATCATTACACTTTAATAGTCAAAATTACTAAATTCAAACCTGATAAATTGATAGCTAATAATTATGTTTACACTGACTATGGAATTTTTTTGCGTAATGCTAGTTTGATAAATTGGTCTCTAATATATTGTTTTTCTGATCCAGATGAAGCTACGGACTGGTTTATAATAAATATGAAAAGTTGTTTAGAAAAGTCCAAAGTATCTAAAAAAACTAAAAATAAACATAGAAAAACATGGATAACAGAAGCAATAGTTAAGTCTTGCAAGGAAAAAGAAAAACTTTATCATATTTACAAAAAAATTCAAAGTTCTGAAAATTTGATGAAATATAATAACTATCTGAAAATTTTAAATAATATTATTTATAAAGCGAAACTTATGTATGACAAAGCTCAGATTGAAAAAGTTGTGAAGACCCTAGAAAATTATGGAATTATATTGGTCAGAAAGTTAATATAAGTCAAAAAAATAATAGAAAATCTACTATTAATTACATAATTGATGATAATATGCATAAAATTGTAAATGAATTTGAAATATCTAACTCCATGAATAACTATTTTAGTACAATTGGTAAAAAACTCAGTAACAAAATTGTAAATAATGAGACTCGAACAATTGAATTACCGCAGCAAAACCCTGAATCCTTTTTTATACATCCTACAGATACACAAGAGATAAAAAATATTATCTCAAAATTTAAGTTTAAGAACGGCGGTGTTGATATGATTAGCACTAAAGCTCTCAAAGTTGCAATCGATTATATATGTGATCCACTATGTTATATTATTAATCTCTATATTGAAAAATCTATCTGGCCTAAATCGCTTAAAATCGCTGAAATAGTACCTATTCATAAGTCAGGAAGTAGAAGCAGTGGCTCAAATTATAGCCCAATATCTCTCATATCGAATGTTGCTAAAATTTTTGAAAAAATATTACATGCAGGGACATATACGTTTATGAGGGTAAATGAAATCTTTTCTTGCAAGCAATATGGGTTTATGAAAAAACTAGGCACCAAAGATGCATTAAATCACCTTGCAAATATGATTTATAAAAATTTAGATAAGAGTACTCCTATTATTGTAGTGTTTTTAGATTTGGCCAAAGCTTTTGACACGGTAGATCACGAGATTTTGATAAAAAAAATATATTGCTTGGGTATAAGAGGACATGCTCATTTACTTTTAAAAAATTACTTAAATAATAGAAAACAGAGGGTAAGAATTGGCGATAAATTGAGTGATAACAAGATAGTTGATACTGGTGTTCCACAGGGAACGATACTTGGTCCACTTTTTTTCATACTCTATGTTAATGATTTGCTTGAGAGTCTTCCAAATGATTCTATCTTATCGTATGCAGATGATACTGCTGCTATTTCCACAGACGACACATGGATGGATGCACAGATTAAGATCAATTCTTTGCTAGAAAAAATATCAATTTGGCTAAAGCTAAATAAATTAACACTTAACGTTGAAAAAAGTGTTTTCATGACATTTGGAAATTATTATGATAGCGTGCCCGAGAAGATAGACATATTTATTGATAAAAAAACAATTAAAAGGGTTGAGTACTGTAAATAACTGGGTATAATATTTGATTATAACGTTAGATGGAACAAACATATTGAATATTTACATCAAAAAACAAAGTATATAGTCTATGTTTTTCATAAGCTATCCAAATGCATGAGTACCGATATGTTAAGAATTATATACTATGCTTATGTCCATAGTATTATAAGCTATGGAATTCTTGCATGGGGTGGGGCATATAATAATAACTTGAAATATATTATATCATTGCAAAACAGGATACTTGGCATAGTTAACAAAAATAAATTTACTGTCGATAGAAATCCAAGAAAAGTGAATCACATATACTCAATTGAAGCACTAACATATTATTATGAAATAAATCGAAATAATTATAAAGATTCACAAAGTATCACTAGACATAAGTCAATTTTGCTAACAAAAAACTCCAAAAAATAAGCGAAAAAAAATAGTTATATTGTTTCGATTAAACTTTTTAATCGTTTACCAAAAGAACTTAAAAATGTACATGGTTGTAAGATAAATATTAAAAATAAATTGTTATCTTGGCTTATAACATTATAAAACTAGGAATTTTATAGTTTGCAGCGCGAATTTTAAAAATTTTAAAACCTTATTTGAAATGCTTACATAATATTGGCAAATGTATGTTTCTTTTAGTTATAAGATATTAGTTTTTAAGCACACCATATATATATATATATATATATATATATATATATATATATATATATATATATATATATATATATATATGCATATGTATTTTACATGTAAATTTTACTGGTAAATAAATAAATAAATTTATTCAAGGCGGAGGCTACAGTGTTGATAAAATACAATAAATTGGTTATTTGATAAAACTTTGAGTTAATTGGTGAAAAAAGAAGGACTAAAGGATAGACTCTATAGTACACTACCTGTTCGAAAAATCTGTTTTTATTTGTTTTTTTCAGCCCAGTAGCCGCTTTCGGGATTTTGTTCAGAAATAGTTAGTGCGCTCATCCTTCTTCTTGTTTGTAGCAATGCAGTCCCTCTCGGGCCTTTGCTTCCGACAAATAGCGCTTCCAGCTGTCTCATTACAATGACCGCATCCTTCAATTCCGAAATCCGAGCAGTGATGAACTGTCTTCATCGAACGAGTCAGACCTGCATTTCCTCGGTTTCCCCACTGGTCTTCAGCCTTCAGTTCTCCCAACGAATATCTTTTTGGGTATCCGGTGTTCGTCCATCCGATTCATGTGGCCAGCCCATTGCAGCTTCCGCAGTTTTATAATCGTTGAGACCTCCGGTTCGTCAAAAATTTCATACAGCTCATGCTTGTATGGAATTCACCATTGGTCCTCGTCTAGCTTCGCTCCGATTATTCGCCTCAAGGCCCGTCACTCAAAGGCATTAAACATATTTGCGGATGCTTGTGTTAGGGTCTATGTTTCATGCCAATAGGATCACACAGGTCTTATCACAGATTTGAATACTTTGAGCGTTGTTTTCCTGCGTATACAGCTGGTCTTCAAGATCGTCAAAACTGAATGATTTTTTGTTTGCGAGCAGTATTCTTCAGCGTATTTCTTCTTTTCCATTACGGTTTCTGGTTATTGTGGCGCCCAAATACACAAATTCACACACATTTTCTATACTGTATTCGCCAAGTATAATATTTTAAGGTATTTACCCTCGAATGCATCGTGAGATTTGTTCTATTCTTATTAATTTGTAGCCATATTAGCTTTGCTTTGCTGTCGAGTTTCAGGAAGAGTTCTTTGGCGGTTGTTAATGACCATGACAAAATTTTGATGTCATCCGCATAGGCTACTACTTGGCTCGACTTGTAAAGTAATGTACATCGCGTATCGACAGGTAGCTTCCTTATGATTTACTCTAGAGTCAAATTGAATAGAAATGGGGCCAGCCCATAGATATAGAGGGCACTGGATCTGCAACCGGTTGCGAGAGCCGAAGCAATTAGCAACCTTCACTGAAGTTGTGTGAAGTTGAGGTTTGAAGTGATATGTTTTTGTTTTGGCACTTAATTCACTCTGAAACACGTTCACGTTTCAAAAGTTTTTGGCTTTGAAGATCGCTCGTACAAATCGGCACTCGAATTCTCTTCGCCTTGAGAGGTCATAGAAATAGCAGTAAAATTGATATACAATCTCGATGAACCCTCTTGCTCTAATGAAGGAAAGTATAGGGCAATCCTAAAATACAGGGCTGTCGGTGATACTGACTTGTGCGAAATGCTTGAAGGCCGAGATGAAAGAAATAAGTATTTAAGTCCGTCAATTCAAAATGAAATAATTGAATGCTGCAATCAAGTTATTTTAAATAAAATCGTAACACAAATAAATGAGGCCAAATGCTTTACCGTGCTATCAGATGAAACTACAGATATCTCAACATCTGAGCGTGTTGCCATTTGCGTTAGGTATATTAACCAAAATCATGGAATTAAAGAAGACTTTTCACAATTTTTTTAAGCTGAGTCACTGAAAGGCCGAGACTTAGCTGAAACAGTCATTGACGGGTTGACTTCTTGTGGCGTTGATTGCGAGTGTATAATAGGCCAAGGATATGACGGTGCCGAAAATATGGCGGGAAAATTTAATGTGTGCAAGCTGCGGTACAGGAGAAATATGCCGGACATTCATTAAACTTAGTAATAACTCAGGGAAGTGAAGTACAATCTGTGAGAAATTGTCTGGGTACAGTTGAGAAAATGTATGTATTTTTTAACACTCGTAAGAGGAAATCAGTTCTGATGGACACCATTGATAACAAAAATGATACGCCTCAAGCTCGTTCACTAAATAGGCTCAGTGCAACTAGATGGATATCGAAATATAACGCCATCAACGATTTCATAGAGCTTCTTCCATATGTTCATGAAGCAATAGACACCATATCGTTGTGGAATAACTCGGCATCGGCTGATGCAAAGATTTTAATGAACACAATGGACTTTGAAGTATTTGGATACGGCCTACCACTCTGTAAGCAGTACCAAAGGTAATCTTTAGACCTTAAGGAGTGTATATCTATTGCTGAATGTGCAATCCAGGAATTAAATTTAAAGAAATTTATTTAAAGGCCAAGACTACTGGGAGCTTGAATAACAAGTATTAAAGTAATTTTTCAATCGTAGGTATTTGTGGCGATGTTATTTTTTATTATGAATAGTCTTATTACCTTAATTTCGATTTATTGTATCGTAAATGTTTTTTGTATTGTGACATAAAGACAAGACAAGACAACATTACAACGTATAACATTTTAATGCAAAGAATTTTTTGTTTTTATCATATTTTTGTTATAACACTAATTTGTATTACAAGTGCTTAAATAATTTGTTAGTTAAGGTTTATTTGAAGCAATGTAATTTTATTTTCGCTGTGATTAAAGTTATTATTAATGAGTGATAATTTTCAATAGTAACTACTCCATACTTCCTTTTAAACAAACTGACTGTTTAGAATTATAGTTTATCTATTCAGTGGGTTAATGGAAAATTAACAAACCCTAGGGAAACATAAGCTTTCGTAGCATTTCAAATATAATTGATACAACTTGTTTAATGTTTTTTACAATATAATTCTAAAACAATATTTCAGCGTTCAGTGTGCTAGTAGAGAATGGGAGAGAAATGGACTGACAGGTGATTTTTGGATTTCCAGTTTCATTAGTAATCTAGTGATTTTATTATGGAACAACGAATGGTATTTTTATTTAATGCAACACAACGTACGGGAAATGTGAAACAACTAAACAAAATTGAACAGTTCTAAGAATGCAGTAATAAAAAACATCAAACTTCCCAACCCTGTGTTCAGTGCGTTCTTCAGAAGAACGAGACAATGCCCGCTTCCGGTATGCGCACGGCGACCCTATGTCAGAGTTCCACTATGCCTCTAGATTGGCTAGAAATGCGAGTTTTAGAGTTATCCCTAGGCCCCACGGTGATAATTTTAAGAAGATCAAATCAAAACTGCAGTGTCTGATTCAATGGAAAGTCCATAAAATACCAGAATAGTGTGTTATTGTTGTTGTAATTGGAGAAATTTCAAATGGATATAACATCCGTGAATACTTTATGGATTTCATCAAACTTACGGAGTATTAGGACCTTGTGTAAGGTTGGGTTTAAAGGCATCCATACGATTTTATTGGAGAAAATGTGAAATTCGAAGATCATACTATTTTTAACAAAGTTGAACGATTTTTGACTTCTGAGTTATTTGTTATTGTTATACTCATAAATATCTCCCTTGATAATTTTTTCAGATGTTTGAGATCGCAGGTGTCTAATCGCAAGGAGGAAACACATTTTTTGTGCTCCCAATGAAGCAAAAACTGTCAGTTTAAGAACTGTTTTGAAAAGCTCTCATAAAGACTTTTCATTTCTTACTCATATCGGCTACCTTCGATGAAATTTTTTTCACGGGCCACTTCCCTGTACTGTAATCATTGATTCTTGGCATCAGAATTTTTTTCGAACCCTAGAGTGATTACAAAGCACTTCTGTTAGAAGCTCTCTCCTGCCTCCTCGACTTTTTCACCTATAAGTATTAATTGTAAGTATTCATCTTCAGTAATTCATTAAATTGAATCAAGTGTTCAAAGCATGCACCTTATGCGTTGAAGTTGGGGAAAAATAACTCAAAATTATTCAATCTTCGCATTTAAAACTTTCACGATTACTGATACCACTAGCTGAACCAATTCTCAAAGATATTCATGGTACCTATCATTCCTGAAACTTTCATGCAAATCCTAGCAAACCTGTAGTGTCTGAGTCGGTAAAAAGCGCATATTGTTGCATAACCAGATGTTTCCATAGTAATACAGCTCCATAGTAATACAGGAAAATTCAAACCTCTACAACTTTGTTAAACGCCATTCGCCATTTATGAAACTTGCAGGACAGGTCAATCTTGTATATAGCTATTTGTATACTAAATTTGGTTGAACTTCAGGATACCGTTAAGATATTATTCAAGAAAATGTAAAATCGGTAAATCATACTATTACTAACAAATTTAAGTGAATTTCAACTTCTCACGTATTTGTTGTTGTTGTACTCCTTAAGGTCTACATTCATGATTTGGTTCAGATTTTTCAGATGAAACGTGTCCAATCGTGAGGGGGGGGGGGGGTATGCGAAAAGATCGTACATTTCCCCTTCCCCTGCCCCCATGGTACATATACGGCAATTTTAAGACCTGTTTTGAAAAGATCTCATGGAGACCTTTCCAACGACACTCTATTCGACTACTAACGGTGAAATTTTTTTTTGAAGGGTCTCCTCCCTGTATGGGGAGGCCCCCCTTAAACCCCTTTGAAAAAATTTTCCACCCGAAATTTTTCAAGAAGTCGCCACTTCTGACCTTTCCACAAAGTTTCATGGCTGTAGCTTCTATAGTTTCCGAGAAAAAATGCTGTGACATACAGACGGACAGACGGACACAGTTCGTGATTGCAATAGGGTTTTGTATTTTAGTACAAAGCCCTGAAAATTTGTTAAAAGGGAAATTTTGCTGTCAAGTAAATACATAATAGGCTCGTTGAGTGTAGCATACATTTTACTCACAAACCCGACCCGTCCAATTTTTCCGTTTTTTCATAACCATTAGTCGATGACACTTATGCATACGTTTGCAATGACCATTTCAAATTTTGAATTAAATACCTCGATTGGTTCTATTTCGCGGGAAGCACTGTGTATAAAGTCCAAAAAATTTTAAAGGAGACATTGATATGCGGATACCCAGTGTTAAATTTAAATTCAGCATTTGATGTCTCAACGCTTTCAAATTTCTTACATATTTACCCAGTGACACTAGAAACTTATTCTTAAATGAACGCGTGCATATTTTGACACTCAAGTTTGCTGCTTTTCTGAACTCAAGTTTGCTGCTTTTTTTGAACCCGAACAATCTTCATATTTTTTTTTGCTTTGTTACAGTTCTAATATTCTTAACACCGTATCTTCATATTTTTCCCCTCTATAAAATTCCAAATAGTCTAGGCCTCGCTTCATTTAACTTCTTAACTTTTTGTAAAGTTTTCCTCATTCCTGACAACTACCCTTGAACATAACGAAGCAATGGAACATAAAAACCTATTTTATACAGAAATGGAAGAGCTAGATTACACGGCGTTTGTTTATGTTGCGACCAGGTAATTGTGATACATAGTTCACCATTGTGAAAATATGTTTTTTTATATTACCTTTCAGGAGCTGCTAGTCCCTCCCCGTCAACTGAAATTCAATATGTGAACAATAAAGACAACAGCCCGAGTAATTCTGAGTTTATATTTGGTACAGACAAACCCCAGAAATTGGTGAGTGAAAACCTTTGAACTTCACAGCCGTTCCACCCTACAGATGGGTATATTGCGACTTGCCTCGCTACTGGCTTCGTTCCTCCAGAAGCATTCGCGTATTTGGACATGAATCGATATGTTTTGATTCTAACGGCGTCCTAGTCCTATATCACATATATCGACGGGCGACCGATAAGAAGATATAATATTCTCTGAATTTGAGTTCACGAGACCAACAATTCCAATGGAGATACTCATTTGCCAGATTCGTTGAAGCTGATCTAGTTGAGATGGGACAATCTAGGTATTGGTGGCTGAATGACAATGTCTGAATTATTCGTGTTTATTTCCAGGTTTTTTGGTTTCCATTACTTAGCTTTTGAGTTTCAGCTCATTATTGCTACATTTAGTGTTGTTGTTTATTTGTGTTAAAAATAAGGTATAGGTTAGGTATATGTTATGTTATTTTTAATGATGCTTGGAGATAAGGTTAAACGCGTAGATTAGGAATATTCGATAGATTTTTATAGTATAAGATAAAGATTTTGATTGAATTTTATTAGAATTAAGTTATTACATGTAGGATCATAGTTCACTGTCATGTTATAAAATTATAAATCATTTTTAGTGTTTGTTGGTTTTTTTCCCGTTTTCCAATTGAATTATAAAATATGTAATAATCCTAATTAATTTGAATTTGTTACAGCTGAAATGTGTTTAATGATAACGTATACATTTAGAGAGAAATTTGGGCCATTAAGTTTTTGTATTGTTACTGTTTGGAATTTGATTTATATTCTTTTGAAATTTATAACGATTAAATTGAATAAAGTGCTTTTGACTTTGACTTTGGACCCCAGAAATTGCAAAAAACACTAACAACTTTGGAGCT
Organism: Odontomyia ornata; assembly: GCA_963969285.1. Taxonomy (NCBI): domain Eukaryota; kingdom Metazoa; phylum Arthropoda; class Insecta; order Diptera; family Stratiomyidae; genus Odontomyia; species Odontomyia ornata. The sequence continues at coordinate 224,437,080 of OZ017741.1, forward strand.
AGAAGGTAAAATTGAAATGTTAAAATAAAAGTTTATTGAAACAATTGTATTTTCCTAGGCAAAAATTATGCTCAAGCATTATCAGTAACCACAATTAATGGAAAACACAGGAAAGAGGAACCGACAGATATGAATAAAGAAAATAAATGTAAAGCTAAATAAATTTTAAATCATGTAGATCATTGAACATTTAATTTATATTAATAGACTGTAATTTTTTGGAAAAATTATCGGCCAAAAACAAAGAGATGCGGAGGATATTATTTCGTTTGACTGAAGAGCCATCAATCGAAAAAAACGAAGAAGACCAATAAAAATTTAGTGCGAGTCAAAATTGAAGACAGCGACAATAACTTAAGTGAAATTAATGATGATAAAGAAACAGTCATAAACGAAAAGTGCTGAGGAGTCTTTTGAAATCGACGTCGAATCAGGGCATCCTAATTTTGTTACGAGAGCTCGAGTTCCATTCCTTGAGAAAAATCGTCGCGCACTTGGATCGCAAAAGCATGACACTTGATTTCCTTACTTATGATGCACAGCAGAGCCTATCTTGATCAATAACCTTTTCTGAAGCTACTTCGTTTGAAAATTGTAAAAAGTGACGTCTTGCGATGAAAAAGATTTAGTAGAACTTTCTCCAAATTGAAAAGCCTTTGAGACAATATGGGTGTATACAACACAACGTGCTGATACCGGAAAGATTTTGCAATATAAAACGAGATTAGTAGCAGGAAGTTGCTCCCAGGAAAGTCGCATTCACTTGACAAAAAATACTAGTAAGTCTAAAAAGTATTGGGCCTTTTTTGTCATTTTTAGATTAAATATTTCTTTTATGTAAAATGGGTTTTATTTAAGTACATATTGTCCATTATTATCTATAATCTTTTGCCATTTTTTGGGTAGTGCCATTATTCCATCTGTGTGTAGAACTTCTGTGGTTTATCGGCGAAAAGCTTGGCCAAGTGATTTTCACAGTGCCTTTTTGAAGTGAATTTCTTTTCATTAAGGAAGTTTGGCAGGGACCGAAACAAATGGTAGTATGATGGCGCATGGTCTGGACTAGACGTTGGATGCATCAAAATTTCCCAGCCAAGCTCTGTGAACTTTGCCGGGTCATCAAAGATAAGTGTGTTCTGGCATTGTCATGATGGAAGACAACGCCCTTTCTATTGAACGATTCTGGCCGGTTTTTTTTGAATTGCTTGTTGTAATCTGGTTAATTGCTGACAGTGCAGAGCCGAATTGAGTCCTTGGTCAGGTTCTAGCACTGCATAATAAACAATCCCTTCCAATCTCACCCTCCACACAGCATAACCTTATTTGGTTTCAATCTTGGCTTTGTAGTCGTTTGTGGTGATTCATCTTGTTTTGACCGTGATCTTTTACGAACGACATGCTCATATCTTACCAATTTTTCATCTCGTATCTTACCAATTTTTCATTTACTTCAAAAATGGCTCGATCCCGTTGCGTTTTATTAGCATTTCGCAAATGGAAATTCGGTCGATCAAATTTTTTTGAGTTGGCATCTTGTGTATCCAGCCTTACGCAAATGGTTCAAACTTATTTGGTGATGGATATTCAGTTCCTTAGCAATGTCATGGTTGCTTATGTGACGGTTTTCTTCAATTTTTGGTAAGATTGCATCGACTTTTTCAGTGATTGGTAGACCTGAGCGAGGCACATCTTTGACATCAAAATTTCCAGAACGAAAGCGAGTGAACCATCTTTTGGCTGTGGCTTTTGATAAAATATCTTAAACGTAGACGCCACAAATTTTTTCACGAACCTGCAATGCATTCTCGCCTTGATTGTAGAGATATTGTAAAATATAACGATTTATTTCAGAAATTTCACTCATTTTTAAATGAATACAACTTTTGACACGAATGACGAAAAACAAAACTGTCCGCGGGAAAATTGTAGACTGGAATGCCCGATATATGACAAAGAACAGCATCTAGTGACAAAAATACTTCTTTAACTATCTAATATTATCCTGTCGTAAGATACACACCAATTTATTTTTTTATCGCAATAGCCATTAAGCTGAACATGCGTATTGACCAAATGGATGCTCTTGCTGCCTTTCTCCGAGGTAGTTTATCAGTGGAAATTTACTTGGAGGAATCAAACGGTTTTGTAGATGGGAGCAGGTCTGCGTGTCGTCTTAAGAAGGCCATATACAGTTCGAAGTAGAGTCGTTGTGAATGGAACAAAAAAATAGAGCATATTTCGAAATCATTCGGCCTCTAAAAGTCAGGTGTAGATCCTTGCGTATACTCCTACTTTTCAGTAGATCTATTTTGGACTATAGCGCCATTGACAAAGAAGAGAACAACTACTAAAGTCAATTAAAGTTAAAAAGTATTAGTTTGCTAAACATGAATAGATAAATGACAATCTTGTTAAGTAATAATTATTCATGTTTTTGCACTTCTTATCTATAAATTTTCTGGTCGGCATCAATATTCAGCCAAAATACTTTAAAACACTATCATTGAGTATCTTGCTGTTCTATGATTCGTAATTTTGAAAGATTTGCTTCAATGTGCGAAATTTATTTTTGTCATAATCCATTAATATTAAACACCAGCTTTACTTGATACTTGAGAGAAATTAATGCTCAGCAATTCAAACTCACCCGCAAAAGTTCTACATTTGTCAGTTTCCGAATCTAGATAGAAAATGTATTTTCATGTACATTGTATCCAAAGTAAAGAGCGTCATCGCTTTTCTGAAAATTCTTGGGAATGTTTTTCACTTCTCCGCACAATCTCAACCCATCGCGTTCTTTTTATGATAAATGAACGAATTACCGAAACTGACAGGCCTTATTATTTCGGGATTTCGTATAAATTGCTTCACGTCACTTCTTATTTCGTTATTTTCGCGACGACTCACGCTTTGGTGGGCGGGTAGACAAACGAATCAAGAATGCTCCATGAAAGGAATAAATGGTATCCTTCGACAAAAGAACGCGTCAAGGACAAAACTACGAAATTGTTTGTAGTAAAATGTGGAATAAAAAAGAATATTCCAATTTAATTCAAATCTAATTACCTCCTAGTTGAAGTTCAGCTGCTGCTTGGAAGGTATCGCCTTCAGGACGTCGAACGACACATTGATACATTCCCTTATTTTCGCGACTAACACCCGTGACCAGCAGGGTGTCCCCTATTCGAGCAGCACTTGGAAGTTGACGTCCGTCCTTGTACCAGGTGATGTGCTGGTGATTCACGGGTGATCCATTATTTGTTACAAGGCAACGAAATTCCGCTGTTCCGCCCATGTGGACGCTCAGGATGTTAGGACTAATTTCGACTTGGATTGGCGTCGACACCGATAGACGTAATTCGGCGCTAGCTTCACCGCCTGCATTCGATGCGGAACATTTATAGGTTCCAGAATCTTCAGCCGTGACAGCCTCAACTGCAAGAACAGGACCAAGGAGACGAACACGCGTTCCACTTAGGACGGGTAGGGGTTCTCCGCCGTTTTGGGTGTACCATCTGAAAAAGAGGAAAACATAATAAATTAAACGATTTCATGAAGTTTTATGCGGAAATTTAGAATATCATTTTTGCGATCAATTATCCAGTGTTTATGCTTTTACAATTTATAAAATTCAACATAAGTGATGGCATTGCTCTTTAGGTCTTTGTAAAAAAAAATTTTTACATAGACCTACTAGTTACGCGACATGTCTGGCCGTCTGTCCGTGCGTCCCAGCTCATTTCCTCAGAAACTGTAGCAGCTAGAATGCTCAAACTTTGTGAAAAGGTCAGAAGTGATGGTCTCGCAAAAGTTAAGTTATTTTAAAATTTTTTTAAGGGGGGTCCCCGTTAATAACGAATTAACCCTTAAAATTTATTTTTAATCAAAGGTAGTCGAGTGGAGAACTTTTAAAATCTGAAATAAAAAAATCTTTTTAAATTAGGGGATCCAGGGGAAGGCAAAATGTACCAAAAATTTGTACCCCCCCCCGCGATTGGACCCCTTTGAGCGGAAAAATCTGAAAATTATCACGAATGTGGGCCTTTATGAGTACAAGGACAACAAATATCTCAGAAATCGCAATTCACTCAATTTTGTTAATAATAGTATGATTTGTAGATTTTATATTTCACCCACAAAATCAAAAGGGTACCTTCTAACTTCTTGAAATTTCGCAATTATATAAACTAATGTAAGATATGTACGTTCACAAAATTTTATTGAGATCGAATTATAAGCAAGTGTGTTATAGCCATTTGTATGAAGTTAGAATAACAATGACACGTGTTTATGGTTGATACATATTTCAAATTGACCTAGACACTTTTATTTTCTTTGAATTTTCATGAAAATTTAAAGAATATTGTTTGTTTTGGATTCAATCGACCAAGTATTCAGAAAAATCATTTGAGCTAGATCAACATGGCGACTGCGCTGTGCTTATGATTGAAACTGTGCATCTTTTGCATAAATTTGAACGATTTCATATCCAAGTATTAGATAAATAGTTCAAGCTATCGATGCACGCTATTAAAAAACTTGTTTTTAACCCTAGGATGCTTACAAAGACCTTCTAGTAGGAGCACTCTCCTGCTTACTCAACTTTTTTCTTTTATTTTTAGCTCTTTTTGAGAAAAAAATTACTCAGTATGTGACTAGCATAAAATATGAGGATTTCAATGAAATGTTATATGTGGGTAGGAGAAAAAATAATCTGGAAAGTATTGCATTTATTCAAAGTTTGTTTTAAAATTTGCAGCTTAAACCATTTCAATGGAAACTCATTTCTTGCAATTTTTAACTCTCCAGATCTACAATATATCGATTTTTCGGCTCAAATGTCTCCAATCGCAAAAGGGGACACAAAATTTTGATACGTTTTGCCTCCCCCTGGACCCCCTGGTGCACGAAATAACCTTTTAAATCCAGATTCGAAAAGTTTTAATAAAAACCTTTCATTTGATTAGGGTAGAGTAGGGTAGGCTACCTTTGATAAAAAAAAATTAAGAGCCATTTCATTACAAGGGAGACCCCCCTTAAACAATTTTGAAATGTTTGTTAAGACCTAAACTTTTGAGACATCTCCACTTTCGAACTTTTCACAAAGTTTAAGCTTTCTAGCTTCTTAGTTTCTGAGGAAACTTGCTGTGGCATACGGACAGACGATTGGACGGATGGACAGATGAACAGACATGTCGCAAAACTAGTAAGTCTTTGTAAAAAATTTTTTTTTTTTTTAAACCTGAAAAATAGAAAAAGGAAAGTTACTTCAAAATTAATTAAATGTATAATTGTAGTAAGAATTAGGAGTCTTTATTCAAGTTGGAAAATCAAAGATGAATCAGAATTAGAAAAAGAAAACCGACTTTGAAATGCCCTGAAAAGGATGAAATAAATTTAATGGAAGCGGTGCCATATCATCTTTCCCCAATTCTTTTGGGATGGTGCAGATGTTGGAAGTATTTATGGTGAAATTGATTTGCCAACGCTTCCATAAAATTTATTTCATCCTTTTCAGGGCACTTCAAAGTCGGTTTTCTTTTTTCTAAAAGTTTTTTTTATTTCACTCTTTTTAGTGGCAAATTTATTCATTTCAAACCTTTCAAAACTCAGTTTCTTGAATACCTTGTACATGTACTCATATATTAAAACATAATTTTTTACTGCCATGCAATAACCACTACGCCTAAAATCTGCAGCGGTCATAGGAATCGAATTTAGTTCTGATATATTTAATACATGATCTCGGCAACGTCTACCTTGATTTTTGGTTTTCAGAAAGAAAAAAAACAATATACATTGTAGCTTCGAGACATTTTCGAACTTCGAACTTTACCTAGCCGCCATTTTTGTATTCTGACCTGACCCGGAAGTGCTTTTTAATCGTTCAACTTTTTTATCGACCATTGAATGGCCACCATTTTGTTTTAAATTGTTCGAATTTCGATTTTTTTGTGACATTTTTGACAAATTTGAATGAATCGTTGTACCAGTTTTGGTACAAACTGGAACTACCTGTATATTTTAGTCAGAACAGAAATATTTCTGAAAATTTGGCGAAAATCAAAGCAAAGCTGCGACCTCCAGGCACAAATTATCCTACGTAGACTCACACATACAATCAACCACGCACAAACACATATATATATATATATATATATATATATATATATATATATATATATATATATATATATATATATATATATATATATTTATGTGTGTATGGACATATGTACTTATATACGTTGACATAAAGTCCACTCCGTAATGAATCTCAAGAAATTTACTTAAAAAGATCCTTCTTAACCGTATCACTCGTTCACATTTATTCGATACCCATCGCCTTCGTTTTCAGTTAACTATGGCACCTAATTTTCATGAAAATTTCAAGCAAATTATACCCTATAGTTCAATAAAAACTTCATCTTCATCTGTAAAGCTATAATCAGTTATAGCAGGAAAAGCATCCCTTTTTATGTTACGATTTTCGCCGGCCTTTAGCTATTGTTGAATTGTATTCATGCCACATTTAGAATTAATTTATTCGTTATTTCCGGTAGAAATGATTGACATTTTACCGTTTATGCAGAAAATTACTGATCATTTTTATCTTCCGTCATTGAAGGACTCGGCATCTCCATCAAATCCCTGAATAGCGCCAACTAATTGACACTTTTCGTACGAAAAAATCATTTACATTCAATTTCGCGACATCAATATATCATATGTGTTCACCAAGCTATTCACAAAGTCATCCAGTACATTTGGCAACAAGAACATATGCCGAAAGAGCGGAGCCCATCAATTATATTCCCTACCCACAAAAAAGGTGACAAGCTACAGTGCGAAAATTATAGAGGCATATCACTTCTTTGTACGGCGTATAAAATATTTTCTAAAATCTTAGCAAATAAAATAGAATCATACGCCAACAGTATTATTGGGGAGTATCAAGGTGGTTTTAGAGCAGGCAGATCTACAACAGACCAACTGTTCATAGTCAAGCAGGTACTTGAAAAATGCTAGGAATTCAACATAGACGTACACCAAATTTTCGTTGACTTCAAGCAAGCATATGACAGTATTGATCATAACGTATTACCAAATAATGCTTGGTTTTGGCATCCCAGCCAAATAATCTGTCTTACCAAAATGACAATGACGTCGACCACCTCCCAAGTCCACATCAATAACCAACTTACCGATGCCTTTGACACAAATATCGGACTAAAGCAGGGAGATGGGCTGGCCCCATTGTTATTCAATTTGACTCTGGAGTACGTCATACGGAAGCTACCTGTCGATACGGGAGGTACATTACTATACAAGTCGAGCCAAGTAGTGGCCTATGCGGATGACATCAACTTTCTGACACGGTCACTAACAACTGCCAAAGAACTCTTCCTGAAACTCGACAGCGAAGCAAAACTAGTAGGGCTACAAATCAACGAAAATAAAACAAAGCTCATGACGCAGTCGAGGAAAAATACCCCAAATACACAAAATATCACACTTTGCAAATACAGCATCGAAAATGCTAGCGAATTTGTGTATCTAGGCGCCAAAATAATGAAAATGGGCAATGAAAGAGACGAAATACGCCGAAGAATACAGCTCGCAAATAAAATATTTTATTCAGTATTGACGATCTTGAGGACCAGCTGCATAGACAGGAAAACAAAGCTCCAAGTATACAAATCTATGATATAACCTGTGTTATGCTATGCTTGTGAAACATGGACCCTAACCCAAGTATCCGCAATTATATTGAAAGCCTTTGAGCGACGGGTCCTGAGGCGAATAATCGGAGCGAAGCTAGACGGGGACCAATGGCGAATTCGATACAACCATGAGCTGTATGAAATTTTAGACGAACCGGAGGTCTCAACGATTGTAAGACTGCGGAAGCTGCAATGGGTTGGACACATGAATCGTATGGACGAACAACGGATACCGAAGAAGGTATTCGTTGGGAGAACTGAAGGCCGGCGGCCAGCGGGGAAACCGAGGAAACGCTGTTCCGACTCGGTCGACGAAGACAGTTCATCGCTGCTCGGATTTTGGAATTGGGAGACGCGATCAACGGACCGAGACAGTTGGAGGCGCTGTTTGCAGGAAGCGAAGGCCCGAAAGGGGCTGTAGTGCTAAGAAGAAGAAGAAGAAGAAGAAGAATGTATCATATTTAACTTTTAATATCTACAGAGTCCTTAAAAGGATTAAAATTCTGTTCCGATACATTTCAGATCAATATATTGTCCTTTGTTTGAAACCCCTCCAATCAAAATCCTTACACGCGTTGATCAGTTATGCTGAATAATCGGGGTGTAAGTCGGAAAGTTTTTTGTTTTAACGGTAAAAGCCCTGTATCGTTACTTGAATGTATTATCTATTAAACGGGACCTAACAGAAAGAAAGGCGTATCATTTGCCAAAAACAGGACTCTTCTATCTATCTCCATTCAAAAGTTATGCGTGAACATAATAAAAACAAGTTGAAGTAGCAGGAATTTTCGTACATTTCCCCTTCCCCTGCACTGCAAAAATCACTTTGCACCTACTTACAAAATCGAATGTTTCTAGCATATGTAGTTTGCAAGAAAAAATGGTGTGACACATGGACGGTAGAACGGACGGACGGACAGGACGCGATTTTAGTAGGGTATTGTGAAATGATTTTACAATGCCCTAAAAAGCAAAACAAAAATATATACGTGATGAATTGATAACCTTCTTTCCTTTGGAAGTCGGCTAAAAACGATCAAGCTCTAGTTTGCCATGCTTCGCAAAATGGGTGAATGAAAATATATATTTGTACGAGCAAAAGTACCTGCAAAGAAGTTGTTAATTATTTTGAAGATGACGCAAACGAGTCGAAAAGCTTCTGCTCACACAACACAGCAAGGCCCGACGGCTTTTATAGAAAAACAAAGAAAGGCAAAGAAGTGATTTACCCGAGAGACGGACGGCTGCCTCAAAAGGCAGTGTTAAAAATATTTGATGGTTGCAAAGGCGATACAAAAAGCACTAATTCAGATAAATATGACGGAAGAACAAGGTTGGGTAGCAAAAAAGGCTAAGTGATTTTCATAGGGTTGATATTGGAGTTTGAGTTTGTAGAACAAGACACAAGTATATTTACCCAGAAGATTCTCTAATGAGTTGACGAGATATGGGTACCGGGGAGACCACACTACTGAAGAGTATTTAAGGATAAGACAGACAAAGAGAAAAGGTTGACAAGAGAAGAAATATTATTGAATTTTTTAGTATGTATGAAAACGAGCCTCAAAGATTTTGATGTCTTAGAGGTAGCAATAAGAATGTGAACATCAAACCTAGGCAGAAAATGAAAAGTAACGCCAAGATCCTTGGTAAAATTGACAGCAGTGAGAGGAGCATCATTCAACATATAGCTAAATGCTAATGGAGAAAACTTAAAGGTGAAAGACATTTTACTGCATTCAGCAACATTAAGACAGAGATAATGTGATGCATACCAAGTTTAGAAGGCATTTAAATATTCCTGTAAATGCAGACAACCCTGTATAGACCAAGTTGTGTGAAATATTTTGAAATCATCTGCATTTAATACGGGAAGAGAGGCCATTACCGATGAAAGATAATTTATAAACAATAAAAATAAAGGCGGGCCAAGATTGGAACCTTGAAGAACACAAGAGAAAGATAAAGTGGAGTGCAAGATGTACCACTGTAACTAACACAATACATACAAGAAGACAGGTATGACTTTATCCATAATAAAAGAGGACCAGTAATACTACAGGTACTTAATTTGTAGCCAAGAAGCTGAAGATTGTCGGTATCAAATGTCTTTGAAAAATGGGAAAAAATTACTTCGACTTGCAAGCGATTGTCCAATGCTTTTGCAATTAAATCAGTGACCTCAACCAATTTCATAGAGCAGAATGACCTTTAATAAATCAGTGCTCTCTTCTCTTCTTCTTTGTATCACTACAGCCCCTCTTGAGCCATCGCTTTCTGACAGGTTTCGAAAAATTTTAAGAAATCCGTGCTGTTCCTTTACCAAAATAGGGCTAAGAAGCATTGAGAACCGATTATGTAACAGACGCTCAAATAATTTGGGAAAACAGGAAAGTACTGATACAGGATGATAATTGGGTATAGAAGAAGGATCACGACTCTTGTGAATAGGGACGATGTTGGCTCTTCAAAAGTCGGGAGGCACATCAATAACAAACCTCGACGATTCAGTATTCCAGGTGAACGCTTCAAACACGTCCATTTAGACGTTGTTCGATCCTTAGCACTTTCACGGGGTTACATATATTGCTTAACCATGTTGGATCGTTTTCAATTCACATTCCGGACCAAACTGCTGAGACGGTGACAAACACATTCTATTTGATTTGGATTTCACGCAACGGAATGCCACTAGTAATTACCATGGATCAACGATCGCAATTCAAGTCAATTTTGTTTTACACATTTGGGAAACAACTTGGTTGCAAGGGAATTTGCACTACGTCATACTATCCAGTGTCAAATGGTAGAGACCATTCTTTAAAGAGAGTAAGTATGCACCACAAGGATTGTCTTCAGCAGGCTGACGTTCTTCCTACCATTTCGCTAGGATTGTGAAGCAGTTTTAAGGAGAACTTTATTGCTTTTTGAGGAAGGTAGTGGTTCAACTTTAATATTGATAAGTGTAAGCCTCACGTTTTTTTCAGAGAAAATTCGACAGCATACGAAGAAACAGCGGCCAAAGCCAATACAACATCGACCTAATAGGGCCGGATTTAATCACAAGAAACTTCATTCTTGCGATTAGAGAAAATCACGTAAAAAATCACAAACTCAACCATTTGCAAGATCAAATTCAATCATTAAGTGACTGTCACCATGCAGTTATTCTGTCGGCGTCAATAGCAGGAAGTCAACATCTTCATCGAAAAACTAAAACCAGCCTATCTTACGGAATTCAGTGATACCAGCCTCATTGATTCTAGAACAATGAAAATGATGCCAGTTTCACTGCCAACATTATCATCACCAAACCTTGGTTCAACACTTAAAAAGACAGCGAAACCAGTCTCCTGAGCGGTCCCGGTATTTAAATTGTGGTCCAACCAAACGCACGACGTTTATTGTAAATAAAACAAAAACATTTTTAGAGAATAAAACAAAAACATTTTTAGAGAATTATAAGTATACTTTTATCCAATGGTCCATATTTTTAATGAATCTGAGACATAATTGAGGTTCAATGTCGTTAATGTGTTGAATTATCTCATACTTTAGCTCTTGAATTATTCTTGGCTTATTGACGTACACTTTTTCTTTTAAATATTCCCAGGGAAAGAAGTCCAACGGTGTCAAATCACATGATCGTGGCGGCCAATTAACATCGCCACAACGTGAGATAACACGGCCAATGAATTTCTCACGCAAAAGAGCCATTGTTTCGTTGGCTGTGTAGCAAGTGGCACCATCCTGTTGGAACCACATATCGCCCAGGTCCATAACCTCAATTTCTGGCCACAAGAAGTCCGTTTTCATCTCATGATAGCAAACACCATTCACGGTAACTGCTTGGCCGTCCTTATTTTCGAACAAGTACGGCCCAATGACGCCGCCAGCCCATAGACCGCACCAAACAGTCACTCTTTGCAGATGCATCGAATTTTCAACAAGCAATCGTAGATTTCCATTTGCCCAAATGCGGCAATTCAGCTTGTTAATGAATCTACTGAGGTGAAAGTGTGCCTCGTCGCTGAAGATGATTTTCTTTGTAATGTCACCATTCCCTTCTGTCTGTTCAACCAAACATTCGGCGTATTGCCAACGCTTGAAATGGTCAGTGGGCTTCAGTTCTTGAGTCAGTTGATCCTTGTAAGCGTGTAAATTCAAATCTTTATTCAAAATTCGCATCGCTGATGTTCGTGAGATGTTCAATTGCTGGGCACGAGGACGAGTCGAGGTTGACAGCTTTTCTGCCACACTATCGCAAACAACAGCAATATTTTCAGCAGAAAAAACTGGGCGAGCATGCTCAGGTAATTCCACATTTCCTTCAGACCCGGTTTGCTGAAATTGACGCACGATTCTCCCGATTGTGGACACATTTGGTCGATTATGCTGACCAAAAAAATCACGAAGTGCATGAAATGCAGCCTGTAAAGGAGACATTCATCAAAGAAGAGTTGACGCTTTTCCAGCAAAGGAATATTGAGGACAGATAACTGTGATTCATAAAAAATGTAGGGAATCTGGAACTTCAGGAAGACGATCCGAGTAAATATTTTTTGCACAGCTTCTAGCGTGAACCTCAAACACTTCAAATGAGGCGACCAAACTGGCGAACAGTACCCAAGGATAGGACAAACCAAACTATATATAATTAAACACACGATAAAGGATCGAAAAAATATAGGAGTTTCTTAAGATCAAGCCAGAAATGCGAGAACTTCAATTTAGAGTCGAACTTCAATTTAGAGTCGAAAGTGACACCTAAGTCATCTTCACTGTTTCACCACCACGTTGCTACTAGCACTACCGTCGTCTAAGAGACATGCTCGTTATGTGTACCGATTTCTTGTTCTCGAGATGAGTTGTCCTCCGTCAATAGTTGCCGCTGCTGCGACTAATATGAAATTTGAATTTGTTGTGTTTCATCTTCTTCGTAGCACTATAGCTCCTCTCAGGCCTTCGCTTCCTGCAAATACCACGTCCAGCTGTCTCGGTCTACTGATGACGTTCACCAATTTTGAAATTTAAAAAGCGATTAACTGTCTTTGTCAACCAAGTCAGACCAGCATTTACTCAGTTTTCCACAAGTCTCTACTCTTCATTTCTTCCAACGAATACCTTTTTTATTTATTATCATTACCAAACAAGGCAAACACATAATACATTGATATACATAAGTAACAATTAATAGCATTAACAATTCTCAAAAAATTTTAAAAGTATTAAATCATTAAATAGTTAAAAATTACAAAATATTTAATTAGATTAATTTTATTTCACTAGGGAGGACAAGGCGTTTAGGATAATGGATTTGAATTGGACTCTGGAGATTGTTGGAGAGTGGTGAGTACTCAATGAGCTAAATGTTTTGCAACATATATTCATTGTCTCGCTGTCTGCTTACGTAGTATGATGCCGCTCTTCTATCAGCATACGCGAATGCCTAGTGGTTCGTGATGTTTCATACAATTTTATTTTATTAGTTATATATGGTATGCTAATGGTGCCTCTAAGCACGCCGAAAGCGAAGCAGCAAATTATCATTGATCTTCGGGAGGAAAGTGATGTCATATTTAGAATTTGGAGTCTTTGTGCATATGATGGTAAAGTCTGGTAGTTTTTAGGATCATATAAACATCTCAGAGCAAATAACAGAAACTGTTTCTGAACAGATTCAATTCTGTCTATATGCACATCAAAAACAGGGTTCCGAATGAAACATCCATATTCCAGTATGGGGCGGACTAAAGAAAGGTATAAGGTTTTGGTCACCCATATGTTCTTAAATTCCTTCGCTCTTCGCTTGATGATACCTAGGATATTATTAGCTCTGGATATTATTTCATCGTAATGCAACTTAAACCGCATCTTTGTATCCAGGATGACACCAAGGTCTTTGACACTATCGACTCTAGCCAGTTTTGTATTATTCAGGTGATAATCAGCTTTGAAGACTGAGTTTTTGCGGGAAAAGGTAATCACCTGACATTTTTCCAAATTCAAATGAAGCTGGTTTATAGAAGACCATTCAAACAGAGAGTTTATCTTGCTTTGAAGGAATAGTGAGCCGTTTTGAGAGGTAATCACATGATACAGTTTTAGATCATCCGCATAAAATAAAATAAGTGGGATATATCCGATAAGGTTTCTGACAGATCTGAGATGAATATATTAAAAAGTAGAGGACCGAGATGACTCTCTTGAGGTACTCCAGAATAGGCATTTACTTCTTTAGACAAATGTCCCTGAAATTTGATTATTTGGGTTCGGTTTTCTAGGTAAGAATAGAGCCAATCAAGTAATGAGCCAGTGATTCCAAATTTCTGCAACTTCTTACACAGTATTTTGTGGTTGACACGATCGAAAGTTTTACTAAAATCGGTGTATATAGCATCAATTCGGTGTCCTTTTTCCATTTCACATAGCGTAGTAGACACCATCACGGTGAGGTTAGTGGTTGTCGAGTGATTTTTTCGGAAGCCATGCTGTTGGTTATTAAGGTGAGGCTCTACGATGGAAGATAGTTTGGAGTAAATAGTTTCGGAGTGGTCGATAATATAGCAATTCCTCTATAATTTTTAACGGACCCTTTGTCACTGCATTTGTGAATTGGAATCAGATGGGATGATTTCCAGTATGTTGGGAATATTCCTGAGGAGAGAGACTTATTGAAAATAATGTAAAGTGGTAAAAGCAGTTTCTCCTTGTAGTGGAACAAAATCCAGGGAGGAAGCAAATCAGGGCCTGGTCCTTTGCTAAAATCAAGCTCCTCAATAGCTTTCAATATTTCTTCTTCAGAAATAAACATCTCGTTAATTAGAGCTGCTGAACATGTGGATGGAGAAGGAGTATAGGATGAGATGCTGTTAGTAGAATAAATAGATTGAAAATGACTCGCGAAAAAATCACAGATTTCTGCAGGCGATGATGATCTTAAGTCACCATATACCATTGACTTGGGGTACCCCTTTGATTTACGTTTAGTATTTACGAAGTCAAAAAATTTCCTTGGATTCTGGATTATATTCTCTCCAATAGATTTTGATTGATTGATTTGATTGAAATTCTTATGCCAGATGATCATATTTGCTTTTCAATTCATTGCTTACATTGGGTCTTTTTCGTATGGTTTTATGGAGTTTGTTTCTTTGGTTTCGTAAGTATCGTAGGTCCTTATCAAGCCAAGGTTCAGACGATTTGTCTTTTTTCTTAATCCTAGGTACATAACTTTCAACGGCGTCAATGATTATCTTATAGAAACGATCTATCGCATCGTTTATACCTAAAATTGTAAGTGTACCGGTCCAGTCAATATTACTTAAATAATTATTAATGCCATGGTAGTCAGCATTATGAAAGTCATATACAATTAACTTACTGTACGAGAAAGTATAGGTTTCATCAGCATTGGGCAATTCAACAGAGAATGCGTTATGGTGTAGACTATTACAGAATAAGTTGTCGACATCCTTAGTTGGATTGACCACTAGTTCGTCATAAGCATTACTAAAAATAAGATCAAGCCAATTACCATTCTGATTGGGAGTCGGAGCGACCTGCTGCAAATCGTTCCCAGAGAATCTACTAACAAGGTTGAAGTCGCTGTGATCTGGTAGATTAACTGAAATAAGACACTTGTCTTCCTCGTCGATGGATCCCGCAAGAGAGGAAATAACACTGCAAACATCAATGTATGTTGCTTCGCTGGATTTGGGTGGAATGTAAAAAAACACCAATATATATATTGAATTTGGACATTTTAATGCGAACAATTTTATGCTGGAAAGATTTGTTCGTAGCAGTAGGGATGAGCTCATTTGGGAAATTCGTGTGCACAGCGAGTAAAACACCCCCTCCCCGTGTCTGCCCAGTGGTTAAAAAATCTCGATCATCTCGGTAAATAATCCAATTAGAATCAAGAATCTCTTCGTTACGAAATGAGTCATTCAACATGTTTCTGTAAGGCACAGAACATTGAAATGGCACGATTTGGCGTCAAGAAAGAGTTTGTTCTCTTTACCGCTTATGCCACCGCAGTTGTGGTAGAAGAGTTTTAGGCTACTGGATGAAAGTTTATTATTGGGGACGAAAAAATTTTTGGTGTTGCTCTCTTGATCTCTGAAGTGAGGATATATAGTTAGAGCTTATATGGGAGGCGTAAGTATCTAAATCTTTTTTGACTTGGTCCGAGGACACGCCTAATTCTTCATAAAATCTTAAGTAAAGTCCACGATGGGGATCAACTTCTATTGGAAGACCTTCGCGCTGGATCATTACTTTCAAATTAGTCTTCGTCTTTCCATCGATGCACGTTGTCTCTGGAGCTTTGTGCAAGTACGCTAGAAAAAGTCCGACGTATTCATAGACTTTATGGTCTCTAAGCCTTGATAAGATGTATCGGCTTTCTAGATCCACACTAGCGTTGATCGTAGCTTTCACAACCGGTGGTATAAGAGGATTTAAAAATGTGCCTTTGGTGTTTGAAGAGTGAATTGTTGAGGTTGGTAGTAGAATGGAAGGTGAAGAGGAAGGAATTTGAACACCACCGTGTACAAAATTCTTATATTTACACATTTCCTTCGTACCACCAGTTGTTTGGACTCTGGGGGCACATACTTGTGTAGATTTTTCTCCTCGAAGAATATTCGGCTGCAGACAATTTTCGTTAGTACTTTCAGATTCCAAGGAAATAGGCTTGTTAGTTGTGTTCTTAACACTGGGAGATGGAGGTGCAATTTGATAATGGCAGACTAATATTTATCACAATTATTATTTAAATTAATTTTACTAGAGGTTCTGGGTTCTCTCCACTTTTTAAAAACCATATCATCCCAGATGCAGACTCCGTTATGCGTTTTTAAATTGGTCAAAAGCCATGCATACCTGTGCGGCACAAAAACTTTTAAGGCACGCCTTCGTTTGTTGCGATGTGGTATATCCTCTACTTTGCATCCATTAATCAGGAAATCCGTTTCAAGTTTTTGCTGAACTCCGCCTGCATTAAGATGATGGGCAACTTTCCTTAAATAGAATAGGTCCCATGATGTTGTGTTCGCTGATGAGTTTCCTGCCTCCAGTTTAGATAATCTGTTGTTCCACTCTTCTTCCGGCCAGATAGCTCCTAGCTTGAAGATCTTGGCCGTGGTCATCACTGGAACTGGAGCTTATGGCATAGAGAGATGCACGCTGTGTTTGTGTTTCGACTCTCTGTTTTCCTTCATTTGACTTTCAGGATTGTTGAAAGCTATATGACTTTCAGGATTGTTGAAAGCTATATGACCAGCATCTTTCTCCAGTAGTTTGGTTACCCATTGCTCGTCCATAAAATTCACGTGGCCAGTCCATTGCAGGTCCCGCAGTCTTACGGTGGCGGAGACTTGCGGTTTTTGTCTGGTAGATTACCACTTCAATTGACTTGTATGATAACGTACCTCTTGTATCATCAGGTAGCTTTCTCATGACATGTTTCAGAGCCAAATTGAAAACCAATGGGAATAGCTCATCTCCCTGCATTAGTCCGATATTTGCATTGTAGGCATCGATGAGTTGGTCGTTGATGGAGACTTGGTAGGTTGTCGACGTCATTCTCATTTTAGAACGATGGACAAATTTGGCTTGGATACCAAAGCATTATTTAATTACTGATCTAAGCTTCTTTCCGTCAATGAATTTCTGGTGTATGTCTATGTTGAACTCCCAGCATTTTTCAAGTTCCTGCTTGACTGTAGACAATTGGCTTTTCGTCGATACACCAGCTCTAAAGCCACCTTGACACTCCCCAATAAAGCTGTTGGGGTATGATCTGATTTTCTCTTCTAAGATCTTTGAAAATATTTTGTATGCGTACAAAGTTGTGATATGCCTCTATAGTTTTCGTACTGTAACTGGTCACCTTTTTTGTGGGTAGAGAATATCGTTCGGCAGGTTTTTTTGTTACAAAATATGCAAAATGACTTTGTGGATGGCTTTCTGAACATTACTGGCCCATATTTTATGATCTCCACTGAAATCTCATTGCTGTTCGATGCTTTATTATTGTTCTGGGCCTTGATGGTAGAAAAAACTTCATCTAGAGTTGGGGAGGCCAATGAAAGCTCTCCGAGAATATCTACATGCTCCGATGCTCTTAAGCTGTGCTGAGGATTAAGGAGATTTTTGAAATATGATACTCATCTTTCTTTAATCTTGTTTTCATCAGCAATGTTGTTGCCGACGTCATCAGTGCAAAGCGTGATCATGGGATTATTATCTTGTTTCAAGTTTTTCACTATTTTGAATGCTTGTTTTGTGTTGGTGCTTGATAGACTTACATCAATCCTTCCCAATTGGCCGTCGTAGTATTTTCTTTTTTTTAGTTCTAATGATCTGATTTGCTACTCTCCTGAGATTTTCATAATGCTCTCTCTTTATCCTAGTTATTCTACCTAAATATTATTTGTAATATCTAGCGCATCTTGGCATTCATCATCCAACCAATCATTTTGTTTGCACGGGGCTTGATGTCCGATCGTCTGTTCTACCCCATCGTGTTTTTCGGGTTTTGTAAAATAATTTTACAAAACCCTACTAGTTCCGCGACCAGTCTGTCCGTCCGTCCGTCTGTCCGTCCGTCCGTCTGTCCGTCCGTCCGTCTGTCCGTCCGTCCGTGTGTCACAGCAGTTTTTCTCAGAAACTACTTAAGCTAGAAACATCAAATTTTGTGTGTAGGTGTAAAGTGGTGATCTCTTTAAAGTTCAACTACAAAAAAAATTTATAAGGTATTTAAGGGGGGTCTCCCCGTATAAGAGAGTGACCCCCCGAAAAAAAAATTTCATTGAAGGTGGCCGATATGGATATCAAATGAAAGGTCTTGATGAGAACTTTTCAAAACAGGTCTTAGTTTGGCAAAATTTGCTTCGAGGGGCGCACAGGGAGGGGAAATACACGAACGATTTGTGTCCCCCCCCCGCCCCTCTCGATTGGACACCTGTGATCCGAAAAATCTGAAAAAAATCAGGATTGTAGGCCTTGGTGAGTACAACAACAACAAATACGTTAGAAGCCGCAGTTCACTCAACTTTGTTAGAAATAGTATGATATATCGATTTTATGTTTTTATGAATAAAATCTTAACGGTACCCTTAAATTCAGTAGGTAGATGTCTATTTATTAGATTAATCTTTTCTGAAAGTTTCATAAAGATTGAACCATATTTAGCGAAGTTATAGCGGTTTGAATTTTCCTGTATTACTATGGAACAATATGCGCTTCATTTATTACTATGGCAACATATGGCTATGGAACAACATGCGCTTTTTACCGACTCAGACACTACAGTCTTGATAGGATTTGCATGAAAATTTCAGGAATGATAGGTGTCATGCATATCTTTGAGAATCGGTTCAGCTAGTGGTATCAGTAATCGTAAAACAAAACAGTGGCTGTTTTTAATGCGAAGATTGAATAAATTTGAGTTATTTTTTCCCAACTTCAACGTTTAAGGTGCATGCTTTGATTACTTGATTCAATTTAATGAATGACTGAAGATGAGTACCTACAATTAATGCTATAAGTGAAACAAGTCAAGGAGGCGGGAGAGAGCTCCTAACAAAAGGGCTTTGTAACCATTCTAGGATTCGAAAAAATTGGCCATTAAAATATGATAACAGTACAGGAGAGTGGCCCCTGGAAAAAAAATTCATCAAACGTAGCCGATATGAGTATGAAATAAAAGCTTTCATGGGAGCTTTTCAAAACAGTTGTTAAACTGTCAGTTTTTGATTCAGTAGGGGCACAGGGGGGAAATACATGAAAAATGTGTTTCGTCCGTCACGGATGGACATCTGAAATAATTATCAAGGGAGATATTTATGGTCAAAAACCTCAGAAATCGAAATTCGTTCAACTTTGTTAATAATAGTATGATCTTCGTATTTCATATTTTCTCCAATAAAATCGTATTTGACATGTTTCTTGATTTAATTCGATCTGGTGACTGCATTTTGTAAATTGAATACAAAACCCTCCTGACATGAGCGTAGGGCTGTTTACCCAACTTGTTAGTAATTAATAAAGTTTGTCTAGCAATTGTTGGTGGTTGGTATTACTTGCGCCAACAAGTTTGAGCACAGCTCATTTCATCTTTATTTTTACTAGACAGCTTTAGCTTATGCAGGTCAGTGCAGTGACCATGCCTGCAGTATATTCTGGCTAGCGTTTTTGAACTAAAGTGCTGCACCAAATAATAAATGGTGCGTATAAACAAATGACCCAGCGTAACAATTTTTTGACTCTTCTTAAAAATAATAGATCATTGGAGCGTTCATCACTTTTTCTAATATAATTTATTCAACTGAAAAATTAAATTTTGTCATTGATAATACGTATCCCATAGACTACATTGTTTGCATAAAAACTTCTTCTTTATAAGTGATTCAAAACAAATTCCTATGTTGCTTTTTAGGGTTTTGTACTAAAATACAAAACCCTATTGCAATCACGACCTGTGTCCGTCTGTCCGTCCGTCCGTCCGTCCGTCTGTATGTCACAGCACTTTTTCTCCGAAACTATAGAGGCTACAGGCATGAAACTTTGTGGAAAGGTCAGAAGTGGTGACCTCTTGAAAGTTCAAGGGTGAAAAAATTTTTCAAAGGGGTTTAAGGGGGGTCTCCCCATATAGGGAGGTGACCCCTAAAAAAAAAATTTTCACCATTGGTAGTCGAGTAGGGTGTCATTGGAAAGGCCTCAATTTGATCTTTTCAAAACAAGTCTTAAAATTGCCTTATGAGTACCGAGGGGGGCAGGGGAAGGGGAAATGTACGAACTTTTCGCGTACCCCCCCTCGCGATTGGAAACCTTCCATCCGGAAATTCTGAAAAAAATTATGAATGTAGGCCTTTATGAGTACAACAACAACAAATACATGAGAAGTCGAAATTCGCTCAACTTTGTTAGTAATAGTATGATTTATCGATTTTATGTTTTCTTGAATAAAATCTAAACGGTAAATTCAATGAAATTTAACAAACAGATTACTTTCTATAAGATAAATCTTTCCTGAAAGTTTCATAAAGATCCAATAGTATTTAACGAAGTTATAGCGATTTGAATTTTCCCGTATTACTATGGAACAATATGCCCTGTATTACTATGGAAACATATGGCTATGGAGCCATATGCGCTTTTTATCGATTTAGGCACTACAGCTTTGCTAGGATTTGCATGAAAATTTCAGGAATCATAGGTATCATGAAAATGAGTACATACAATTGAAACAAGTCGAAGAGGCAGGAGAGAGCTCCTAGCAAAAGGGCTTTGTAACCATTCTAGGATTCGAAAAAAAAGGCCATGAATCGATGCTTACAGTACAGAGGAGTGGGCCCTGAAAAAAATTTCATGAAAGGTAGCCGATATGAATATCAACTGAAAGTTCTCTATGAGAGCTTTTCAAAACAGTTCTTAAACTGACAGTTTTTGCTTCAGTGGGGCCAATGGGGGGGTGGAAAAACATGAAAAATGTGTTTCTAAAAAATCTGGAAAAATTATCAAGGGAGATATCTATGGGTATAACTAAAACAAAGTCAAAATTCTTTCAACTTAGTTAATAATAGTATGATCCTCGAATTTCACATTTTCTCCAATAAAATCGTCTTTGACATGTTTCTTGATTTTATTCGTTGCTGGTTACGGCATTTTGTAAGTGGAGTACAAAACCCTTCTGACATGAGCATAGGTCTGTCTACCCAACTTGTCAATCTTTACTCTTGTTGCATAGCTTAAAACTCTTTTCAGATCAACCCGCACTTCAAAGTAATTCGCCTACAAAGTGTCATTAATATCCTTTCAAATCCTTCTGACTTATAGCATAACACCATCATGATAAATGTATGCAAAGTGAATTTAATTCCCGCACGGCAGTTGGGGACCAAATAAACACAAAATATAACTTTGCCCCATAATTCGAATGAACATGTGCTTGTTGGTGAAAAAGTTGCTTCTTACCTTTCACCCTTGGGAGCTTTTCATGAACTGAATGCGCCTATTTTTGACATTTTACAAAATTCTCCCTTAAATCACAAAAAAAGGAACGCTACCCACATGCCGAGTCAAAATGTAGATTGAATATAAACATGATAAACATAATGAAACTTTTCATTGTAAGGATTCGAAACTTTGGTCTGGAGGAAGGAAAAATGTTTTAGATTGAAATCCTATGAGATAACAAAATTGTTTACAAGCAAGTCCTAAGCATATTAAGATGCAATACACGACCAACTTTTTTGGATTCCTTATTTCGGGTTGCTGAGAGACTTTTGAGAAATCCTTTGAGCTCCATTGATGTGGTTCTGTAGAACAAAACAATTTTTTCTAGTAAAGTAAAATGAACAGTTGAAAGCAATATGAATTTGATATGAGGACTCTTGTGGACACTTGATTCAGATTTTCCATTTCTAGAAACACCTTGAAAATTTCTGCCGTAGTTCAACAGAATTTCGATAGAAACTCATGATTAATTTGGTGAAACTATTAAACAGCTGGAGAAATGGTAGTTAGTAACTAGCTGAACCCTTCGTAATCTTTAAGTATAGTATACTTAAACTTCAGCCATGACAATGAATCTTTCTCGAGTTCAAAAGAATTTCAAATGTCCACTAATAATTGTTTCACAATGTCGAGAATACCCTTCCATGGTTCAAATCATGTTTTGTTTTGAAGGGAATCCTCTCCTATTTCATCCGACTCGGAAGACATCACTCTTTCAGGATTCGGCAAAATGTTGAAAAGAAACTCAAAAACAAAAGGAAAAAAAACATTTTCCGTGTTCTATTGTTTCATTTCTTTTAGCATTTTTATTATTTTATAGAGTGGCACTAAAACCTCTGCCTCCTAGGAATCTTTCAGATTTATATTATACAAAATTGTTGGTTATGTTGCACGTACACAAGGATGATGGCAACAACTGTACCAGGAAGAGTAATGGCGAGGAGGCAAAAGGAATTATTTTTCTAGATTTTTTTTCGTTGGCATTTTGTATTACCATTTTATACGGTCTGGCTGTGCTCGACAGGGAAAATGCTATATGGGAAAATTGTCACAGGGAAAGTGGCCTAGGCAGGAGGGAGGCAGCAGATGTACCGGAGGATGTGAAAAAAATCATTATTCTCTGTGATATGCTTCCACAGAATGGAATTATGCACCAGCACGTATAATCCAGTGAAGGTATAGCTACATGTGGGCTTTTATTTGTTTCATGGTCTCTGTTTTCATCAGGATCTCCGGGATGCACTCAGTTCTAC
Organism: Odontomyia ornata; assembly: GCA_963969285.1. Lineage (NCBI taxonomy): Eukaryota > Metazoa > Arthropoda > Insecta > Diptera > Stratiomyidae > Odontomyia > Odontomyia ornata. Next base: position 224,460,085 of record OZ017741.1, read on the forward strand.
GTTGCAGCACCGGCACTAATGCTTGCATGAGATAACATTTTCAGGATTTTTTCTTTGTATTCATAGCAAAGGACTGCACATGACAGCACTTTCAACCCAGTGCTACTGATGCTGATGGCATCCTCAATTTCGAGCTTTTTTGTTATTTCATAGCAGCCCCGCTCCATGCCCGTCATCCTTCACTATTCCATTTCCCACATTGCCACTGTTACGCTCCACTACCTTCCTTTTCGACTCCCTTCATCTTTGACCATTTTCAATTTATAATTCCCGGAACGTGTCGGTGCAGCAGAGTTCGATTCAACAAATCGATACCCCTCCCTCCAACACTTTGATCGCCATTCAATGCTTTCATGGTTGGCACTTGGTGATGAATTACTGGGAAAAGCGGCGTTCCCAGCAATATTTGCCAAGTGGGTTTTACCCAATTCAATTCGTTTCGATTCAGTAGAATTTCGTATCGATGGGAGCTGATAGTATTGCATGTCCTGAGAATCAGTTATTGTGATTTTTGCAATGCATTGCGAGCGGCAGTCGATTTTCATTGATTTGCGGGTAAATGAACCCTCACGTTGATGTTAAGGATATTGGAAAGCAGATACAAAACGGAAAGCTTTTTCAAAATAGTACTCATTATATAACTGAGAAAGCATACTTGGGAATGAATAAATTCAAAACTTTTTATTGTTTGTAGAATATAGAACATACATTTTTCTTAAGTTTGAGGAAGCTCAGGTGAGAGAAGATTAAATTCTTCTTGGTCGCTATTTTCTGTTGTACTTTCAATGGGTTTTTGTTATGCTTATAATGCAATATTTCATCATGTATGACAAATCCACAAGAAAAGGAAACAAGTTGGGCAGACAGACTTACGCTCATGTCAGAAGGGTTTTGTATCAACTTCTCCGAGATGCAGTCACCAAAACCGAATGAAGTTAAGAAACATATCAAAAGGATGTGCACGTTTAAAAGAAAATTCATTGTTTTTCTATTTTCCATGGTCGCCATTTCGTTTGCAAGCTAACAAAAATCACTCAAACCATGAATTCCCGATAATGTTTATGTTATTGATCTTTTTTGAAAATTTTTAGAAGATCAAATCAAAAATGCAGTATCTGATTTGATGGAAAGTCCATAAAATACCAAAATAGTGTGTTATTGTTGTTGTAATTTGGAGAAATTTCAAAAGGATATAACTTCCGTGAATGAATCAAACTATTAGGATCTTGTGTAAGTATAAGGATCTTGTGTAAGGCTACTTAAATATTGAGTTTTGTTGGTTTTAAAGGCATCCATACGATTTTATTGGAGAAATGTGAAATTCGAAGATTATACAATACTATTATTAGCAAAGTTCAACGAATTTTGACTTCTGAGATATTTGTTATTGGTATAGTCATAAGTATTTCCCTTGAGAATTTTTTGCAGATTTTTTAAACCACAAGTGTCCAATCGCGAGAGAGGAAACACATATTTCGTGTATTTTGCATACCAACCCCCCCCCCCCTGTGCCCCACTGAAGCAAAAACAGTCAGTTTAAGAACTGTTTTGAAAAGCTCGCATAAAATCTCTTCATTTGATACTCATATCGGGAACCTTTGATGAATTTTATTCAGGGGCCACTCCCCTGCACGGTAATCATCGATTCATGGCCAATTTTTTTTCGAACCCTAGAATGGTTACAAAGCCTTTCTGTTAGGAGCTCTCTCCTGCCTCCTCGACTTGTTTCACCTATCTCTCACTTTCAGTCATTCACTAAATTGAATCTAGTTTTAAAAGCATGCACCTTAAACGTTGAAGTTGGGGAAAAATAACTCAAAATCATTCAAGCTTCTCATTTAAAACAGCCACCATTTTGTTTTATGATTATTGATACCACTAGCTGAACCAATTCTCGAAGGTATTCGTAGTATCTATCATTCCTGAAACTTTCATGCAAACCCTAGCAAAGCTGTAGTGTCTAAGTCGGTAAAAAGCGCACATGGTTCCATGGTCATATTTTCCCATAGTAATACAGCGCATATTGTTCCATAGTAATACAGGAAAAATCAAACCGCTATAACTTCGTTTAACACCATTCGATCCTTGTGAAACTTTCAGGACAGATCAATCTTATCTGTGTACTGAATTTCGTTGAATTTAAAGGTACCGTTAGGATTTTATTCAAGAAAATGTAACATCGATGGATCATACTATTACTAACAACGTTGAGCGAATTTCGACTTCTCTCGTATTTGTTGTTTTTGTACTCATAAAGGTCTACATTCGCAATTTTTCCAGATTTTTCGGATGAAAGGTGTCCAATCGCGAGTGGGGTTACGCAAAAAGTTCGTACATATCCCCTTTCCCTGCCTCCCGGGGTACTAATAAGGCAATTTTAAGACTTGTTTTCAAAAGAACTCAGTGAGACCTTTCCAATGACACCCTACTCGACTACCAATGGTGAAACAAAATGTTTTTTGTAGGGTCACCTCCCTATTTGGGGAGACCCCCCTTAAACCCCTTTAAAAAATTTTTCCACGCCAAAACTTTCAAGAAGTCACCACTTCTGACCTTTCCACAAAGTTTCGTGGCTACAGCTTTTATAGTTTCGGAGAGAAAGTGGTGTGACATACAGACAGACACAGGTCGTGATTGAAAAAGGGTTTTCTGTTTTAATACAAAACCCTTAAAAATAGTTCAAACTAGCTTATAAATGAAGTTGGTTTAGGCTATGATGGTTGATGAAATTAAAAAATTGAAATTTTGTATATGGATAGGGGAGTTTTAATGGTTATATCAATTTAATAATAATGTTTTGCATTTACGAGAGGTGACGGTAAGCAATGCTTATCGCATATTTCAAGCGGTCATAAAATTTTTAAAAGAATGTAGTAACCTACTTAAGTGGTTAGGGCGCGTTCAAGTATTACGTAGCTGGACGGGGTTTTCCCGGTACGATGGAAGGTGGCGAGGCTCGTGCTGGTCAGCAAGGGAAAGGGAAATCCCGAATCGCCGTCTGCATACCGCCCGTTATGCATGCTAGACACGGCTGGGAAAGTGCTAGAGAAACTCATCAAGGGAAGACTCACTGACGCGATTCGTGCTGCTGGGGACCTATCTCCTCGGTAGTACGGCTTTAGAGCAGGACGTTCTACCATCGATGCGATTGCAGAGGTGGTGAACGCGGTCCAAAAGGCAGAGGCATATAGTCACACCAAGCGACGGATCGTCCTGTTGGTGACACTCGACGTCAGGAATGCCTTCAACTCCGCTAGATGGGTGGATATTCTGGATACGCAGGAAAACTCTTTTCAAGTTCCAGAATATCTAATGCGGCTTTTGAGGAACTACCTAAAGGACCGAAGCCTGCTCTACGACACGACACAGGGCCAACGAAGGATGGAAATTACATCGGGTGTTGCCCAGGGATCTATCCTTGGTCCGGACCTGTGGAACGTGTCTTACGACGGGCTACTGAGACTTGAGATGCCAGATGAGTCGCGCTTGGTCGGCTATGCGGATGATGTTGCGGCTCTGGACGCCGGACGCACCGTTGAACAAGCGCAACTTAGGCTAGGTATGCTAATGCGCCGAGTGAGGGATTGAATGACTGCTCGCGGGCTCAGTTTAGCACTGGAGAAAACCGAAGTGGTCATCTTGACAAAAAAGAGAATCCCTAGAGTAAGGATGATCAGTATTGGAGATATACAGATCGAATCGAAGCCAGCGGTGAAGTACCTGGGGCTACTGATCGACTCGAAGATGAGTTTCTCTGAGCAAATCAGGGCAACGGCTGAGAAGGCTGCTTCGGGAATATCGGCCCTGAGTCGACTTATGGCCAACGTAGGGGGACCCAGCCCATCAAGAAGACGCCTCTTGATGAGTGCTGTAGGGTCAGTGCTACTGTACGGAGCAGAGCTATGGGGCGACGCTCTCAGCAAGGAGGTATACCGAAAACGATTGGCACAGGTACAGAGAAGAGGAGCACTGAGAATTGCATCTTCGTATCCAACAGTCTCCGACTCGGCGGTGAGAGTGATTGCAGGCGTGATACCTGTCGCTCTCCTTGCTAGAGAGCGCCGCGCTATTTACCTGCGCCGAAACGAGGATGCGAGGGAGATCGTTGTCCGCGAGGAGAGACAACGCTCGCTCAACGATTGGCAGCAGTCTTGGAGGAATTGCACGAAGGGAAGGTGGATTGCGCGCCTCATCCCGGATGTGAGACCGTGGCTAAATCGAAGGCATGGTGAGACTGACTTCTATCTGACCCAGCTTTTGAGCGGGCACGGATGTTTTCAGTCTTACCTGCACAAGATCGGCAAGTCACAGTCTCCCGATTGTCGGTTTTGCCCAGGAGAGGAGGACAATGCCTGTCACACATTTTTTGCGTGTACCAAATGGGCCAGGCTGTGAAGGGAACTTTACAGGGAGACGGGAGAGCTCACCCCGGATAATATAGTTGCGGTGATGCTCGAATCGGTTGACAAATGGAACCAGGTGGCACATTATGCTCGGGCAGTCCTAAAATATAAAAGGGACTAACAGCAGCCGGAGGCACTGGGGCTGGGGGACCGCTCTTCTGGCAATTCCTCTTCCCCCCCCCTCCCCTCCCGCTAGGAAAGGGACTCCCCAGCTTGAAGGGACCCCACGGCATAACAAAACGAGACCTGGCCCGAAGTAATGTGTCAAACGGTTCCAGGCTAGGTTCTCAGATTGACAGGGGAGGTGTTTACTGGGTAGTCCAAAGGTATCCTCCATGGGAGTCCCACACTGCCAGACTCGGCGGGCATAAATGCCTTCACCTCCCTACCACAAAAAAAAAAGTATTACGTAACGCAATTTGGGGGGAGGGGGGTTTCGTAAAGCGTTATGATGCGTTACAGGGGCGGGAGGGGGTCTTTCTTACAACACGTTACGTAACATTGTTTTTTTTTTTAAATAAAAAATTAGGGTATAAAGACTCCCAAATTGGCAACCCTTTTCATTCACGTTTTACGGGGGATCCCTCGATTGTGTAGTCTGGTCGTCATCACGGGGAATCCCTAGATTGTGTTACGGCATTTAATGTTGTTTTCGTTGTCAGTATTCGTCAGTGTTTATGCAGAAGCACATTGCTGTATTCGGTGTTATTAAAGTTCATAGTGTTCATACTGTAATGAGTGAGTTCATAGTGTTCGTATTGTAATGTCTTCAAAAGAGGGAGATTTGTATCATCAGCTGTTCTTGGCCTTTAAAGGCTCTCATGCTGACTTGCCAGCGCAACTGTGTCAAAAAAATGCCGACGCAATTTGGAAAACGACTAAAGAAAAACTAAAAAATAAAGAAAAGTTTAAAGAACATATAAATGATGTTATACGAGATTTGAAGGTGAAGGCCACGAAGAAGAAAGCAACAATGCTTAGTTATTTTACACAGGTAAGTTCACTGCTTAAATATAATAATGACATAAGTATTATAATATGTAATCCCAACCTTGATTTTTCATTAAAGAACTGGTCATAAGTATAATATATTTCTAGCTACGTATGAAAACATCAAGCACGCCAGCAACACTATGGCCCAATGTTTCCTCGACTTCGCGTGCTCTTCAACAAAAACAGGTGCATCTGTTTGTATATGTTGTATATTATGTTCTTTTTTATCGCATGTGTCAATAGCACCTATTCTTAATTTATTTTCTCTTGGTCTATAGGACTCGGATGTTGTAGCTTCATCCACGTATTCATCTTTTAGGGAATCGATTGTCGCAGTCGCTGGACAAGTAAGCACTGCTGTCAAACGAAAGATGAGCGATACCCACGATAAGTAAAGTCAGAATACTGATGAGGAAACTATAGAGACACTGTCTACGGAACGACACACGACTTTGATTGATTCAGGCATCACTAAAAATGTTCCAAGCAAACCGGCACAAGAAACTCTTATGCAGAAAATTGGTCTACTGCAACAAAGAATTAATGTTCTTACTGAAGCAAGGGACATTGGTATAGCCAAAGATGATGTTCACGATGAAATAAAAAAGCTACGCAAAGAGTCGAAACAAGAATAGAAATGTTTAAAGGAAAAAAGGGACTTTGCTAAGCGTGCGAAAAAATTCCGAGCCAAAGAAAAACTGGAGAAAACTGAACGTCAGAGAAACAATCCTGCTGCAACACAACCTCGGACTGGCTCTGGACAGCCCCCTTTAGTTGACTCACAACCTGCTCTCCTGGAGACCATAGTTAATATTGCCATTCATGGCAGTGCTGCTGATGAACGCCGCCGAACTGAGATGATTAGGAGTTGTCTCACTCTGTCTGACCTGCATGAGAAGCTGTTGTTAATGGGATTCCGAATTTCTCGAAGCGGCACATATCTTCATTTACTCCCACGCGTTTCTAACACTCAAGAGGGAAGAAGGCACGTACGTACCGTACCCGTAAAGTTAGCAAGACGACAGACCGAGATGCATAAAAAGCACGAGGACGGGGAATTTTGCACTGCTACAATTAGGTCATTAGAATCTCTCGCGTCGCTTCTGGGACCACAGCAAGTATTCGTTCTCTCATAAGACAATAAGGCACGTGTACCAATAGGTTTACCAGCAGTGAAAAGTCAGAGCCCTCTTTTAATGCATATGGAATACAGAATACTTTTACCTGATCATGACTGGTTCGTGGCAGAGCGGCACAAACTTATTCCTAATGTATACGCCAGCGTCAACATGAAACCTAACAGTTTTGGTAAGGAAGAAGCTGTTGGGTACAGCGGGCCGACGCACATATCCTTAAGGAGCGGGAAACACACATCCTCCACAGCGAACACCCATGCTTATGATTTCGAATCACTTTTATCAATACCGTCATTCAAACCCTTAATGATGACAGAATCGAACACCGTGAAGCCAGTGATCATCATCTTTGTAGATGGTGGGCCGGACGAAAACCCGCGTTATCGCAAAGTCAAGAACTTTGCGATTGAACACTTTAAAAAATACAACCTGGACGCCCTGTTTATAGCGACTAATGCTCCTGGGCGGAGCGCATATAACCGAGTTGACCCTCGGATGGCTCCCGTCAGCAAACAACTGGCAGGCGTCATTCTGCCTCATGAACATTTTGGTTCTCATCTCGATGGCAAAGGAATGACTACGGATGATGATTTGGAAAATCCCAATTTTCAGCACGCTAGAGAGACACTTGCAGAATTGTGGAGAGAAATGAAAATTGATAATTACGACGTTTCGGTGGAGTATAGACAGCCCGAAGATAGCATGCAGGATCCAGCAGAACCAAATCTGGCGTGGTATAGCGTTCACATCCATGAATCGCAATATTTCTTACATGTTATAAAATGCGCGGATGAAGTGCATTGAAATCTGTGTTTGCGGATACTTTCATACCACCACCTTGCCCAATACTTCAAACCCCAAGCAAGCTCGTAGTACCCAGTTTGCTAGACAAAGGAACATCCAAGTTTTCGCCACTTCTTGTGAGGTTGTCCGTTGATCTGTCATCTCCTCTAGAAGGGTTCAAGCAGATGCCTTACGATTTCTTTTATCCATCTGTACAATCCGACCTAAAGAAAAATGTATGTCCAACCAGTGGGATCTATTTCACATCTCACAAAAGTGTTCAAATGCACTGTCGTTACGTGCATGGCAAGACTGTCCCAGACCATTGTGAAACTAGAGTACGGCCACAGCGCCTTGCTGCCAGAAGAGCAAATGAGCTTCTCTGCATTGTGCGTCGTTATGAAACATCGTCTGAGGATGCTGACTGGGTCGACGAAGATGAAGTTCATGCAAGTAGCTTAACAATTCCAGAACCGTCTTCGTCTGCGCTCCAGGTGCCAGTGATGAAAGGATCTGAGTGGCTAGCAAGCCCGTGGACAGAGGAGCAGTAGTTTCGATCGATTCTTAGACAATGTAATGTCTCCAAACTACGCCTTTAAATGAGTAAAATTTTTCGATGGTGCAGCGAATTTATCGGCTTCAACTTTATGACGCGTCAAACGAATGTACCACGTGAACGCTAAGCTGATTCCTCCACTTATTATAAATGAACGGTCATACTTTAACAACTACATAGTTCGGGGGTGCACGATATGCAGAATAGCTGAATTAGTCCAATCATAAAATGAAGACCAGTATTTAGCTCAAATAATGGAATCTAATCTCACAACAATTAGAAAATTACTAGGAATGGAATCCACTTATACAAAGTGTCTGCACGTTGGCTACCGTAGAAGCGGATTACTTTGACCCTTGGAGGTGACTTTGTCCAAATCGGCAAATAGTTTAAATTTCCCGCCTAGTCACAACCACATGAGTGAACGTTTTAATTTATAATCAAAGGTATAGATGTCTGTACTACTGTTTTATCAACCGTGACTCAAGTTCATTCTTGTCAGTGTCGCGATAACATTTGACAGTTTTATCCAGTGAATTTCGATCCTGCTAATTTTTCCTAGAGACGGTGTATTTTGGTAAGTTTCCCATCTTTATTGTCTATGTCATTATTACGCATATGTTCAGGAGTATAGTGTTAGTAATTTAAACAAGATTTACACATTTACTGTTTTATAAATTAAACAAACGAAAAGTCGGTATACTTTGACCCCATTTTCGAGTTATTTTTGTTATAATTTTAATAAGTATATGTTAAGAAATGGCAATTATATATAAAAATTTTATAATTAACTGACATCACTATATTTAATGTTGTTAGGAATGGGCAAAAGTAAACTTTTAATTTTTTACTTATTGAAAAATGCAATTATCTTCTTTTTTTCTAAAATTTTGCCGTAGATACAATTGATCGGCAGCGTTTCACATGCCGTCTAAGTACCAAAGAAATCCCGGTAGTCGTCGATACATCGATTATAGTACGGCAGACTTAGAAAAATGACTAGCCGCTACAAGGCCAAAAATTCTGACACAAGGAGCTGTCTCAAAAAGGTACAATATACCCAAAATTATGATTAAAAATAATTTCGCTAAAAGATATGGCAATAAACCTAGCAATTCGACTGTTTTTACGAAAGAAGAGAAAGACACATTTGTGGCACATGTAACAGTGCTATCTGAATATAGATTTTCACTAATAGACTTTGATCTTAGAATGATTATTAAGGATTACTTTGAATTTCTGAGCCAAAGTATGATATTATTTAAAAACAACATTCCAGGAAGGACTGGCTAAAATACTTTCTGTTACGAAACAGAATACAGGGTGCGTACGGTATTTGAGGACAACATGAGAATAAAATTAAATAGCTTGTTTTTTTAACAAAATTTAACGAAATTTCAGGAATTTTTTACACAACGTTAAATTAACGTATAACTATAAAGTTATCCAATAAAATCGCCATTAGCAGCAATAACCTTCATATTGACCATAACGGCATTAATAGGAGAAGTGGTATTATGAGGACGCTTATTGGTCTTACACTCAACTACGCCCTATACGTAATAATCCAAAGGATTAAGGTCGGAGGAGCTAGGCGGTCATAGGTTCGGTGTTTTGTGGTCATGAAAATTTTCGGCCATCCAATCTTGTGTCACAATCGCTTTATGTGAAGGAGCAGTCTTGTTGAAAAATGTTTGGTCTGCCTTCGCTTACATTGTCTATCCAGGGTTTCACTACCGTCTCCAAAACCTCGATATATGTAGCAGAGTTCACTCGACGTCCTTGAGTAAAAAAGTGTGGTGGCATAACATGTCCTTCGTTGCTGACAACACCTAAAACCATAACAGTGGCTGGAAATTTTGTGTGCATAACAACAGAAACCTCCGTAGGATTTGAACATAACCATCTGTCATTTTTGCGATTGATCCTTTGATCTTGGTCAAAATTTTTTTCCTCGGAAAAAAAACCATAACATTTTGGGCGCCTCAGGGTTTTTGATTTTGTTTAAAACACGTTCTGGTCGGAGAACTCTCTGTTCCTGTATTTGTTCTGACATGAACTGTCCTCTGCGCATCATGTAAGACTTATACTGAAGGTCTTCGTGGAAAACTTTACAAATAAGGCGCTCAGAAACATGAAGCTCACTCGCAAGGACCCTCATTGATTTTGAAGGGTACTCGTCTATGACCGCTTGCACTTGCTTTTAAAAATTCTGCAGATTTGACAGTTTCAGAACGTTGATCGTGCTTTTTCCTTTTGCAACCGATTTTGTATCACCTCCTGATGCTCCCAATTCATGGCGAACCTAATGCACGAATGAACGAGCGCAATTAAGAAAATTAGAGATCTCTAAATCTGTATGGTTCGCACATATAGCGACGATGACAGCATGTCCCTTCATTGATGATGTTGTAGTCCGCCATTTCTTATCTGAAACGGAAAGAATTTTCAAAAAAATCGTGAAGTTATAGTCACATTTATGCAAGTCCTCAAATACCGTACGCACCCTGTATTATTTCGAAGACTCTCTAATAATATCAAATGAGTTTTTAGTTAGGTTTCTGAAGCCGTCATTACTAAACATCTATAATTACATGAAACTAACTTTCGCGACGATCTAGGAAAAAGAAGAGAAGTTGAAGAGGAACAAAATATCCAGAGAATGTCGTAATTGCTACAAAAATTAGCTTTACTGTCATGGTTTGTGGAAAAGCTGCTGGCAAAATGGTTCCACGTTACGCTATATATTGTTTAAAGCAGAAAATCTTCGGACAACTTGGACTGAAAATGGTACAAAAGGGACCCGTTTTAATAGAAAAAAAAAGTCACATTTGAAGACTTGTTTCACAATGATCTCTTGCTGAAGATACTAAAGAAAAATGAAGGGCGAAAAAGTGTCATTTGTGACAACCTCGTATCGCATATCAACAAAACGGTCTTGTCCGAATGTGAAAAGAACGACATCTGTTTTGTGCGTTTGCTTACACTTGCTACTCACATTCTTCAGCTAATCGTCCTTTGAAGTGCAAATGGCGAAAAATATTACCCAATTGGAAGAACAGCCAAATGTGAAGAAAATTATCTAGAACACATAAAGATCAGTTTGTAAATCTATTAAAAAAAGCTTTAGATTCATTAACATCAACCGAACAAGATTAAATTTCCGGTTTAAAAAAACCGGCATATTCCCCATAAACATAAGAGATCTCTTGGCGAAGCTACTGAGATATGACCGTATTTTAAATTCAGAGATTATTGGCAGCAATTTCTCGGAAAAATTAGAACAGTCCCGACTCAATACAGCTTGCCCAGAAAATAAAGCTAGAGAAAAGAAACTCAATATAGCCCCTGGATTATCAATCTCTGCTTCTGATGTTGTTGAATCAGGTTCTTCTGGTGTTCACGTAGCCAATAATAAGAAAAGAAAGACGACGTCCAAAAAACGAACACAGCGAAAAGTCTCATCTTCAAGCGACACTGAGTCCGCTATTACTCTGGCTTCCTCCACAGAACACCACACATTACCGTTCGATGACTGTGAGATGATATTTGCCTGAGAAATGTTATTCAGCTAGAAGGGTTAATACAAGCTAAACCGGACTTGATGACAGTCGAAGAAGAGCAAAAGCTATTGCTAGGAAATAAAAACGGAAAAATGGCCACGCAAGGATCTCCTAGTGTTGAGGAGAATAGTACTGTTCTTCAAAGAGTTTATGAATGCAGTGCTGACAATATAGTTGCAGTGGATCATGTTATCGTCACCTGGGATTCACGGAGCTACACTGGTCAGGTTTTGTCAACGTATGAAGAAGGTGCATTTGTAGGCTGCTTAAAGAAAGGCAAAATATTTTGGCACTGGCCAACAATTAAAGATGAGCAACTTTACTGTTGGGGCAATATAATTTGTAAGATCGGAGCTCCTAAATCTTAAATATTACCAGGCCGAACTGGCTGGTTCAATTTTTCACAATAAACAAAGGTTGCATCCATCGCTTTGAATTTAAGACTAAATAACAATTGATGACCACCAACGAAATTTAACTCTCCATTGGTCACAATTATTTATCACCTGAAATTGGTCACATTGAGCCTAACAGACATACAATTTTTAATCGCCATCACTTTCAACCCACTCAAGTCCGGGAGAGTATTAAAAAACTATTGGAAAACTAATTGATTTATTAGTATATGAACGCGTGGAATACAAAAGTCCATTACTTTAACGCTTCATCATACGTACTTTAAAATGTTGTTTAATATTTGAAACACGTTTAGAAAATTTTAAAAGGTACTGAGGTACTGCTACTACATACAGATACTCGTATATTCAGTCTACCTTAGATTCGCATGATCCGGGTTCCTCGCAAGAAGTTAGTATGGCTGAGAAAGTTTGGCTTTTTGTAATGGAAGCATTTGATCCTGGTAAGTCTTCTTATATCAGTTTCTCTGTACAGGTCAGACATTTACATCTCTTGGGAGGGGACAAAGATGATGTTTCTCCATCGTCATTATCATCACCACAAATAGGACGGAACTTCCTCAGTCGAATTTGGAGGCTGGAGGGAATCCCAACTTTCTTTAAGCTCCTTCTCTTCAGCTATGGAACCTTAAGCTCATGGGCCAACTTTTCAACGAACAACCTTTTGCACAATGGTTCTTTGTCTTTACCAAGGTAGACAACGAGCAAGTTGACCCCTGCCAGATTCAGTATCATGTAGAAGATGATGCATTATTAATTGAGCCTATTTGGTCACTTTTAGCAGAACTATAGAATGTTATGATCTCTGGTTTCCACGCAGTGTAATGATTAGAGTATTTGCTGCATAGGCCGAAAGTTCCTAATTTAAGTTCCGTTGGTAACAACGAGATTCTTTGGATGGACTACAAGCCCGTTCAGTTATGATACGTACCGGATTAAAATTAGAACGTAGCCCAGCTAATTGGGTGAACATGGGCCAAAGCATGGTACTGGCCATATCATCTTTTCGAGTGCCGATACATTCGATCCAGATAAAGAGATACTCTAACCATCTTTAAGCAAAGGCCAAAAACGGGCAGTAGTGCTTAAGCAAAAAAACCAGAACTTTTCCTTTATTGAAATCACATTTATTATATTCTTCGTTTGACATTTGCGAATTCCAGTGACGTCTGTGTTTATTTTTCCTAACTGTGCCAACGAAGAACAGTTTAGTCTGTGAATAAATTGTCGGCTGTTCTGTAACTCCAGGTTTTATAGAAGGGCTGAGCAAATCTAATGATAACGTCACCTGGTTTGTCACTGACCAAGAAAAGGCTACCTACCAGGATAGATTTCTAGGTTACTTGAATCTGTCATTACGGTATTAACAAGGGCAAAGTATTTAAGCCCGTACTTGTTTGGTTTTGAAGTAATGTATTGGCGGATAGGACATGGGCCTCTTAAAGCAGCGAGTATTTCATCAATAGTGACATTCTTGCCAAACGAATAGTTTTTTTGGCAATTTTTGACAAATTATTCAAAAATTTCATGGATGGGAGCAACTCAGTCAGATTATTTTCGTTTGGGTCGAGGGGTGAGGTCGTAAAATGAAAACAAGGTATCAAGAACTTGAACCATCTTGGACTCATCGTCATCATCTATGACGTGACAGCTAAAGCCAGGCTTTAGCCTTTGTCCATCAGTTGTTGACACCCAACAAATATCTGCTATCAGCTTTTATCGTGTCTTTCCATCGAGTGCACCGTCTTTTCACTGAGCGCCTAGCTTGTGCTCTGCCCTTAAATGCTCTTCCAGTTTTCTTCCATTCTGTCTACATGGCCCACCCATTGCATTTTGAGTAACTTTAGATAAGAGGGAACAGGTGGATCGTCAAATAATTCATATAGCTCATCGCTGAAATGTAAGCTCCACTCTGTCCCTTGTTTCACTGGGCCATAGATTTTCTGGAGCACTTTGTATTCAAATACGTCTACACCCTCTTTGGACTCACTCATCAGGACCCATGTTTCACTTCCACAGCACAGGTTTCACTAGTGTTTGGTAAATGCGGAGTTTGTTTTACTTTCGCACTACTTTAGACCTTGGAATGGGAATTACGGAGTAAAAGGCTTTATTGGCATCATCTAATCCCGTCCTTTTCGGCACTATCAACCTTTCAAGGGTGTATTACTTACTGTCAAGTGTTTTTGGACTGAAGTTTTCCTCGTAGTTTAACTAATGAATTTAGTTTTCGCTTTATTAGCCCGTAGGCCAATCTGGTTTGGTTTAGGTTCTAGGCTCAAAAATGCTTTTTTGGCATCTAGGATTGAACGGGCTATAATAATGACGTCATCAGCATATGCTACTAATGGTGTCCCTGAGGTTTCACCTGATGCCTTCCTGAAGACGTGTTCCAGCACAATATTAAAGTGTATTGGCGGAAGTCCATTCCCTTGTTTTAAGCTTGATCCCATTATGAAGCTGTCCCTTAGTCTACCGTTTACCTTGACTTGGCGTTTTATTTTTAGCATCATGATCTTGTCCATACGGACTAGTTTCGTTAAGACGCCAAAGTCAAGCATTATTTTGTACAGCGCATTTCTGTCCACATTGTCATATACCTGCTTGAAGTTTATAAAGAGTTGGTGCACATCGATGTTATATTCCCAGCACTTTTCGAGCACTTTCTTTACTGAGAATATTTGGTATACTGCAGACGATCCACTTCGACAGCCTCCCTGATAATTCCCATAATACTTTCATAGTACGGCTTTAATTTTCTTTGTATAATTTTGGAGATCATTTTATAAGACGTACACAGTAAAGCGATGCCTCTATAAGCTTCCTCCTTAGTTTGTCCCCCTTGTTGTGTGCAGGGCATGTTATACTTTTTCGTCAGCCCTCTGGTAACTACTCCTTGGGCCATATTCCGATTATTAGTCGATGCAGAAGGTTACCAAATGCGTCCACCCATCTATTCAAGGAGCCTTATATGTTCTGACTTGCCATACAGCTGCCTGTATTTCGCTTCTGGCTGGTGGTGAGACTGGGACCTCTAGCTCCACTTCTGGAATGTTCACAGCTTCAGTCGTTGTTGGGGACGCTTTGAATAGCTTGTGGAAATATTGCAGCCATCTGTTTTTAATATCGACCAGTTTTCCTATGATTACTCATTGTGCACTTTCGAAAAACGTGTTTCTGGATCGAAACCGTCAGCATACGTCGGTTTGACATCATGTAGGGTTATGTTTTCGTTCATTTTTTGGATCTTGGGGTTGATGGTCAGTTGTTTCTTTCTTCTTCTGAGTTGATGGCTGCGTATATTCTTTGTGCACCTGATTCCTTATTTTAATCGCTTCCTTGCATTGTTTGTCGTACCAGTCGTTCCTACTATTTTTGGTCGAATGACCTTTTCGGCTGCTTCTATTACTGCATCTTTTACTGTCTTCCACATTGTTTTCATGTCATCACTACTTCCTTCCACCTGCGGGTATATATTGATGCAATTTCCCAGCACTGACATGTATATTAACGTTACTGAGCTTTCATTTAGGTGATGTATCTGGCACCTTAGAGAGCTCGATGTTGCTTGTTTACAGCTCCTACAGATGCAGCATTAGAACATGTCACTTATAAGATAGTGGTTCAAATCACAGATAGCGCCGTTGAACCAATGTATGTCAAGGATGCTGACGATTGGTTTTTTTTGTTTGGGAACATGGTCAATCTGGATGTATGTACAACCATCAACACACACAAGTTCTCCTATGGATGTCTCAATGCGAAAAACGGGTGGAAGTTACTGTGAAGACTCTGTTAGTAGCGAAGTCTATCAGGCATTTCCCGGGATTGCTGGTCTCTGTATAGGGGCTGTGCACCCACTTTTTGCTCTATATGCCATTTTTCTGTCGATTTTTGCATTGTAGCCACCCAGAACAATTATATTGTTATTTGATGGCAATGAGTTAACAGCGTATTCTAAGGAACAGTGAAATTCGTCCTTGATTACCTCTTCCTTGACTTTTGTGGGCTCATGATCGTTGATCAACCAGGCATTAGAGAATTTGGTATTGATACAAATTGCCCACATCCTTTCGTTAATGGGCTTGAAGTCGGTGATAGTTTAATGCAAGCATGCGAACGCTCGCAAATACAATATTCTATTCAGTATTGACGATCTTGAAAACCAGCTGCATACACAGGAAAACAAAGCTCCAAGTATAGTCAGTCAACAAATTTTTGGTCATCTACAGTTAACGTTCAATGGCAGTATTTTCATTCATTTGATAATCTTAGCTCTCCCTCATGCGAATGTCCCTTCATTCTTCTCAATGCCATTAGCTTCTTCAGTATCAGATTCATCGGTATAGCCCTGCTCTGTACTTGAATCCTCTTCTCTTTCTTCTACCCCATCTTCTGAAGAAACATTACTTTCTTCTACCAACTCTTCTATCGTCACTAGGTCCTCGTCATCAACAGCTGAAAGTATTTTCCTCATCTCCTCTAAATGCTTCTCGTTAGCCAGGTGAAACTTTTTCTCTACCATATTTGTAGAAGATCGGAAATAAAAGACAGAGAAATTTCATACAATGATATCATAACGAGTTCGGTTACAATGTGTATAATAGGCTTACTAATCCAAAACACGACGCTATGTGATCATAAAATCTACAAATTTGGCATACCAACCTTATGAACTGTTTTACATATTATTCATCATGAATGCATGGTTAAAAAGAGAAAATCATCATCTTCTTCTTCGTAGTGCTACAGCCTTTCTGGGGCCTTTGCATCCTGCTACAAGCACCTCCAACAGCCTCGATCTATTGACTTCGCCCTCCAATTTCAAAATCCAAGCAGCGATAAACTGTCTTCGTCGACCAATTTAGATCAGCGTTTTCTTGGTTTCCCCATAGGTCTTATAATCTTTGAGATCTTTGGCTCGTAAAAATTTCATACAGCTCATGGCTCCATCGAATTTGCAATTGGTCCCTGTCTAGTTTCATCCCGATTATTTGTCTTAGGGCCCGTCTTCCGAAGGCGCTCAATATGTTTGCGGATGCTTGGGTTAGAGTCCATGTTTCAAATGCATAGCATAACACAGGTCTTATCACAGATTTTTGTTTGTGGAGCTTTGTTTTCCTGTGAAGGCAGCTCGTCTATACAAATTTTCAAATTTACCCACATTCTCACATTTTGGATGTTGCATTCGCCAAGAGTTTGAATTATTTTTCTTCGATTACGTCATAAGCTTTGTTTTAGTCTCATTGATTTCAAGTCCTAATTGTTTTGCTCCACTGGCGAGTTTCAGGAGGAGTTCCTTGGCGGTTGTTAATAACCGTGGCAAAATGTTGATGGCATCTGCTTAGGCTACCACTTCACTTGACATCTTTATATCGAGACTCGCTTACGATACTACCGTAGAGAGTCAAAATATTACATCGTAAGTGAGCTTGGTGTTCATGCGAACATATTTGACTGTACTAAGGTAACACGGCATAATCTGATAAATCGTTTTATAAGTTCATTCATAATAACCTTATAACACGGCAGTTAGCATTTTTGCCTCCCGAAGTTTTGGTTAAACCATTTCCTACGTCGAACAAAGGAAGTTTTTGCAACGTGAAATATAAACTTTAGCAAACTTAATTTTAAATACTTTTCACTTTTTAAATGGAAATTCTAGTTCAAACTTAATATATTGCCAAATGTATGTGGAATAAGTTCCAAGCTGAAGGATCTCACATTATGATATCTATCTAAGAAAGATGGTGATGGTCATATCATCATTTATGATGACTTTGACATTCTTTCTCTTTCTTTGAAGGGAAATCAGATTTTTTCTTGTCCTTTCCAGATCTCGTTCTTTTTTCTGTTATGTCATTATGTTCCCTCCCTCCATATAATGTTATTCGTAATACTAATTGCCTTTTTCAGAATTATTTTTCAGCAATGATGATAATTATTGCATACAACTTCTCCTGCTCTCTTTCATCATCGCTCTGTCAGATTTAAAATCTTTTTGGCAATTCAATCATGCAGTCATTGCCAGAAACATCAAAGATACAGCTTTTAGCAGGCTGACCACAAACGGCTTTTTGATATTTTTTCGTCGGTCGATTGGTTCTCCTTCTTTTACAATCTGGATCCTAATTTAGCTTGCGATAGGTTCCACACCTATTTTAAATTCAAGATACTCTAAGAAAGCGCTCTACATTACTCAATGAGTGTTAAGTTCCTTAAAGAAAAAATTTCCGGCTCGACGCCTAGTGTAGCATACTCAGTCGGTGGATAACCGTAAATCTTCTTTACTTCTTAGATCTATGGCCAAGAAGGAAATAACACTAGCACGGTCTTCCTACTTAAGGAGCATTGAATTTTCTTTAAACAATAATCAGTCCAAACCATTCTGGAAATACATTCACTCTCTTAAATCTTCCCCCGAAATCCCATCCTCTCTACATTTGAACGGCCAGCTAGCTTCCTTTTCTCAGGGCCTTTGCGAACTCTTCAGTGTCGACTTTTCCTCTCTTTTTATTAACTCTCTACCTTCCGTTTTCTATATTTCTTCTACTTTTGAGTCTCAATTTCTCTTCCTTTCCCGTGCTTTGTACTCCTTCAAGGATGTTGAAAGTCTAAATGATGCTCTTGACAGTTCTGTTGGGGCTGGTCCTGATGGTATTTTGAACCACTTTGTTAAATCCTTATCTGCATTTTTTCGCCCTCCATTATCTATTGAATATTTACTGGACGGCCAGCTCCTTTGCATCCTGTTGGAAGAGTGCATTTATAAGCCCAGTTTTTAAAAAGGAGATATAAATGATGCTACTAATTATCGCCCCATTTCGTTGTTGTCCTGTTTTATAAAGTTACTCAAGCCAATCGAACAATATACAATAAACGCATAATTCACTGCACCATCTGTTGGTTCCAGAGCAACATGGTTTCATAATAGGCCGTTCTACTTTGACTACTTTCTTGGAATTGAGTAGTATTGTAGCCAAAAGTCTTTGAAAACAGGCTACAAGTGGAAACTTTAAACTTGGACGTCTCCAAGGCATTCTGCTCCGTGAATCACGCTGCTCTATTTAAAAAAAACCTTGAACGTTTTGGCACTTCCGGTCACATACCTTGATGGCTCTCAGCAAATTTTTTATTTTTGTCTATTAGATAGAGAGCAAATAAATAAATAAATAGTAATATACCTTTTGTATCCACAGCTAACTTTCTTAAAATACTCTTCACTTGGCTAAATACTTTAGGACAGCCTGATCACATTGTGCCACATGGTTCTATTTGCAACCGATCCAAACATTTCCCCGTTTAGACTATCCAAGTAAAACTCTGCTGTTTCCTTGCAGTGGTCGCGGTGCAACCTGTCCCTTCATTTGCATGCAAAAAATGTGTGGTAGGCATCATCTTCTGTTCTTGCGTAAAAGCTACAGACGGTATATTGAGATATACCAATCTTTTACAAGTAAGACTGAAAACACACGTTCCCGCTCAAGAGATGGCCCAGGAAGTAGTTTGTCTCAACTTTATCTTACCTCAACTTTATAAATAAATTTGAAACAGATTGACTTGATATAAAAGTAAGAGTCCATACAATGATTCAGATTTTCTTGCGAATAGTTTAAAATTCAGAGAAAAAACCACTCTTCCTAACTCGTATTTATTTATACAGTCAATTTTTGAAGGAAACTAAAATAGTATTGACCAATGAAATTATGCAAGAAGAGGTAATTTTAAACCATGCTTTTAAAAACGGATAAAAAATGTTCTCTCTGCTTTATCGCTGAAAGCCTTAGTAAATTATTTTTAAGGGTTTTGTACTAAAATACAAAACCCTATTGAAATCGGTACCAGTGTCCGTCCGTCCATCTATATGTCACAATAGTTTTTCTCGAAAACTATAGAAGCTTAATCCACTAAATTTTCTGGAAAAGTTGGAAGTTATGACTTCTAGAAAGTTTTATGGTGAAAACAATCTTCAAAGAGTTTTAACGGGGTCCTCCCATATAGAGGAGTGGCCCGCAAAGCTGGTAAAATTGGGTATCATATGAAAGGTCTCAATGAGATCTTTTTAAAACAGGTCTTAAAATTACTTTATCTTTGTCTAGGGAGACAGGAGAAGAAGAACAGCACGAGATTTTGTCGTAACCTCCCCCCCCCCTCGCAATCGGAAACCTGCCATCGGAAAAATCTCTAAAAATCATGAGTATAGACCTTTGTGAGCACTACAACAACAAATATGTTGTCACGGAAATCCACTGCACTCTCCCATGCAATCGTTAAGATACCGACCGAGCCAAGGTTGTCAATGTTAAACAAAAAAAAATCCAATGAATACATTGAAAAAGTAAAAATAAAAAAATCTTAAATAAAATCGAGTAGCGAAGAAGGGAAAAGATTAAGTCAGAATAGCAAAACTGAGGAGTTCTAGTGGAATGCGATCCTTTAATGAAACAGATTCTGTTCTTACTTAATGAGACTTTTTCGTTGGGAAAGAAATTCATTATCCAAGATTTGGATGAGTCCCTCGTTTTCATTGTTCCCGATGTGGTGGACACTTGTCAAGGACGCGTGGATGATTAAATGAACGAAATTATTTTCTCATTCCAAGAAAAGGAAAGGTTTGACTAAAGCATCGTTGATTATTTTAACGTGTTCAAGATCAGCAACTGTTCATCCACCGCCAATACCTAATTCTGGTCCACCGTCATCGATTTGTTTAAATTCTTTACCATCCATTGGACATGAACAAATACCACCTCTGGCGAGAACACGACCTAAAAGCAATAGTATTCTGCGTGTATTCAATGAATGGCTCTTCGAAGCTGCACATATTGGAGGAGATGCATGGATACAGAATACGAAGAAGCAAGCCACCGAAGCTAGTCCGTGACTATCGTCAATGATCAAGGAGCATAGAAAAGGCAGTATATCCCTTTCACTGCCAAACTTAATAACTGACAATTGTGATCTACCACTCGGTTTGAACATTGATAAATATGTATCGGGACGAGCGGAAGCAATTGACACACTATGTCGTATATTTTTTGCGAAGAAAACCGTCGAAGAAATTCTTCCTCTTGGTTTGGCGCATTTTTATGTTGCAGTGCAATAATGCTTGCGCATCCCAGAACATAAGGAGTGCGATAAAACTTTAGATAGTATTTTATATAATTTAGCGGACATATTTCGTTTGGATGTTGATGGTATTCATGTACTACTGCCCGGATTAATTGCTGCGTTGGAACTTGCTTTGCAGGAGAAAGAATTGAAAATTAAATCGTAAGCAATTCCATTTGATAAGACTGAATTGAGACGAGCATCAATAAATACTTTATCGTCAATTTTAGCGTTACCATTGCATTTCCAAACATTGCCAATAAGATATTTGAATAATGGAACAATGGACAGAATGATCACCTTGATTCAACTCAAGCCGAGAAAAATTAACATCTTGATGAATGCATTATAAGTTCAAATCTTAACTGAATTGGAACAACGTTTGACGAATAAAACGCAATTGTTGAACAACACGGGGGATATGTTACAGCGTGAAATGTTAAATCGCTCGTCACTTGAAACACAAAAAGCTAGAGCTGACGTCTACAATAAATGAGTTAAAGTTGCAACAAGCCACCTTAGACCGAGAAAATTTAGAGTTCAGATCTAGTCAAATAAATAATAATTCGTTACCATCACGGCGACCTCCAGCCACGGCACGTGTTCTAACATCTACTCCACAGGGATCACCCAATGTTACTTTCCACGGAAGTGTTAGTAACCTTCAACAGACATCGAATGCTTGCATGGTCACTCCGAAGTCACCGCCTGCATCGCTACGCCATCAAGTGAATCCGCATTTCAGCTGTCTTCCGCGAGCATCATTTACAAGTGGATCACTGTCAACATCCAACGGACCCACCACCAATAGCAACTTGAAAGCAATGACTCCCTCCTCGAATGCTTTGATCGATAGTAATGCAAATCCGAAACCGAGCAAATTGACATTTACGAATGACAATGCATCAGACAACCAATGACGGCGAAACCTGATGAAGTGAATGTGGGACGTCAGTACGCACCCGATGAACGCCAGTTAGGGGTAACTGATGCAAACCAGCACGGCGATCGAAAGTTCAGTTGCCTCGAAGAGCAAAAATTAACGGCTCGCCGGTGTGAACTTAGCTGACAAGGAACCTCCGGACAAAGAACGGATTTCTTTTTTGTTGGACAAACATCGACAGCAGAGGATCTACAGCACGATGAGGCAAAGTATCAAGGACGAGCATCAAAACTAGCAGCTCAATGGAGAAATTGTAGGCAATTGGGTGGAATTTCATCACGCCGTAGCGACGTAGAATATTGGATCCGGAAGCTTAACGAGTGGTGCGCTGGAGCAGGTAACTTTCCGACGCGACTTAATTTGGGGGGCCCTTAATCAGGAGAATAGAAGTAATGCAAGGTATAATGGATTTACTGTTCAATTGTACAAGTATTATAAATAAACAGTGAATTATATTTTGTTGTTTTGTGCATTTGAGCTTGATTATCCTTTGTATGGATTGTAAATTTGGCTCGGGTATGTTTCAGTTTCATTTATCTTTTGTCGGATGAAACATACATGGTAAAGAGTGCGAAGTGGACGCCTCGTCCTTGAAGACTGGGAAATTGCCCTTGGCTGTAATTGAAAGGTTACAGGAGTATTTAACGTGAAATTTCTCGCGAGATTTAGTGAGATAGTGGTTTGGTGTAGGGTCAAGGAAACAGTGAGTTTGGGACGGGTGATACCTTTCGGGTAAGCTCCACTAGGTTATTGAAAAAGGTCCTAATTTCAGCTTTGTGGGGAGTGTTTCTGCGGCTGGTTTTCTCGCTTGGCGGCTACTTGGGATCAAAGGACAAGCGAGTGGCGCCTCCTACGATTGCCTCCGATGGGCAAGCCGGGTTCAAAGACCCAAGTCAAATGATCCTAACCGTGGAGTGTAACAACGTTAGAAGTCGAAATTCACTCAACTTTGTTAGTAATAGTATGATTTATCGATTTTACACTTTCTTGAATAAAATCATAAGGGCACCTCAAATTCAAAAAAATTCATAGGTAAATGTCAATTTACAAGTTTAATCATTGTTGGGAATTTCAAAAAGACTGAATTGTATTTAGCAGAGTTATAGGGGTTTAAATTTTCCTGTATTACAACAGCAACTATACATGGCTGTGGGACAATATGCACTTCCGATCAACTAAGACACTACGGGTTTGCTAAGGTTCGCATGAACGTTTCAGAAATTATATTCATGATAAATATCTTTGAGAATTCATTCAACGGGTGATATCCGTAATCGTATAATAAAATGGCGGATGTTTCAAATGAGAATATTGCATGAAATCATGCTATTTTATCCGAATTTCAGCATTTAAGGTACATGCTATTAACACTTGATTGAATCTACAAACAAATAGTCGGTGCAAAAATTACGATTGTAGATCCAATAACCAATAACTTGATGATTGATTGATTCTTTGCTAATAATAGTAGGATCTGTAAATTGCCAGTAAAACTGTATTTGTACAATTAAGTTGGATGCAGGTCGATATTTAAGTGTCCTTTGAAAGGTCCTTATACTCTATGAGTTTTAATAAAATGCACAAAAGTTATTCCCATTTGAATTTTCTCCGATTACAACAATTAAATACGGCTTTTGTATTATGATACATAGGCTTACCATCAAACCAGACACTACACTTATGATTGTATTTTCTCCAAAAAAACAATATAATACAACAAAAAGTCATTTAAGATTCGGCTTAGTAAATGATTTTAGCAATATTGCAACAGCATGTTGGCCAGATAAAATGGGGTAGCACAGGGTTTTCTTTTAAAGCAAAAATATACTACCATGTTCAAAAAGTTTCAGGAATTTTTCATTTAAATTTGGCGCGCATAGGATATCGGTTAGCAAACATTGTTGTTTACACTCCCTCCGATTTTCAGCCTGACATCTTGTCATTCGTCATAATTACAGCGTTTAGTTCATGTGAAGTTTTTGTGTCTGGGCGATTTTTATTATGGATAATAAAACAGAGCAACGCGTTTGCATAAAATTTTGTGTTAAAAATGAAATTAAATGTGTGGATACGGTAACTATGCTACAAAAGTGTTACGGTGATCTTGCTTTATCAAAACCAAATGCTTATGTGTGGTATGAACGGTTTAAAAATGGTCGTGAGTCTACTGAAGATGACCCTCGTTCTGGTAGGCCATCAACATCGAAAACAGACGAGAACATTGAAAAAGTCAGGTCAATGTCGGTGGAAAACAGAAAGTTAACTCTTAAAGAGATTGCTGATGAGACCAACATAACGTTAGCATCAGTCCAAAGCATTGTTCATGATGATTCGGGTCTGAAACGTGATGCTGCAAGATTGGTCCCAAAAGAATTGAATTTTTTGAAAAACTGAACCGTGTTGAAATTGCAAAAGAAATGCTTTCCAACTTCGATTCCGATCCAACATTTATTAAACGCATAATTTCTGGTGATGAAACGTGGGTGTACGAATACGACACTCAATCAAAACATCAATCGAGTGAATGGCGTTCTTCAGATGAGCCAAAGCCAAAAAAGCCACGCCGATTTCAGTCAAAAAAGAAGGTCATGCTTTCTGTGTTCATTGACTACAATGGTGTTGTGCATCAGAAACTCCTACCTAAGGGTCAAACTGTTAATAAAGAATACTACCTAGGCGTAATGAGACGTTTGCGTGAATCTATCGGCAAAAAAAGATCAGATCTGTGGAGAAACATTTCTTGGATTCTGCGTCACGATAACGTGGCATCTCATAATGCATTAATTATTCGTGAATTTTTGGTGAAGAACAATACAAATACCATCCAACAGCCTCTAAATTCTGCAGATCTGGCTCCGTGCGACTTATTGTTCGACAGATTGAAAAAACCACTTCGGGGAACGCGATTTGATAGCGTCGAAAGCATAAAACAAAAATCGCAGGCAGAGCTGATGTATGTACCTAAAACCGAGTTCCAGAATTGCTTTGAAAGCTGCGTCAAGCGCTGGCATAGGTGCATTACTGCTAATGGGGACTACTTTGAAGGCGACAGTGAGATTTATGATATAAAGTATTGTATTTTTGATTTTATAAATAAATTACTGAAACTTTTTGGACGTGGTAGTATTGGTTGTGCATGTTAATAAAGTTTTTCTTGAATTAAATCATTCTCATTTGTGCAACGAACCTTGAACAGTGCAGTCGAATTCAAAGTGATCGCTAGTGACTTTATTGTGAATAATCTATTAATTTTTGACTTCTATCATTTTTGTTTTCTGTGCAAGTAAAATATAAAAGCTAGTTACTTATAGAATTCTTTGTAGCTACATCAATGAGTTGCATATATATATATATTTTTTTTAAATAATTTTTTCTGAAAAATTATTCGAGAAGAAAAATGTTAGAAGAAGGTGGTTTCGGTGAGTGTTCAACCAATTGATAGTCCCACTCCTGTTGATAACAGGAAAAGAAACTGGGTGCCTTCCTCGGTAGGAATGATCCTAAGAGACCATTCCATTCCATTCCATAATCCAACCACTTTTCACCACGTGCGAACTTTTTAGACAGCAATGAAAATGCTAGTGATCCAGCTGCCAGCAACAGGAAACCAAAGGCGGGAGCTCCTTTAATTACTTTTCCCGATTTGCCGCGCGACACAATTGAGGCGATTATGAACGAATTCAAAATCTCTTCATATTCCATTAAGATTATGTGAATCGGCAGAAGTCTCTTCCTCACGAATACTGAAGATTTCGAAAATGTTCAGAAGCAGTTAAACTCTAAAAAAAGTCAACTACTTCACGTTTCAACGTGCAAATATGCGCCCGCTGAAAATTTTGCTTTCAGGGCTCCATGAAATGCTCATAGAAAATCTCAGGAAAATACTTAAATCTGAACATAGTATTACAACTATAGATATAAAAATGTTCAAGTCAAGTGAGCAGCAACGTGATAGTGTGTAATATTTACTCAATCTGCACCCCGGCACCTAAATCAACGAGCTATGAAAAATAAAAGCAATAGCATACACAGTTGCAAGCTGGACTTATCACAGCAACAAAAATAATGGTCCACTTCAATGTCGTAATTGTTTGCGCTATGGACATGCGTCATCAAACTGCCACTTTTCTACTAAGTGCTTAATTTGTAGTGATGAACATAACTGCATTGCATGCACTCTCACCGACGCTCAACATGATAAAATAAAATGTTACAATTGTGGTGGTGATCAATATTCTAACGTGACTGCGTGCAAAGCAAGAAAAGAGTACATTGAAATCAAAGAAAAGATTGCAAAACAAAAAGTGCCCAGTAAAATACAAATGGTAAACATCCAAAGCAACTTTAGTTATCTCGATTAATATTTTCCACCTTTATCAGTCCGATCAGCAAAAACGGCAACCCATATAAATGAGAAAGCTCCACAAAATCCACCCAGTCAAATTTATAATTCTATTATGAAGTCGAGGCAATAACCGAGCTCATTCCAAAACTCATCGCATTTGATCGACAATTTATTCCCTCCTGCATTTTTATAAGAAATATCCCAGAAATTAATTAAAAGTATTGCAAATGGCAAACCCAAAACTGATCAATTTAATCTGATTGTTAGTTCAGCAGTTAAGTTTCTTTATAAATAATAATCTTAAAATTTTATTCTGGAATCCACAAAGCGTCAAAAATAAATCATTAGAAGCATTCGATTTTAGCATTAAAAACAATATTGATAAGAAATTTCGTTTGAGGAATGCTGCTTGTCCTAAGTGAAAGAACAATGTAGCATTTTAGCTATCAACATAATAGCATTTTTCGCTCGATGGACTTCAGCTGGTTCCAGCATATGGGCTAGTTCCATTAAACTGCGAGAAACAATATTGATGTTTTTGCTATTACAGAAACCTGGCTAAGAATGCACGATAAGCTCTCTTATCCTAATTATGCACTTTAAAGAAAAGATAGAGCACGAGAAGTTGGGGGTGGCGTAACACTTGCCATCAATAAATCTCTTAAACATCGCATTTTATCTGCTTTTGATTTAGTGCTTATCAAAAGCGTTGGTGCTCTGATTCAGGACATAAATGTAATAATTTATTCTGCCTATTTTCCAGTCACTAAAATGACCATGGAAAAACTAGAACAATTCAAAAGAGATCTAGAAAGGCTTATTACTAATAACGATAGGTATCTCGTTTGCGGTGAATTAAATGCTTTGCATCAGCAATGGCACTGTGTACGTTCAAACAAGTCAAGCCGAGCTCTTTATAGACTAATGACTGGACATAACATCTTTGTACATTCACCAAGCGAGCTAACATATTACTCTCATCAAAGAGTTGGTTCAACTTTGGACGCCGTACTCAGCGATGGAAGCTCTAATATATCCGAGCTTTGTATCTTGCAGGTTCTTTCCTCCCCACATTTACCTGTAGTATGTTCAATAAAAAGTGGCGAATGTGTTGAAAGACAATATCAAGTGGCTCTTTAATTTAAGAAAACGAATTGGCTTAGGTTCAAGTGGTTCATAAACGAAAGCATTTCTTTGACTCAAAGCAGTGCCACTTCTATGAAAATTGTGGCCAAAATAAATACACAAATATCTAAACTTAACAAAATCATTTAGAAAACAATTAAAAGCAGCACACCTACGAAGAAAATTTGCTACAAGTCCATAGAATTGGATGCAGAAACATATGGGCCGATAAGACAAGGAAATTCTCTCAGACGACAGTGGCAACGAACAAGAGATCCATACATTAAGCTAGGTGTTAACAGTTTAACGGTAGCTATAACATTAACAATATGGAACTTACGCCACGAAAGCTAGAATTCAATGCTTGGTAAGCTTAAATATAATGCTCAAAATATTAGGGGGCTAAGTTGAACCGTTAAGGGACGCCCAAACAGACTTCTAAGGTAGGTGACCCAAATAAGGCCTACCTTAATTTTCTTATTATCTAACAATGCACTGGTAATTTGAAATAATTATATTTATTCACTAAACTTTGTAATAAATCAAACGTGATCGCTTTAGAAACAAAAATCACACTTTCGTGAACACAAATAACTAAAATGTCACTTTGGCCTTATTGGGAACCCTGTGTCTTACTAAAGACTTAATAAAACTTCTTAATGAATACAAAACGTTATCAATACTTATATTAAATCTAATGAGATCCCATTTTTACTTTTTATTTACTTTTGATCATTTTAGATCAGATTTAACGAGTTTCTCGTCATGCAAACGTACTATATTAATCAGCCTTTTTCATCTTTTTTTTAACAATTCCCTGGACAGTAAAATATTTTATCAGCGGGTGTGAGTCCAACACACACCTCATGATACCAAACGACACAAGTAAAACATTGTCGCATATCATCAACTCGATCTTCTTTACAAACTGGATAGTACCAAGATGATTTATTATCGTGACGTTTTGGTTTAGATTCCGTAAGTTTATCTTATGTCAAAGAAGCAGTCTTCACTGAGGTTCGCTTTCGCGTTGCAGCAACTGCAGGTTGTGCAGATGTGTAGCCAGTAACTGACGCTGATTTTGGTGTCTTTGTGTTAATCTTTATCATAGATGAAGTACCAGGAACATCTTCTACTCTAGACGATGTTACAGTAATCTGTGATGTGGAATTCGTAGCACTGTCGCCAAACAAATCTTTTGTTATCTCTTGAGCCGTCGCAGTCGCTACAACTTTAAACTTAGGAGTTGGTAAAAATTCATGAATCTCACACGTGTTTGATTGATTGTCTATCTTCCGTGGAGTTCCAGCATTCGGATTGTTTTTTGAGAGCAAGGACAGTGGAAAATTCTCAGTTTCTGTACCTGACCCATCTCAATCTTCCACATTTGCAGTTGAAATCTCTTGTTCCCCCGATTCATTAGATAACACAGCAATATTCTCACAGTTTGTAGGATTTGGAAGTTCTGGCAACGCAGAGGGCGAAAACACCTTGTCAGAAATAGCATCTGGGTTATATGGATATAACCCTGTAGCACGAAACGCATTCGAGATATTGATAATAGTCATACATTTCGGCCATACTTGTGAGAGAATGACGTTAAAGCTTCTCTTGTAAAGGGTTCATTTGGAATGCTTACTGACGAACTTAATCAACTCTTGGTCCCAATGGTGCTCAAAAGAACGATAAATAGATTTATCCATGCTGTAATTCGCACTATAAAGTAATGCCACATTTCTCAGCTTTCTCGACAATAGTAAAGTCCAGGTGGCATTTTATGCAATCAAATATGAGGAAACATGGCCTTGATGTTCTGTATTTATGCAAATGATTAATAAACTGTATGAAAGTTTCTGTCGTCATACTTGCTTCTGGCGTCATCTTCACCAGAGAGTCTGGAGGTAAATTGTCATGGAATTCTGGCTTTAATCTCTTGTCTTTGAACAATATCATTGGCGGAATAGCTGATCCTATAGCATTTCTGCAGCCTACCACAGTCACACTTTCAGCATGCTCATTCGCTATTGGATGAACTCTTTTTCTCCCTTTGGCTGTCAAAACTGCTTGCTGATGGTGAAAAGATATGCGACCGTTTTTTTCATTGATGTTGTAAATGCTTTCAGGTTTATGTTTAATTCCAAGTCTATCCAGCACACTTTTGTATTTGAAAAAGTGATCGCTAACAATGTCTTTATTTAATTTTTGAGCACGAGCTGGATTCATCATCTGTGCTTTACGACGGGCTAATTCAGGGTGTCGTTTGAGAAATAACCTCAACCATTTCTTCCCCGTGGTGTTTTTGGCATCATTGAAAGTGTTTGGAATTTCCTTAATTTAACAGAATGAAAAAGTCTGTACGCGCAACATCTTTGATGTCAACGGCACTCCAACATCAGCCAAATGTATGATTCTTCTGACAAGTCCAGCTTCTTGTTCAACCGATCAACCTAGCTTTCGTGTAGTCGACCCATTCGCTAGATAGTTGAGTAGGGTTCTTCTTGGGATGTTGTATCTGGCTGCAGAAGCATATGTAGATAATCTACCTCTTTCTACCATTTTAACTGCGTTTCCCATCTGTTTCGAAGTCCATTGATGCCCTTTTTTTCCTTGTGGTAGAAGCTGGTGATTCGTTTTCCACGATGTTACTGAAAACAAGTGTTTACTATTTTACTGTGATATTTTTCTAACTGACATAAAACATTGTCCTATAAAGACCTGTACCTGTGCCGTTATAAGGCCTATCCACTTTTTTAGGGTTTTGTAAAATAATTTTACAAAACCCTTCTAAAATCGCGTCCTGTCTGTCCGTCCGTCCGTCCGTGTGTCACAGCAGTTTTTCTCGGAAACTACTTAAGCTAGAAGCATCAAATTTTGTATGTAGGTGTAAAGTGGTGACCTCTTCAAAGTTCAGGTACAAAAAGATTTTATAAGGTATTTAAGGGGGTCTCCCCATATAGGGGAGTGACCCCCCGAAAAAAAAATTTCATTGAAGGTAGCCGATATGGGTATCAAATGAAAGGTCTTGATGAGAACTTTTCAAAACAGGTCTTTGTTTGGCAAAGTTTGCTTCGAGGGGCGCACAGGGAGGGGAACTACACGAAAAATTTGTGTCCCCCCCCCCTCGCGATTGGACACCTGTGATCCGAAAAATCTGAAAAAAATCATGAATGTAGGCCTTGATGATAAAACAACAACAAATACGTGAGAAGTCGCAATTCACTCAACTTTGTTAGTAATAGTATGATTTATCGATTTTATATTTTCTTCAATAAAATCTTAACGGTACCCTTAAACTCTATGAAATTCAGTACACAGGTGATTATTTATAAGATCAATTAACCCTGCAAGTTTCATACAGATTGAATCATATTTAGCGAAGTTATAGTCGTTTGAAATTTCCTGTATTACTATGGAACAATATGCCCTGCATGTATTACTATGGCAACATATGGCTATGGAACAACATGCGCTTTTTACCGACTCAGACACCACAGTTTTGCTAGGATTTCCATGAAAATTTCAGGAATGATAGGTGTCATGAACACCTTTGAGAATCAGTTCAGCTAGTGGTATCAGTAATCGTAAAACAAAATAGTGGCTGTTTCAAATGCGAAGATTGAATAATTTTGAGTTATTTCTTCCCAACTTCAACGTTTAAGGTGCATGCTTTGAACACTTGATTCAATTTAATGAATGACTGAAGATGAGTACCTACAATTAATACTCATAAGTGAAACAAGTCAAGGAGGCGGGAGAGAGCTTCTAGCAAAAGGGCTTTGTAACAACTGTAGGATTCGAAAAAATTGGCTATTAATCGATGATAACAGTACAGGATAGTGGCACCAGAAAAAAAATTCATCAAACGTAGCCGATATGAGTATGAAATGAAAGTTTTCATGGGAGCTTTTCAAAACAGTTGTTAAACTGTCAGATTTTGCTTCAGTGTGGCACGGGGGGAAATACATGAAAAATGTGTTTCCTCCCTCGCGAATGGACATCTGAAATAATTATCAAGGGAGATATTTATGAGTATAACAATAACAAAAACCTCAGAAGTCGAAATTCGTTCAACTTTGTTAATAATAGTATGATCTTCGAATTTCATAGTTTCTCAAATAAAATCGTCATTGACATGCTTCTTGACTTTATTCAATCTGGTGACTGCATTTTGAAAATTGAATACAAAATCGTTCTGACATGAGCGTAGGTCTGTTTACCCAACTTGTTTTAGGCTTTATTAGGGCATGGCACATGGATAAGCAGAACAACAATTATATGGAATACACGATATTACAGGTTTTTCACTCATGTGAGTAGATGGCTACACGTAAAATTATCCTTTAGACAAAACACAGCATACCGTGTACAAATAAAAATAAAAATACTAACTGTTTACTCTGCTAGAATTTTAATAAAAACAAGCGTGCGCTCCGTGTCGTTGTTTGTTTTTGACTACAGGTTCCAACACGCTCACAGCACGGGTCATTTGCTGTGCTTGTGGGTTTATGTACACGCACACATCTACAAACATTGCCGGCCATTTGAAATCGTGAAGTGGGAAATTTACAAAATAGGCCTTATTATGACATAGGCTTTATTTGGGTCACCCACCTTACATCGATTTGAAATAAGTAATGGTATTTTTGAATACTCTAATGTAAGAAAAGCTGAGCTCCTCACAGATTCCATTCAAATCACAATATCAGCAAAGATATGCATAGCATTGTCACGGAGATCGTGGTTGCTAATAGTTTGAAAGCTTTACCTCTATTGAGCTCTCTTCCTGCCTCTAAAATGATTAAACCAACCGAATTAATAAAAATTCTAAAGAAGCTGAGGAACAACAAGCCACCTGGAATTGACAATATACCAAACATTGAAAAACTTGCCTAAAAAAGCTATTGTGTTAATATGCCACATTTTTAATGCCTGTCTCAGCACTAGCTACTTTCCTTCGGAATGGAAACAGGCGATGGTAATCCCCATTCATAAACTAGGCAAGACTCAACTACTCTCTATAAGTTATAGACCAATTAGCTTATTATTATTCATAGGCAAACTGTTGGAAAAAACAATACTGAAACAGCTTAATAAATTTTTTGAAGTGAACAACATAATACCAAACTTCCAGTTTAGCTTCAGGCATTACCGACCGAACTACAGCTTTGCCGTATCACACAAGATATACATCGGGCACTTAGACAAACATTTTCCGTCGGGACTGTTTCCCTTGACATTTAAAAAGCGTTTGACACTGTTCGGCATGATGGACTTCCATTCAAATTAATTTACCTAAAATTCCCGCCATACCTTATAAATATCCCCCAGTCTTTCTTGAAGGTTAGACAGTTTTCAGTTAAAATGATAGAGACCCATTCCAAAAAGCGTCATGTAATAGCAGGAGTTCCCCAAAGTTCTTGCCTCAGCTCTTCAAGATATTTACCCACGACATGCCTATGCCTGCCAACTGTAATATGGCTACGTCGGCAGATGACACCTGTCTTAACACAGAGTCAACAGACCCCAGAGAAATAACAAGAAACATGAAAAACACGTTGGATAACCTATACCAATATTTTCACTGTTGGAAAATTAACATTGATCTGTCCAAAAAGAAAGCCCTATATTTCACTAAGAAAAGGACCAAAGTTTAATTTTTTTGGGACAAGTAATTCCTTCGATGAAATAAATCTCCTATCCGGGACAAAAAACTAACGTTTTAAGACCACATTAAACACATTTGTGCTAAGGTTTCAAAGGCAATATTAATCCTGCATCCTCTACTAAATCGCAAATCACTTCTGAATCCTAAGAACAAAATTCTTTTGTACAAAATGGTGATTCAACTCATTATGCTACGAGCATATGGAGTTCCTGCATGGAACTCATGTGGAAACCACCTGAAAACAAAGCTTCAAGTCATGCAGAATAAATGTTTAAAACTTGCTCTCGATAAGCTTGTTTGATAGCCGGAATTCGCAAAATCATAAAACTCGCGCGAATACGAAGAGAAAAATTGATGGTCCGATCAGGTATTTCATCCAACTCCCTAATTGTATGATTCTCGGGTAGAAATATTACTTAGCTATCATGCGGTTTTAGCCTAGTTAGCACATTTAAGCTAGGGTAGCCTAAGCTAGTTTTTACGGATATAATAAGTTCTCAAGGCTCTTTTTGATTAAAAATTTGTCTTTCAGATAAACAAACCAATTTTTAATGAAATATTAATAGCTAGGCTTAAATTTGGCTTAAGGATGTATTCTTGTATTCAGGATCCCTAGCATAAGATCCCAAATTGTACCAAATGTAAGTATTAATAAATATATTACTAACTTTGAAAAAAAAATCATTCTATACTCGTATGTATGTAAGGTACAAACGCCTTTTGACAAGAGCGTAGTTCTGTCCACGCAACTTGTTATGTTTTAAAGTTCGCTCTGTGATTTTAAAAATTGTTTAACAGGAAACCTACGGAAAAGCCTTAAACAATATCAAAAAGAATTTTCCAGACAGCAATTGTTCTAGTTTTGCTTTGATAACTTTTATCGTGATGTTTTTCATTCAGAATTCACCATTCGTACACTACCTTGTTAAAGAAATAAAAGGCTCCAAGTTAAAAGTCTAGTCATCGTCCTTTTTATCTTACCTCAACTTCTGTCATCAATAAATCGCTACACTGAGCGACTAGAAAATATGTTGAAAATGTAAAAATTATCTTACCTGTATTCGGGCGACGGACAGCCTTGAGCGACACAAAGTAAAACCGCTCCTTCGTCCTGTGCAACGGAGACGTGTGCTGTGTGCTCAACGAGACTAGGAGAAACAATTCCCCGATGATCTAGAATGGAATGCAAACAAAATACGTTAATGCCATTAATTCAGCATGTTGTTAGTCGTTAGTCTGCTACTACTATTGCTGCACTGGAAGCCAATAGCCTTCAGCTGCTGCTTTGTCTTATCCTTCAGTTCTATCTTCCCTCTTCCCCTCATTCTGAGGTGCTCAGAGCTTACATGCAAAAGGACTTTTGTTGTAACCGACATTGTTAACTACAACGTTCCCGACTTTTTTGAAACCATTGAGGACTTCGTTGTTTTATCTCGTTTCTTTTATTCTCAGAACGCTCGAAGGCAATAAAAAGGATTCCCATTGAAAGAGTTGCTAGCTACGCAAAGGAATTGAGTAGAACAGAAATGCTACGTAGTGAGCTGAATGTTTTTTCTAGCCTACTATAGTCCACAAGTATGTCTCCAGGGATCTTGGTAGTGGATAACGTCTGAACGAGTATTTTATCATTTATAGATTCATACAATATACGCTCAAAGTTTTAAGTCGTTGTTAGCAAGAACGAAAGGAATGCGGATTAGCAAAGGACGTGGGTGAATGTATTGCATTCTTGTGGAAATACTGATTCACACTACTGTTGTCCTTCCGATTTGTGACTTTGATGTCATTCTCTCTCTAGTTCTGCTCAGCTCTTTCAATTTTTGCTTTCTAGTCAATTAACATTACTATTCCATGAAACAATGGCATCTAGGAGTGCCTCGGGGGTAAATAGATGGAGTCTAGCTCGTCTATCAAACAAAGGATATGACTGTGACTTTTTAATTGTTTATACTAAAGCATTTATGCATATGAATAGCTTTCTTCTCTATTTTCTACATGCAATTCCCGCAACTATACAAGTACTTTACTTACCCGTGATCCTGATTTTCGCTGCAGAACTCACCACCACTTGCCTTGTTAGACGATGCATTGTTCGACACCGATACGTTGGAAATCTGTCATTATATTCCAGATTATGGATGAGCAATTCGCCGGTGGGTAGAAGATGAAATTTCCCATCTGTAAAAGCAGCAGAAATTCATATTGTTGTTATTCTTTTATTATGATGATTTGAATGGAGGTTTGAGCGACAGCAAACAACAACTTCAATGCATATTCCAAAGGACCATAAACCATTTGACGTAATTTTATTAAGCAATCACATGAGAATTTATGATGTGGTACTTAAAAAACCGCTTTGGGAGATACGCATAAATTTGATATGGATATGCCATCAAGTATGGGTGGAGCGACAAATACAGGTGCATACTATAAAAATCACAACAGGAAGAATATTTATGAATTTCATAAAAAAATCCTTCAGTTTATGGTTAATTCAATGAACTATGAATTTACGAGACTCATCAATAGAACAATGGATTTTGGTATTTGTATAATGATTTTCTTGCAGTCTGGGTGCATTTCGAATTAAATCTATCCTTACGATATGGTAACCACGCAGCAATATCCAGTGGATATCGGTCATCTCTAAACCATTTCAATCAGCTGGAAAGTGTTGGAATGACAGATATCTGCCACTACTCACCACCTGGCCTCGCCAGTGTAAGGAGCTAGTTCCGACCACTGAAACGCGACTTGACGTCAGGATTACGTGAGCGACAGCGAGTCCTGTTATTTTGCAGGCACAGACAGAAAACAATAAACGCGAATAGCGGAATCGAGTGGTACTTCCGCATTACAAAATCGTTCGCACATACAAGTGTGCCAGAACAAAAATATTTCGTTGCATGTCGAAGGACTCATTGTTGGATTTAACGAGTAAATGAATCTTGTATTGGATGAGGTTGAAGTATAGGGTTATACATTTTACGCTTGGGAAAGTATAGCTAAAGAAAACACATAAAATATTCAGATGGAAACAAAATTTTTTATTCAATATAAAGATTAAACCTTGCCATTATATGTGAAATACAACATCATTCAAATGTCTTCCACGGGACCTCTTACAGGCCTCAATCCTTTTGAGGTAATTTTCAATGACTTTTTGGCACATTTCCGGCAATATCTCGGCCATAACTTCACGAATATTGGTTTTCAATTGCTCAAGATTTTGAGGATTATTTGCGTAAACACGATCTTTCGCATAGCCCCATAAAAAGAAATCCAAAGATGTTAGGTCACAGGACCTTGCGGGCCAATTGACATCACTCAATCTCGAAATTACACGTCCTGGAAATTTCTCTTGCATAAGTGCTCGATTAGCCTGTGTTGTGCGGCTTGTGGCTCCATCCTGTTAAAACCACAAGTTCTCCAGATCATAATCTTCAATTTCTCTCCAAAAATAATCGGTTAACATCCGTCCATAGCGGTCAGAATTGACTGTAATGGCTCTTCCTTGATCGTTTTCAAAAAAATACGGGCCAATAACACCGCATGACCATAATGCACACCAAATGGTCACTATTCTGGATGCAAAGGCCTTTCTGCGATCACCTGACGATTTTGAGAGCCACATATGCGGCAATTAGGTTTATTTACGTAACCACTGAGGAAAAAATGAGCCTAATCACTAAAGAAAATTTTGTTCGAAAAATCGTTATCAATGGCTTGTTGTTCAATCACACAATTCGCATACATTCTGCGTTGTGTATAGTCTTGGGGCTTAAGTTCTTGAGTGAGTTGGGTTTGATGTTTGGATCGATCCACGTTATGATCAAATCTAAAGAAAATGCAGCCAACATAGTCACCATTGCCGCAAGCTTCATAGATTCGATCCCAATCATATTCAGACCTACAAACACCTAACTACTGGCCCGATTACGATCCCTCATTTCGGAGGAGTTCCACTACAGTGTCGGTTTCGAGTTGAATTGAGTGTTTGTCTCTCGTTAGTCACGAGGTACTCGATTAATAAAGTGCGCTTAATGCCCGACATTGGATGCAGGATATAAACCACGCAGTTTTTTTAGGGAAAATTATCTCTAAAATGCTGGATTGGTTAATGTTTTTGGCAAAATATTCACGAACATATGGCGTACCACAAAAAAAGCCAGCCTTAAGAAATAAATAAAGAATACGAGTAGATACGAGTATATTGTCGCGTGTTATGGTTCGCGGCCAATAATTTTAATGTTCCGGGAAAGTGAAAACGCACTGTCTTTTACATTAAGTTAAAAGAGTATATTTACTAAAAATGCACAATCCTTAATTTAACAATTTCACTATTTTACTTTTCAATTTGTCTATAAATTTTTATTTAAACTGTCTATATCAATTCACTATTAGTCGATATCGCCTTTACTTCGCACTCCACTATATTGCATTTTTACTTTTGCGGTTTTACTATCGCAGTTTACTATCGCGGTCGTAATAATCCCCCATTCATTCATCTTAAACTGTCTATATCACTTCACTATTAGTCAATATCGCCTTTACTTCACGCTCCACAAAATTGCAGTTTTACTTTTGCGGTTTTACTATCGCAGTTTTACTATCGTGGTTGTAATCATATCTCGATTCATTCAGCTCGACTTTATATAGAGTCTCTAGTCCTTCAATTCATTTTTCGTAAATTGGGGAACTACCTGGAATATTCAAGCAATGCTGAATGGCGCAGTGACGTCATTTTCAGATGTTGATCATGCTTGGTGAGTTTTAGAGTACATTCGTTTATTGATCATGATGTTCTTAATAGTTGTGAAAACAATTGCGACAGTAGCTCGCAGAGTTATTTGTATATGTAGCACTGCCCCCACCTGAGTTCTTTTCGCCCCGAAAAGATGTGTCGCCAGTTGTAATCAATTCTCCCTGGATGTAATATCGGGCAAGACGGTCCAGGTGCACGTTTTTCATATTGGATCTCGGCTTACGGTGTTCCTGTATGCAATATACGACGTCGTTGATTCGCTTTGTAACCTGGTGTGGTCCCTCCCAATTATGCTGCAACTTTGGAGACCTACCCTTCCGCCGTTGTGGGTTATATCATCTTGTTGGAAGCCAGTAGAATTTGCCTTTAGATCATACCTGGTCTTCATGTGGTCAGTAGCCGATTCGAGGTGTTTTCACACTGTCCGATGTATCTGGTTCAACCGTTGCCTTAGCTCACTTGCGTACTCCGAGATCGTTTGGGGTGTCTCAGGGGCTGTTCCGGACTTTATATCAGCTGGCAGACGAATAGTCTTTCCAAAAATGACTTCGGCTGGGGCTTGGCCTGACGATGCATGTTCGGCAGCTCTGTCCGCCATAAAAAAAAGTGGGATATGTTCCAGTCTCTTTGGTTCTCGTCAACCATCTTGGCCAAGTGTCTATTAAATGTGCCGTTGAAACGTTCGACCATTCCATCGGATTGGGAATGCAGCGGTGTTGTCCTCGTTTTGCGTATTCCAAGTAGCTCACACATTTCGCAAAAAACTAGTGACACAAAGTTTCGGCCTTGATCCGAATGTAGTTCACAAGTAACGCCGTACCTACCAATCCAATTTAACACTAGCTGTTCGGCTACGGTGGTTGCTTCCTGGTTGGGAATGAGGTAGACCTCGGGCCACTTGCTGAAATAATTGGCCACAACCAGCGTGTATTGATTACCCCATTCGGATTCAGGAAAAGGTCCTGCGATGTCAACAGCAATCCTTTCAAATGATACACCCACGTTGTAGGTTTGCATTTGTCCTCTCAGTCGTCGATTTGGACCTTTGATGGAAGCGTAAATTGTGCATCTGCGACACTAATCCGCTACGTCTTCTCGAGCGTGGAGCTTGTAGATCCCTTACCGCAATTTCGCTAAGGTCTTGTTAACACCAAGGTGGAGTCCCGAGGATCCTTCGTGCGTCTCCTTCACTACATCGTGGATTCGGCTTTTGGAAAGTATAGCTTGCATCTTATAGGAGGTGCCATCCGCCATTTCCCATTTTCGCTTGAGTACGCCACCGTCCGCCTGAAGGGAGTTCCATTGTGCCCAATAACTTTTCAGGGATGCGCCATGCATCGGAACGTCCTTCCATTCAGGTCGCCCAGTCATCTCCTTCCATACGAGCAATGATCCGATGTCTTCATCGGCTAACTGGGCATTTTGAATCTCCTCCGATGACCAACCTTCATCGAATTTGGCCGTTATCATTTGCAAATCAGCGGTCGGCTGCTTTTCCTCAATCCATTGGCAATGCTTGCAGTTAGCTGGACATGGATGACGAGATAGGGCGTCAGCATTTCCATGAACTCTGCCCTTGTGAAGCAGTTGGGGCCTCACTATGTTTGGTCGAATCGTCGGTCGGGTAGCACCAGTGTCGCTTGTTATGGTGCAATGCTCGTCATCAACTTGACCAGGAAGGCATAAGTCTGCTTCTCCACGATGTAGTCTTGATACGGTGATGGGGATGTCGATCATCCTAGCCAACTTCCGTCCCACGAAGATGTCCCCTTCAGTTTGATGGGCTTTCATTCTAGGCTCCTGACACGGTCTGGATCTCCACCATCCTGGATAATAACTCCGTTTTCTTCACTT
This sequence comes from Odontomyia ornata, assembly GCA_963969285.1. NCBI lineage: Eukaryota > Metazoa > Arthropoda > Insecta > Diptera > Stratiomyidae > Odontomyia > Odontomyia ornata. The sequence goes on from OZ017741.1 coordinate 224,499,743, forward strand.
CTTGCAGTCTCTTTACAGGTGCCCCTTCTCATCGCGATCCCAGCATCTAGGCGCACCATTTACTTGCAGCTCTCGCTCATTTTCCACGCGATCACACCTGCATTCATCTGCCACTACTTTGCAAACCCGGGCGGTGGTACGAGCCACATTTTTCGCTGCCTCAAAGTTCAGACAACTAGCCAATGCATTCTTAACCGTTTGCTTTTGAGCTAAACGCACGGCTTGTTGCAATTCATGGTGCTTTAATGCGCTGATGAATGCTTCTGTTGCTACGTCATCTCGATGTTCTTTGTCGTACACTGGGTAAGCCAAAAGTGCCAGTTGCTCAATGTCTTGGGTTAGCTGCATCCGATGCCGTAGCTGTGACCAATAAATTTGCTTTAGAAAATCGTCTCCATAATGCATGTCGAGCGCATTCAATATAGCAGCCGGGTTTGAGTGCAACTCAATGGGGGTAGTCTGCAAAATCTCGGCAGCTGGGCCTCTTAGAGCAAAAATTAATGCCGCTGCTCTTCCTGCTCATTCCAGTGATTTATCCGAGCGGTGGCTTCAAACTGGATTTTGTACATACTCCAGACCGTTTGCCCGTCAAATATTGGTGCTTTGACATTGTGCTTTGCGCTGCGGTTATAAGCGGGGCTAGTGAGGTGGTTACTACTGCCTTCGCTGCTTCCAATTCCTTTATCACCTTTTCCATCTCATGGCTCATTCTCTCTTCGATCTGGCTGATCTCATAGTTGATTCTCTCCTCAACCTGGCTGACCTTGTCCTCGACCTGGTAAACCTTTTCCTCAACGCATTTAATTTTGTTCGTCAGACTACCGAGCTCCGTTTTTATTTTAGTTAATTGTTTCTCAAGCTTCTGTGTGATGTCTGCCTTTATTTCCGGTGCTTTTTGGTCTAGTTTCGCTGATTGCTCCTCCAGCTTCTGTGTGATGTCTGCTTTGACTTCGAATACTTGTTGGTCGAGCTTCTGGTCTAGCTTCGCAGTTAAATTAGATGACTGTTGTCACTGCTCTTGATGCATCAGCATTAACATTTGCAGCAGTGCCTCTTCTGTTTTCTTTGATTTTGGCATTTCTGCTTCTCTTTTAAGCTCCGACATTTTAAATTCATTAATTTTTAAAAGTTAGCTTCGCAGTATTTTTATTATTTCGGCTTTTATTTTTTTTTCCACCAGTTTTCACGTTGAATTTCGCTATTGTGCATTTAAAAAATGTTTAAAAGTTTTCGCTTTCAAAGTTTTCTTTCTCACTTCTCGACACCACTGTTGCGTGTTATGGTTCGCGGCCAATAATTTTAATGTTCCCGGAAAGATAAAACGTACTATCTTTTAAATTAAGTTAAAAGAGTTTATTTACTAAAAATGCACAATCATAAATTTAACAATTTAACTATTATACTTTTCAATTTGTCTATAAATTTTTAACTAAGCTGTCTATATTACTTCACTATGAGTCAATATTGCCTTTACTTCACTAAATCGCAGTTTTGCTTTTGCGGTTTTACCATCGCAGTTTTACTATCGCGGTTGTAATCATCCCTCGATTCATTCAGCTCGACTTTATATAGGGTCTCTAGTCATTCAATCCATTTCTCGTAAATTGGCGAACTACCTGGAATATTCGATCAATACTGAATAGCGCAGTGACGTCATTTTCAGATGTTGTTCATGCTTGGTGGGTTTTCGATTACATTCGTTTGTTGATCATGATGTTCTTGATAGTTGTGAAAACAATTGCGACAATAGCTCGCAGAATTATTTGTACATGTAACAATATGTTTCTTTGATGATGTGACATGAAAATTGGACGGACCTAGCTATTTAACGTTTGGTGTCAAATCATTTAAAATGAAACGTTATGGTAATGTTTAATAGCGGGAACTTTTATACTTTAGCACTACAGCCCCTTTTAGGCCTTCACTTAGACGAACTTAGAGTCTCTCATTATTTTGATCAAATGCATTGGCACTAGAGAAATTGATATGGTCAGTACCACACTTTGGCCGTGTGTTCGTCCACCTAGCTGCGATATATTTTGATTTTAAACTAGCACATTTCATAACTGACCGGGCCTGTAGTCTATCCGAAGAATCGCTAGAATCAAATCTAATTGTCAACGATGGGATTCACACCAGGGACCCTCTACTCACACAGAGAGTACTTTAATCCTTTGTTCATCTTGTTCAACCACTAACTAAAACAAGCAACTTTGATATTTAATTAAACCACTTTTAAGCACACATTTGATTTATCTTACCAGAAAAACTCTCACAATTTAATCATAGCTCAGCCTCATTATTTTTTGAGTGACAAGTTGCTGGCGAGTTCTTAAAGACGCACACCGCCATCTAGTATGTGTTGGCTTAAGCTTTATGCGTAAACAGCTCACTTCACAGTTTTCGATCGTACATAACCACTCACCAAAGGCTTGTCCTTCATATACGCAAAATGATCATAGCTTTTCAATTTTGCAAACTCAAATAAATATACTATTCTAAGAACGAAAATCAACTCCGCCATAGACGGTCCCAAGCCCGCTTGAGAAAAGAGGAGGGAATCCCTTGGTTCTCCAACCTATAGCTTCCATGATTCCTAATCCGAAACCCCCCACAATTAAATGGTAGTAAATGCTCTCGGGGTGCACATTGGGTTTAATGGTTTCCTAAGAATGTAACATTAAATGTCGAGAAATGCTCATAACTGTAAATACATCTACAGCTCAGCTACTAAGTCCTACTTACACCTCCCTTGGGAGGACGTAAGAAGGCGAAGGCCAATCTTCCGCGCCTGATAACGGAATCGACGTAATAACCATGCCACCGGAATGGAGGTTGGGCGACGGGCTAATTCTCCGTCCCTGGAAAAACTTCAAATGTTTCCAAACCTGCAGATAGGCCTTGGAATGGATTGGACTCACGGCAACGACCTCGCTAACGTAAAAAGGACTATGGCATTGGACCCTGGAATGTCTGATCACTCAATTACCCTGGCGCTCAGTACCTTTTACAACAGGCCAGTCAATATCAATTAAAAATACTGGCAGTCCAGGAAACGAATTGGACTGGAAACGACATTCAAGACATGAGATCGCACACAATATTTAAAAGTGGGAAGCCTACTGGAAAAAGAGAATTCGGAGTGGCCTTCATTGTGGATAGGGAGTTCAAATCACACGTTATTGATTTCAAGGCAGTCAATGAACGGTTCTGCGATCCGTATAAAAGCGACATTCTTCAAAATCTGGATGATTAGTGTCCCCGCCTCGACCGAGGAAAAAGACAAACAAACGAAGGAATCGTTTTACAATCACCTGGAAAGACTGGTCGACTCAATGCCCACAAACCACACAAAAATTATGCTGGGTGATTCCAACGCTAAGGTTTGCAATGAGCTCTCTTATCGGGGAACGACTGGAGGACATAGCCTCCACGATGAAACAAATGACAACGGCCAGCGCCTGATTGACTTTGCATGTAGCAGAAATCTAGTTATACGTTCGACTTGCTTCCCACATCGACGCATTCATAAAATGACCTGGGTATCACCGGATGGCAACACACAAAACCAGATCGATCATGTTCTGATCCAACAACGTTGGGCCTCGAGCATATTTGACGTCTTCACATACCGTGGAGCCAAAAGTCATTTGTCAAAGGCCTATTCAGCGAAGACCAGCCCGCTGCGAAAATTTGACATTGAAAGGCTCAAAACGGCGTCTGTGGCCAAACATTTCACGGAGACCCTCGACAACCAGCTGGCTCCTATCTTATTAGACGCGTTGTTAAAGACAAGTAACAAGCTTTAGATGGTAGTGAAAGCGGCTATCGGGACGAACGATTGGACATCAAGTCTGGCGCAACAGGAATGATTGGTTTGATGATGAGTGCCAGAATGCGTTAGATAAAAAGAATCAAGCGTACAAAGAATACGTAGGTAGGAAAACCAGGACGAAGAGAGAACACTATGAAAATCTCAGAAGAGTAGCAAGTAAGATTAATACGATTAAGAAAAGAAAATACTATGACGACCAATTGAGAAGTTTAGATGTAAGTTTAGCGGGCAACAACACAAGACAAGCACACACAGTAATGAAAAGCCTGAAACGTGGTTATCAGCCCAAAACCACGCTCTGTCGTGATGACGTCGGCGATTTCATTGCTGATGAAACCATGATTAAGGAAAGATTGGCATCATATTTCAAGAACCTCCTTTATCCTCAGCATAGCTTCAGAACATCGGAGCCTATCGATATCTGCGGAGAGCTTCCGTTGGCCTCACCAACTCTGGATGAAGTTTGTTCCATCATCAAAGCTCAAAAGAATAATAAAGCGCCGGGCATCGATGAGATTCCAGTGTAGCTCATTAAATATGGTGGCAATAGTGTTCATCAAGCTATTCACAAAGTCATCCCGTACATTTGGCAACCAGAACATATGCCAAAAAAGCGGAGCCAATCAATTATATTCCCTACTCACAAAAAAGCTGACAAGCTACAGTGCGAACATTATAGAGGCATACCACTACTTTGTAAGGCGTACAAAATATTTTCTAAAATCTTAGAAAATAAAATCAGATCATACGCCAATAGTATTATTGGGGAGTATCAAGGTGGTTTTAGGGCAGGTAGATCAACAACAGACCAATTGTTCACAGTCAAGCAGGTACTTGAAAAGTGCTGGGAGTTTAACATAGACGCACACCAAATTTTCGTTGACTTCAACAATCATGCGACAGTATTGACCGTAACGTACTGTACCAAATAATGCTTTGCTTTGGCATCCCAGCCAAATTAGTCCGTCCAACCAAACTGAAACTGACATCGACAACCTCCCAAGTCCGCATCAATAACCAACTCACCGATGCCTTTGACACACATATCGGACTAAAACAGGGAGGTGAGCTGGCCTCATTGCTATTCAATTTGGCTCTGGAGTACGTCATAAGGAAGCTACCTCTCGATACGCGAGGTACATTACTATGCGAGTCGAGTCTAGTAGTAGCCTATGTGGGCGACATCAACATTCTGTCACGGTCATTAACAACTGCCAAAGAACTTTTCCTGAAACTCGACAGTGAACCAAATCTAGGAGGGCTACAAATTAACGAAAATAAAACAAAACTCATGACGCAATCGAGGAAAAATACCTCAAATACACAAAATATCACACTTGGCGAATACAGCATCAAAAATGTTAGCAAATTTGTGTATTAAGGCACTAAAGTAACGAAAACAGGCAATGAAAGAGACGAAATATGCCGTAGAATACAGCTCGGAATTAAAATATTTTATTGAATATTGATGATCTTGAAGACCAGCTGCATACACAGAAAAACAAAGCTCCAAGTATACAAATCTGTGATAAGTCCTGTGTTATGCTATGGGTGTGAAACATGGACCCTAACCCAAGCATCCACCTCCCTACCACCAAAAAAAAAAAAAAACCTAAGCATCCGCAAATATATTGAACGCCTTTGAGCGATGGGTCATGAGGCGAATAATCGGAGCGAAGCTAGACGGGGACCAATGGCGAATTTGATACAACCATGAGCTGTATGAAATTTTTGACGATCCGAAGGTCTCAACGATTGTAAAACGGCGGAAGCTGCAATGGGCTGGACACACGATCCGTATGGATGAACAACGGATACCCAAAAAAGTTTTCGTTGGGAGAACTGAAGGCCGGATGCCAGTAAGGAAGCCGAGGAAACGCTGGTCTGACTCGGTCGACGAAGAGAATTCATCGCTGCTCGGATTTCGGAATTGGAAGACACGGTCAATTGACCGAGACAGTTGGAGGTGCTCTTTGCAGGAAATGAAGACCCGAGAGGGGCTGTAGTGTTAAAAACAAGAAGAAGAAGAACGAAATTTTAAAGATTTTAATATTATATAAAAAAAATGCCGCTTTATAACTTCATTTGTATTGGACCTTTTACTATTATAGCGCCTCGTCAATTATAACCATGCCTCGTTATAGTTGGTTTCTGTAGTAGAAAGATTCTTCAACACAATTTCAGCTTCTCCATGAAGACAACTCTTTAGGTAATGTAGTTTTTGGTCAGCATTTAGGCTCACAGAAACATGTTATGAAAAGACTGCCATTCATCATAACCTCCAGAAAACTTAGGTAAACTAATCTGCGGTAGGCGTACCTCGCAACTGGGTCCTGGTGATACAGGTGATGGTGAAGGTAAGCTTGCTGATGTTGAACCTTTGTTTATTTCCTTTAAATCATTTTTCATTTTGGCCTTGTATTCTGTGTATGTTTCTTCAACTTGTTCATATCTATCCTCGTTAAAATAAGATAAGTCAGCCTGTTCATCCTTCTCCAATTCACAAACTATTGCAGTATGACGAATATTAAATTGTTTCCATAGTGACTCTGAGGCTTCGGTTCTCGTTTCAATGTATGAGGCTGTTTTTCTTGTCTTAGGAGACTTCTTATAGTTTCCAAACGCCTTCGTAATAAGCTTAAACAATTCGTCTTGATTAAGTATCAAAGAGTCTGTAGTAGTAGCCATCTTAATTTACTCCCGTTTCAAGGAACAAATATATATATATATATATATATATATATATATATATATATATATATATATATATATATATATATATATATATATATATATATATATATATATATATATATATATATATATATATATATATATATATATATATATATATATATATATATATATAATAGGGGTACTGGTTAATTCATGCGTTTTTTTTTGAAAATTGAAGCTTTATTGTGAAAAATTGCTTTTAGACGATCGGAAATGGTTTGTTCAGCGATGCAAAGGGGTTTTGCAAGTTTGCGATGGATCTTGATCGAACAATGTCTCCAATTCGTGGTCTTACTGTTTTGGCTGTCCGGGCCGTTCATCGTCCTCCAAGTCAAAATTGCCACTTTTAAACCGTGCAAACCACTTCTGGCACGTATGCTCAGCTAGAGCATGCACACGATATACTTGCACCAAAATACGATGACATTCGGCAGCCTTTTTCTTCAATGAAGAAGTACTCCCCGCAAAAACACTTTATTCGGTACAAAATTCGATATTTTCAGAGTAGAAAAAAAGTATTGTTGTTTACGCATCAGCTAAATCACACTTACTGATTCTGAAACTATATATCAGTAGCTTTCCAACACATGTTTCGAAAGGTGAATCACTGAAATAAAAATCAAGTTAAGCCATCTGTTAAAAAAACGCACGAATTAACCGGTATTCCTATTATATATATATTCCAATTTACTTTAACACTATTTGATTAGTTCTCAATTTCGTTTATTATATAAAGTCAAGTTGAAAATCAATCAAAATATTCATAAAGTCCGAATTTTTCAAAGTTGAAGCTCCATGGAACTATAAATTTTCACTAGTATTAAGAAATTTGATCATCATTAGGTCTTTGTAAAAAATTTTTTTACAAAGACCTACTAGTTTCGCGACCTGTCTGTCCGTCTGTCCGTCCGTCCGTCTGTCCGTCTGTCCGTCTGTCCGTCTGTCCGTCTGTCCGTGCGTCACAGCTGATTTCCTCAGAAACTATAGAAGCTAGAATGCTCAAACTTTGTGAAAAGGTCAAAAGTGATAGTCTCTCAAAAGTTAAGGCATTGACAAAAATTTAAAAAATGTTTAAGGGGGGTCCCCCCTAATAACGCATTGGTCCTTAAAAATTTTTTTTAATCAAAGGTAGTCGAGTGGGATATCAAATGAAAGGTCTTGAATCTGAAATAAAAAGATCATTTTATGAATTAGGGGGTCCACAGGAAGGCAAAATGTACCCAAAATTTGTGTCCCCCCCTCGCGATTGGACACCTTTCAGCCGAAAAATCTGAAAATTATCACGAATGTGGGCCTTTATGAGTACAAGGGCAACAAATACCTTAGAAATCGAAATTCACTCAACTTTGTTAATAATAGTATGATTTGTAGATTTTACATTTTTGCCCATAAAATCAAAACAGTACCTTTAAACTTCTTGAAGTTCTGCAATTATATAGACTGACATAAGGTATATATGTTTGCAAAATTTGATTGAGATCAAATCATAATCAAGTGAGTTATAGCCATTTCAATTATATGGAATTACAACAACGATAACACGTGTTTATGGTTCATATAGGGTTTTCCAATAAGAGGTGTTATTTTGATATTAAAAGAAAAATACCATTTTTTAAAATAAATGATCGGATGTTTAGTTCATTATAAAGAAAAATGCCGTTAATAGCAATAACTAACATTGGGCAAATAACCACTACGACACGCTTACAGGACCATATCCTCTTCATGAAATTTTCCATAACCAAATCGCAAAGTGGCTGCCCTATGTCCTCGATAGCCTCACGAATTTCATCTTTGAGATCTTGAATTGACGCTGGGCTATTGGCATAGGCCTTCCCTATCACGTGGCTCCAAAGGAAGAAGTCGCAAGGTGTTAAATCAGAAGATCTATTCAAAATAACACCTCTTATTGGAAAACCCTATATATATTTAAAATTGACTTAGGCACTTTTATTTTCATTCAATTTTCATGAAAATTTAAGGAATAGTGTTTAACTTGAACATGTTCAATCGGCCGAGCATTCAGAAAAATCATTTAAGCCAGATTTAAATGCCGGCTGCACTGTGCATATGAAACAAACTGTGCATCTTTTGTATAAATTTGAACGATTTCATATCTAAGTATCGGATGAATAATTCAAGTTATCGATTCACGCCATTAGAAAACTTGCTTCTAACCCTAGGATGTTTACAAAGACCTTCTGGTAGGAGCACTCTCCTGCTTACTCAACTTGTTTTTCTATGTTTTCTATGCCCGAAAGCACATAAAATATTTCCAAGTCACTGTAGTATGAAGCCAAAATTTTCACAAGTCCATAGAATAGAATCTCAAAAATTTTACAAGTACCAAATCGACAGAATTTTTCTAAGTTGACAGAATAGTTCACAATATTTCACAAGTCCACAGTTCACTTTTGTTAAACACTTAACTTCCGGGTTTCGGCACCATATTCATCTTGTTCAATCATTAACTAAAACAAGGAGCTTTGATCTTTAATTAAACCATTTTTTAGGCACACATTTGATTTATTTTACCAGAAAAACCCTCACAATTTGATCATAGCTCAGCCTGATTATTTTTTCTTAAAGACGCACACGGCCATCTAGTATTCGATGGCTAAAGCGTTATGCGTAAACAGCTACCTGCACAGTTTTTGATCGCACACACTACACCACGCAGACTATAGTAGAAACTTAGATGCGTTGATTTTATAAAGCTTTTCAAACCAAAGTTGTATGAGAAATGTGTGACCACCCTTTTGCTTTTCGGGTTTCGAAGCGTTAAAGATCAACGTTTTGATAACGTTTCGCGTGCGAGAGAACCGTTATTTTATTTCCTTTTTGAAAATCAACGTTCTGGTAACGTTTCGGAAGAGTGATTAGAAATTGTTACTTTATTCCCCTTTTGAAACCACAGTTGCATAGAAACTGTCCATATTAGATTGTATAGACGTCTCGAAAATTTCTTAGTATGTCTGCTTCATCGCTCTTTAAAACTATATCAATACACTATAAATATGAATACATACCTCCTTGTAGTGACGGATATATATAGATTGCAGGCTCCTGCACCCATGAGACCACTCGAACTAATTCCTTGACAAAGGTCGGGACGACGCATCGCAAGATTGCTGTGCAGCCTCTTGAAGCTCCTAATACTTCGACGTCCACTTTATATGCCTGCGCCACAACTATAATGCAAGGGATTAGAAAGCAAAGATTTGTTGGAAGTTAATTAACAGATAGACAAGTACTTGTCGATTTGTAGTGCACCTGCAAGGATTGTGTTCATCATGCAAATATCCTATTCCTGCAATGCATGTTCAAATGTTCATGTTTTACATGGAAATCGTGTATTGTGTACCGTTTAAAGCAAAATTATGTTATGCATTATGCTTATGTTGGGATTAGGGATGCAATGATGCGGAATAAGTTGGAAGTATGGAGAATTCACTTGCATTTGTGGTTATTCTAAGAAGTAATAATGAATTTCAATGGAACATTATAATTACTAGTGTCACGGAGTTTGATTTAAATAATTAGACATCCAATGAAAACGGGTGGTTAGAGTCAAATTTCATCCGGATAGTTTGGTGGTTTTCAGTTGTTTTTTTTCTTTTCACAATTTACTTTTATCTTTAAAACAATTGACAATGCAAATCAAATATTACCTAGCCTAAGGAGCAAACATAGAAAAGAGGATTAGATTTAAGGAACTATCAAGAGCTAATGCAAGAAAACAGCTTTAGAAAAACTAGCTAAAAAGCTTTATTTTTTCGTTGCAGAAGTTTTCCTTTCTCTGAAAAAATGCTTAATATTTACCTTTCACCTATCAGGACGAATTTCGTGATTTATACTTTTCCTCTATTTCTTCCTCAAAATATTCAAGCTCCATTCTCTCTAAATGCCATATGCTGTCAATTCAATATGAGTTCATATACGCGCAGCTATATCACAAGAGTGCACAATACTCTCCCACTAGAAGATTATTCCATCTCGGTTATGGAGACAGACATGGATTTCAACGTCGTTGTCGTCCTTCTAAATTTTAGATTGTGAGATGCAGCGATTTCACAGCATACGGTAAATTGCTTTAAAGACCACTGAATACAGTCCGTCATTGATTTTTCCTATTGACGCAAAGTGCAATGGCATACTAAAAGTGGAACAGCCCAGCAAACTGGTGCTCCTTGCACCTCATTTTCCAGGCTCGCATGCATGGATGGGATTGTAGTGTGGCAGGACGATGGAATTTGTTCTTTGCAAGCACAACTGCATCCTCAACGAGTATACGTCAATTTTTTTCAGTTCCTATGCATAGAGTTTATCGAATGCTGACGAATGTCAGATAGAAAAGTTTGGATGAAAAAGAAAAATTGATGGGGAGTTTAGAGGAAGGAGTGGGGATGATGCTTCGATTTTAGTTTGACAAATGTTAAAAGGTCAGTGGAACATTTCTTTCATCGGATGATGCAAAACTTGAAGGAAATTTAGTTAAAAGTTTGGAAAATACGTTTTTTGGTTTTATACTTTACGAGAATTAAACCTTTATATACTTCGAAGTGTAGCAATTCAGATTACAGAATTAAAGAAAGAATATATTTTGATGACTAATTGAGAACTCATTATGGAATAGTTATACGATAATAAAATAAGTACCAGCTCAATATCACGCTCTATCATGATGAATTGTTGATGAAAATACGATTGTGGAAAGACAATTATCATTTTTAGCAATGTTACCTTGATTTGCTCAGATAAATACGCTGTTTCCAGGTAATTTACTGATGATTTCAATTCAACTAGCAATCCCAATACTGATCTTCCTCACTCTGGAGATTCTCTGTTTTGTCGGAGTAACCACTTCGGTTCTTTTCAGTACAAGGCTAAGCCCGTGAGCAATTATCCACTTCCTCACTTGGCGTCTTAGCATATCTAGTTTAAGTTCTGCATTTTCGACTGTGTGCCAAGCGACCAGCATCGCAACATCACCCATGTACCTAATTAGACGTGGCTAATCCGGCAGCTCTAGCCTCAGTAGCCTCTCTTACGATACGTTCCATAGAGTGGATTCTTGAACAACACCTTCATTCTTTCAGGTAGTCCGTCAAAAGCTAAAAAAGATACTCTCGCGCCTAAAAAGGGGCCTTTAATGCTTCATGTAGCGGAATTCAAGGCACTTCGAACATTAAGTGTCACTAGCAGAACTATCCATTACATGGAGCGGCTATGTGATCCGGTCTGTTGGACCATGCTCACTACCTCTGCAACCGCATCAATAGTGGAGTGTCATGCTTTAAATCTGTAGGAGATAAGTTCCTAGCAGCACAAATTGGGTCAGTGAGCCTTCCCTTTATGAGTTTCTCCAGCATTTTTCCAGCCGCATCTAGTATACATAACGGGTTGTATGCAGATAGTGACTCACGATTTCCTTTCTTCATGAAAATAAGCATGAACTTCGCCTATCTTCTCACACTCCGGAAACACCCCTTTGCGCAGGCAGGCGTTCAATATGATAAACAGCAAGTCAGAAAAATTTTGAAAGACAAGCTGCAAAATCTCAGCTGGAAAGCCATCTGTTCCTGGAACCTTCCATGTTCCCATAAATATTACTGCCTATTTCAGTGCCAGCCACGGAAAGAATAGGTATTCTACTGCAGAGTCAACATGGACGAGATGGGCAGAGTAAAGTATCCGAACTATCTTGGCCATCCTTTATTTTTCATTCTATCTAGTAGCCAGGCCCAAAGGGAGTTATGTATAACAAAAGTCATGACGAAGGCAAAATTGAAACAGAATTTGACACTGTCTGGATAGACGTACAAAAATTTGTACAAGATCGTAAAAATGCTAACCGCTAAGTCAGCACACGCGAATGATAGTTTTGCTTATGCATAACTCCTCTTTCTAGCATATCATTTTTCATGAAATATGGATTTAAGTTAAGCAGTTGAATTGTTACCGTCGTGGAATTAAGTTGGAAAAGATTGTAAAATTAAAATATAAATTAAACTTCGATTACTTAAACTAAACCATGTTGCTTCTAATAAAAATCCCTCTTTAAAAATTTCATCCAAGACCGATCTTTCGATTTCAGAATCATGAAATCTATTTGCGGCTCTCAGAAGCCGAACAATATCTTTGCCACTTAACCTAAAATATTGATTGGTGGGATTTTTTTCTTCTTTTTATTACTATTTGCAGATGGACCAGCAGACGAAACTCTTGGTTTTGTCTCCCTGTTTTTAATTTTTAAATATTTGATGAAAATGTCGTCAGGGTTCAGTAAAGCAATTTTCAGAATTTTTGTTACCTTTGTGCCCTTCAATCTTCATTGAATCATCTAGCCTAGCTGGCGCTGCATAATAGTTTGGACTGACGTTTGTTCCGTCTGTGCTGAGCATACCTTCTGGTTTAGGTTTCTCTTGTAATTTCTTTGGTTTTTTCCATCGGTTGCTTCTGATTTTATTTCTTCTTCTTTCTTGGTGGTTTGTTTTTCTTTGTTGAAAGGCAATTTGCCAACCAGCTCTTCTAGCAAATGGATTCTTAGCGTGAGTTCTGCATTTTTTCTCTCATACTTCACCACTTTGTCAATAGCTTTGACTAGTTGCTCGATTTAATCGACTGATTAAATTTACAATTTGTCTTTTTCTACGTTGTTCTCTCTTCAGAACCTTCATTTTAAATTTTTCTCGCCCGTCGTTATTGGTGATAGAGATGATCGTTCTATTTGATGGCTGAAGCCAGAGGGCTCCTCAATCTCGTTGCTTTTGCTGCGTGATTCGTGGCAATATTCAACAAATGGGGGTAGGCCTTGAATATCTCCATTCCACTTCTCGAAACTACTTCTGAAGTAAAACTTCAGGTCTGCGATAATTGTCCGGTTAATTCGACAGTGCCGATTTTCAATTAAAAAATTAATTTCCAACTGATTTTTTTTAGGGTTTTGTAAAATAATTTTACAAAACCCTTCTAAAATCGCGTCCTGTCTGTCCGTCTGTCCGTCTGTCCGTCTGTCCGTCTGTCTGTCCGTCCGTCCGTCCGTCCGTGTGTCACAGCAGTTTTGCTCGGAAACTACTTAAGCTAGAAGCATCAAATTTTGTATGTAGGTGTAAAGTGGTGATCTCTTCAAAGTTCAACTACTTAAAAAATTTTATAAGGTTTTTAAGGGGGGTCTCCCCATGTAGGGGAGTGACCCCCCGAAAAAAAAATTTAATTGAAGGTAGCCGATATGGGTATCAAATGGAAGGTCTTGATGAGAACTTTTCAAAACAGGTCTTAGTTTGGCAAAGTTTGCTTCGAGGGGCGCACAGGGAGGGGAAATACACGAAAAATTTGTGTCCCCCCCTTGCGATTGGACACCTTCCATCCGAAAAATCTGAAAAAAATCAAGAATGTAGGCCTTGATGAGTACAACAACAACAAATACGTGAGAAGTCGCAATTCACTCAACTTTGTTAGTAATAGTATGATTTATCGATTTTATGTTTTCTTGAATAAAATCTTAACGGTACCCTTAAATTCAATGAAATTCAGTACACAAATGACTATTAATAAGATTGATTGACCCTGCAAGTTTCGTAAAGATTACATCATATTTAGCGAAGTTATAGCAGTTTGAATTTTCCTGTATTACTATGGAACAATATGCGCTGCATTTATTACTATGACAATATATGGCTATGGAACAACATGCGCTTTTTACCGACTCAGACACTACAGTTTTGCTAGGATTTGCATGAAAATTTCAGGAATGATAGGTGTCATGAATAACTTTGAGAATCAGTTCAGCTAGTGGTATCAGTAATCGTAAAACAAAATAGTGGCTGTTGTAAATGCGAAGATTGAGTAATTTTGAGTTATTTTTTCCCAACTTCAACGTTTAAGGTGCATGCTTTGAACACTTGATTCAATTTAATGAATGACTGAAGCTGAGCACCTACAATTAATACTCATAAGTGAAACAAGTCAAGGAGGCGGGAGGGAGCTTCTAACAAAAGGGCTTTGTAACAACTCTAGGATTCGAAAAAATTGGCTATTAATCGATGATAACAGTACAGGAGAGTGGCCCCTGAAAAAAAATTCATCAAACGTAGCCGATATGAGTATGAAATGAAAGTTTTCATGGGAGCTTTTCAAAACAGTTCTTAAACTGTCAGTTTTTGCTTCAGTAGGGCACAGGGGGGAAATACATGAATAATGTGTTTCCTCCCTCGCGAATGGACATCTGAAATAATTATCAAGGGAGATATTTATGAGTATAACAATAACAAAAACCTCAGAAGTCAAAATTCGTTCAACTTTGTTAATAATAGTATGATCTTCGAATTTCATAGTTTCTCCAATAAAATTGTCATTGACATGCTTCTTGACTTTATTCAATCAGGTGACTGCATCTTGAAAATTGAATACAAAACCCTTCTGACATGAGCGTAGGTCTGTTCACCCAACTTGTTTTCAATTTTAGACAGGAGTGATTAAAAACACGACTGTTCATAATGAACGCTAGCTTGAGAATTAGCTTCCTAGAGTAAGCAAGATTAAAGTGATCCTGACACCAGAAAACAACAGGGGACAATGTATGGCCATTGTCGACCTGACTGAGAAGGAAGCCGAACAACTTCTGAGTAAGGACAAAATAAGAATAAGGTGGGCAATGTACAGAGTATGTCGAGAAAAAAACAGTATCTCTCTACTGTTTTATGTACCTTGGTTATATTCACACCACACAGGGATGCAAGAGACCCGATAGGAGTTCCCTATGCTACAACCGTAGCTTAATGGCGTATAAAAGAAAAGAGTGTACATCGGAGGCACAATGCATCTACTGCAAGGGTCCTGATCCAAGACCGGATTTAAAGCATCTTTAAGAATCAAGCATATGATGGGGTTTTCAGGAACCCCAAGCCAAGGTAAAGGAGGTACTATATTTACCCGTACAGTACAAGTAAATCTACGCCACAGTACGAATGGCCAAAATCTGCTGGAGCTGTTTGTGAGGTGCTTAAAAACCGATTATTTGTTACTCAGTTGACAACTTCACTACAAAAATTCCTCATTGTGGTACCTTGGCAAAACTGATACTGCTAACAAATGGGCTCGGAGCAGAGTTGGTTTCCTAGTGCAGGGCTATGGACGGAAAGATGGTTTTGTGTGAGTTCATACATTTTTTAATGTATGTAACTAACGCCGAAGGAACCGATATAATCTTTACAAGCCAATATTAATATTTTGGAGGACACTAACTCAAACGCAGAAAGCCACGTTCTTGTCGTCAGTGGCTTCAATGCTAGACCAGCAGAATGGGTACACTTCAAACTTATACTTGTGTATTTTCCCATGTTTAGCGGTTTCAAACTATCCTTAATTTGTATTATTGACATCAAACCGCTGTTTTATTTTCTTTGACATATATATATTTGAGGAGTAAGTTGCTCCCCTCATCAGTTCCAATTTTTGCATCGGATCGTGACTAGGGATAAAAAATGGATCCATTATGACAATCCCAAGCAAAAAAAGTCATACGTGAAGCCCGGGCTAACCAGCCAAATCAACAGCGAAGCCAAATATCCATAGCACCAAGGTTATGCTGTGTATTTGGTGGGATCAGAAGGGGCCGTTATATTATGAGTTGTTGGAATCATACCAGACAATCACAGGTGACCAGTACCGAACACAATTAATACTGTTACATGTACAAATAATTCTGCGAGCTACTGTCGCAATTGTTTTCACAACAATGAAGAACACGAATTCACTCGAAACCACGCGAACCCAACAAGCATGATCAACATCTGCAAGTGACGTCACTCCATTCATTAATTTTCTCGAATCTACCAGCTAGAACATTCGCCAATAAACGAGAAATGGGTGAATAGGTAGAGACCCTATATAAAGGCGAGCTGAATGAATGGGGGGATCATCATTCATTCGACCGCGATAAGAACTGCGAAAGTGTGTGGGAAGTGTGTTTCGTAATAGTGAAGTGATTTAGAAGACAATTGCGATAAGAAATTTATGGACAAGTGTTAGATTTTATTTTAATAGTGAAAATTAAAATTAGTGAAAGTGTTAAACTGATTATTGTGCATTTTCTTGAATTAAATAAACTCTTTTAACTTAAATTAAAAGACATTGCGTTTTCACTTTCCCGGAACGTTAAAATTATAGGCCGCGAACCAATAACACGCGACAATGGTGTCAGAAGTGAGAAAGAAAATTTTGGAAGCGAAAACGATTAAACATTTTTGAAGTGCACAATTGTGAAAGTTAACGTGGAAAAATAGCCGAAACAATAAAAATGCCAGGAAATTTAAATCTAAAAATTAATCAATTGAGCATATCGGAGCTCAAAGAGGAGTTGGAACAACGAAATCTGGCTACACAAGGTACAAAGGCCATACTGATTGCACGCTTGCGTGATGCGATCGAGTCGGAAGGTGCGTATCTAGATTCGGGTGAGCCTACAGATGCAGAAAAAGGCGCAGAAGGTGGTGAAGCTGAAACAGCAAAGCCAAAGAAACCAGAAAATGCACTGATGCAAATGTTGACGCTGATGCAGCAAGAGCAGCGACAACAGTCATCCAATTTAACTGCGAAGCTCAATGAACAGTCGTCCAATTTAACGACGAAGCTAGATGAACAATCAGCGAAGTTAAATGAACAATCGGCGAAGATGGACCAACAAGCGATCGTAATCAAGGAAGTGCAAAAACAGTCAACTGAAATAAAAGTGGAGCTCGGTAGCCTGAACAATCAAATTAAATGCGTCGAGGAAAAGGTTTACCAGGTCGAGGAGAAGGTCAGCCAAGTTGAGGAGAAAATCAACTATGAGATCAGCCAGGTTGAAGAGAGAATGAACCATGAGATGGAAAAAGTGAAAAAAGAATTGGAAGCAGCGAAGGCAGTAGTAACCACCTCACCAGCCCCGCTTATAACCGCAGCGCAAAGCACATCCAGAAATGTGCAAGCACCAATATTCGATGGGCAAACGGTCTGGAGTATTTACAAAATCCAGTTTGAAGCCGCCGCTAGGATAAATCACTGGAATGAGCAGGAACGAGCAACTGCGTTAATTCTGGCTCTAAGAGGCCCAGCTGCCGAGCTTTTGCAGACTATCCCCGTTGAGCTGCATTCAAACCCGGCTGCTATAATGAATGCGCTGGACATGCGTTATGGAGACGATCACCTGAAGCAGATTTACCGGGCGCAGCTACGGCATCGGATGCAGAAGTCTGGCGAAACCTTGCAGCAGCTAGCACAAGACATTGAGCGATTGGCACTTTTGGCTTACCCAGCGTACGACCCAGAACATCGAGATGACGTAGCAGCAGAAGCATTCATCAGCGCCTTAAAGGACAAGGAATTGCAACAAGCCGTGCGGTTAGCTCAAAAGCAAACAGTCAAGGAAGCATTGGCTTATAGTTTAAATTTTGAGGCAGCCAAAAATGTGACCCGTACCACTGTCCGGGTTCGCGAGGTAGTGACAGATAAATCCAGGTGTGAGCGCGTGGGAATTGAGCGAGAGCTGCAGGTGAATGGTGCGCCTAGATGCTGGAATTGCGGGGAAAAAGGGCACCTGCAAAGAGACTGCAAGAAGGGAAGAAGACCGAGCTATTGTCCAGGGTGGTGGAGATCCAGACCGTGTCAGGAGCCTAGAATGGAGGCCCATCAAACTGCAAGGGCCAACTTCGTGGGGCGAACGTTGGCTAGGAGTATCGACATCCCCAGCACCGTGCCAAGGCAACATCGTGGAGAAGCAGACAGATGCCTTCCTGGTCAAGTTGATGAAGAACAATGCACCATAACAAACGACACTGGTGCAACCCGATCGACGATCCGACCAGACCTAGTGAGGCCCCAACTGCTTCACAAGGGCAGAGTTCATGGAATTGCTGACGCCCTATCTCGTCATCCATGTCCAGCTAACTGCAAGCATTGCCGACGGATTGAGGAAAAGGAACCGCCCGTTGATCTGCGACTGATAACGGCGGAATTCGATGAAGGTTGGTCATCGGAGGAGATTTGAAATGCCCAGCTAGCCGATGAAGACATCGGACCATTGCTCGTATGGAAGGAGACAACTGGGCGACCGGAGTGGAAGGACGTTTCGATGCATGGCGCAACCCTGAAAAGCTATTGGGCACAATGGAACTCCCTACAGGTGGAGGGTGGCGTACTCAAGCGGAAATGGGAAACGGCGGATGGCAGCTCCTATAGGATGCAAACTATACTACCCAAAAGCCGAATCCACGATGTGATTAAGGAAATGCATGAAGGATCCTCGGGAGGCCACCTTGGTGTTAACAAGACCTTAGCGAAATTGCGGGAAAGGTTCTACTGGCTCCACGCTCGAGAAGACGTAGAGGACTGGTGTCGCAGATGCACAATTTGCGCTTCCGTCAAAGGCCCAAAGCGACGACTGAGAGGACAGATGCAAACCTATAACGTAGGGGTACCGTTTGAAAGGATTGCTGTTGACATCGCTGGACCCTTTCCTGAATCTGAATGGGGAAATCGATACACGCTGGCTGTAGCCGATTTTTTCAGCAAGTGGCCCGAGGTCTACCCCATTCCCAACCAGGAAGCAACTACTATAGCTGAACAGCTAGTGTTAAATTGGGTCAGTAGGTACGGCGTACCTGGCGAACTACATTCGGATCAAGGCCGAAACTTTGAGTCACTAGTTTTTGGCGAAATGTGCGAGCTGCTCGGAATACGGAAAACGAGGACAACACCGCTGCATCCCCAATCCGATGGAATGGTCGAAAGTTTCAACGGCACGCTCAATAAACACCTTGCCAAAATGGTTGACGAGAACCAAAGGGACTGGGACCGACATATCCCACTATTTTTAATGGCGTATAGAGCCGCTGAACATGCGTCGACGGGCCAAGCCCCAGCCAAAGTCATTTTTGGAAAGACTATTCGTTTGCCAGCCGATATAAAGTTCGGAACACCCCCTGAGAAACCCCAAACGGTCTCGGAGTACGCAAGTGATCTAAGACAACGGTTGAACCAGATACATCGGACAGTGCGAAAACACCTCGAATCGGCTACTGACCGCATGAAGACCAGGTATGATCTAAAGGCTAACTCTACTGGCTTCCAGCAAGATGCCTTGGTGTGGCTTTATAACCCGCAACGGCGAAAGGGTAGGTCTCCAAAGTTGCAACATAATTGGGAGGGACCATACCGAGTTACAAAGCGAATCAACGACGTCGTATACCGAATACAGGAACATCGTAAGCCGAGAGCTAAAATGAAAATCGTGCATCTGGACCGTCTTGCCCCATATTACACCCAGGAAGAATTGACTACAAATAGCGACACATCTTTTCGGGGCGAAAAGAACTGAGGTGGGGGCAGTGTTACATGTACAAATAATTCTGCGAGCTACTGTCGCAATTGTTTTCACAACAATGAAGAACACGAATTCACTCGAAACCACGCGAACCCAACAAGCATGATCAACATCTGCAAGTGACGTCACTCCATTCATTAATTTTCTCGAATCTACCAGCTAGAACATTCGCCAATAAACGAGAAATGGGTGAATAGGTAGAGACCGTATATAAAGGCGAGCTGAATGAATGGGGGGATCATCATTCATTCGACCGCGATAAGAACTGCGAAAGTGTGTGGGAAGTGTGTTTCGTAATAGTGAAGTGATTTAGAAGACAATTGCGATAAGAAATTTATGGACAAGTGTTAGATTTTATTTTAATAGTGAAAATTAAAATTAGTGAAAGTGTTAAACTGATTATTGTGCATTTTCTTGAATTAAATAAACTCTTTTAACTTAAATTAAAAGACATTGCGTTTTCACTTTCCCGGAACGTTAAAATTATAGGCCGCGAACGAATAACACGCGACAATACGTTTGAAGCGTGCCATCATCGAAAAACGCCCCGAATATGTGACCAGACACGAGGCTAGAATTTTTCATCATGACAACGCTCGGCCGCATGTTGCAAGATCCGTGAAAAACTATTTGGAAAATAGTGGATGGGAAGTTTTGGCCCACCCGCCTTATAGTCCGGACCTTGCTCCGTCTGACTTTCAATTATTTTGCTCGATGCAAAACGCCCTCACCGGAATACGCTGCACTTCAGAGCAAGGCATCCAAAATCGGATAAATTCGTTTTTGGCCGCCAAGCCGGCGCATTTTTTTTGGGATGGAATTCATAAACTGCCTGAAAGATGGGGGAAATGAGGTAGCTTTTGATGAAAAATACTTTGAATAGAAGATATTGTAAGATTTTGCCACAATAAAGCATCAAATTTCGCTAAAGAAATTCCAGTTATTAAGTTGTACACCCAATACTTAGTTCAAATTTCGAGAAAAAGCAGTCCAAGTGCCTTTCAAAATAAAACAAGTTGAGTAAGCAGGAGAGTGCTCCTACCAGAAGGTCTTTGTAAACATCCTAGGGTTAGAAGCAAGTTTTCTAATGGCGTGAATCGATAACTTGAATTATTCATCCGATACTTAGATATGAAATCGTTCAAATTTATACAAAAGATGCACAGTTTGTTTCATATGCACAGTGCAGCCGCCATTTAAATCTGGGTTAAATGATTTTTCTGAATGCTCGGCCGATTGAACATGTTCAAGTTAAACACTATTCCTTAAATTTTCATGAAAATTGAATGAAAATAAAAGTGCCTAAGTCAATTTTAAATATATATAGGGTTTTCCAATAAGAGGTGTTATTTTGAATAGATCTTCTGATTTAACACCTTGCGACTTCTTCCTTTGGAGCCACGTGATAGGGAAGGCCTATGCCAATAGCCCAGCGTCAATTCAAGATCTCAAAGATGAAATTCGTGAGGCTATCGAGGACATAGGGCAGCCACTTTGCGATTTGGTTATGGAAAATTTCATGAAGAGGATATGGTCCTGTAAGCGTGTCGTAGTGGTTATTTGCCCAATGTTAGTTATTGCTATTAACGGCATATCTTTTTCTTTATAATGAACTAAACATCTGATCATTTATTTTAAAAAATGGTATTTTTCTTTTAATATCAAAATAACACCTCTTATTGGAAAACCCTATATGAACCATAAACACGTGTTATCGTTGTTGTAATTCCATATAATTGAAATGGCTATAACTCGCTTGATTATGATTTGATCTCAATCAAATTTCGCAAACATATATACCTTATGTCAGTCTATATAATTGCAGAACTTCAAGAAGTTTAAAGGTACTGTTTTGATTTTATGGGCAAAAATGTAAAATCTACAAATCATACTATTATTAACAAAGTTGAGTGAATTTCGATTTCTAAGGTATTTGTTGCCCTTGTACTCATAAAGGCCCACATTCGTGATAATTTTCAGATTTTTCGGCTGAAAGGTGTCCAATCGCGAGGGGGGGGGACACAAATTTTGGGTACATTTTGCCTTCCTGTGGACCCCCTAATTCATAAAATGATCTTTTTATTTCAGATTCTTAAAGTTCTAATCAAGACCTTTCATTTGATATCCCACTCGACTACCTTTGATTAAAAAAAATTTTTAAGGACCAATGCGTTATTGGGGGGGACCCCCCTTAAACATTTTTTAAATTTTTGTCAATGCCTTAACTTTTGAGAGACTATCACTTTTGACCTTTTCACAAAGTTTGAGCATTCTAGCTTCTATAGTTTCTGAGGAAATCAGCTGTGACGCACGGACAGACGGACAGACGGACAGACGGACGGACGGACAGACGGACGGACAGACGGACAGACAGGTCGCGAAACTAGTAGGTCTTTGTAAAAAAAATTTTTACAAAGACCTAAAAACGGTACTTGAACTTCCGAGTGCTGTGGTGGAAGTACCTTCAGAAGAGCGAAATCAACCAGTGCTATAGGTGCCAAAAATTCAGTCATTCGGCTGCCAATTGTGTCATGAAGTACATATGTCTAAGGCGTACATATGTCTAAGGCGTACATATGTCGATGCTCCCGGCGAGTGCAAATTAGCTCAAATGGAGCCAAAAGAAAAACTTGCTCATCCATGTCCAGGATGCTCCCGATATCAAGATGCAAAGGTAAAATTTACTCCAAAACAGACAAAAGCACATCGCAGGGTGATCATTTGCACTCGCTGCTAGAGGATCAGCAGATAACAATGTAAATAATGTGAATAATGTAAGTGGCAACAATGAGAAGCATATCAAAACGATCAACAACTTGAGTTACTTTCGACAAGAATCAATAAGCAAGATTGAAATGTTAATTTTGTTTTCCAACATTTAGGTCAACATTTCCCTAAGTAACTTGTCATTCAGTCGCACCACCATGGGTGAGCTTCATCTCATTTCTATCAACGGCAACTCCACAAGTCTATATTGACGCGATTGCCTCTTGGAATTCCTCGTCTAGCAAAAGCCTGACATCATGTTTCTCACCGAAACTCATCTCCATCCATGGCACTTTATGACATTCAAGGATTTTGAATTCATAAGAAACGATAGAGTAAACAACTCCGCCATAGACGGTCCCAAGCCTATTTGAGAAAGGAAGAGGAAACCTCTTGTTTCCCCAACCCATAGCTTCCATGATTCCTAATCCCAAACCCCCCCAATTAAATGGTAGTAAATGCTCTCGGGGTGCACATTGGGTTTACTGGTTCCCCAATAATGTAAGATTAAATGTCGAGAAATGCTCATAACTGTAAATACATCTACAGCTCAGCTACTAAGTCCTACTTACACCTCCTTTGTGAGGACGCAAGAGGGTGAAGGCGAATCTTCCGCGCCTGATAACGGAATCGACGTAATGACCATGCCGCTGGAATCGAGGTTGGGCGATGGGCTAACTCCCCATCCCTGGAACACCTTTAATTGTTTCGAAACCTGTAGATAGTCCTCGGAATGGATTTGACTCACGGCAACGACCTCGCAAACGAAAAAAGGATTATGGCATTGGATCCTGGAATGTCAGATCACTCAATTACCCTGGCGCCCTTAAAGACCTTTTACAACAGGCCAGTCCATATCAATTACAAATACTGGCAGTCCAGGAAACGAATCGGACTGGAAACGACATTCAAGACATGTAATTGCACAGAATATTTAAAAGTGGGAAGCCTACTGGAAAACGAGAATTCGGAGTGGCCTTTATTATGGATAGGGAGTTCAAATTACACGTTATTGATTTTAAGCCAGTCAATGAATGGTTCTGCGATCCGTATAAAAGCAGAATTCTTCAAAATCTGGATGATTAATGTTCACGCCCCGACCGAGGAAAAAGACAAACAAACGAAGGAATCGTTTTACAATCACCTGGAAAGACTGGTCGACTCATTGCCCACAAACGGCACAAAAATTATTCTGGGTGATTTTAACGTTAAGGTTGGCAATGAGCTATCTCATCGGGGAACGACTGGCAGATATGACACGATGAAACAAATGACAACGGCCAGCGCCTGATTGACTTTGCATGTAGCAGAAATCTAGTTATACGTTCGACTTGCTTCCCACATCGACGCATTCATAAAATGACCTGGGCATCACCGGATGGCAACACACAGATCGATCATGTTCTGATCCAACAGCTTCGAGTATACCGTGGAGCCAATTGTAACCCAGATCATTACTTGATCAAATTAAACTATCGATGTCGTATGTCAAAGGCATATTCAGTGAAGACCAGCCCGCTACAAAAATTTGACAACGAAAGGCTCAAAACGGCGTCTGTGGCCGAAAATTTCACGAAGACCCTCGACAACCAGCTAGCTCCCATCTTATCAGACGCATCGTTAAAGACGAGCAACGAGCTCTGGATGGAAGCAAAAGTGGCTACCAGAACCGTGGCAGAACAAACAATCGGACATCAAGCCCGGCGCAAGAGAGATGATGGGTTTGTTTATGAGTGCCAGAATGCGTTAGATAAAAATAATCAGGTATACAAAGAATACGTAGGTAGGAAAACTAGGACGAAAAGAGAACACTATAAAAATCTCAGAAGAGTAGCAAATAAGATAATTAGGATTAAGAAAAGAAAATACTATGACGATCAATTGAGAAGTATAGATGTAAGTTTAGCCGGCAATAACACAAGACAAGCACGCAAAGTAGTGAAAAGCCTGAAACATGGTTATCAGCCCAAAACAACGCTCTGTCGTGATGATGTCGGCAATATAATCGCTGATGAAATCAAGATGAAGGAAAGATGGGCATCATATTTCAAGAACCTCCTTAATCCTCCGCACAGCTCCAGAACATCGGAGCCTATAGATGTCTGCGGAGAGCTTCTATTGGCCCCACCAACTCTGGATTAAGTTGGTTCCATCATCAAAGCCCAAAAGAATAATAATGCGCCGGGTATTGATGAGATTCCAGTGGAGCTCATCAAACAACGTGGCAGTAGTGTTCACCAAGCTATTCATAAAGTCACCCAGTACATTTGGCAACAAGAAGATATACAGAAAGAGTGGAGCCAATCAATTATATTCCCTATCCACAAAAAGGTGACAAGCTACAGTGCGAAAATTATAGAAGCATATCACTACTTTTTACGGCATATAAAATATTTTTTAAAATCTTAGAAAATAAAATCGGATCATACGCCAACAGTATTATTGAGAAGTATCAAGTTGGTTTTAGGGCAGGTAGATCAACAACTGACCAATTGTTCACAGTCAAGCAGGTACTTGAAAAATGCTGGGAGTTCAACATAGACATACACCAAATTTTCGTTGAGTTCAAGCAAGCATACAACATTATTGATCGTAACGTACTGCACCAAATAATGCTTGGTTTTGGAACCCCAGCCAAATAAGTCCGTCTAACCAAAATGACAATGACGTCGACAATCTCCCAAGTCCGCATCGAAAACCAACTCATCGATGCCTTTGAGATGAATATCGGACTAGAGCAGGGAGATGGGCTGGCCCCAGTGCTATTCAATTTGGCTCTGGGGTACGTCATACGGAAACCAACTGTCGATACGCGAGGTACATTACTATACAAGTCGAGCCAAGTAGTAGCATATGTGGACGACATCAACAATCTGTCACGGTCAACTGCCAAAGAACTCTTCCTGAAACTCGACAGTGAAGCAAAACTAGTAGGGCTACGAATCAATGAAAATAAAACAAAGCTCATGACACAGTCGAGGAAAAATACCCCCAATACACAAAATATCACACTTGGCGAATACAGCATCAAAAATGCTAGCGGATTTGTGTATTTGGGCGCCAAAATAACGAAAACGGGCAATGAAAGAGACAAAATACGCCAAAGAATACAGCTCGCAAATAAAATATTTTATTGAATATTGACGATCGTGAAGACCAGCTGCATATACAGGAATACAAAGCTCCAAGTATACAAATCTGTGATAAGACCTGTGTTATGGACCCTAACCTGAGTATCCACAAATATATTGAACGCCTTTGAGCGATGGGTCCTGAGGCGAATAATCGGAGCGAAGCTAGACGGGGACCAATGGCTAATTCGATCCAACCGTGAGCTGTATGAAATTTTTGACGATCCGCAGGTCTCAATGATTGTAAGACTGCGGAAGCTGCAATGGACGAACAACGGATACCCAACAAGGTATTCGTTGGGCGAACTGAAGGCCGGCGGCCAGTGGGAAACCAAGGAAACGCTGGTCTGACTCGGTCGAAGAAGACAGTTCATCGCTGCTTGGAGTTCGGAATTGGATGACGCGGTCAACGGACCGAGACAGTTGGAGGCGCTGTTTGCAAGAAGCGAAGGCCCGAAAGGGGCTGTAGTGCTAAGAAGAAGAAGATAGGGTAGACGGTGAAGAGAGATGTAGTGCCGGCATATTAGTTGAAAGACCCTATTGTTTCGAAAGTATTGAAAATGTCGAATTCAAAAACTTTAAGTCTCTTGAGTTTCCGGTATCAAAAATTTCATTGCCAAGTAATGGTAACCTCTTCGTTCTCTCTGCCCATACAACTGGCAGAAACGTTCTCAAGTTCAAGGAGGAGCTCAATTCCGTGTTTGAAATACTCGAATTTATAAGGCTGCATAGTTATTATATTCTTACCCGTGACCTGAATGCCAAGCATTCATCTTGGGTGAATGCCACCAAGAAAACATAAGGTTTATTCCTGAAATTGTGGATAACAAGGAACACATTGAATACAGGTGCAATTCATATGGGTCGGAGTTTACAACACAACCAAGAACAAATCCATGTTTGGACCTCTACAATACTAATGCAGGACCTGAATTCAGCTTTAATAGCCCTCAACGGAAACTCTTGGTGCTTTCTCACAGTAGTGACCCTAACAAAATCGTGATGGAAATCAATCATCAAAGGGATGATGTCCTCCTCATTACAGTTCAACATGAAAATCATCGGTTGAATTTAAAATAAAATGGATTGGGGAAAGTTTCGAAAGAAGTTTAATCGAGATTACAAGAAGCAATGCCCTCCTTTTAATAATGGTAACGCTTTTTGAATAGTTCCTAATGACAGGAATCTGACTATTGATGAAATAAATCTCTATTTGTCGAGGTTAGAGAATTTTATGTTGGAAACGATTGAGAAAGTAGTTCCCAAGATTAAACATCAAAACAATATGGAAAAATGAGAAACACCAGGTATCACAAGGTTGAAAAGATTGAAAGACCTTCTTTTTACACGCGTTAACAATATGTATCGGTAATTCTCGGACTGCAACCATCCCTCGTTGGCGTTCTTGAAATTATACCTAAAGAATGTCCGAAACTTAATTCGCTCAAACTTGACGAGTGAGATTAGCAATCACTGGGCGGAATAATTGACATTCATTAAATGAACTGGGTATCACCGGATGGCAACACACAAAATCAGATTGACCATGTTCTGATCCAACAACGTTGAGCCTCAAGCATACTTGACGTCCACATATACCGAGGAGCCAATTGTAACTCAGATCATTACTTGATCAACTCAACCTATCAGTGTCGTATGTCAAAGGCACATTCGCAAATTTGACATCGAAAAACTCCAAACGGCGTCTGTGGGTAATAATTTCACGGAGACTCTTGACGCATCGTTAAATACATTGAGCTCTGGATGGAAGTGAAAGCGAATATTAAGACCGTATCAGAACCCAATCAGACTGCAAGCCCGGTGCAAGACAAATAAGTGATTCGACGATGAATACCAGAATGCATTAGATAAAAAGAATCAGGCGTACAAAAATTTTGTAGGTGGGAAAACTAGGACAAAGAGAGAACACTAAGAGAATCTCGGAAGTGTAGCGAATAAGATAATTGGGATTAAGAAAAGAAAATATTATGACAACCAACTGAGAAGTATGGGTGGAAGTCTAGCGAGCAACAATACAAGACAAGCAAACAAAGAAGTGCACAGCCTGAAACGTGATTACCAGCCCAAAACCACGCTCCCTCGTGATGACATCGGCAATATCATCGTTGTTGAAATCAAGATTAAGGAAAGATTGGCAACATTTTTCAAGAACCTCCTTAATTCTCCGCATAGCTCCAGAGCATCAGAGTCTTTAGAAGTTTTTGGAGAGCCTCCATTGACCTCACCAACTCTGGATGAAGTTTGTTCCATCATCAAAACCCAAAAGAATAATAAAGCGCCGGCATTGATGAGATCCCAGTGGGGCTCATCAAATAACGTGGCAGGCGTGTTCAAAAGGCTATTCACAAAGTCATCCAGTACATTTGGCAATAGGAACATATGCCAAAAGAGTGGAACTAATTAATTATTTTCCCTCTCCACAAAAAAGTGACAAGCTACAGTGCAAACATTATAGAGGCATATTACTACTTTGTACGGTGTACAAGATATTTTCAAAGATCTTCGAAAATAAAATTAGATCATACGCCAGCAATATTATTAGAGGGTAACAAGATGGTTTTAGAGCAAGCAGATCGACAATAGGCCAAGTGTTCACAGTCAAGCAGGTACTTGAAAAATGCTCGGAGTTCAAAATGGACGTACACCAAATTTTCATTGACTTTAAGCAAGCATACGACAGTATTTATCGTAGCATACTGTACCGAATAATGCTTTGCTTTGGCATCCCAGCCAAATTGGTCCATCAAACCAAAATGAAAATGAAATAGATGGGCTGACCCCATTGCTATTCAATTTGGCTCAGGAGTACGTCATAATGAAGCTACCTGTCGATACAGGAGATATATTACTTAACATGTCGGCGTCTGACAATGACGTGATCCATTCTACTTATAGACGTAACCTAGTCTACTGAAAACATATTTGCGTGCCAGTAGATAGCGTAGTACAATTGATGGTCCAACAAGTGAAACAGCTTATACGGTGGGTCACGTCAACATGAGTTGCCGAGTAAGTTGCACTTGATCGGCTGCTTGCATGATACTCTTTTGGTAGTTGAAGGATACATAGTGGAACAACTGTGACTCAAATTAATGTGACATGTAAAGGATAAAATGATTGCTCAGGGATTCAGCTTAGCACCGGAATAAATCAAAGTAACTATCCTGACGGCAAAAGTCACTATGAGCTTAAAATTCTGGTTAGGTTGAGTTCAGCGTTGAAGCTGATATGCTGGTGGACTCAAATCTTGGCCTCTTCAAGTCTATTGAAGCAATAATTGATAAGCCTGCTGTGATATAAAGTCGATAAGTTTAACGTAAATACCTGCCACGACTCCACAGACGGAGTTGAATAAGCGTCAACCAACGCCCCTTATTAGAATGACGAGGTTCCACTAACCCCAGTTGTGAACCCACAACACTGGTTGGTGCGCTTATCTCCTTTCTAGCTACAGAATAAAAACCTCAAACTACCACGTTTTAGCCGGGATAGACTCCTCACCTTGTAAAGGGTGACAGTAACCTGTCATGGGGTCCCCTTACTCGTGGTACTGATCAAACCTCTGCTCAGGTTGTCGCGGCGCTCCATCCGAGTATCGCTAGGAATTTTTGCTCCCAATAGCATCTATAGTCAGATGGACTTTTACCTAATCCAGCTTTTGAGAAATCATGGATATTTTCATTTTCAGTAATTTGTAAATTCTAAGCCGCTAATAACATACGAGTATTTTGCACGGAAGAAATTGATAACATGTGCTACATATTTTTTGCATGCAAAAAACTGTTCAAGCAGAAGGTTAACCTCTTTTTGCCAATATAAGTGGTCAGTCTAGATAGTGTTGTTGAAAAAATTGTTGAACTAATTAACAATTGGAATCATATGATATATTACACAAAGGTAGTTCAGAAAGAGACAAAGAACGTGATTTACCTAGATTTACGCTAATTGAAAGTGTAACCCTACGATCATCAATGACTAGACCTGATACAATATGCCAATTAGCACCCTGCATACAGTAAAATGAGGTTCCGGGGTTCTAATGTTTAGGATTCCGAAAACATGGTTGGATTGTAGTAAAAAAAAACTACCTTCTAGTCCTTTCCAAAACCAGAGGGACCATGTTCCTACTATTACTTCATCATGTAGGGAGGTAATTGTAGCTTACCATGAGCTCTTCTTTCCCCTTGGACGAATCGAACCGCTTTTCCGGTTTTTATGACACTTCCCATTTGGTTCCTGAAATAAAACAGGTAGCCTTTTCTTGGATACATGGAGACGGCCTTCTTTTGAGTATTTCTTCCAGAATTAAGCCAATTCTTCTGTGTATTGAGTGCCGTATTTCAACAATTTTGCATTCAGATTTAAATTTAAATTAGAAAAAAAGTTGTGAACTAAAGTTCTTTTCCCTCATGATTCTCTCAGAAACATGATTGCTAATGATTGAAAAATTACAAAACGATACCGAATAACATCAATGAGATATTTGATATATAGTAGTCAATATTGTGTACCAAAAGATTATGTCCTGGATGTTGGCATCTTTTACCGACAGTAAACTAAGGGTTGCTTGCTTCCTTTCATATCACTATAATTTTTTACATACCACTGATTTGTTTTACGTCAAAATTTAACTAGCGTTTACTTAAAGAAATTTCCAGGAAATCCTCTTAGATAGAATTAAGGTTGTACTTTATAAACGTAATCGCCAAGGGGAAAACGTTTTCAAAAAACGTCGCATAGCATTGTCCCAAGGCTAGGGAATGCTTTTTAGTTTTTTTGCTCTTTTTCAGGATTTATTCCAGAAAATGCTAATTAGCAATAACCTAAATAATATTCCACTCACGAGGGATCCAATGCTTTAAAATTTAAAACCTTTTAAAAACCAAGCTGAGAAATATAGGAAAGAGTGGAAGCTTAGCAAAATTCTAAAAGATACTCAGAGATAAGATAAAAGAGCTGCGTAAAAGCCATCTTTACTTTCACACATGGGAGCGTCATCAACTAAACACAGCAACAGCGGTAAGGAAGAGTAAAAATGAAAAACAGAGAAATGAAAAAATGTTCGTAAAGTAAAAAAAAACAACCTCTGCGTTTTTCCTGCACTTTTGCTCAACTCTATCGTTTCAGTATGTAATCCTTAGAGATTTCTTTCCCGTGGAAGCTGTCAATGTGCTATGCAAGTTTTATGAGTTTTCCTCATTTTCAAACCTTCATGAAAATGACATAAACGTAGAGAACTAGGACAAGTATTCTCAAATGTGTATTGCAAGCACATACTCTCAAATGTACCGTTCGTACATGTAGAGGCGTACAGACGGGCATCGTAGGTAGATGTACCCTAGAGAGTAGTAACATTTCATACTTTGTCAACATACAAAACTCAGTATTTTTTCTTTTTGTCTCTAAATGGAGCATCTTTAATGGCTTTAATCTTTATTTTTTCGGACAGATGTGTGAAATATCAAATGATGTGAGTATCGTGTAGAAAGGCGTTAAAGTATATCACCAAAGTTTTGAAAGTATGTTAGAGCATGTTTTCGCTTGATAGAGGATATTCAAGGGATTGAACATATTTTCGAAAGTAGCATATGACTATGATATTTTTGATACAGGTAGTTAGTTTATTTTACATGCTGCGTTATACGTGCCCCAATAAGAAGCTTACTATTTACAATAGTATGTATATTTCGAGTAACTTCTTTAGAAAATTAAAAATTTTAAACTAGGACTAGTATACTTTTGCGTAAGTCTCAAAGCTTTGTTCTCACTTATTTTTGACTCAGTAAAACTTCGTTTTAAACTTGGTGTTAAGTTTGGTGACTAGATTCAGCATATTTCTCTAGAATGTCACGGAGCCAGTTGTTTTCGCCAGCACAAGGCGCACTGCACAAATTTCTTCAAGCGTACGTGCTAGCAGAGGTCAAAAGGCCTAAGAGAAACTGAAGGACAGCTATCACGTTCTTACGGGTGATTCTTCCTCCTTATCAGATAGATTTATTGCTGAATGAAGCTTACGAAAAAAAACTGTAAATTGCTTTATTAAATCACGGTACTAAAAAAAATTGTTTGTCACTCAAATCAACATATAGAAATTTACCTGAATCATTAATTCACTATTGTAACTCAGACAACCCGTCGTCAGAGCAGAGAGGCATCATCAAGTCTACTGGACCCGAACAGCAACAAGTTCAAGGATGACGGATCCTAAATGATTCTCATCATACATTACGGGATACCGATGAACAAATACCTTGCTCAAACTCAGCAAGGAAAAAACCATAAGGACCCATGGTGAAGGAACTTGGCACTGCGTTAGACTCGTCCTATATACTCGTATATTTATTCACCGTAATAGAAGGTCTAATGTCGCTTACTTTGCCACAGCATCAAACACCCATCATAAATTGTAACATCTGCAAGAAGTACATTCACATTCAAAAGTTGACCTGCCTTGTTTTCTACAAACGATAATAGTGTACCGCTGGCAAACAATGGGCATTCTGTAACATAACATATTTTCAAAGTCGATTTGTGTTGAGTAGTAGGGTTATCTATTTTACGCTTGGGAAAGTAAAGGTAAAGAAAACACATAAAATATTCAGATAGAAACAAAATTAAAATATAATTTAAAGACTGATCCTTGCCATTATACGTGAAATACAACATCATTCAAATGTTTTCCACGGGACCTCTTACAGGCCTTAAACCTTTTGAGGTAATTTTCAATGACTTTTCGACACATTTCCGGCAATATCTCAGCCATAACTTCACGAATATTTGTTTTCAATTGCTCAAGATTTTGGGGATTGTTCGCATAAACACGATCTTTTGCATGGCTCCATAAAAAGAAATCCAAAGGTGTTAAGTCGCAAGATCTTGCGGGCCAATTGACATCACTCAATCTCGAAACTACGCGTCCTGGAAATTTCTCCTGCAAAAGTGCTCGATTAGCCTGTATTGTGTGGCTTCTGGTTCCGTCCTGTTGAAACCACATGTTCTCCAGATCATAATCTTCAATTTCTTTCCAAAAATAATCAGTTGACATCCGTCCATAGCGGTCAGAATTGACCGTAATGGCTCTTCCTTGATCGTTTTCAAAAAATGCGAGCCAATAACACCACCAGACCAATAATTCAAATCAAACGGTCACTTTTTCCGGATGCAAAGGTCTTTCTGCGATCACCTGAGGTTTTTGAGAGCCCCATATGCGGCAATTCTGTTTATTTACGTAACCACTGAGCGAAAAATGAGCCTCATCACCAACGAACATTTTGTTCGAAAAATCGTTATCAATGGCTTGTTGTTCAATCACACAATTCGCATACATTCTGCGTTGTGTATGGTCTTGAGGCTTAAGTTCTTGAGTGAGCTGGATTTTGTATGGGTGGAGATGCAAACCCAAATGCAAAATCCGCCACAATGAGCCGTAAGACAAGCCCAAAAGTTGAGCACGTCGAGGAATCAACAAATTCGGGTCTTCCTCCACACTTTGAGCAACGACAGCGACATTTTCAGCAGAACGAATGTTGCGATAATGCACAGGCCTTCCAATATCAATAACCAATCCAATCTCTTCAAATTTTCTCACTGTGTTCGAAATTGTTTGCTAGGTAGGTCGATTATGTCGACCGCAATCGGCTCGTAAAGCCTTAAATGTGGATACAGCAGGATCACCATGGTTGCAATAAAATTTAATAATTTTAACGCATTCTTTGACTGTTAAACGATCCATATTTCTAAATGGCAAACCTTTAACTAAAAAAAACATGCTTTAGATGACATTTAATTCTGACAAATGTCAAATGGTAGGGTTATACTTTCCCAGGCACGAAATGGATAACCCTATATTTCTAGTTTGAAGGTGCCGCTATTCAAGGACTACAGACAGCAATATGCCATCCTACACCTCAAGTAGGATGAATCGCTTAATACAGTTGTGTGAAGCGACAAAAATTAAAAATATATGGATACAAATTTACCCGAAGCTGAAGGTTGCTTGAGCAAATTCAGCTAGAAATTCGTGAGCTATAACCTACTTTTCACGAAAGTTGGACAAATTAGTTAAATTGTACACAAGGTTAAGAGAAGCAGCCAAAAATGAATACGAAAGTTCACAAGGTAAGTCACAAACTGCAGCTTATGATTAAGTTAATGATTTTGAAAATATTGCAATACGTAAGGATCAAAAACAACGTTTACTTACAGACATATTGAATGGACTGGCGTTCTTTTACAAGAAAGCTGTCAAAGTGCTCCTGAAATTTAGTAGATTGGAGCTCAAGTACAATAAGACCTACAACATCAGCGTGAAACAATACAAAGTGGAAGATCGCGAAGCCCTATCGGGCCTTCGCTTCCTACAATAAGCGCCTCTAACTGTCCCATTCTATTGACCGCGTCCTCTAGTTTTTAAATCCATGTAGTCAAGAACTATCTCTGTCGACCGAGTCAGACCAGTATATTCTCGATTTCTCCACTGGTCTCCGCCCTTCAGATCTTCCAACGAATATCTTTTGGGTATGCGTTGTTCGGCCATACGATTCACATAGCCAGACCATTGAAGTTTCCACAGTCTTACAATTGTTGAGACCTCCGGCTCATCAAAAATTTCATACAGCTCATGGTTGCATCGAATTCGCTATGGGTCTCCGTGGAGCTTCACTCCGATTTTTCACTTCAGGTTCCGTCGCTCGAAGGCATTCAACATATTTGCGGGTGCCTGGGTTGAGGTTCATGTTTCACATCCATAGCATAGCACAAGTCTTATCACAAATTTGTATACTTGGAGTTTTGTTTTCCTGCGTATGCAGCTGATCATCAAGATTCTCAAAACTGAATAAAAAATTTTATCTGTGAGCTGTATTTTGCGGCGAATTTTTCCTCTTTCATTACCTGTTCACAATGTTTTGTCGCCTAGATAGACAAACTCGCCCACATTTCTGATAATATATTTGCCAGGTGGAATATATTGTGTAATTAAGCCAGCTCATCTCTCTGCTTTATTCCGATATTTCTGTCAAAGGGGTCGATGAGTTGGTTATTGATATAGAACTGGGAAGTTATCGACGTGATTGTTATTGTGGGAAGACGGTCTAATTTGACTGGAATACCAGAGCAACAGCAATTAGTTCATTGTCATTCTGATCGCGCTACAGCCACCTTGATACTCTCCAATAGCACTGTTGGCGTATGATCCGATTTTATTTTCTAAGATGTTTGAAAATATTTTGTAAGAAGTACAAAGAAGCGATATACCCCTATAATTTTGGATCTGTAGCTTGTCACCTTTTTTGTGGATAGAGAATATAATTGATTGGCCCCACTCTTCCGGCATATGTTCTTGTTGCCAAATGTGCTAGATGATTTTATGGGTGGCTCTTTGAACACTGCTGTCACCATATTTTATGAGCTCCGCTGAAATCTTATCGATGCTTGGCGCTTTATTATTCTTTTGGGCTTTGATGGTGGAACAAACTTCCTCCAGAGTTGATTGGCTCAATGGAAACTCTCCGGGAATATCTATAGGCTCCAATTTTGTGGAGCTATGTGGAAAATTAAGGCGATCCTTGAAATATGATGACCATCAGTGGTGATGTTGCTTATGTCATCACGGTGAAACGTGGTCTAAGGCGGATAATCTTGTTTCAAGCTTTTCACTACATTTTTATGCTTATCTTGTGGTATTTCTCGGAAGACTTGCATCGCTACTTCTCAATTTGTCATTACAGTATTTTTTTCATTAACCCTAATGATCTTATTCACCATTCTTCTGAGATTCTCATCATAACCTCTCTTTATACTGTTTTTTTCTGCCTAATTATTGTTTGTACAGCTGATCTTTTTTTCCTCACGCCGGGCCTGATGACCAATCGTCTGTTCTGCCACGGTTTTAATTGCCTTTTTCACTTTCATCTATAGCTCGTTGCTTGTTTTCGGTGTCTGATAGGATAGAAATTTTTTAACCGCAAGCACGGTTTCTAGCCTTTCGATGTCAAGTTTTTGAGGAGCACCGGTCTTCGCTGAGCAGGCGTTTGATATACGTCGTTTTTAGGTTTATTTGATCAAGTAATGATCCGAGTTACAATCGGCTCATTGGTATATACGGACGTCAAGCTTGCTCAAGGCCCAACGTTATGGATCAGAACATGGTCGATCTGATTTTGAGTGTTGCTATCTGATTGAACCCAGGTCGTTTTATGTATGCGTCAATATGGAAAGCAATTCAAACGTAAGACTAAATTTCTACTACATGCAAAGTCAATCAGACACTTGCGTTATTGTTTGTTTCATTGTGGAGGTTATGTCCTCCAAACAGCGCTGAAATCACCCAAAATTATTTTTGTGTCGTTTGTAGGCAATGCGTTGATTAGTCTTTTCAGATATAGGATGCCTACTTTCAGTTTTTTGCCCTTTCTTTCACGCTTCTTTCATTTCTTCATCTTTTCCTAGATTTCTTCAGTCTTTTCTTTGGTCGGAGCCTATATATTTATTAGCCAAATTCCGAAAAATCTTGCTTTTATACGGATCACGAACATTCGTTCATTGACAGCCTTAAAATCAATAATGTAGAATTTGAGCTGCCTATCCACAATAAGTGAAACTACAGGAGCTTTCCAGCAGCCTTCTCACTTTTGAATATTGTGTGCGATCTCATATCTTGAATATCACTTCCTGCTCAGTTCGTTTTTTGGATTGCTTATACGAGTATGTTGAATTTATATTGACTGGCCTATCGTGAAAGGTCTTATACAACGCCAGGGTTGTTCAGTGATCTGATATTCCAGGATCCACTTCCATCGTTTTTTTAGGTTCTGAAGTCGTTGCCGTAGATGCGATGAATTTCAAGGCTCTGTTGCAAGTTTCAAAAGAATGTATGGTTTTCGAGGGACGGGGAGTTAGCCATTTGTTTACCCTTCATCCTGTTGTAAAGGTTTTTACTTTAAATTCTGTTATCAGGCACAGAAATCTCGTACGTTACAGCAAAGGAGGTACGAGTACGGTCTTAAGAAAAAAAAATACATGGTGGAAACCAGAAAGCTTGATAGAGACGGCATGCTTCTGACAAGATCAAAATCTTTCTGGTAAGGAATCTTCACCACTTTATAACATTAGCGCTCAGTTTTTTCCAACGGCTTTTTTATGGTGCAAGCACTCAACTAATTTTTCATGAAATCAGCAAAATTGACTTTAAACTAGTTTCATCCGTACTTTCTCTATGCGATTTTTTAATCAAACCGTCCGCATATACATCGCACGTGCAATCTCAAAATCGACTGGAACAACTTACACCAGCCTTCCAACCGCCGCAGCAACAGTTGTTGGTAGCGGTAGTTTTCCAGGCAACACAGACTGTTGCTGCGGCACCTGCTGTGCATGGCCACTCGTAGGCACGTCCATTGGGTACTTGTTATGGACATGGTTCTAATTCAAATTGATGCCAGCTAGTATTCCACAATAGCTTTGAATTCGAATTCCACCGTCTGAAGGAGTCGTGTGCAATTATATTTTGTCACTGTATTCCTTTTCAAGGAAAATGCATAAATTTATTCACTGATCGCTTAAACATAATGCCTTTGATAAACTTTCATTCGCGTCGAGTATCAGTTTGATTTATAATAGAACGCAAACTTTTTCAGCAAGTTAAACCTTCGCCGCGTTCGTTTTTTGATATTAAAATTCGCAAATATTTTGATCTGAATAGAATGAAAAGAAAAGATTATCAGTACAATAAAGAATTTTTGTATACTACTGCGATGATCAACAAAAAGTGTTAGTGTATGGCTATAGTTCTAGGACACCTCTATAACGAAGACAGAATAATTCTCTATTTAATGAATTCAGGCATGGATTCAATAGCTTTTTAAGTCTAGGCTCCCCAGAAAGTGGTATTTTTTGTCATCAGCGATCAAAGGTATCGCTATAAATGAACCATACATGATATAGAAAAACAGCAGGTTATCTCATTGCCTTTGTTTGTAGTAGATTACTTGTCATTAACGTATCATCATTTATGACACGACAGCCCAAGTTGGGCCCTAGCCTTCGAAATCATTGATTCTCCGGCCTCGTTCACTCCTATCAAGGATCTGCCGTCAGCTTCCATCGTGTCTTCACATTGAGTCCCTGCTCTTTTCACTGAAAGCCTACCTCAAGCCTTGCCCTTAAATGAACTTTCGGGAAGTCGGTTTTCTTTCATTCTTTCTAATAGCCCATCCATTGCAATTTTTGTAGCTGTGCGCAAGCGGATATAGTTGGATCGTCAAATAACTGTTTCTTGTTTCACTGGGCCGTGGATTTTTTGGAGCACTTGGTATTCATATATGCCGTGGTTTTTTAGATTCACTTAAAAGGGTCCATATTTCACTTCCGTATAACAACACAGATTTGACTCGTGATTTGTAAATATGGAGCTCATTTTACGTGCACACAACTTTGGACTTTAGAATGGGAATTACGGAGCAATAGGCTTTATTTACTGTATTTATGCTGCGTTCAATCATGTCTTTATTGACACCTATTCAGGTAGACTTCAAGATATACAAAAATATCAGCAGCACTTTCAAGATTATAGTCAGATTTTGTGACCCTTGGGTGTTCTCCGTCGTTTGAGTCATGAATTTGGTTATGGTTTCATTGACTCGTAGGCCAATTTGGTTTGCTTAATATTCTAGGCTCAAAAATTCTTCTTTTATAGCTGGGATTCATTGTACTATAACATTCAGGTCATCAACATATATATATGCTTACAAATGTGTAGACTTGAACATGAATGTACCAGAGGTTTTAACTGATGTCATCCTCATAACGCGCCAAGTGTAATATTAAAGAGTATTCAGGCAAGCCCATCCCCTTGTTTTGAGCTCAATACAAGTATGAAGCTATCTGTTAGTTGGCTGTTTAGCTTGGCATGAGACTCTATGTTTAGCATAATTACTTTGAGCATGCGAACTAGTTTTGATGGGATGCCAAAATCAAGCAATATTTTATACAGGGTATTTTTGTCGACACTGTCGTATACTTGCTTGAAGTCTACAAAGAGTTTATGCATGTCAGTGTTATATTCCCAGCACTTTTCGAGCACCTGCTTAACTGAGTATATTTGATCTAACATATTCTAGAATATCAACTTCGGAAGCCTCCTTAATGCTCTTCTATGATACTTTCATGGTACTGCTATAATTTTCTTTTCTATGATTTTGAGTAGTACTTTGTAAGACGCCCAAAATAAAGTGATGTCACGATAATTTTAACACCTTAGCTTATCTCCATTTTTATGCATAGTATATAATATACTTTTGCACTAGTCCTCTAGTAACTTCTCCTCCGATTATATTCTGTACATTAGTCGATGTAGAAGGCTACTTAGATGAGGAGCCCCTCTGTAGCAGTCTTGCTCGTATCGCATTTCTTCCAGGAGCTTTGTTTTTTTCTGTCACATACTGCTGCCTGTACTTCGTCTCTGGTTTTTGTTCTCCTTTTGGAATATTCACAGCTTCAATTGTTTTTGCGGACGCTGTGAATAGCTTCAGGAGATATTTGAGCCATCTTTTTTTTGATTTCTACTGGGTTACCTATGGTTTCTCCTTGTGTACTTTTGCAAAGACTTTTTTTGTGGATTAAAGCTGTCACTTAGCTATTTAATCGAGACACACGCTGCTCTAACTTCATGTAGGGTCACGTTTTCATTTATTTGTTGGATTTTAGTGCTGGTGGTCAGTCATTTCTTGCCCCGGCACATTTTTTAACTTGCCATTAGAGGGTGTTGCACTGTTTTACTTTGGCCCGAGTTGGTTGCTGGATTTATTGTTTGTACGCCTGGTTCCTTTTTCAGCCGCTTTTTTTAATTTTTCCTAGTAAAAGTTGCTCCTACTTTTCTTTGGCCAATCCCCCAAGACCATGCGGTGCTTCTCTTACTGCATCTTTTACTGTCTTCAGTTTGGTTTTGATGTGATTAAAATCATATTAGCGTATCCCCGAAGGTGGGAGAAACTACCAACCTATACGGATATGTTGATACGATGTCCTTGCGCTGACGTTTATGAAGACGTTATTAAGCTACCATCTAGCTTTTATATCTGGTACTTCAAGGTACAAATCGACTCATGTAAGGTAGTGGCTCGAATCACAGATAGCATGGTTGAACGAGGGCGTATCGAGAATGCTGGTGGCTGCTCGTTTTTGTATGAGGACAAAGACAATCCTGTTGACCGTCTAGGGGTGCACACGTTCTCTTGTGGACGTCTCGATGAAGAAATTTGTGGAGGATAGTCTTAATCCTCTGCTAGTAGCGAAGTCTATTAGGCATTGTCCATTATGGCTGGTCTCTACATGAACACTGCGCCTTCCAGTTGTTCGTCGATGCATTGTTTCGCAGCCGAGTTTTGCATTGAAGATATCCAGAATAATTTTAATGTCACTTGACGGCAATGCGGTATAAGGACAATTTACTCAAAATAGATGTAGCCTTATTTCAAAATTGTTCTTTCTAAGCGCTAAACTTTATATGCTTGTAAAAAAACAAAAATACAATTTCGCTCTGTGTTAAATACTATTACTACTACTAAAAGTGAAAAGAATTCAATCCGTTTTTCTCTCTGTTGATTTTGCTTGGAGAACTTCCTTTCGGCAGTTGGTTTACAAGCACCGATTAAGCTATACGCAAAATATAGGGTCGATTGGTAGGTTACTCTAAATAATTCATACGGCCATTGTGTTTTCTGTGCATCTAATCGCTTCTTCATCCGTAATCCACGATTGACTTAAAATTTATTCAAATATGGTCCAGCCTCTACTGCTTCACGGCTGGCAAAGCCACTATCGGGACAACAACTGTCAGCCACTGGCGGATTCGATTCGTTGACAGAATAGATGAGAATACAGGTATATTGGTGAAAATGTTGCTTTTGTCGTTTCTCCCAGCAATCAGCGTGTAACACGCTAGAATACATCGCTCGTAAACACTATGGGCTCTCCTTGCTAGTCTTTCTATTCACATTAATTCTGGTTATGCGCGCCGGCACAGTCGTTGGTGAATCACTCGCTTGACTTTTGTCCTATTGTTCCCCGAGATCTAAATAATCTCTCCACGGTTTCACTGATTTCAATGCAGAAATCATATAATGCGCAAGTTGCTCGCAAGCCTTCCATGAATTCCGTCAGGGAACCATTAATAAGAGTGCTCAGCGCTTATCTATAAAACAACTAAACTTGGGCGGCACTGTGTTTATGCAACTTTCTGATTTTTTACCTTCCTAACAGATATAATGAACGAATCACAAATGTGCACAGAAATGACAGAGTGTCAATGACTACAGTGGCAACTGCTAAGCAAACTTTACAAAGATCCGTGTACCAGCTCCACATTCCTGACGTCAAGTCGTGGTTCAGTGGCAGAGCTTTACTTACCAGTCTGCTGACGTCAAGTGGTGATTACCTGTAAGTTGCAGATATCTGTTATCCAACACCTGCGAGCTCATCAAAATGGCAAAGGGACTACCGATATTTGCCCGGTGTCACTCCGCGGGTTATAACAAATGCTTTTGGCATAATATTGCAGGCCAAATGCGCATACGCATTGCAGATAAATTGTTCAGGTGGATTGACTGATTTATCGAGTAGTTTGCGGGGTGAATTGCTTGGTTAATACAGATTGCCAAATGTATCTCCACCTTGTTCTTCTCCTTTGTAGCACTACAGCCCCTTTTGGACCTTCGCTTCCTGCAAAAAGCGCCTCCAACTGTCTCGGGATATTGACCGTGTCCTTCGATTTCAAAATTCGAGCAGCGATGAACTGTCTTCGCTGAGTGAGTGAGACCAGCGTTTCCTCGATTTTCTCACTGGCCGCCTGCCTTCAACTCTCGCAACGAATAACTTTTTGGGTATCCGTTGTTCGTCCAAACGATTTATGTAGCCAGTTTTCACAGTTTTGCAATTGTTGAGATCTCCGACTCGTCAAAATTTTTAAACAGCTCATGGTTGTATCGAATTCGCCATTGGTTTGCATCTAGTTTCGTTCCAATTATCCGTCTCAGCACCCGTCACTCAAAAGCATTCAGTAAATTTGCGAATGCTTGGGTTAGGGGTTCATGTTTAAAATCCATAGCAAAGGTCTCATCATGGATTTGTATCCTTGGAGCTTTTTTTTCCTGAACATGCAGCTGTTCTTTGAGATCCTCAAAACTGAATAAAAAGCAAAAGCTAGAAACCAATTAGTCTCCTGCCAGCTTATAAAAAACTACTCAGAAGACTAGTGCTTCAAAGATAAAACAGCTTTGTGGTAGACAATAATATTCTGCCCAACTTTAAACTTGGATTCAGGAACGGACACTTGTCAGAACAACAGCTCTAGTATGTGACAAACTATATCAAAGTAGCATTTAATCAAAAATTATCTGCCATAATGGGGGCCCTAGATATAGGAAAACCTTCAATTCTCTATGGCGTAAAAGTCTTCTTCACAAACTGAAACACCCCTCCTTACTTGTTCAACCCTCCTTACTTGTTCAATCTAATTAAGTCTTCTCTGAATAACAGAAGATAACAAATCAAAATACTAAGAAGTATTTCCGCAATGAAAAACATAAGTGCTGGTGCCCCACACGGTTCTTGGCTGAGCCCCAATGCAATTCAACATTTACACTTCAGATTTTTCTAGCCACAGATACTGCCAAAAAGCTGCTTTTGAAGATAATTTATTCATCTAAATTTCAACTATCAACTTAAACACGATCATTAGTAGGTCAGAAAAGATATTTGAAAAAATCTACCAGAATTTTCATAAGTGGAAAAACAAAATTTATGTTAATAAAACCCTGTGTCTATTCTTTAGCAAGAAGTGAAACCAGACACTGTTTCTGAACGGAGCATTAGACATCATTAGAACAAGCATCCGATGGACTGATAATACATCCTATCTTGGGCTCAAGTTAGACAAAAAGGCAAATTTCAACTCCATTAGTCAAATTGACTAGCTTGCAAAATGACACACAGTCAAACTGCTGGCGAGAGCAGAAACTGCATCAAATCAATATATGATACCCAACTAAAAATATGTTATCGCCTAAACAGAGGATACTCCGGCGGGGCTGCTTAGTCCCGGTCACCTCCTCAGAAGGGCGGGTCACAGGTACCACTCACTCACCTTGAGAGCCCCAAGAACCATCGGGTGAATTCACGGGTCCATCTTGTATATTCCACCAAGGAAAAACTATTAACAACTCATAAGAAGATACGTAACGCTCACGGAAGGCCTAGCTCCACAGATTTGAAATTTTTCTCTAAAAAACTGTAGTAATTGAGCAGTTATACAAGCAAACTGCTCGAAAACTTCCTATCTCCTATCCAAAATTTGAATAGCAGATTTAGAAAACCATTTAATTACATCCATTCATAATCATAATTTGTCAAATAGCTTTCTTTCTTATTTTTATTATTATTATTACAATTATTAAATGTAATCTTATATCAAGTTTTTATTTATATTAAACTTAAACGTTTGCCTTTGATTATATTCTTCATGAGATTTAACTTTTATTACTATTTAGAATCTTTTTTATTTTTCTTTGCTACAGTTAATTTTCCATGAAAAATTTAAAAACTGCCAATTAAAATTTTGAACATGGGAACGCTGATTTAGTGCACCTCAACGGTGAATTACCTTACCGAAGGCAATTGAACTCAGCTAATGCGATTTACTGTGTTCACAGTTAGTTTGTAAATATTTTCCCTGAAGGAACGCCTTGTCAAAATTGTTTTAGTGAATTAGCTAGTTTAACACTTTAATAGCATCGTGTTTTTTTTGTGGTAGGGAGGTGAATGCTATTTATGCACAGAGTGTGGGACTCTCATGCTGGCAAGAAGGCGACTGGACTACCCACTAAACACCTCCCCTGTCGACCTGAGAACTCAGCCTGGAACCGTTTGGCACATTACTTCGGGCCAGGCCTCGTTTTGTTACGCCGTGATGCGCCTTCAAGCTGGGGATGCCTTTCCTAGCGGGAGGGGAGAGGGGAAGAGGAAGTGCCAGTAAAGCGATCCCCCAGCCCCAGCGCCCCCCGGCTGCTGTGAGTCTCTTTCATATTTTGGGACTGCCCGAGCATAATGTGCCACCTGGTTCCATTTGTCAACCGATTCGAGCATCACCGCAACTATATTATCCAGGGTGA
The DNA here is from genome assembly GCA_963969285.1 of Odontomyia ornata. NCBI lineage: Eukaryota > Metazoa > Arthropoda > Insecta > Diptera > Stratiomyidae > Odontomyia > Odontomyia ornata. Next base: position 224,543,759 of record OZ017741.1, read on the forward strand.
ACTCTCCTGTCTCCGCGTAGAGTTCCCTTCGCAGCCTGACCCATTTTGTTCACGGAAAAAATGTGTGACAGGCATTTTCGGCGCATGTAAATAGCGCGGAGCTCTCTAGCAAGGAGGCCGATAGGTATCACGCCTGCAATGACTCTCACTGGCGGATCAGAGACTGTCGGATTCGAAGGTGCGATTCTCAGTGTTCTCTTCTCTGTACCTGTGCCAAGCGTTTTTGGTATTCTTCCTTACTGAGAGCATCGTCCCATAATTCTGCTCCATGCAATGGCACTCATCAAGAGGCGTCTTCTTGACGGACTGGGTCCTCCTACATTGGCCATAAGTCGACTCAGCGCCGATATTCCTGAAGCAGCTTCTCAGCCGTTGCCCTGATTTGCTTAGAGAAACTCATCTTCAAGTCGATCAGTAGCCCCAGGTACTACACCGATGGCTTCGATTCGATTCGTGACTCTCCAATACTGATCATCCTTACTCTAGGGATTCTCTATTTTGCCAAGATGACCACTTCGGTTTTCTCCAGTGCTAAACTGAGCCCGCGAGCAGTCATGCAGTCTCTCACTCGGCACATGAGCATACCTAGCCTAAGTTGCACCTGATCAATCCAGCGATCAGAGCCACAACATCATCTGTATAGCCGACCAAGAGTGACTCATCTGGCATCTCAAGTCTCAGTAGCCCGTCGTTGGCTCTGCGTCGTGTCGTAGAGCAGGCTTCGGTCCTTTAGGTTGTTCCTCAAAAGCCGCATTAGATATTCTGGAACTTGAAAAGAGTTTACCAGCGTATCCAGAATATCCACCCATCTAGCGGAGTTGAAGGCGTTCCTGACGTAGAGTGTCACCAACACCAGGACGATCCGTCGCTTGGTGCGACTATATACCCCTGCCTTTTGGATCGCGTTCACCACCTATGCAATCGCATCAATGGTAGCACGTCCTGCTCTAAAGCCGTATTGCAAAAAGCTATAGCATAAATCGGTTTTGTTGATATTTCTCATTTGAGAGAAAGAGTCATACAAAGAACTTTTTATGATTTTTTCACTCAAGTGGGAAATACATGGCCACGTCTACGTTTGGGTCTTGATCCGGTTGGGAGGGTGTGGGGGGCACCGCTACCATCTGGATGCCCCACTCTTATTTGTGCGCCATAAGGATCGTCGATAACGACGAAGTCTCTGTAAGTCCGTCCGTTTTTCCCCGGCACAATTTGTTCTTTGAGCGAACATAGCAACCCTTAGTAGGGAACCTCAGCAACCACCAGTCGATCGGCATTTGACCCTTTTGAATTCGTGAATGCGAATTTTTTTGTAGTGGGTCCTTGTGCAAGGGGGAAAGAACCCGCCCACGACACCGCAACGCTAGCCTGCCAGCGCATTCATGTGTCCCCAGACAAGGCCAATCTCGGCGGATCTTAACATCCTCTTCCGCTGAGGCAGCAGATCATCGCTGCAATCCTGAACGGACATTTATATACCTACTTTCACTACAAAACACAGAAAGGAAATTGAAACAAGTTGGGTAGACAGACCTATGCTCATGTCAGAAGGGTTTTGTACTCAACTTACAAAATGCCGTAACCAGCAACGAATAAAATTAAGCAACACGTCATGTTCGAGGATCATACTATTATTAACTAAGTTGAAAGAATTTTTTAATTCTGAGGTATTTGTTAAAATTATACCCATAAATATTTCGCTTGATAATTTTTTTAGATTTTTTTAGATCACGGGTGTCCATTCGCGAGGGAGAAAACACATTTTTCATGTATTTCTCCCCCTCTCTGTGCACCCACTGAAGCAAAAACTGTCAGTTTAAGAACTGTTTTGAAAAGCTCTCATAGAGAACTTTCATTTGATACTCATATCGGCTACCTTTCATGAAATTTTTTTCAGGGGCCACTCCTTTGTACTGTAAGCATCGATTCATGCCCTATTTTTTCGAATCCTAGAATGGCTACAAAGCCCTTTTGCTAGGAGCTCTCTCCTGCCTCTTCGACTTGTTTCAATTGTATGTAGTCATCCTCATGATATCTATCATTCCTGAAATTTTCATGCAAATCCTAGCAAAGCTGTAGTTTCTAAGTCGGTAAAAAGCGCATATGGCTCCATAGCCATATGTTTCCATAGTAATACGGGGCACATTGTTCCATAGTAATACGGGAAAATTCAAATCGCTATAACTTCGTTAAATACTATTCGATCTTTATGAAACTTTCAGAAAAGATCAATCTTATAAATAGTCATCTTTTTGCTAAATTTTATTGAATTTAAGGGTACCATTTAGATTTTATTCGAGAAAACATAAAATCGATAAATCATACTATTACTAACAAAGTTGAGTGAATTTCGACTTCTCATGTATTTGTTGTTGTTGTACTCATTAAGGCCTACATTCATGATTTTTTTCAGATTTTTCGGATGGAAGGTGTCCAATCGCGAGGGGGGGGTACGCGAAAAGTTCGTACATTTCCCCTTCCCCTTCCCCCCTCGGTACTCATAAGGCAATTTTAAGACCTGGTTTGAAAAGATCTCATTGAGACCTTTCCAATGACACCCTACTCGACTACCAATGGTGAAAATTTTTTTTTGAGGGGTCAACTCCCTATATGGGGAGACCCCCCTTAAACCCCTTTGAAAAATTTTTTCACCCTTGAACTTTCAAGAGGTCACCACTTCTGACCTTTCCACAAAGTTTCATGGCTGTAGCCTCTATAGCTTCGGAGAAAAAGTGCTGTGACATACAGACGGACGGACGGACGGACGGACAGACGGACACAGGTCGTGATTGCAATAGGGTTTTGTATTTTAGTACAAAACCCTAAAAATAGAAATCTTCTTCGAAGACCCGGAAAACAGCCGGTCACTTCTCAGTCAACCTGTACTTTCTACATTAACTAAGCCAATTATATAATGCGTGCACCAATTAAGTTGAACGAAGTCCACCTAACCTTTGGATTACCGAGAGACGTCTTAAGCGAAAGGGACTTTACAAATGTTGTCCTTCGCGATCTAAGTCAGTTTAATATACTTCGCTTTGTCTCGATTCCAGATTCAACATGTTACACTTTATACTATTTTTGTTTACAAATCAAATCACATCTGAGCATTAATTAGCCGGCTTACCTACACTAAGCCCTACTTGTTGGGGCCTTTCTGTAGCAAACGCCGAGAAAATGTCACCTTCTAGGAACTGATTAAACTTCTGCGACACAATTTGACTTCACGCTGTACTTACCACTACCACCTCTGCTTGTATCGAGAAAAAATCCCAGAACGAAAAGAAAAACGAATACGCGCTAAAATTGCCAGCTTATATTTTCCTACCTAGCGGCATCTTCTTGGGAATTTTGCCGGTCAACCACCTTTTCAAGTTGAGACCTCTGTATCATTTCACGCCCAACTCAATTGTTTAATTATTCACTCAGAGATGAATTCATTTTTTGAACGTTACCGACAATTTTACCTGCTCGATCCAATGTGTAGGGAAAAGGTGAATTCAACAAACGTCAGTGGGGCAGTTGCCCTCTGCCAAAACAAGCGTTGATTTGTTTTCATTGTTTCAAATTTAAATTTCATTTGATATTGTGAGTTGTAATATCGGATTCCCCCTCTTTTGGTAAGTTGAATTTATTTCTCTCCACTGAATCAAGTTAAAAATGGACAAACTCTGTTGTTCAGGTTGCAGTCGATCAAGTTTTCACCTAAGTTATTATTGTTCTCCAATTTCAATCACTTTGATTTCAGATTCCAGCTCTTTGCTTATTGTATTCATTTTGAACAACTTATTTTCACATTATAGGCTATTAATTTCTGCTGTTTTTTTTTAAATTTCTTTTTGTTGGGAACTTCATTTCCTTTTAATCAACTTTTCTAAGTAAATATTTATATAAAAGTATTTGAGGGAACGAACTTTAATTAAGTGGTGGTTAAGTTTTCAAGATTGGATTCATGCCCAATGTACTTGCAGCTATGGAAGGCTTTGGAACATTTCCATCAATTCGCGATTTTGGTTCTTCGCCAAAGAATGTATGCTGTTGGTGTTTTGCGAGTGCCAATTTTTTACAGCTGCCCTGCCATTAGTCAGTTTCTTTGTTTGCCGGCTGTCTACTCCATCGCCTTCTTCACCAAGCATTTCCGTACGTTAGTGGAAGAAAACTCACAAATTTTCGGTTTTCGGGCCCGCAATTTACTAGAGAATAATGTCCTATTTCTCGTGCGCATTCCTGCATTTGCGTTCCGGTAGTTTTAACCGCATCCACTTTGATGCTATTCAGATCGCGGTGTCAGGCGTATTCGGTCTGGTTGGAACGTTCAAGAAAGTTCGGTCAACGATTTGGCATCATCGTTGTGCGAAGATGAAACTGAACCTGACTGAGTCTTGTGCTCATAATAGCATCCGTTGCTTTTAAAGTAGTTAATGTTTCTTTTAAACGAACGAGTTCCTAAACGGATTGGGGATGCTTTCCCTTTCGTCTAGTTTGCATCGAAAACCCGGAAAAATTGCTTTAATCAACGTAAAAAGTGCAGCCAATAACTTCAAGGTAACAAATACCAAAAAATAGCCATGTCTATCAGTAATAAATCAATTCGAATGAAGTTAGCATGTAAATAGACTTAAGCATTTATTTTAAGCTAGATTTAAGGTAAGAAGATATTTTTGATTGAATTTCCTTCTTGCCGAAAAGTTATTTGATTAACACTAATTTTAAACCATGCATAGGTGAAATGAATGCGTAAGGTCAGCGCTCTAATCTTATAAACATTCATTGTAAATTACTTAATAAAATAAAATGATTTTATGAAATAAAATATATTTCATTATATTTACCTTGGAAAATGTTTTAAAATCTAACTTGTAAGTCTATTCAAATAGGAACTTGGTGCATGCACTGCAGGACTTTTATTAAGGACACAAAAATGTATAAGAAAATACCAGATAATTTAAAGTTTAGGTATTTAAAAAATATGTTCATGCTTGAATATTTTCGCCTTAATTATAAAATACTGTTGTGGTGATTAGTGCTTAAAGTCTGCTTTTATGAAAAACTAAAATCAAATTTTACCTGCACGAACTTGAACATCTCTCGATATAACACGACCAACGCTATTGGATGCAACGCATCTATAAATCGTATTATGAATGTCCTGTCGATATTGCGCCGCAGGAAAGGGAAGCAATACTAATGTACCGTTGCGAAGTACTCTCCTGACTCCACCGAGATCGCCAACAGATGTACCATCGACTGATAGCCAATCAATGGTAGGCTGAGGACTCCCCGATGCAGAACAGTCCAGCCAGCCGCCGGAGGAGTTAGAAAATTCAAGTCGGGGTGGTGGCTCCATCACGAAACCTGGTCCGCGCAAATGGGCGTCAAAAACGTCGCAATAAATTATGTCTGGAATATAAAAAGAAATAATTTCGAATTAGCAATTATTTTATTAATTAATCGCTGTTAATGTTTGATTAAATAATCCTAACTTTTAATCCATTTGTTCTATTCTACATCATCAGAGTACATGCTATCGTTTTAATGCTAAATTCCACCCACGATTTAGCTCAATAAAATTCCTTTCACAAAGCTTTCACATGCAACATTTAATATACGAGTACAATTCATGATTACAATAAATTGTAATTTAATTCCCTTTCTCGACTGCACTTGTAGCATCCAGCGATAGAAAGAAAACCATTTCATGTACAAGCAATCGACAAAAATGGATTGATGGCGGCCAAGATGAAAGTGAAAGGTTCGTGAGGAACAGGAACTCAAGTAGAACCAAAGGGAAACAACACAACAAACAAATAAAAGTTTCCATTGATTGCGAAAAATTGTTCAGAGACTGAGCACTTGTAAGGATACAATTATCCACTTGGACTTTTTCTAGAGTCGATTCCAGGAAGATGCGGATGAAGGTGGTGTTGCCATCGTCCGTGGAGGAAAGGTTTACCAAGCGACGATGTAGGTTGTAGCGAATTTCTAAACCGTGAGTCGCCGCAAGCGTTACAACTGCTGCTCGGTTCCAATTACACTCACACGGCGAGAAGTTTCCTATGGTTTCTGTTTTCCTACTTGCTAGGATTTTCCTTTTTCTTCAGGTTAGTGGCGATGGTGGGAGTGGAGTTAGTCCCACAATTTCATTCGCTTTCATGACTTCCGTCGACGTTTCTTTTATAAGAACGTACCCGAGCTTTTATATTCAGTCGTATCCTGCAGTCTTAACTTCAGGAAAGCCATTATCATCCGCATCCTCGAAGGAACGTTAACGATCGTACGATTGTATTTAATCGTTTCGCCTTATTCACGTTAGTCCCTTGCATACTCATTTCTTCGCCTAGGGATGTTTTCACTTTGCACTGGTGTTCCGAGAACATGAGTCCTAGCAATGCTTAGAACATTCTGCTCCTTCTTTCCACAACTTTGTGTGTTTGTTATTTTGAGGACGACATAATTGCAAGTATTTCAACCAATTCTGAGTGAAAGCTGTAACAAGAGTTGGCTCTGCTTTGTTTCGGAACAAGTCATTTGAAGAAGTAAAGGAGCAAACGATACAAATAACAACATGTAATGTACTTAAGTGTTCGAGCATGCAAGGGAATATTTATCTCAAGTCATACATTCATCGACATTGACGGACGTGTTCCATCTCTTTTGAAGAACTTCGCTCAAGGATCTTTTAGATAGCATTACGCTTCTGCAGATAAATTTGGTTGCCTGGTCAAAATGTCAGCAAAACTGGAGTAGTAAAGGTGAAATATGCTTAACTTGCCTCCTGATTCCAATAAAAGTTGATACAAAAACCAAGTATGTAAAATTCTTTTGCATTATTGGTAGGAAGGGATTTTCAAGGTTCTCTTCACTAATAAATGAGAGAAAAACAACTATCAGTTACTTTTCACCAATTTAAAAAGTTCCAAGTATTCTATTTCACTTAGTGAAGGATCACTATTTGAATTAATGGAAAAATTACTAATAAAAATAATGATTTCATGGTTAATAAGTCGAAACAGTAAAAAAATGTTCCTGCCAGAAGGGTTTTTTGAACCAGTTAGGAAATTAATCAACGTTTTCTGAACAACACTTCCTTACTTATAATCAGCCCACCTGGTTCTTCGAGCGACAGCCGGGAGCGATTCCAAAGAAAATACCTCCTCCAATTCAACATCAGATGTCGAGTAACCACGTTCCTTAAACATATCTCGATTTTCCTCTTGTTCGTACTCCTATACCTTTGAAGCAAATCTTCATCTCCAGAGTAGCGTACGAAACTTCGGTTGAAGACTTAAAACGTTATGTCACTGTAGATAGTAGTCTTTATTCCGCTAAAATTTAATTAAAACCTTAATAAAAGGTACACCGAGTGAAGCCAGGAAATTCTGTTTTTTGTTTTTGCCAATAAATGTCTAATACGTCTTACTCCTTCTTTTAACTAGTTTCATTTTCGTATGTAATTCTCATACAATAGTTATGTAGCGCCAACTTCTAGTTTTTAACATTTTTAACTTTTTACACAAATCTCTAACGACGTAGTCTTAAGAAACAACTTTACTGTTTGACATAGTTTTATGAATTAAAAAATATTTTTATTTTTTCTTCATTTGACAATTCAAATTTTTCTACGACTACCATTTCTTTTTGTGTGGATTTTATGAAAATGTGGAATTTAATTTATAGGTAATGTCGAATAGGCTACAGTCACCAAAAAGTTTGTCACATCTGTTAAAGTTTTTAGCTGTAATACGTTGACTAAGGAAAATTTAACGGGCAAACTAGGTGGCTCATTTACATTGGTGATTTTGCAAATACTGATATTATCCTGAATTCAAATTATTCGCCTACTGGTGTCCTTGTTAAGCCGTTTGAAATGAGATGAAGAAATTTTTGTCGTTCAGTAAACGAAATTCCAGAGCTTTAGTTACATGCAATCTTGATGAAAAGTTTTATAATCATAATGTACATCGAACTCTATCCTCTTTAAACCTCAATGAATCTTTTTCAAACCTGGTATTGTTCAACCTTACTTTTCTACTCCTAGTAAAATGTGTATCTCTATTTTTTACCGAAATTGAGGATTAAAGACCAATGTGTTAGTGTCAAAATTTTTCTCCTTCATAATACAGAGTTCTTGATTTCGTCTATTTACAAGGTGCATTCGAAAAAAAAACGAGACTGAGCCAAAATAGAAACGACAGGAGCTTTGTCTGATAAATTCGAGTTTATTTATTCAAAATAGTCTCCTCCGGTCTCATTACACTATTTTGCGTGATCCAAAAGCTTTTCAAAAGAGTGTTTCAGGTCATTGACCGGTATGTCCTTCAGGATATCAGTACAAGCCTTTTGGATGCCCTCTATGGACGCAAAACGTTTTCCTTTCATGGGAAGTGCACTTTTTTGAATAGGTAGAAGTCACAGGGGGCAATATCAGGCAAATACCGTGCGATTTCTAATCAAAAATCAGTAACAAGGGTTCATTTTTATGACAAAAGTCTCGTTTATTTTAGAAAGCACCTTCACCTGTGCTAAACAAAACGTGCACAGACCTTTCGTAAGCACAAATGATCGGTTGAAATGCGATAAATTGATGTTTTGGAAATATTCAACTCGAATTCCATGAATTTCAATGATGATTTTGGCTCATTTTTGATAAATTCATGTACAATTTTGATGGGGTTTTTGGTGATCACTGATTTTGGGCGGCCCGTATGTTCATCATCACTCATGTCCTCTCGACCATCTCTGAAACATGTAAACCACTCATGAACTCTGGCACGAGATATACAATCATTGCCGTAAACTTTGTTCGTCAATTCAAATGTTTTGGTAAACGTTTTGCCGATTTTAAAACAAAATTTGATATTGGCCCTTTGTTCGAAACTCATTTTTGTACCGATGACACAAACATACTGTCATTTTAGATGCAGTAACTTCGCTTCCACTAAACCAAATATCACCAAACTTTCACTGGAAGTGAGGGAGGGATGTAACTTTCCAACGCATTCACAGATTCACAGATGACAAAACTAAACAAAAAATTTATGACAAAAGTTATTTTGGAACCCACCTTGTATATCCCTTATGTTTAACTTTTTTTAAGATCTGTTCTCTTATCTAGTCTTGCGACACCCTCACGTCAAAATATTGGTTTGGGGAAATTTTAGCTTACCATACATAAAGTGAAAGAATTATCCTACTCTTTCTATCTCGTCAGCAAATCTTTTTTCTATAAGCATGTTGTTCATCCTATTTCATTGCACTTTTTCTCAATTTAATCATATCCGCAATCCTAATGGTCATCTCCTTGACCTTGTTCTATAAAATTTTTCAGTTAGCTGCTTATTTGTATCTCAAGCCGTACATCCGTATGTTTCTCCGGATTGGCATAATCCTCCTTTATCTATAGATCTTATACTCAATAAAATTAAATTTTTTTAAAGCTAACTATGAAGCTATTAATACAGAATTTCTTTCACTCAATTGGCTAGATTTCTTTAGAGGTCTCAATTGTGAGGCCCATATGTATAAATTTTACATTTCAGACATCCTCTAAAATAAATCAAAGTCCTTGGCTTAAAAATCAAGTGCGTAGTGCCTAACGAGCAAAAGATAAGGCACATCGTGTCTTTAAAACACTCGACACTATTGAAGCTAGATCTAATTTTAGCAGGCTGCGTGTTATTGTCCAGAAAGAGATCAAATATGCTCTGAAAACTGATTTCAGTAGTCTGGATTGTTCTCTTGTGGCGAATAATACAAAGCTTTTTTGGTCTTATATTAGGTCGCTGAAATCCTCTTCTTTCAGTCCTAGCAAGCTCCGTTGGAATGATGCAGAAGTTTTATCTCCTCAAGATGTTACTGACTCATTCGCCCAATTTTTCTCTTCGACTTTTTCTCCACCCGTTGCTGTTGTGCATCCAGTTTTCTTACCTAATTGTCATCCTTTCCCAATTTTCTACGTTTGTACAGATGTATCTGAAGTCGAATCTTTGATCAATGCTCTTGATCTTAATATAAGCGCTAAGCCAGATGGTTTGCCAAAAATATTTGTGAAGTCGTTAGCCTCATCGCTAGGTTTTCCTTTATCTCTCCTCTTCAATCTAAGTTTGAGTACTGGTACTTTCCCTAACTCTTTGAAAAAAGCTAATATTGTGCCTATTTTTAAAAGTCAGTTTCCAATTATCGCCCTATTCCCTTAATTTTCTACTTTCCAAAGTTACTTGAAAGACTAGTTCATAATCGACTCTCAAACTCATTAGCTCTTATTATTGCTCCAGAGCAGCGTAGTTTTCTCAAAGGATACTCCACTGCCTCTAATTTAATGGAGTTCACGAATAGTATTACAAGAGTTTTGGATAACAAACTGCAAGTTGATATGATCTTCATCGATTTTTCGAAGGCCTTTGACACTGTGAATCATCTTCTTCTTTGTCTTAAGCCTAACGCCCTTAGCATCTTGGGTGCTCTTCTATCTTGAAGGTCATTTTATCTATAGTGTCATCCCTGTTGAGTAAGCCGCTTTGGTATTGCATCCAGTCCTTGTTATCCTTCATCTGTTATTCTACAAGGTTCTATTCCTGGGCCTCTGCTTTTTTATTGCTCATAAATGAGCCCCCCTTTATAATTAATTCCTCTTGCCTCTTGTAAGCTGATGACTTCAAAGTATTTCAAGTAGTCAAATCCCATTTAGACTGTCAGCTCCTCTAAACTGATCTTAATGCTCTAAATAAATGATGTACTTCAAACTATTTATGTATTAACTTTACTAAATGTCATAGAATCACTTTTTCCCTCAAGGACTCTCCTATTAATTTTAATTATATATAAAATGATACTTTGCTCTCTGGAGTGTTCAGTCATAAAGATCTTGGAGTAATTTTTGATCCAAAACCCAAATTTGATGCGCATATTTAAAATGTAATTACTAAGGAGTCTGAAGTGTCCGGGCTTATTCTTAGGCATTCGCATAAATTTAATAGCATCTCACCTTTTACCCACCCATTTATTTTTCTTGTTCGCCCTTTGCCGAAATACTGTTCTGTTATCTGGTCCCCTGGCATTCCGATCTCGTGTCTTCTTTAGAAATTGTCCAAAGAAAGTTTACGCGTTTTCTTTTCCTGAAGTTTAATTTGCCGTAGTAGCCCTATGAAAGTCGTTTATCCTTCTTATCTCTTCCATCTCTAATATCCTGACGAACTTATTTAGGCCAATGTTTTTTTATAAACTGTGCTACCATCAATTCCCGTCAAATATTTTTTTCTGAGCTGCGTTTCCGACGAGCTTTTATTTCGTTATCCAATATGCTCACACTGGATTCTATTTTCATTCACCAATTTTAAGAACTGAAAGACATTATAATAACCACGACCTTCGTCCTTTCCGCTCTTCCTAAATAGTATTTAAGGAAAACTATGAGATTTACTACTAATTTAACCTACTTATCGCCGCTTTATTATTTTTTCATTTAACATTGCTGTATTTATTCTTTGCGTTCCATTTTATTATTGGATTGTATTCAGTCTGTTAGATGGAATAAATAAATAATACTTGGCTCTTATATAAACTCCCGGGCGTGGGAGCGCCATTTCCTTGTCCAGTAGAGCCCTGATAAGCCACCAAGCAAGAATTTGGCTTGCCAGTACACATTTATTTGCCTCTCAAAAATTCCAATTTCCACAACTTCGAGACAAGCAAAAGCCCCGTCAGTTGGAGTACTCAGCACTAGTCTTTGCGCGCGATCACTACACTACTACACTATTGAAGAAGGTGAAAACTGTTTCAATGGTGGTTCAGACCACCCTTAAAAATCATGTAAATCCACATCCACTCCACTCAGAGATCACGCTATCTACGCCAGGCTGTTCTTACCAACACCTCCTTCTTCCACACTGATGAATCTTTTACACTTCTTCTTTAATTCTTCCTGGCTCCACCACCAAAAAACTGCCTAATTTCTCACTATTTAGTCACTTTCATTACCTAAGGTTCAACCTTCTGAACACCACCCTGCCTCTTTTCCATATAGGTATTCGCCATCCAAACCGACCTGTAGAGAAGTTATTTCAAGAAGTGAGTTAATAAATGGCTTAATCTGTACCAAAGTTACAATCGAAAAAAATCAAATCACGTTAATTCAATAATGTTCAAAAAATTCCATAATAATATCAAATTAAGCAAAACTCTACTCAAACGCAGTTCTACTCACAATCGGAACAAAATCTACGACTCCTGCTGGTTTGCATAAGGGGCCTCTTGAATGTTTACGCTTCCAGTTCTCATTGTCTTTGATTCTTGCTAACTTTTCGTCGAGGATGTCCACCACCAAAAACATTCTTCCTAGACACCCTCTTCAAATACAACGCTGTCGTCACGAGTTCATGGCTTTTCTTGTCCTTGATGGTGTACTTTCGCCGGGATCTCGTTAATTTTCTGCAGTTCACATGCGCTTCAAATAAGAACACTTCCCTTACGTTGTCTTCAGTCGTTAATTCCCACGTAATGTTTGGCCGTCAAGCTCTTTTCACTTGATCTCACACCAACCAGTTAAAAAGGACCCGTTCCCTTTTTCGTTGAGGCTTATTAACCCTCGGTCAAACGAATCACCGCTATTTTTGCGGTCAATATTCAAGGATCAATTCTTAATGGTTTCAATTTCATTACTGGCTAATTCATTGTTTTGGTATGATTCATTCCGCATCGAACGCAGCCGGCCTGACTTTTCGGAGTCTGCACTATCTTTCCAAGATTCCACGTCCACCTGACATTTGCTGGCAGCTGCCAGTTTATTGCTTATTTTCATGTGGCATTTTATTTTGACGCCGAGTAATGTTGTGCATCGCAGACGAATAGTAAGCGCTTCCTTTCCAACGTTGTGTTGCACTTGGTCGACGTAAGCGCGATGTTTCAAGTTCCATTCATTTATTTGAGAGGTAGTCGTAGATTCCCTAAGGCTTCCTACACTACTTCATGCCATGTTTATAATTTTTAAGTTGAAATGATGTAATTTAAAGTAAATGTAAAGTATAATTATTAATTAACTACAATTATAACTCGGCTCGGTGATGCTTGACCCGAAGAACGCTTGATTACGTGGTAGTTGAGTTAATCATCACTTCTTGTTACTACTCAACATAACACGACTTCCATGATTTTCTTCAAATTTCTTCGATGAAAGGCGTTCAATCGCTTGGAAAAAGACCAACTTTCCACACATTTCCTCTGCTCCTATTCGCTTGAGGTAAAAAGTGTAAGTTTAAAATTCTCTTAGAAGATTTCATCAAAACCTTTAACTTGATTCCCATATGGCTAGCTTTCCTTTGCTTCATCTAGATCCTCGGCTGCAAACAACAACCACTCTGTTAGGTTGCAATGCTCTTAACCAACCTAATGTTGATTTGATAAAGGAATTAGCACAAATAGTAAGTAATTTATCTGTTGAGGTTCAATCCCTCAAGCCTCAAATAAAGAATATCAACCGCTCTAAGAGGTCCAATAGGTACAGCAGTTTTCATAAATATTCCAGAAATCGATCTCCAGTAGTTAAAGAGATTCTGAAATTTGTTGGTATCACAGAAGATTTGGTACAAAGGCTTATAAATGTGCTCAGCCATGCAAATTTATTGATTCAACACTTGATTAAAAACCGTCTACTCTGGAGAGACAATCACATTTTTGTGCACACAAAAAATAACTATGCGTAAAAATTATGCATACTTTTTGATCCGCGGCTTTGCCCAACTTACTGTGCTGATATTTATTTAATTATCAGTTTTTAGGGTTTTGTACTAAAATGCAAAACCCTATTAAAATCATAATTTGTGTTTGTCTACCCATCCGTCCGTCCGTCGATCCGTCTGTATTTCACAGAAGTTTTCTCTGAAACTATAGAAGTTACAGCCATGAAACTTTTTGAAAAGGTCAAAAGTGGTGACTTCTTGAAAGTTTTGGGTTGAAAAAATCTCTCAAAGTCTTTGAAAGGTAGTCACGAAGGGAACTCCAATTTTATCGGCCAACATTTCGCTCCGATATTGTATGACGAGCTGGAGGTCTGAACGACTGTAGTACTGCGGAAGTTGCAATGGGCTGGCCACATAAATCGTATGCACGGACAACGGATACCCAAAAAGGTATTCGTTCGGAAAAATGAAGGCGGAGAAAACGCTGGTCTAACTCAGTCGACGAAGACAGTTAATCATTTATTCATCATTTAAAAAAGGTAGCACCTCAGACATTGCTAATTATCAGCCTATCTCCTTATTACCTTGTTTCTCTAAGCTACTGAAAAAATCGTCTACTTGCAACTTTTTTCACTTACTCATGATTCGTTTGGTCCTGAACAACATGGTTTCATCAAAGGGCGATAAACTTTAATGAATTTGTTAGAATTCATGAGTGTTGCTTCATAAGCCTTGGAGAACCGTTTACAAGTTGAAACTTTGTATTTGATATCCTCTAAAGCCTTCAGCTCAGTAAATCACAATATTTTGTTGAGTAAACGTAAATTTCTTAATGTTCCTGATTATTTGCTCCACTGGTTATCCTTTTACTTATCCAATCGTGTCAGTCAGGTACTTTTCAAGGCTGTCCTTCCACCGCATTCCATCCGTCTTCAAGGTGTTCCTCAAGGATCCATTCTTAGCCTATTATTGTTCACTCTGTTTATAAATGTCTTGCCATCCATTGTCATCAACTCCTCCTGCCTTTTTCATGCAGACGACGTCAAAGTTTCCAAAGTAGTGTCGTCTTGTTCTGATCAAAGAACATAATCATTTCAAGTTTTCCTGAGCATTTGTTAATTAAAGCGTCTTCACCACAAAATGATAATAAGCAAACCATTTTTCTTTAAAAAACTAATTTATTTCCTTTTTGGACAAATTTGAGTTTTTATTTGCACATACGCGCGGTTCGGAAGGTACTTCCTCCCTTCATCAGTGATTAAATTAGTTTGTGAATTTGCGATTCTTACACTCACTTTCATACTTCATACTTTTTGAGAAGCAAATTTGACTATACCTACTTTAATTGCTTAAACTAATAGCAGGTACTCCTATTTTTACATCTATATCAACTATTCTATTTTGAAAAACTGATTTTACAATAGCCAATTACGTTCGTTACTTAATTTAGGTAATTCTAAGCTAAAATCTATTATTGCTTTCACGGGTCATTAGAGGGGTCTAATACAAGTAGAGGGGAGTTGAATCCACAAAGCGAGTGAAAAAAACACTCAAGGAGGGTAAAGATGTAATATGAGGTGCGTTCCAAAATAAACGAGACTGAGCTAAAATAGAAACGACAGGAGCTTTGTTCTGATAAATTCGAGTTTATTTATTCAAAATAGTTTTCTCCGGTCTCGATACACTGTTTGCGCGATTCAAAAGCTTTTCGTAAGAGTGTTTCAGGTCATTAACCGGAATGTCCTTCAGGATGTCGGTACAAGGCTTTTGAGTGCCCTCTAAGGATGGCCAAATGCAATTTTATGAAAAGGTAGAAGTCACAGGGAGCCATATCAGGTGAATACGGTGAGTAAGTGATGGTTAAAATGCGATTTCTAGTCAAAAAATCAGTCACAAGAGAGGATCGATGAGATGGTGCATTATCATGCAATAGCGCCAGTTTCCTCCTTCGCGAACTCGACGAATGCGATGCAGCAAACAGTTCAAAACGCCAAGATAGAAAATCGCATTGACGGTTTGGCCCGTTGGCACGAACTCCTTGTGGACAATTCCCTTGGAATCGTAAAAATTAATGAGTACGGTCTTGATTTTTGACTTCTCCAAACGCGATTTTTTGGATGATGGCTCGTCTGGGGCCTTCCATTCGGCATTTTGACGCTTGGTTTCGGGTTCATATTGGAAATACCACGTTTTATCACCAGTTACAATATTGTAAAGGAAGTTCTCGTCTTTTCTCGCCTGTTTAATGATGTCTTTCGAATGTTGAATTCTGAGCAATTTTTGGTCATCAGTTAACTTGTGTGGAAGAAAACGTGCACAGACCTTTTGCAAGCCCAAATGATCGGTTAAAATGTGATAAATCAATGTTTTGGAGATATTCAACTAAGATTCCATGAACTTCAACGATGGTTTCGGCTCATTTTTGATAAATTCAAGCACAATTTCGATGGAGTTTTCGGTGATCACTGATTTTGGGCGGTCCGTATGTTCATCGTTATTTATGTCCTCACGACCATCTCTGAAACGTGTATACCACTCATGAACTCTGCCACAAAGTAGACAATCATCGTCATAAACTTTTTTCATCAATTCAAATGTTTCGGAAAACATTTTACCGATTTTAAAGCAAAATTTGATATTAGCTCTTTGTTTGAAACTCATTTTTGTGCCGATAACACAAATATACTGTCAATTCAGACGCAATAACTTCGCTCTGACTGAATCGAATGTCATCAAAATTTTACTAGAAGTCAGGGAGGGATGTAACTTTCCAACGGATTATCTCATTTACAGATGGCACCACCAAAAAAAGTTTATGACAAAAGTCTCATTTATTTTGGAACGCAACTTGTGCACGATATAGGACACTTACAAGTCTTGGACCCAGCCCTCTCCCGAATAAGAGGGTAGCCAAAAATATACAAGGAAGGAAAGGAAAGGAAAGATTTAGGGTGCACGGTCAATTAAAAACTCAGCGGAACTCATCAGTCATCTTCACTGAAGCGGTCCATTCAATGACGACCAGATAATCATGTCATTTGACGTAAAGCGATGGCTTTCACGAAAAGATGAAACAATGGAACGGAGGAAACTGAAACAACACGCAAAGTTAACTACACAATGCATGGCCGAAAACCATTTTACATTTCGGGGTAACTTCTTTAAAATGGTGCGAGGAACAGCAATGGGGAACTCACTTTCACCGGTATTAGCAGAAATTTAAATAGCAGCGATGGAAAAGAGAATAGAAGAGCCTGGAATGATATCTAGAGTGTGGCTTGGATATGTAGATAACGTACTAGCGGTAGTTAAAACAACGGAGCTTGATGACCTCAGCATGGTATAATCCACCGAAAGAGTGGAGTGGTGAGGATATTGGTGAAAAGATTTTGCAAATTACTAGTTAGATTTACCACTACCTCATCATAAGCATTTGTGAAAATCAAATCTAACCGATTATCATGTTGGTTGGGTGTCGTAGCTACTTGCTGTAAATCATGGCCGCATAATATAGAAACAGGGTTAAAATCATTGTCTTCTGCGGGAGTGACTGGAAGAAGACGGATATCAAGTTCATCGACTACAAATTTTAAATTGGACCTGTTAAAGTCTCCAAACATTTTAATATTATCTTCTTCTTTGAAGAGTGCAGCAATTGAAGAGATTATTGCACAAGCCTCATTGTATATTGCTGCATTCGATTTTGCTAGGATTCAGAATACACCGGCCCGCGTAAATGTAAAATTTATTAATTTGGGTCCTAACTATGACATACTGAAAAGTTTTATTAGGTTCAATTATAATAAATCCACTTGAATGAGGGTTTTGTACAGCGACTAGCACACCACCCTCTCGGGCAGTCTCGATCTTTTCTATAAATAGACCAACTACCAGCGAGGATCTCTTCGTTACGAAAGGGGTAATTCAACCAAGTTTCTGTAAATGCAAGGACAGGATATGTAATTTGAGCTCATGACGGATATGTAATTTGAGCTCATGTGAGAAGCGTAAATCTCAATATCTTTCTTAGTTTGATCAGAATTTATACCCAGTTGTTTGTAGTATTTAATAAATTGTTTATGGAGAGCCTCAAGTTCTATCGGAATACCATCCCTCTGGATTATTAATTTTAAGTTGGTCTTTGTTTTGCCATCAACTCATATAGTGTCTGGGGCTTTATGCATAAAGTCAAAGTCAAAAGCGCTTTATTTAATACTAATCGTTATAAATTTTAAAAGAATATAAAGCAAATTCCAAACAATAACAATCAAAAAACTTAATGGCTCAAATGGCTCTCTAAATTTGTACGTTATCGTTAACTGATATCATCAAAAAAAAAAAAAAAACTATAGCAAATTCAATTAATTACGATTATTACATATTTTTAAAATTTAATTGGAAAAAGGAGAAAAAACCAACCAACACTATCCTAAAATTATTTATAATCAAAACACAACAGTGAAACTTTGATCCTACACCTAATATGTTGTAACTTATTTCTAATAAAATACAATCAAAAAGTTTATCTTATACTAAAAAAATCAATAACAATGTTCCTAACCTAAGTGTTTAATCTTATCTCTAACGGAATATAGTAAACATTACATATACCTAACATATACCTAATTTTTAACAAAAATAAACAACAACACTAAATGTAGCAATAATGAGCTGAAACTCAAAAACTAAATAACGAAGAACACCAGAACTGAAAATACACACGAATAATTTAGACATTGTCATTCAGCCACCAATACCAAGATTGCCCCGTCTCAACTCGATCAGCTTCAACGAATCTAGCAAATGAGTATCTCCATTGAAATCTTTGGTCGCGTGAACTCAAACTCGGAGGATATTTTATCTTCTTATCGGTGGCCCGTCGATACATGTGATATATGACTGGGACGCCGTCAGAATCAAAAACATATCGATTCATGTCCAAATACACGAACGCTTCTGGAGGAATGGAGCCAGTAGCGAGGCAAGTCACAATATACCCGTCTGTAGGGTGGAACGGCTGTGAAATCCAAGGGTTTTCACTCACAGTCACAGATCTTGCGATATGATTCCGAAGAAGTTTCAATATGAAGATATCGACCCTCGTCACTTCAGCAGTTTGATAAATTCTTCTATTCGATATATAATGTTTCCAATCCGTCTCAGGCTTTCTGTATAAACCAGTACATGCACGAAGACATTTCCTTTCGAAAACTCTTAATTTTTCCATAGTACTAGCGCTCTGGTTGTACCAGATCTGACATCCATATGTCAAAACTGGTCTAACCAGTGTCTTGTAACAGATAATTTTGACCTTTTGATCAATGTATCTGGAGTGAAAGAGCTTTCGAAGGGCCATGACTACTTTAAGTGCCTTACTGAGCATGATTTTCACATGTTCAGTATAGTACAGATACTGATCGAGATAAACACCGAGGTATCGAACACAGGATTTATGTGGAACCCGTTCTAGACTACTCTCACCAGCCATGATGTGGAAATCTTTCCAATTACGTTTCAGGTCTTGACTGACCCCCTGCAGCGTTGTCCGAAACAAGATTGTTTCACACTTCTGCGCATTGATTTTCATTCGCCAATTGTCAGTGTACAGCTGTACATCATTGAACATTTTTTGGAGATTGCTCTGAACTATTGTAGCTTTTCGGTCTGCCGTATAGATGATCAGATCATCAGCAAACGCTACCAATGATCGCGTTGGCGAGACGTTAAAATCAAAGCCGTTCAATAGCTTGCGAATGAAGATTGAGAAGAGCAGAGGCGCAGTAACTGTTCCCTGCTGTAGACCATTCAAGACCTTGAACTCGCGCATTGTTGTCAGATTTCCATCAGTTACAACAAACGATTTCCCGTATAACATATTACACATCATGGCGACAAGGTGTCCCAGACCTGAAGGAGTTTAAAAACTAGTCCATCTAACCATACCGTATCAAAGGCTTTCTCCATATCAATGAGACATGCTCCAACACATTCTCTATCATTTAGTTTCCAACAGATGTCTGAGGTTACTTTCGTTATTGCATGTGTGGTCGAATGCCTGGCACGAAAACCAAATTGGCAATTCGGCATCAACTCATTTTCCTCAATGTGGGCGTTTAATGCTCTGTTGAGTATCACTTCAAACACCTTGCTGATGT
The DNA here is from genome assembly GCA_963969285.1 of Odontomyia ornata. NCBI lineage: Eukaryota > Metazoa > Arthropoda > Insecta > Diptera > Stratiomyidae > Odontomyia > Odontomyia ornata. Next base: position 224,563,587 of record OZ017741.1, read on the forward strand.
TAGGCAGCAAGCTGATTGGGCGATAGCTTTTGGGGCATGAAGATTCTTTTCCTTTCTTCAAGATCGGAAATACCTTAGCTTTTTTCCACTCATTTGGGAAATATGAATTGCTCAACATGTTGTTGAACAATATGCAATGATTCCTAATGGCAACCTCAGGCAAATGTCGCAGAACTACATTTGGAATACCATCAGTACCACATGATTTCTTGTTGTTTATCTTGGGAAATATGAAACATAAGTCTTCATAGCTGAGAAAATAATCAATAATATTCAAGCTTGGTATGAGGTCAGATGTTAATGTTTCATTGTAATGAAGAATTGATTGGCCGTTCAGGCTTGATTTGAAGTCGGAAACTTTTGCTTCAACGACCTCTGAAAAAATTTCGTTCCCTCTCTCAGGGTTTGGTAGATGAACCAATTCAAAATGTGTTCCAATCAGGGCAAGTTTATCCAATCCTTCACAAATAATCCTGTTTCCATTTCTATCCGGAGTCGTACTATCAATTTCGATACCAGCCCTATCGAGAAGATTTATCTCATCACTAGTGACTTCAAGATTCGATACCTTCACTCGAGACTTCTTGCGGAATATGCTATTCACTTTCGCGAACACGCCGTCTGGATCCTGTGGGCTAGTACCCCTCAATTTTTCCGCCCATTGATTGCTGACCTCACTCCTGAAGTTTGACCGGATTAAGTTCCGGACATTCTTCAGATGTAATTTCAACAAAGACAACGAGGGATGATTGTAGTCCAAAAATCGTCGATAAATATTGTTGACGCGTGTGAGAAGGAGGCTTTTCAATCTTTTCAACCTTGCGATGGTTGGTGTTTCATATCCTTCCATACTGTTTCGATGTTTAATCTTGGGAACTACTTTCTCAATCGTTTCCAACGTCAGCTTCTCTAACTTCGACAAATAGACATCTATTTCATCGTTAGTTAGATTCCTGTCATTAGGAACCATTGAACAAGAGTTGCCACCATCAGAAGGGGGACATTGCTTCTGGTACTCGCGATTAAACTTCTTTTGAAACTTTCCCCAGTCTGTTTTCTTGAAATTCAACCGATGATTTTCATGTTGAACTGGAATGAGGAAGAAATCATCCCTGTGATGATTGATTTCCATTACGATTGCGTTATGGTCGCTATCATAAGGAAGCACCTACAGTTTCCGTTGAGGACTATTAAAGCTGAATTCAAGTCTTGCGTCAGCAATGCAAAGGTCCAAATATGAATTTGTCCTAGGGTATGTTGGGAACTCCGACCCATATAGAGTGCACCTGTATTCAATTTGGTTCTCTGTTATCCACGATTTCAGGAATATACCTCTTGGATTATTGGTGGCGTTCAGCCATGATGTATGCTTGGCGTTCAGGTCACCAGCAAGAATATAGTAGTTATGCAGCCTGTTCAATTCGAGTATTTCGAACAAGGAATTGAGCTCCTCCTTGAGCTTGAGAACAGTTCCACCAGTTGCATAGGCAGAGATAACGAAGAGGTTATCCCCATCTGGCAGTGAGATTTTGATAACGGACACTTCAAGAGATTCAAAGCTTTTGAATTCGACTTTTTCAATATTTTGGAAACGATAGGGTCTTCGCACCAATATCCCGGTGCCACCTCCCCCATCACCTGTTACCCTATCGTTTCTTACGAACTCAAAATCCTTGAATCTCATGGAGTGCCATGAACTGAGGTGGGTTTCGGTGAGAAGCACGATGTCAGGCTTTTGTCTGGCAATGAATTCAAGGAGATAATCACGCCGATGTAAAGTAACAATGGAGTTGACGTTGATCGAGATGAGACGAATCCTATCCGTGGGAATGTGGCTGGATGACAACTTATTTTGAGGCATTTGAAAGCCCTAAACGCTGAAAAACAATGTTAATTTTCGAATCTTGTTTATCGATTCGCTCCGATAAGGAATTGAATTGTTGATAAATTTTAAGGAGCAGCTCATTATTGCCACTTACATTATTTATTTTATTTACATTGTCTGCTGGCCCTCTCGCAGCAAGTGCAAATGACACCCCGGGCTGTGATACCTACCAACTTCGTCAAGCCCGGGGCTTTATGCATGTAGGCTAGATAGAGTCGAACAATTTCATATAATTTTTGCTCTCACAACCTTGATAAAAGGAACCTGCTTTCGAGCTCGTTGCTGGAGTTTATTGTTGCTTGTACATTTGGAGGCATAAGTGGATCTAAAATGGATCAGTTTTTAGGTAGTGAGCTATTGGATGTGCTAGCCAATTCAATTATGATTTTTGGGGGATGAAATCTGTACCTTGCCTCTTAAGAAATTTAAATACTTTTCATAGAGTCCAGTTCAAAAGTGGAACTTTTCTTTAATCGTTAAGCACCAAATTTTTATGGTGAATAGTAGAATTGTACATTATTGACAGCTTTATTGGGTTATGCATTGTTGTTGACAAGTTTCCTTGAATCCCATTTCTTGAAGGCAATTCTTCTCCAATAGACGCTACCTTTTTCTGATTTGTAGTTAGTCAAGAGCAATTGAACAATTGCTTGCCCCTATTATTTGAGACTTCTTTGCCTCGACATCCTTTGAGCAACAGATTTGTTTCAAGGAAATTTTAGGCTCCAGAAATGTTTGTATCTTTTGGTGCCTTTATTTCATCAAAATTCAGATGTCTAAGTGGTGAAAGATTATCTGATGCTAAAAAGGATATTGACACAACGTTAGCAGCTGCAATTTGTCATCTCTCAAAAATCCCACGGTCCTCTTCTCTTCTTTTAGTTAAGAAAAAGAACCGTGAATGGAGTCCATGAGGGAATAACAGATGACTAAAGAGCATTACTGTTCCAGGCGACTATCTATTAGCACATATTCACTACTTCATACATAATTTATTTGGTTGTCGCAAGCCGTATCACCTATTTCTAACTTAACAGTCCGAAATAGAAAATATGCACTCCCTTCAGCCTTTTCGAATTTTCCAGGATAACATTTGGATCGTGCAATCCCGCACAGACCTTTCAAAGGTTTATCCACACATTTCTTAGGGAACTTTCATTTTGCTCCATCTACTCAGACGACATTCTAGTTGGCGCAAAAGATGAAAGCAAATATTTGCAATATTTAGAAACTCTTTTCAATAAACTGAATGAATATTATCTTACAATTAATTTGGAGAAATGTTCATTCCTCTAGGACATTGGATTCATAAGGATGGAGTCAAACCATATCCTAATTGAGTGGAAATTATTACTACATTTGATGTTATTTTTGGTTATTTGTGATTGCAGTTTTTTTGAAAATTGAGAGAAGTTTTGACATGTAGGTTAAAAATATTGTGATACTAGTATACTAAGATAAGATCAAGTTTAAATTTTATTAGCTCACAAAACCTATTTTATGTTCCAGAATTGGCAGTTGAAGCATTATTGAATTGACATTTAAAGATAGTATATTGAGCCCTTTACTGGGGTATCTTTTAATTTTGATATGAATAATTAGTAACAATTTTTATTGATTGAATGTCAGTCATGGGGAGTTAGTTATACCAAGCCTTTGTAAATGTAATTATCGTATTTTGTATACAAATTTACTTGGTTTTTGAGTTTAAAAAATTATTATTTTGAGGTTCTGACAGAAAACAATAATTCTTTTAAATTTTAATTTGAACTCACTATTTTACTTTCAATATTTTGAAATATGAAAGTGCTTCATAAATAAGATACCTTTATCACTCCTAAGAGACTCTGCTAACTGTGAATTTTATTCAGGACTTTTCAATTATTTACAGTCGCATTAATTTTTAGGATTTTTCGTTAACTTTTTCAAACGCAGAATGCGACATGCTCGCTTAAATGAGATCTCTCTGGGGATGAACTGAATGAAAACTTTACCTTGGCATATTTTACTCGTTAAAACTTTTATAGGACTTTCTTTTATTAGTCGATCTGTGCCTCTTTTCAATGAAAGTAATTAAAGTACTTCGTATTATGAAGAATATATCCCGAAAGTCATAAGCCACGAACTTAAGAATATGTGAAGGTAAGTGAAGACGAATCGTGGGCAAGTAGAGTTTACCATGTTGTAATTAAGAATGCTTGAACTCATGGTTTCAATTACTATGAAAAACGCAAGTTCAGAACTTAAACAAGTATTTGGCACGACTCAAGAGATTTAATGAAAGACTTAAGAAAATGATAGCATTCAGACTTGTTCTTAAGAGATAGGCTAGGTTCTCAGATTGACAGGGGAGGTGTTTAGTGGGTAGTCCAAGGGTATCCTCCATGGGAGTCCCACACTGCCAGACTCGGCGGGCGTAAATGCCTTCACCTCCCTACCACAAAAAAAAGAGATATTTCATATAAGAGTTATTTCCTAAATTTATTTGCTCCTGTTCAGTTTTTTTTTTATGAAAACTATGACGTGGGAACCTTGAATGAAATTAAAGCCTCAAGATCTGGTATAACAAAATCTTATCGAGGCCTTTCTTCAAAGAAGAATAGTTTAAACTGTGACAATCTACATTACAGAGTTAAAATAAATCCAATTACAAAATAAGTCCAATGACAAAATAGATTACAAATTTAATAAATTTAAATTGAGATTAATAAGTAAGAATATAGGGTTTTCCAATGAGAGGGGTTATTTTGATATTAAAAGAAAAATGCCATTTTTTAATATGAATGATCGGATGTTTATTTCATTATAAAGAAGAAGGTATGCCGTTAATTGTGAAAAATAATATCAGGCATATGACCACCACGACCACGCTTACAGGACCATATCCTTCTCATGAAATTTTCCATAACATATTGGATTTGTTATTTTGATATAAGAAGAAAAATGCTTTTTTTAATATAAATGATCTGATGGTTATTTTATTATAAAGAAAAAGGTATGCCGTTAATAGGAAAAATAACATCAGGCAAATGACCACTATGACCACGCTTACAGGACCATATCCTTTTCATGAAATTTTCCATAACAAAATCGCAAACTGGCTGCCCTATGTCCTCAATAGCCTCACGAATTCCACCATTGAGGTCTTGAATCGACGTTGGGCTGTTGGCGTAGAACTTCTCTTTCACGTGGCCCCAAAGGAAGAAGTCACAAGGTATATAATCACAAGATCTATTCAAAATAACACCTATACTTAGTGAAAAAAGTTAATTCTTATAAAGAACAACATGAAGGTTAATTGACACAGAGCAAAAATTATACATCAGAATTTATAGTTAACAAAGTCATTAATCTTTTTTTAAAAATAAAATGAGGAAAAAGAATTTAGCTCGAGGTCATTACTCTTGCTCCCAATTTGCGGTATTATTGAATTAAAGGACACCTCTGTCCGCGCGTATGGAACCTCAAATAGGTTATTGGAACGGGTAGGACGTGCAATATGCCTGAAGTGAACGTCTCCTCTAAGAGAGGACAAAATCTGATGGTGATACAGTGTGTATCACCATCAGATTCTAATCTAATCTAAAAATGTTCTACAAGACGTCAGGGAAAAAAGACGAAGCACAGATAAACAGAGCTCATAGGATGAATTAAATTTGTAGAACATGAACCGGGTGAATTTTCTCTGTACAGTATCAACTAAGGTCACTAAATACTCATGTCTAGGGGACCCCACGTAAACGAACAATACTCAAAGATTGGGCGAACAAGACAGATGAATAAGCTAACAATGGTAACAATTTTTGCGAATTTGTGAAAATATATTATTGCAGAATGAACCCAGAAACCTTCAGTTCTGTGGCAATTATGCTAAGGATAAGGATATCAAAAATTACACCGAGTTCTTTGTATGAGTCCGTTGAGGAGAGGATGACATCACGTAGGAAATCGTTGTACGTTAAAGTAACTGTTTTAAGAGTAAAACTCATCTTAAAACAATTTTAACCATTTAAACATAGGAAATTAGACTTATACCAACTACAGAGATTAAGTAGGCCATTTTGAAGAAGCTGACAATCGTCAAGAGATCTAATTATATGAAATACTTTGAAATTATCAGCATATAAGAGGCAGTGAGACGAGATTTCAGAAGAGAGGTAATTAATAACCAGTAAAAAAAGAGGGGCGCAAGGATTGACCCTTGAGGAACACCAAAAGATGGATGAAAATGAAAATTCCATGAAAAGTGACACGGTAAAAACGATGGGATAGATAGAATGCGATCCAGGAAACTAGAGGACCGGAGATACCAAGCATGGGTAGTTTTGGTTGAGTAATATGTATAAAGGTTCACAAAATCAAAAGCTTGCCAAGTACCCTCACGTTTGAAGTATCTGTTAAATTGATTGATTTGATTTCTCGATCAACTTCTGGAACAGAGTTTAATACTTCTTCTACGTTTGGCAAAATTCTTGAATCACCTTAAATGCTGACGATGAGTCTTTGCTTCTTGACATCAAATTGTCTACATAAAAGTCTTGTCCAATTAAACTATTGCAATTTTATTAAGAATACACGTTGCGAGGTATGGTCAACAAGACACGCGATACTGACTGTTTTTAATCCGTAGTACTTGATAGGATCGGTATCGTTCTCTCTCCATAATATCCGCTGATAGTTTGTATCTCGATTACCGACCCAAACTTGTCGAAAGTTTTCTCCGCATTACCGGTAAACACCACTCTGTACAAACGGAATCTGAATAGTATCGACCATAAATTCGGTTGGATGGTTGGACCAATTAATAATTCGTCATTCAGACACCGACCAGTTGATGATTTCGCCGAAGCGTCGAAACCACACGTTTTTTTGTGGTGCTGCTAATTTCTTTCACCACTCCATGATGCGGCGAATGAAACCCGTGGGAATCGTTATTGTCCAGCGGTTCTACTTCTTCCATGTAGTTCAGAGCTTCATACTCCCGTTTCTCCATTTGATACAAACGCCTTTCTACAACTGACTGAGTATTACCGAATATGGCAAGATGAGACAACTTAAAATGCAATCTTACCACAAAACAAACGTTATTGTCTCGGCGCCAGTTATCTTCAAAATGATTTTGACATTACAACTCATCACTTGTCAATGTTTATTGAATCGGTGCTTCCTCAGTCTCCCAAAATTTTCGCAAAGTTCGATCAATATAAACAACATGTGCGTGGAGACTGTTAGTTTTACCTAAACGAAGTGTGACCTGTAATTGACCAGTAATGATCCAGCCAAACATTGTATTTTGCACGATCCATCCCATGTTGTCAATTTTCACTAGTTCAGGACGTAGTACCGTAGAAAACTTATTTGCGCCGATTAATATGTCTGCTACCCCAAGAACATTGAATTTGGGATCACCCAGTTTGGGACCCTTGATGTGTCACCACTTATCGAAGTCAAACTATCTTGAAGGCAGTTGTGACGTTACCTTGATCATAATCAAGGCCCTTGGATTATTCACTAGCGATGGATCGATTCGCGAAGACGTTTGTAACTGAACTTCTCCTTTTGATATTCCAGATGGTATGCCGCCCATTCCTCTTACTATCAAACGAGCGTTTGACCTTTGCAGCTGCAATTTCTGAGCGGCTTCGGTTTTGAATGACATCTCAGAACCGGAATCTAACAATGTGCAAAAAGTCTGCATATTGCCGTGTCCATCGATTACATTCACTTATGCTGTCGGTGAAATCGCGAGATTAACTTCCCGATGTTGCGGGCGTATCTCACGATCATGATAAATAGTATTCGCACTTACTTGATTTTTGGAAGTTACAGCCGGCTGATCAATGTGTAGCACTTCATGATGTCTATGCTTGCATTTCGTATACCTTGTCTTAGCGCGACATTACAAACGCCATGACCAAGTCGTAAGCAATTATAGCAGAACCGATTATCCTTGACCAACTTTCTGCTGTTGCTAACGCCAGAATCAACAAACTTTTCACACGATGAATCTGATGTGGTTGCGTGCCACAAACTTAATATTTCTCGTTGTTTACATACAAATTTCTGACACCTGGCTATTTTCTGCTAGGGGGGCCATACAGAACTAGAAACCCATAAGCAGAAATGCAACAAATTCATGGAACGTAGGTTCAGTACATGCCAGCTCAATCGCCCATAGTTACTGTATTTTTGCGTCAACTCTTTTCAATAACATGAATATGAATCATGGGATTTCGGACAACCAAGTCACCGTTGTCGGTTATTTTCCATAACTGTGCAGCAACTGGTATTTTAACGACTGACTGATCCAAAAATTCTTGGATGAATGCATTGATTATGAATTTTGGACAGTTGTACCGATCCTCTCGTTGTACCAAGCTTCTACATAGTTTGAGTCTGACAAGGAGAATGCACTTCTGACATTCTGCGGTTTCGGCTGTAACAGTTCGTTCAAGTATTGCAACTTTTGTGATGAAGACAATGAATTGTTGCTGTCTATAACCTTGGAAAATACGTCACTAAACGTAAGCCAATTCTTGTAACTACCGCCAAATTTGGTGATAGATGTTTTCGGTAACTTTAATTCCTTATGTTTCACATCACTTTGTTCCTTGATACTTGCCGCCTTTCTTATGCCATTGCCATGACGTTAATTAAACGCTGAAGCTCTGCTGCTGCTGCATAAAAATGTTCTTCGAATTGCTCAAGTTCACTCAGCTCACTTCCTGCGTAGTCAGTCTCCATGGTTTGGTCTTCAATGTCAACAAATTCATGATGCCGAAGTTTGACTTGTTGCAGTCACGTTGTCAGTTCTTAGATTGTAGCGTTAGCACCCTTTTCAGTACAGAACTTGTTCATTTTAGTCACTTACGATTTAATAGCTCTGCGTTTTCGTATTAATTTCGCTACCGATGACATTTTGTTTCGCGTTAATACCACGCGCTTGTTTTTCTATTTATGCGTAACTTGTTGCGGCCGACGCCAAACAAATAATCGAGATTTTACCATACGTTTCAAAAATCTTAAGATGTTTCGTATCAGGCTCGATGGACTAATGTTTCTAATCTATGGACTATGGAAGATTTGAACGGAAAACAACTCCGTACATTTAATTTGTAAATGTAAACTCTTTATTTCTTCTTAAAATTACAGCCTGCATGACATGCGGCCACGAATGTAGTGCAATGATGATGTGCCTCACCGGAAATGACATTGAAGTCTAGTATTTAACGAAACAATGGGCATTCAATGCATCTAAATTTACGTCAAAACAACTATATTCAACGAAATAAATTCAAATAAAATATTCAATTATTAATTATATTCAAACTTGTTTGACTGAACAATAAGAATCAATTTTTAATAAATCTTATCACTTGTTATTGTTATTGTAGGGCTACAGCCCCTATTGGGTCTTCGCTTAGCGGTAGGTAGAGTATCTCATTATCATGATCGAGTGTGTCGGCACTCCACAAGGTGATATGGCCACTATCACGCTTTGGCCGTTATCACTTATTACTTATTATTATACAGTTTATGACTTAAGGTAGCTATTTTCAGTATACGAGGTGTGTTCAAAAAGTATTTTGAATTTTCGCGGGTTACGTACATTCGAATTTCGATTCTTTTGTGGCGTTATGTTGGTACTCATGTCTGTCACTTATGCCGACAAGATCGGCCATTTTGAATGTTCACTTAATTGGTGATAGCTGCTTTACTTGCACGTGTTTTCAATCGCCTTCGATTTTTACTTATTCAAAAAAATGGATCAAAGAACGTGTATCAAATTTTGTGTGAAAAACGAAATTAAGTGCGCGGATGCATTCCGAATGTTGACTGTGGCATACAGAGAAGCTACCTTGGACCGAAGCAACGTTTATCGGTGGTACAAAATGTTTTTAGAAGGCCGAGAAGATGTGAACGACGAAGAGCGTGCCGGACGCCCGAGCACTTCAACAACAGACGAAAAAATTAATGAAGTGGAGAAAATGGTATTGGCCAATCGTCGAATCACCGTTGGAGAAGTTGCTGAGGACCTAAACATATCGATTGGCTCGTGCCATTCGATTTTTATCAACGATTTGGGCATGAGACGGGTCGCCGCAAAATTCGTACCAAAATTGCTCAATTGCGACCAAAAACAGCAACGCATGAACATTGCTAATGAGATGTTAAACTCTGTCCGCGACGAACCAAATTTGCTCCAGAGGGTCATAACTGGTGACGAATTGTGGGTTTATAGTTATGACGTGGAAACCAAAGCTCAATCATCTCAGTGGAAGCTGCCGCATGAACCAAGACCAAAAAAAGCGCGCCAAGTTCGGTCGAATGTGAAAGTTTTGCTGACAGTTTTCTTCGATTGCAGGGGCGTGGTGCATCATGAGTTCTTGCCACAGGGAAGAACGGTCAATAAGAAATATTACCTGCAAGTTATGCGCAATTTGCGGGAAGCAATCCGCCAGAAACACCCGGATTTGTGGGAGAACAAAAATTGGCTTTTGCACCACGATAACGCCCCTGCTCACACATCGTTGCTTGTGCGCGACTTTTTGGCCAAAAACAACACACTAATGATGCCGCAGCCACCGTATTCCCCAGATCTGGCCCCCTGTGACTTTTTCTTGTTTCCTAAACTGAAGAGGCCCATGAAAGGACGACGTTACGCTACGCTTGACGAGATAAAGACGGCATCGAAGGAGGAGCTGAACAAGATTTAAAAAAATGATTTTTTGAAGTGCTTTGAAGATTGGAAAAACCGTTGGCGCAAGTGTATAATATCTCATGGGGATTACTTTAAAGGGGACAAAATAGATATTCATGAATAAATAAATAATTTTTGAAAAAAAAAAAACAAAATTCGTGATATTTTTTGAACACACCTCGTATACTTAAAATATTTTGAAAAATATGAAAATATAAAAAACATAAACTAATCCCTTTTTATGCTTTATCGTGCTCAAAACTTAACAAAAACAGGAATTTTTTCTGAGATTAATTACACATAACAGAAATGACAGGCTCAATGTAACTTAAAAATATTAGTCACAAAAAAACACGTTCTGCTGGCAAAAATTCACCGACAACTTATGTTTGCCACTTGATATACATTACATTTTTTGCTGGTTTTTTTTTCGATCACATAAATAGCATCATCCCTTTAGCACCTGGCTATCTCAGCGTAGACTACAATAGGATGATCAATTTTTGGTTGGCTTTCTTTAGATTAGCTAAACTTTAATTGGATCATTTCACCCTTGTCACATCAATTTAATGTAAATCTATACGACAAATTTGCTCTTCATTGAAGCTTTTCATTACGTCGCGAGGATATCGATAACTCTTACGGATGGCTCCGATAGCTTTTTAAATTGCTCATGGAATTGTTTGCAGCTACATGAATGAGTTGAATAATAATTTTTCTGAAAAATTATTAGAGAAGAAAAATGTTAGAAGAAGGTGGTTTTGACGTGTGTACTAATTCTCCTCAGGCCATTACTCTTAGATACACACCGGTGATGGCGACCACCATGCTTAGAGGTGAGAGAGTTAATTTTAATTTTTCTGCTTATGCGAACAACAACAATTCCATGAGTAATTTAAAAAGCTCGGAGCCATCCGAAAGAGTGTTTGATATCGGCGCGACGTGATGAAAAACTTCAATGAAGAGCAAATATGTCGTATAGATTAACATTAAATTGATGAGAAAAGGGTGAAATGATCCAATTAAAGTTTAGCTAATACAAATACTTACAAGAGAAATTTAACTTGAACATAACTTGCAGTTACAAAAACGTATTGAGTTCGCATAAGTAGAAAAATTAAAATCGCCACCACCGGTGTGTATCTAAGAGTGATGGCCTGAGGAGAATTCGTACACACGTCGAAACCACCTTCTTCTAACATTTTTCTTCTCTAATAATTTTTCAGAAAAATTATTATTCAACTCATTCATGTAGCTGAAAATAAATCCATGAGTAATTTCTTTAGATGTTGCTGAATTATAAATGTGTTCTAAAAAGTTTTCTATTCTTTACTTCAGTTAATAGAAAATTTAGAATATTCATTCTTCTTTTCTTGAACAAATGGAGTTACCAAATTTACGGCAATTTTCTTGATATATTCATTGCGTTTCAAACGTTTTTCTAGATTCAAAGCTTTCCACAAAATTATACCATTAACCGTGGAAACATGCAAAATGGTAAAAAAATATATAGAGTGTAGCCTCTGTGTGGTCTAGTGGTTAAAGCATGAACGCATAAGCCGAAGGTCCCAAATCTCGTTGGGAGCAACGTGATTAAGTTCAGGAGATTTTTCTGACGGACTATGAGTGTTCGCTCAGTGGTGATATGTACTGATTTAATCAGATCATATCATAGCTGAGCAGGCACACGGGAGCATGGAACTGACCAAACCAACTTGCGAAAAAATCAATACGGTCATGAACATGAGATACTCTAACTATCTCCAAGCGAAGGCCCGAGAGGAGCTGTAGTGCTACAAAGGAAGAAGAAGAAGTGGTGGAATTTCAAGCTTATTTTTCCGTATAGCCCTCACCAAAAATGTCAACCCGTTTTGTTTTAGTTTGTCGACTAACACAATAGAAAAAATAAACAATCATCTCCGGTATTCGTATTGAAATTAGGCTCAACCAGTGATAACATAGTTTGGGTTGAGACAACGAGTTCGTTTTTTAGTCTGGAATCGGATTTGTTACTGTATATGAATGCATCGTAGAGATAATTTATTTCTGAATCACACTGGCATATAATCTAGATGCCATATTTTGCAGGCTTGCACTTCATGTAAACTCTAAATAAACATCTTCCCCTAAATGGGCAAAGAATTTCATCCACCGTGAGGTACTCAGAGCACGAGTAATATTTCTGACAGTTTTTTACAAACACATTAAATACTTCAGCAATCAGAGCAATTCTGTCATTTTCTTTTCATGCGTCTCTTATCTCAATATCGTCAAATGGTAAAGATAACAAAAGGAACGAAAATCTTTTTAAGAGGCGTAGTGAAACTGAAAATATATCTTCCTGTACTATCTGTTACCCACAAGCTTTCGACATCTGTGTGTCCTGATTTGATAACACAAGCTAATAGCAGTAAGTCAAAACAGTCTTGATTTCGATCATATTGACATGATTGGTATGTACTCCTTGCCTGGTGTATTTTTCAGAAAATTCTGTTATTTTCACGCTAGTGTGCTTGTATATTATATCAATCATTAAATCAGTTATCAATAACTGTCACAAATCAAGTAATGACTTATTTATTTTATCGTCTGCCTCTCCAATCAATCCGTGAAGATAATTTTATGAAACCGTGTACGAGCATCTGAGATACTGGGAGGTAAAGGGTTTTCCCTTAGGAACATGTCAATTTTGCGTCTTTATATGAATGCACCCTTCAAATTTTTAATATACTTTCAATATCAAAACGTTAATTAAATTCATCATTTTTATCGTGGTAAAGTTTACGAACCAGCCTTGTTTGGAAATAATTAAAAATTACTACCGAAATTCTGAGCCGGTGTTCGCAACTTTAAGAGCACCTACTCCAATTTTCAGCCGTAATAATCGTCTCACCTGACAGGCTGTGCATACTATAGTGGATAAGTTTGAATCCAGATTTTCAGTTTTAGACGTTCCGGTGCCAAAAAGTCGTCGTACCGCTTCAAGCGAAGGATATATTGCAGTCGTAAGTGCATCGATTCAAAATGAGGCAAATCAGTCAACTTTACGTCGTTCTCAAGAATTGGGCATCGCTCAAACGATACTGTGGCATATTTTGCGAAAAAATCTTGACCTACATGATGACAAAATCAAATTGACTCAAGAACTTAAGCCACTTGTTATTCGAAACGCCAAAACTTCTCCAATTGGATTCTGAAAAAGCTTGAAGAAAATGAAGAATTTCATCAAAAAATCATCTTCTGCGATGTGGCGCATTCCTGGCTCAATGGCTTAGTTAATGAGCAAAATATGCATTGTTTGTCAGCAACAAATCCACATGTGCTTGTTGAAATACCGTTGCATCTGCAAAAAAATTACTGTTTGATGCAGTTTTCATGCAGGTGTGATTGGGCCGTATTTTTTTGTGGATGAAAACGACCGTCCGGTAACCGTCAATTGAGAGCGCTATCGTGTTATGTTGGAAAATTTTTTGTGACCAGAATTGGATGAACTTGACACCAACAATATGTAGTTTCAACAAGACGGTGCCACTAACATAGCTACAGAGCACACCTCACAATCAATTTATTGAAAGGCGAATTTGGTGAACGTGTTATCTCGAGAAATAAACCAGTCGAATGGTTGCCTCATTCATACGATCTAACGCCATTGGATTTCTTTTTATGAGACTATATCAAGTCACTGGTCTATGCCAACAAGTCAGCAAATTTGGGCGAGCTCAAAGACAACATTCAACGTGAAATTGCCAAGGCTCCGGTCGAAATGTGTACCAGAGTGATGGGAAATTGGGCCCAAAGAATCGCCCGCTATAAACGGGCATGTGGTAGTCATATGACCGAAATCGAAATCCATTCATAAAATGTAATGCTTCCACTACACCCACCATAAATCTAAAATATTTTTGTGTTTTGTTAATATATAAAATTGTTCTGTTCTTAATGGGAAACCCTATATTTTCGACAATATGACTCGATTTTTACGTCTAAAGAAGCAAGATTTCGTGGTGTTATCTTCTTCTTCATCAGATTTACTTGTTTTAGAGGAGCCACTCTCAGGCACAATAATACTGTCATCCGAGCATCTCAAAATCTCCGCATCTTCTCTATCACTAATGATTTTGTCGCCACACACTTTACATGGCAGATGTTCACGATCAACTTCAACGTTGGATTCATTCTCCAGAAGTGTGTGTATTCCATCGTCACTTAGATTTCACATCATTTTTGTTTCAATCTACTGAACAAGTAAAAAATAGTATTTCTAAGCCTAACACAAAAAACACATACAGAGTGCGTACGGTATTTGAGGACATGCATAAATGTGACTATAACTTCGAGAATTTTTTTTTAATTTTTTTTCCTTTTCAGATAAGAAATGGTGGACTGCATCACTCAAGAAATGAAGAGACATGATGTCATCGTCGCTATATGTGTGAGCCATACAGATTTAGAGATCCCTAATTTTCTTAATTGTGCCCGTTAATTCGTGCATAAGGTTCGCCGTGAATTGGAAGCATCAGGAAGCAATATAGAATCGGTTGCAAAACGCAAAAAGTACGAGCAACGTTCTGACACTGTCCGATCTGCAGAATTTTTAAGTGCAAGCGATCAAAGACGAGGACCCTCCAAAATCAATGAGGGTCCTTGCGAGTGAGCTTCATGTTTCTGAGCGCCTTATTCGTAGAGTTGTCCACAAAGACCGTCGGTATAAGTTTTACGTGATGTGCAGAGGACAGTTCTTGTCGGAACAAACACGAAAACAGAGAGTTCTCCGATCAAAACGTCTTTTAAACAAAATCAAACACCCTGAGGCGTCCAAAATGTTATGGTTTTGTTCCAACGAAAAAAATGTTGACCAAGATCAAAAGACCAATCGCAGAAATGATGATGTGCAAATCCGACGGAGGTTCCTGTTATTATGCACACAAAATTTCCAGCCACTGTTATGGTTTTAGGTGTTGTCAGTCACGAAGGACATGTTATGCCACCACACTTTTTTACTCAAGGACTTCGAGTGAACTCTGCTGCATACATCGACGTTTTGGAGACGGTAGTGAAACCCTGGATAGACAATGTAAGCGGAGGCAGACCATACTACAACAAGACTCTGCTCCTTCACATAAAGTGATGGTAACACAAGATTTCGTATGGGGCGTAGTTGAGCGTGAGACCAATAAGCCTCCTCATAATACCACTTCTTCGCTGAAGACTGCTATTAATGTCGTTATAGCCAATATGAACAAGGAGCATTTGATTTGGGCATGTCATCGTTTCCGGACCCGGATCGAAGAGGTTATTGCTGCTAATGGCGATATTATCGAGTAACTTTAAAGCTGTATAATAATTTAACGTAGTGTGAAAAATTCCCGAAATTTCATAAAATTTTGTTAAAAATACAAACTAATTAATTTTACTCTCAAGTTGTCCTCAAATACCATACGCATCCTGTACTTGGTATCGAGGATCTATTTTGACCACAAGCTAGTTCATGCCTTCAATTCTAGTCAAGATTAAGCAAAAAATGTCCGGCACTCACTGCAACACGAGACATAATGAAGATAATACCGATGAGACTAGAAATATTACAAGAGTAAATATTTGCAGTGGGATCAGTTTAGACCCCACGATACCAGTTAACGGTTAATCATTTAGATGAAAAAACAAGGGAAATCATTGGTTATTTTCAACAGTTTGCTTTAATGCCAAAACAAAGTAAAAACATCCTTAAATAATATCTTACATTGTTGAAATAGAATCATTCTGCAGTTTTGATAATCATATTTGAGTTCATTTGAATTTGATTTATTTAATACGACACATGTTCTTCAAGCAAAAGTTTGAAATCGCTTTATTTCAAATCAATAAATCTCTTGAAGACTTAATTTTGATTTCTCTAAGGATAAAGTTCAAAGACCCAAAAGGATTGTGCCTTCCTTGATTGAAATTATGAATTCACTGGCTCAGGAGTATGTAACCCTGATTAAAATTCAATTACGAGTAAATTAACGAACTCGAAACGGTCGCCAAATAACTAATTCGATTGGCTGGAGCCCGGTCAGGAAATCAATTTACTAGAATCGAGCTGGCAAATTAAAAATTGACAATTCTCTGATTAAGTCCTGTTTGACCGTCTCTCGACTACATTTGCAAATTGCTAGACTCTAAAGGGATGATTGAATTCAACTCTATAGCTTCCATTTTCATCTCAATAGCCGCCAGGACGAATACATCAATGGTGGCAGGACTTGTCTTCCTTTAGGCTGTATCTGCTATAAATGTGGTAAATATTGTGTTTCGAGACGAAAGTTAAATATCAGCTCACCAAAACAACCAAACGATGTCTGCATACTTGTCAGGCGAATACTTTGATACGATATTCAAGGCACTTGGCCTGGTTGGGAGGATGGCTCTCTTGTACAATGAGTGTGTGTCTGGCTACCTGATTAAAACCAACAAGAGGCTCATAATAGGATACGGTTGCCGCTGTTTCCACAGCATGACAGCAATACCATAAAAGTTGTATATTTTTCCTCAATTTCAATTTGAATGCAAATGACACGGTCATATTTGGCTGGAAAGTTGTAGAAACTCTCAAATGAAATTTCACAGTTATAAGGTTCTTTTATTCATAGACACGTTGGTAGATTCGACTCAAGGATGTTACCGGTCATATTCTTGTTAGAAAGGTATTATTGTTAAACAGTCTTGTATATGAAATTAGTTTTTACTTCTTTTTAAACTTAATAATTACCTATCCAAATACTCTCTGACCCTTTTGAGTCATTTAGAGTGGGTTTCGCGGCCTTCCTTTAGCAAACTCTGGCATTTATAGGCATGCAGTTCTAAGTTTTTCAGAAAGTTGAAACAGTATCCTCAAATAATTTTATGTCAACATGAAAACAGTATCCTCAAATAATTTTATGTCATGGTCTATAAAAAAACATTTTTTTTGTGCAACTGCGGTCTGTAAAATTTATAATTTTCGTCATAAAATACAAGAGCACCCCAGAGTTCAATTGAAGTCCACACTCATTTATGCTTGTGAGCGTGTTTTACTTTCTAAGAATTTTGCTTCAATGAAACAAATATAGTGAGCAAAATAAAGCAATTTTTCGCAGCAAATCAGATATACAAGTCGTTGAAATTATTTAAATATTTCAGTGGCTTGGGTTATAATCTCTTTATTAGTGAAAATTTAGTAGATGGAGGCAAGATCATGCCCAAAGGATGCAATATTAGGTAGTTTTATTAAAATTAGAAACAGGTGCAGATAATATTCCCTAAAATACCTCATTATATCAGCAAAAATTACCAAAGCTGTGAGCAATCCGGAGGCAGAGTGGGATACTCTGGTAATACTACTAACAGCAAAAGAGGTACATGCTACCATTTGCGAGTGCAGAAAGAACATAGCTCCTAGTATACATAGAATACTGGCAGAGTTGCTTCAAACTTCTTTGAATGTAGAATGTGAGCAGAGGGACAGTTACTACACAACTGGTGGAAAAGTATCATATGTTCCATGTATTCAGACCGAGACAAACTATGCTTTGAATACCACTGAACAATCCGAATGTATGGATGCATTTTTTAAAGTGGTTGATCTTTAATTTATCAAATATTCTCTGCACAGTAGGGGCGGAAAAAGTGCTGGGAATATAACATCGATGTTACACAAGCTTTTAGCCAAGCAACTACCAAGCACATCGACCACACCATATCAACCAAGCATACTCTTACATACTTGAGCGCGATGAAATCTTATCGCGCGCAACTATGTTGCCGTTCCGTGCTAACCACGTGAGTTCATCGATCAATCAGGCGTGCATGCTTGTGCGCGGTGATATTTTATCGCACACAAGCGGCACCAGCATTTTTTACGAATAAAAGGTTTCAACAGGAAAATCTGAAACGTCTTTGGTTTTTGACGCAAATGACGACACACCATAATTAATATCAAATACTGTCAATATTTAATTCGCAGATGAAATAAAGTATATTTTTGTACAGAAGTAAACTCGGGTTTTTCATCCAAACCAGGAGCCATCACCCTATAGTGGCGATTCTAACCAACAAACGGAGCTTTAAGGTGACCAAGCACACACAACTCCTCAATCAGATGCGCATGCTCACCAGCGGACGTATCCCACCCCTTGCTACAGCAGATGTGGCTCAACTGCCTCGATGTCACACTAAGGAGCATCTTATCGGCAAATAACGCCCCACTTTCGGATCTCGTGACGATCGCTGATCGCGTGCACTAGATCACCAGACAGTCAGTGGTGGAAATCGCTAAGGACGATGAACCAGGACACAGCATTCTACCAACACTGTGAATCACGAGTGAGCTCGCCACATGACGCACACAACCTATGCTACAACAGGAAACACCAACACAACAGCAGCTGGTATCATCAACATTATGGGCTAGAAGCAATAGCACCACTGACTATCTTTCAAGGGTAAATATAATTGAATTTATGGATTTCACCACTGTTGTTCCAGCTCAGAAGGACGTCCCTGAGCTTCAAGCTATATTAGGTAGCGACAACAAGCCCTTCAAATGGAAATAATAGTTACTCTACCCTGTGTCATTACTGCCGGAAGAAACGACCATTTATTCCACAAAAAAATCGCCCAATAGCCATGCAGAATGTTCATGGTCTTTCTCACTCGGGCACTCGAGCAATCAGGAAGGCTATCACCGAACGCTTCTTCTGGCTCTCGATGAACTTCAACATCAACAAGTTCGTTTGAGCCTGCCTACCGTGTAAGCGCAACAAAATTACCAGGCACACGAAGTCACCACTGTAAAAATAAAACCTAACCAATGCGAGATTTGAGCACATAAATATCGACCTCATTTGACCACCGTCTCCGAACGATGGTTACCGCTATTGCTTAACCATCATTGACAGGCCCACACGTTGGCCCAAGGCAGTTCCGCTCCAGAATATCACCTCAACAATAGTCGCTGAGGCACTAATCAATGCATGGATTAGCCACATTGGAGTGCTAGCAAGAGTCACTACCGACCTGGGACGCCAGTTTGAAAGCCAGATCTTCACTGAGCTCATCCGTATTCAGGGAATTGACCACCTGCGGACCACCCTTTTCTATCCTGCTGCCAACGGAATCACCGAAAGATGGCATCGCACAGTCAAAGCTGCCATACAGTCGAATGGACAAAAGTGCTTCCTCTTGTGCTCCTAGGCTTTCACGCTGCTTTAAAGGAAGATATAAATGGTATACCCGCAGACATGGTCTATGGTATCAGCTTACAGCTTCCTGGGGAATTTTTCATCGCATCATAGCCAAGCATCAACGAAACGAACCTCTTGCACGATCTCAGATCCCGCATGACAAAAATACGACCTGAAGACACCGCGCATTACACTACCGCCCCAACATCATCAGTATTTTTCACACATAAAAGGTTTCAACAGGAAATCCCAAGCCACCACCACGAACCATCGCCATATAAACTCTTTGTAAACTTCAAGTGAACATATGATAGTATTTTCTATCAATACTGCCGTATACTGACTTCGAGTCCATCCAAAAAATGCTCGATTTCGCACTTTGAATTGCCGGTATAACTAACGTCAACAGAAAACTTCTTCGATTTCTCCAGCCTAGAACAAGAAGATGAATAGCTTCAATGCTGTTCTGGAATACATAATCTGCAAAATGTCAGCTGAAACCGCAAGCAAGCTGCTCTAAAAAAACCACACAGGTTAGGTTAATGATGCCAGTATTTTGTTCCAACTTGCAAACTTGTTGCATGTGTTAAATTTTAAATTAGCTGTAATTTAGCTGTTTATGACTCGATTGTTGCAAAACTCCTCGGAGCACTTACAATTACTAACAAGAAGCTTGAACAATTTGAGGGCCTCCATTTGATTTATGGACATAAATTTTTTTTTTTTGTGGTAGGGAGGTGAAGGCATTTACGCCCGCCGAGTCTGGCAGTGTGGGACTCCCATGGAGGATACCCTTGGATTACCCACTAAACACCTCCCCTGTCAACCTGAGAACCTAGCCTGGAACCGTTTGACACATTACTTCGGGCCAGGTCTAGTTTTGTTACGCCGTGTGGCGCCTTCAAGCTGGGGAGTCCCTTTCCTAGCGGGAGGGGAGAGGGGAAGAGGAAATGCCAGTAAAGCGATCCCCCAGCCCCAACACCTCCGGCTGCTGTGAGTCCCTTTTATCTTTTAGGACTGCCCGAGCATAATGTGCCACCTGGTTCCATTTGTCAACCGATTCGAGCATCACCGCAACTATATTATCCGGGGTGAGCTCTCCCGTCTCCCTGTAGAGTTCCCTTCGCAGCCTGGCCCATTTGGTACACGCAAAAAATGTGTGACAGGCATTGTCCTCCTCTCCTGGGCAAAACCGACAATCGGGACACCGTGACTTACCGATCTTGTGCAGGTAAGACTGAAAACACCCGTGCCCGCTCAAAAGCTGGTTCAGATAGAAGTCAGTCTCACCATGCCTTCGATTTAGCCACGGTTTCACATCCGGGATGAGGCGCGCAGTCCACCTTCCCTTCGTGCAATTCCTCCAAGACTGCTGCCAATCGTTGAGCGAGCGTTGTCTCTCCTCGCGGACAACCATCTCCCTCGCATCCTTGTTTCGGCGCAGGTAAATAGCGTGGCGCTCTCTAGCAAGGAAGGCGACAGGTATAACGCCTGCAATCACTCTCACCGCCGAGTCGGAGACTGTTGGATACGAAGATGCAATTCTCAGTGCTCCTCTTCTCTGTACCTGTGCCAATCGTTTTCGGTATACCTCCTTGCTGAGAGCGTCACCCCATACCTCTGCTCCGTACAGTAGCAGTGACCCTACAGCACTCATCAAGAGGCGTCTTCTTGATGGGCTGGGTCCCCCTACGATGGCCATAAGTCGACTCAGGGCCGATATTCCCGAAGCAGCCTTCTCAGCCGTTGCCCTGATTTGCTCAGAAAAAACTCATCTTCGAGTCGATCAGTAGCCCCAGGTACTTCACCGCTGGCTTCGATTCGATCTGTATATCTCCAATACTGATCATCCTTACTCTAGGGATTCTCTTTTTTGTCAAGATGACCACTTCGGTTTTCTCCAGTGCTAAACTGAGCCCGCGAGCAATCATCCAGTCCCTCACTCGGCGCATTAGCATACCTAGCCTAAGTTGCGCTTGTTCAACGGTGCGTCCGGCGACCAGAGCCGCAACATCATCTGCATAGCCAACCAAGCGCGACTCATCTGGCATCTCAAGTCTCAGTAGCCCGTCGTAAGACACGTTCCACAGGTCCGGACCAAGGATAGATCCCTGGGCAACACCCGATGTAATTTCCATCCTTCGTTGGCCCTGTGTCGTGTTGTAGAGCAGGCTTCGGTCTTTTAGGTAGTTCCTCAAAAGCCGCATTAGATATTCTGGAACTTGAAAAGAGTTTTCCAGCGTGTCCAGAATATCCACCCATCTAGCGGAGTTGAAGGCATTCCTGACGTCGAGTGTCACCAACAGGACGATCCGTCGCTTGGTGCGACTATATGCCTCTGCCTTTTGGACCGCGTTCACCACCTCTGCAATCGCATCAATGGTAGAACGTCCTGCTCTAAAGCCATACTGCCGAGGAGATAGGTCCCCAGCAGTACGAATCGCGTCAGTGAGTCTTCCCTTGATGAGTTTCTCTAGCACTTTCCCAGCCGTGTCTAGCATGCATAACGGGCGGTATGCAGACGGCGATTCGGGATTTCCCTTCCCCTTGCTGATCAGCACGAGCCTCGCCACCTTCCATCGTACCGGGAAAACCCCGTCCCGTAGGCAAGCGTTGAATGTGCTGAGCAGCAAGTCAGGACAATGATGATAGACGAGCTGTAAAACCTCAGCTGGAACACCATCTGGACCTGGAGCCTTCCTCGCTTTCAGGGAGAGGACTGCCTCCTCCAGTTCCAGCTGTGTGAAGAGTGGGCACTCGACCGCTGTTTCACCACGGACAGCGTCAACACGGACGGGGTGGGCGGGGAAGAGTCCCCGCACTATCGCGCCCATCTTTTCCGCGTCATGCATACAAGGCTTCCGTAGGGCACCAAGTTTCCCCATGACCAGCTTGTAGCCAAGGCCCCACGGATCCCTATTTACATCGTCCACGAGGTCTTGCCAGCATCGGGCCTTGCTCTTGTTAATAAGCCTGCGAAGATATTTCCTTCCGGACCTGTATGCTGCTAGCCTAGTGTCTGCCTCCTCCCGTGTTCGCGCCCGTTGGGCCTCTCGCCGAAGTTTGTGACACTCGCTTCTTTGTTCGGCGATCTCGTTTGACCACCAGTATACTTGAGGCTTACCGTGTCGGGGTCTCCGACGGGGCATGGAAGACTCGCAAGCAGCTATGATGGTACTCATAGTTGAGTTCACCAAGTCCTTGGCTGTGGGCCCTCCACTCCCTGGCGGAGCTCCCGGCAACGGTGCGCCTGCCGTAAGCGCGTCAACGAGCCTCTCAACGTCCATCCTCCCAGTCCTCCATCCGAGGATTGAAGTTTGGGCATATGCACGCAGAGTGGCACCGTCATGAATCTCAACAGCTATATACTGGTGATCACTAGCCGAGTAGTCCTCTAGTACTCGCCAGTTGTGTACTCTAGGTACCAGGGACTCCGAAGCGAGTGTCACATCGGGTATGGTTCCTACGCAACCCCATCGGCGGAAAGTAGGGGTGTTACCAGTATTTAGGACAAAAAGCGCTGTTCTGGCCGCCATGTCCAAGATTTGCTTTCCCCTTGGGTCGGATTGTGGCATACCCCATTCAATGGCTCTAGCGTTGAAGTCTCCCCCGACCAGCATGTGGCCCTCTGTGTTCGAGACAGCGTCCTCCAGGGCATCGAGTTTGGTTCGAAAAGATCGCATTGCCTCGTTAGGCGTCAGATAAACACTGAAATATGTTATCCCTGAACAACGCACCCACACAAAACCATCCCCGCGTCCATGGCCCTGCACCTGAAGGAGGTCGCTGTCTCGAACCCAGATGGCCGAGGTACAAGATTTGTCAGGGTACCACGCTTGCGAGTCCTTGTTATGATGTTGCTTGCTCAGCAACAGGAGGTCAGCTTTCTTATCCCTCGCAAACTGCTCAAGTAGGTCCTGGGCGTTTGTGCTTCGGTGCAAATTGACCTGCAGGATACGGATCATTTGAGTATCGATTTGGCTTTAGTGAGGGCCTCCTTGAAAACCCAGCATCTCCCTGTCCCCGGCTCATGTTTGAGGTCGCCGGGTGCTAGCTTAGCATCCTTGCAAAGAATGCATTTTGCCCCGTTTGTGCACTCTTTCCTTTTGTGCCCCGTTTCACCAGATTTGTAGCATAGAGATCTCCTGTCGGGTCCCCTACAGCCATACGCGGTGTGTCCGTATTCGAAGCATCTGAAGCAGCGGATAGGGATCGCTCTTCTCCGTATCCTGCAGATCACCCAACCTATCTTAATTTTGCCCTTCGCCAGGATTTGCTGGGCGTCTTTATCAGCTAGTTCGACAATAGCAATGCGTTGCCCCCTTGTGTTTTCACGTGTCAATCTTGCCTTGACTTCACTTAAGCTGGGGAACTCCCTCCTGATGGCATCCTCTACTTCAGCTTTGTCCGTGACGCAGTCAAGGTCCCTGATTTCCAGGGTGGCCATTGGTTCGAGCGAGGCAACCGTTGCCGCATCTCCAAGAACCTTTCGAACCGCGTCACGGAATGCATCTTTGTTTGTGGCCTCTGGCCCGAATTCCACCAGCAGGCCACCGGTCCGGGTTGGTCGAACTGCTTTGATGTCAGTTTTGGTGTCGTTTGGCTTGACCGCTCCTTTAGTTTCACGGAGGACATCTGCGTAGGTTCGGCCCTTAGTGGGTTTAATAAGCAGTGCCTCTCGCAAGAGTTTGCACCGCGGTTCGCTTTTTGTTTTCTGCGGTATATCGGGGGGTTCTTTGTTCTTTTCGTGGTTGAGCTCTTTGTCTGTTTTTTCTAGGAGTAGCTTTTTGGCCGCTTTTTTTGCTGCCTTGTTTCGCACCACATGAAACTCCTCGCCTGCAGTGTCAACTTCGTTTATGGTCTCGTCCTTCCTCCTTTTCTCACGGTCGCCTTCAATTGGGCTACCGGCCATTCTTATGCTGCTGCTAGGACCCACTGATGCCTCGAGGGAGAGTGTGTCTTTTTGGTGCTTTTCGGTTGCAAGCCACCTCCACCTGTAGTGCGTTATGCGGTCAAAAAGCTCCTCCAGTTCAAGAATGCCATTCTTGACACTCTTGCCTATGTTTTTCTGGACTTCGCAGGCAGCCCTCAGTTGTTTGACGATAGTCCCCGCTCTCCGAGTAAGCCGCTCCTCTTCGGCGCGGTCAAGGGCGATTGTGTTATTTAGCGCCACCTCTTGGGAGAGGCCCCCGTTTCCTAGCCCTTTTGCTTCTACCGCTTGGGTCGCGTTTGAAGTGGCGTTGGCCAACAGCAAAACTTCTCCCTCCCCCAGTCTTACACTGGCCTCTGTTGGTGTCGCAGCTTGATCCGGATTGTGTACGTCTTGCACTAGACGCTCCGGGGTGCGCGTAGTCCTTCTACTGCGCCCAAAGGCCGCAATGATGCCAGGTTGCACAACGCACTCTGCCTTCTTTCGTTCGTTAGTCCGTCTGTGGTCTGTCTCCGATGATTTAACTTGTGATGTTGACTTTGACAGTGTTTCTGGGGTTTGCTGCCTCTCCCCGCAATCGGTGACTTGCTTTATCGGTGTTCTTGCCAACAGCGGTTTTTGCCTGAAAGGGTTCTCCGTGCTAGCGTCCTGTTTGCTTGTAGTTATATCTGTTACAGAAGCCAAGTTCACCACTTCTATAACATTGCAGTTGCTGGATGACGACGGCCGGGATCCTGCTCGCTCACTACCCTCTGCCGCCGGTACTGGGGATCCGACCCCCTGCACCGTAATTTGGTTCCCCTTGTGGACCTGCATGATTTGGTTTTCTGTCTGGGTTTCCGTTCCCATAGCATTTTACCTACTGCCAGGATATATGGATAATTGATGACGCCATATATTTCGTCATGTCACATTGAAGATCACTGACAATCAGGTATTTGTTCTGAGACTCTCCCTTCACTGCCGACCATTGTCCGCGGCTGCTTATTGGTTATTCGCAGCAAACCTTTCGAGAAAGGTCTTCCCCTATCCGCAACCCTGGAGACGCGTTTGGTTCCCCGGTCTGAGGGCACTATCGATAAATCGACAACCAAAGTGATGTTGACTTTGACAGTGTTTCTGGGGTTTGCTGCCTCCCCCCGCAATCGGTGACTTGTTTTATCGGTGTTCTTGCCAACAGCGGTTTTTGCCTGAAAGGGTTCTCCGTGCTAGCGTCCTGTTTGCTTGTAGTTATATCTGTTACAGAAGCCAAGTTCACTACTTCTATAACACTGCAGTTGCTGGATGATGACGGCCGGGAGCCTGCTCGCTCACTACCCTCTGCCGCCGGTACTGGGGATCCGACCCCCTGCACCGTAATTTGGTTCCCCTTGTGGACCTGCATGATTTGGTTTTCTGTCTGGGTTTCCGTTCCCATAGCATTTTACCTACTGCCAGGATATATGGATAATTGATGACGCCATATATTTCGTCATGTCACAGTGAAGATCATTGACACTCAGGTATTTGTCCTGAGACTCTCCCTTCACTGCCGACCATTGTCCGCGGCTGCTTATTGGTTATTCGCAGCGAAGCTATCCGCAACCCTGGGGACGCGTTTGGTTCCCCGGTCTTAGGGCACTATCGATAAATCGATAACCAAACGGGCTTAAATTTAAAACATATAAAATGCACTGTTATTAACAAATTTAAACGAAATTTAACTTGTGAAGCATCTGTTGGCTTTCAACGTATTGTTACATGTACAAATAATAACATGTACAAATAATTCTGCGAGCTACTGTCGCAATTGTTTTCATCATCATTAAGAACGTCAACGAATGAATTTACTCGAACCCACGAGAATCCAACAAGCATGATCAACATCTGCAAGTGACGTCACTCCATTCATGAACCAGCTCGAACCTACCAGGTACCTCTCGGTAGAACATTCGCCAATGTGCGAGAAATGGGCGAATAGGTAGAGACCCTATATAAAGGCGAGCTGAATGAATGGGGGGGAATCATTCATTCGACCGCGAGAAGAACTGCGATTGTGTGTGGGAAGCGATATCCTTCGAGTACTAGAAAAGTGTGTTTCGTAATAGTGAAGTAATTTAGAAGACAATTGCGATGATAAATTTATGGACAAGTGTTAGATAATTTTAATAGTGACAATTAAAATTAGTGAAAGTGTTAACTGATTATTGTGCATTTTATTTAATTGAATAAACTCTTTTAACTTAAATTAAAAGACATTGCGTTTTCACTTTCCCGGAACGTTAAAATTATTGGCCGCGAACCAATAACACGCGACAGTATAAACACTATTTCCATTATTTTTCCAGATTTTTTTGGATTAAAGGTATCGAAATACGAGTAAAGGCATACATTTTTTGTACAAGTAAATTTGCTCTCTCTCTCTGTGCACCCTTTTATCCAGAAATCGTTTGTTGAAGACCTGTTTTGGAAAGGTCTCATTAAAACCTTATATTTAATACAATTTGTAAAATGTCACCCCGCTGTATTGGGACACCTCTCCTAAACATCTTATAATTTTGTTTGTAGTGAAACTTTGAAGAAGACATCATTTTGACCTAATAACAAGATTTCATGAACTTATCTTATATATGATTTACGAGAAAATAGATAGCGATTTTAAGAGGATTTTGTAAAATTAAGGATAAAACAAAAAATAAATGAATTTCAATAAATCGATTGTGAGGCATGCTGTGTGGCTAGTGGCATCGTCTTGTTGAAACCACATATCGTTGATAGGCCGCGTAGGGCATTACCGGAGGAATGGGTTAAAGGCCAAAGAAAAGCGGAAGGCTATGGGGTAAGCCTAAAGGGCACGCGCAGATAGCTACACCATTAAACATCACTAAAAAATGGCGTCTAGCCCAAACGAAGGAGGTTGGGATTAAAAAAGAAAGATAAAGCCACTTAATGGGTGTAGAAAGCCAGATGAGGGGCTCTAGACAGTGCTGACAAAAGGAGGAAAGAAAGCCGCAAAGAAACTTCTTTGAAAAATAACAGAAAATTAAGTTCGTACAAACTCCCAGCAAGATAAAAGATCTGATGTGAGATATGAGAGAAAAAAACACGAAGCGACGGATCGTTCTGTTGGTGACATTCGACGTTAGGACACTTTTAACTCCGCTGCATAGGTGGATATTCCGGAGACGCTGGAAAGTCCTTTTCAAGTTTCATATTATCTTATGCAGCTTCTGAGGGACTATCGGGAGGACTGAAGGCTACTTTATGACAAAACACTGGGCCTACGAAGGATGGAAGCTAGTCCGGGTATTGCCCAGGGACCTATCCTTGGTCCAAACCTGTGAAGCGTGTCTTACGATAGGTCGATGAGATTGGAGATGCCAGATGAGTCACGCTTAATTGGCTATGCGGATGATGTTGTGGCTCGAGTCACTGAACGCACGTTTGAATAATTGCAACCAAGGCAAGGTTTGCTAATGCGCTAAGTGAGTGACTGGGTGACTGCTCGTGGGTTCAGTCTAGCACCAGGAAAAACCAACGTGTTCCTCTTGACAATAAGGAGGATCCCTACAGTAAGGATGATCAGTATGGGAGACATTTTTGTCGAATCAAAGCCAACGTTGAAGTATCTGGGGCTATTGATTGACTCGAAGATGAATTTTTTTGACCAAATCAGGGCATCAACTGAAAAGGCTGCTTTGGCCAACCTAGGTGGACCCAACTCATCAAGAAGATGCCTCTTGATGAGTGATGTAGGATTAGTACTACTCTTTAGATTAGAAATATGGGACGATGTCCCCAGTAAGGAGTTGTTCCAAAAGCGCTTGGCACAGGTACAGAGAAGTGGAGCACTCAGGACTGCATCTTCATATCCAATAGTCTCTGATTTGGCGGTGAGAGTTATTGTAGGCAGCGTACTGTCCACCCTTCTTACTAGAAAGTGCCACGCTATTTACTTGCGTCGAAGCGAGGATGTGACGGAGACGATTACCCACGAGGAGAGACAGCGCTCATTCAAAGATTTGCAGCAGTCCTGTGTGAATTGCACGAAGAGAGGGTGAACTGCGCACCTCATGCCGGGCCTGAGACCGTGGCTAAATCGAAGACATAGTGAGAATGACTTCTATCCGACCCAACTTTTGAGTGGACATGGGTTTTTTAGCATTACCTGTACAAAATTATTAAGTCACGGCCTCCCAACCATATATTTTACCCAAGAGAGGAAAACAATGCCTGCCACATGTCGGCAAAATGGGACAGACTATGACAGAACCCTTAGAGAGACAGGCGAGCTCACTCCACATAGCATAGTTGCGGTGATGCTTGGGATCGGCTGACAAATGGAATCATATGGCACATTATGTTCGGGCAGTCCTAAAAGATAAAAGAAACTCACAGCAGCCAGAAACATTGAGGCTGAGGGATCGGTTGTGTAGGAATTCCTCTTCCTCCTTCTCTTCCAGCTAGAGGAGGAATCCCCAACATGAAGGTGTCTCACAAGGTAAAAAAACTAGACGTGCTTCAAAATAATGTAGCAAACGGTTCCAGGCTGGTTCCAAGGTTAATAAGGGAGTTGTTTAGTGGGTAGTCTAGTCACTTATGAGCAATGCAGTCCCACACACAGTGCGTAAATGGCATTCAGGAAAAGTCTACAGTTGATGGTTTGCGCTGCTACCTCGAAGAAAATTTCTCGGTTTGCTGATAAATTCTGTGACCAGCACAACGCGTTGCCTGAAATCTTTTTGCAAAAGTTCAGTAGTACCAAAGCTGACTGCAATTCGAAAGTATGGGATTTCCTGACTGCTTAGATTTCCTAGTGCAAGTTTCTGGTATGCCAGTATACTCAGAATATATCCTAACTTCTTTTCCTTCTTCATAGCACTTCAGCCCCTCTCGGGCCTTCGCTTCCTGCAAACAGCGCCTCCTGTGGTCTCGGTCATTGACCGCGTCCTCCAACTGTAAAATCTGAGCAGCAATGAACTGTTTTCTTAGATCAAGTCAGACTAACGTTTTCTCGGCTTCCTCACTGATCTCCGGCCATCAGTAGTCCCAGCGAATTCCGTTTTTGGGTACCTTTGTTCGTCCATACGATTTATATGTGTCCAGCCCATTGCAGTTTCCGCAGTCTTAAGATCTTTGAGACCTCGTCAACAATTTCATACTGCCCATAGTTGTATCTCCATCTAGCTTCGCTCCGATTCTTCACCTCAGGACCCTTCGCTCAAATCCATTCAATATATTTGCAGATACTTGGGTTAGGGTCCATGTTTCACACCCATAGCATAACGCAGGTCTTATCACAGATTTGTATACTTGTAGCTTTGTTTTTCTGTGTATATAACTGGTCTTTAAGATCGTCAATACTGAATAAAATATTTCATTTACGAGCTGTATTTTTCGGCATATTTTGTCTCTTTCATTACTGGTCCTCGTTCTTTTGGCACTTAGATACACAAATTCGCCCCCATTTTCGATACTGTATTTGCCAAGTTTAATATTTTGTGAATTTGAGATATTTTTCCCTGACTGCGTCATGAGCTTTGTTTTATTTTCATTGATTTGTAGCCCTGCTTGCTTTGCTTCACTGTGAGTTTCAGGTCGAGTTCTTAGGTAGTTGTTAATGACCGTGACAAAATATTGATATCGTCTGCTAGGCTACTATTTGGCTTGACATGTATACCAGTGCATCTGGTGTAGCGACAGACAGCTTCCTTATGAGGTACTGCAGAGCCAAATTGAATAGCAATGGGGCCGGCCCATCTCCCTGCTTTAGTCCGATCTTTGTGTCAAAGGCATCGATGAGTTGGTTATTGATGCGGACTTGGGAGGTCGTTGATGTCATTGTCATTGGTGAGATGAACTAATTTGGCTGGGATGACAAAGCAAAGCATCATTTTGCATAGTACGTTACGGTCAATACTATCCTATACTTGCTTAAAGTCAACAAAAATTTGGTGCACGTCTTTGTTGAACTCCCAGCATTTTTCAAGTACCTGCTTGACAGTAAACAATTGGTCTATTTTCGATTTACCTGCCCTAGCATTACCTTTATCCTCCCAAATAAAACTGTTGGCGTATGATTCGATTTTTTTTTTTTCAGATGTTTGAAAATATTTTCTACGCCGTACAAATTAATGATATGCCTCAATAATTTTCGCACTGTACCGTTTTTGCAAATAAGGTTTATAATTGATTGGTTCCACCCTTTTGGCATATGCTCTTCTTTCCAAATATGCTGGATTACTTTGTGAATAGCTTTATGAACACTACTGCTACCATATTTGATGAGTTCCGCTGGAATCTCATCGATGCCCGGTGCTTTATTATTCCTTTGGGCTCTGATGACGGAAGAAACTTCATTCAGAGCTGGCGGGGCCAATGGAAGATCTCCGCAGACATCTATAGGCTGCGCTGTTCTGGAGATTTGTGGAAGATTAAAGAGGTTCTTACAATATGATGCCAATCTTTCCTTAATCTGTCTGTCATCACGACAGAGCGTGGTTTTGGGCTGATAGCCTCATTTCAGCCTTTCCACTACTTTGTATGTTCGTCTTGTGTTGTTGCTCGCTAAACTTACATCTATACTTCTCAATTGGTCGTCATTGTATTTTCTTTTCTTGATCCTAATTATCTTATTTGCCACACTTCTGAGATTTTCATAGTGTTCTCTCTTCGTCCTGGTTTTCCTACCTATATAATATTTGCACGGTTGATTCTTCTTCTTTTGGGCTAACGCATTTTGGGACTCATCATCGAACCAATCATTTCTTTTGTGCCGGGCTTGATGTCTGTTCTGCCATGGTTTTAATAGCCGCTTTCGCTTCTATCTAGAGCTCGTTGCTTGTCTTTAACGGAGCGTCTGATAAGATGGAAGCCAGCTTGTTGTCGAGGGCCTACGTGAAATTTTTGGCCACAGATGTCGTTTGGAGTGCTTCAATGTCAAGCTTTTGTAGCTAAATGGTCTTCGCCGAATATGCCATTGACATATGACATCGATATGTTAATTTGACCAAGTAATGATCTGAGTTACAATTGGCTCCTCGGTATGTAAGGACATCAAGCATGCTCGAAGCTCAACGTTGTTGGATCAGAACACGATCAATATTGTTTTGTGTGTTGCCATCCGGTGATACCCAGATCATTTTATGAATGCGTCAATCTGGGAAGCAAGTCAAACGTATGACTAGATTTCTGCTACAAGCAAAGCCGATCAGGCGCTGGCCTTTGTCTTTTGTTTCATCGTGGAGGCTATATCCTCCAGTTGTTCGTCGATGGGATATCTCATTGCAAACCTTAGCGTTGAAATCACCCAGAATTATTTTTGTGTTGTTTGTAGGTTATTAGATGACTAGCCTTTTCAGGTGAAGAATTTCGCTTTTATACGGATTCCAGATAGCTACTTAAAACTTCAGGTGGCAAAATCCAGGTAGGTTATGACGCAGTTTTTGATAGAATTTCCAGAACAGATGCCTGTTGTTGTGCGAAAGAGCATCTGCTCTAGAAAGAACTGGGGAATGTTGCGAGTTTTCTATGCATTGTACAAAAAAGCGCGATTTTAATCAAAAATTTTCGTATTTGAGGAAATTAATAAAAGCTTTCAAAAAGAAAAACAATGTAGACCACGTATGTGTGTTGTTACTATCAATCTCTAACCGTAGAAAGATGTGGGTCTGTTGAATAAAAGAACTAAGTCTAATCTTATAATGACGAAGTGAAATTTTAGATAAAAAATTCATAAAAGTGTTAATTCATGAAATTTAATCTGTAGATGAAGGCCGAAGAGGGCTGTAGTGCTACAAAGGCGAACAATTTATAGGCAAATGAATCTATAAAGTAGGATAATGTCCAATGAAAAATAGGAACAAATCAACAAAAATTGTCAAAACACTGATTAATTAAAAACATATAGTTTGAGACCACCCTTCCCACTTTGAATGTTTCTTTAGGAAAACTCAAATAACCACAGCCTTACTTTCAAACAACTAAATCATAGCCTTTGTGGAATATCATCAACCACGATCCTATTTTATCGTTTCAAAATAAAACCACATCACGACAAACCCTTCAAAGTAGGAAGACGACACCTTTTCCGCATCCTTATTTTGTGAAAAGCTTGACATCTTGTCTGTACGCCATCAAGCCGCAGAGATACCCTAAGGAATTCAACTTCTTCAGTCGGTGGCTGATTGTCCCTTCCTCACACAGCGTATCTTGAGGCGGTATCTGTTGTTTGTCTGTCGCCGATAAGACAGGAATATGGAGTCAAAGCGAAAAAATTGAAACTCTGCAAAAAGAGATGTTGGGAGGGTAACGCGATGAAATGCTAGCGAGAAATTCTTAAGTTCTTCTGAAGGATGAGTGTTCGAAGTTTACATCAGTTCATGGATAGAAGATTGAGAGTACAGTATCGAACTTTGAAAATTGTGACTTAAGTTTTCGATACTGTTTGAACTATTTTGAGTACTGAAAGCATAATAATTAGATAGAAATTTTTTTAGAGCTGCATAAATTCAATTTAATTCAATCACAATTTTCAAAAGATAATTATTATCACGCCATTCAATCGATCCCTACCGTAAGCCAGAACATCCTTAAAATCTACTCAAGGCGCAGACAATACCTTCGTCTGATAGTCCGATGTAATTTGAGATAAACCTTTACATTCCCATTGAATGGTCTCAAAAGCATCCTGATGGCTTTTCGGCTATGCACAAAACAGCTCCCGATTCAAATTTATGCTCGCTACACAAGTTGCTTGGCTTGAAGCGATTCCACAGAAATTCATTATGTGGTGTAACGCAGCTCATGAAACTTTGGTGGTTCTGGGGAGTCTTCTGTTTAGGAGTTTATGAAAATCTTTGGCTTTTTATCACACGTATTAAACGAGTACATAGACATACTCGTATTCATGATAAGAATATTTGCGACAGAAGCAATGTCCTCGCCTTCTTGCTTTTTGCATAAAGAAAATGCCTTTTCTAGATGATCATAGAGTATGGTGAAAAATAAGAACTTTGAGATTGCATTGAAGTGGTTTTACGATTTGAGCAAAAACCTTTGATAGCGGAAAGATGATTTGGCCATCGATGAGTATACGACTCTTAATAATATTGTGAGGTCAGGTATCTTACAAAAACTATAGGTAAATATTGCTTGTACGCTCGATTTTTCTTATCGAACGCATCCTGGCACTCATCATGAACCAACCATTTTGATTTTGCCGGGCTTGATGTCCGATTGTCTATTCTGCTAAGTTCTCAAAAGCCACTTTCACTTCCACCCATAGCTTGTTGCTTGGTTTCAGCGGTGTATCAGATAGGATGGGAACTAGCTGGTTTCAAGGGTTTCCGTTAAATTTTTGGCCACAAACGCTGCTTGGAGCGTTTTGATGTCGAATTTTTGTAGCGGGTTGGTCTTCGCCAAAGACGCCTTTGACATATAATCCGAGTTACAATTGGCTTCACGGTATGTATGGACGTCAAGTATGCTCGAGGTCCAAAGTTGTTGGAACAGATCAGGGTCGATCTGGTTTTATGTGTCACCATTCGGTGATATCGATGTGGGAAGCAAGTCAAACGTATGACTAGATTTCTGATACATACCAAGGTAACCAGGTGCTGGCGGTTATCATTTGTTTCATCATAGAGGCTATATCCTTCTGTTATTCCCCAATGATATCGCTTATTGCCACCCTTAGCGTTGAAATCACCAAGAATTTTTTTGTGCCGTTTCAAGGCAATGAATCAACTAGTCGTTCTACGTGATTGTAGAACGTTACCTTCGTTTTTTCGTCCTTTTCTTCGGTCGGGAATTTGCATTTATCAGCCAAACTTTGAAGAATTTTGCGTTTATATGAATCGCACACAATCGTTCGTTGACTGCGTGAAAATCAAAAATGTTCCTATTCTGCATAATAGTTTTTCTAAAGTCTCGTTTTTCAGAAGGGTTCCCATTTTTGAATATTGTGTGCGATCTCATAGCTTAAATATCACTTCCAGTTCGGTTCATTTCCTGGATTATCAGTATGTTTAATTTATGTTGACTGGCCGGCTGTAAAAGCTCCTTAACAGCACCAGGGTAGTTCAGTGAACTGTCCAATTCCATAGTCCTTCTTTCGGTTACGAGGTCATTGCTATAGGTTCAATTCATTCCAAGGCTATATTACAGGTCTCGACACAATTTACGGTTTTACAGGGGCGGGGTGGTAACCCGTTGCCCATCTCCTATTTTGGCGGCATGGGTATTACGTTCGATTCCATTTTCAGGCGCGGGAAAACTCGCCTTCGCCCTTTTATGCACCCACAAACGACGTTGGTAGCAGAGATCCAGGTGATTTTGCAGTTATCGGCATTTCGTGACATTTAGTGTCGCATCATTGAAGAACCAGAAAGCTCAATGTTTGCCCGAGACCATTTATTACCATTTGTTTGTGGAGTTTAGGCTGGGGAATCATGGAAGCTGTGAATTAAGGAGACAATGGGAAACCCTCCTGCTTTCTCGACCGGGCTTGGGACCGTCTACGGCTGAGTAATTAATAATGGTCAGTCCGAAATCACGATTTGTGGTTTATCAAAATTTTTAACTAAGAGCACGTAAAGTACGAGCCAAGCTGAGGGTTCTCTGGTTATGGCATAGCAAAAGCTTCCATTTGGTTCCTGCTTGAAATGTCTTGCAGTAGCATGCAGCCAAGTGTTCATCGTCTAAAACGGTAGTGACTTTCCCTGCAACTCAAAACTGTTCCTAAGGTAGGGGTATCGTTTGATCTTCAGCAGCCTGTTGAATTTTTTCCCGCTTCGGCTGGCAATCGGAGCAAATCAAATTTGCGTTGAGTGGTTGGAAGCCCAAATATATGGTTGATCCCATTATACTGTTTATCGTTGTGGTATTGTGTGCGGGGTTTCGCTTCAATGACTTGTAAATTCACCTCAACTATTACAAATCAATTCAGTCCTTCAATACAACCTTGATTTTTATTCGGTTTACTTAAGGTGTAATATAGAGCGTAACTATTCTGCGAAGAAATGAATCAGTATAAATGACAGATCAACCTTCAATTCAACAAAAACAAAAATACAAAAACCGAGGTTTATGGGTAATAATATTCTTTGACAGTAGATATGTTACACAGGCGACAATTATTTGTTGCGCAGGTTTAGTAATAATTGGTCAAAAATTTAAAGAGGCAATTTAAATTCTCCTGTTTTTATAAAGGAGACTATATTTTGAAACTCATTGACACATTTCATCTAAATCCCAACAGAAAAGAAGTCTTGCAGATTGCAGCCAGAACGAAGTTGGTATCGTAAAAACTATTAACATCGATACTGTAGCTGCATAAAATCCATACCAAATATGGCACCCGCTTCAGAATGCAAAGCACAAAGTGTACACAACAAGAGAGTTTCAGCGGACAAATTGATCAGTGATTGCCACTACATTGCCCTTGAGGTCAACGACAGTACTTTTTGGCGCATATATGTCCAGTCTAGCGGCCTCAGGAGGAATACTTGGTGAATAGATTTTGAGATGTTTGTCAATGTACTTACAACACATCCACTATTGTCTGTAGCTTCTCAAAAAGCTGGAAGATAAGAAGCTAAGAATGTGATGACCTTAATTTTGAGTATCATCACATTTGCTTGCAGTTCTTGGATACTTTGTTAGAGACTCCGGCTCTACGAGCCTACATTGTACTGATGGTTGCCTAAAATACCTGAATAGCAAAATGAAAATTACAAGCTCAGATTTAAGGTCTAGCACACACCGTTTCGGGATGAGACATGCACTCGGCGATGACTAAACAAATTAGTCAAAAAATGTTTCCGCAAATTCATCAAGAGGGGTAATACTAGCTACTTGCAAGATTTTGTGAACAAAGTGATCAGAAATCTATGAAGCTATGGGTAAAATTTAGTGAGTCGGAAGCTCAATGGATGTTCATATTTTGTTAGGCAGAAAGAATTGATGAGAAAATGCAGGCTCTGTTCCCTACGATGAAATACCAGAACAAAGCTTACTTTTTGTGTAAATAGAGCTAAAAGAAAGAATAGTGCCAAGATTGGATGCGATATCAGACAAAGAAATGCATCTGTGTATCCATTCTGTTCCGACTCACTGCTCAGTACGTTTATCATTTGGGGAAATTCTTGAAGTGCTAGCAGGTAGCAAGGCTTGGACTCATTACCAAAAGAAAGAGAAATCTCACACCACTGCCTGCTTACCACCCATTATATATGCTACAGCCGGAAATGAGCTAAAGAAACTCATTAAAGAAAGACACACTGAGGTGGTTCATGCTACTGAAGACCCATCTCAATGCCGGTATGATTTCAAAGTTAGAGGATCCTCCTTTGTTGGATTATGAAGGTGGTAAGTGTGGCGTGATGGACAGAAGCACAAAGAATCTCTACCAATATCAAAAGTATTTGGTACAATGCTGCCAGTCTCCTAAACGAAAGAACCACTTGATCTTCCCCCGGGCCATTTTGGCTATTGACACGATAGCACATTTTCTTGGTCCAATTGAGACCAAGACTGGTGCTAGAAAAACTGCCCCGTCGAAGGTAAAGTGGTAGTGGTATCTGAAATCTGTATTAACAAACATATCCAGAACAATAACACTCAGCTGGTTGAATCCAAACCCACTCTCTGTATGTATTCAGGCTGCAAGTGACTTTCCCATGCTTGAGTGTATTTTTGGCTTTCAGAGTAATATGTTCGCAGATATGGTGTTATTTTATATGAACATCGAGAAAATGATTAGTTTTACTTACTTTTGAATGTGTTTCCTCCTGAAACTCCTTAGGTCTTGGCCAAAATATTGCCCAATGTTAATTTTTTGTGCCCTTTTCTTTTTTTCCTTTCTTACGTTCCCGTTCTTCTTCATGCGCTTCAATGAAATCCGGCCAGTCTACATTTTCCTACAAGGGGAACGAAAAATTAGGTGGAAGAGGGGTTGCTTAGTAATATCCCCTAGATGAAATCCTTTCCTTGTTTTCAAAATGAAGAAATTCACCGTAAAACGTACCATCTTCGAGGAAAACACGACGACTGCTCCTGAAGCCAAGATACAACCTAGGGTGAGAATTTGCTAGAGCTAGCGTTTATTTTGCGATCTTCCTTTATTGTATTCAATTTCTATGAAAACGACTCCACGCTAATAACAATTACTAAACTTGCTGATGATAGACAATGAACTCAGCTAGCTCGACGGTAGCCCTGAAAAACGAAGTCACTAAGTCTTGCGTTGGATCTTTGACAGCGATCTGTCCTCTGACTCTTGTCAACTTCTGACTGAGGCTGACAAAGTGACTAACGCCAGATCTCTTTTCAAAATCAAGCCGCAAACTATAACAGGGTAGCTGGTTTTTCGCCAATCGATGGCTCAGAACGCGTGGAAACAGCTAAAGGAATTTGAAAATTGGGAACCACATAGGAGACTTCCAGTCAGCACAGTATAGAGAGTGCGTTAAGGTTAACGACGTAGCTCCATCACATAACAAACCCCGGGCATGGCTGACATAAGGTAGCATGTTGAACTCAGCACCTGGACCACCCAGCACTTTCCAATTATTTTATCCAGTTTTGCACTGTAGGGCTGGACCGCATCGTTTGGTCTAAAGTTTCGTCTACATGTCTCATCATCTGCCTTGAAACCAGAAGGATGAGATAGTAAGTTGTAGTGCTTCTCTCCTGCATGCCTGCTGTCTTCAATCTTATCTCGGAGTTGGTCTCGTATGATTCGGAGTTTCTCGTGTGGCTCAAGAGCCACTACTAGGTCTCCCAAACAATTTGATTTCCACAACAGCCGGTAAGATTTACCGTGGTAAATCATGTACTGATCCAACACGGCAAAGTAAGGCGAGATCCCAGTGGTGGTATGGTATGAAGGGTGCGGCACACAGATGATGGTGGAAATCCTACGGTCCCTATTCTTCAAACTCAGATTTACATAGGCACATATAGTGGCTTGGAGTATGGGATTTAGCCGTTCGGAAGCATTTGCTTGCGAAGTATATACTGCGGTTTGCTGTTGTATAGTGCCGTGCCAATCCACCAGTTCACGGAACTTGGTGAATGCAAACTGGACTCTGTATACATGGAAGAAACGTTGTCACGGCTTAGAAGGATCTCTAGCACTCTGGTGTCAACATCAAGCAAATATGACACGTTTTTACAGACCACTCCACGAGGTGAAGAGCAGATTAGGAATATTATTGTAATTCTATTTCTTTGTTTTTGCTTCCTGAATATGTGTCAAATTTAAAAATAGTAGTAAATTTCTGCTCAAAAACTTAGAGTTAAATAGGACCAGGATGACTTAACAGAAAACAATCAATATCTCGCTACTGGAATGCATCATCGCATAACACTTATCTAACGGGAATCGCCAGCGCAGCTTTATTCGACAAAGTTTGGTATTTGAGGAATTGGATTGTTTTATTTTGATTTATATATTGTTATTGTGTGATTTGGAATTTTGTTTCACAGAGTGTCAGTCGGTGAAATCACTCTTGGGATGGTCACACTGACTTATCACGTTAAAAAAACGCAACAGGAGTGCTGGGATCCTCTAGGCGAAAGTAGTAGTAGTGTTCCGGGTACTGGGACCCTCTGAGTGAAGTTAATAGTAGTGTTTTCGGATCTTTCGTTTCCTCTTTATTTTATCCATAAAGTGCCTTTAGTTCTTTGGTGCAAAACGGTGGTGATAGATTCCTTTTCTCTTTGATGTCAAAAGAAATTTAAGTTCCGTGCGCGTTTAGGTGGTACGTTCCGGGGAGCTCAAGCTCGTCAGTGGCTCCTGGGGTAAATTAAGGGTTGACGAGTGGTGCCAAACCTAATCCGTCACCACGGATTAGCCGGGACCCCAAGGCCCCCGCCGGAACGCCCAGTTCAAGTTTGGCAATCATCACAATTATATCCGAGTACAATTGTAATAATTGCACATTTGGAAGTCGGGATCACCACGAGATCCAACGAATACAAGTAATAAACCGTAATCACTACTTTCCAAAAAGCTTAGGATCAGGGCAAAATGCATTTTTCGGATCAGCTCAATGATTGTCATCTTTGACAGTTGCTCCAGGACATCCGACATCGACCCAGGGTATGAGCTGATGAGATCGATATGGAAGCGCTAGAACAAACGCTAGGGTAGTTCAAATTTACCCCTCGTAGGCTGGAGGATAGCATTGGACGCACTTAAACGATTCTTAGGTGGCTATGTACGTTTTAATTTCAGCTCACGTGAAGTCAATCAAAGTGTGTTCTGCACAACTCTACTGCTTCTATCCATAGGACTCCAGTACCTAGGTACCTTACATCCTCCGTAAACAAACAAAACGTCTCAAGACACAAACATTTCTCCTAAAGGTCATTTGGGCCCCACGCTGGGCACCATTTGTATTGATTTTTCATCATTCGTCTCGTTTCGAGATCTTCCAAAAGAGATCAGAACCGACCTCTCATTGCTTATAGATGTGAAGTCTTGGAATGTGTTAACGGATTGTACCTATCGCGCTAACAGTTCTGGACACCCTTGGTCTACTTGCGGTATGCCTGCGACCGAAATTCTTCTCCGACCTACTAACCTACCAGCAGCGACCTCAGAGTAGACTAAGAATGTCTCGATTTGTCGACGTAATGGGCACAATCCATTGATACATTCTAAGACTTTAGGTCTATAGCTGATGAGCAGTCGGCTAAGATTTCCTTCGGTAAATCTTGAAGCATACAAATGAGACTTAAACCATTACAGACTGGAGCATATAGCCTCCACGATAAAACGAATGTCAACGCCCAGTGCCTGATTGCCTTTGCATGTAGCGAAAATCTAGTTGACTTGTTTGCTGCATCGATGGATACATAAAATGATTTGCGTGTTGCCAGATGGTAACACACGAAACTAAATCAAACATGTTGTTATTCAACAAAGATGAGCCTCGAGTATACTTGACGTCCGTACATAGGAGGAATCAATTGTAACTCGGATCATTTTTTGATCAAATTAACCTATTGATTTCATATGAAAAACGTGAATTCGGCAAAGATAAAGCCTCTACAAAAAATCGACATTGAAGCGCTCTAAGCAGCGTCTGTGGCAAAAGATTTCCTCGAGACCCTTGATAACTAGCTAGCTCTTATCCTATCAGATACATTGCTGACAGCAAGCAACGAGCTCTAGAAGCGGCAATTAAGGCTGTGGCAGAATTGACGATCGCACATCAATTTCGGTGTAAAAGAAATTATTGGCTCGATGATGAGTGCTAGAATACGTTAGATAAAAATAATCAGGCGTGCAAAGATTACTTACGAGTAGGTAGGAAAACCAGAACGAAGAAAGAACACTGTGAAAGTCTCAGAAGAGTTACGGATAAGATGATCAGAATTAAGAAAAGAAAATACTTTGATGACCAATTGAAAAGCATCGATGTTAGTCTAGGAATCACAACGCAAGACAAGCATACAAAGTAGTGAAAAGTCTAAAACGAGGTTATCAGCGCAACACTACAATCTGCTGTAATGACATCGACCATATCAACGCTGATGGAAACATGATTAAGGACAGATAGTCATTATATTTCAAGCACCCTTTAAATCCTCCACACGGCTGAAGAGCATCGAAGTCTGTAAATGCTCGGAGAGCTTCCATTGCCCGCATCAACTCTGGATGATATTTTTCCAGCATCCAGGCTTTAGTATAAAACACCGGGTGTCAATGAGATTCTAGTAAACTTATTCAGCAGTGGTGTTCAAAAGGCCATGGTGGCTAACAACCGCAAAAAAAATGTTCCTGAAACTCGACAGCGAAATAGAACTAGCAGCGCTACAAATCAATGAGAATATAACAAATTTCATGATGCAGTCAAGCAAAAATACCTCAAATATCCAAAACATCACACCCGGTGTATACAGTATCGAAAATGTGGGCCAATTTCTGTATCTAGGCAAAAAAATAACGAGAGCTGCTAATAAAAAGATGAAATGCGCCGGAAAATATAGTTCGCAAATAAAATATTTGATTCAGATTTATTGATTTATAAGACCAGCTGTATGCACAGAAAAACAATGCTTCAAGTATAAAAATCTGTGATAAGACCTGTGCTATGCTATGAATTCAAAACATGGATCTTTAAGCAACGGCTCCTGAGGCAAAT
Source organism: Odontomyia ornata (assembly GCA_963969285.1). Taxonomy (NCBI): domain Eukaryota; kingdom Metazoa; phylum Arthropoda; class Insecta; order Diptera; family Stratiomyidae; genus Odontomyia; species Odontomyia ornata. The sequence continues at coordinate 224,605,441 of OZ017741.1, forward strand.
AATCGAAACTGAGCAAGGTGGAGACCAATGGCAAATTCAATACAACTATGAGCTGTATGAAGTTTTTTGACGAGCCAGAAATCTCAACGATTGTAAGACTTTGGCAGCTACAATTAGCTGGCCTCATGAATTGTATGGACGAACAATGGATACCCAAAAAGTTATTCATTGGGAGAACTGAAGGGAGGCGGCAAGTGGGGAAATCGAGGAAACGCTGGCCTGACTTGGTCGACGAAGACAGTTCATGGCTGCTCAGACTTAAAAGTTGGAGGACACGGTCAATGGACCGAGACCATCGGAGGTGCTTGTTGCAGAAAGCGAAGGCCCAAGAGGGGCTGTAGCACTACGAAGCAGAAGAAAATGAAATGCGCCAAATGAAAAATCTGCCTAGCACTGAAAAAAAATTAAAGTGGTTGTTCTGATAAAATAAAGAGACCCCAGGACAAGAATGATTAGCAACACTTTATACTATATACTTCACCATTGGGAAATATTAGCCAAGTTGAAGGCAGTAGATGCGTTTTTCCAAGCAAATAAGGGCAAAGGCAAACAACGCTGTAGTATGGGAATGGCACTCTATCGTTTGGTGGCTAATAAGAGCGGATCGACCTGAACAAGAAAATTAGTCTTGGTATGTGCCTTACAGTTTCTACTACAGTATAGAACAAAGAGGCGATGCTCTCAGGAAGAAGTTGTACCAAAAACTGAGGATTGCATTCCCATAGTCAAAGAAAGCGTAAAATTATCGAATTACAAAAAAATTAAAGGGATAGGAAGCAGTTGTTAATGAGGATCGATAATGACTTCTCAAAAATGAGTAACAATTTTGGTTCAAAGACACAAAGCGAAAATGGACTATACGCTTAATTCCAGATATTGGGCCGCAACTCAATCGAAGGCATGATGAGACGTACTTCTACACTGTCCAGCTCTATGAAGAAATTGAGATTTTTAGTTTCACCTGCTCAAGATTGGTAACTCATGGTCCTTCAACTGTAACACCTTTCTAGTATGCAAACGATGGAGCAAAGAGCGCACTTACTTCATCATTAAATTAAAGAGCTCTTCCGGATATTTAAGTTGGAGAAAAGATTAGATTAGAAGACAAATGGACCATTTTGGCTCATAACAGAAAAAATGAGCATATTTCTCGACTTGAGTCTCTTTCCTCACATTCTCTACCCATACCTCACTTTCTGTTGGAAAAAGATTTTTTTGATTTGATGGCATCTCATCTTGTCTATGCTTCTGGAAATTTTCCGTACACAGTCTGATGAATTTTAAGACTCTCATCAAATTACATTTCTGGCAACGACAGATGTTTGGCATGATTGATTGATCCTTTCCTATTGATTGTTGAGATGATTCATGAAGTATGCAAAACCATTCTGGTATGAGCATACTTCAGCCTACTTATGCTGCTAATAAATATTCTCCTTAACACACAATGTCCCTTTCTAATATAATTTGGCAGCATTTTGCCAAAATGTTTTGACCCAACTCAACTCAAGCGATTAGTTGTAGGTTAATCTATTCCACTTGTAAGATTGTACGTATTTTTATAATAAGGTTACCAAACTCTCAGAACTCAGTCCCAGTACCCTCATCCGTATACAATTCCTAAGCATTATGGTTCATTTTCATAAATGTCACAAGGTAAGTTTGAAGGCTTTTACATTCACGTGCCATTTCTAATAATATCTTTTTGGCAGAGAGGACAACTTTATCCCAGCAACAATATTCAGACACATATCTTCTATCATTTCATATCGTTCATGACTTTCATGAAAAACTCATCTTTCTAAAAAGATTCCGTGTATATTCCGTTATTTATTCTATACACAAACTCGGTTAGAAGTGATTACGTAGATGTATCAATGTACCATTCCTTTTCCTAGAACACAATAATGTTTGCAAGTTCACCGGAATATTTTCATAACCGGCGAATTTCATCCCCCTAGACATGTTGATAATAAAGCTAGTTCAATCTAAAGGATACAGATAATGGAAGGAAGGATGCAGATACTAAAAAATACATTATGCTGTTGCCCATGAAACTGTTTCGTCAGATATAAGAATTCTACGCGATGGCACTGACGAAGCAGATACGAGTACATGTAACCTACATCAAACATATTTACATACAGTAGAGATAACGGTTACAGGTAGAGTTGTACAAGGAGCAATATGCTGTGTTTGTACTATTGTAGGGGAAGCAGTGTTTGAGGAGGTTTATTTTTGCGGAAAAACTGCCTCAATGGAATTTCGGTTTCCGGAAAATGGCAAACTGCCAAAAAGCTTATGCTCAGTGAAGGTCCTGCTGATTGTAATCTTCCGAATGAATAGCACGTGGTCTTTAGTATTGGAAGAAGACTTTATTCTTAGCGTTGTCTGCAACTCGAAAAATATCATTTGTATGTATTTCTTTACTCGCAATCTGATGGAAAATCAAAGGAAAGTCTACCTGAAGGCATGCCTCCGCTAAAACAATATCTCACTACAAACACAAAAGGTTATCCTTGGCATATTCTGCCTGGTAATTTCTCTGGGGAATCAACAATTTTAATACAAGCTGAGAGGGCAGGCTGTTCTGTTTCACTTTATACGTTCTGTGCCATACCTAATTTTCATATAAAGTAGAAAAGTTTTCATTCAATTCAATGTTGCGTGCAACGTGTAAAATTTTGAAAATGCCCTGATACAGTCTTCTCGTTTTTGCATAATTAAAGGTGTCAGAATACGTTTGACCGAGTAGATTTCCATGTTCAAACCCAGACTCTTGGGTTTTAATTTTCAAATCCTTTTTCGTGCTGAATATATTTTTTTTTTCACAGTTCATTTTCAAAACAAACACATTTATTTGGCCATTATGATAATTTTATTACACAAGTATTTGAGTTTCACTGGCCGTCGGATAATTTAAATTAATTTGAAGATTTTTCACTTGTTCAGAATTTTTGCAGGAGGGTTTGTGCAAATATCATTAGGCAAGAATACTGTATCCTTTAGCAATATTAAAATTTAGAATGATTAAATCGGCCTTAACTTGATATAAATGGTAATTAGAATACATCATTTTCAGTTGTTTCAAGTATATTCCATTATCGTTCCTTGCTTCAGGTACAGAAAATGATATCTGCATAGTTGTTAAAACATCATAGTCTTGTGTATTGGTAGTATATCAAAATAGTGTTTATCATTTATATTCATAGAATGCATGAGGTACTACTGTTGTAACTACGTCATAATCCAGTAAGATTGAATGGCCCTCTCATTCGATATCATCATCCATTCATCGTTTTATTATGTAGTGTTTGTTCGATTTTTGATGTCTGTAAAAGACAGCAACTTTGAACTGCTATCTCAGCGAGCTATGAGAGCCAAGCTCGCAGGAATTCATCATGCCTTAGGACGCGTATGCTTGCTTGTAGCTGGCTATCTGTAGTGTCATGGGGCGGGTTTTTTTCCTCAGAATAAGGAACACTACAACTCATTAACAAATCATACGAATTTGGGCTCTTAACTGCATCATGAAGCCAAAACTGGGGGGGAATCAGCAACCTAAGGAAAACACATCCTTTCCCCCTATCAGAGGATTGCGTGCAATCATAAGCTATTTCTTCCTTGCCAAAAGGAATCATGTACCACCGAAAAAAGCCGCATCCCGTTGGAGTCAAAATGTGATGCCCCAAATGATAAATCTTCATTGAATGTAGCTGCTCTTACAACCTCCAAACTCGTCAGTAACTTTATTAGCATATCCATTGTAAATTTTTAACAAGAGTCCATTTATAGGACTCCATAGATCCACATTTTAGGCAGTATGATCCATCAACCTTGTAGCGACTAACTTTTACAGCTTCTTGCTAGTAGTCTATAACTCTCACGAGTTTCAAGTCACTCATTCTTCAAATGAAACTTACAAGTAAGTAAGTGAGTAAATAAACTTTATTGAGGCTTTTTAAGAACTTGGCATTATAGAGTATGCTTAATGACTATGTGACATTTGACAACATGTAGATGCCAAATAAACTTTGACGGTTAGAATATATGTATACTTATATTACATTACTGTTTCTGGATACATAAAGTTTGCTATTTGCTCTCGAGCTCTTGACCTGAATATTTTGACAAATAAATACGGTAAAACTTAAACCAGCTCTAATCCTAATATAAATTAAATCTATTCATACATCTAACCAAAACTATAAACTGTTTAGCACAGCGCTCAATTTCATACTTATATTTGTCTTGAGTAAATTTTTATTTTGACATTTATGAACTCATATGTTTTATTCAACCATTGTATGTGATTGGTTAGCATGATACGTAAAACACCGGTTCATTGATTGTTCCGGAATTGTTGGGATCGTGATGGTATTGTTCAAGGATTTTAAAGGGATATAGGCAGTAGGGATTATTTGCAGTGGTATGTACAAAAAGTGCGCCCGCCACTTCTCTAGGCGTTTTTTAAGTCATTGCTAACATGTCGTGGAGAATCGGTTCTATCTCCGTATCTCTGTAAAGGATGGAGTTCCTGTAGTACTTTTTATAAGGCCGTTCTGTATTTTGACATGCATTTTCTAAGGATCTTCCTATATAAGTAGGTAGTAGGCGAGATTGCTAGCCATGCTGGAAACGCGCAGGTAATGATCGGCCTAATAAGAGACCTTAACTTTTTGGCAGACTGATTTCGAGGAAATGAGGAAAATAATTGCGGACGCTGCTTTCACTTTATTGAGGGTTTTTCTGACGAGTCTATTCACCTTAAGTCGATTGTTAAAATGGGCTCCAAGTTATTTGATATTTTCCTTGGGAGGAATGATTTCCTATTTTGAGACACAGCAAGGCGGCAGCCTCTTCCGCTGGCATTTCTAAAGTAGATCAGCTCCGACTTGCTGGCATTTATTTCAAGCTCCCAATCTTTTAGATATTGAACGATGTTGTGGACAGAGCACTGCAGCTTTATTTGGGCCATCGCTGGGGGGCTATGGATGACAGTGAAGAGGATATCATCTGCATACATTGCTATATTGATAGTCAAGCAGTTCAGGCGTGGAATATCGTGAAAGAAAAAGTTGAACAGGGCGGGACCGAGAATAGAGCCTCGTGGGACTCCCGAGTCAATAGCAATACAATTTGAAGTGAGGTTCCACAGTTTACGTTGGGGTGTTCTATCCGAAAGAAAGCTATATAGGATTCTAAGGATTGCGACCGGACAGGACGACATTTTCAATTTGTACTTGAGACCGCTGTTCCAAACTGAGTCAAACCTTTTTTCAGGTCTAGAGCACAGGCCACTATGCACTCCTTCCACTTAAGATTGTGGGTGACTCTAATATGCAATAGTATTATTGCTTGCTTTGTAGATCGTTTGCATGCAAATCCAAACTGAAGATTGGGGATTGGGGGATAAATAAAATTGTTAAAGTTTTGCAGAATATTCTTTTCAAGGGGTCTACCCATGTTACGCAAAAGGGAAACTGGCCGAAAAGTATTAATGTTATGTTCGCAGCCTGGTTTTGGTATTATGATTAGTTTACTGACTTCCCAAGGGTTTGGAAAATATCGATTATTGATACAATTATTGTATAATATCGTCAAGAAGGAGAAGATGGTCTTTCTGCCCGTGAGATAGCTTGCTATTTAAGGCATTCAATAGATCATCTTCTTCCATTTTCAAGGCGAAAAATCCGGTGAAGACTAGATGTTGTGGGAAGGATCCTTTATTGTATCTAGAGAATACAGTTAATTAAGATCCCTCGTACCTTTCCGTCGTTAGTAGAACTTCTGCCTTAACGTTGTTAGTAAAAGATGTGTTGGATGACCCACAGCGACGATATAGTTGTTTGAAGTATCCCTCACATGCAACGATCTTGTCAGATTGTGCATGAAGACTTCATTCCGTCGCTTTATAGGGTCTTTCTTAATATTGAACTAGAAACTTTTACAGCCTGTGAGATGATCTATAGCTTTTAGCACATTTAAATATAATCGCAGTGATATCAGTCTGCTTTTGTAGAAGTTGTTGACTTCAGATTTGATGCGTTTTTGGATTTCTCAAGAAATACTTGTTAATTGCGTTTTAAGTTCCAAATACTCCTCATTCAATCAGTTAAAGCTTCGATGATAAATACGCTTTAGCCACTGGAGCATATGCTTCTGAGATTTTATTGATTGAAATGTCTCCTGAGTTAGATACACCTATGAGGCAGGTTGCATGGTTTCTGGAAGGGGACATGCTGGTCTAAGCACTCGATAATGGCAGATGTTAGTGCCTATATATGAGAGCCGATTTCTGCGTTCGATCATTTACGCAGAAAATTAAGGAGACTGATCATTTTTATCATCCGTCACCAAGGAACCGGTATCTCCATCAAATACTTGAAGAGTGGAAGACGATTGGCATTTTTTTATGAGAGATCATTAAAATTCAATTTCTCGACATCAATGTAGCATATTGAACTGTTAATATCTACAGAGTCCCTGAAAGAATTACAATTCTGTTCTGTCACATTTTAGTTCAATATTTTGTTCTTCTTTTAAAACTTCGACTATCAAAATTCTTACACGCGTTGATCAGTTATGCTGAAAAATCTGGGTGAAATCTGAAATTTTTTAGTTTTAGCGGTAAAAGTCCTTCAGGAAGAAAGACGTATCATTGGTTAAAAACAGGTCTCTTCTATCTATCTCCGTTCAAAAGTTATGAATGAACATACCTAAACAAAACCAATACGTTGGGTAGACAGACCCACACTCATGTCAGAAGGGTTTTGTACCCAACTTCTCAGAAATGCAGTCGCCAGTAACGAATAATGAAACAAGAAACATGTCAAGGAGATGAGCACGTTTAAAAGAAAATCCATTGTTCTCCTAATTCCAACGGTCAAAATTTTGTTACAACCCAACAAAAATAACTCAAATCATGAATTCCCTAAAAATATTTATGTTACTGACCTTACTTGAAAATTTCAAGAAGATCAAATTAAAACTGCAATGACTGCTTCGATGGAAATTCCTTAGAATACCATCATGTGTTATTGTTGTTGCGACTGGAAAAATTTCAAATGGCTTTAACTTCCGGGTATATAATTGGATTTTTACCAAACTTACAGAATATAAGGATCTTTTATAAGACTGCTTGAGTGTCAAATTACGTTTACGTGTACCCATACGGTTTTATTGCGGAAAATGTGAAATTCGAAGATCATACTGTTATTAACAAAGTAGAGCTAATTTTGACTTGTAAGGTATTTGTTGTTGTCGTGCTTATAAGCACCTACCTCCATATTTTTCTCAGATTTTTCAGATCACAGATGCCCAATAACGGGGGGATAAGATACAAATTTTTCGTGCATTTGCCTCCCCTGTGCGCCGCACGAAGTAAAAAAATGTCATATTAAGACCTTTTTTGAAAAGTTCTCATCAAGACCTTTCATTTGATACTCATATTTTAATTAAATTTTTATTTAAGGTGCCACTTCCCTATATGGAGAGACCCCCTTAAATACCCTATACAATTTTTTTGTAGTTGGAGTTTTAAGACAGCATCATTTTACACTTACATACAATACCTGGTGTTTCTAGGTTAAGTAGTTTGCGAAAAAAAATTGCTGTGACACACGTACGGATGGACGGACAGACGGACAGACAGGACGCAATTTTAGTAGGGGTTTGTAATATTATTTTCTTCTTCTTCTTTTTCTTAGCACTCTAGCCCCTCTCGGGCCTTCGCTTCCTGCAAACAGCGCCTCTAACTGTCTCGGTCCATTGACCGCGTCTTCCAATTCCGATATCCAAGCAGCGATGAACTGTCTTCGTCGACCAAGTCAGACCAGCGTTTTCTCAGTTTTCCCACTGGCAACCGGCCTTCAGTTCTCCTAACGAATACCTTCTTGGGTATCCGTTGTTCGTCCGTACGATTCATGTGTCCAGCCCATTGCTGCTTCCGTAGTCTTACAAGCCTTGAGACCTCCGGTTCGTCAAAAATTTAATACAGCTTATGATTATATCAAATTCACCATTGGTCCCCATGTAGCTTCGCTCCGATTGTTCGCCTCATGACCCGTCAGTCAAAGGCGTTCAATATATTTGCAGATGCTTGGGTTAGGGTACATGTTTCACAAGCATAGCATAACACAGGTTATATCATAGATTTGTATACTTGGAGCTTGTCTTCAAGATCGTCAATACTGAATAAAATATTTTATTTGCGAGCTGTATTCTTCGGCGTATTTCGTCTCTTTCATTGCCCGTTTTCGTTATTTTGGCACCAAAATACCCAAACTCGCTAACATTTTCGATACTGTATTCGCCAAGTATGATATTTTGTGTATTTGAGGTATTTTTCCTCGACAGCATCATGAGCTTTGTTTTATTTTCATTGATTTGTAGCCCTACTAGTTTTGCTTCGCTGTCGAGTTTCAGGAAGAGTTCTTTGGCAGTTGTTAATGACCGCGACAGAATGTTGATGTCATCCGCATAGGCTACTGCTTGCTTCAACTAGTATAGTAATGTACCTCGCGTATCGACAAGTAGCTTTCGTATGACGTACTGCAGATCCAAATTGAATAGCAATGGGGCCAGCCCGTCTCCCTGCTTTAGTCCGATATTCGTGTTAAAGGCATCGGTAAGTTGGTTATTGATGCAGACTTGGGAGGTTGTCGACATCATTGTCATTTTGGTAAGCCGTACTCATTTGGCTGGGCTGCCAAAGCAAAGCATTATTTGGTACAGTATGTTACGATCAATATTGTCGTATGCTTGCTTGAAGTCAATGAAAATTTGGTGTACGTCTATGTTGAACTCCCAGCACTTTTCAAGTACCTGCTTGACTGTGAACAATTGGTCTATTGTTGATCTACCTGCCCTAAAACCACCTTGATACTCCCCAATAATACTATTGGCGTATGATCTGATTTTATTTTCTAAGATTTTAGAAAATATTTTGTACGCCTTACAAAGGAGTGGTATGCCTCTATAATGTTCGCACTGTAGCTTGTCAGCTTTTTTGTGAGTAGGGAATATAATTGATTGGCTCCGCTTTTTTGGCATATGTTCTGGTTGCCAAATGTACGGGATGACTTTGTGAATAGCTTTATGAACACTACTGCCACCATATTTGATGAGCTCCACTAGAATCTCATCGATGCCCGGCGCTTTATTATTCTTTTGGGCTTTGTTGACGGAACAAACTTCATTCAGAGTTGTTGGGGCTAATGGAAGCTCTTCGCAGACATCTATAGGCTGCGATGTTATGGAACTTTGTGGAGGATTAAGAAGGTGCTTGAAATATGATGCACATCTTTCCTGAATCTTGGTTTCATCAGCGATGATATTGCCGCTGTCATCACGACAGAGCGTGGTTTTGGGCTGATAACCACGTTTAGGCATTTCAATACTTTGTATGCTTGTCTTGTGTTGTTGCTCGCTAAACTTACGTCTATACTTCTCAATTGGTCGTCACAGTATTTTCTTTTCTCAATCCTAATTATCTTATTCGCTCCTCCTCTGAGATTTTCATAGTGTTCTCTCTTCCTCCTATGTTTTCCCACCTACATATTCTTTGTACGCCATCGAACCAATCATTTTTCTTGCGCCGAGCTTGTGTCCGATCGCCTGTTCTGCCACGGTCCTGATAGCCGCTTCCACTTCCATCCAGAGCTCGTTGCTCGTCTTTAACGAAATGTTCAAAAAGATGAAATCCAGCTGGTTGTCGAGGGTCCCCGTGAAACGTTTGGCCAAAGACGCCGTTTGGAGCTTTTCGATGCCAAATTTTCGCAGCGGGCTGGTCTTCACCGAATATGCCTTTGACATACGACATCAATACGTTAATTTGATCAAGTAATGATCTGAGTTACAATTGGCTCCTCGGTATGTACGGACGTTAAGTATGCTCAAGGCCCAACGTTGTTGGATCAGAACATGATTGATCTGGTTTTGTGTGTTGCCATCTTGTGATACCCAAATAATTTTATGCATGCGATGATATACGAAGCAAGTCGAACGTATGACTAGATTTCTGGTTCATGCAAAGTCAAACAGGAGCTTGCAGTTGTCATTTTTTTCATCGTGGCTATATCCTCTGGTCGTTCCCCGATGAGATGGCTCATTGCCAACCTTAGCGTTGAAATCACCCAGAATTATTTTTGTGTCATTTGTGGGCAATGAGTCGACCAGTCTTGGTGATTGTAAAACGTTTTCTTTGTTTCTTCGTCCGTTTCTTCGGTCGGGGTGTGAACATTAAACAGCCAGATTTTGAAGAATTTTGCTTTTATACGGATCGCAAGCAACCGTTCATTGACTGCCTTAAAATCAATAACGTGCAATTTGAACTCCCTATCCACAATTAGGGCCACTCCGAATTTTCTTTTTCCAGTAGGCTCCCCACTTTTGAATATTGTGTGCGATCTCATGTCTTGAATGTCGTTTCCAGTCCGATTCGTTTCCTGGAATGCCGGTATTTTGAATTGATGTTGACTGGCCTGTTGTAATAGGTCCTTAAGAGCACCAGGGTAATTGAGTGATCTGACATTCCAAGATCCAATGTCATAGTCCATTTTTCGTTTGCGAGGTCGTTGCCGTGAGGCCAATCCATTCTGAAGCTTACCTGCAGGTTTCGAAACAATTAAAGGTTTTCCAGGGACGGGGAGTTAGCCCATCGACCAACCTCTATTCCGGCGGCATGGTTATAAATTCGATTCCGTCATCAGGCGCAGACGATTCGCCTTCACCCTCTTACGTCCTCACAAAGGAAGTGTAAGTAGAATTTAGTAGCAGAACTATAGATGTATCAACAGTTATGAGCATTTCTCGACATTTAATGGTACATTATTGGGGAACCAGTAAACTCAATGTGTACACTGAGAGCCTTTACTACCATTTAATTGGAGGGGGGGTTTATGAGGAATCATGGAAGCTATGGGTTGGGGAAGCAAGGGGTTCCTTCTTCCTTTCTCAAACGGGCTTGGGACCGTCTATGGCGGAATTGTAATATTATTTTACAAAACCTTAAAAAACAAAACAAATATATACGTGATGAATCGATAACCTTCTTTCCTTTGGAAGTCGGTTAAAAAATATAAAACGATGCAGTAAAAAAAACTTCGAGTTTATAAAGAATAGCTGTCTTAAAGTGTCTCGATGATAGGGTCTAAATGACCTAAGGTAGTATACTGCAAATCTTCAGGTCTTACTATAAATCAGTATTCCTTAGATGTTACTTAAGTCATTATTTGTAGGTCTTTGTAAAAAAATAAGACCTACTAATTTCGCGTCCTGTATGTCCATCCGTACGTCTGTCCATTTTTCCGTCTATCGGCGCGTCACAGTAAGTTCCCCAAAAACTATTGGAGCTAAAAAGCTCAAGCTTTTTGAAAAGGTCAGAAGTGCTGGTCCCTCAAAGCTTGGCATTTTATGAAAGATTTCAAAATTGTTTAAGGGGGTCCCCCTAATAACGAATTAGCCCGTAAAAATTTGTTTAATCAAAGGTTGTCGAGTGTGGTATCAACTAAAAGGTCTTGATTATAACTTTCAGAATCTGAATAAAAAAATAATTTTATGCATCAGAGGGAGACATAATATACCAAAGTTTTGTGTCTTCCCCCACGCGATTGAGCTCCTTGAGCCAAAAAACAGAAAATAATCACGAAGGTGAGTCTTTATGAGTATAAAGGCAACAAATGCCTGAAAAATCGAATAAAAAATATCACACTTTATAAAGTCATATTGAGGTATGCCTCTATTAAACAACTAAGAGACGGCCTCAATCCAACAAACAAGTCTTTGCATAAGTGCAAAATGAGCAATAATATGTAACCCAGTCGAAATCAAAAACATATGGCTGCAATATTTTTAGACGCCATTTACAGTGCCCTTAGCAGCAACTGAAGCCATGAATACTCCAAAAGCAGAACAAAAGGTCTCTGTATCATCACCAACTGGAGCTGAAGTGCAGACAGTAGCACGTGGCCTAAGAAAAGATAAGGCTCCTGGAATAGATAGAAGGCCAAACTCCATAGGAAACATTCCTATGCAAGTAACCTTCTAGACTGGCTAATATGCATTATATGATCAGAGGAACAGTTGAAAGAGGGCTGGCGGAGAAGTATAATATATCCGGCAAGCAAAAAGGGAGACTGGTTAAGGTGTAAAAATAAGAGAAGCATCACTTTGCTATGTACATTAAGTAAAGTGCTCTCCAAACTCATAGAAAGAAAAATAAAGCTTAAGTATGAAAGTACTATAGGAGAGTGTCCGGGAGGCTTTCAAAGTAGAAGGCTTACAATTGGCCAAATATTCTGAGTTAAGCAGGTGCTCGAAAAGTGCTAGGAATATGAAATCGATGTGCAGTAAATCTTTGTAAAATTTAAACAACCATACAACAGTGTCGGCAGAGATGCACTGTACAAAATGATGCTTGACGTTGACAACCCAATAAACCTAGTTCACATGGTTAAAGCTACGTTGTCAAATACAGAGTCCCAGGTCAAGGCAAAATAATGGAAAGTTTCCAAAGGGAACCAGGTTTAAACCATGAGGAGAGACTTGGCGCATGCTCTTTAATAGAAGAGATCAGCTAAAATCTTTGGTAAAATAATTTTCAAGTTCCCATCATTGTGTGTGTATGCTTATGACGTCAATATTATTGCATGTTTGGTTTCAAATGACATTAGAGCATTTCTTGGCCAAGAAACTAAAGTTTACTGAATTCGCTTACAAGCTAGTGAAACAATAACTAAATTCATAACTCAAACTAGGAAAAAGATTCCAAAACCTGAATTTAGGAGACTGTAATCTTGATAATTATGTCGATCTTGAAGTAATCGAGTAGCTCGCTTAGGCAAACTGCTCAAGGGACCTTCACGAGGAAAATCTCACTTCGTAAAAATAACAACGCAACAAGGGCGGAACAATTTGGTATGCAACTTATTAACATTGTTATTACTAACCCGCAATAAACCCCGCCATTACCACCGTTACGATTATCAATAATAAGTATTTAAAATAAACAATAAAATAAGAAATAAAATTGTAAATAAAAACGAATAATCGTAAACCCAAAGCGATAATCTAGCGAAGCAATGACTAGGTTGTTGCAATGAGAATCTGCCGTTACCGCCATTTAGAGGCTTTTTGAGTCAAGCGGGATTGATACGAAGCGGGACTCACAGCCTTAACCAGAGCGTATGAACTAACAAACGAATACACATATAACAAATTCCCAACCTAACGGTATTAAATCTTCAGCGATCGATTTGAGTATGTATAAGCGTTCGCAAACGCTTTCATGGGGAAATGTAAGAGATTGAATCGGCAAATGTTGCTCTGTCTAGGCGCTTGAATGGAATGCAAGATAATGAGCTTCCATTTTGATTAAATGGGCAAAAGATTCCCCTTTTGGTAAGTGCAGGTACATACAAACACAACAGGAAACCAATTTTCCGCATGAAAGATTAGTCCCAAGTTGACAGCGCTATCATGTTTCATCCCAAATGGAAACAAATAATGATTACCGCGTTCTCTACCTTGTATAAGTTGTTCGCTTGTTCCATTCAAACATTTCCCCCCTCTTTTAATTTGGCCAATCAGCTGATGCACTTGTTTGTTTTTATGCTCTGGTTTGGGTATCGAGCTTAAAGGTCGTCGCGTTTTTGTTAACTGCACTCGTGTGCAACTTACTCCGTTGCGCGTTCTTTAAACATTGCTCATAACATCTATTCAGTGATTGATTGTATTTAATTAAGGTCAAAAGCAATTGATTCTGTACAGCAAGTTGTTATGTGAGCACGCGATCGCATATTTGATTCAATTAGCAAACAACGTTGCTATATAATTACCCAAAATAAATGAAAATGAAAAAAATTTAGTGAAAATCTAATTCAGTTGACGATAATTAGGTTATATAAAAAAATTGAAATTATATCGAAATGGTTCTGATATTTTTCGTGAAGTCCGCAACTTTATGTATGACTTGGGCACGTAAAAGTGGGGACGCAAGATTGGAAGAAAAAAAGTTAAGTGCTTAGAAAAGGATGTATATCCTGAATTGCGTGAAAATACACATTATGTTTAAACTCAGTGCTAGATTGTTTATTCAAAACCTAAAGAAAAAATAAATGCCGAAATAACCTTAAAAACGACTGATAAACTCCTACGCAAAAAGGGATTTCTATAAGCGATTGAATAAATCAGGATTTGCATTGTTGTTGATATGAATTGGAATGCATTTCCATTTTTGATGTTCGGCAATTCAGTGAAAGTTCGGAAACTTAGTAGCTTTTGTTTATTGAGCAGATATTCTCTATGGGGATTTAATTAAAAATGATGCATTTTATTTAATATTGATTGCTGCAGTTAGAGGATGCGTTATTTGAGTGTAAATGATGAGATGGAAACCATATGGCAATTATGAAGAAGATAGAGACATATTATATCAATCATCAATACGATTACCATTTTGACAGCCACATTTCCATGTCGATTATTACATGAATGTCGATGATGATGAAGATACTCCTAACAAATATTTAAGAGTAGTAAAGTTGGATGACATTAAAAAATTTAAGCACGATTCTCGTAAAAGTGATAATAATTTGTGTAGAGTAGTTAGTGCTTCTTATTCAAAAAAGTCTATTCGTATCAAATTAAATTGAATTGCTTTGAATTGTGTCACATATAAAGATAAAAATAATTACAGGCCTTACCCGCCCCAAACACCAGAACTCATTGGAGAAGGACTTGGTAAGTACCCTTTATGGATATTATAAATCTAAAAATTTAAAAAAACCTATTATAATATTTAATTTGAATTATTTGATAGCAATGCTTGTTTGTTTCTTGCATACGTTCTTTCTTTTTCTGGGACTGAGTCCCTAATCATTATTTACTTTAGAACGGACATATTGTAATACAATGTTTTCCATTTATTAAATATTCAGTTTTTAGAACAATCGCATGCTTCTTGAGTAATGAAAATAGTTTCCATATGTAAAAAAAATAATGATGAATAGATGAATTGAAAAAAAAACCTTCAGTCTTTCCATTTGTATGGAATCTTGAACAGCTATGGGACCTGCCACGTTGGCTGGCTCCTTTACTCATTAGCTACTCATCGGCTGAGCGTACCATTTTTCTATGTCGTCGCAAGTGCTCTTGAAGGGTAGAGTGGCCTTCCGCTTGAGTTTTAAATTTATGTTAAAGTGTTATGTGATTCGATCATATAAAACTTTTACATAAATCTAAAACATTCATATTTTTCACTTAAGGGAAAAATTCACGTAATTATGCTTGCATGAATCTTTCGTTT
Organism: Odontomyia ornata; assembly: GCA_963969285.1. Lineage (NCBI taxonomy): Eukaryota > Metazoa > Arthropoda > Insecta > Diptera > Stratiomyidae > Odontomyia > Odontomyia ornata. The sequence continues at coordinate 224,620,748 of OZ017741.1, forward strand.
TAATGGAAAATATACGCCATGTCTTCAATGGATCATGACCCGGATGAGGATGTGCAAGGGAGCACCACTTCCACCTGGATGCTCCACTATTGTTTGGGGGTCGTAAGTAACAAGTAGTAAAGACAAGACCCTCTCGAGTCCTGCGCGTTAATCAGGCTAGGTCTGTCGTACTTTGGTATTACATTCCTTCGGAAGGTTACCTCGACAACGTCGAACCGCAAGTTGATCGTTTATTTCGTGAATGTGAAATCTTTTTGTAGTGGGCCCTTGTGCTGGCAAAAAGAACCCACCTCGCAACACCACAATGCTAGCCTGCCAGCGCATTCGATTTCGGCAAGCACTAATATCTTCACTCACCAAGGCAGCAGAAAATACCTAAATTAGCTATAACCTTGGAGCCCACTTGAATAGAAAAGGCACCAAAAAGAACGAGATTGGACGCTCATGAAAGCCGCAAGTAAAACCTATTACTCTGTACTTCCCATACTAAGGTCCATAGCTATGCTGTTACACCCAAAAGAAATTATGGTGCTCCGGCGGGGCTTGCAGACCCCGTTAAGCTCGCCCGGAGACGGGCGTGCGGCACCACTCGCTTGTCCACCAAGGCCCCAATAAGCCGCCAAGCGAGAATACGGCTTGCCGGTTTCATTTTCTCGCAGCACGAAAAAGGATCCTTCACCACTTCCCCCGACGCAAAATATTGGACACAACAACGCGAGAGTTATATGGCCCTACTGCACTCTATCAGGCAAAATAAAGTCACGAGAATTTGCCACGCTCTACACACCTCCCCTGAACACTAACATTCGACTTTAAATTTTTTTCTGCGAATTCACACCCAAGCCGCACCCGTTACAACCTGGAAATTAAATTCAAATATGTTTTGCATAGAGGATTTAATTTTTACTAGATTTTATCTTTAATTACTTCTTTAAAAAAAACTTCAGTTATACAAACTTATCTTTCTACTCAAATTTCTTTATGCGAATAACCAAACTTAATTCAAAATTGCGATCGAGCGGGAAAGAAGAAATCTTTAAAAGAAAAACTTACGGGTCTAGAAGGTATAAAGGGGCCCTTTCTTCGCAGCTTCCGTCAACCTTTTCAAAATTGCTTTGCCACTTACTGCTCCGACAACTCCCTCGATGCTTTCCTTCGTGCTGATGTTTGTTTATGTCCCAATCTGCCCTCTGTCTAGTACGCACTTGTTACACTTGATTTCAAAAATCCAGCCGACGCTCGTCTTCTGTATTATCCACCATCGCTTCATCTTTTCACCTTCGATTCGCCAATCCAAAGAAAGAGAAGGCGCATTATTCGTCGCACTCTTATATAATCTCCCTTTAACGGCCACTTTACCGCTATCCGACCGAGTTCTTGGTCACAGGTTCAGCCATCTCTTTGGATTACTTCTTCCTGTTCCCGTAGAGTGGTTCCACTCAAACTCGGCGTGATTTCCACTCCACCTTCAAACACTCTGGTGGCGATCTCCACAATCACGGCTGAATCGACTGAATATCTTCTCTGACAGATTGCAATGTCAGATTGAATTGTTTATTATTAAAAAGTGATGTCGCAGTATAAAATTATGTGAATTTAAGTAGTGCTTTTCCAGGTTTTATTCTACGTGATTTGACTAATGCTATACGACGCTCCGTCATGTACGCCTAGAGGAGAATATTCGATGAAGTGAATATTTTGCTAAGTTATTTTATTATTTTTGTTTCAAAAAAATTTATAAATAAATAGTAGTGTAGAAAACATTGCTTTGCGCGTTCTCCTTTGACGGAGTTGTTAGATATTGTGCGACTTATCGCACTAAACTCAGCTTTTTGCGTTTTCTGCTTTCTCATCCTTTTCACCTACGTTGTCTTCGTCATTATGGTTATCGCTGCCGGAATTTTGATCAGCTTTGGATGTTGACTCGCCTCCTTAATCTTTAGCAGCAGGCAATCCTCAATCATGATGCACAATATTGTAGTCGTTCGGTACATCTCCGCAATTCATCTCATTAGTGAACTTTCGATCTCTTAACGATGTTTTACCCTAATGTTCATTTGTTGAACGAAATCTCATTTGGGTATGTGGCGATGTACTTCTCGTTCAGGATATGAATATTGCTGGAGAGTGGTTCAAGACATTCCTTCCAAATTAAGTTGTTGTTAGATTAACGCCGGACCTGATGTGACATATACTTTTGCAGCTACATACCTATCGACCAGTATGGATTATATTTATTTATTTTTTTAGGTCTTTGTAAAAAATTTTTTTACAAAGACCTACTAGTTTCGCGACCTGTCTGTCCGTCTGTCCGTCCGTCTGTCCGTCCGTCCGTCTGTCCGTCTGTCCGTCTGTCCGTCTGTCCGTCTGTCCGTCTGTCCGTCTGTCCGTGCGTCACAGCTGATTTCCTCAGAAACTATAGAAGCTAGAATGCTCAAACTTTGTGAAAAGGTCAGAAGTGATAGTCTCTCAAAAGTTAAGGCATTGACAAAAATTTAAAAAATGTTTAAGGGGGGTCCCCCCTAATAACGCATTGGTCCTTAAAAATTTTTTTTAATCAAAGGTAGTCGAGTGGGATATCAAATGAAAGGTCTTGATTAGAACTTTAAGAATCTGAAATAAAAAGATCATTTTATGAATTAGGGGGTCCACAGGAAGGCAAAATGTACCCAAAATTTGTGTCCCCCCCCCTCGCGATTGGACACCTTTCAGCCGAAAAATCTGAAAATTATCACGAATGTGGGCCTTTATGAGTACAAGGGCAACAAATACCTTAGAAATCGAAATTCACTCAACTTTGTTAATAATAGTATGATTTGTAGATTTTACATTTTTGCCCATAAAATCAAAACAGTACCTTTAAACTTCTTGAAGTTCTGCAATTATATAGACTGACATAAGGTATATATGTTTGCAAAATTTGATTGAGATCAAATCATAATCAAGTGAGTTATAGCCATTTCAATTATATGGAATTACAACAACGATAACACGTGTTTATGGTTCATATAGGGTTTTCCAATAAGAGGTGTTATTTTGATATTAAAAGAAAAATACCATTTTTTAAAATAAATGATCGGATGTTTAGTTCATTATAAAGAAAAAGATATGCCGTTAATAGCAGTAACTAACATTGGGCAAATAACCACTACGACACGCTTACAGGACCATATCCTCTTCATGAAATTTTCCATAACCAAATCGCAAAGTGGCTGCCCTATGTCCTCGATAGCCTCACGAATTTCATCTTTGAGATCTTGAATTGACGCTGGGCTATTGGCATAGGCCTTCCCTATCACGTGGCTCCAAAGGAAGAAGTCGCAAGGTGTTAAATCAGAAGATCTATTCAAAATAACACCTCTTATTGGAAAACCCTATATATATTTAAAATTGACTTAGGCACTTTTATTTTCATTCAATTTTCATGAAAATTTAAGGAATAGTGTTTAACTTGAACATGTTCAATCGGCCGAGCATTCAGAAAAATCATTTAAGCCAGATTTAAATGGCGGCTGCACTGTGCATATGAAACAAACTGTGCATCTTTTGTATAAATTTGAACGATTTCATATCTAAGTATCGGATGAATAATTCAAGTTATCGATTCACGCCATTAGAAAACTTGCTTCTAACCCTAGGATGTTTACAAAGACCTTCTGGTAGGAGCACTCTCCTGCTTACTCAACTTGTTCTTTTTTGAAATCATGACTACACGTACTCGTACTTAAATTACTGCTACGGGTACAATTAAAAAGTATGAACCGAAACCCTAATCGAGTGCGGCTTGTATTGCTTTGTTTAACGAGTCACGCGACTGATATGGTAGTGTTCGGGGGGAGCTAATGTTGATACCTCTTTACTCCATCCGTAACAATGCACAGGCAAAATAAGCTCTGCATTTACAAATCACAAGTCAAAACAGTGTCGTTATATGGAAGTGAAATATGGACACTGATGAGTGAATCTAAAAAGTTAGTAACCACATTTGAACGCGAGTTCCTTCGGAAAATCTACGGCCCACTGAAATATAAAGCAGAATAGAGTTTACGTAACAACGATGAGTTGTTTGAATTATTTATGAACGATCTGTATTTTCATGCTTAAATTTACGCAGATTGCAATAGACGGGCCATGCAGAAAAAATGAAAGAAACTTGGCTACCCAAAAGAACATGAAAAGGAAGAGTACAAAGTAGAGATATAGCAGAAAGACCAAGGACTCGATGACAGAAGCTGAAAGCAGATCCTTCCTGGCAACTATCAACTGGTAAATGAGGCCATAGAACCAATATGATTGAAGGAGATTAATCCTGGAGGCCAAGGCCCAGCTTGAGCTGTCACGCCATAGGTAATTATGATGAATTTCCCTTGTGTCTTAGAGGTGTGAATTTGACTCTTGACTAGCTTTTGGGCTTGTATTAATGTTGTGTTCAACCAATATTGATAAGAAATGCGCATGTGTTGGTAAATGCTGCAGGGCCGCCTTACACCTAACAGCCCCATTTGAGCGTAAGGTCAGTAAAGTCGTCATCGATGGAATATCCCTTTATATACTCCTCTCTTGAACTTCAATTTTATTCATCACTCTACCCATGTATCCTGAGTCCTACTGGGAATCGTTTTTAACATGAAACATGTGTAATCTTCTCCAAAGTATCTTTTTATTCATAAAACTTCTTTTGAAATCAAAAGACACAAAATAAATTCCTCAGACATGAAATTATTCTCATTCTACGAATTCAGATTATGAAATGCTTGAATGTTTTGGGCTTCCCTTTTTACGCTGAAAAGCTGAAGAGTACCATTTAAGTGTATTCGCATACAATGGATTTTATAAAAAATGGTTCATTTCAGTCTAATTCATAACATTGACACAGATAAAAGTTTGTAGACCTTAAGTGCTTCAAGCTAAAATGAACAATCTGGATAATTTTAGCTTCAATTTCGTTAGACTTGTTTTTCGCATTTTTGCCTTGGGGATGACTTTATCTCATGGCTGATTAATAAAATTTGGAAAATAAGATAAATTCGATGCGAGTCTGTAAAAATTTCTCAGATTGGTGATTACATTGCTCAGCAATAGGTAATTATTATTAGTCTCAACATGCCCAAGGATAAAATTCATAGTTGGACTTGTGCATTGCTGAAGCTCGACAAGAATGCAAAGAACAATGGCTCGTTCCCATATACATATTTGAAAACCTACCAATGAACGAGCATATATAAATAGCCTTTATAGCAAATTATTTTTGTTGTTTGTAATTGTTCATGGATATGAAATAGAATTTCTAAACGAAAGCCAGGAAAATCTATCAAAATTATACTTAAAAGTTTAAGGCCAGAAATATTTATTGTACGTTGTATATATTATGCCAACAAATAATAATAAACGTACAGAAGTTCAATTTAAACCTTGAGATTTATTAGGGAATCTCATTTCATTACCCTAAGAGTATTCGAGGTGATATGGTCAGTATCACGCTCAACCAAGTGATTATCACTTAATTTTTCAATCAGTGCCCATCGCAGCTGGGTATGCTGATAGTCTGACAGAAGTACCATAAGCAGAAACTCGTTGCCACTACTGAACTTTGAACTTAGGATCTGCTGCGCAAGCGGTGAGCACCCTAACCACTACAACACACATAATGCCGATTAAATATATGATTTGTTTATTTTTCTAATTAAATAATCAGGAAAGAGTTGTGGGTGAAAAACTGAATACAATAAACAAAAACAAAGTAGATTTATAAACCGTAACTCATTAAACTTGGTTTGAAATTGGCAAGTGGAAATGCCACATTTCATTCGTTGTCTATTCATGCAATTGTTCTGATTTATTGTGCCATATCAGTGCAATAATAATAATAAATATAATATTCATCATGAATTATTCATCAATGTCCTTAATGCACCCCTTCAAATAGAGAATGCTTAGGAAAACATCAGGAAGTATACTAAAAATAAAAAATATTGTGCCTTCTTCTGACTTTCTATAAAAATGTGAATATGTTAGTTTGATATATTAAACTTTAAGCAATTTTTCCCCTATGATCTATTTTGATACATTCTTGAAAAAAACTAGGCCCAAAACTCTCCGAAACTGCAGGTAATTTCCTATGATAGTGCAATAGCATAATATTGCATTAGTTACTAAAAGGATTATACCTTCATCCTTCCAGCTCATACTGAAAATCGCAGACTGAATTTGAAAATAATAAAATTACAAAAGGACAGCTAGAAAAACTCACATTAGAAACGATTGAAAATGTCAACACTTAGCACAGAAGCAATATAGAAGGATATGAAATGCCAGCTAAAAGGTGGTCCAACCATAATGCACGACGTTAATTGTGATTCCCACCTTAACATCAAGTTTTTCGCCCAACATAATTTGACATTTCTTTGTTTCAGTTTTTGACAAATTCAATCATGAAGAGGTACACAATTGAGTAGCACCTTAAGGTTGTTGGTCTTTTACAAAAATGGGAGTTCAAGTCAAAATGCATTTCGTGCACTGTTTTTTCTTTGGTCAGCATAATTGACCAAATGTGTCCACAATCGGGAGAATCGTGCGCAAATTTCTACAAACCGGATCCGTAGAATATTTGAAATCACATGCTTGTCTAGTTCGTTCTGCGAGAAACATTGCTGTTGTTCGCGATAAAATGACAGAAGAGCCATCAATCTCGACTCATCGTCGTGCCCAACAATTGAACATCTCACGAACATCACTGATACGAATTTTGAATAACGATTTGAGTTTACCCGCTTACAAGGTTCAATTGACTCAAGAGCTGAAGCCATTTCAAGTGCCGGCAATGCGCCGAATGGTTGGTTGAACAGACAGAAGGGAATGGTGACTTTACAAAGAAAATCATCTTCAGTGACGAGGCACACTTTCACCTCAGTGGATTCGTTAAAAAGCAGAATTGCCGCATTTGGGAAAATCAAAATCCATGAGTGATTAACATATTGACAAGCCGATGCATCCACAAAGAGTGACTATTTGGTGCGGTCTATTAGCTGGCGGCGTCATCGGGCCATACTTCTTCGAAAATGAGGACGGCCAAGCAGTTACCGTGAATGGTGTTTACTATTGCGAGATGATAACGAACTTCTTGTTGCCAGAAATTGAGGCTATGAACATGGACGATATGTGGTTCCAAAACAGGATGGTACCACTTGCTACACAGCCAACAAAACAATGGCTCTTTTGCACGAGAAATTCAATGGCCATGTTATCTCACGTTGTGACGATGTTAATTAGCCGCCACAATCATGTGATTTGACACCGTTGGACTTCTTTCTCTGGGGATATTTAACAAAAAAGTGTACGTCAATAAGCCAAGAACAATTCAAGAGCTAAAGGGTGAGCACATTAACTACAATGAACCTCAATTATGTCTCAGAATCATTGAAAATATGGACCATCGGATAGAAGCATGCCACCGTAGCTGTGGTGAGCATTTGGGCGATATTTTGTTTCACTCATAATTGTCATAGATCCTTCTTATTTAATAAATATTAGCATAATTCTTTGAAGACTTTTTGTTTTATTTACAATTAACATCGTGCGTTTTGGTTGGACCACTTTTTATAACAAGGTTGAAAATAATGAAAAACGTCCTCCACTCATGCATTACCAATTCGACATGTTAAACTTGTATCCTTAAAAATATTCGAAAAACGATCCGTTCAAACTACAGGAATGAAATCAACAACCAATGGGCGGGATGTAAGTCTACTGAGCCCATATGGAATTTCCACGAATGGGTATAATTTGTTTAGTTAAAATTTTCAAGTGAATGCGTCAAACTTCAAAGTTACAAGTAACAAGATAAACCTTTTAGATAAAGTAGGTATTGACCCCAATAGTATGATAAGAAATACACAGGGTAATGGGATTATAAGTGATTATTTACATAAACTTGCCTTAATAAAACTCATTTTGAATCGGTTCATCTAACAAACCCTGAGAAGGAGACTATTAGTTTCAAAGAGCATCGAAATGAAAGTTACTGACTTTAAATCAAGCCTGAAATTCTCAAATTCAATGAAATATCGGCTTTCATCCCCATATCAATTTTTTTTATAGATATTAGAATGTATGCGCTACAGTGGTCTTATGATATGCTAGTTGTTCTGACAACTTCATTTCACCATCGTTTGAACATCACTTAGAACTATGTATAGTATCGTATTTCCGTATCGCCCTTATGACGATCGCCTGAATTTCCTTCGTCTACCTTCACTGCAGGTAAGAAGGCAATTCCTGGATCAATGCTTCTTATTTAAATTATCGAGAGGCATGTTATCGTCGAAATTATACAACGCCATTAGCATACGTCCCCCTTCTCGCGCTAGGTCTTCGCAATACTACGCTATACCGTTTGCAAGAACTGTACCTTACAGTCACTCACTGATGGTTCGTATGGTAAGAGACCCTCTTAATCTCCAGCTCTGGCTCATTTGAATCATTTAAAAACATGCTGCGGAGAGTACTCTACTAGCAATAAATTCTTTTGTTGTTAATTTCAGTCACTACTTAATTGTTAACTTTAGATTAATTCTTACATGATATTTATATTTTAACCACGTAATCTATTAGTTTTATTTTATAATTGGGATTATTAATTCTGCAAATAGTGTTGAAGTAAATAAATAAATAAATAAAGAAATGAATAGTTAAAATTTATGAGGCTAGATTACGGCCAAAGAGATAAGTGGTAGCAATTGCTGGTTTTCAGTTCCCCAGCACATGAATTAGTGGATTGGGCAGGTCATTTGCTTTCGCGATTAGCTTATCATGGCGTGATGCAGCGAGCTTATAAATTGAACTTACGCCAACAAGGCTGTTTAGTTTTTCAAAAGAAAAGTAAACGGGTTTATTAAGTACAAGATACTAGATATTTAAAAGATTGGACCCAGGTAGGTGAGCCATATAAGATGATCGGTTGAATTGCCGATTTGACGATAAGGACTTTGTTTCTGGTGCTAAGACGCGAATTACGATTAAGAAGCGGGTATACCTAGAGCACATTCTTAAACGCTGTGGAGCTAATATGCGCAATGTAACTTCTGAATATTAGTTTTTTGTCAAATATAAGCCCAAGATATTGCGATTCTCACTCCAAGGAATAGTTTGCGCTAAAAAATTTATTGGTCACTTGGTTAGGTGAAAAGGCTTACGCTTCCTGGTGAAGAATATTGATCTCGTTTTTGCAACAATAATTTTCAATTCCAACTATGGTAGTATTGATATGTACGTTCCAATGCCGTATGAAGGCTGGTAATAATGGAATTCGGATCTGCGCCTATGCTCCATATGCAAATGTCATCTACGGAAGCTGCGACTTACCAGTTAGGTAAGGAAAATAAGTCAGACGTATAGATGTTATATAGGGATAGACTAAGGCAGGAGCCTTGCGGAACACCGGTGGTAATACTTTTCACTGGGGAAGTTGTTGCGAATTCCGGCGTACCGGTGCTCTCTCATCCGCAATTCAAAGGGCTTCTGTAACATCTCCACCTACTTTTGAGTACACCTACCCTTTTCTTTGTGTATTTATTTCTTTATGGTTATTCCATTTCCATCAATTTTTTTCCATATCATATTAATTCTACCTTTTTATCCTATTTTTATTCACAAAAAAATACTAACAATAATAATCTTACCTTTCCCACTAACAACATCCCATTCGTTGCTTCCCATTAACAAAATTTTATTCGAGACATTTTCACTTACAAAATCTTCATACTAATATATATACATTATCTCCCACTAACAAATTTTATTCATCATACAAACAAATATTTATTCTCACTTCCTTTATAACAAATTTCATTACAATGCCCATTGAGAAAGGTTCCCAGTTGAAGCTGCTAAATAAACGAATCGGAGATCAACAGAAGATGGCTCCGGTGGTAGCGTCGCAGACTCTCGACGGTGGAGTCTGCCGAGACCCTGGGTTCAAGTTCTCCTGAGTGCAGGAAAACACACTTTTTGGGGATATCGATAAAAGCAATTGAGGACCTTGCAGCAGAAGGGGGGCAGATCCAAATTTTTATCAATTACCGTTTGATTGCCTACAATTTGCAAACAAGTTGAGTAGACAGACCTATGCTCATGTCAGAAGGGTTTTGTACTCAACTTACAAAATGCAGTAACCAGTAACGAATAAAATCAAGAAACATGTCATGTTCGAGGATCATAGTATTATTAGCAAAATTGAAAGAATTTTGACTTCTGAGGTATTTGTTATAGTTATACCCACAAATATCTCCCTTGATAATTATTTCAGATTTTTAAGATCACGGGTGTCCATTTGCGAGGGAGGAAACACATTTTTCATGTATCCCCTCCTCCCCCCCTTATCCTCCAACGAAAGAAAAAACTGTCAGTTTAAGAACTGTTTTGAAAAGCTCTCATAGAGAACTTTCAGTTGATACTCATATCGGCTACCTTTCATGAAATTTTTTTTCAGGGGCCACTCCTCTGTACTGCAATCATCGATTCATGGCCTGTTTTTTAGAATCTTAGAATGGTTACAAAGCCCTTTCGCTAGGAGCTGTCTCCTGCTTTTTCGACTTGTTTCAATTGTATGTACTCATCTTCATGATACCTATCATTCCTGAAAGTTTCATGCAAATCCTAGCAAAGCTGTAGTGTCTAAGTCGGTAAAAAGCGCATATGGCTCCATAGCCATATGTTTCCATAGTAATACAGGGCATATTGTTCCATAGTAATGCAGAAAAATTCAAATCGCTATAACTTCTTTAAATATTATTCGATCTTTATGAAACTTTCAGAAAAGATCAATCTTATAAATAGTCATCTGTGTGCTAAATTTCACTGAATTTGAGGGTACCGTCTAGATTTTATTCAAGAAAACATAAAATCGATAAATCATACTATTACTAACAAAGTTGAGTGAATTTCGACTTCTCATGTATTTGTTGTAGTTGTACTCATTAAGGCCTACATTCATGATTTTTTTCAGATTTTTCGGCTGGAAGGTGTCCAATCGCGAGGGGGGGGGTACGCGAAAAGTTCGTACATTTCCTCTTCCCCTGCCCCCCTCGGTGTTCATAAGGCAATTTTAAGACTGATTTTGAAAAGATCTCGTTGAGACCTTTCCAATGACACCCTACTCGACTACCAATGGTGAAAATTTTTTTTGGGGGGTCATTTCCCTATATGGGGAGACCCCCCTTAAACCCCTTTGAAAATTTTTTCCACTATCGAACTTTCAAGAGGTCACCACTTCTGACCTTTCCATAAAGTTTCATGGCTGTAGCTTCTATAGTTTCGGAGAAAAAGTGCTGTGACATACAGACGGACGGACGGACGGACGGACAGACGGACACAGGTCGTGATTGCAATAGGGTTTTGTATTTTAGTACAAAACCCTAAAAAATTAGGGTTATCGTTTGATTAAAAACAAGTGCGCTGTTGCAAAATTAGTATGTGCCACCATTTTCCGTTTGGAGCAAGAAGGTAGCAGATCCGGACCTGCCTCCTTTTTGCGACCAACGATTTGAGTACATCATCTGTGACAATACAGTGCATGTTTCGAGTTTGGCCTAAACAGATAAACTTTTTGTTTTGTATTTTATATGTGCTTTGAATCGGTCAAGTGTGCACAAAATGAATGAGTCCGAACCATTTAGCAGTGGATCATCTGATATTTACTAGCCTCCTGAACCCGACTCAAGTTCAAGTGATGATAGAACTGATTGTGATTTGTTAACATTCCAAAACCAAACTAGTTGATCATTGCATTTGCCGAAATGGCTTTACATCTATCCATGAAATCTCTAAAAAGCAAGAAGACAGCATTTTTAAGGAGTATCGTGGCCCTACTGTAATCATACCAGCTAAATCTAGGCGTGGAAAACATCAAAATCAACCAAATCGTATTCCGAGTGATTGGATTTCCAAAGTTGACTCTCACATTAGAAGTTTTCCATGACGCGAGTCTCAGTACAGCAGAAATAAAAACTCTAGTTATTATCTATCACCTGAGTTAAATATTAAGACGATGTGCGATTTATTTTTGAAGCAGAATGAGCCTAGTCTCGAACCATCTGCCAAGCCAATAGTATCCTTTGATTTTGACTACAGATACTTCAAACAAAATTTTGAATACAGCTTTGGATCACCATGTTCAGATACATACAAGAAGTGCGACATTTTGAATAACAAATTAAAAGATAAGACATTAGATAGAGATGAGTCTCCACCAAGCCAAAGCTAAAACTTCTTTTGTTGATTTAAAGAGTTAAAGAGAAGAGTCAACTTGCTATTTCTAATGACGAGTTTAAGGCGTTAACATTTGACTATCAGCAGAACATGCAATCACCTAAAATTCCAGCAGACAAAGCATCTTACAAACGTCAACTTTGGGCATATAATTTTTTAATCCACTCAGCAAAAGCAGGCATCGCTCATTTTTATTTATACCATGAAACCATAGCTCGAAAATCACCAAACGAAGTAGTATCTTTCATAAATCACTACATAGATAACATTTTATTAAGCACAGTCAAAATACTGTATTTATTCTCGGATAATGCAGCAGACAAAGATAATAACTCGACATTAGTTCCATATCTGTGTACTCTTATGAGGTGTTCATCCATTGAGAAGACTGTTCATCGCTTTCCTGAGCCAGGGCATAGCTTTTTGCCATGTGATCGGTGTTTTGGCGTGAAAGAGAAGTTCAATAGAAAGAAAGACTACATTTTTACAACTTCTGAATATTCCGATTGCATTAAGCAAGCATCTAAAAATTTTAAAATTGTGAATGCGGATCAAAACATGATTCTCAACTCTAGTAAACATTTTGAACGTCATTTTAAAAAAGTGATAACAAATGTAGAGAAGATACAGTTCAAAATATCTCAATATCCAACATTTGAATACACTAAGGACCACATTCAAAGTGCTGCAGTTAGTATTACTTCTGGAACGTCTATGTTTTATGACTTTTCCTTAATGAGAAATGTACTAGTCAACCTATCGGTTCTGCCTCAGCAACGGTTGTATGATAATGCATTGCCGTTGAAAATGGCTAAGAACAAAGGTATTATGCAGCTGGTGAAGAACTATGTTCCTACAAATAAATTATATTTCTATAACGCCCTTAAAAGTGAAGCTGTTGGAACGAATGATAACATTTCTCGCGAAGACGACGACGATTAAGCCTAATTTGACTTATAAATTCATAATTTTTGTTAAGCATTTGTTTGTTTTTGTTTTTCTTTGGATTGTTTTTTCTTCCACATGGTAAGTAATAGTTATTTTACTATCGATAGTACAATATAGGGTAGTATTTCTCTTGCAGTTTGGTGCAAAACAGAGGCAGATTCTTTAAAAAACCATAGTAATTCACAAACTTATTTGTACATATTAAAAACTTGAGTAATATATGTAAAAATATTCATCTTATTTGATATCATTAGCTCCAAAACATAAATGTATTATTCCGTTTTTAAAAATGCTTCTTTAATACCCAACAGTTTTGAAATTTGGACTTGCCTCCCTTTTGCTGCAAGATCCTCATTTATTTCCGTGTATATGACGATTTGCACATAACCAAACGCTATTATGTTTATATAAATTGCCATATATGCTGAATGAAAATTGTTGCGTTTGTTGGTTTGGAAAAGATGTGTGGGTAACGAAATCGAAGTGTATTGAACTTAGATTACATTACTTCGGTACGGTAGTGGAAATTGAGGAAGGAAAGGATTGTAGGATTGGTCTTTTGGAGTTGATGGCAGTCAGTATTTGACTTTAAAATAGAAGGGATTGCTTTTGGTGGTGTCGGGAAAAGTGCGTTAGTTTTTAATTCGGATAGTCAATTTTAGATTTTCAAGACGAAATGGAAAGGAGGTTTGAGATGGCGGAAAAGTTTTCCTAGTAATTGTTCCCGTCAAAGAAAAAATAATTCTACCTCCAGAAGACAATTTTCGGAGTGGTGTTAAAAGTCAAAATTGTTATTCTTGGCGAAAAAAATAAAGGAATTTTCATAGACATTCCAGAAAGTGAATGTTGTGTTTTGTGAATTTTATTGAATCTGTGCAAAACGTGAAATTCACTATACAAGGTGCTTTCCAAACTAAACGATACTGAGCTAAAATAGAAACAACTGGAGCTTTGTTCTAATAAATTCGAGTTTGTTTATTCCAAATGGTCTCGTCCGGCTTGGATACACTGTTTTGCGCGATCTGAAAGCTTTTCGAAAAAGAGTTTCACGATATTGACCGGAATGTCTATCAGGATGTCGGTACAAGCCTTTTGGATGCCCTTTACGGACGCAAAGCGTTTTCCTTTCATGGCCAAATGCAATTTTCTGAATAGGTAGAAGTCACAGAGAGCCATATCAGGTGAATACGGTGAGTGATTGATGGTTAAAATGCGTTTTCTGGTAAAAAAAAAAACAGTCACAAGAGTGGGTTTTTATGACAAAAGTCTCGTTTATTTTGGAACAAAACGTGCTCAGACCTTTCGTAAGCCCAAGTGATCGGTTTAAATGCGATAGATTGATGTTTTGGAGATATTCAACTCCGATTCTATGAATTTCAACGAGATTTCGGCTCATTTTTGTTAAATTCACGCACAACTTCGATGGAGCTTTCACTGGAAGTCAAGGGGGGATATAAATTTCCGCCGCACTATCCCATTTACAGATGGCGCCATCAAAAAAAAATTTATGACAAACGTCTCGTTTATTTTCGAAAGCTCCTTGTATATTTGAATTTATCCAAAAATTAACAAGCGAAAAATTATGAAATCGGATGTTATTGCTGGTTGATTTGAGGCTGATGTCAGGTGAACGGTTGTTTTGGGAGTTATTTGAAATTATGGTAATCGTTGAATTTAATTAATTTGTTGCTGCTGTTTGAATTCGATCAGCTGAAGACTCAGTGGTCGTTTCTTTTTTCTCGCGTGCATTTAACATAAAGATAAAATCATTAAATTTTCAGTGCCCTGCCTCTTTTCCAACAGGCGAGCGCTCGTGGTGTGGGAAATCGGGGAGATTAATCAAACAATTTAATAGTATTCTCAAATACGGGGTTTATTTTTTTATTATTACTTCCTTTATTTGCATTCTAAGTTTATTGTAACATCATTTATAGAATTAAACATCATTTATAGAATATAAATTTTCCGCCCTCATCTCTTTGTGTTAGTTTTATGTGTAGGGTGGCTCAGCACGAGCAGAGGGTCTCCCGGAAAACCCGCGACACGACGGAGCACTAGCCGGCCTCAGAGTGCCACCCCGGGCTGCACACCCCACAGCTAAAAATTAATGTCTGTGATTGCGGTGACTTTCGCGGTTGTTACAAAGTGCTTTCCCCTACTTTGACCTGGAACTTCGACAAGTTTGGGGGTGTATTATATTTCTGAAGTTTATAGGCAAGAGTATCATGCCAGACTGTATCGAAGGCTTTTTGTGTATCCCTCGTCACCAAACCTACGGATAATTTATTGTACATCGCTGCTTTGACGTCCTTCGTAACACGGAAAAGCTGATGCTCTGTCCAATATCTGTTTCTGAAGCCGAATTGGAAATAAGGCAGGATATTATTGTTAGCTATTAAATCATCATAACCTGGTAGAAGGTTAATGGGCCTGCAGTTGTAGGGAGAGTGTAGATCTCTTCCAGGTTTTAGGATGAGTATAACTAGAGCTCGTTTTCAGATGGATGGAAAGATAAAGAGCCTAAGGCAAGCGTTGAATGGAAGGCATATGAAGACTATTCCTTTTTCGGTTAAATTTTTAAAAACTATATTCGGCAGGCCATCGATAACTGGAGCTTTGTCGTTTTTAACTATTTTAAGTAAGCCGACTCACTCTCTGGTTTTTATTAATTCACCAGGAGGTAAAGATATTTGTTTAGGTTGTTGTTCCAAAGCTTTGGCCACCATCATTTCCGCTAAATTACTGCCGAAACTTTGGAAATATTCTTCTGCTTTTCCTTGATTGGAGTAAACATGCTCTTCGTTGTTATTTATTATTGAATATGGTAACATGTGATACTTTCGTTCAAAAATTTCATTTTATAAGCCAAACTTTCCGCGATTTGTAGTTCAGAGATATTGTTTAAGCAGAGATTCCGGAACCCCTTAATTCTGTTCTTAATTGCTAGTGTGAGGCTATTAACACCAATTTTGAGAGACCTGATGTGGGTTTTTTGCCATTTACGCCACAAGGAATTTTGTTTTATTATTAGATTGTAGGTTTTTTCATCAAATTCTAAATTGTAGGAAGCTTTTGGCAGTTTCGGGACACTACACTTAATATCTTGCCAGATAGTGATTGTGAATTCTTCAACTTGCTTTTCACATACTGAGGGAGTATTGAGCGATTCTATGGTTCTTGATGTTAAGTTCACTCTTTCATTAATAAAATTCCGGAATTAAGACCATTTTGCTTTTTTATAACAGTGGTATGTGTTTGGAACATTACAATTATCTATCGTCATTTCTAAGGAAAGTATGACTACAGTTTACAGTTTGTACGAATTATAGAGGGATAAAAATCATCAAAAATACGAATTATTGAACGTTGAGCGGAAAAATATGAATTATGGAAAGTAAGTATTGGTTAGTCTAAAAAGTATTGAGCCTTTTTTATCATTGTCATATATCGGGCAATACTATTCATATTGAGTCAAACTGACATGCGTTTTAAAGGCGACAATCCAGTCTACAATTTTCATACCAATCGTGTCAAAAGTTGTATTCATTTAAAAATGAGTGAAAATTCTGAAAAAATTCGTTACATTTTACAATATCACTAGGATCAAGGTGAGAATGCATCGCAGGCTAGTGGAAAAATTTGTGGTGTCTATGGTTAAGATACTTTATCAAAAGCCACAGTCAAGAGATGGTTCGCTCGCATTTGTTCGGGAAATTTTGATATCAAATATACACCTCGCTCAGGTCGACCAATCACTGAAAAAGTCGATGAAATCTTACAAAAAATTGTAGAAGACCAACACATAAGCAGCCATGGCATTGCCAAGGAACTGAGTATCCATCTCCAAACAGTTTTGAACCATTTGCGTAAGGCTGGGCAGACAACGAAGCTCGACGTTTGGGTGCCGCATGAATTAACACAAAAATTGGATCGACTGAATTTCCATTTGCAAAATGCTAATAAAACACAACGAAACCGAGCCATTTTTGAAATGATCATTACGAACGATGAAAATGGGTAAGATATGTGAATGTCATTCAAAAAAGGTCCTAGTCAAAAAAAGGTGAATCATCACAAAAGACTTCAAAGCCAGGATTGACACCAAATAAGGTTATGCTTTGTGTATGGTGAGATTGGAAGGGAATGATTTATCATGAGGTGCCAGAACCTGGCTAAACACTCAATTCGGCTTAGTACTGTCAGCAATTAACCCGATTGCAGCAAGCAATTAAAAAAAACCGGCCAGAATAGATCAATAGAAAGGGCGTTGTCTTCCATCAGGACAATGCCAGACCACACGCATCTTTGATGACCCGGTAAAAATTGATAGAGCTTGACTGGGATGTTTTGATGCATCCTTCGTACAGTCTAGACCTTGTACTATCAGACTACTACTTGTTTCGGTCTCTGCAAAACTTCCTTAATGAAAAGAAATTCACTTCAAAAAGGGACTGTGAAAATCACTTGGCCAAGTTTTTCGCCAATAAACCACAGAAGTTCTAAGCAGATGGAATAATGGCTCTGCCCAAAAAATGGTATAAGGTTGTGGATCATATTGGACAATATGTACTTAAATAATATCCATTTTAAATAAAAAGAAATATTCAATCGAAAAATGACTTCTTAGACTTACGACCAGATTATTTCAATTTTTTATGAACAACTAAAGCTACAATTAATTTTTGGCTTCAAACAGAGTACACTCTTTTGAGTGGTTTGTGCTGTCTTCTAGCATATTGAGTTTGTATCAGCTATCCTTTTATACCTCCAAGCCCAACTGCATTTAGTAATCTGATATTTAGGATCTAGTGTCTTGCACTTTTTTCAATTTCGAGGCACTTTTCCTTGGTCCGATGGTCTCCAAGACTTTGTTGCTGGCTTCAACCTACATTCTTATGGTATGGGTATTATAGTCAATTCCGTTATCAGGGGCAGAAGGCTTGCCATCGCCACTTTTAGTCAGCCTTTTACAGTAAGTATCCGGTGGTCACCGCTTAAAGGTATAGTGGGGCTCAGTAGCCTAATCGAGAAAGTTCAAAATTTATAGTAAATAAGCAATCAATTCCGGCTGCATTTGATGCAATTATTCTCCTAAAAATGTATCAAGTATAACAAGAAACGGTACCATTGAAAATATCATAGTTTTAACCATGCCTGAATAATCTAGATCGAACATGTCAAATAAGGTACGATTATATTAGAGCATCTAACGTCCTAACAGTAACAGTACTATAAAAGGTGAGATGGTCAGTATCACGATTGACTGCTTGATTATTGCTCAATTTTTCATCTTTACTCATCAAAAATGATTGAGCTCATAGTGCATCTATACACAAATCAAATTTCGGTTACCGTAATCAGCACTAGAATCTGGAGCTCAGACTGCAACCAAGTATATTTGCACTTAAAGCCTAGATAATTATGAGATTAAAGCTCAGGAGAAACACAACAATACCATAGTATCCCATTATTAACATTTTTGAGAAACTTAAACCAACTAGAATAAAGGAATTTCAATATTAGTAAACCGAATATTTTTTTGTCACCAACGGGATCGGAGCCAGAGACATTAGGCTTACGAGATGTGTACTCTAATCATTACACCAAGTGGACCTCCCAGGCTCATATTTATGTTCAGCCAATGTTAGTATTCTCCAGTAAAATGCTATACAAAGTTATCAGATGCGATATTTTTTTTAGATATAGCATCCATATTTAGTACCTGAAGTTTTTTTTTTTTTAAGCAAACTTCTATAGAAAAGAAGGTTATCATATTTGGGGGATTTTGTAAAAATGTATGGGTAAATTTGATTCAATAACCTAAGATACTTCAAATTGGTTTTATATTTCGGTTTGATTACCTTTTTTTGTAGACCTGAGGCTCAAACACAGGTTTTTTTTAAGTTTTACACTTTTCAAATAGAACCGTAGTTAATGATTCAATAGAATGTAACTATAAGTATTTGTATTGACGTACCTATAAAAAACAAAACGATTATAGCTATCGCTACATGACTGCTAATCCACATGTTTTGTTTATTTGGTGATGCCGAAGCAAGAAGATTGATGTATCCAAGTGAAACTATCTACCCCACAAAAAGAACCGCAACCGATAACAAATCACTTTCCGACACTACACCGCACCGTATGTGCACTGCCAAATCGGCTGTACTAGCCCGCAGCTAAAAATCACTAAAATCGAACTATTATCTCATTTATCGTTTAATCATTTCGCCTTTACACAGGATATTTCTCTAGCTATCCCATTTAATCACTCATATTTCATTGTCGTTGTTCACTCTAGAAATAACATCACATTCCTCTCAAATTCAAGAAAATACCATAACAAATTTCTCCCGACCAACACTAATTCAAATTAAAAAAGTTTAATTTTTATTTGCTTATTTATCTTTTTTAAATCATTTTTCACACTTTTTCCTTTTCCTTGGTACCAATCAAATTTTCCACTTCATATCCGCAGGACATTCACAACAGCACTGCACTTGGAATAGCCAACTTATCACCTAGAACCTTGGAACGACTGATCCGAACTGAACTTTTTGGCGGTTCACCCTCAACTACCTTCCTGTCTTCAACGGGAGCCACCTTGTAATGGGGTGAAACTGATTTTTTTCTTCTCTTCCTTGGGGGTGGCAGGTGGAAGCGGTTAATGTTGCGGCAGTGATGATGGAGAGGACGATGCTGCCGGTGATGAAGACTGTGATGACGATGATGATGATGTTGATGATTATGGCGACGATGATATCTTGTCTAGTGCCTGTGGTGTATGTGCAAAAAGGATAGAGAAACGGGAGAAACACTTTGATATACTTTTTTAAAATTGGTTAAGCATCGTCGTGCTCGCGCTCCAAAGTTCACTCAACAACTGGTTCGTTGCTTCCTGCTTGGGGTCGACTGCATCTAGCCGCTATTGAAATCCAATTGGGGAAGTCCTTGCGATAGGGCGCATGTTCACCACTTTTGTGCATCATGTCCTGATAAGAACAAATGGCTAGGACATTGTCCCCAACAGAGACGGATTCAAGGCTGGTAAGTTCCTTTAATACTGATAAGGTGGCAGATGGGTAGGAATTTGAACCGGAAGTTAGTAATAAGTAAGTGGAAAAATTCGAAAATATGATTATTTGTGTATTTTGAAATGGGATTTAGATATATAAATAAGTGTTAATAGCACTTCTTTCAGTTTTACTATAATAAAGATTAAGATTTATATATTTTGTTTTGTTTTAGCTCTACTGGCCCTTATGGGCCTTCGCTTTGAGATATTCGAGTATGTAATTGTCCTAATCTTATGTATGGGCCCTCGAGAACGTGATATGATCAACACCATGCTTTGGCGGTGTGTACGCCCACCCAGCTGTGAAACGTTCGGATTTTGAACCAGTACGAATTATAACTGAATGGGCTTACAGTCTGTCCGAAGAATCACTCGAAACAAATCTGGTTGTCACCAACGGAATTCGAGCCAGAGTCATTTGGTTTACGGGGTGTGCACTCTAACCATGACACCAAGTGAACCACCTAGACTTATATTTATGTTCAGCCAATGCTACTATTCTCCGGTAAAACGCTAAACTTCCCAGATGCGATATGTTTTATATATAGCATCCACATTGAGTGCCTGAATTTTCCTTTTTTAACAACCTTCAATGGAAAAGAAGGTTATCATTTTTAAGGGATTTTGTAAAAAAAGTTTTTTACAACACCTTGTCAATACCGCTGAACTTGAGCTTGGCCAACGTTCACACTCAGCATTCTCGTCGTCTTTCGTCTCGTCCAGGTCTGGATGTGATTGGCATCACGGCTTCATTTTATCGCTTGTGTACACTGATTTGAATTCTCTGACAAATTGTTCGTTCTTCGGCAATTCTTTCAGGCAAATCGAAGGACTTTCCTTATTCGGTAAGGTCCGCGATGTCTTGGTTCCAGCTTTCATGATTCTCCAGTAGCTGCTAGGGCATTTTCGATCACGATGACATCACAAGATTCATACGTACGTGGTTGACGGTGTCACTTGTCGCAACGGGTCTTTCATCGGTTCCGTTCGTTTATGACATTGTGGGCGGCCTCGTTTCGTTTCTGCTCTGTTGACACTGCTTGCGTTGAATCTTCCTGTTGCGTCGATGAATTGCCCTTAAGGGCCAATAAGCGATGGTTGTGAATAAAATCTTTCAGTGGAAAATCGAATAATTCGGGCTGGACTTCGTGGTTGAGTTCTTTTTAGAGTTCATACTCCTTTGCATAACCTTCATCAGCTGATCCCACTTACAGCGATCGGTAATTGACGTCCGGAGAAAATTGAAAATGCTGCAATGCACTCTCTCGACTTATCCATTTACCCGTGGGATGCGGGCGGCAATTTTAACATGATCAAAAAGGTGATCCCGGCAATAGGTCTTGAATTCTCTCGATGTGTATAAGGTTCCATGACCAGTGATCAGTCAGTTCGGCAATCAAAAGAATGTAGTTAATTCACATAGCATATCGGTTACAGCCTTGGATTTGGTCGATAACGCAACATTTCAGAATTATGTACTTACTGAATGCGTCAGATGCGGCAATGATGTGCATATTGCCTTTCATACTACGCGGGAATGGCCTAAGATGTTCCATATGTAACACACGGAATGGCACTGGTTTCCCAGCAAGCGTTTTACTATAGGGACAATGAATGCGTCAGATGCGGCAATGATGTGCACATTGCCTTTCATACTACGCGGGAATGGCCTAAGATGTTCCATATGTAACACACGGAATGGCACTGGTTTCCCAGCAAGCGTTTTACTATAGGGACAATGCAAGCACGAAACAATGTACGACTTTCATTATTTCGCGTTCTGGCGACCCAAAAGTTTTGCACAATTTATTGCAAGGTTTCCAAAATGCCCCATGGTAAAGCTTCATGACTCGCTAACGGATAGCACGTGTTACAACGGCATGTACTCCATCGATTCTATATAAGCAACCGTGTTTGATTTTGTGTTCAGCTACTAGTTGTTTCATTTGTGGTGGCGGCTGGTTATTTTTTATGACACCGATGATTTTTATCGATTCGGGATCATGAGCTTGCATGGCGGTGACCCACTTTTTGGCTCTGGTCTCGATTAACATCGTGCTGATCGTAGCGGCAGCGGCATCCTTGGGTTCAGCACGATCGGTATTGGTATCGTCGGGTGCGATTTGGTCGGCGTAAATGTTATTGAGCTCAGCCATATCAAATTCAGCGTCAATTTTGCGGAGTTTGTTAGAGACCACTCGGTTTGGTATTTTGAATTCGATTTGCATTACGGGCCACTCGATGGGTGAACGGCTAAAAGCGTCCACGTGTGGCAGAGTGCTTTTCAGCCGATGTATGATCTCGCAATCATACCCTTGTAATCTCAGGAACCATCTGGCTATGCACGTATCAACGGTTTTGATGTCTTCATTGTGCTCATGGCACAGCAATCGGTTACTATCTAGATTCGTTTTCCCATTAAATATAATCGGGACCGATCGATTGCTTCGACTATGGCTATTATCTCGAGCTCGTAGCTGTGGTACTTCTATTTGCTGTCGTTACACAATCAGCTAAAGAAGAGTGCAGGTTTCCAAATTCCAGCCTCGGTCTCTTGCATTAGAATACATTAGTGATTTTACGGAAGAATTCGGTTAAACCAAGCAATCGTCGAACCTCCGTGACATAATTTGGCGTCGAGAATTCTTCTATAGCGGATGTCTTTTATCAAATTTATCAAATCGCCAATAATTCGATGTCTTAGGAATGACGCTACTTTCGCGAGGACGACACATTCCAGTCCTCGGACTAACCCAATGAATGAACACAGACGGTGTAGTCCTTCTTACATGGTGTGGCTTGGAATAATGACTCCTTCAACGTACGGCACGGCTTCTCCGGGTTTCATTCTCTGCATGGTAGGTGCATCCACCAGCCCGAATGGCATAGCATTGAATTCAAACAGACCCACGTGAGTCACAAAAGCGGTGCATTTTTTGGATGCTTCTTTGAGCGGTATCTGGTAATAGCCAGCCATCAGATCTAACGTCGTGAAGTATTCGTTTCCAGAGATCAAAGCTAGTTGTTTGTCCACGGAATGCATCGGGAATGTTTGTTTAGTCGTTATCGCGTTCAATGAATGATGCTATCTTGATCTCGATTCGCAAACCACCTTACAAATATATGGCCTCAGGTTTATGCCCACATTTGGTTTAACATCTATCTTCATCTCGATGGTCCTAACTTTGAAATATCAACAATTCAGATGATCGGTCGTATATCGGAAACATTTCGCTTACTTCTCGAATGGCGTCCACACGTCTGATGTACTGCGAGGTCGATGTCACAGGTATTTATTGTTCCATTTTGGCAGATTGTGGGACTGATGCGATGTTCAGTGGCATCGTTACGTTGGATGCATATGCCAGTATGATTGTTCACGTATCGGTGGCAAAAAATTACGTATCGGCAGTGCGGTGACGTTTCGGTGGCCAGCGGGTGTGGTGTTGGAGTAAGACTCGGTAGCATCGTCTCGTTCGAAGTTTCAGGTGGTGTGGTTGTTCAAATGCCGGCTGCAAGCGATTGCAAGAATGACCGAAGATTTGATGGCATCGAAGCATTCGATGCCATTGGCGGTATGGAGTTTGGTGCATTCATTTGCGAAAGCACACTGCTGTTCGGCGGTATAGTCGATGTTGCAGTGGCATATGTGTCGGCATTCGTTCGATCGCTAGAATTTTTGCGATAGAACCAATGGTGGCAATGTCGTCTCTTAACTTGTCGATTTGATCACGCACAGCAGCTGTTGATGCCGGCGATTCGTTTGGAGAGGCGTCCATTTCAACATCGTCGGAGACCATTCCTTTCTGATTCGATCGAACAGTTCCGACTTAGTTCCCGCCATTGATCGATTTTTTGTTTGTAAGACAGCGCGTAACTCCATTTTCGGTACTTTATACTACTCACTTTCTTGTTGAAATGACTTTATTATGGTTATCTTGTTACGGATGACTAGCTTTCATCCGGGGACCACACCACGACCACTAAGGAGATCGGGATGCATGTCATTTACACACCCCAAACCCGCTTGAGCATCGAGGTAGCAGTTGACCCATTGTATTTTTCTTTCGACACTAATACTACTCTCATACAAAAGAAGGAAATGTTATTGTTACATAATTCAAATTGTTATATAATTCAGAAGAAAAATGTTATTTTTGTATGATAAACAATATTATTTATCCGTCGAGCTAGAGTAGGGCGTTAATTTAGGTAGGGAGCAAACGGCAGCAACGGACGACGAACGACATCAGAAGGGGGCCGGTCGACCAACACTCTTCCCAACAAGGATAACCTATGGCAACGCATCTAACGCAAGCGCTCCACAAAGGCTAGCACCTACTCGGAAGGCGATAAGGGGGCCCACTCCTGGTCACTACACTAGATGGATCCACCGTAATCAATGGTAATGGCAACAGCAAAACCGAGAAGGGATGCAGCGCGCCAAACGGAAACATACACCGGCGAGGCTACTGTAAAATATATGGAGTGTCGTTACGAATGCAAAGACTTACCTCGGGGAACTTGCCGTCGCCAATCTACATCTTCCTGACG
Organism: Odontomyia ornata; assembly: GCA_963969285.1. Lineage (NCBI taxonomy): Eukaryota > Metazoa > Arthropoda > Insecta > Diptera > Stratiomyidae > Odontomyia > Odontomyia ornata. Next base: position 224,645,592 of record OZ017741.1, read on the forward strand.
GCGCCTCGGGTGCGACGCCAAGACGAGGCGAATCCCAAATTGAACAACACTCGCGATGTAATGCAGGCATCACGACCAGGTACACATATCACCTGTACCACGCCAAGTCGACTTTCGGAAATCTTTTAATCTTCTTCTCACTAATTCCCGACATTCAGCTTTATCGCAACCAATCACCTACAACACATAAGTAATGAAGCGGACAAACATTTCGTTCGGGGACGCCATTCCGTCATTCATTTAACAACCGGAACACTGACTTGCGGGCCAACCACGTACACTGATGAACTAACAAGCGATCGACTGCAGGGCGTGCGATTCTACCGACAAACACACGTTTTTAGATTTAATGGCGAAAACTAATTGACCGAAATCGCGTTTATTTACACTTTATGCTGACAACTACAAAATGTCATTCGGCGATGTCATTTTAGGATGATCCAGTGACCCACATATTGGGACTGCTCAGCTGATCCCAAAATAATGGGTAATACAGTCCAACTCGCGTGCAGCAACCATGGGTGCGGAGCCGAGGTGTCGAAGATGGTTGGTGGCCGCGCTACGAACCGCGCCAAAAAGAAAGAAAGAGTTCGTCGTATGAATGGGAGGCCAACCACCTCCAACGTAGCGGACGCCCGTTAAGGCGAACAAATTTAAAGGACTGAGGACTAACGGAGGCTCTCTTTTTTCGATTTGAATTCAAGGCAGAAAGTTCGGAGGATTGAGGATTGGCAGCGAAAAAAATAAGGTGATTGGAACCAGTAAAAATTCGTCATCGTCACCACGGCAACTAGCGAAACTAGAGAAGAACCATTTCGTTCAGCGAGGAGCTGAACAAAACGAGGATCCGGCTCCCAAGATTGGCGGGAATAATCAGGCGATCGTTTGCTGGGGCCCCAAGAAAAGATAGTGTAGCGAGATTAGGAAAAGGTACCTATTTATTTTGTTTCTTCTTCTAGATTACATCTGTTTTTTGTACTAAATTCATTGAAATCGTTTTGTGTGAATATAACGAATTATAAACCCGGAAACATTCTGATTATTATTATTGGAAAGAGGTATTTTTTTGATTGTGCGCGGCGCTCAAGCGGGGAATTGTTCTTTTCCTCGTTTCGGTTCAACAGTTTTTCGTTCAGGAGGTCGTGGTGTGGTTGAACGGGGTAGTTTGGACAGACTAGGGACGAGAGTAAGTGAAACGTTTACATTTCTTTTCCTTCCCTTTAGGTGCTAGGGGTAAACCCTCGTGCGTGCGCGGACGGATCGTCAACTCGCTGACGATCCGATTGTTGAATCCATCCAGCCTAGGGTTAGCGAGTTGGCGCCTGCGCCGTCTCCGACGGAGCGAACCGGGCCCGCAAGGCTGGACCGCGCGTCTACCCTTGAGGCGGAAGGGTGACAATTGGCGCCCAACGTGTTGAATCGTAAGTCAAGTGGTGAAAGTGATAGTGTACAAATTGTAAAGTGAAGGGGTGAGAAATAGTGGGTCAGTGGTGTAGTGCGAGTGCAAGTGAAATGTTAATTTGCGGGAGTGTGAAGTAAAGGGTGGAAAGGGTGATTGTGCGTGCTAAGTGTGAATTTGCGGGTGTTTGTGGTTTCAATTTTAAGTGAAAAGTGCGATATTTTTGGAATAGAAGTGCGAACGAGTCTGGATTTAGAGTGTTTGAGGAGATAGTGCGATAGAGGGTGACTGTGGATAGTGAGTCGTATGTTGAGTGGTGGGTAAGGTAGTGAGTGAAATTGCGTGAGTTGGAGACTGAATTAAGTGATTCTGTTTGTGGGTTGTGTGGATGACTTAGAGTGCTTGCTTAAGGTTATGTGAGTAGATTGATTGTTTGTTTTGTGTGGAAAATTGTGTGAGTGGAGGCAATTAGTTCGAGATTGTGTAAACAAAATTCTATAAATAAAACAAAACTTTTGAAGCAGATAATTGTTTGGAATATTAGAATAAGTGCTAGAGTTAGATTTATTTTTCCAGCACACACCAGAAGGATGGCGAAAACGATAAGAATCCTGGTGGATAGGCTCGCGAAGGATGAGCTGGTGTATGAGCTGGCAATCCGGGAGGAGCCAGAAGGAACGGTCGACGATATGAGGCGCCGTCTAAGGAAGGCTTTGAAGTCAGAACAAGATGCCGATGAGAGCTTCGTGGATTTACAGGCCTACCCATTCACTCCAGCAGAGGATATTGAAGCGGTTTCGAATAAATTAGAGGAAATCCTGACTCTGACTAGGAATTTCAAAGGGAACAAGGAATGCTCCGATTTCCTAAAAATTAGGAACAAAATCGGGTATGCGTTGCGCCGTTGGGAGTACGTACCCACTACGGAGCCTGACCTTGTAGGACAGGCAAAGAAATTAAAGAGGGGGTTGTTGATGGCGTTAGGGGACCTGATAGACAAGGCTGAAGGTGAGGGCGGCGAAGGGAAAGAGTGTACAACACTAGCTCAGGGGTCAGCGGAACCAGTGGAAAGGGAGCGCAAGCAACCACCACTAACCAGCGTGGCCGGACCGTCCAGGAGGATGGAGCAGGAGGAACCCAAAAGGAGGAATTTGTCGGCTATCACTGAGGAACTGGAACCTCGAACCCCGGAACTGCGGCATGGACCCGTATATTCTACCCCGCGGGTGGAACAGGATCTGAGGAAGCCACCAGACATAGCCAAATGGGGTATTCGGTTCTCCAGTGACTCTCCAGGGTCAGTAAACGCCTTTTTGGAGAGGGTAGAGGAGATCCGAGTGGCCAAAGGAGTATCTCAGGACCAACTTTTCCGAATGGCAGCGGAACTCTTCGAGGGCAAAGCCTTGGTGTGGTTTAGGTCAGCCAAGGATCGGGTTGCAAACTGGGAGGAGCTTTGTCGAGAACTCAAGGAGGAGTTTCTACCACCAAACTATGAAGACCAGTTGTTGGAGGAAATTCGTCATCGCACCCAAGGTAGAGACGAATCAATCGGTGTGTACGTGGCTGTCATGGATGGGTTGTTTAGACGGTTGAACGAGCCATATACGGAGGTAGAGAAAATGAAGATTTTACGTAAAAACATAAGCCCCTTTTACCAGACACGATTATCCCTGAGGAAAGTTGCCACGGTCTCCGAGTTGATTACCCTGGGACGAGAGCTGGAGGAAACTCGGGCGACGGTAGAAGCCTTCGTGCCTCCTTCGGATGGACGGACGACTAGACTGCTAGAACCAGACTTGGCCTACGTGGAGGCTTACCCTCTGGATGCGGTGGCTCCTGCCAGCAATATACAGCGTGGCGCTTGTTGGACATGTGGTGGGACAGGCCATTTTGCGCGAGAGTGCCAAGAGCCTCGAAGATGTTTTGGCTGCGGAAGAAGGGGGGTAGTTAAGACAAGGTGTCCGAACTGTTCACCAAGTGCGGCGACTACTCGGCAGCCAGTAAGCCAACCTCTTGCCACGTCATCGGGAAACGGTCGCGGTGCCCAGTAGGCGGCGTACTGGGTACCACCTCTACCAATAAAAGAAAGGCTGCAAGCGGAAGGATATCCTATGTATTCACTCAGGAGTCAGGAGGTGTGCACCCCCATCTCTCCGTGGATATTATGGGGAATAAGTTTACTGGCTTGGTGGACTCAGGTGCCTCCACTACTATTGCAGGTAAGGAAGGATGGCTCCGTTTACAAGAGATAGGGGTAGAGCTGGGGTCAACGGCACAAGAGGCAGTTCGCTTAGCAGATGAGGGGCAGTGTAAGGTGTTGGGAAAAGTTTTAGTCCCGATTAAATTGCAGAGGAGGACAAGGTGGCTAGAAATGTTGGTGGTCCCTTCGCTACCCCATGGTCTGATTTTGGGGGTAGACTTTTTGAGGGAATTCGGAATTACCCTTAATCTCCGACATGAGCGATGGGATTTCGTTAGCGAAGTCACCCCAACAGCGGGCCACTTGCATAGCAGGTCCATCCTCCCTCACCCAGACGAATTGCGTTTGGAGGAGATGGTGAATGGCGAGTTCTCGCGTATGGGAGAAGGGCTGGGGTGTACCTCCTTGGTGGAGCACGTCATTAAGACGGATGCGATGCCCATCAAGCAGAGATATTATCCGGTCTCACCAGCCCTCCAAAAGCACATCAACGCGGAATTGGAGGAAATGTTGAGTCTGGGGGTGGTCGAGCCTTCTTCCAGCGCGTGGTCCTCGCCTATCCTAATGGTAAAGAAGAAGGATGGAAGTTACCGATTCTGTGTGGATTTCCGAAAAGTTAATAAAGTGACCGAAAAAGACGCCTTCCCCCTTCCCTATATATCAGCCACCCTGGACAAACTGCGGGATGCCAGGTACTTGTCTACGCTAGACATTAAATCAGCGTACTGGCAGGTGCCAGTGCAGAAGGAGTCTCGAAAGTTCACCGCTTTCACCATACCCGGGAGGGGATTATTCCAGTTCTGTAGAATGCCTTTTGGACTGTCAAATGCACCGGCTACCTGGCAGCGCTTGATCGACCGTGTTTTAGGCCCGGAGTTAGAGCCCTATGTCTTCACATACCTCGACGACATAATCATCGTGACGCAGACCTTCGAGAAACACTTGGAGATTTTGAAGGAAGTGTTTAGGCGTCTGAGGGACGCCGGGCTGAAACTCTCGCGGGACAAGTGCTATTTCTGTCGGTCGCAATTGCGCTACCTAGGGTGAGCGCAGACCCTGAAAAGGTTGAAAGTGTTATGAATATCCCCAGGCCACAAAGCGTGAAGCAGATTCGGCAGTTCCTGGGTATGGTATCGTGGTACCGTCAGTTTATCCCAGACCATGCCTCTCTGGTAGCGCCTTTAACAGGGCTCCTGCGCAAGGATAAAAAAATGCAATGGTCTCCGGAGTGCGAATTAGCGTTCAACAGGTGTAAGTTGAAATTAGCGTCAGCCCCAATATTGTCTTGTCCCGACTTCAGTTTGCCTTTTAACGTACAGACAGACGCATCAGATGTCGGACTGGGGGCGGTATTGAGCCAGGCCTTCCCAGAGGGAGAGCGGGTAATCTGCTATTTAAGCCGGTCGCTGAGTAGGGCCGAAAGGAAATATTCCACGACGGAAAAAGAGTGCCTAGCCGTCCTTTGGGCAGTAGAAAAGCTTCGGCCCTATATCGAAGGAACGAAATTCAACGTGATCACGGATCACCATTCCCTGGTCTGGCTGCACAATCTAAAGGACCCCACGGGTCGGCTGACCCGGTGGGCCGTGCGGCTCCAGCAGTTCGATTTTGATGTGATACATCGAAAAGGGAAAGAGCATTTGGTGCCGGATGCGCTCTCAAGATCAGTCCCGGAGGTAGGGACCATTGAAAGCGACAGTCCACCAAACGACAAATGGATACAGGGGATGATGGACAAAGTACGAGGCAATCCAGACCAATTTGTAGACTGGCGGGTGGAGAGAGATGTCCTATGGAAAAGAATCCCAAACCGACATGCGGAACTCAGTGGGAATTTCTGGAAGCAGGTAGTGCCAAAGTCGGATAGAAGTAAAGTCCTCCAAGAGTGCCACGACGATCCCACTGCCGGCCACATGGGCGTAAGTCGTACCTACGACCGAATTGCTCAGAGATTCTTTTGGCCCGAGATGCGTTCTGATGTTCAACGGTATGTCTCAAGATATAAGGTGTGTCAGTCTACTAAGGTGGAGCGACAGCGACCCTTTGGAACAATGGCCACGCGAGCTGGTCAAGCAAGGGAGCCCTGGGAAACTATTTGCATCGATCTGGTGGGACCTTTGCCTCGGTCAACACGGGGGCATACTCATATCCTGACCGTAGTGGATTATTTTTCCAAATTCTCTTTGATTTTTCCATTACGGCAGGCCACGGCGGCACAAGTGTCGAAGATTCTAGAAGATAGAGTATTTTGCTGTTCGGAGTGCCTGCAACAGTGGTATGTGACAACGGCGTGCAGTTCAAGTCAAAGGAGCTGCAAGCGCTGCTGTCAGCCTATGGTACGGATGTGCAATATACCGCGTTCTATCATCCTCAGGCTAATCCAGCGGAAAGGATCAATCAAAACATTAAACGGATGCTGCGGGCCTATGTGGGAGAAAACCATCGAAAGTGGGACCGAGACTTAGGGCGAATCGGATGTGCGTTACGTACATACACACATGAAGTTATGGGGAGCACGCCTTATTTCGTCAACTTCGGTCGAGAGATGGTAGTCTCCCGGAAGAGGCCAGTTCAGCCAACGGAAGAGAATACTTTGAGGGATCCCTTGAAAAGGGCCGAGAAGCTAAGGATGGTCCGGGATGAGGTACTGAAACACCTCAAGGAAGCTGCAGGCAAGAGTACGCAGCGATACAATTTAAGGAATAGACCTCCACCATTTAAAATCGGTGACTTGGTATGGAGGCGGAACTATGCCCTGTCAGATGCGGCGCACTTCTATTCGGCAAAGCTGGCACCCGAATATCTGGGGCCATATCGAATCGCAAACCGCGAGTCCGCATCTTCTTTCACCTTGACGGATATAGGCGGCCAAAATGCAGGCGTCTGGCACGCGAAGGATTTAAAACACTACGTTGAGTAGCGATACCATCGTAGGGAGGTTCCAACAAAAGAAAAAAAAGTAAAACAAACAACAAACCGAGGGAAACAAAGACGTGAGTAATAAAATGAAGAAAGCTAAATGGACGGCACAACATTAAAAATTTTTGAAAAGTAAAAGAAAATGTTACCATAAGCCGGTCCAGGTGACGGTTGTAGCTTGGCGGGGCGTCGTTGTTTTTTTTTCCTCCTTCCTGCGTTGTTAGACGTTCTTTTTGTGTTTTTTTTTCCCTTCGCACTTCGTTTGAGTTTACTTTCCTTGTTTCCTTTATTCTTCCGCATTTGTTTGTTTAACTCCGGCCCACCCAAAATAGTTTAGCTTGAATTAGATAAGGATTTTCCTTTAATTAGGAACGTTAGTAATGGGAAGGTAGTTTAACCCACTTTTCCTCCAGGAATACGCTGGGACAGGCAACGATAATAGGGATGATTGGTGGAGGGATAGTTATTTAGGCAGGCAGTTATAAGATAGGGGACTAGGGATGATTGATGGAGGGTAATTAACATAAAAGGATTATCACATTAAAACTATATACATATATATATATATATATATATATATATATATATATATATATATATATATATATATATATATATATATATATATATATATATATATATATATATATATATATACCCATACCGTTTTACTTAGACGCACAGGTAGAGAGGAGGCATAAATAGAGTTAGGGATAAAGCTCGATAAGAAGTAGGGAGTAGGGAATTGGCCACAGTTTTGGAATTTTATTAAGATATTGGAGTATATGGGAATAGGTTTGGAAATGGAAGGAAGTTGCAAGTAACCTGTTACTTTAGAAGTACAGCCGGTAGCAGTAGGGCATAGCTAAGGAGTGAATTTCCAGGGAAATTCACTTGAAGTAGGGGGGGAATGTTACGGGTGACTAGCTTTCATCCGGGGACCACACCACGACCACTAAGGAGATCGGGATGCATGTCATTTACACACCCCAAACCCGCTTGAGCATCGAGGTAGCAGTTGACCCATTGTATTTTTCTTTCGACACTAATACTACTCTCATACAAAAGAAGGAAATGTTATTGTTACATAATTCAAATTGTTATATAATTCAGAAGAAAAATGTTATTTTTGTATGATAAACAATATTATTTATCCGTCAAGCTAGAGTAGGGCGTTAATTTAGGTAGGGAGCAAACGGCAGCAACGGACGACGAACGACATCAGAAGGGGGCCGGTCGACCAACACTCTTCCCAACAAGGATAACCTATGGCAACGCATCTAACGCAAGCGCTCCACAAAGGCTAGCACCTACTCGGAAGGCGATAAGGGGGCCCACTCCTGGTCACTGCACTAGATGGATCCACCGTAATCAATGGTAATGGCAACAGCAAAACCGAGAAGGGATGCAGCGCGCCAAACGGAAACATACACCGGCGAGGCTACTGTAAAATATATGGAGTGTCGTTACGAATGCAAAGACTTACCTCGGGGAACTTGCCGTCGCCAATTTACATCTTCCTGACGGCGTCTCGGGTGCGACGCCAAGACGAGGCGAATCCCAAATTGAACAACACTCGCGATGTAATGCAGGCATCACGACCAGGTACACATATCACCTGTACCATGCCAAGTCGACTTTCGGAAATCTTTTAATCTTCTTCTCACTAATTCCCGACATTCAGCTTTATCGCAACCAATCACCTACAACACATAAGTAATGAAGCGGACAAACATTTCGTTCGGGGACGCCATTCCGTCATTCATTTAACAACCGGAACACTGACTTGCGGGCCAACCACGTACACTGATGAACTAACAAGCGATCGACTGCAGGGCGTGCGATTCTACCGACAAAAACACGTTTTTAGATTTAATGGCGAAAACTAAATGACCGAAATCGCGTTTTTTTACACTTTATGCTGACAACTACAAAATGTCATTCGGCGATGTCATTTTAGGATGATCCAGTGACCCACATATTGGAACTGCTCAGCTGATCCCAAAATAATGGGTAATACAGTCCAACTCGCGTGCAGCAACCATGGGTGCGGAGCCGAGGTGTCGAAGATGGTTGGTGGCCGCGCTACGAACCGCGCCAAAAAGAAAGAAAGAGTTCGTCGTATGAATGGGAGGCCAACCACCTCCAACGTAGCGGACGCCCGTTAAGGCGAACAAATTTAAAGGACTGAGGACTAACGGAGGCTCTCTTTTTTCGATTTGAATTCAAGGCAGAAAGTTCGGAGGATTGAGGATTGGCAGCGAAAAAAATAAGGTGATTGGAACCAGTAAAAATTCGTCATCGTCACCACGGCAACTAGCGAAACTAGAGAAGAACCATTTCGTTCAGCGAGGAGCTGAACAAAACGAGGATCCGGCTCCCAAGATTGGCGGAAATAATCAGGCGATCGTTTGCTGGGGCCCCAAGAAAAGATAGTGTAGCGAGATTAGGAAAAGGTACCTATTTATTTTGTTTCTTCTTCTAGATTACATCTGTTTTTTGTACTAAATTCATTGAAATCGTTTTGTGTGAATATAACGAATTATAAACCCGGAAATATTCTGATTATTATTATTGGAAAGAGGTATTTTTTTGATTGTGCGCGGCGCTCAAGCGGGGAATTGTTCTTTTCCTCGTTTCGGTTCAACAGTTTTTCGTTCAGGAGGTCGTGGTGTGGTTGAACGGGGTAGTTTGGACAGACTAGGGACGAGAGTAAGTGAAACGTTTACATTTCTTTTCCTTCCCTTTAGGTGCTAGGGGTAAACCCTCGTGCGTGCGCGGACGGATCGTCAACTCGCTGACGATCCGATTGTTGAATCCATCCAGCCTAGGGTTAGCGAGTTGGCGCCTGCGCCGTCTCCGACGGAGCGAACCGGGCCCGCAAGGCTGGACCGCGCGCCTACCCTTGAGGCGGAAGGGTGACAATCTCACTTGTGAAGTTGTCAGGGATGGCTAAAATGGAAAATTTTCCGCAGGTAGTTACAATACCTGTAAGTCGTAAAATGCTGACTTATAAAGATTTATTTAGCTCTATTTACTATTCATGCGGTTCGTAGCTTGATTAACGAGCGACTGCCACGAGTTGGTCCTCTTCCACCTCGTTCTCTCTTCTCCCTGTCGGTTGGTCGAATTGTGCGTTGACACGAGCATCTAAGGTGGTATCACCACATGTTAAAGAAGTCAACCAACTTTTCATCATATTATTCAAGATATCCAGTCAATACCATATACAGTTGTGGGGGAGTCAGTGGCGATCGGTGTTTATCTATAAAATAAATACAATATTCATAATAACAACATCAGAAAGCGAATGTCCGAGAGGGGCTGTAGCGCTAAGAGGAAGAAGAAGAAGATAATAATACCAGAAAAACTTTATTTGAACAAAAATGAAGTGCAATGCGCGGAAATAAAAGCAGACGAGTGCTCGCCCTATCGTGTTGTGAACTGTTCTGTTCTCTTCTTTGCATTTCCATCCTTTCTATATCTATGCGAATGGTAGTATTGTGGGGGATAAAAGGTTTTCATGGTTTTCCCGGGCTACTTGCACACGGTGTTTTGTGATTATTTCAAATGTGCGAAAAAATTTCCTGATTACCTGTTCGGATGGATCAGGTTTTATATGCTGCAGTGTGTGTTAGTCCTTCTCTGGAATTAATTAAATGTAGCAACGCATGTTGATTGCTGGCTAGATTTTTGTTGTTATATAGCAGGAAAGTTTGTGCAGCGTTGCCGGCACATCGCCCTCTTGCCAGTGATGAGGTCACTTTGAAGATTAGTGCCCTACAATTTGCTGGAATCCAGCTTAGTAGCATTGCACGAAGCGCAAGCGTCATTTTTATCGTCGACGTTTCTGTTGCTGCTGCTCTTGTGGCTGCAAACTTGGGCTTTCTGCGACAGGACCGTTGGTAGGATCTGGTTGGACTCCCGTTTGTTGATTCATCTATGTGATTTGCCGATAACGATTTCTTAGTCGTCTAGAGTCATCTCGTTCTAGGGTGTAAGCGAATTTTACTCGTTCGATTGATACGATGATATATTTTCCTCTAATCCTTATGATGAAAATCTTTTCATCACGTTTGATTACTTCGTAAGGACAATCGCATAGCAATTGCAAGGTGGCTTTTATAGCGTATTGTCGTAAGAAAACGTGCGCTGATAATGCAAGGTCCTTGAAAGTGCTTATTAGCACTGGTCTTATATGATCAAACTCCTTGATGAATTGCGCTGGATTGTTGCCTGCTCCTGTATGATCAAAGAATTCTCCCGGAACATCTCAAAAGGAGATTCACTCAAGTTTTTGCAGATGGTTGCTCTGATAATATCGTCAAAACTGAATAAAATATTTTATTTTCGAGCTGTATCCTTCGGCATATATCGTCTCTTTCATTACCAATTCTCAGTGTTTTAGCACTTTAATACACAAATTTGCTCACATTTTTGATATTGTATTTGCCAAGTTTGATATTTTGTGCATTAGAGATCCTTCACTTTGACTGTGTCATGAGTTTTGTTATACTTTCATTGATTTGTAGCCCTACTAGTTTTACTTCTCTGTCGAGTTTCCGGAAGAGTTCTTTGGCAGTTGTTGATGACCGTTAAAAAATTTTGATTTGTCCCCATAAACTAGGACTTGGCTTGATCTTTGTAGTAATGTACATCTTAAAGCGACAGCCAGCTTTCTTATGACATACTCCAGAGCCAAATTGAATAGCAATGAGGTCAGCCCATCTCTTTGCTTTTGTGCGATGGTTGTGTAAAGGGTAGCAGTGACTTGGTTGTTGATTCCGACTTGTGTTTGGTTGGTGAATGCCATTTACGCACAGACTGTGAGATTCCCATGCTCGCAAGAAAGCGACTGGACTACCCACTAAACATCTCTGTCAACTGGAGAACGTTTGACACATTACTTCGGGCCAGGTTTGGTTTTGTTACGCGGTGATGTGCCTTCAAACTGGGGGATTCCTTTCCTAGTGGGAGGGGGAGGGGTAGAGGAAGTGCCAGAAAAGCGATCCCCCAGCGGACTTGGGAGGTTGTTGACGTCACTTTCATTTCAGTAAGATGGACTGATTTGGCCGATATACCAAAGCGGAGCATTATTTGGTGCAGTACGTTACGATCAATACTGTCGTATCCTTGCTAAAGCTCAATGTATAGCGTATGCTGAACTTTCAGTATTTCTCAAGTTTCTGCTTGACAGCAAACAGTTTGTCTATTTTCGATCTACCTTCTCTAAAGTTACGTTAATACTTCCCAAGAATACTTTTGGCGTATGATGTGATTTCATTTTTTAAGAATTTTGAAAATTTTTTCACGCCATCCAAAATAGTGATATTCCTCTATAGTTTTCGCACTGTAGCTTGTCACCTTTTTTGCAGATAGGGAGTATATTTGATTGGTTCCACTCGTTTGGCGTATGGATTTTTTGTCAAATGTGGTGGATGAATTTGTGGGTGGCTTTCTAAATACCGCTGCCACCATGTGTAATGGGCTCCACTAGAACCTAATCGATTCTCGGCGCTTTGTTTTTTTTTTTAATTTATGGTGGAACGAACTTCATCCAGAGTAGGTGAGGCGAAAAGAAACTCTCAGGAAACATCTATGGGTCTCAATGTCCTAGAGCTATGCGGAGAGTTAAGAAGGTTCTTGAAATATAATGGCCATCTTTCTTAATCCTGCTTCCATCAGCGATGATATTGCCGATGCCATCTTGGCACAGCGTGATTTTTGGCTGATAACTTAGTTACAGGCTTTTCACTACCTTGCATATTTGTTTTGTATTGTTGTTAGCAAGACTTACATCTATGTTTCCCAGTTGTTCATCATCGTATTTTCTTTTCTTCAATCTAATTATTTTATTCGCTACGTTTTTAATATTTTCATAATGTTCCCTCTTCGTTCTGGTACGCGAAGCTGAGTATTGTTTGTACGCCTTTCTAACGCATTCTTGCACTCATCATCGAACTAATCATTTCCTACGCCGGGCTAGATGTCCTACTGTGTGTTCTGCCATGGTCTTAATTGGATCTTCCGCCACTTCCATCCAAAGCTCGTGACTTGTCTTCGGTGTTGTGTCTGATCAAATGAGAACCAGCTGATTGTTGAAAATCTCCGTGATGGTTTTCGCTACAGGCGCAATATAAAGCCTATCAGCTGGTCTTCGTCGAATACGCCTTTGACATATGTCATGGATATGTTAGTTTGATAAAGTAATGGTCACAGTTACCATTGGCTTCTCGGTATGTACGGACACCAAGTGTACTCGAGGCGCAACGTTATTGGATCAGAACATGGTCGATCAAATTTTGTGAGTTACCATCCGATAATACTCAGGTCAACATAATTAGGAAGGTAAGTGGTGACGTTGAATGAAATTCATCATGCATTAAAGTCTTTCGATAAATTTAAAGCATCGGGCTTTGATAGTATTGTTCCTCCTATGGCCGAGGTGAAATCAAACAAATTGATGCTATTTCTGAGGAATATTTTAATATCAAGCTTAACACTAGCATACTTACGCATACCTCAGTGGGTATTCAGATTTTTCTTTATTGCTCACTACTTTCAGCCTGAAACGTTCCATCTAAATTCACTTGAATTGCCCTTCAACCTCTAATGGCAGAGAATGAGGGGAAAGGAAGGATTGTGTTTTAGGAGTCTTTTCATAAACCATGTAACTCCTTATGTAAAAAATAGCAACAACTAAAGGATTTGAACCAAATACTGTGAATTTTCTCAGCAGTATGCTCGAGCAATGGCAGACGGTGGGAAATGTGTTGTAGCCTAGATGGAAGAATATCTACAAGGAAGTATCCTTTACTCGCTGCTATGGAGCATATTGATCAAAACTGTCTTACCCATAATCACCATAAGTTCCATTTGCAAGCATATGCGGATAACATAGTCCTACTTGCCGCAAGTCCTTGGGCTCTTTGCGGCAATATGCTTTAGACATGCTGCAGTTGTGTTGTGGAGACAACGAGGTGTCAGCTTATCTTCACAACACCATTGTAGGTCTCCTCATGGCAAAAAGAGTTCTAATTCTACCCAAATTTAATTATGCCACTACTCACTACCCAGTTAAAATCAGAAATTAAAAATCCTTTGGGCACCATCGGTAGAAAACATTTTTGGACTAACATTATTCGTGCACAGCAAAATTAGGCCAGCAGACTATTTGGAGAATGCCAGAGTGCATTTGGCAAGTTTTTGGAATTTACACTCAAGCAGACCTGATGGTGGTATACAGTGATTATCTCATCTGATGGCACAAAGCAGATTACTCCTGAGTGTTGTCTTGCTTAGCTACGTTGCAAGGAATTGTGTATCTGGGAATAACCGGGACGTTTAGCATAACACCAAGTACAGCCTTAAACACCATATTAAACTTAACTCTTCTAACTGTTGATAAAAGCAAATGCACTGAAATTTGCACCAAGGCGAGATTTTCAGGAGGTCATAATAGCATCTACAAGTTGTTAGATATCCCTGAGACAGTTATGCCAACTGACTCTATGCATACTGATCCGAACTTTTACAGAAACTTCCATGTTAAAGTCCCAGGCAGGACCAAGTGGTCATATTTGTAGAGTATCGTTCTGTCCCGCTCTATCCCATAGTATATACATACACATTATTCGTAATGTAACAGATAGTGTTAAGAAAGAGGTCAGTCAATAAACTGGGCTCATTAAGATCGGTCGTCTTTTAATGAACGTGCAAACAATACATGGTGGCAGCGGTGTCGGGAAGTAGAGAAAAGAAAAATTAGGTCGTTCGCTGAATATTTAAATCAATAAAATGGTAAACGATTCGGAACAACAGCCTGCGGCGGCGGGTTTTTCGGTTAATAACTTTACTGTTCAAGTGCCGGAACATTTTACATTTAACACTTCGGATTGGCCACGTTGGAAACGGCGGTTTGATCGTTTTAGAATTGCTTCCGGGCTAAACAAAAGAAATGAAGAGGAGCATTCAATCTTCAACCTTCCTCCTCCCGACCAAAACAAAACAATCCCATCATAAGTAAATTCGAGAATTTTTTCGTGTTGAAACACAACGTTATTTACGAGCGGGCAAAGTTCAATTCTCGATGCCAATTAGAAGGAGAAAGCATTGAGAACTTCATAAAATCATTATATTTGCTTTCTGAGAACTGTTCATACTCAAGCTTGCGTGAAGAGATGATACGGGATCGGTTGGTCGTAGGTGTACGAGAACAGAAGGTTGTCAGAAAGGTTACAACTAGAAGCAGACCTAACGCTTGAAAAAGCGGTACAAACAGGTAAGGCAACACGAGGCAGTGAGACGGCAGCAAGTAGATTTGGCAACAACACCTTTTAGTGCAAATGCAACAACCGTTAATAGTTTGCGTTCTCATAAACCACAGACGTCACCATCATCACCTTCACACAACTTCAGACGAAGCGAACGAGAGACTGCAAAGACTAGAGAATGTCAATGCCCATGGTGCGGTGTGAAAGAGCAGCACAACAAACACAACTATCCCGCTAGAGGCAAAAAATGCCGTTTCTGTAAGAAGTGGAACCACTTTAGTAAGGCTTGTCAAAAGAAAATAAAAATCAACAACAATAAGATATTTCACGTCGAAGAAGAAGACGAGACACTCTTCATAGGCACGATGACAGACGAAAACAATAATGATGAACTGTGGACCGCTAAAGTAACGGTCAACGAAAAGCAAATTAATTTTATGCTAGATACGGGAGCTCCGGTAGATGTCTTACCACTTAAAGTATTTAAAATAAATTTCCCTGACGCGAAAATTAATAAATCGAAAAAAAAATTATGTGGCCCTTCTGGTGAACGTCTCGACATTACGGGAATAATGAACTGCGTGCTTAAATATAGAAACATATTCTGTAAATCTGAACTTTACATTGTGAACAATTTAAAATCACCACTTTTGAGTTAAAAGTCTTGCCAAAATTTTAAAATTATACAACGAATCAAGACCTTTGATAATCCGAGTGTCAAAACAATTCAAAAATCGTTGGTAAATCAGTTGCTATAAGATCGGAATATCCAAAATTGTTTAACAAACTCGGTTGTCTTAAGGAGGATTACGAAATCAAATTGCAACCAAACGCGAAACCTTATGCAATTGCAACAGCTCGACAAGTCCCGATTCCATTAAAGGAAAAGCTCAAGGCAAAACTTTATGAAATGCTTCAGTTGGGTGTAATCAGACGTGTAGATGAGCCAACAGATTGGTGCGCTCCGATGGTAATCGTTAACAAACCCGACGGTGATATTCGTCCTTGCCTTGACCACGCGAAACTCAACTTAGCCATTCAACGAGGTATACACCCGATGCCAGTTGCTGACCATTCACTGGCGCAATTGGAAGGTGCAAAGTACTTCACCAAGTTAGACGCGAAGCATGGATTTAGGCAGATAAAGCTATCTCCGAAATCACAGCTTTTTCAATTTTTCTAACTCCATTTGCTACCTTTTGGTATTTGCACGGCCCCAGAGTTGTTCCAAAAACGAATGCAGTTGATTCTCGAAGGCCTTAATGGAGTCATCTGCCAAATGAATGGCATATTGGTGAAAGGGAAGGACATGCAAGAGCATGATCTAAATTTGCGTGCTGTACTTAAAAGGCCAGAAGAGAATGGAGTAACCTTAAATAAATCTAAGTGTCAGATAGGTATCAAATCCATTACATTTTTGGGACACAAAATTGACGAGGAGGGTATACACCCTTGCCCATCAAAAATCAAGGCAATTGATGAATTTCCCCATCGGCAAAATGCAAGGGAACTGCGCCAGTTTCTGGGATTAGTAAATTACCTGGGTAAGTTTGTTCCATATCTCTCTTCAGTAAGCTATCCCCTTAATGAGCTTTAAAAATCCCAGGCTGATTTTCTATGGACGCCAGTTCAGGAGGAGGCTTTCTTAAAATTGAAACGAGCACTAACAACGGCTCCGGTATTGAAGACATACGATCCTACACATAGAACCCTTGTGTCGTCTGATGCATCTTCTTTCGGATTGGGAGCAGTGCTCCTTCAGACAGATGTGGATGGTATCCGGAAGCCCGTAGCATACGCTTTGCGAACGATGTCTGACAGCGAAAAGAAGTATGCGCAGATAGAAAAGGAAGCTTTAGGCATCAAATGGGCATGTGAAAAATTCCGGGACTACATCGTTGGCATCCATTTTACAGTTGAGAAGGATCACAAGCCGTTAATTCCAATTTTTACTACGAAAAACCTCGATGACTTGACGTTAAGGATCCAAAGATTCCGTATGAAAATTATGGGTCTTACTTTTAGCATAATCTATACTCCTGGAAAAGATCTTATAGCAGCTGATACGCTATCTCACTATCCTATCCAAGGAACAGGACCGGACGATGACGATGAAATCGAAACATTCATCAACAGCATTATCGAAGAGCTACCAGCATCAACCGACAAACTAAACACTATTCGGAAAGCCCAGCAAGATGATCCCATCATCGGAGAAGTAAAGGAGTATTGCCAAGACGGATGGCCACATCGTTCAAAACTATCACAAGAAGCAAGGTTGTTCTATAACGATCGCCAATATCTTTCAATTAATGGCCAATTTTTGATGCACGGTAAGAGACTTGTCATCCCAACTGCCTTACAACACGGGATGTTAGAAACGATGCATACCGGGCATTTGGGAATTGTAAAGTGCAAAAGCAGGATGCGCCAGTCCGTCTGGTGGCCTGGCTCGTCAAAACAGATGGAAGAATATATTCGGCGGTGTGCTACCTGTATACAGTTTTTAGTTCCAAGACATGATACGCTCATCAGTTCTGAAATGCCAGAGCGCCCTTGGCACACCATAGCAATGGACCTCTGCGTATGTCATGGTAAGACGTTTCTGGTTATAAGTGACTACTTTTCCAGGTTCCCGGAGATAGTACATTTGGAATCACAGACTGCCAGATGCGTCATCACACACTCAAAATCGATTTTTGCGAGATTTGGCACTCCGAAAATTGGTAGAACTGATAACGGGCCCCAGTTTGCAACGGTCCACACATCAGAGTTTCGACAATTTGCACACTCCTGGGGATTTAAGCACATTACATCCAGCCCTCGTTTCCCTCAAAGCAATGGATTCATTGAGTCGGCGGTTAAAATTGTTAAAACGCTTTTAAAGAAAAATAAAGAAAATCCTGAATTAGCGCTATTGGAGTACCGAGCCACACCACTTAATAACGGTTACAGTCCAGCAGAACTTTTAATGGGTCGGAAAATTCGATCAACCGTCCCGATGACGAGTGAACGATATGAGCCAAATTCTCTCAATATGGACAAAATAACAATGGCTGAGGAACAACGAAGACAACAACAAACAAATAACTACGATAGACGCCATGGTGTATGCAGCGGAAGAAACTTTAAAATCGGTGACGTTGTCTGGATTAGAGACATACATCAGTGGGGTCGCATTGCAGCCAAAGCCAATACCCCCTATTCTTTCTATATAAAAACCAATTCTGGCGTTTACCAAAGAAATACGTTTCATCTTAACAACGCCCACAGGAAGAACGTGCCATATATTCCCGAAGAAGTAACTGCAGGAGAGCTCGGAGCTTCAAGTTCAAAACCTTCGAAAGGGGAGATGAAGGTGAATATTCGGAGTGAATCAAAAATGATCCTAACAACATGTCAATCTACAACATCTACAGGTCACTACACGACAATGTCAGGAAGAATATCAAGATAACCCGACCGTTTGACTTACTAATCGAAAATTACTTATGAATTAATATGTAGCTATGTAATTGTTTCAAACCAAAATATAATATTATTTTCATCTTTTTATATACATACCATGAAAACATTATAACTCTATATTGATCTTTATATTATAAGGAAAGAAAATAAATGAATTAAAGTTATGTTAACATTAATAATTTACGGGGGAGATGTGGAGTATCGTTCTGTCCCACTCTATCCCATAGTATATTCATACACATTATTCGTAATGTAACAGATAGTGTTAAGAAAGAGGTCAGTCAATAAACTGAACTCATTAAGATCGGTCGTCTTTTAATTAACGTGCGAACGCTACAATATTTGAAGTCGCTTTTTAGTGAAGCAGAAATAACCTTCTACACAAATGCCTCAGGGAAAAAAGAGGGAACTGGAGCAGGATGAATATTAAGTCAAAATATCCAGAAATCAGTACCACAAGGAGGGCTGATCTCTACGGTTCAGGCAGAAGTTTTTTGTTATACTAGACCTGGTGTCATGGATCAAGGACAATAGATGAAGAAGGTGGCAAATTAACATCTGCTGTGACAGCTGGGCAGCACTGCTGGCTCTCTCAGGATGAAATGCAACATAAAAAATTGTCCATGAATGCGTGAAAAGGCTAAGCTCTATAAGGAGACACAATTTGCTCAAGTTCTTTCAGAGTGTAGAAGGTACGTATGCAATTATATGTCTCTGGCTCTTCTGAGGAAAGGCTCCTTCTGCAGCCTAGATCCCTTTATAGGAATTCCTAGCTATCATATTATTCACAAGATTAACCACTGATTGAAGACGCGGGTAAGTACCCTTTTGTTTCAAATTTTCTGCATGTTTTTCCATTTAAAAAAAATAATTTTATAAAAATATTTATATTTGAATTATTTAAATAAATATAAAATATATGTTGTAATAGGGGAAAAAAATACAAAAATTGATGAATTGGAGGAAAAAGCGAAACATGGAAAACCGATAAGAGAATGTGTGTCTGAACCTTTCCTAGCAATCGCATTTTACAATGTATTCCAATTTGCACACAAATTAACAAGTTTCTAAGCGAATCTTCCCTGTAGATTGAGATGAAAATTTTAAACAAATATTCCACATGTTGTGTAGCAGATTTTCCTGAAAACAACTTTGTAGTAAATTCAGTTTTTTTGAAACAACAGGAACAGCAGCATTGAGACAGCAAAAGTTTATAGATAGGTTGAGAATTGTATTGGAAACACATTTATGAGATAATAAAAAAACCTGAAAAAAGGAAGAAAAAAGAAGTTGAATTAAACCATAAACTCGGTGTTTTTATTTTGGTTCCTTTGGACCGGGTAAAGGACCCAGTACGATGGTAGGCTCTCCACAAATGAGCCAGCCATCGGGCGTTAAATAACTTCTTTGTTTCAGGTGACGGCGCGGGTTGAGTGGCCCGACCAAGGTGCCTCTTTATGACATAGGGTTATGTAATCGAATTGCATAATTCTATGGCATAAATTGGTCACCGGGGTACTTCTCCTCTGATGGGAAGGCTCATGCAAGTTAAGTTGTATGAGTTTTCTTCTCAGAAGAGGAATACCGGGCCACTACAACAATTATGGATTTGATCCGGTTGGGTGGGTGCGCGGTGGCTCCACCACCACCCAGTTGCCCCTCTCTCATTTGTGGGCCATGAGCCTCTTCGGGTAAGGACAAAGTTACCCTAATTCCGTCCCTTTTTACTTGTTTCTCTTGTTCCATGAACAAGTCATTTACCCCTGGTGTAGTTGCCTACGATTTTTGCGACTTTGATTGCCTTGCTTTTCTCGACCCCAGAAATTCGTGAATGCGGAATTCTTTGTAGTGGGTCCTTGTGCTGGGGGAATGAACCCGCCCCACGACACCGCAATGCTAGCCTGCCAGCGCATTCACGCGTCCCCAGACAAGGGCATTCTTGGCAGATACTGACACCTTCTTCTGCCGAGGCAGCAGACCATCGCTGCAGTCCTTTACGGAAATTTGAACTTACTTATTCACTACAAATAGTTAGTGTCACAGTCATGAGCTGGAATATGCTCACGGATGAAAATCTAGCGAACTTACTTCATTACTCCAACATAACGCGTAGGATCTAAAAGATGGGGTTGTCGAGTGCAATAGACCAAGACCTAAGCACTCAAGAGTGGCTTAAAGCCATCTCACTGCAACATATGAGTCAAACAATCATTGCAGAGCAAAAAATTATAATACATATTTGCAGACCTGTATTATTTCACAAGTTTAAAAAAAAATTAATGGAATACATAATAACAACTCAACATATACTTGACGAAAACATAATAATAATTTTAGAATTGAAATAATCATTAATAGAATCAAATAAATGTATAATCTGTTAATGGGAATGTTACACAGACTTTTCTTGTTAGAAAAAGTAATGGTTTTCCGTTTCTTTTTGTGGGAACCAGTATTTACCAATTTAAAAATAAATAGGTGGGAATTGTTTTGTTTTTCTAAACATTCCGACGTATCAGACGTGTAATCTTTCGCTGTGCATTTAAGTTGCTTTTTCTGGTCCTATCCGCGATTATATTTACGTTACCTGGACCAACAATGTGTTCGACAACATGAACAATCAAAGCATATATCTTCTTATGTTGCTAAATCATTAAATGAAAATCAGCATGGAACAAACATCGAAGAAGTAACATCTATACGTAACATGTCATTAAATGAAAATACAGAAGACTCCACATCTCCCATGATGTCAAAATTTGGCACTCTCTGGTCCAAGGATGAATGGCTTAAACGAATAGCCAGACTTCAAGAGGCGAATGCAAGGTCAACGAGTGCGGTTGCTACAACTTCTCAATTGGGTGACGGAAGGAGCCAATACAAGAAGTTTTTCGTTCAAGGTGCACCATCAGCTGCTAATGAGGCTTGCGTTCTTCGTTTTGTGCAGGACGAGTTTTGCATCAAAGATTGCTATGTTGAAAGTCTCCCTAGAAGGAAAAAAACTCATCGTCCAACATTCAAACTGCATATTCGAACGCAGTATGCTTGGCTGTTCTGTGATCATCAGGAGCAGAGTACATGTCTATCATGGAATGGCATCAAGTTCTTCAAGTGGCGTCTCCAGGATAGTGTAAGGAAAAATAGTAAGACTATTATTCATAATAAATGCCACCGTAAGCCCAACAATTTTGCTTTGTGCAACATATCCGTTAACAACTCTCCTCTGGCTCAAAGCAACAAAAGTTATTTTGATTCTGAAACTCAAAATAAAGCCATCACGACTGATAATTTAAACCCTCAAACACAACGAAAGACTTAAGATTTTAGGAAATATCATTTCTAACCAGAGACCAGCTTTAAAGTGCATTAACCTCTTCTACCACAATTGCGGTGGTATAAGAGGAAAATTAAACTATTTATTTATTGACGCCAAATCTTGCCATTTTGATATTATTACCATCACCGAGACTTGGTTAAATAGCTCGTATACAAATGCGGAAATTTTTGATGATAGTTGGACTATCTACCACTGTGATCGAGACTATCAGCATACTGGTCAGTCTCGAGGAGGTGGGGTTCTTATTGCAATAAAAAATTTCCAATCATGCAAAGTGGTTCCAACTGCATCCTTTAAATGCTTTGAACATGTGTTTGTACGAGTTATCCTTGGTTTTTATACATCGGTGTAGTGTATATTCCTCCCAACTCTGACGAAACTACATGCAACGACTTCTTTGAGGTAACTTCTTTCGTATTCTCCTCACTCAATGAAAATGATAGAATCATCATATTAGGTGACTTTAATCGTCCTCATTTATTCTTTGTTGTTGACGAACAAGAAAAATATCTCTTTCCTGTTAACCTTAAAGACTCCGTTGACAATAAACTAGTCGATACATTTTATGGCAATGATTTGCAGCAAACTGCTCCAACCCCAAACCAAAATGGCAATTGGTTAGATTTAATTTTTATGAATTTTGTTCACGAAGTAGTAGTATGTTCAACGACTGACGAGGAAAATCTGTTTTCTAATACCTAACATCATAGAGCTTTTTCTGTTGAACTTTCTACATCTGATCCGAAGACATCGAATTTATTCAATGATGAAATTGTATACGACTTCCAAAATGCAGACTATGTAGGCATTAAAGCCTATTTAGAGACTATTGAATGGATTGAAACTTTTTCTATGTTAAGCGTGGATGATGCAGTATCGTCATTCTACCAGATAGTATTTGACGCAATCAAAAGTTTCGTCCCTAAAGTAAAGAAAAGAAATAAAAAAACGGGACCATGGCTAGATACAGAACTAAGACAATTACGAAATCATAGAAATAAGTTGTACAAGATCTTAAAAAATATTTCAAACCTTAACGAACAGATCAGGGTGAGTTATGAAAATTTAGCAAATGAATTCTCTCAAAAATCTCGTGAGGCATACAATCACTATATTAATATAACAGAAGAAAATATAATGCGTGAACGTAAGAAATTCTATGATTTTGTAAACGCTAAAAGAAAATCGTCCGGGTATCCAGCAACAATGACTAAGGGAGAAAATACTTCCTCTGATTGTAAAACTATCTGTGATATGTTTGCTGAATACTTCCAAGATGTTTTTCTGCCAGGTAGCTCGCCCATACTTCATCAGACGCAAATACCTCATAGTTCTAGCACTGCAGATATAACTTTTACTCTAGAAGATATCAATAGAGCCATCAACGTACTGGACCTTAACAAAGGCCCTGGACCAGACCTTATTCCTCCGTCTTTTCTTTTTAATTGTTTAGCACAGGTATCTAAACCGCTTCATATAATCTTCAATAAATCTCTCTCATCAGGCGTCTTTCCGACTGTGTGGAAATTATCCAACCTTATACCAATCTACAAAAATGGAGATAAAAAATCTGTTGAAAATTACAGAAGCATCGCAATACTATCCACTATACCAAAATTATTTGAAAAATTGATACATGATAAGCTCTCGACCTTTGTAGATCCACTCCTTAACGATCAGCAACATGCTTTCCGTAAAGGTCGCTCAACTGCTACTAATCTTATAATCTTGGTTTCCGATGTCCTTAATGCCATGGAAAAAGTGCAGCAAGTTAATGCAGTATACACTGACTTTAGTAAGGCTTTCGATCAAGTAGCTCACTCTGTATTAATAAAAAAATTGCAAAACTTCGGAATCACTGGGTCTAAATTGGCTTATATCGTACCTTTCTCATCGCAGTCAAACCGTAAAATTTCAGGGGTACTATTCAAAGAAAATCAGAGCACCATCGGGTGTTCCACAAGGTAGTCATCTCGGACCTCTTCTATTTAATATATTCATATCTGATCTATCAAAAGAACTTGCCGGCATTCCACATTTACTCTATGCTGATGACGTAAAAGTTTACCACGCTATTGGCTCACAAGCTGAAGCAATGTTCCTTCAGACTAAACTTCTTTGCCTTCAACAATGGTGTGAAAAAAATAAACTCAAACTCAACGCAAGTAAATGTCAAGTTATAAGTTTTTCCCGTAAAAGAAACTTGGCCAAGAATACCTACGTCCTTAATAATGTCGAGCTAGTAAGAGTTGAGTATGTTAATGATCTTGGTATAACCTTGGATCAGAAACTTCGTTACAATTTGCATTACGACAAAATTTTAGCAAGGGCTAATACACAACTAGGTTTTATTAAAAGACGTGCGAAGGAGTTCATGAATATATGGGTAACAAAATCTTTATACACGGCCCTTGTTCGCCCGATATTGGAATATGCAAGTATTGTCTGAGACCCTATCTTCGAAGTGCATTCAAATAGAATTAAGTCCGTCCAGAAGCAGTTTGTACTATTTGCCTTAAGGGATTTATACGATCCCAGACAATTTTCTACCTTACCTGAATACACACGAAGGCTTAAGCTATTAAATCTAAGTTCTCTGTCATTAAGAAGACAAATCTCGTCGTGCTGTTTTACCTTTATGTATATTGAAGAAGGCATTCAGATTGCATCACTCTCCACGAAATTTACTTTTAATTGTACGTTGAGACAAACTAGGCACACTCCTTTACTCAAAGTGACGCAGCATAGAACTATTTATGCAGATAATGAGCCTATTAATAGATGCTGCAGAACATTTAAGACTATGAAGAATTGCTATACACCAGGCATTTCGAAAGCCACTTTTAAAACCAACTTACTTAGAGCCTTGAATCCTTAAATATCCTGAACTGTAATTCCTCAACCAATCCCCCCCCCCCCCCCCAAATTTTTGTTTGTTGATAAAATTAAATAGATTTTATGAAATGTAATTAAATTTTTTTTTTATACCTTGTTTGGTTAATGAATAAAATAAAAAATAATATATTTATTTGCTTGCGAAATGATTGTACAAGCTTATCATTGATCGTACTACAAACACTACTACCCCAAATACACCTCTGTGTTCATCCTTATCCGTTTTGCAAATATGATAAGTGCAAGGATAACAAAACTGCCCGCCATGATTATCACGATGCGATAACATCCTCGTTCGGAATCGTGAAATGTGGTGAATTCCGAGTATGCACGCAGCCATCATTTGCGCAAACTAGCACCCACCCCTCTCCTGTCCACTAGCACTCTCCCAATCCATCTTCTACCTGAAACTCTGTTTACTTCCGCTGCCGTCTGAATCCGCTGAACCCTGAATATTTCTGAATGGAAATGCCACCCAAAGTCGAGAAAGTTTCCGATTTATCAGTCGGGCGGGCACTTCTTGTTAATTCACTCGTGGCAATTGGCAATTGAGGTATGTAATCACGTCGCGGTTCTGAGCTTTCTTCGACTTTGTGGCAAAGTTTTCGTTCCAGATGTCTTGTGTTTTTGCAGACATTGACGGCGTTCAACTTCCTGCTATGAATATTCGTTGTCTTTTTGCTCCTCGGCGAGTTCATTTAACGAGATGCTTCGCACCTTGCAAGAACGACGACGATGAGGACGAAATGTTGGCGAATATTGAATTTATCTCTAATGGGGAAGTAACCTAAAGAGCGGAAAAGTTTCCGACGTTATGCAAATCTTGTTGTGAAATCGTTCTTGTTTCTAGTGTCGTTGTCCTTGTCCTAGTCGATGTCAGAACCAGATAATATTACGCTAGTTGCCCTTGAATTTTCAATTTGATTTAGAAAGTTACGCGTGGGGGAGAGCAATAACAAGTTTGGAGGTAATCTGGCCCATTTGGCGACAAAGTCTTTGGGTGCGAATTCAGAAACTTTATGAAATGTTTCCAACTATTTCAAGAGCATTTAATTTGAAAAGTTTCATTGAATGAATGGAAAATCCGCTTAATAGAACTTCCCCGAAGATATGACTCGAAAGTCCTTATAGCTCCAACTTTCAAAATAATTTCAGCTATTGAAGAAACTTTCTATTTCAGGCGTATGTGCTGCGGCTCAATAATTACAAATTGACTTCCTCAACGACTTCTTTAGGAGAACATAAACAATCTACCACCGATTTTGCCTAATCTGCCGCCCAAAAGTGCAGTGGGAAGGTAATTCCAACGACGACGAGGAAACTTTTCGTAAACTTGATAGTCCTTGTAATTCCACCAATCTCTTGTTGAGATGTGAGACATCAAATTAACTTTGTTCTACATGGAAAAAGTTTGTCTTATCTTCCGGTTTACTCCGTCGAAGGCATGCCTGCCAGTCGGTGCCGATGGCTTGAGGCCACTTCCTGCCTCCGTACTTTGCAATTGAGTTTAGAATATTCCAACGAGGTATTTTATTCCTTTGCATGCGATTCACTTTACGGATTTCGCACGCTTTTCATGGTTCTTTGAATGGGAAAGTTGGTGCCGGTGCTTTAAGAATTTATTAAAGGTTTACTTGTATGTGTGTAGTTGAATATTGTAATTTCATTTAATATTTGATTAGTATAAAGAATAATTCCTCGGAATGTTTTATGTATGGTAAGGCTGTCAATATTTAGTGTGGAAAAAATTAGTTCACAAAATTAGTCATGTGAATTGTTGATAGCATTCTCTTTTTGTAATAATTTAGAGGTTCAGTCGCCATGACTCTCGGGTTCCGTAATTTTAGAAAACTTTTCTATTAGAACAGCACTAATTCTCTCCACATGTCCGTTTGCCTGTGGCGAAGTAATGACCACTTTGATGTGGGCAATATTATTTTCCGTAAAACATAATTCGAAGTCGGCTGAACAAAAGAACGTAACACGGTCAGATATAAATACTCTGTGTATGCTGAACAGTTTAAAATATTTGCGCAGATAATATATGTATACGAGTACTTTATTTCGTGCTAGTAGCTCAAACGGTGTACAATTTGACGAACTTTGTGAACGAGTCAATAAAAACTAAAGGATTCTTCTTCAGGTTCCGTACAGCTAGGAGCGGATAATCTATATGAACAGTATCAAACGGTACTTTTTGCTTCAGAATACTACGCAATTCATAACCATTTTGATTATGAAGAGCAGGATAATGTATGCAAGATAAACAGTTCCAAATGAACGAACGTACTTTTTCAGCCCGTGATGGAAAACAA
Organism: Odontomyia ornata; assembly: GCA_963969285.1. Lineage (NCBI taxonomy): Eukaryota > Metazoa > Arthropoda > Insecta > Diptera > Stratiomyidae > Odontomyia > Odontomyia ornata. The sequence goes on from OZ017741.1 coordinate 224,672,398, forward strand.
TATGTTCATTGTATGCTCTTGTCGACTACCCTGTGTGACAACGCTTTTTGAACGCTTCGTATAACTGTATCTTCCATCTCACTAGCTACATAGTAAAATGTCGAGTTACGGCGACCTTTACGATATACCAAATATTTTTTTTAATACAAAAGATAAATTAGGAATTACTTTACTGCTTATGATTTCTTTAATATTATTATGATCATGAACTTGGGCTAGAATCAGATAATGCTCCAAGTAACCATCCTTCACAAAACCAATAATAGGGTATCTGCCCTACGAATCAATATGTTTCATGAGTGGCGACGGGGCGGGTGTGTGTACAGTTTCAAAATTATAAGTGCATGTCTGGAATTCGAGACCCTGTTGAGATTTACAGAAGACGCCTCACCCAAAACTCTAGCTTCAGTGAATATCACTAATGTAAATTACCAGATGCAATTACTTGTGGTGAAGAAGATAAGTTCAAAAGTCCGTAAAGGACTGCAGCGATGGTCGGCTGCCTCAGCAGAAGAAGGTGTCAATATCTGCTGAGAATGCCCTTGTCTGGGGATGCGTGAATGCGCTGGCAGGCTGGCATTGCGGTGTCGTGGGGCGGATTCATTCCTCCAGCAGAAGGACCCACTACAAAGAATTTCGCATTCACGAATTTCTGGGGTCGAACAAAAGCAAGGCGACCGAACTCGCAAAAATTGTAGGCAACCATACCGAGAGAAAAAGGACAAGTGAAACAAGTAAAAAGGGGCGGACTTAGGGCAACTTCGTCGTTACCCGACAAGGCTCATGGCCCACAAATAAGAGAGGGGCAACCGGGTGGTGGTGGAGCCACCGCGCACCCACCCAACTGGATTAAATCCATAATTGTTGCAGTGGCCAGGTATTCCTCTTCTGAGTGGAAAACTCATACAACCTAACTTGCAGGAGCCTTCCCATCAGAAGAGAAGTACCCCGGTGACCAATTTATGTCATAGAACTATGAAATTCGATTACATAATCATATGTCATAAAGAAGCACCTTGCTTGGGCCACTCAACCCGCACCGTCACCTGAAACAAAGAAGGTTATTATGTACCCGGCAGCTGGCTCATGTTTTGTGGTGAGAGCCTGCCACTGTCCCGGGTCCTATACGCGGTCCAAAGGAAGCAAAATAGAAAGACCGAGGTTATTGTTTAATTCCACATTTTTTTCGCTTCTTTTTATTATCTCATAAATGTGTTTACAATACAATTCTAAATCTGTTAATTTGTGTGCAAATTGGAATATTTTGTAAAATGCGATTGCTAGGAAAAGTTCAGACACAATTTTTGAATTTTCTTTTCCCTTTTTTTTATTTAAAACATATATTTTATATTTGTATATAATTCAAAAAGCATGCAATAAGAATTTGAAAAGAAAGGGTACTTACCCAAACCTCCTCCTACGAGCGCTCGTGTTCGGGGCGGGTAAGGGCCTGCGACTGTTTTGGCAATTATTAAATTCTATGTAGTTTTGCTTAAGTGTGAATATTCGGATTTGATAATTATGTACAGGAAAAAAAATGAAGGAGTGTAAAATATTAAATGTTATATGAATCGTGAATACTTTTACTTGTTATAAACTTTGCGTTAATTCCTTGGTCGGAACATTTTGATCGACGCTTGCTAGCCAATTGCTGCAGATTACAGATACGTATCTGAAAATGTTCAATTTCGCATAGCAGGATGCCATCAACTTTAATTGTTTGTAGGGGGGAAAGAAAACTATTTTTCCACAGTCTTAAATAGGGTCACACCAATTTTAATTGACCAACGTACTCGCGTCACCCGTTATTTTCTTCACACCATGGGTTAGTTCGACATGAAATACAGAATAGGATAATGTACAAGTGCCTTGTATGCAAATATCTAGCCCTAAGACACCAAGTATATATTTCAGTTTCTTCACACGGAGCTTACGAGCGCAAAACATGAAAAATACAAGCCCCGCCGGCTCAGAACCATCGACAAAAAAATTTTCCACAGCATCGACTCCCGAGACACCAAAGTAAACGTCCGAACCACCGGTCGCGCATATAAACATCGAACAACCATGGAGCCGGCACACAGAACATTGTTGCTGGACTCAAATACACTTTTCTATTGAGTCTATAATCACGGCACTCCTCCTCAGTTCGCAGATTCTTGCCCCCATTCCCAATGGTGTCGATTTACTAAACCCATATCAAATTCATATCCATCCTGAGATCTTCACAAGCGTTGTCATAAGCGAAAAATATGTACGTGTACTTAATGCAGTTAATCAGGTCAATCGTCAGGAAAAGCACTCACACGAGCTTCCAGAACGTAGAGTAACTGTATATGTGTAAAGAAGTTGCAAATCCGAACATGCGTCTCATAACCAAATATTTGAAATATTGATACTGCTTCGCCCCGTTTACGTTTTCTTCTCGGGTCTGTTTACTTTCGTGCGGAATAAAATCTCATTTACTATTCGTCAGGCAACCACTTTTTTGCTTCTTATTCGTATGCTCGGCTTAACTTTTTCAATAACGGTTTCAATTTGATGATAACTTAAACTACTATTATCGGCAAAGATGTGATTACCTAATTATTTGATTTCCATTAATATTCATTTACATTCTGTTAGCAGCAGTTTTAAACTAAAAAAAAAAGAAAAAAATATTCACTTTTGAATGTTTATTTTATATCGCATACAATTTTTCGGTTACACACGATATGACCGACACCAGAAGACTGTGCCCTGTCCACATTCTTTCTGATCTCTATCCGACAGTCTCTTTCTTTTTTTTTCTTAATGCTAGGTTTACAGATTTATATTTCCTAATGCTATATTTACACATTCATTTGTGTTATCAGTATTACCACAATTCAGCCGTCCGGACTCACAATCGCCCCGATTGTTTAAATTACTTATACTACTGCTTAGCGAAGGTTTCATATTCGCCGCTTCCCATACTCCCCTGTAAGGTATCTGACTTAATTGCAAATTCTCTATATGAGCTAAAACATATCTATCGTTCGGCAGAACCTTCGTCACTGAAGAAGGTCATTTGTATTTGGGTACCAACTTCTTGCAAACACCTGGAGTGCTTATAACATTTTTTATCATTACATAATCTCCCTCCTTATACCCTCTTTCGATTCTACTCTTACCGTTAACCCTTTTATTGTAATTCTGACATTTCTCTATCTTCTTTGTAGCTTCTGGTCCCAGTCTCATAAAATCCCTATCCATGGGCGTAGCCAGGGAGGGGGCAGGAGGAGGCCACTGCCCCCCCCCCCCCTAAGTGTTTATGAATCAAAAAATTTTAGTGCTCGAGTAAAAATGGCTGTAAAATATAAAATCGGGTTTTTTTTGTGTTTGTCGAACTGCGCATCGAAAGTAAACTCATTGAAATTATTTTTTCAACAAAGACCCAAAAATGACCCTTAATTTTTGTTTTTCGTCTCAAACAGCTCTTTTTGTAGATAAGCTAATCAATTCATTGATCAATTCATCACGCATGTGTGGTGAAAGTGGTTGTGGTGGTGTGGTTTCATAGTAAATGATCGTGAACTTTTAGACTTCAGAAAACTTGTTATCATTTAGTTATAATTACCCATGATTTGTCATAATGATGGGATTTTTACCTGAGCTACGCAGTTTGAGTGTTCGACCGACACCAAGCGTGTTATAGTTAGGATTTTTATTATCGCTAGTTCAGAAAAATTATTGCTGCATCATATGACAGTGACCCGACTGCAGAGGTGAGCTACTTTTGAGTAGACCACTGTAGTGAACGTGTCGCTTTATTCATTGACTTCTAAAAGTAGAAAGGTGGTTTTATTGTCCAGTTTGAGCATATGACTGCTCACAAAGAATGGATATAAGAAACTATTTCAGCTGTGAGTACTCTTAAGTAATATAGATCGATTTAGTATCATCAATATATTCATTCAATTATGCATTTTCACTCAAGTACTGTGCTGAAAAAAATGAATAATTCCAAGATTATTTCTTCAACATGTAATAATTTTTTTTCGGAAAAGTGAAACTAAATAATTGTGATGAAAGAAAGTTTTGAAAAAAAGAGAAAAGAAGGTTTGAGGTTGAAAATGTGAAGATGGATATGTGTATTTTATACTGCAGACTGCTTGACAGTTTTTATAACTTTTTTATAGCTTCAACTGCAAAATAAGAAAAGCATGTGATCGAAGACAAACCTGCAGGTACAACGAAAGATGAAGCCCTCTTAAACGTCATTAAATCATGCACTCGTCCAATAGCTGCACCAGTACCGATTTTATCTTGCGAACAATCAAAAGATGCAGAAACATTTCAAAATGATCTTGGCACATTGGTAGATGTAATGATAAGTTCCCAAAAGATGAATATTCTCAAAATCTATTGGACGACACCGGAAAGGTATGATTTCAGTATAGGTGCTGAAAATTTCATCATAGCTGCTTAAAAACTTATGCACCTTGGCTTGCATACTCAAAAAAATTGAAAGGAGCACTGTGCTTATATTGTGTGCTATTCCCGCGAAAAATGTACAAGATTTCCTGGGATCACTGATAGTGAAACCTTTCACTCGCCGTAAAAACAGGCATGACTACTGCTGAAGCCATGTTTCTGGTAATTGGCACAAAGAAGCCACAAGTTCAGTCAAATGTTTTATGGAGCAAATCCCTGTAGATGTGGTTATGGCATCTGGTTACCAAAAAGTGATTGAAGAAAAGATCATTTCATCTGTTTTCAAGTATCATTTTTTGTGGGAATCATGACCTGCCATTGAGAGGAAAACAACTGCACCAAGGTAAGTTTTTCTAATCATTTTCAATACCTCATGTAAACAAATAAAATTTATTTCCATTTCATTCATTGAACTACACTCATTAAGCGATGGAAGCAAGAGAAAAATTGCTGCTGTATCAAAGTCTCAGGTCTGCGGAATATGTAGCATTAATTGAAGTGTAGACAAAATCGGGATGAGTTCGGACACCTTTTTCAAACATTTTTTTTGTCGAATTGCTAATGGCTAGTGAAACACCAATAAAACATCCACTTTTTCCAAACGAATCATTCCTGTCAATCCGAACCCTGTAAAATAAACCCTTATGATTAGTTTCTTAAAACTTAATGTTTGATAGTACTATATGTAGCCTATTTTTTTGTTGCTAAAATGTCATGAATAATATAGCTCATCATGAAAAAAATTTATATGATTCTAAGTAGCAATGTTCATAGAAATTTGTATTACATTTAGAAGTTACACATTGAAATCAAAAAATTAGCCGGAAATACAAAAGTTATGAAAAAATTTTGCATTAGCTTAATTTTTTGCATCTATTTCATGCGTCTAAATAAATTAATAAATAAATTAAGAAAATGTATTAATTTTGAAATTTTGATGTTCATTAGTCTTCATTCAAAGTTGAAGAAACCTGGAATGATAATGTAAGCAAATTCTTCGATTTAAACTGAACGAATAGGTCAATCAATAACAACTTACTGTTTTTCTGCATAGTGTGTTTGAGAAATTTTGGTTTACTATCTTATCAGATCAAATTGTTACATTTAAAAGTAACAGAACTCAAAAATCCAATGGTCACAAAAATATAAAAGCATAGCTGTTTTCAAGATAAATTTTAAACATATAGTTCATGAATTAGAAAAATTATCAGAAGAGGACAATTCCGCTACCAGAAAAATGGGTTTTCAATTGAGCTCTGCCACCAAAAATACAAAATCAATTATCTGCGTTGTATTGATTGCACAATATTCTGCTTTATTGGAGCCTGTAGTAAACGCTTTGCAGTCGAAAAGTCTGTTTTTTTTAAAGTGCTTCAGTCACATTAAGAAAATATAAGGTATCACTGAAGAATACCGTGAAAATACCAAAATCAAAGACACCCTATCTGCTTCAAGTGAAACTGCTGATCAAATTGTCGTGGAATTACTGCTGCCTAGAATCGTTGAGCGCCGAAAAACCGATCAAATCTCCTTGCATTGAATCCTGCTGAATTCTGGAAAAGAACAATACTTATCCCATATTTAGATTCTTTGGTTACTTCACTGGAACAACGCTTTGCAGGAAAGAATTTAACGGGCTTTTCTCGTTATCATTACACCCTTTCAACATGGTGAATATGACAATCGAAGAATTCAAGAATCAATTGCATTTAACCGCCAACTTTTACGATTTACATAACCTTGACAGTGAGGCTGAACTTTGGTATAAGCTCTGGGCAGGTAAAAAAATTGGAAAAACTGGATTGGAGCTAGCCGAAGTCGTTAAAGAGGCGGATTAATTTTTCCCAGTTACGAAACATGCTCTTAACATTTCCTTGACTGAACCGTGTTCGACGAGCACCATTGAAAGATCTTTCCGTATGTTGCGAAGAGTTAAAACACGGTAACGATCAATAATGGTTGAGGACCACTTAAATGTAAGTAATTTCTTTGTCAAAATAATAATTACGAGGCTGATTCCTTTACAATGTACAACGCCTTGTTTGTAAAAGTAACATACATAATAATTTTCCGGTCTTTGTATGTTGAGCGTCCACCGAGATCGGATGATTGAAAAAAAGCCCAATTTTGAAAATAAATACTGGATAAATTTGCCGAAGATCCGCGAAGATTTGCACTTGTATAAATAATTTTACTTTTGACATAAATAAATGATATCGTTTTGTGATTCAGTCGTTGATGAAAACGTGCTCACACGTGCTCGTACTCCTGTGAACAGTATTATTCATAGCATACTCTACCTCTGGTAATATATAATTTAACGAAAACTTAGTCCCTGCACTAGTCATTTTAGCTATTGTCAGAGTCCTGTTTAATCTTTCAACTTGACTGTTCGCCTGAGGAGAACCCGTAGCTACCTTTATGTGATTTATGTTACGTTCTTCCATATAACCCGCAGTCTCTTTTGAAGCAAACGCACTTCCTCTATCTGACACTATCGTGGTTGGTCTGCTGTACGCGTTGAAATAACTTCTTAAACAACTCAATACCTCCCTAGTAAATGTAGCCTTGACTGCATATAGCTTAGTAAACTTGGTGAAAGCATCTACTATCAAAAATACATATTTCTTTTCAGCATTTTTCAATGTGAACGGCCCATTCTTTGAAGAGTAAAATATTTATGTTGAACAGTTGGTGATATGCTCTTTAGCCTTATCCCTCATTTTTCGAAACCAGTTCATTCCTCTTATAGCGTGTACTACCTTGTTACATCTCATATGTCCTATTTCATCATGGTACTTTTGAATCATATTGCTCTCCATATAACACGGTACGTAGAAAAGTATATCTATCTTTGGTTTTTTATATACTAACCCATTCCTCATTTCGTACAAAATACTCTCTTTATTTTCTAATTGACTCTTTATTTTCAATATACTCTCAACTTTGTTTTGACTTACCGCTAAATTCTGCTCAAATGTATTCTCCCCTAATACTAATATATAAGTCATTCTACTCAATGCACCCGCGTGTCCCATTTTTGACCCCTCTCAATGTTCTATTGTACAATCATAATTCTCTAACTCTAAGGCCCATCTGGCTATTCTTGGTTTAATATCTTTTTAATTCAATGTTAGCATCAACGATTTATAATCAGTTATTATTTTAAATTTCCTCCCTTGTAGATATATTCTAAATCTCTTTAACGCATATATTATAGCCAACGTTTTCAATTCAAAACTGTGATAGTTCGTCTCTAGATCCGTCGTACGCCTCGAAAAATAGAATAACTTCCCATTAGTTTTCTTCTGTAACAATATTGCCCTAAAGCCGAGTTAGCTAGCGTCACATTGGAGTTCTACTTCGTCTCTGGGATTATAAATCGGTAAAATGGGCGAATCTGTTAATTTTGAGTTGAAATTCTCAAAATAATGTATCTGTTCCTCTCCCTATTTAAATTCAGTATCCTTACGGAGTAACCTTTATAATGGTTTGGCAGTAATTGAGAAATCCTTAATGAATTTCCTGAAATAAAAGCAGAGTCCCAGAAAACTATGCACTCCTTTTACACAACACAATCGGCGACGCATACTCCAACTTGCTAAATTTTATAACTCCTGAATTAATTAAATCATCTAAGATCACTTGCGATTTCTCTTTTTGTACTACATAGTCCTTCTAGGTGAGCATTGGAATGACTTTTCACCTGTCAACCTCAACTTCATTTTATGCCTTAACTTCGGAGATTCAGGACGTGTACAATAAAAATAATGATCCTTGAACAACTTTACAAGTCTTCTTTTAGTATCCGAATTCATCTTTACACTAATAATTATTTCATCGTCTATCTCAATTTCAATATTCATCAAATCTTTACAATCATTATATAGCTCTTTTATACCAGCTGTCTTGTGTAACTCATCTTTCAATTTCATCAGTTTCAGCTTACTTTTTCCAAAAAAATATTTTACCAGAATCACTGGTAAGTTCACTGAGTCGTCTTTTACAACAAATATGCTCAACCTCACTCACTCATCATCAAATAAAATACCACCATCAATTTTATCGATAATATTCGGAGGACTTTTATTAATACCATAATATCTACATTGTGCTTTTCCCTTATATACTAATGCCTCTGGTACAAACTGCTCCTGAATCATGCTTATTAGACCACCAGTATCTATCACTAACCCTTACCATATATCATAAAATAATTTATCGTTTTTCAAAGTAAATGCAAAGTTCCTTATGTATTCGTCCCTCTCATCATCTTCAATCCTCAGCACTCGTTTGGTTGACTTTCTTTTGGAGCATGTAGCCGAAAATGTCCCGTTTCAGCATACACGTGGCATGCACCAATAGCCTACTTGTCCCTTCGCCCTGTAGTTATAGCATCGTATTTCTCTCGTCATCTCCTCTCCCACTGCTGGTCATCGTGATGTTAACGGGACCGACTTGGCACTCGTTGGGGTACCGGCCGTGTCTATCGCACATTCACGAATGTCTCCAAAATATCATTCTTATTTGTCAAACGCGGCATCCTCGCTTGATGTCGGTGTGCCGTATCAGTAATTCCTTCAACAATATATTCCAGCAGCTAGTCATCACTCATCATAACTTTGTCTGCTAGAATAACTTTGTCGTGGAAATATTCTTGGAACGTCTCTTCCAGATTCCAAATTCTATCTTCGAACTACCGTTTCGCCATTAGTGTGCTCACACGACCTTTGAATAGCGTGTTCATCACACTCACCAGTTCATCGACTAGTGTGGTGTAATATCCACCTTGCTATGTAACTACTTCAAATCGCGACCACTCAATCGGCCAGCAATCAACGTCCTCACATTATTATCATCCAATTTGTACGTTGTGGCGATGTTTTTAAGTTGTTGTAGCTAGTGTCCGAAATAATCACTCGTTGCTAAAAATTCGGGTAGCAAATCGTTAATACTCGCATAGGAGGAACTCGTCATACCAACACCTGCCGTCAATTTTTGCCCACTTGACCGTTGCATCATCATATTCTCCTTCCTTATATCATATTCTCCTACCTTAAACACTCGTTCTCTCCCCTTTGCAAGTCCAACTCTCGTTTAATCAGCTCTAGTTCGCGTTTCATCAAGATCCACTCTTTTATCTCAAGGTCACTCCCTCTTTTTGTATCTTTTATTCGGCGTGCCCGCTCCTTCTTGCTTGTCGTCGCTTGTACCGTACTCACTTTCCGATGATTCCGCTACTCCTTCAACTGCACCACCACACCCATCCACCTCACTCGTTATTTCATCATAAATCACCCTCTCTTTGTCTTCCTCGGGAATGAACATTAACCGCGACAAAATCTCATTCTTATTTCCTGTCATATTCTATTTATCTGAACCAAACATTGTTTCCATTCCTTTTTCCCGATCACTCATTTTTTACTGTTAGTTTGTTGTTTTTCTATTGATCACTCACTTTTTATTGTTTATTGAACTTTTTATTTGTTCTTCTTCTGCTTTTTAGCGCGACAGCCCCTCTCCATTGACTGCGTCAAGAAATTTCGAAATCCGAGCAGCGGTGAACTGTCTTCGTAGACTGAGTTCAGTTCTCCCAACGAATTCATTGTTCGTCCATACGATTTATGTGGCCAGCCCATTACAGCTACCGCAGCCTTACAAGCGTTGAGACCTCCAGTTCGTCAAAAATTTAATACAGCTCATGGTTGTATTGAATTCGCCATTGGTGCCCGTCTAGCTTTACTCCGATTATTCGCCTCAGGACCCGTCACTCAAAGGCGTTCAATATATTTGCGGATGCTTGGGTTAGGGTCCATGTTTCACACCCATAGCATAGCACAGGTCATCACAGATTTGTCTTCTAGGAGCTTTGTTTTCCTGTTTATGCAGCTAGTCTTCAAGATCGTCAAAACTGAATAAAATATTTTATTTGCGAGCTGTATTTTTCGGCGTATTTTGTCTCTTTCATTGCCCATTTTCGTTATTTTGGCACCCAAATACACAAATTTTCTCACATTTTCGATATTTGAAGTATTTTTCCTTGACTGCGTCATGTGCTTTGTTTTATTTTCATTGATGTGTAGCCCGACTAGTTTTGCTTCGCAGTCGAGTTTCAGGAAAAGTTCTTTGGCAGTTGTTAATGATCGTGACAAAATATTTATACATTCATTCATTCGTTCAGTCTTTCGCTTTTTTGTCCTCGTTGTCTTTTAATATGTTTTTTTTTCACAATTAATATGAGCTAGAATTACGTCACATGCCTCGCACGTGAGACTTACATGGGTAATTCCTTGTAGACGCTCCTACGCATCATGTACCCTAATAAAAGGATTTAGCAGTCCTGGGTTATTTTTCGTGAAGTACGTCTAGACGCTCATGCGTATCATAAACACAACAATAAAACAATTATGTATATTGATTAACCCACCTCGGCTAGGATAAGATGCAAATGTAATATAGATGTACATATAATAATTACATAAAATTTTGTATAAATAGCTGAGTTGAAGGAGCTATCAGCATCAGTATAAGTTGTAGAAAGGACGAGTAAATATACATTAGTTTGAAATCTAAACGTTTTTTCATTACTCTACGCAATATTCGGCAAACGATTTCGTTGCACTTAACTCTAGTACTGATTTTATTATGCAATAACAGAATTTCGTCTACACACGATATGACTGACACCAGAAGACTTTGTGCTGTCCAAATTCTTTCTCATCTCTATCCGCCAGTCTCTTTCTATCTTATTCTTAATCCTAGGTTTACATATTCATATTTTTATTTCCGAATGCTATATTTACACATTTATTTGCGTTACCAGTCTTACCACAATTCACTCAAATTAAGCTTCATATGATTGTGGCGAATGCGGGCCATGCCGGCATTCTCCCGTTCACAACTTCAATTTTGGGTGCACCTACATTTTATTTTATTTGCTTTCTTTATAAAAAAGAGAAAAAATAATATATCCTTCCCACAAGCAAAATTTCATTCATAACTTCCCTTCCCTGTTTTTAATACCTCCATTCCCTTCCACTCTCTCCATCACACTTTCTTCGTCGCACAACGCTCGTGCGATCTGCACTTCAGATTTCGTCGTTTCTTCAGTTGTGCCACCCAGACAATGATTAGACCATCAGTATAAGGGGGCACACAAATTATGTGAATTTATCTTATTAATCTCATCTTGTCCATTTCGTGATCAGCTCTCAGAGATAAAAAAAAAACTTTGTAATACGCCGTGGGAAAAAAAACTCTGAGTTATAAGTCTTTTCAAGCATCTCGACGATATGGTTTAAAGTGCCCTTAGATGCTATGTTGAAATTTTTTGGACTGAGATTCTTCTATACAATCTCGACGATAGGGTCAAGAAAGGCCCTAAGATGCGATGTAGAAATTTATTGCACTGAAATTCAATCGTTGGTAAATAAATATTCTTTAAGCCTTTTTTTAAAAACTATAAGTGAGTTTGCATCCTTAACTGAATCTGGGAGATTGTTGTATATACGCAAGGCATCATTCGTAGCGTCATTCTTTAGACGATCCGTTCTTGCAAAAGGTATTATGAATTGATTTGCGTTCCTAGCATTGTAGTGATTTTTCTGCGATACTTCCATTAATCGAATATGTGACGACAAATTTGAATACAAGCATTTAAAAATAAACTTGGCTTTCTCGGCTTCAATGATTTGAGTAAATGTTAATGCTTGTGCTGATTGGTACACAAATCTGGTTGGTGTACGTATTGGTAGATTTAGCTTATAAGCCTTGGTAAGCAACCTGGAGATGATATTAAGGTGTTGCTTTGATGACTGGCTTCAGATTACTACTCCGTAATGTAGTTTCGACAGAACGGATGCATTTAGCACCATCTGCTTGATATTGCTAGGAAATCCTTCATATCTTCTCAGTAATCGAATAACAGGAGCTGATCGTCTTCTTAAGTTGTTTATATGCGACAGCCATGTTAATCGTTGGTCGATGATGAGTCCAAGATATTTGAATTCCGCTACTCTCTCTAAATTTTCGCTATTAATTCTCATATCAATGTTAATGTCTTCCTTGTACTTCTGTTTGAAAATAATGTTTTTGGTCTTTGAAGTATTTAGCGCAAGCTTATTATTACTTAACCAGGAATGATATGTACTTAGATCCTCATTAATGATATTCTCTAAGTAATCTTTTATGCATCCCGAATAAAGTAGAACTGTGTCATCAGCAAATAGCGCATAGTGTCCCTTTAGTCCACATGTATTTAAATTGATAGTGTATAACAAGAATAAGGTCGGGCCAAGTATGGAGCCTAGGGGAACGCCTGACTTCATAGGTGCCAAGTCACTCAATACATTATTGACTACTGTTTCTTGCGATCTTCCTTTTAAGTAATTCCTAAAGAGTTGATTTGGTTTCCCGTGAATGCCATATAATTCGAGTTTACGAAGTAAATCCTCATGCTCCACCTTATCAAACGCCTTTTTCAGATCCACAAAAATGGCAGCAACATAGTCACCCTTGTCAAGTCCTGTATTTATGAAACGCGTGACTGAGAGAAGAGCATCAAAAATTCCTTTATTTTTCTGGAAACCAAACTGTTTAAATTTAAAATTGAATTTTCCTTAATGAATGATGATAGACGGATGTTTATTAATTTTTCGAATATTTTACTAAATCCTGTTAAAAGCGCGATCGGGCGGTAATTATTTGGATGCATACGGTCTCCTCCCTTGAAGATTGGGACTATTTTTGCTAGTTTTCCTTCCTCAGGAAACGTTCCCTTCCAAATATGTTTGTTTACACAATTTGCAACACATTCTGCTATCTCTTCCTTTATAAGTTTTATTTCACCCATGGTGATATTGTCTATACCTGGTGCTGTATTTTGCTTTAATTCATCAATAATTTTGATCACTTCAACTTTGTTAGTTAGATGCATGTGAAAGGAAGATTTGGGCGACGTAACTGTAGAAGTAAAATTGCTTATTGGCGCTGGCTGGATTCCATTGGCAATTTTTTCACCTATAGTTGAAAAAAAGATATTGAAGTTACTTGCAGCTTCAAATGTATTTGCTGAAGATGAGTTCTCTATGGTGAAATTCTGGGTCCTAGAGTTACGCGGTGAGTTTCTTTAAACTTCATTTATTATGTCCCATATTTCATGCGCATTGTCGGCCGCTGCATCTAGTCTTTTGGAGTAATACAAAAGTTTTGCTTCTTTCACAACACGTTTAGATGTTTTATTGGCTTCGATGTATATAAACCTGAGCAATTGATCATTCATGTTCCGTTTGTAGTTCATATAAGCCTTCCGCTTGTTCTTACTTGCCTCAATAACTTTTTTGGTTATCCATGAATGTTGACGACATCTTTTTTAGGGTTTTGTACTAAAATACAAAACCCTATTGCAATCACGACCTGTGTCCGTCTGTTCATCCGTCCGTCCGTCCGTCCGCCCGTCTGTATGTCACAGCACTTTTTCTCCGAAACTATAGAGGCTACAGGCATGAAACTTTGTGGAAAGGTCAGAAGTGGTGACCTTTTGAAAAAAATTTTCAAAGGGGTTTAAGGGGGGTCTTCCCATATAGGGAGGTGACCCCTCAAAAGTGTTAGTCGAGTAGGGTGTCATTGGAAAGGTCTTAATGAGGTCTTTTCAAAACAAGTCTTAAAATTGCCTTATAAGTACCGAGGGGGGCAGGGGAAGGGGAAATGTACGAACTTTTCGCGTACCCCCCCTCGCGATTGGAAACCTTCCATCCGAAAAATCTGAAAAAAATTATGAATATAGGCCTTTATGAGTACAACAACAACAAATACATGAGAAGTCGAAATTCGCTCAACTTTGTTAGTAATAGTATGATTTATCGATTTTATGTTTTCTTGAATAAAATCTAAACGGTACCCTTGAATTCAATAAAATTTAACAAACAGATTACTTTTTATAAGATAAATCTTTTCTGAAAGTTTCATAAAGATCCAATAGTATTTAACGAAGTTATAGCGATATGAATTTTCCCGTATTACTATGGAACAATATGCGCTGTATTACTATGGAAACATATGGCTATGGAGCCATATGCGCTTTTTATCGATTTAGACACTACAGCTTTGCTAGGATTTACATGAAAATTTCAGGAATGATAGGTATCATGAAAATGAGTACATACAATTGAAACAAGTCGAAGAGGCAGGAGAGAGCTCCTAGCAAAAGGGCTTTGTAACCATTCTAGGATTCGAAAAAATAGGCCATGAACCGATGATTACAGTAAAGAGGAGTGGGCCCTGAAAAAAATTTCATGAAAGGTAGCCGATATGAATATCAACTGAAAGTTCTCTATGAGAGCTTTTCAAAACAGTTCTTAAACTGACAGTTTTTGCTTCAGCGGTGCCAATGGGGGGGGGGGGGGGGGGGTTGTAAAAACATGAAAAATGTGTTTCTAAAAAATCTGGAAAAATTATCAAGGGAGATATCTATGGGTATAACTAAAACAAATACCTCAGAAGTCAAAATTCTTTCAACTTTGTTAATAATAGTATGATCCTCGAATTTCACATTTTCTCCAATAAAATCGTCTTTGACATGTTTCTTGATTTTATTCGCTGCTGGTTACTGCATTTTGTAAGTTGAGTACAAAACCCTTCTGACATGAGCATAGGTCTGTCTACCCAACTTGTTTTTCTCTGTAGTCGAGGTGTCCTTAGCTTCCATTATGATGTTTGTGAGCTCCACTAAGTTTGAAGGTTTTTGGTTAATTAATAAACCCTTAAGGTTTGATCTAAAGAGGTTCTTATTTAAGTATTTGAAAACTTTGTAAGCAGGCTTTTGCTTTTTATTTATTTTAATGCCTTGAATAACAACTTTCAAAACACGATGATCAAGCTCAGGCCAGTCCTCTAGAGTATAAGCAACTTTCCCAGCAATTTGATTATCATTTGTGACTATGTGATCCAGGCAGGTATTAGATGCTAGTCGGGTAGGTTGAAGTGGGTTCACAATAGTGGCAGCATTCGTTTCTAGTACGTCGTTGTACATCTAGATCTTTATTCGTATCGGCAACTGTGATCAAATGTTTTTCCATAGAACATAGTTCATCTAATGTCAAGCACAGGTCTTGCGCGTTAAGTCGGGTGGGGTTGTAAAATGTGCCAATTTTTATTTTCTTTCCAGGGCATACTAGTTCGATGACTATCATATTGTATTTATCCGGTATTACTCGCCTCGTTACGAAATTAAGAGTTTTTTAATATAAATTGCTGTTCCTCCACCCCTGCCGGGCCTGCATGAAAATACAGAACCGTATCCCTGAATGTTGTAGTACTCCACTTCCTCGAAATATATCCAGACTTCATTAAGTATAATTAAATCTATATTCAAATGTTGCTTTACATAAATTTGAAGTTCGTTAAGTTTTTGTCTTAAACTTCTTATATTAGCATAGAGGATAGAAATTTAGGTGTCTTCAAATATCTTTGTATTATTGAATTGCATATTAATCATCGTAGTTAATGCTTCTCTTAGCAATCAAAATCCTACGTTTTAATTCTGGGCATTCCATCGAATCTGCCCGGTGTGCATGGCCAATTTTCTTACCATTTTCCATACAATTACAACATTTTTTAACTGAGCTCTTACAGTCTCTTGTATCATGCTGTGATCCACATTTTGCACACCTCAGTTCCCCCACACATTTTGATGTCTTGTGATTGAACTTTTGGCATTTGAAGCACCTCGTGACGTTAAAATCTTCCTTCATGTAGTATGATCCATAGTCGATATTAACATATCTATTCGCTATCTTCTTGAACATTGTTCCATTCACCTCTAAAATATGTAACCATTTTTCGCTCCGTATTCTTCTAGAGTGAACCAATTCCATTTTATCTTCATCTAAAATGTTCGGGTTCAGACTTTGGATTTCAATTCTTAGCTCCTCGTTTGTGAATTGCTTCTCTAATCCATTTATAACCAATCTTGGTTGAAGAGACTTAGTTTCCATTATTTCGTATCCCTTCATATTTTCCTTAATAATATTGAGAAAAGTATATGAATTTTCATTCGAAGAAGTCTTAATAATTGCTCCACCATTTCGAATCGGACGGACTAGCTGGAGTGGAATCTTGCATTGAGAGGGTCGCATTTTAGATTTGAAATCGGAAAGAGTTTGATCGGAGCTTGTATGGGTTTTGGGCTTGATGATTATGCCTTTTTGTGATGTTGTGTTGGTGCGTTTTTCTTTCTGCAAACCAGTATCCAATTTGGTCACATCTGCATATGTAATTTTATTTACATGAGTGTTTTTTCCATTAAAGCACTGACGGTAGACTTCAGTTCAATTAGCTGGTTGACTGTTTGCTTCATTTGTTCCATGAGACGATCATCTTTTAATTTTTTGTTATAAGATTTACAAGCGGAGCACATCCAAAGAACATCTTGAGTAATCTCCATAATCTTTAGATATCTTTCTTCAGACATTTTAATACAGTTTATGTGGGACCACTTATTACATATTCCATCACACCCTATTCCTTGTTCCGAATTCTTAGCGGTCTTTTTGCATTTACCACATTTGTTGCATTCCACCGTCGACATTTTCCTTACTTATTATTTTAGGCACTCTTACCAATAATAGTTGAAAAGGATTCAATCACTACTATTTTAATCTTATGATGATAATTATTATTTTATAAATTAAATAAATTTAAGTATTATTAAGTTTATTTTAAATTTCATAAATTTATTATAAATTTTCTAAATTTATTATAAATTTTCTAAATTATCTTCGTACTACACGAGAATCCCTCTCCTCGTACAAAAAATAATTGGGAAATCTAGCGGTTTAATGCAGAATTTTTATATGTAGAATTTCCTCTAAGATAATGTACTTATCCTTGATTTTCACTCTTGAAAGTACCGAAATTCTAACACCAAATTCACCAAATCAAGAAACAGCTAATTTCACTTTAAAATTCCACTTTTTGAACGTTTTTTCTATAAAGCTGATAAATTTCACGTCACCACCTGACAGTTGTCAAATGTTACATAGTTAATCTTATTCCTACTAACAACATTTCATTCTTTATTTACCACTAAAGAATTTTGTTTTTAGTTATACCAACAGAAATCCATTCTCGCGTCCCTACTAACAAATTTCATATCATTGCCCATTAAATAAATTAGCACATATGAAGTTGCTTATTTGATGAATGGGAGATTGTCAGAAGGTGGCTCCAGTGCTAGTGCCTTGAACTCTTAATTCGGTGGTCCACTGGGACCCTGGGCTCAAGTTCCTCCGGGCGCAGGAAAACTTTTTTCAAGCAATTGTCTCCATGTGTATGACGACTCGCATATAACTAAACGCTATTGTGATTATGCAAATCGCAATATATATATATATATATATATATATATATATATATATATAAATGATTGATGATTGATTTACTAAATTTGTTTGAAAATATTTTTGCTTCTTTATTTTCCTCAAAGGTATGTACAGTTTTCCATGCCCTTGCCACAGAGTTACCACATTTTGTGAGCTTCGTTTTTAAGATTAAGTAATATTGCTGTGACCAAAACTATTTCATTTATATGAACGTTATAGTTTAATGATGCATATACAATGCTGTTTGCAATTTACATTTTTATCTTAAGATTTCATGAAAATACTAGTGATTTCCCACATGGACCTCTACTGAATTTTTTTACAATTTTTCAAAATATCGAAAAAATATAGAGACTGTATTATTACCATTACGATTATTGTTATTATTTTTAGGGTTTTGTACTAAAATACAAAACCCTATTGCAATCACGACCTGTGTCCGTCTGTCCGTCCGTCCGTTCGTCCGTCCGTCCGTCCGTCCGTCCGTCTGTATGTCACAGCACTTTTTCTCCGAAACTATAGAGGCTACAGGCATGAAACTTTGTGGAAAGGTCAGAAGTGGTGACCTTTTGAAAGTTCAAGGGTGGAAAAATTTTTCAAAGGGGTTTAAGGGGGGTCTCCCCATATAGGGAGGTGACCCCTCAAAAATAAAATTTCACCATTGGTAGTCGAATAGGGTATCATTGGAAAGGTCTTAATGAGATCTTTTCAAAACAAGTCTTAAAATTGCCTTATAAGTACCGAGGGGGGCAGGGGAAGGGGAAATGTACGAACTTTTCGCGTACCCCCCCCTCGCGATTGGAAACCTTCCATCCGAAAAATCTGAAAAAAATTATGAATATAGGCCTTTATGAGTACAACAACAACAAATACATGAGAAGTCGAAATTCGCTCAACTTTGTTAGTAATAGTATGATTTATCGATTTTATGTTTTCTTGAATAAAATCTAAACGGTACCCTTGAATTCAATAACAGATTACTTTTTATAAGATAAATCTTTTCTGAAAGTTTCATAAAGATCCAATAGTATTTAACGAAGTTATAGCGATTTGAATTTTCCCGTATTACTATGGAACAATATGCGCTGTATTACTATGGAAACATATGGCTGTGGAGCCATATGCGCTTTTTATCGATTTAGACACTACAGCTTTGCTAGGATTTACATGAAAATTTCAGGAATGATAGGTATCATGAAAATGAGTACATACAATTGAAACAAGTCGAAGAGGCAGGAGAGAGCTCCTAGCAAAAGGGCTTTGTAACCATTCTAGGATTCGAAAAAATAGGCCATGAACCGATGATTACAGTACAGAGGAGTGGGCCCTGAAAAAAATTTCATGGAAGGTAGCCGATATGAATATCAACTGAAAGTTCTCTATGAGAGCTTTTCAAAACAGTTCTTAAACTGACAGTTTTTGCTTCAGCGGTGCCAATGGGGGGGGGGGGGGGGGGGCGGGGGGGTTGGTTGTAAAAACATGAAAAATGTGTTTCTAAAAAATCTGGAAAAATTATCAAGGGAGATATCTATGGGTATAACTAAAACAAATACCTCAGAAGTCAAAATTCTTTCAACTTTGTTAATAATAGTATGATCCTCGAATTTCACATTTTCTCCAATAAAATCGTCTTTGACATGTTTCTTGATTTTATTCGCTGCTGGTTACTGCATTTTGTAAGTTGAGTACAAAACCCTTCTGACATGAGCATAGGTCTGTCTACCCAACTTGTTATTATTAGTATTTATTATTATTTTCATTATTATTATTTTTATTATCATTTATTGTTATTGTTCTTGTTACTCGCAAATAATACAGGTAAAGTAGTTGAAACTAAAATTATTTTTACAAGTTTTAAAATTTTTTTCATTTATTGATATATTATTATTATTCATCTTCCTTCGACTCCCAATACAATCCAAAATCATTTTCATCTTCACTATCATCAAAATCTGAATTTTGGTTAGCATCATTTGAAATTGTTCCATCGTTGAGGTCTTCACTATCACCATTATTGTCAATATCTACGCTATTCTTTCAAAAATTAGTACAATTTCCTGTTTAACAGTGACCGCATGCAGGTGAACAAGGCAGCCCGACTTTTCGACGGCCACAAACTTTTCTACAACCAGTTTTACACTTGCAAAATATCATATTTAAAATTTCCAAAGAAGTAGCTTCTGGAGTCATTTCTATAGGAATTAAAATATCTTGTTTTTGACAACCCTAAGATTCAAGAGAAATTTTTGAAGATAGCCACTGCTGAACTTGGTAATATACTCTAGAGAAACGTTGTCTTGCAGCATCTGATGTTGGTGGAAGCGTAGCCAAATTCACTGCTTTCTTTTTTATAACAGATTTTGTAAATATTATATTATGCATTCAAGTTCATTGATACTTTCAACTTCTTTTTGAGCTTTTTATAAATGTAAAAGGCATTTACTGCGATTTGGAAACTGAAGAGAATCAAACCTTACGTACATACGTGACTCGACAGGCAACGAAAGACTCATAGAGGGTATTAGTTACAATAAAAAAGCTAATATTGTATGTTATCCTTATTATTTTTACTTTAATAAAATATATATCTATATAATCCCCCCGCACACACCTTACTAACTAATGAGGTTAATTTCTCGAGAGAAACAATTACATTGAAAAAACGAAAACAAAATGATTTGACTCAAAAATTTTCCGGGAAATGGAAATATTTCTTAAAGCTACTTACTTTAAATTTTTCGCATTTTGTATATTTTGGGAGATGATATACCTACATTGACTGCGCTTTAAACTTTAAGCCACAGTGTGTTGAACGGATTCATAATTCAAGTCATTGCTTCATGCGATCAGAAAAGTTGTTTTGAACCCTAGGATAGTCACAAAGCCCTTCTGGTAGGAGCGTTCTCCTACCTGCTCGACTTGTTTGACCTTAAGGGCGGCCGCAAGTCATTTCATATGGGTTAACTTTCAGTCTTTTATTGTGAGCTTCGTGCATACAGTTTAATAGAATTCAGTTTTTATAGCTTCATCAAGTAAATTTGTTTGAACCTTTACAATTACTTCTATATATTTTTATTTTGAAGTCAAAAGATTTAAGAAAGCATCCAATCATGTAATCATATCGCCATCAGCGCATTAAATTGTCCCCAAGAACTCTTTCTATGCTTTCACTTTCTCTTATCACATATTCATTACAACCGTTTTACTCAAGCATTGTCATCATTATCAACGCAATTGGGTGCTAAAGTAATTTCCAAGTTTTATCAAAAAGCTTTGATCGCTCATTGGAATTAATTGCTTCTGATAAGAGCAGTTGGCCGGCACGCAATCTACGCTAGAAAAGAAATCCTTTACATTCGTTCTTTATAGCCCTTTTGTCCTTTCTTTATCAAAACATGCTGGAGCCCACATTCCATCCTGAAGCCCTCTTCACCCACAAGACAAATCCAGATGTCGCTTTGACACCAACAATGTGAACTACTTTGCCCTCAGGACAAAATAAAACTCTCTGGAGAAGGAAGGGCGAAAAAATGAGCGAGGAAGCAAGAAAGTTTAGATTGTTGTCTTGTGGGATGTCGAAAGAATTTTCTTCTCGGATTGCGTTTTCCAAAAACGTCGACAACGACAAGAACGTCCGGAAATTTCTCAAGTGGAAAGATAAAATATATCCTCCTGAAGACCAAGTATAAATTTTAATGATACTTGGAAAAAACTGAGGGGGTGAGAAAAAAAATATGTCAGGACAGTCAATTAGTAGGAGAGGTGTTAAATTGACATAGCAATTAGGGGGTTTAATATTTCCTTATAATTGATGAAGCTCATCAAGGAAAGATGTACCTTGTCGAGTGACAGGATTTAATTATTAAAATCTGTAAAAAGGCAACGCAACCACGACACCATCGCTAAAGTAGTTTGGGTTGAACATTGGATGGGTAATGGTCAACCGCGATGATAAATGTTCATTAGAGCGCGTGAGACAAATGACTTCGCATCTTGCCTTGTACTTGAAATGTCTGTAGAATTTAATGTATAAATTTTTCAAGGAAGTTATCTCCTTTATAATCCAAGAGTAATTTAAGTTATATGATTAGCCATTTAGGGATTGAATTATGCATGAAATATTAAGAGATTTTTATTATTTGCACTTGTTCAGAAACTTCAAAATATACCTGATACGGAATGTGTTGAGCCAATCACCATCTACAAGCGTTCTTTCAACTTATCGTAGCCTAGAAATAAATCTTCAAGGATCACTTCACAAGACTTATCACAATCAGGATATGTTGGATTCAGGTAAAGTAATCTCAAACTATTATTCCAGTTATTTTTAAGCTTACAAATCCCCATTAGAACCTTATTCAGGACCTTGTTCGACTATGTACCATTTATATTTTTGCTCCTCATATGTGTCTACATCAAGAAAATTTAAAGGTGGATTCACACTGATATTCTGAACGTTTTGAAACGTGATTTGTAAAATCTCGTTTTTGTCTCTTAAAGTTATCGAAGCAAAATATCCTTAATCATACCTGTAGCCCAGTCAGTGAACGTGAAAATAGGTTGTAACCTCCGAATTCTTCGAACTTCCATCGATTTTCATGAAAATTGGTGAATGATTAGAGAATGCCTCATATATCAAAAATGAAATAGCGCCAACTTGCTTTTTTCACATTTCTTCTGGAAAAACTTGAAAAATGTTTATTTAAGCACTCTATCAGTGACTATATCATTCAGTTTGTAGAATAAATATTCTTTAACCTTTTCAAGCATGATTTCTGATTTCTATCAATTTTTCAACCCATAGAAATTACCCTTTAAGTCATGGAAAAATTGTTGTCTTGTCTCCCTGAAATAATGAATGGAAAATATACCAGGATATTATAACGTAATTATAGGAAAGATATGTGTATGTACACTAATGTACAGATACACATAAGAGTATATTAATCCATTCTTTAATGCAAGTTCCACTATGCTCGGTGCCAGATGTTCAAACTTTCAAATTGTTCCGTTTTTTCTCTTCCTCAATCATAGATATATGGTAATATTATGACTATATAAGTGCATATCTATATATATGTATATATATACATAAATATATATAAGGGGTGGTCCAACCATAATGCATGATGTTTATCGTGAGTCACACCTTTACGTCAAGTTTTTCGCCCAACTTTATTTGACATTTCTTTGTTGTTAAGGCTGTTGAAGCCTTTTATGAAAATGGGCGTTCAAATTAAAATGCATTTCGTGCACTTTGTGATATTTTTGGCCAGCATAATCGACTAAATGTGTTCACAATCGGGAGAATTGTAAGCAAATTTTGGCAAACCGGGTCGCCCAGTTCGTTCTATGCAAAATATTGCTGTTATTCACAATAGTGTGGTAAAAGAGCCGTGCCCAACAATTGAACATCTCGCGAACATCACTGAAGCAAATTTTGAATAAAGAATTTACACGCTTACCAGGTTAAATTAACTCAAGAGCTGAAGCCTACTAACCATTTCAAGCCTCGACAATTATGGGCTAGCGGCGTCATCAGCAGTTACCATGAATGATGTTCGCTATTGCGAGATGAAGACGGACTTCTTGTGGCCAAAAATTGAGGTTATGGACCTGGACGATATGTGGTTCCAACAGGATGGTGCCACTTGCCACACAGTCAACGAAATAATGGCTTTTTCGCGCGAGAAATTCAATGGCCGTGTTATCTCACGATGTGGCGATGTTAATTGGCCGCCACGATTATGTGATTTAACACCGTTGGACTTCATTCTCCGGGAATATTTAAAAGAAAAAGTGTACGTCAATAAGCCAAGAACAGTTCAAGAGCTAAAGGATGAGATAATTCAGCACGTTAACGACATTGAACCTCAATTATGTCTCAGAGCCTTTGAAAATATGGACCATCGGATACAAGTATACCACCGTAGCGGTGGCAATTTTCATAGATTCTTCTATTATGATGGAAAACATTAACATAATTCTCTGAAAAGTTTTTGTTTTATTTTCAATTAACTTCGTGCGTTTTGGTTGCACCACTCTTTTTATATATACAGTGGCGGCTCGTGGCTCGGAACGTAGGGGGTGCGCTGTATACATGTTGGTCGATTTATTTTTTTTTCTACCCTATTCAAATATGCTGTTAACTAAACGTTAAGTTTTAGTTTCATA
The DNA here is from genome assembly GCA_963969285.1 of Odontomyia ornata. Classification (NCBI taxonomy): domain Eukaryota; kingdom Metazoa; phylum Arthropoda; class Insecta; order Diptera; family Stratiomyidae; genus Odontomyia; species Odontomyia ornata. The sequence continues at coordinate 224,696,406 of OZ017741.1, forward strand.
CGTGGATAAGATTCGTTTCGTTTCCTCTTTCATATATACATAAATAATTACGATTAATTTGCAAATCAAATAAGCGGTTTATAGTGTGTTTTAGGAGAGAAATTTTCCAAGATGAAGTACTAGACTTCAAAAAACCCAAAGAAGATTCAAAATGTCGATAAAATGAATATTTTAACAGTAAAACAGTTAAATTGATTGAAAAACACGGGCAAGTGATCTGAATTTTGCCCATTTTTTTATATGGTAACTAAAAAAAGCTTTCTATGGCATTGGATTGAAGAGGAAACTACTGAATATGTATTGTTGAATTCTGTCTGGTTTTTTAAATTTTTAATTTGTTAAAAATGTTTTTAAAATCTCCTTTTTCGTTCACTGTTAGCATTCTTAATTCATTCGGTTGCAATTTTCGAAATGCATTTTAGAATTGAAAACCAAATGCTTTAAAACTGCAGATTTGTATGGACAATATGAAAAAAATTTCCATTTTATTTTTTAAGCATAGTCATCTAACAGGTTTTCTTGTCATTTATAAGCTAAGAATATAAAGAATAAAGACTCAAAAAATATATTTCCATTCCTCCTGCTCCCATGCAAAAAGTGACCCTTTTTTCAAAATTCATTTCTTTTTGTTAGACGTTAATGTTTCGGTTATCGAAATCAAAACTTGCACCGAATCCCACCGGAATCGGCTCAGTATATTCAAAGCAAATGTACTTGACAGACAGACAGACAGACAGACAGACACACGAATGATATTATGAGGGTTTCGTTTCCACATTTGCATGTACATAACCCTTCAAATAAAAATTGTGATGATTCAGTTGTTGGTTCAAACAATCTAATAATAATCTAATATTAGTGAACATTATTCAAAAAATCAAGTTAATTGTTTCTTTTCAATGAAAACAATATAAAGTATTATTTTACCTAGTATGAAATCAAATTACGATACTTACTTGAACAACAGGTCAATTCGCTTGTTTTTCTGTTTTGCAAAAGTCTCTATAACTTTCTTATTAAAGTTTGGAAGAGACTGTATAAATCTTTTTTCGATACTTAAAACCGAAAGTGCATTTAGCCTATCTTGGCACATTGTATTTCGCCGAAACGTTTTGACCCGTTTCAATGTAGAAAAACATCGTTCACTTTCCACAGATGTCATCGGAATGGTGACAATAATTTTTAAGAGCTTAACACTTTCAGAAAATGCTTCAATTAATCCATTGTTGTTGAAATACTGTAAAATTGCCAGAGCTGCATCCGCTTCTTGAAAGTCATTCCTATTATAAATTGTACTTAGCTCTTTCTTTAATTTTGATTTGTCCAAAAAGTCGTAAGTATTAACGGTCTGCAAAAGAACATTTTCTGGAAAATTCATCTTATATTCATTGAATTTCTCGCAGTAAAATAATGATGATGCTATAAGATGATCTTGAAATTCGAATCTTTCTTTCAACTGTGTTAATATCAGATCACATACTTCTTTGCAAATAGCACAATTCGATGTCGTACTTCTTTTTGGCGGCGGCTCCTCAAAATAATCGGTTGAATCTCGAACTGTTTGAATTGCTTTTTCAAAATTAAATACATGTTTTTTAACTTTCAGCACATCCAATGATCTGGATTGAAATTGCTGAAATAAAATCTCACAATGAGGTAAAATTTTTTGAAAAAAAATTTAACCAATAAATGAAATTTTCATCGTGAAGATATCTCATGAGCATATCAGCTTGGTTTATTGTATTGGTATCATTTTGTTAATCTAAAATTATTTCGAAGCATTCAACCAGTTGTTCCTTGTAAATAAAGACAGTCTTGACAGTTCGTATATCAAAATTCCATCTTGTTTGAGGAGCTGAAGGTATTTTTCTTTTGACTATTTCCATCAAAATTTGAGTCCACTTTGCCGATCTTGCGAAAAAATTAGGGAAAGCATGCAAGTTAGCAAAAAATCGTTGCACTATTTTGTTTTGCGAAACAGCCTTTTCAATAATCAAATTCAATTGATGAGCGTAACAGTGAATATAATGCGCGTAAGGAAATGAACTTTTTATCTTTGCTTGAACTCCACCAATTTTTCCGCTCATCACAGCAGCACCATCATAGCACTGCGCAATGAGTTTATTCGATGTAATATTCAGATATTCGAGTTCTTCTGTCAAAGCAGAATAGATTCCATCGGCGCAAAGAGAATTAGGTAGCAAATATTTCCAAAATCTTTCACAAATATGACCTGCAATTTCATATCTTATAATTAATACCAACTGAGCAACTGTAGAAACATCTGTTGTCTCATCAGCGTGAATTGAAACGAAATCGCTTTTAGCAATATCGGATCTAACTTCTTCCTGGTGAACGTGCAATATCGCATCCAAAATATCGTTTTGAATCGTTTTGGATGTGCCCTTAAAAACTGTAGAAGATTCTAAATGTTGTTTCATAACTTTATCCAATTCGGAAACGAAATCAATCAAGCCTCTAAAAATTCCCTGATTCAAAGAATCCCTGGATTCATCATGACTTCGTAACGCCAATTCAAATGCACCGCAAAAAACCACACAGTCAATTATTTTTGATAATATATATCTATTTTTATGAACTGTTTCGTTGTGCGTTTTTGTTTGCAACCGATAGGCAGAATCTAACTGCTGTCTTGTATCGACGGTTCCCAAAGCCGCCAAATTTATGATGTTGTCTAAATGTGATTGCGAGCAGTTATGCTTTTTTATTTTTTCGGATAAATGCGTGAGGTCGTCTACTCCTTTCGCAGTCCATAAAGAATCACCCTGAAAAAGTGAACAAGGGAAACAAAAAAGTCTATTTACCTTTTCACATCCACACAACCAATTTGCTTTCTCATAAAACTCAATTTTAAAGCACCGCGTATACCTTTTATTTTTACACTCACACACTTGCTTGATATTTAAGAATGGTCGAGGTGGACCAACTTTCTTTAAATTTAGTTTATCATCGTATGTTAGCGCATTTTCTTTTATATAACTCACACTCATTTTAAACACTTTCGTCTATCAGCACTCCACACAATTGTACTAATTTCGCACGACTAAACTTAATCAATCGAACCCACAAAGGGGCAGCCAATGTGCACTTGACTTGTTGATAGCATCGACCAAATAGACAGTTGAATAAATGGTTTCTTACTTTGCTACTAATAATCTCCATGGCAGCCCCGATACCAAATTAAGTGGGCATGGAGGCTAACTCCGCAACAAAATATGTATATGTACACCAGAAATAAATGTTGAGGAAAACTTTGACTCTGGTGCGGCGCTCGAAAAAATGATGCATCGCCATACATTTTGCCAGTTATGTGGGCTTGATGGTTATACTATAGAAAATTCGTTAGATGCTCGCACGCGCATCATGATGCACGACACGGATCATATTGTAAACACATGTTGGAATATTGTAGATTATTATTAAGGTGTTACCAATCGATAAACTATTTTTATTTTAGATGGTTATTGCTAAATTGAAATGATTATTTTTCCTCAAGCTGAATATTAATTTTGGTGGTTCGTTGCACGAGCGTACTTAAAGACCAGCCGCCACTATATATATATATATATATATATATATATATATATATATATATATATATATATATATATATATATATATATATATGTGGAATGAAATACGACTGTCAAACGAGATACTACGAGCCGGGCAGTTCATATCCAACCTCCGTAGAGCGTGGACGTGGTTTAACCTTTCACATCTTACATCTATTGTAAACGTTTTTCGCAATAATTTAATTACTAAAATAAAGTGAATTTGAATTAATCTATAAACCAATCTTTACATAGGGGCTCAACCGGGATTGTGAGCAGAGCTACCGATAAATAATTAGTAATTAAATACGCGAGTGACGTGCGAAATAAAGAAAAACTGACAGAAGAACAAAGCAGTTAGTGATAACGGTGATCGAACATTTCGCTTTTAATATAACCGAAATGAGTGCGCGGCATTGTAGGTCACTGCAACGCAGTGACGCTAGCGTGGACGTGTTGGAAACGAAGAGAGGCGGCGACGATCGCGCATCAAATTTTAACATGCTTGATGTGGAAAGCGTGATTCGCAAATTTCATGGCGAGAATATGGATGCGGTAGCATATCTGAACGAATTTGAAGCGTATGCAACCGCTTTCAGATGGACGGAAATCCAGAAATTCGTATTCCTTAAGAAATCGCTGTCGGGCGCGGCTCGAATGTCCGTAGACTGCGAGGCAAAACCGGTGTCCTATTTCCAACTAAAAAATTCCCTAATCGAAGAGTTTAAAGCAAAGATAGCTAGTTGCGACGTTCACCAGAGGCTTCGAGAGGAGAAAAAACGGAACAATGAATCGTACCGTGAATATTTGTACCGAATGCTTGAAATAGGCAGTCATGCACAGATGGAAGATGTCTCGGTGTTCCGGTATGTGATTGATGGCATGAACGACTCGAAAGTGAATAAGACTATTTTATACGGCGTGAAAACGACGGCGGAATTCAAAGAAAAACTCTTAACCTACGAACAAATGAAAAGCGATCCCGAAGTTCCAAGTGGCCTCAACGTAAAGAAACCAAAAACGGGAAAAAACGAAGCAATGCAGAAATCACGATACGTGCGGATCGTCTGACCACGAATGGCATGGTCGTTCGGACAAGACGAAAGGCCCAAAGTGTTTCGGGTCCAATCTTTTTGGTCACAAACGCACTGATTGCCCGAATGGAAAGGCAACCAATTGCATACGAAAATCTGGACCATCATATTGTTCTGTATTTATTTACGAGGTGGCTTTTTCCGGTCTTATCGATACTGGAAGCGACGTGTACATTGTGAAGAAGTCATGCCTCAGTAAAATAAAGCCACGAGACGTATCAGAATCTTTGCGTTGTACGTTAACGGGTCTCGGTTCCAGTATCATTACGCATTGGCTGTGTACTGTCGATGTGAAAATTAATGGTATCTTATTCGAAAATATCGAGTTCAACACAGTAGACAACATGAGTGTTAATCCCGACGTCATCATAGGAATGAATCTACTCGCTAGCGCCATAGTGGAAATTCGCAACGGTGAAATGACAATTACCAAAGTCGATGTGGAGCCTGATAGTAAAAAAAACGATGGATGAAGCATGCAACCTAGTGGAATGTTTTCTCGCGCAAATAAACACGGGAGCGTTGAACGAAGATGAGCTTAATGCAGACGTTTGCAACATAAAAGTTCGTTCTGAAGTTAAAAATATTATCTCGAAATATTCATCGACACAACCGAAAGAATCGCCGATAAATATGAAAATCGCTGTAATTGATAACAAACTGGTCTATCGTCCGCCAAAAAGATTTTCGCCACCCAAACGAAAGATAATCGACGAACAAGTGGAGTCTTGGTTGAAAAACGGAGTTTGTTACGGATAAAACTGAAGGGCACCAGGATTACCTCACCCCGAACACTATCGTAACATTCGCGTGACTATGTATAGTCCGAAAGCTAAGCCGCACTCGACTAGGGTTTGTTTGCCAGTCCAAATTGTAATCATATTAGTAGTTTAAATACGATTATTGGTAGTCTTAAGTAAACATAATCGTCATCGAGCGAAGGTCAGAATCACCGCATGTTCGAAGTTGGAATGTTCCCCAGATATTTCGGTAAAACCAAAACCTAACAAGATCGAGCCAGATGTTGCCAAGGAGGATTCAGATGATGAGAATTCACTGTCTTGAAAATGTCGATAAAACGCTACAGTTTCTCCGGGAGCACCGAGTACAGTTAGAAAACATCGGTTCGCATGATATTGTCGATGGAAACGCATCTCTAAACTTAGAATAATTGTCCGGTTTACGAATCGTTCCAGAGTTACATTGCTACAGAAATGCTAGATGGTGACACCAAATACGATGCTGGTGAAGAGTACAGTCTTCAGGAAGCTGAGAAAGGAGTGATTTCTACTTCGTAGTCCATTCAGGAGACAATCAAAACGGACACTACGTCGCTTACATAAATCCGCCGTTGGAGGGAAATTGGGGCAAGTCCGATGATGACGTCGCTTCATGCTGTACGAAATTTGAAGCCATTGAGCATAATTACGGGGGTTCAGATAATGAAATAACCCTCAAGCTCCCGTGCAAATAACTTATGATGTGAAAATTATTGGGAAACTTCAATACGAAGTGTTTGCAGGTGGCTTAAATCGATTTCATTTATGTCTATTGAGTGTGCTAGACACAGCAGAACAAGAAAAAAGAATTTAGTAGATGCTGATGTCAATTGACCCGTCTTTAAAATGAGTGGGAATAATGTCTGTCGCGTTTGCGAGTCTTCAAACAACTTAAAAATGATATTCCAACAGGGAAATGCAGCTTTACTTGATATGATTAGATCAATGATGCCATTGCGGATGGGAGCCGATGATTCTCTTCCAAAAGCTATATGCATGGAGTGTGTCCAAAAGTTATGCACTGCATATGATTTTAAAGCTCAGTACATGAATACCTGCTTTAGATTTAAAAATAAATCAAGCACCGCAACAAATAAATCTTTAAATGAATTACCTAAACCAAATGAAACTGTTGCAGTCAACAATGTTGCAAAGAATTCAGAACTTGTTAAAACTATACCGAACCAAAAGCTGCCAGGGAGTGCTGGACCATTGCCTGCAGTATCCCGTCCTGAAGGTGAAGCGGGTGATCAAGAAATAAGGTGCGACATGTGCAACTTAACGTTTACAAGTATGCGGGGATTAAAGCGACACGAACTGTATCACGATAAAGACGGAGTAATGAAATGCCATCTTTGTGAAATGTATTTTAAAAAAAAAAGACTTGGAGAAACACATTCAGTTGCACTCAAGCCCGGAAACGTTGAAATGTGAACATTGTCCGAAATTATTCCTAATGAAACATCATTTCAAAAGACATATGCCGCTACACGCGAATCCTGAGCTATTTAAATGCGATCAGTGCGGAAGATGCTTCACGAGGAGGGAAAATTTGAAGGCCCATATAAAACTACATATGCGACAGAAAGTCTTCACTTGTGAACTACGTGGAGAATGTTTTGCCATGAATTATGCATTGACTGAGCACCACGAATTGCTTTGAAGCACCACGAATTGCTTTGAAATTTGAAGGCCCATATAAAACTACATATGCGACAGAAAGTCTTCACTTGTGAACTATGTGGAGAATGTTTTGCCATGAATTATGCATTGACTGAGCACCACGAATTGCTTCATTCCATTTCTACGGCAATTAAAGGCGAGGAGTGCGGGAAAACGTTCTCTGGAAGAAGATTATTAGTAGAACATAAAAAGGTGGCACCAAGATCCAACCGTATATAAATGCGAAGATTGCGGTCGATTTTTCTCAGCACGGAAATACATAAACAAACATCACTGACAGGCCAAACTGTCAGTGAACTACGTTCAGCTGATTCAGCCGAAGTTGGAGTGCTCACCACCAGAGGGGAGCGGTGACCAAGTGGCGGCAAGAAGGTATTACCCCGCTGAAGAGGTGGATGACCGACGAGCGGAACCATAGCCGTTAGGAGGAGGCTATATAAGCACGCGAGGAATGACGCGCCTCCTCTTTGATCTCTTTTATCGTGGGCGACGACGGCAGCGGAACCAGAGCAACCAGCGAGATAAAATTCGAAGCGCAGCGGAATTTTCAAGTGGAGGACAGCGGAGTCAGCAAAGCGAAATCCACGCCAAGGAAAAATTGATTTCAAAGCGACGAGCAAGTTTCGACATTGGAGGAAAGGCAACGGAATATAGCCGCGAATACGATCGTCGAAGGGGCCCCTTTGTAGGGTTAGAAGAAAAGTAAGTTTTTTATGATAGAGTGTATCTTTTGTTAAGCTTTTAGATTCTTTTGATCTGGAATACAAGTGTGGTAAAATTGTAAATAATTGGAGTTTATTTGTGTTCAATTAATGTTCGAAGGAAGAAATTTTTGTCTTGAGAAGAGAAGTAAGTTCTTTGTTTCAGATCGCGGTTTGTAACGAGTGCGGCTTGCACGGACAACCCGAAGTGGAAGTGACGGGGAGTTAAATAAAGCCCGTGATATCGGGAGTCTGAGTGTTTGGGGGTGGTATAGTGGTCCACGCGAAGAATAGAGTTAATAAGAAGTGAAGATTATAGGGTGGTTAGTGAATTGGTGTAGGTGAAGTATCGGAGTGAAGAATATAGGGTGGTTAGTGAAGTGGTGTAGGTGAAGTATTGAGTGAAAATCGCAGGGTGGATAGTAGCTAGGGTATCGGCCGAATAACGTCGAGTTTAATCCGGTTAGTCGCATTCTCGCTTGGCGGCTATTTGGGGCTTTGAGGGAAAAGCGAGTGGCGCTCCACGCCCGTCTTCGGACGAGCTAACCGGGTCCATAAGCCCCGCCGGAGCACCCCAGTTTCCCTGGTAAAAAGTGGGTGTAACATTTGGTGCCCAACGTGGGGCACCCTTTTTGGGCGAGAGTCCGTCGGAATCCTCGGAAGGATTGATCGTTCGAGTTGAAGTAACGTTTAAAGTCAAGTTTACGCCGAATAGTGAATGAGTTGTGTGTGTGAAGTGCAGTGAATATTATTGCGGGTGTGGAAAAGTGTGAAAGTGAGACTCGGTGGAAGTGTAGTGTGGTGGTGGGTAACTTTTAAGTTTAGTGGTAAGGTGATAGTAGAATTCGGGTAAATTGTGCCCATCGACAGTGTAAAGGAAATAAAGTACAAAAGAGGCTCCTATTTTAGTGATAGTCATTGTGTTTCTGTATAGGTCGTCGGATTAGGAAATAAGTTGTTCTCGTTTTGCAGCTGTTTTCAGATTAAAAGTTGAGGATGTCGAAAGCCGGAAAGTTTTTAGTGGATCGACTGGTGAAGGACGAGTTGAGTTATGAGTTGGCCATCCGGAATTTGCCGCCAGACACCGTGGAAGCAATGAAGAAATCGCTTCGAGCTGCGTTACGGGCAGAGGACGCCCTGAACGAGTCGTTAGTGGCGAAAAATTACCCGTTCACGTATGAGGAAGACCTGAAAGCGATCAAGGAGAAGATAGCGGAGGTTGAGGATTTGGTGGCAAGCTTCTCGAATGATAAGAAGTCCAAGGAATATCTAAAAATCCGGGCTAAGGTGGAGTTTGGTTTACGAAGAATTCGCAACACGGCTCAGCTGCCGGAGGCATCACAGGTGGAATTGGACAAGTTGCGTCAACAGCTAATCATGGCCCTAGGGATGGTGATTGATCGGGCAGAAAATGAAGGGGAGACGGAAGACGAACCCGTAACACAGGAGCGTGAATATGAATGCAGACCGTCCTCAAGACCGGGTGAGCCGACATCCTGTTCAACACCGAGATTCGGCAATGATGATCTGAAACATCAGAATATCGCAAAGTGGGGTGTTACGTTTGCCGGAGAAGCATTGGGGAATTCGAATGCTTTCCTAGAAAGAGTAGAGGAATTAAGGGAGGCTCGGGGAATGACCAAAGGACAACTATTTAGGTCAGCGGTGAAGCTTTTCGAAAAGAAGGCTCTAATTTGGTTTCGAGCCAACCGACAACTCGTGGATGATTGGGACGGTTTAGTCAAGGCCTTGAGAACGGAATTCTTGCCACCGGACTACGATGATCGTCTTGAGGAGGAGATCAAGGAGAGGACTCAGGGCGTAGACGAGACAATTGGAGTTTACGTAGCGGTGATGGAGGGGATGTTCAAGCGATTATCGGAGCCGAAATCGGAGAAGCAGAAGCTCAAGATCATTTGGAAAAACATATCCCCTTTTCCCCTTTCTACCAAACTCAGTTGAGTTTAAGAACCATCGAGAGTTTGAAAGAGTTGGTTGGGTTGAGAATAAGGTTAGAGGAGACTCGGCAAGCGGTTGAAGCCTTTGTACCCCCCGCTCAACATCGAGGAAAGCGACGTTTGGAACAGGACCTGGCTTATGTGGAGACCACACCATCTGTGGAAGGAAGGGGCCAACGCGGGAATGTGAGACGGTGCTGGAATTGCCAGCAAACTGGACACTGGGCAAGAGAGTGCAGACAGCCGAAAACGTGTTACGGGTGTGGAAGAAGGGACACGACTCGAGCTAACTGCCCAAATTGTCGCCAACAGAACACGACGAGGGCAGGGGGAGCAACTAACCGACTATCGGGAAATGAGCAACGTGCCCCATAGGCGACCGCGGTGGCACGGATAAAAGGTCGCAACGGAGTGTCTCAAAAGTGGAATTCGCCTTGGAGGAGAAAGAGGGAGATGCTCGCCCACATGTCCTGGTGGAGGTTGCAGGAAGGAGGATGCCAGGTCTATTGGATTCGGGGGCAAGCAGAACAATCATTGGTTCAGAAGGTTGGGAGCAAGTGAGGAAGATCGTTGTTGCCTTGGATAAGTGTGCGACCCAGGTAGTACGAACCGCGAGCGGCGAGAGTTGTAAGGTGGAGGGCTCCGTATGTTTGCCTTTTAGTTTAAAAGGACATACACAATACTTGGAAGCATTGGTGGTTACCTCGGTTCCACAAACACTTATTCTGGGGGTGGATTTTATAAAGAAATTCAGTATTGTCTTGGACCTTAACAGTCAGCAGTGGGACTTCGTCTCACTACTAGACGAGAAACTCCCCAACCACTTACGATCACTGAGTAGTCTTTCGTTAGAGCAAGAGTTGGAATTAACTAAGCTGCTGGAGGAGGAATTTAAGGCTATGGGTGAAGGGTTGGGGGAAACATCGATAGCCGAGCATGTGATCAAGACAACTGCAGCGCCCATCAAGCAAAGATATTACCCGATGTCGCCAGCTATATTGAAGCATGTCTATGCCGAACTGGATGATATGCTAGCCAGGGGAGTAGTGGAACGTTCGAACAGTGCCTGGTCATCCCCACTCTTGCTAGTGAAGAAAAAGGAGGGTACCTATCGATTTTGCGTGGACTATCGGAAACTCAATGCAGTATTTGAGAAGGATGCGTACCCAATCCCATACGTTTTCTCGACCCTCGATAAATTACGGGATGCTCGGTACCTATCGTCACTCGACATAAAATCCGCGTATTGGCAAGTCCCAATGGCAGCGGACTCAAAAGCCTACACGGCATTTACCGTGCCTGGGAGGGGACTTTTCCAGTTCAGAAGAATGCCATTCGGATTGCAAAATGCCCCAGCGACTTGGCAACGATTGATTGATCGCGTGTTGGGACCAGAGCTAGAACCGTACGTATTTACGTATCTGGATGACATAGTGATCGTGACTCAGGACTTCACAAAGCACGTGGCAATACTTAGGGAAGAATTTTGACGGCTACAAAAAGCAGGACTACAGGTATCGAGGGAAAAGTGCCAGTTCTGCCGGCCGCAATTAAAGTACCTGGGTTACGTCGTCGATGAACAAGGGTTAAACGTCGACCCAGATAAGGTGGAATCGATGCTGCGGATTCCGTCCCCAAACTCCGTGAAGAAGGTTCGACAATTTCTAGGGATGGTATCCTGGTACCGGCGATTTATCCCTAACCATGCCACCATTACTGCACCATTGACCGACCTTCTACGGAAGAATAGGAAATTCGTGTGGACTCCACAGTGTCAAGAAGCGTTTGAAGTCTGTAAAGCGAAATTGTCATCCGCACCAATCTTGAGTTGCCCAGACTTCAACCTTCCTTTTTGTATCCAAACGGATGCGTCCGATGTCGGTTTAGGAGCAGTTCTTAGCCAGAAGCATGCCTCAGGGGAGAAGGTCGTATGCTATTTGAGTCGTTCCCTTAGCAAGGCGGAGAGAAAATATTCCACAACGGAGAAAGAATGTCTCGCGGTGCTATGGGCGGTGGAGAAGCTGCGGCCATATGTGGAAGGCTACCACTTACAAGTGATAACGGACCACTATTCGCTAGTGTGGTTAAATAATCTGAGAGACCCTACCGGTCGATTGGTTCGCTGGGCGGTCAGACTGCAGCAGTTTGACTTTGAGGTTATCCATCGAAAAGGAAAGGAACACCTTGTACCTGACGCTCTCTCACGCTCAGTACCAACGATAGACTCAATGGGACATGGAGAGGACGACGCATGGTATCGAAAGATGAGACAGAGAATAGAAGCCGAGCCCGAGAAATATGCCGCCTGGCAAGTGAGGTCAGGGGAATTATACAAGCGGATGCAAAGTCGACTGCCAGGTCCCGGGGGGGAAGACTCGTGGAAGAAGGTAGTTCCGAAACCAGAACGAAGAGAGCTTTTACTAAAATTCCATGATGACCCAACAGCAGGACACATGGGAGTGGCGAGAACGCTCGATAGTATTGCACAGCACTTCTACTCGCCGAAGATGGCCGCGGACATCAATACCTACGTGCGACGGTGCAAAATTTGCCAGTCAGTAAAAGTGGATCGTCAAGGATCTGCGGGTCATATGGTCAGTAGGGTGAACGAGGCTAAACAACCATGGGAAACTCTTTGTGTCGACCTAATCGGACCTCTTCCTCGTTCGACAAAAGGGAACACACACATCCTGACGGTTGTTGATTACTTTTCCAAGTTTGTGTTGCTATATTCAGTACGATCAGCCACAGCCAATGAGGTTACACGAATCTTGGAGGACCAAGTCTTCATGCTGTTCGGCGTACCACGCTCCCTTATATGCGATAACGGTGTGCAATTTCACTCGAAAATTTTTCGGCAAATGCTGGGGGCGTATGGGGTTCACGCGAAATTTACCGCATTCTACCATCCTCAAGCTAATCCCGCCGAGCGAGTGAATCAAGAAGTCAAGAAAATGCTGAGGGCGTACAGTACAGAGAACCACCGGAAGTGGGATATTAACTTGGCTAAAATTGCATGCGCATTACGGACATACACTCATGAGGTTATGAAAGCAACTCCATATTTCGTCAATTTTGGAAGGGAGATGATAACCGACCCACGACAGTACGAGGCAGGTGGAGCGGAGAATCCAATCCCGGGCATCCAAGAAAAAGCTAGGGCCCTGCAGACTATACGCGTAGAAATTGCTCAGCGGGTGAAGCAGATAGCAGGAAAGGTCACGGCCCGGTACAATCTCCGAAAACGCCCAGCGTCGTTTAAGGAAGGTGACAAGGTTTGGAGGCGAAATTTTGTGCAGTCGGACGCCGCTAAATATTTCTCCGCGAAACTAGCTCCAGAATATATAGGGCCATTTGTGGTAGAGAAACAAGTATCAGCGAGCGCCTACAACCTCAGACACATGGATGGGAGAGCTGCAGGCACCTGGTATGCGAAGGACCTCAAAGTGTACGTCTCGTAAAGGTAGAAGCGGATCAACCCAGGGAAGGTCACGGTAACGAAGACACGAGTGAGATACGCATTCTAACACAAGGTGGATCGTAATAGAAGTTAGTTTCCCAGGGGTAAGGCAGGGAAGGAGAACCCGCTTACCTGAGCTTCAAGATGTAGGAAAACCGCAAATCAGAAACCAAGGGATAACTGGATAGAATTAGGGCGATCGTGAGTCGAAGTTTAAAATAAGTAGATAGCTAACCTAACTAATTGAAGTGGGTGTTGTTGAACTATCGGTAGTTTTAAGGGAAGTTGAGGTTTTCAAGCTTGGTGTTAGTTGAGTTCATATTGGTTGGTACTAATAACAGGTTGGGTTGAGGGGCCCAGAAGTCTTAGTATTAGATCTCTTTCTTTTTGCTCAGCACTCATAGATATATTTTTTTTTTTTGGTTGGTGGAGGTCATAGTATTAGTTCCCTTTAGCTAACGTTTTCCTACTTAGTACTCGTAGTCTGGTAGGTGGGCAGACGTGTTAGTGTTAGTTTTCTTTTCTTTAGTCAATACTCGTAGTCTGGTAGGTTGGCGGAAGTCTTAGTATCTTTCTTTTTGCTCAGCACTCATAGATATATTTTTTTTTTAGGTTGGTGGAGGTCATAATATTAGTTTTCTGCTTCCTTACGTAGTATTCGTAGTCGATTAGGTTAATAGACGTAGTGATAATAGTTTTTTTTTCCCTCTTCTTTTTTGTGTTTTTTTTGTTAGCACTATTATTAGGTGAGACTGGTGGGCTGTGCTAGCTCAATTGGTGGATCAGGAGACTCGTAACCTCAGGGACGTTGAGTGGTTAGTATCATAGGAGTGTATTTCAGGGAAATCCACTAAAAGTAGGGGGGGAAATGTTACGGATAAAACTGAAGGGCACCAGGATTACCTCACCCCGAACACTATCGTAACATTCGCGTGACTATGTATAGTCCGAAAGCTAAGCCGCACTCGACTAGGGTTTGTTTGCCAGTCCAAATTGTAATCATATTAGTAGTTTAAATACGATTATTGGTAGTCTTAAGCAAACATAATCGTCATCGAGCGAAGGTCAGAATCACCGCATGTTCGAAGTTGGAATGTTCCCCAGATATTTCGGTAAAACCAAAACCTAACAAGATCGAGCCAGATGTTGCCAAGGAGGATTCAGATGATGAGAATTCACTGTCTTGAAAATGTCGATAAAACGCTACAGTTTCTCCGGGAGCAACGAGTACAGTTAGAAAACATCGGTTCGCATGATATTGTCGATGGAAACGCATCTCTAAATTTAGAATAATTTTCCGATTTACGAATCGTTCCAGAGTTACATTGCTACAGAAATGCTAGATGGTGACACCAAATACGATGCTGGTGAAGAGTACAGTCTTCAGGAAGCTGAGAAAGGAGTGATTTCTACTTCGTAGTCCATTCAGGAGACAATCAAAACGGACACTACGTCGCTTACATAAATCCGCCGTTGGAGGGAAATTGGGGTAAGTCCGATGATGACGTCGCTTCATGCTGTACGAAATTTGAAGCCATTGAGCATAATTACGGGGGTTCAGATAATGAAATAACCCTCAAGCTCCCGTGCAAATAACTTATGATGTGAAAATTATTGGGAAACTTCAATACGAAGTGTTTGCAGGTGGCTTAAATCGATTTCATTTATGTCTATTGAGTGTGCTAGACACAGCAGAACAAGAAAAAAGAATTTAGTAGATGCTGATGTCAATTGACCCGTCTTTAAAATGAGTGGGAATAATGTCTGTCGCGTTTGCGAGTCTTCAAACAACTTAAAAATGATATTCCAACAGGGAAATGCAGCTTTACTTGATATGATTAGATCAATGATGCCATTGCGGATGGGAGCCGATGATTCTCTTCCAAAAGCTATATGCATGGAGTGTGTCCAAAAGTTATGCACTGCATATGATTTTAAAGCTCAGTACATGAATACCTGCTTTAGATTTAAAAATAAATCAAGCACCGCAACAAATAAATCTTTAAATGAATTACCTAAACCAAATGAAACTGTTGCAGTCAACAATGTTGCAAAGAATTCAGAACTTGTTAAAACTATACCGAACCAAAAGCTGCCAGGGAGTGCTGGACCATTGCCTGCAGTATCCCGTCCTGAAGGTGAAGCGGGTGATCAAGAAATAAGGTGCGACATGTGCAACTTAACGTTTACAAGTATGCGGGGATTAAAGCGACACGAATTGTATCACGATAAAGACGGAGTAATGAAATGCCATCTTTGTGAAATGTATTTTAAAAAAAAAAAGACATGGAGAAACACATTCAGTTGCACTTAAGCCCAGAAACGTTGAAATGTGAACATTGTCCGAAATTATTCCTAATGAAACATCATTTCAAAAGACATATGCCGCTACACGCGAATCCTGAGCTATTTAAATGCGATCAGTGTGGAAAATGCTTCGCGAGGAGGGAAAATTTGAAGGCCCATATAAAACTACATATGCGACAGAAAGTCTTCACTTGTGAACTACGTGGAGAATGTTTTGCCATGAATTATGCATTGACTGAGCACCACGAATTGCTTTGAAGCACCACGAATTGCTTTGAAATTTGAAGGCCCATATAAAACTACATATGCGACAGAAAGTCTTCACTTGTGAACTATGTGGAGAATGTTTTGCCATGAATTATGCATTGACTGAGCACCACGAATTGCTTTGAAGCACCACGAATTGCTTTGAAATTTGAAGGCCCATATAAAACTACATATGCGACAGAAAGTCTTCACTTGTGAACTATGTGGAGAATGTTTTGCCATGAATTATGCATTGACTGAGCACCACGAATTCCTTCATTCCATTTCTACGGCAATTAAAGGCGAGGAGTGCGGGAAAACGTTCTCTGGAAGAAGATTATTAGTAGAACATAAAAAGGTGGCACCAAGATCCAACCGTATATAAATGCGAAGATTGCGGTCGATTTTTCTCAGCACGGAAATACATAAACAAACATCACTGACAGGCCAAACTGTCAGTGAATTACGTTCAGCTGATTCAGCCGAAGTAGGAGTGCTCGCCACCAGAGGGGAGCGGCGACCAAGTGGCGGCAAGAAGGTATTACCCCGCTGAAGAGGTGGATGACCGACGAGCGGAACCATAGCCGTTAGGAGGAGGCTATATAAGCACGCGAGGAATGACGCGCCTCCTCTTTGATCTCTTTTATCGTGGGCGACAACGGCAGCGGAACCAGAGCAACCAGCGAGATAAAATTCGAAGCGCAGCGGAATTTTCAAGTGGAGGACAGCGGAGTCAGCAAAGCGAAATCCACGCCAAGGAAAAATTGATTTCAAAGCGACGAGCAAGTTTCGACATTGGAGGAAAGGCAACGGAATATAGCCGCGAGTACGATCGTCGAAGGGGCCCCTTTGTAGGGTTAGAAGAAAAGTAAGTTTTTTATGATAGAGTGTATCTTTTGTTAAGCTATTAGATTCTTTTGATCTGGAATACAAGTGTGGTAAAATTGTAAATAATTGGAGTTTATTTGTGTTCAATTAATGTTCGAAGGAAGAAATTTTTGTCTTGAGAAGAGAAGTAAGTTCTTTGTTTCAGATCGCGGTTTGTAACGAGTGCGGCTTGCACGGACAACCCGAAGTGGAAGTGACGGGGAGTTAAATAAAGCCCGTGATATCGGGAGTCTGAGTGTTTGGGGGTGGTATAGTGGTCCACGCGAAGAATAGAGTTAATAAGAAGTGAAGATTATAGGGTGGTTAGTGAATTGGTGTAGGTGAAGTATCGGAGTGAAGAATATAGGGTGGTTAGTGAAGTGGTGTAGGTGAAGTATTGAGTGAAAATCGTAGGGTGGATAGTAGCTAGGGTATCAGCCGAATAACGTCGAGTTTAATCCGGTTAGTCGCATTCTCGCTTGGCGGCTATCTGGGGCTTTGAGGGAAAAGCGAGTGGCGCTCCACGCCCGTCTTCGGACGAGCTAACCGGGTCCATAAGCCCCGCCGGAGCACCCCAGTTTCCCTGGTAAAAAGTGGGTGTAACAAGTTGTACGCGAAAGTGTCTCTGATTATGCAAGTCAAGTGGTTCTGGTAAGGAAAAGGGACGGTAAGCACAGATTGTGTATCGACTACCGAGCCATCAATAAGAATATTTATAAAGATCGATACCCGCTACTGGTGATCGAAGACCAAATTGACAAAATTGGAGATGCAGCATTTTTTAGTACCCACGATCTTGAAAATGGCTTTTTCCATGTGACGGTGGATGAAGAGAGTCGCAAATTTACATCGTTTGTTACTCAAACCGGACAATATGAGTTCACGAAGGTACCATTTGGATTATGCGATTCGCCCCGCGTATTTCAAAAGTTTATAAATTATACATTCCGATATCTAATTCGCGAAAACGTTGTAATAATTTACATTGACGACATCGTTGTACCCTCACGGACCATTGAAGAAGGCTTAATTAGTTTAAAACGAACCCTAAAAGTGGCTGCTGATAATGGACTGAATATAAAATGGAGTAAATGCCGATTCCTGCAGGAAGAAATAGAATACTCAGGCCATCGAATTTCAAAAGGAACCGTCAAGCCGTCGATCGGTAAATCAAAAGCCGTTATTAATTTCCCGATTCCAAAGACGTTGAAGCAACTACAAAGCTTCCTTGGACGTGCCGGATATTTTCGGAAATTTATTCCGAATTTCGCAACACGAGCGCGACCGTTGACCGACTTTTCGAAAAAGGGAGCTGTCATTGATTTAGAAGAACTTGAGCTGGAAGCCGTACACGACTTGAAAAATTCGTTGAATCAAATCCTGTGCTGAAAATCTTCAAATATGGCATTCCTACGGAGTTACATACTGACGCCAGCAAACAAATATATGGAGTGGTTCTTCTCCAGGGGGACGCGGAAGACAACTCGATGCATCCTGTTTTCTATATGAGCAAGTCTACGACCGAACCTGAGAAAAAATATTCAAGCTACAAACTCGAGGTTTTGGCTGTCGTCGAAGCATTTAAGAAGTTTAGGATTTATCTGATTGGACAGCGCTTCAAACTTGTCACCGATTTTAAAGCGTTTAAATGCACCTTGGAAGAGAAGGATTTGGCGACGCGGGTTGCCAGATGGGTCATGCTACTTGAAGAGTTCGATTTTGAAGTGGAGCACCGTGCTGGAACTGGCATGCGACATGTCGATGCCTTAAGCCGCAATCCGGTTGTTATGATGATACAAAATGACGACTTTCTGAAACGATTGAGCGAAGCACAACATAGTGACGAGGCGTTGCTACCTATCATCGTAATACTGAGAGATAAGCCTTACAAAAATTATACGATGCATCATGGTATTTTATGTAAAATTTCAAATAATAATAGTTTCTTTATCGTTCCAGAATTAATGAAATCAGCATTAGTTCGGAAAGTCCACGAAAAAGGGCATTTTCGTTTGCAGAAAATGAAGTATATGCTGCAAGAGTTTTATACCCCCGATCTGGATCATCGCATTGAACGTTGCATTTCCAGTTGTGTGAGATGCCTCTTATCCGATAGAAAACGAGGCACCCGATTCCGAAAGGCGATGTCCCCCTCGCTGCGTTCCATATCGACCCTCTGGGCCCTATGCAAGACACGAAGAAAGGTTATCGATATATTTTGGCTGTTATCGATGGATTCACAAAATTTTGTTGGCTTTTCCCGACAAAAACACTTGCGTGCGATGAAGTCCTGCAGAAGATGGAGGTAATTGTTGAATCGTTTGGTTATCCTCTTCATTTGATTTCCGACCGAGGAGGAGCATTTGTATCGCAAAACTTCAAGAAGTATTGCACCGACCACGATATTGAGTTGCATCTTGTGACTACCGGCGTGCCTAGGGAAAATGGGCAGATCGAGCGTCTTCATGCGGTTGTCATATCGGCACTTACGAAGTATTCTATTGACACACCTGATGAATGGTTCAAAAATGTAAAAAAATATTCAGAGAGCTATTAACTCTACGTATCATCAATCGATAAGAATGTCACCATTTCCATTAATGGTCGGTACTAAGATGAATTCTGGAAAGGACATTCGGCTTATGGGGATTTTAGAGGAAGTTATATCCCAACAGTATGACGAAGCTCGAGCAGAATTACGCAAACAGGCGAAAGAGGCTATAGCGAAGATGCAGAATGAAAATTCGAGAAATTTCAACAAGAAGCGAAAGAAAGCTACCATCTGCAAAGGTGGGGACCTGGTTGCGATAGAGCGAGTGCAGTTTGGTACGGGACTGAAGATCAGACCAAAGTTTCTTGGTCCCTATCGGGTTGTTTCAATCAAGGGATTCGATCGTTATGGCGTGCAGAAGGTTGGCGAACACGAAGGCCCAAAGGTTACCAATACGAGCGCAGACAGGATGAAACGATGGGCCGAATTCGACGACTATGACGACCTCACCGTTCCACCACAAGACGCAGATGACTCGCCTGAGGCAGACGAGTAATATGGATGACCGAGTATGGAATGAAATACGACTGTCAAACGAGATACTATGAACCGGTCAGTTGGTATCCAACCTCCGTAGAGCGTGGACGTGGTTTAACCTTTCACATCGAACATCTATTGTAAATCTTTTTCGCAATAATTTAATTACTAAAATAAAGTGAATTTGAATTAATCTATAAACCAATCTTTATGTATATATATATATATATATATATATATATATATATATATATATATATATATACATATATGTTCAACTCTTTCACTCCGCTCTCATCTTTTCATTCACATACTCAAAGACATTAATTGTTCTCTTTTTGTTTTATTAATGTTTTCACTGTAGTAAACCTGAATGTAAACGCATGGGGCGTGCATAATTTTACTTCGCTAATATTCCACGCTTGGGTCGTTAATTTCGTGACTTATTTTTTTGCACTCCTGCGTTAACAGGTTATGGGCCCAGGCACAGCAAATGCCCGCGCTTGGAATATTATAAAGAATAATTAATACCGCGGTCGTAGATTTGTGATTCCGTCGCGTTACATGACACAACATTTCGTCAACTTCACTCGTCTTCAAATGCTATCTCGTGATAACTATGATACCTGGAAAATCCAGGCAGAGGCCATTCTGGTGAATAATGACACCTTGGACTAAGTAAATGGTGAAATCTTGGAACCACCAACAAATGGCATCGGCAGTGAATTAATAGCATCGCAAAAGGCACATGCAGTCTGGTTTGTACAACACAGAGAAGTGAAATTGGACATAACCCTCACCATTTTTCTCTCAAAGTTAAAACAAATTCATCGCTGTGTCATACCAAATGAAGCATGGAACAAACTCGAGTTACACATTGAAAAGGCCGGCTCCAAAGCAACATTGTTAAAACAACTCACACAGCATAAAATGACAGATGATGAAGATGTGAAGGAGAACCTCGCAAACTTTTTAGAAATTGTAGATAAATTACATTCAATGGAGGTCGAAATCAATGGCGACCTGCTCACAATAATGTTGCTATACAGCTTGCCGAATAGCTGTGAAAATTTCCGATGTGCGATTGAGACTCGAGATACTCAAACAGATATCGAATCTCTGAAAATTAAAATAATCGAAGAGAATAGTGCGACAAACCATCCTTGCGAAATTTAGACAGCTGCTTTGTTCATAAAGCACCACGCAAACAACAGTAAAGAAAAAAATGTGAGAAAAGGAAACACTCAACAATACAAACAGCACTCCGAGCGGCGCCCAAAACCTAAGTGTAAATATTATAAAAAGAAAGGGCTCACTACTTCATTATGCTGGTTCAAAAACGTGGAAGAAGCGAAATACATTGACGAAGCATTCTTGGCATGAGTAACTCGGCTAAATGAATCCATACGATCTAAAGAAAATGTCGATTGAATGCAATTATACGGGGAATGCAGACCAGCTACGAAATTGTAAAGTATGTGCCGCTAGTAAACTTACAAGGAAACCATTTCTAACCCCCATTTATAGATCGCCAGACATTTTTGAAATCGTACACACAGATCAATGTGGTCCTATTCGCTTAACTTTTATTGGTGGAGCGTGATATTTCATGACATTAACGGACAATAAAAGTCGTTAGTGCGAAGTCTACTTTCTTTGAAGTAAAGACGAGGCGGTTTCAAAGTTCATCGAGTATAAAAACTACGTAAGGACTAAAACTGGTCGAAAAATTCAAGCTGCTCCATTGGACAATGGAACGGAATTATGCAATTCGATAACTGATTCGATTTTCAAGGACGCTGTAATACAACGACGTTTATCAACTCCAGGTAATTAGCTAAACTATAAATAGGTCATTTCACCCTTTTCACAACAATTTAATGTAAATCTATACGATAATTTTTTGCTCTACGGAAAGCTTTCATTGCGTCGTGCGGAAAGCTTGTTAAATTACTTATCAAATCCTTTGCAGCTACATGAATGAATTGCATATTTTTTAATATTTTTTTTCTGAAAAATTATTAAAGAAGAAAAAAGTTAGAAGAAGGTGGTTTCGACGTGTGTACTAATTCTCATCTCATCGTAGTTACAAAAATATAATGAGTTCGCATAAGTAGGAAAATTAAAAATAACTCTCTCACCTCTATGCATGGTGGTCGCCATCACAGTGGTATATCTAATAAGGGTGATGGCCCGATGAGAATTAGTACACACGTCGTAACCACCTTATTCTAACTTTTTTTTTCTCTAATAATTTTTCAGAGAAAAAATTATTAAAAAATAAGCAATTCATTCATGTAGCTACAAATAATTTCATAAGTAACTCCAAGTACACCACAGAAGAACCGCGTTGACGAATGCAAAAACCGCATACTTGTAGAATCTGCCCGTTATATGCTGATCCAATCCTGACTTCCACCATCCTTTTGGGCTGAAGCAATCGCTATGGCTAATCACGTCAGGAATCGATACACCACACAAAGCCTCGAAAAAGGTACCCCATTCAAAAATTGGACAGGAAGAAAACCGAACATCAAATAATTCAGAATATTTGGAACCAAAGTTTATGTGCTCGATAAATCCCCAGGAAAGGAAAATTCTATGCCAGAGGTGTCAAAGGAACATTCGTGGGATATTCGAATATATCAAAAGCATACCGCGTTTGGATTCCCAGCGGAAGAAAGATCTGGAACTCCATAGATGTAAAATTTTTCGACGAATTTAAAACCAAATATAAATATGAAGATTTTATTTCCGATGACATACTCAACCATGAATCAACATTTCCAAATAGTGTTCAAATTGACGATGCTCAAAACGATATAGTTTCCAGTACGAATATCATCGAATATATTTTCATACCAACCACTCCATCGCCGAAAAAAGTGAAACCAGTTTAAGTTTTGAACCTCACTATGACAACGAGACGACAGTAAATATACCAATGAAACGTGGTCCAGGAAGGCCCAGAATACCTAAACCAAGGGTCATGGCCGTCCCACCAAAATTGACAACATGGTTTCGGACGACAACCAGAATGCGGAAGTTTCGGAAATTCTAAAAAACTCTACGGAAACCACTGACATGGACGGCAATCAAGAAGACCAGATCAATGAGGAATGGGATGATGCAATGTTTATATCCGAAATACCAGTACGCTATGTCTATTCAGGACCAGAAAGGCAAGAATGGGAGGACGCCATACCCGCTGAGATAAAACAACTTATGATCAACGATACATGGAAAATTGTCGATCGTCCTGAAACCAGGAAAATCATCGGATGTCGAATTTTTCTAAGGAACAAGTTAAACGTTGTTGGTACACTAGAATGAAGAAAGGCCCGAGTAGTCGCAAGAAGATTCTCTCAACGTCCGAGTATCAAATTTTATGATACATTTACACCAACTGCGAGACAGCTTTTACGATTATTTACCGCACCGGCTACAGAAGAGACATGAAGATATTGCAACTTGATCATATTTATAATGACGACTCTCAAATTATTCACATTTGTTATAAAGGTTTGCAATCGGACTTATTAGAAACATTAGAAATTAATAGAACCACAGCAATTTACATTAGTAGACTGCTAAGTTGTCAACTAAACATAGGTTCTTCACCGCTATTAAACTTGTTTCAAATATATCGGGTTTTCCATTTTACGCTTGGGAAAGTAAAGCTGAAAAAACACATAAAATATTCAGATAGAAACAAAATATAAATATAATATAAAGATTGAACCTTGCCATAACCCGTGAAATACAACGTCATTAAAAATTTCACCTCAGGACCTCTTACAGGTCCAAAACCTTTTGAGGTAATTTTCAACGACTTTTCGGCACATTTCCGGCAATATCTCGGCCATAACTTCACGAATATTGGTTTTCAATTGCTCAAGATTTTGAGGATTGTTCGCGTAAACACCGTCTTTTGCATAGCCCCATAAAAAGAAATCCAAAGGTGTTAGGTCGCAGGATCTTGTGGGCCAATTGACATCACTCGATCTCGAAATTACGCGTCTTGGAAATTTCTCTTGCAAAAGTGCTCGATTAGCCTGTGTTGTGTGGCTTGTGGCCCCGTCCTGTTGAAATCACATGCTCTGCAGATCATAATCTTCAAATTCTCTCCAAAAATAATCGGTTAACATCCGTCCATAGCGGTCAGAATTGACTGTAATGGCTCTTCTTTGATCGTTTTCAAAAAAATACGGGCCAATAACACCACCAGACCATAATGCATACCAAATAGTCACTTTTTCTGGATGCAACGGCCTTTTTGCGATCACTTGAGGATTTCGAGAGCCCCACATGCGGCAATTCGGTTTATTTACGTAACCACTGAGCGAAAAATTAGCCTCATCACTATAGAAAATTTTCTTCAAAAATCGTTATCAATGGCTAGTTGTTCAATCACCCAATTCGCATACATTCTGCGTTGTGTATGGTCTTGAGGCTTAAGTTCTTGAGTGGGTTGGATTTTGCACGGATAGAGATGCAAATCCAAATGCGAAATCCGCCACAATGAGCCGTAAGACAAGCCCAAATATTGAGCACGTCGAAAAATCGACAAATTCGGGTCTTCCTCCACACTTTGAGCAAAGTCAGCGATATTTTCAGCAGAACGAATGTTGCAATGATGCACAGGCCTTGCAATATTAATAACCGATCCAGTCTCTTCGAATTTGCTCACTGTGTTTAAAATTGTTTGCTGTGTAGGTCAATTATGTCGACCGTAATCGGCTCGTAAAGCCCTAAATGTTGATACAGCAGAATCACCATTTTTATAATAAAATTTAATAACTTTAACGCGTTCTTCGACTGTTAAACGACCCATATTTCTAAATGGCAAACTTTTAACTTAAAAAAAATCTTTGGATGACATTTATTTCTGACAAATGTCAAATGGCAGGGTTATGCTTAAATGGATGACCCCGTTTAATTGATGTATATATTTATGTTTTAGACTGACACTGCACTATATATATATATGTATGTATGGTGTATACGTTTCTATAATTTATTAGTTTCAATCCGTCTGAGAATGGTGCTTTGTCATCGAAACAGCCATAATGGAAATTGGGATTGTTACATATTTGAATAAAAGTGAAGATTAAAATAACTCAATGTTGTGTTTTTCGTTGTATTTAAAAAGATGTATGTCGGTTTTCATCACGTAAAGGCCAAAACCATCAAATTATTGCAATTTGATGTAATCGCGGCTCCCCTGAAATCTTTAAAAAAATGCTCGCGTCGATAGTCGTCAGGGTAAAGGACCGAAACCTCATTGAGAAGTCTAATTTAATGCTAGACCAATTAAAAAATGGCGGTAAGATCTGCAGACTTAAGAAGGCTCTTTACAGCTTGCGCTAGCTTGGCGGACCATGGCACGCAAAACTCAGTGAAACTTTCCAAGACCTCGACTTCACAACCATAAATGCAGACCCATGTATACACGTCGCCAAACAAAAAGAAACGTTCATTCTCATGTACGTCGATGACACCTTGACTGCCTCCAAAAATGACACGAAAGTTCGCAAAATCATAAACAGACTGTAAGGAAAATTCAAGATCAAGAACCTTGGAGAGGCAAAATATTATATTGGCATCAATATTAATGGCCAAAAAGACTGAACATATGTATCGCAATCAATATTCTGTCACGGTCACTAACAACTGCCAAAGAACTCTTTCTGAAACTCGACAGCGAAGCAAAACTAGTAGGGCTACAAATTAACAAAAATAAAACAAAGCTCATGATGCAGTCGAGGAAAAGGACCTTAAATACACAAAATATCACACTTGGCGAATACGGTATCAAGAATGTTGGCGAATTTGTGTATTTAGGCGCCAAAATAACGAAAACAGGCAATGAAAGAGACGAAATACGCCGAAGAATACAGCTCGCAAATAAAATATTTTATTCAGTATTGACGATCTTGAAGACCAGCTGCATACACAGGAAAACAAAGCTCCAAGTATACAAATCTGACCTGTGTTATGTTATGGGTGTGAAACATGGACCCTAACCCAAGCATTCGCAAATATATTGAACGCCTATGGGCAACGGGTCCTGAGGCGAATGATTGGAGTGAAGCTAGACGGGGACCAATGGCGAGTTCGATACAACCATGAGCTGTATGAAATTTTTGACGATCTGGAGGTCTCAAGGATTGTACGACTGCGGAAACTGCAATGGGCTGGACACATGAATCGTATGGACGAACAACGGATACCCAAGAAGGTTTTCGTTGGGGAACTGAAGGCTGGCGGCCAGTGGAGAAACCGAGGAAACGCTGGTCTGACTCGGTCGACGAAGACAGTTCATCGTTGCTCGAATTTTGGAATTGGAAGACGCGTTCAACGGACCGAGACAGTTGGAGGCGCTGTTTGCAGGAAGCGAACACCCGAGAGGGGTTGTAGTGCTAAGAAGAAGAAGATGTGTTGCAATCTGGCTATATTCGAAATATTCTCGATAGTTTTGGAATGACTAATTGCAAACCCGCACGTACTTCGCTCGCAATTTGACCTGATTTAGCTGATATTTCTGACGATGACAATGTGAACACAGGAGAAGCAGTGCCTTTTCGCGAACTTATCGGTCCAGTCATATACCTAACCGTTGGAGCTTGTCCAGATATTTCACATCCAGTGAGCAATTTGAACCAATATACAAACTGTCATAAGAAAGTCCATTGGACCGTCGGTAAATGTATTCTAAGATATCTCACTGGAACATTGAATTTCAGGCTATGTTTTTAAAGGGCTAACCAAAAGCTCATCGATTATGTCGAATCTGACTAGGGAGGATGTACAAAAGACTCACACACGGGTTCAGTGTTCATCCTTGCTGGATCGTCTGTTTCTGGAGGCTCGCGAAAGCAACGGACGGTTGCACTATCATCTACAGAAGCTGAGTACATGAGACTTACAGATACAGTAAAGAAGGCAGTTCACCTCATCGGGTTCTTAAAAGAGATTGGATTTAGCGAACTCTCCGATGTAATCATGTACAATAGCAATCAAGGTGCCGGGAAACTTGCTCTCAATTCAAGATTTCATACTCGACCCAAACACATAAATATCCGACATCCTTCATGCGGCAGGCTCTACAAGTACATCCAATCGAAGTCCGTTACACCCCAACCAATGAGATGATAGTTGATATCCTTATAAAATCTTTAGCGCCATCGAAGCATCAAAAATTCATTTTGGGACTTCGAGTTCTGACATGACACTCGATCGGAGTTGGGCTTGAGGGGAGATGTTAAAATATATATTCAACCCTTTCACTCTGCTCTCATCTTTTCATTGACATACTCAAATACATGCATTGTTCTATGTTTGTTTTATTAATTTTTTCACTGTTGTAAACCCTAATATTAAACGCATCGGACGTGCATAATTTTACTCCGCTTATTTTCCACGCTTGGGTCCTTTATTCCTCGCCTTAATTTTCGGGTTCCTGCGTTAGCAATATATAAATATAAATATATATATATATATATATATATATATATATATATATATATATTTATATATTGCTAACGCAGGAACCCAAAAGATTAAGGCGAAGAATATACATATATATATATATATATATATATATATATATATATATATATATATATATATATATATATATATATATATATATATATATATATATACTCGTATATACACATAAATACACATATTTACACACACTGATACATAGTTTTTAAGCATTTACACATATAATGTACGTAGTAGAATATTCCAGACCTAAAGTGCGGGCTCCAAAATGTCTCTGTTAAAAATGCGATTACTTTTTTTACACTAACTCCATTATTTTCTATGCTATCGGGCTTTTCTTAAAAACCATTTTAAAGGTAACTACAATGACTACAAGATTATTAACATTTCCATTTATTTAAATCATTATTATTAAAATTGATAGCGTTAAAGGCTTGAGGACGATGAACCGCGCAACCAAATTTACATTTCTAACATTGACATTTCCGTGGTTCTTTTTGTTACAAAAACACCTTTACGTCAAGTTTTTCGCCCAACTTAATTTGACATTTCTTTGCTTCAGTGTTTGATAAATTCAACCATGGAGAGGAACATAATTGAGCAACGCGTTGAGGTTGTTGAAGCCTTTTAAAATCAAATCAAAATGCATTTTGGGCACTTCGTGGTTTTTTATTGGTCAGCATAATCGACCAAATGTGTCCACAATTGGGAGAATTTTGATCGAATTTCAGCAAATCGGGTCTGTAGGAAATGTGAAATCCCCTATACATGCTCGCCCAGTTCGTTGTACGCAAAACATTGCTGTTGTTTGCGATAGTGTGGCAGAAGAGCCGTCAACCTCGATTTGTTGTCGCGCCCAACAATTGAACATCTCATGCACATATGCGAATTTTGAATAAAGATTTGGATTTGCACGCTTACAAGCTTCAGCTGACGATTTCAAGCATCGACAGTACGCCGAATGGTTGGTTGAACAGACAGAAGGGAATGGTGACTTTACAAAGAAAATCATCTTCAGCGACGAGGCAATCTTTCACCTCAGTAGATTCGTCAACAAGCAGAATTGCCACATTTGGGCAAATGAAAATCCACGAGTGATTATTCAAAAGCTAATGCATCCACAAAGAGTGAGTTGGTGCGGTTTATGTGTTGGCGGCGTTATTGGGCCGTACTTCTTCGAAAATGAGGACGGCCAAGCAGTTACCGTGAATGGTGTTCGCTATTGCGAGATGATAACGGACTTCATGTGGCCATAAATTGAGGTTATGAACCTAGACGATATGTGGTTTCAACAGTATGGTGCCACTTGCCTCACAACCAACGAAACACTGGCTCTTTTGGTCGAGAAATTCAATGGCCGTTTTATCTCACGTTGGGGCGATGTTAATTGGCCACCACGATCATTTTATTTGACACCATTGGACTTCTTTCTCTGGGGATATTCAAAAGAAAAAGTGTACTTCAATAAACCAAGAACATTTCAAAAGCTAAAGGCTGAGAAAGTTCAGCACATTAACGACATCGAACGTCAATTATGTCTCAGAGTCATTGAAAATATGGACCATTTGATAGAAGCATACCATCGTAGTCGCGGTGAGCATTTGGGCAATATTTTGTCTTACACATCATTACCATAGATCCTTCTATTATAATAATAAAGATTAACATAATGATTTTTTGTTTTATTTAAAGTTAACATCGTGCGTTATGCTTGGACAACCCTTTAGTTTTAGAGGAAGGTAAAAATAAGAAATTTTCTGACAAGTTTGCAATGTTCAGAATTTTTTAAGTCTTGATTGTTTCGAAAATGAGCATTCAAAACATGTTAAAATTTTTGGTCTCATCATTTATAATAAAATATAGTAAATCATGTAAGAATTTTTTTTTAATTTAATTTTTTGGGGAAATGGTGCAGGTTTTATTTTTCAGTTTTTCTTAAAACATTCGTGAGTCCAATCTAATTTTCATCATAACTTGCTTAGTTTTAATGCTATAGACTATATTCAGAGCTCATTTGAAAGGTAGATTTTAATTTTGAAAAGTTTTTTGCAATTATTTCCTGAAAAATGTATCAGATTCCCACTATTGAGTCTCGTATACTTAGATTCGAGTATTTACCAAAAAAGTCCCTTTTAACTACCAATAAGTTCCTTTGGATAAAATTTACAATGTTGATTTAAAAACCAATCGCTTTATTTGTTTATAAGCTTTAGTTCTGATGCAGTAATATTTGTCAAGTAACGCATAATATTAGGTACTTTAAAAAAAAGAATAATTTTGAAAATATGCATTTTTCACAAAAAAAAAAAAAAACATTTTCAACCATTAATAACTCATACTATTGACTTATCAACATGAGTGCTTGGAATATATTTTTTATCGATTCCTTAGGTTTATTACCCTCCTCATGGAGGGTCTTCTGGCTGAGAGCCTTGAGACCCGGCTAGTCTCCCAAGAATCGGCGTGAGCAGTACTCGCTTAGCCAGTGGGCTTCCAAGGTCACCAAGCGAGAATGTAGTCGCCAGAATATTAAAACTCAATCTCAAAAGTTATCGTCCACTATATCTATATACCAAATTTGACACCACAGAGAAGCCAAGTTACAAAAAAGCAAAAAACCCAAAAGGAGGACAATGAGAAACTGCCTCCTTCTGCCGTCGGATTGCCAGGTTTGACTCCTTTCTTGCAAATCAACAACTTACCTCCTTCCACGCCAAAGTACTGCTGAAAATTGAAAATTTGTATTGAGGAAAAAGGATCAGTAAAGAGGACAGAAAGTTTCAACACAAGAGAACCACAAGAAAAGAAAATGTTTTTCGGTTAAAATTTCTGCGTTAGATTCAGATATAATCAAAAATATATAATGGACCCTTTCTGCTTCCACTCGTCTATCGCCTTATCCATACCAGACACACGTCTCACAGATCATTGACTATTGTGTGGATTTTCCCGGGGACTTCTTTAAAACAACCACCGCGATCCACTGCTTGGGTAGCTCGGAATTTTCCCCTTTCAACTATTGCTTACGTCGAAGCTGCCTAGTCTCTCATGTTTCTTAGCTACTCCTTCGCTTGCTAGCCCATAAATAGTTTCACTCGAGTCCATTTGATTACTCAACATCTCACTTTAATTAGTTTTTCTTTGGCTTATCATCCACTTTCGCTTCCTTTTTAATACCACACGCGATGCTTAATTTACTTCAAAATTACTTTTTTCCTTAAATCCAACGGATTTAACTTGCATTAATTTGAGTACAGAACACTTGGTGCGCGAATATTGAGACACCACTCATCAGTAGCTATCAAGGTTACTACTAATGAATAAAAAGCTCCCGCTAAATTGTTTTGCTCATTAAATAGCTTTGGGTAACAATGGGGGTTGTCCGCTAACCAAAAGGGACGATGACCGGCGATCCACCATATTTTATTTGAATTTCAATATTTCTTTGTTGTAATTTCTCAAACTGACGACTATTTGCGCTTAGCGTAATGTCGGACCAATATTAAAAACCATCGCATATGAACTTTTTCGAGTATCGATCAATTACTTGAACTACTTTGCAGCGACAAGTTAAAAGTGACGTTCGAACTAGTTGTTTATGTTCACGTACGTGCCGTGCTAGTTGAATAAATTCCGAGTAAGAAGTTTGCTTACGTTTATAGAAGTTTATTTGCATTTAAGATTGTCACGTGTAATGGGTAAAATGTGATACTACCGCCAGCATTGGTAAAGTGTTACAAAGCGTGATGCCGAGGTCATCCGCTGAAGGTTATTCTTATTTGACGTTTATAGCATCTTTATCAACAACATTCATTGACGCATGGTGTGTTAGAGTTCGATATGCAGAAACATAATACTTTTGTATTTGATACGGAAGAGTGCTAGTTTACGAAAATAGTTTTTTTTATGAGAGTTGCCATCTGCCATGGTGTTACGTGAGTCATAGTACTACATCCATCCTTTCCGGGTAAAAGTAGGTAAGCGTTTGGTCTTCATCCATATGTGAAGGCAAGGATGATTGAGGCCCGGTATACTTGAAG
Source organism: Odontomyia ornata (assembly GCA_963969285.1). Taxonomy (NCBI): domain Eukaryota; kingdom Metazoa; phylum Arthropoda; class Insecta; order Diptera; family Stratiomyidae; genus Odontomyia; species Odontomyia ornata. The sequence continues at coordinate 224,727,656 of OZ017741.1, forward strand.
CTGTTGCTATCAGAGTCCGGCACTTTCCACGATATCTTTTCGTTCCAACAATGGGTTGTGAATGAATATTCCAATGGATTTAAAAGAAAAGTTTACAATAGTAATTGCCCAATAGTGATTGCATATATTAAATACTTTACATATATTGTCGACATTTCGCAAAGCGACCATTTCGGCTCGGGAAGGATTCTTTTTAGGGTATTTAAAATCCTTTTACAATACCCTACTAAAATCGTCCGTCCGTGTGTCACACCACTTTTTCTCGCAAACTACATAAGCTAGAAACATAAAATTTTGTACGTAGGTCCGAAGTGATGCCTTCTTCAAAGTTTCATCACGAAAATAAATTTATTAGGTCTTTAAGGGGGGTCTCCCCATATAAGGGAGTTGCCCCCGAAAAAAAGTTTTCATCGCATGTGGGCGATATGGGTATCAAATGAAAGGTCTTAATGAGAACTTTGCAAAACAGGCCTTAAAACAACAAGTTTTGCTTTGAGGAGTGCAGGGGAAGGGGAAACGTACGAAAATGTTGTGTCCCCCCCCCCGCCCCCTCGCGATTGGACACCTTTGACCCGAAAAATCTGAAAAAAACCACAGAGCTGTGACTTTAGGAGTACAAGGGCAACAGATACCTCAGAAGTCGAAATTCGATCGACTTTGTTAATAATAGTACATTTTTGCCTATAAACTCAAGGTGGGACCTTTGAATTTGCCTAAACCCATAATTTAAGTTTTTTAAAAGCAATTGCATTTGTTTCGAAAATTTCACAATAATTGAACAATAAACAGCTAAGTTACAGCCGATCGAATATTTAACAATTACAACAACATTAACACGTGATACTAGGGAGATACACGTTTGGAACAGACCTTGACACTACAAATATGCAGGAATTTTGATAAAAATTTTAGAAATGGTTTGTAGTATTGATGTGTTATCATGACTCATCAAGCAACGGGGTCAAAACAAAACAAAAACAAACAAAATGGTGGCGAATATAAAAATATTGTTACATGTACAAATAATTCTGCGAGCTACTGTCGCAATTGTTTTCACAACCACTAAGAACATCAACAAAATGAATTTACTCGAAACCACGAGAACCCACCAAGCATCAACATCTGAAAGTGAGTCACCGCTCCATTCATGCACGCTGCTCGAATGTTCCCGCTAATTCGCCAATGTACGAGAACTGGACTGAATGACTACAGACCCTATATTAAGGCGAGCTGAATTAATGGGGGGATCATTCATTCAACCGCGATAGTAAACACGGCGATAGTGTGTGGAGTGTGAATTGAAAAGCGATCAAGTAATAGTGAAGTGATTTTAAGAAGACAATTGCGATAGGAATTTATGGACAAGTGGAAGTTTTAATTTTAATAGTGAAAATTAAAATTGTGAAATAATTAATAATTGATTGTGCACTTTTGAGTACTCAAATAAACTCTTTTAATTTAATTTAAAAGACATTGCGTTTTCACTTCCTCAGAACATTAAAATTATTGGCCGCGAACCAAAACACGCGACAATATAATAACCATAATAATTTTTCGAACTCAATTTATGGAATCTGTATATTAGTTAAGTTTTGATATACAGAATATATTGTTTGATTTACTAATTGTTTTACAATACTCTTCTCGCAGGAGCACACTCCTGCTACTTCAACGTGTTTTAACAGTACGCATAATCTTTATAGAATCACATTATAATAAACCAGTTGACAACACAACAAGAAAAATATGCGGCTAAAAAGGATATTTAAATTTGGAATATATATATATTTCAGAAAGCGGAAAAACACGGAGGTTTTAATAAATCCAAAAGAAGTTTGAATCGACAAACTTTAACAATCATAAAATACATTTTTCATTCCAGTTTTTGTTACCCCGTGCACAATTCAAGATTAAAACATCAATTCTCAGTCGCTTAGCTCTCTGTCTTCGCTTCATGTTGTCCGCACGACGCTTAGCGATCAAATGATCCTTTTGACACATACACTCGCAAGACGCGTATCGTATACAAAAATAGGTTGGCTGAACTATGCAACGTGTAAAAATTAGGGCGTAAGCGCGAAACCTGTTTGGATATGGGTTTTTACCATTCCCGTGTGAAAAAGCCCATTGACTATTGTGTTGACTTTCCCGGGGACTTCTTTAAAACAACCACCGCGATCCACTGCTTGGGTAACTCGGAATTTTCCCCTTTCAACTATTGCTTACGTCGAAGCTGCCTAGTCTCTCATGTTTCTTAGCTACTCCTTCGCTTGCTAGCCCATAATTAGTTTCACTAGAGTCCATTTGATTACTCAACATCTCACTTTAATTAGTTTTTCTTTGGCTTATCATCCACTTTCGCTTCCTTTTTAATACCACACGCGATGCTTAATTTACTTCAAAATTACTTTTTTCCTTAAATCCAACGGATTTAACTTGCATTAATTTGAGTACAGAACACTTGGTGCGCGAATATTGAGACACCACGCATCAGTAGCTATCGAGGTTACTACTAATGAATAAAAAGCTCTCGCTAGAGTGTTTTGCTCTATTAAATAGCTTTGGGTAACAATGGGGGTTGTCCGCTAACCAAAAGGGACGTGACCGGCGATCCACCATATTTTATTTGAATTTCAATATTTTTTTGTTGTAATTTCTCAAACTGACGACTATCTGCGCTTAGCGTAATGTCGGACCAATATTAAAAACCATCGCATATGAACTTTTTCGAGTATTGATCAATTACTTGAACTACTTTGCAGCGACAAGTTAAAAGTGACGTTCGAACTAGTTGTTTATGTTTACGTACGTGCCGTGCTAGTTGAATAAATTCCGAGTAAGAAGTTTGCTCACGTTTATAGAAGTTTATTTGCATTTAAGATTGTCACGTGTAATGGGTAAAATGTGATACTACCGCCAGCATTGGTAAAGTGTTACAAAGCGTGATGCCGAGGTCATCCGCTGAAGGTTATTCGAATTTGACGTTTATAGCATCTTTATCAACAACATTCATTGACGCATGGAATGTTAGAGTTCTATATGCAGAAACATAATACTTTCGTATTTGATACGGGAGAGTGCTAGTTTACGAAAATAGTTTTTTTTTATGAGAGTTGCCATCTGCCATGGTGTTACGTGAGTCATAGTACTACATCCATCCTTTCCGGGGAAAAGTAGGTAAGCGTTTGGTCTTCATCCATATGTGAAGGCAAGGATGATTGAGGCCCGGTATACTTGAAGCTGTTGCTATCAGAGTCCGGCACTTTCCACGATATCTTTTCGTTCCAACAATGGGTTGTGAATGAATATTCCAATGGATTTAAAAGAAAAGTTTACAATAGTAATTGCCCAATAGTGATTGCATATATTAAATACTTTACATATATTGTCGACATTTCGCAAAGCGACCATTTCGGCTCGGGAAGGATTCTTTTTAGGGTATTTAAAATCCTTTTACAATACTCTACTAAAATCGTCCGTCCGTGTGTCACACCACTTTTTCTCGCAAACTACATAAGCTAGAAACATAAAATTTTGTACGTAGGTCCGAAGTGATGCCTTCTTCAAAGTTTCATCACGAAAATAAATTTATAAGGTCTTTAAGGGGGGTCTCCCCATATAAGGGAGTTGCCCCCGAAAAAAAGTTTTCATCGCATGTGGGCGATATGGGTATCAAATGAAAGGTCTTAATGAGAACTTTGCAAAACAGGCCTTAAAACAACAAGTTTTGCTTTGAGGAGTGCAGGGGAAGGGGAAACGTACGAAAATGTTGTGTTCACCCCCCCCCCCTCGCGATTGGACACCTTTGACCCGAAAAATCTGAAAAAAACCACAGAGCTGTGACTTTAGGAGTACAAGGGCAACATATACCTCAGAAGTCGAAATTCGATCGACTTTGTTAATAGTAGTACATTTTTGCCTATAAACTCAAGGTGGGACCTTTGAATTTGCCTAAGCCCATAATTTAAGTTTTTTAAAAGCAATTGCATTTGTTACGAAAATTTCACAATAATTGAACAATAAACAGCTAAGTTACAGCCGATCGAATATTTAACAATTACAACAACATTAACACGTGATACTAGGGAGATACACATTTGCAACAGACCTTGACACTACAAATATGCAGGAATTTTGATAAAAATTTTAGAAATGGTTTGTAGTATTGATGTGTTATCATGACTCATCAAGCAACGGGGTCAAAACAAAACAAAAACAAACAAAATGGTGGCGAATATAAAAATATTGTTACATGTACAAATAATTCTGCGAGCTACTGTCGCAATTGTTTTCACAACCACTAAGAACATCAACAAAATGAATTTACTCGAAACCACGAGAACCCACCAAGCATCAACATCTGAAAGTGAGTCACCGCTCCATTCATGCACGCTGCTCGAATGTTCCCGCTAATTCGCCAATGTACGAGAACTGGACTGAATGACTACAGACCCTATATTAAGGCGAGCTGAATTAATGGGGGGATCATTCATTCAACCACGATAGTAAACACGGCGATAGTGTGTGGAGTGTGAATTGAAAAGCGATCAAGTAATAGTGAAGTGATTTTAAGAAGACAATTGCGATAGGAATTTATGGACAAGTGGAAGTTTTAATTTTAATAGTGAAAATTAAAATTGTGAAATAATTAATAATTGATTGTGCACTTTTGAGTACTCAAATAAACTCTTTTAATTTAATTTAAAAGACATTGCGTTTTCACTTCCTCGGAACATTAAAATTATTGGCCGCGAACCAAAACACGCGACAATATAATAACCATAATAATTTTTCGAATTCAATTTATGGAATCTGTATATTAGTTAAGTTTTGATATACAGAATATATTGTTTGATTTACTAATTGTTTTACAATACTCTTCTCGCAGGAGCACACTCCTGCTACTTCAACGTGTTTTTTATTTATTGCAAGCGAAATAAACTGACCGGCAGCCTGACTCTGAGAAGGAGGCAGTTTCACGTGCAGCAGGTTATTTTTGACAACAAAATGTTACCCCCGAGAAGGGATGACATCTACCCTCCGGGTAAAAATACGAGACGGTACTGGGTCATTTTTGATATTTGAGGCACCTTCTAACTACTCACCAATTTTCATGCAAACTGATGAAAGTTCAAGGAATTCGGAGGTGAAATCCATCATTGTTTGGACTAATGTGGACTTCGATATTTTGAGAAAATCATTCGCAAAGAAAATTTTCACAATCACGTATAATCCCACCTTTAAGAAATTTGGTACTCAGCAACCCACAATACTTTCCACGCTGTAAAGGCTCGACAACACGCTATTCATCAACATTGAGGTTTCATGTTAGCAATCCTTTGCCATACTAAAGTTCATAATGTTCCTTTCAGCTAATTCGTAGGTTGCGGTATGTGTGTCTGTCTTCTGCTGACAACGTACGAGAAAATGGTACGGCTTTCAAGTTGTTGACAACTTTGCATCGTGAAAATGAGGCTTCAGATCCAGCACAAAGCCACTAACACATGATGGCGGAATCTTGCATAGTCATCTGTAGGCTGCCGAATGATACTTCTACTATTGCCACCACTTTCGTTTTTGAGAAGCTTTTCAGGATACACGTTTACTAGCTTTTAAAGAATTGCTTCCGTGAAAATTCACTGAAGTTGAAAGACTACCAGCACACGATACGTCATGTGTTGATTTTAACCGAACAACGACCCAAAATCCTTCAGATGAAAAGATGCCGGCAGGCTTGGTAAAAGTTAAGAAGAAACACCGGAAATTGTCATATTGTCAAATCACGAATAATATTTGGGAGATTCCCAGATCGACAAGTTTTCAGAAAAAAGGCAAGTTGCATTTATTCTCTTAGTAGAAACAGACTAAGTTTTCATCTGTCGCTGCATTTTGAACAAGATTCAAAGATTCCAAAAATTTCCATTCTATTGTTGCCAAGCCTAGCCATCGTCGTAAAATATTCAAAACACAAGAATAAAATATTCAAGCGTGGAACCGTACTTTATTTGCATAACCAATTTTTCAAATAGTGACAACATAACAAAATCATGGAAATAATCAGATATCATCGTGTCTACAATCAAATCAAATAATTCCTTCCATCAGAACGCCACCTCCCACGTCATTCGTGGCATCTTATTAAAAGGATCAGGAATGCTACCGAATTGTGTATATTTACGATATTCCTCTGACTTGAATTGGGATAAGAAGAAAATAGCTTGAAGCTATTCAATTTGTGTTTGGTATTTGATATAACCGAGAAAGCAGACAAAATGGAAAAATAAGAAAGGAAGACACAGAGAAAAACCACCTCATAAAAATATGGAAATTCATTGTATTCTCCTGAGGGTTTGTCGTTGATTTTATGACACGATATCAAACACCTACCTCCACGCACCCTCGAGTGATGCGATTTGATCTGACAGATGAATTGCAATTATATTGATTCTTATTATATGAAATAAAATGATTGGAAATTAGAGTTTTGAGAATAATTTGTTATTTGAATACTGCCCACAGGAATATGATGAGTATTGACAAATTAGAACGCGTAAATTCTTTTGTATTGTAGGATACAAGTAATTCAGTTACTGTTTTTAGCCATGCTGGACATAATGATCCACGTAAGGTAGCCCAAGTAGCAAGGGGAAGGGAAATCCCGGATCGCCGTCTGCATACCGCTCGTTATGCATGCTAGACACGGCTGGGAAAGTGCTAGAGAAACTCATCAAGGGAAGACTCACTGACGTGATTCGTGCTGCTGGGGACCTATCTCCTCGGCAGTACGGCTTTAGAGCAGGACGTTCTACCATTGATGCGATTGCAGAGGTGGTGAACGCGGTCCAAAAGGCAGAGGCATATAGTCGCACCAAGCGACGGATCGTCCTGTTGGTGACACTCGACGTCAGAAATGCCTTCAACTCCGCTAGATGGGTGGATATTCTGGATACGCTGGAAAACTCTTTTCAAGTTCCAGAATATCTAATGCGGCTTTTGGAGAACTACCTTAAGGACCGAAGCCTGCTCTACGACACGACACAGAGCCAACGAAGGATGGAAATTACATCGGGTGTTGCCCAGGGATCTATCCTTGGTCCGGACCTGTGGAACGTGTCTTACGACGGGCTACTGAGACTTGAGATGCCAGATGAGTCGCGCTTGGTTGGCTATGCGGATGATGTTGCGGCTCTGGTCGCTGGACGCACCGTTGAACAAGCGCAACTTAGGCTAGGCATGCTAATACGCCGAGTGAGGGACTGGAAGACTGCTCGCGGGCTCAGCTTAGCACTGGAGAAAACCGAAGTGGCCATCTTGACAAAAAAGAGAATCCCTAGAGTAAGGATGATCAGTATTGGTGACTTACGAATCGAATCGAAGCCAGCGGTGAAGTACCTGAGGCTACTGATCGACTCGAAGATGAGTTTCTCTGAGAAAATAAGGGCAACGGCTGAGAAGGCTGCTTCAGGAATATCGGCCCTGAGTCGACTTATGGCCAACGTAGGGGGACCCAGTCCATCAACAAGACGCCTCTTGATGAGTGCTGTAGGGTCAGTGCTACTGTACGGAGCAGAGGTATGGGGCGACGCTCTCAGCAAGGAGGTATACCGAAAACGATTGGCACAGGTACAGAGAAGAGGAGCACTGAGAATTGCATCTTCGTATCCAACAGTCTCCGACTCGGCCGTGAAAGTTATTGCAGGCGTGATACCTATCGCCCTCCTTGCTAGAGAGCGCCGCGCTATTTACCTGCGCCGAAACGAGGATGCGAGGGATATAGTTGTCCGCGAGGAGAGACAGCGCTCGCTCAACGATTGGCAGCAGTCTTGGGTGAATTGCACGAAGGGAAGGTGGACTGCGCACCTCATCCCGGATGTGAGACCGTGGCTAAATTGAAGGCATGGTGAGACTGACTTCTATCTGACCCAGCTTTTGAGCGGGCACGGGTGTTTTCAGTCTTTTCTGCACAAGATCGGTAAGTCACGGTCCCCCGATTGTCAGTTTTGCTCAGGAGAGGAGGACAATGCCTATCACACATTTTTTGCGTGTACCAAATGGGTCAGGCTGCGAAGGGAACTTTACAGGGAGACGGGGGAGCTCACCCGGGATAATATAGTTGCGGTGATGCTCAAATCGGTTGACAAATGGAACCAGGTGGCACATTATGCTCGGGCAGTCCTAAAATATAAAAGGGACTCACAGCAGCCGGGGGCGCTGGGGCTGGGGGATCGTTTTTCTGGCAATTCTTCTTCCCCTCTCCCCTCCCGCTAGGAAAGGGACTCCCCAGCTTCAAGGCGCTCCACGGCGTAACAAAACGAGATCTGGCCCGAAGTAATGTGTCAAACGGTTCCAGACTGGGTTCTCAGGATGACAGGGAAGGTGTTTAGTGGGTAATCCAGCCGCTTTCTTGTGAGCATGGGAGTCCCACACTCTGAGCATAAATAGCATACACCTCCCTACCACAAAAAAAAAGGTAGCCCAAGTAGCATCGGCCGTCGATAGTTCTCATGAGGGGACATCCATTAATCACCTGAGCTCAAAATTAGAGGAGAAGAGGGAGATGAGAGAGAGGAAAAGCCTAACAAAATCTCTGCAAATTTCATTTAAACTGAAGGCGATAATATTGAAAGCCTTCTGTGAGCTTTTATAGAATAAATTGTCCTGTCGAAAATTGTTTGTGCGAGTTACATCCATCAGATATGCATATAACTCAACAATGTGAGACGCCTTTTACGTAGCCATCCAACGTGAAAACATTACACGTGGGAACATCAGTCAGCAAGGAATGCAAACGACATCCAGAATCGACAAAACAGATAATATTTTATTTGATATTTTCTAAATTGCAAAAATGTACTTTTGGGTTAAGAATTAAAATCAGTTGAGCTGGAATTTAGCAGTGGAATATATAAGTCGATTTAGTTTGTTATATACCGTTTTTTTCTTCGAAAATATAATAAGAGCCTTAACTAGCGCAGTCGGTACGGGAGCAGCGTTGAGCATGATTTTGGAAAGTTAATATTTCAGGGTGGTCCAACCAAAACGCACGATCAACATCACTACAACGTGAGATAATATAGCCATTGAATTTCTCGGGCAAAAGAGCCATTGTTTCGTTGGCTGTATGGCAAGTGGCACCATTCTGTTGAAACCACATATCGTCCAGGTGCATAACCTAAATTTTTGGCCAAAAGAAGTTCGTCATCATCTCGCAATAGCGAACACCATTCACGGTAACTGCTTGGCCATTCTCATTTTCGAAGAAGTACAGCCAAATTACGCTGCCAGCTCATAAACCGCACCGAACAGTCACTCTTTGTGGATGCATCAGCTTTTCAACAATCAGTTGTGGATTCTCATTTGCCCAAATGCGGTAATTTTGCTTGTTAACGAGTCCACTGAGGTCAATATCATGTAATTCCGGCCAGAAAAAATAATTAATCATCTCTCGATAGTGCAATCCATTCACCGTAACTGTTCTGCTCCAGCCTCATTTTCGAAAAAGTAAGGTGCAATGACTCCGCCGGACTATAATCCGCAACAAACAATCACACATGAGGATGGAGAGGCTTTTCAACAATAACTCTTGGGTTTTTTAAGCCCCACATGCGACAACTTTGCTTGTTAACGAAGCCACCGAAGAGGAAATGGGCCTCATCACGCAAGATGACTTTTCGATGGAATTCCAGATCATTTTGATGCATTTCAAAGACCCAATCAGCAAAGACAGGACGTCGCTGATAATCGACCGGCTTGAATTTTTGTGTTAACTGAACTTTATAAGCCTTAAGACCCAAATCTTCATGCAAAATACGGTGTAATGACGGTTTTGGAATGCCTAATTCCGAAGAACGACGAGGAATGGACAAACCTGGTTTTTCTTCAACACTTTCGGCTACAGCAGCAATATTCTCGGCTTTTCTTGAGTGACGTGCGCGGATTTTATTCTTTACATCACTAAATTTCCCAACAGCACGAATTTTTTCACCAATTTCTGTGTTGCGGTCCGACAAGGTGCTTCACGACGACCCAAAAATGTTCGAGTTTTACGAACCATCTCTGCCAAATTTTCACCATTTTTATAGTGAATTTTAATGATCTCAATGCATTGTTGAAGCAAGTATCGTTCCATTTTTATGACTAGCGTAGTTTTAAGTTGTCAAATGTCAAAAAATGACAGCTTTAAAAGTGAATTTACCGAAATAGCGGGCTATTCAAAATAACAGCTCTTATTGGAAAACCCTTTATAACTAAAATATTAAGGAGAGCCTCTTAGAGAAAAAGTGATGTTATGACATTTAGTAATGTTAAGACATGAATAGTTTGAACCACACCATTTATTTAGAGCATTCAGATCAGTTTGAAGAAGCTGTAAGTCTAAACGGGATTTGACTGCGCGAAATACTTTGAAGTTATTAGCATACAAGAGACAAGGGGAATTAATTGGAAACGAGAGATCATTTATGAACAAGAGAAAGAGAAGAGGCACAAGACTAGACTAGACGTAGTACTATAGAGACTTACTCGACAGGGACGACATGATAGATAAGATGACATCCAAGATAGAAAGCACCTGAGATGCCAAGAGCTTCAACCTGTCAAAGGCCTTGGAGAAATCTGTGAAGACCACATCAACTTGCAGTCGATTATCCAAAGCTCTTGCAATACTGTTTGTAAACTCCATTGAATTGGAGGTATTGGAGTATCCTTTGAGAAAGCCATGCTGCTCTGGAGCAATAGGATCTGGTGGATTATGAACCAGTCGTTCAAGTAACTTTGGAAAGCAGGAAATTAATGAAATACGATGATAACTGATAACTAACGTAGGATCACCACTTTTAAAAATAGGCACAATATTACCTGTTTTTCAAGGGTTAGGGAAAGTGCACTACTTAAACTTAGATTGAAGAGGAGGGATAAAAGAAAACTTAGCGATGAGGCAAACGACCCAGAGCTGCTATTAGGATCAAGAACATTGATCAAAGATTCAACTTCAGATACATCTGTACGAATATAGGAAATTGGAAATGGAAGACAATTAGGTAAGACAATAGGTTGCATAGTTGCAGCGGGAGGAATAAAAGTCGAAAAGAAAAGTAGGGTGACTGAGTCAGTAATTTCTTGAGGAGGAAAACTTCTGCACCATTTCAGCGAACTTATATAAGACCAAAAAGGCTTTGTATTATTAGCTACTAGAGAAGTATCCCGTCTACTGAAGAAAATCTTCAGAGCAGATTTGATCCTTTTCTTGGCAAAAGCTTGTAGCTTGCTATAATTAGATCTAGCTTCAATAGTGCCGAGTATTTTAAAAACACGATGTGCCTTATCTTTTGCTCGTAGGGCACTCGCCTTGTAAACCAAGGTTTTTGATATACTTTACGGGATGTCTCAAGAGGTGTAAAACAGCGAATAAGGTTATCAATATAAATGTAAAATTTACAGATATCAGTCTCACAATTTAGGCCTCTAAAGACATTTAGCCAGTTGGCTAAAAGTAGTTCTGTATTAATAGCTTCATAGTTAGCTTTGAAAAAGTTAAACTTTGGAGCAGCATGAGGTTTGTCAAATTTAATTTCATCGAATATAAGATCTATAGACAAAGGAGGATGATGCTGATCAGGAGGAACATACGAATGTAAGGCTTGAGATACAGATTAGCAGCTAACTGGAACATTTGATACAACAAGGTCAAGGAGTTGACCACTAGAATTGCAAATATGACTTAATTGAGAGAAGGAGCGATGAGGCAGGAAAGATGACAGGGTTATAAAAAAAGGATTTGCTGACGAAATAGAAGGAGTAGGATCGTTTTTCCACTCTATGTATGATAAGTGAAAATCCCCGCAAACCAATATTTTGTGGTGAGGGCGTTGCAAAACTAGATAAGAAGATAGATCATGAAAAAAGGCTCATAAACAATTAACGGTGAATTATAGGAGATATAAGTGGATGGAATCAAGAACTCTATATTATGAGGGAGATAAATTTTGACTAAAGCACATTCTAAAGTATGGGAAAAATCGAAATCAGAACAAAGAGGACTAGGTAGAGTTTTGCTAACTGCAACCAAAACTTCACCACCATCAGCCTTATTACTAGTAATTAGGTCACGGTTACATCTATATATAATATGATCAGGAAAGATTTCCCTACTCAAAATTTCTACGTTCAGCCAAATCTCGGAGAAGCAAATAATGGAATCACTACTAAGTTGGTTGGAGATAAAGAGTTCCTCAAACTTGATCTTTAGTCCTCGTACATTTTGATAAAAAATAGAGTATTAAGATTTGAAAGAGATTCATTGAGGCTTAAAGAAGATAAAGTGCGATAAACATTATGATCATAAGAATATTCATCAAGATTACTTGAGGGTAAAGCTTTGAGATTTCGTTTATCGACTCACGAAAGTTTCTTGGCCTCATTTCAAACGGCTTGACAAGTATACCAGCAGGCCAGTAATTCGAATTCAGGACAATATCAGTATTTGCAGAAATTACCAATTTAAATGAGGCAACCCGTTACATTACACCAAGTGATTCCGGTTGGGGACCTTGGGGTTCCGGCTAGCCCATGGAGACGGGGTAGGGAGGTGCCACTCGCCGACCCTAGAATTGCTCCCAGGAGCCAATTGGCAAGCTTGAGGCTCCCTGGAATGATTTGGCCACTAAAAAAACCGCTCATGGCCTTTTCTTGGCTCGTCGAGCCGCCGATCATCACTTTCACTAAAAGAAAAACACCAACTATGCAAATTGGGATCTCCAACAGAGAGGATTTTTGTACACTCTAACTTCCACTAAAATCGACTAAGCAAATTGGAATCCCCGACGGGAGGAATTCTTGTACATTCCAGGCATGATTTGCCTTCCAATAACACTGCACGCTCCACGTGCAAATACACTGTCTCTATGCACTATCACAAAACAAGAACATTTCGTCCACAATTTAAATGAAAATTCAAAATGATAATCTGAAGTGTCATGCAAGATTATTATTAATACACTCAAAATCCGTTTACTTACATATCTTCTGTCATTCCTACGTTTGGGACCCCGTCGATGGTCAAAATTCTCGCACTTTCAACTCTTTTGCTTCTACCCAATTAGAGCGCTTGCGGCAGTATTTTAACGTTGCTCGCTGTCTGAATTAATTTTTCCATCATTGTCTGAGTCCTAGTATTCCCGTCTGTTGTTCCTCGTGATCCCTCTGTTCCGCACGTTCGTCCTTCTTCGCTGTCCAAATATTTCTTAAAAGAGCCCGCTTCCACCATCATTAGCTCTTTTATAACTTTGTCGCAACAGCTCTTTGATTTAAGTTGAAGAACCCAAGTTCAAGGCCCAACATTCACCACGGCTGCTCGACCTTAGAGCGTTTTCCTCGGATACAAATCCAGTTTTTCTTGGTGTCTATCTTTCTTTTATTGACTTGTTTTGGTTGTTATTTTTTTTTATGATGTTGATACTTGGGTTTATGTGCACAAACGTCGGGAAATGTTGCAAATATTTAAGTATAGCGTGGAATATTTTATTTGAAAATAAAGACGATCCGCATTTATGGTGGCGTATTTGGTTTACCTTGTCGAGTTACAGTGGCCCTCTTCGTTACCGGTGCCATAATTGTGTCCGCAAAGGGATATTTCGGTGTGTCGGGGGATGATTCCAAAGATTTCGTAAGTACATATTTTGTTTTCTAATTTAGTCAAAGATCAAACTGCAAAAGCCAGTTGAGTGGGAATCATGTCAACTATTGCTCAGATAATCGGTGGATTTCGTGTCTTCACAGGTATTTTAACAGAAGACATTTAGGTGAACTATGGCATGTTAAGTCCGCTAAATTTCTTAGTCATGTCATTCATCTTAAGTATTGCAGGAAATTTAATTCTTTTTGCAGGAATTGTATGCTTGCTTGTATGTATTTAATAGTAATACACCGCACTATGTTAAAACGTTAGCATCGTATCGATACCGTCGGAATGATGATAAACGTTAGAACACCTTAACGTTGAGTAGCTTGTGTACCCCGAAGTCGTTTTTTTTAGGACGTTGTGGTTCCCTAGCTCCGAATTTTCCTCCAAGTCCTCGTTGTGGGAACGGATTTGAAATTCGGTGGTGATGAATAGCTGCTTCCTTTTTTACTTGATCCTTAACCTTACTTAACGCTAATAATTTACATTGTTTGTACTAACATTACCTCTACTTGATTGATTAATCCTTTCTACCAGTCCTTCAGCGTGTGGAGTGATTCCTTGACAATATTCCGATTAAAACCTTGGAGTTCAAGGAATCTTCCCCTTCACGTATGGCTCCGGTTTCTTTTGTTTAATTTTATATTTCGTAACAAACTACTTTGTCCGTTAAATTTTCTTTAGTCAACTTATGACAACTCAAAACTTTAACGGATGATCCAAACTTTTTGGTGACATGACGCTTTAAATGTTCAACAGAAGTTTCGTACGCCAGTCTAGGAGAATCAAGATCTGTTGAAGTAATATTGTCACTCGATTTCTGATGTTCAATTGGAGGTGGTATTTTCTTTGGGGTCGCTTCCCTGCTGTTCGACAAAGAACCAGGTGGGCTGATGATAAGTAAATCAGATTGTTGATCAATAGAAAGTGGCCTCAACAACAAGTTGCTCCTAGTGACAAGTGATTGCCAGGTTCCACTGTTTCTACATAATTGCTGCAATCCAGGTGTAGTACGAACACAGGCTGTAGCTGCATATCTTGTTGAGCAGTTAGTGAGGTATCAGGAACATTTAAATTCTCAGTTGTTGGTTAATAGATAGCGGCTTCAACCACGACTTACTTCCAGTAGCCATTCAGAGACTTGGTTCAATTATTTTTCCAGAGTTGTAGCAATCTGACAGCAATACGAACGCTGATTGATGCTGCATGTTATGTTGAGCATTCACGGTTAAGCTGCCACTGAGGGACAAGGCAGACATTTCTCCTTGAGTGGAGACATTAGAAAATTTTACCTGTGGCTTACTTTTTGTCGGTATTGAAAAAGCAGGATCCGATACTGAACGCACAGTCTTTTCGATTGAACTAGATGATGATGGCTTGGAAGATGAGGAATTCACAAATTATAACAAGGAGGCAACTTTTTTTTCTTAATAGGGAGGTAAATGCCAATTTACGCACAGAGTGTGGGACTCCCATGTTCACAAAAAGGCGACCAGACTACCACTAAACACCGCCCCTGTCAACCTGAGAACCTAGCCTGAATCCGTTTGACACATTACTTCGGGCCAGGTCTCGTTTTGGTACACCGTGAGGTGCTTTCAAGCTGGGGGATCCCTTTTCTAGCGGAGGGGATGAGGCGCGCAGTCCACCTTCCGTTCGTGCAATTCACCTAGGACTGCTGCCTATCGTTGAGTGAGCGCTGTCTCTCCTCGCGGACAACCATCTTCCTAGCATCCTTGTTTCAACGTAGATAAATAGAGCGGCGCTCTCTAGCAAGGAGGCCAACAGATATCACACCTGCAATAACTTTCACCGCCAAATCAGAGACTGCCGGATATGAAGATGCAATCTTCAGTGCTCCTCTTCTCTGTACCTATGCCAGGTGTTTTCGGTAAACCTCCTTGCTGAGAGCGTCGCCCCATACCTCTGCACTATACAGTAGCGCTGACACCACAGCACTAATCAAAAGGTGTCTTCTTGATGGGCTGGTGCCCCCTACGTTGGCCATAAGTCAACTCAGAGCCGGTAATCCTGAAGCAGCCTTCTCAGCCATTGCTCTGATTTGCTCAGAGAAACTCATATTTGAGTCCATCAGTAGCCCCAGGCATATTACCGATGGCTTCGATTCGATTCGTATGTCTCTAATACTGATCATCCTTACTCTAGGGATTCTCTTTTTTGTCAAGATGACCACTTCGGTTTTCTCCGGTGCTAGACTGAGCCCGCGAGCAGTCAACGTCTCTCACTCGGCGCATTATCATATCTAGCCAAAGTTACGCTTGATCAACGGTGCGTCTAGCGACTAGAGCCGGAACATCATCCGAATAGCCGATCAAATGTAACTCATCTGGCATCTCCAGCCTTAGTAGACCATTGTAAGACACGTTCCACAGGTCTGAGCCAAAGATTGATAGATACGTCTGGACGAAGATAAAAATAGAGTTACCTTTAGAACAAGCAGAATAACACTTGCCTAGTAAGGAAATTAGCTCGTCAGTTAAGGAAGTGATCATCTTCCTTGTAGTTTTAATTCAAGAAACATACGCAGATACTGAGCAGCGCCTACATGTTGCACAGTAGTAATTTACCATGAGTGTAGGAAGTTTTAACTGTGAAAATAATCGACGGGTAATTGATTACCTTAAAACAAAAATACGACGGTTTATCGGGTTTTGTAGCAAGGACCGATTCTCTGAAAAAGGAAATTAGTGTTGTATCGGCCAGAAGAATACGGTCAAATGACGACAATGAAGGATCATAGTTGGATCAAGCACTATAATTGGGCTCGTACTATCCATTGTATACAAGTTCGTACTATCCATTGTACACAAGTCCTTTCTCGTGTCTTTCTTTACATTTCGCAAATCCCATCAGCCTGACTCAATTATTAGAAAGAAGTAGGCGTAGACCTATTAACTCAAGTCTAGGAAATATTCCAGACTGCCACGAAACAGATTCACTCAATGGAGTTCAGTGAAAATCAGTGTGGTGAGAATATATTGAAAATCTGTACGGAAATGGCAAGCAAAAGTTTGAATTCGGGTATCGTTGAATCCATCGACTTATTTAAACCTCTTCGCATACCCGACGCAATCAAGGATTGGCCAAAGTTTAACGGAAACCCAAAACTTTTGTACGATGTTCTCGACAATGTCGACAAGATTCTTACGTTAATCCCTTTTACAAGTGGATCACAATATGGCCAACTCTTATTTAGGGCAATAAGAAATAAAATAGTAGGTCCCACAAACAAGGTGCCAAACATGTATGGCACTCCACTAGTTTGGGATACTATCAAGGAGAAACTCATCCTTCACTATTACGATAAGTGAAATGAAAACAACAACACAGTCAAACAAATTTTACAGTGAGGGCTGTTACCCTTCCCACGAGGGCGCTCCGATTGAGGGTTGTACGGGCCCCGGTTTTGCTCGTCAGAGATGGGCGTGGGCGCCACTCGCTTCAGCCCTAAACCCTCACGCTAATCGCCAAGTAAGCAGACAGTTTATCGGAGAAATTTCACCGCCCCACCTAAACTGAGAATCTCCAACGCACGAATTGAAACTACAACAGAAATCAACCGCCAAAGGAATCCCACCGACTCAACCTATCTTTAAAGGCGATTCCTACTAAGCTGAGAGCCAGGAAAAACTATGAGGCGGTGTCCCGAAATTTTATACGGGACCACCTGGAACCGATATTGCTCAATCTTAAACGTTATCCGCGAGCCAAGTTGACAACAACAGCCAAATCTAAAATTTTCCCGAAGTTCACTAAATTCACACAAATTTGAAACTTTTACGTAATTCACTAAAAATTTACGCTTCAATTCAAAGGAAAATGTATTTATGCTTTAACAATAACTAAAATTATGTAATTTACTTACTAATGAATCTTCATACGTAGGAGGCTCCCGGTATTTCCGCCGATGATCAAAAATTCTTCCTCGCCGCGTCTGGTAATTTTACTACCTCTTCCAGCTACCGATTTAAAACTTCTTGTTCTTAAGGATCTGATTCCGCACACTGGCTTGCCGCCGCCAATCTTAATTCTGCCGTTGTTGCCGCTGAGAACTCAATCAATATTTTCCGGGTCTTCCGTTTTCTGCTTCCGTCGCCACCAATGGCCGTTCCGCTAAAAAAAGAGATTTCATTGTTCCCGGGTCCCTCGTCAATTCGTCTCGAACGGCAACCCGTTAAGTTTTTTCGGGGGAAATTTACTTTGTTCTAGCTGTGCACAATCTACCAGCAGCGCTCAAACTGTTTTGATATTGTGCAGTTGAAATCTAAATTTCCCTTCATCTAGCAGATTCGTGAATGTTTATTTATTTAAATATCGAAGATTTATTTTTAAGCAAAAACGAAACGCTGGTGGCATATTCCATCATACGCGGTTATATTCGTAAGTTTGTCTAACTTGAACAGGATATTTTCGATTGATCAGTGTTGAATGAGTTTGATCGGTGAGTTGACCGAGCGTATTTACTCCTTGAAGTTGTATCGATCCTAGCATCATTGCTAGTTGCAGTTGCTGTAGTTATCGTCGCCGTAATCTGTGCTGGTATGCCGAAATCGGTCAATTTTGCATCTCCGTGTGCAAGACGTTCGTTCGACTTATGTCCCAATGAATTTTTTTCATCGATTTCATCTACTCTAACCCTTGGTGCACTTCACAGCACATATAGGTGATTTATCTTTCTGTTGGAGGACCCGCTACTTGATAGATATCCTGCAAACTGCCACTACCACAATATCCCTTCAGATTTCGTGGCACCACAAAGCAACCATATGACAGTTTCTGTGTCCTGATATTCAAGGGCGCTATAGATTGAAGAATTTGTTCTTGTTGTTTGGGCGTCCCGTGAGAAGAAACATTTTCATTTCCTTGTCTCGTGTCGAAGTGGATTTATCTTGCAGACTTACGCACTGGTTATATACATGATTAATTAACTTTACACTGTGTTTTTTTTTTCTTTAATTCGAACAACTGTCTGAATTTTTCTTTTTCACAATAATTCCTAACTTTAAACCTTGGCTCGCGTTAGCTAATGTATTCCAGTGCTCAAACTAAGTTCTTCATTTTTGTACGGTCTTGCGTGAATAGTATATGCGAGATTTCCTTATAGATGGTCGGGTCGGAAACAAGGGCCACTCGTAATAGGGCATTGAAGTATTTTCAAGTTCAAGTAATCACATAAATATCCACAAAAATAACACCTAAGGCATTAACACGAAGAAAGCTCTCTATTCCGAAATGTGTCTCAATAGATTCCTTTCGGGGCTTAAGGAGCCTTTAGAATCCATCATAAAAACTATGAAGCCAAAATCACGTGCAATTACCTTTGCCTATTGCGTGGAAGAACAAAATATTTTTTATTTACGAAGTGAACAAAGTAAATCAATTTTCAGGCCATTTGATCATACCTCAAATTTACTTCAGTCCAAACCACTCACTCAAAATTGAACACCAAAGAACATGCCTCTATTATTAACACCATAATTGATGAATTACACACCTCGACCTAGAATAGTAGCTCCGTACCCAACATTTTCAAGGCGAATCGTATTCCAACCTATGCAAAAGCAAGCATTCTCGATGCTGCCAAGACAAAATCAATTTAATTATTTCCAAAGGTCATTCCAATTCAACCAATCTGGAACACTGGTGCTAAATAATCAAAACTTCACATTCAGACCAGCGACTAATTTCATGTCAAAACCTGAACCGATGGACACTTTTTCCGTGAACGTTAGACAGAACCCTTAAAACACAAACAAATTTTATCCATAAAATCAGACAAGACCGACAAAGTTCCCTAAATTTACAAGCAAAGAACTTTTTAATTTATCTGAAGTGAATCCAGAATATTATTACGACGACGGAAATGACATACACTCCACCTCTGGTTTTCTCAATATTCATTCGCAAGCTATTGAATGGCTTTGATTTCGATGTCTCACCAACGCGATTATTGGTGGCGTTTCCTGATGATCTTATCATATAAACGGCAGACCAAAAAGCTACAATAATTCAGAGCAATCTTCAACAAATGCTTAATGATGTGCAGCTCTAAACTGACAATTGACAGAAGTGGGAAAAAATTTTGTTTCGGACAACGCTGCAGAAGGCCAGTCAAGACCTGAAACGTAATTGGAAGGATTTCCACATCATGGCTGGTGAAGGTAGTTCAGAATGGGTTCCACATAAATCCTGTGTTTGATACCACGGTGCTCATCTCGATCAGTATCTGTACTATACTGGACATGTCAAAGCACAAAAAGTAGTCATGGCCCTACGAAGACTCTTTCATTCCAGATACATTGATTAAAATGTTAAAGTTATTTGTTACAAGACCCTGGATAGACAAGTTTTGACGTATAGATGTCAGATCTGGTACAATCTGCTCGTACTATGGAAAGATTTGAAGTTTTCGCAAGGAAGTGTCTTTGTTCATGTACTGGTTTGTACAGAAAGCCTGAGACGGATTGAAAGCACTATATATTGAATAGAAAAATTTATCAAACTGCTAAAGTGGCAAGAGTCAAAATCTTTATATTGAAACTTCTTCGGAATCGTATCGCATTTTACAGCCGTTTTACCCTACAGACGGGTATAATGTGACTTGCTTTGATACTGGCTTCGTTCCTCCAGAAACATTCGTGTATTTGGACATGAATCGATACATTTTTGATTCTGACGGTGTCCAAATCATATATCACATATATAGACGGGCTGCCGATAAGAAGATAAAATATCTTCCAAATTTGAGTTCACGAGACCAAAAATTTCAATGGAGATACTCGTTTGCTAGATTTGTTGTGGCTGGTCGAGCTGAGACGGAGCAATCTAGGTATTAGTGGCTGAGTGACAATGTCTAAATCATTCGTGTTTCTTTTCTGTTTTGTTTTTCGTTACTTAGTTTTTAGCTTCATCTCATTATTGCTACGTCTAGCGTTGTTGTTTATTTGTGAATTAGGGTGTAACACATTAGGTATAGGATAAAAGTTCACTGTTGTCTTAGTAATATAAGTAATTTCTAAATAATGCTGGTTGGTTTATTCTCCTTTTTCCTTTGCTTTTGTTTTTTTCATTAAATATGTTTCAGTGATAACGTAGAAATTTAGAGAACCATTCGGGCCATTAAGTTTTCGCAGTTTTATTGTTTGGAATTGACTTTATATTCTTTTAAAATATATGACGATTGGTATTGAATAAAGCGCCTTTGACTTTACATATGTATGTATATATTGTGAGTGATTTACAAAATTTTCACTTAGACTGCACTCTGCAAAAGGGCTTCAGAAAAAAACACACAAAATCTATGGACCTACTCACTACGATTTTAAACTTTCAACTAAAAAGTTGAAAGTTTAAAGTCGTAGTGAGTAGGTCCATAGATTTTGTGTGTTTGTGACTTACTGATGCAGCAATTAAAGACTATTCAATCAGTGCTTCCATATGTAGCTTTCTTCAAAAAGTATCCCTAAAATAGTCAATTATTTTGTTTATTTGATATCCGCAAGCCAACACTAATTTTTCTTGAAAACCGAGGTGACCGTTTGTCCCTTGGATGCCATTTGATACAAGGCGCTGTCCTTCTATTATCCACTTGATGTATTTCTAGCTAGTATCAATTCCTTAAATAATTATATTTTAAGGTATTGTTTACCTCATGTTCTTCAATATTCGACAACGTCAAATTGTTTTGCTCTCTAAAGGTCTCTAATTGAGCTCAAATTACTTTTTACCCCAAGCATTTACAAAGAAAACAATCTCAAGAAGAAAAATATCCCTAAGATATTCGGCAATCATTACAAATTTCTTGAAATTTAATCTTCTTGGAAGTTAATTGAAACAATTTATTTGTAATTAACCAATTTGAGTTCGGAACAGCACTGTGGAAAAGATGCTTAAGCTATACACGCAAATTAATCGGTTACGATTGATGATGAATTAATGTTTACGTAAAGAGTATGTAATTTAGAGAGTTGTTCATGTATCCTCAAAACATCCACTTTAAAGTTAGAATATTGCTGTTTCATCCTTTTGAATTCGCTGTAGACATCTTCCACAATGATTACTATATTTTCCGTCAAAACTTGTGCGAAGCGAAGTTTCCTTTTCCTACCCATTTATGCATTCTCTCATGTCCCGACGAGCTTTGAATACGTTAACACCACATAGCCTGTAGTGAGACGCAAACTTTCTGAATTTATCTTCAAAATAAAGTAAAAACTACACTCCCAAAGAGCAGGGATCATACTGTTGGGTTTAATTTCTACAAACCGAAAGGACAAGGCTTGTAAAGCGACTTTCAAAGGCGAATGAAAGTGCTGCAGCAATTTACATAGTGCAGATAACGAATCTGCAGGATGGACATTACGTTTTTCCCATTCTGAGTTGAATGGCAAATCAGGAAAAAAGCATATGTGAATTTAATGTGCTTAGTATAATTCTCTGTACGATAAAGGTGGCGCGAATGGACGCATGTCGACCCGGGGCGGAATGCAAACAAACAAACGAGATTTTTTTCGCAAAGGCATTAAATTCCATTATTATTCTAGATGGCTGGTTAAATATGTTTTCATTGCACAGGTAATGCTGGGAACATGTTCGTTTGTTGATTTCGAAATTAATGGCAAAAGTAGAGTAACAACAAGGACATGGAGTGGGAAATGTAAATTCATTAAACCATGATGGGAGTTGTATTTAAATTCTCATTTTCCGGAATACTTTATTCATGAACATGATCCTTTAACAGTTTATTGGCACGTCTGTTGTATGATTTGTTAAATAGAATAGCTACAATAGTATTCAGAATTAATATCCAAAACGTATAAAAGATATGACTTTTGACATGACCGTATTTGACACAAATGATTCGCAAATACTCCTCTATAATGAAACGGCTAAATGGGGGTTCTCAGAATTTCATTTTCCTCTTTTTCGAGGTCTTCATATCAACACAGGTATGGTTTGTATACGTTCCTTAGCGACCCTAATACTGACACGTCTCCATAAATCAACTAGGCGACATTCGAATATTGTTAACAAAAAGTTCTTTCAATTTGCGGTTTCAAAGAGAAAATTTATCGTTTATCAGCCATTGTTCGACAGGGTTTCTCGAAACCCAGCTTTCCAATGAATCGATGAAAGGACTAGATGAGAACAATGAAAATGAATTTGATTGATCTTATTGCCTACTTTTACCCTGTTGGCTATATGTGCCCGCATCTTCCAGACACAACACACATTAGCCTAACAAAAAGGAATCTGAGATGTTCGTAAACAAGATACATGGAAGGATATTGGGGACTACAAGAAAGGAAGAAAATGTTATTTATTCTTTCGAACAATATAAAGAAAGAGATTAATGGGTTAAATGTTGTATTTACGGTTTCACTGGTCAATATGTGTTCGAGATTAACCTTTTGAGTGATTGTTAGAACAAGGTTGACATGAGTGATGAAACTTATATGAACTAAGCAAAATAAATATTTCATCCTTGAACAAGCTTTTCTTCTGCATTTTGATACATATTTTCCAAATAGAACCCATTTATAATTTTTCGGATAGAATTTATAAATTAACCAAAACAAACAAAGGCAGAAAAAGCCCAGCAATTTGTTCTAGCCAACTTGATGCTGGATTATCTACCGAATTTCTCCAGCTATACAACCATTGTATGTAACTGATATCAGGATGCACTTATATTTAAAACTATCTTTATAAACGATCGTTTTGAATATTGCTATGAATCTTAGAATAATAGAGTCCTTTCGATTGAAAAAGCTCGTATAAAAATGGAATGAAGCATTGCTCGCCCACTCAATGGCTACACATTGAAAGAATGAAGACAAACGTTTGAGCCATAGATATGAGAGAGAGGATACAAAATGCACCGAGAGAATTGAAGCACTTTATCATGTAGCGTGAAATTGGCGCGTTATTAGCTGTTGATTTGAATTTCAAATAAATTTGACGTGACGTCTCCCACTAATGTTCGCATCTTGAACTAAATCAATTTTCCGTGCGGGTATTCTAACTTGAACGATATAAAAAATTGAACATGACTTACCCTACGAAGGATACGTCCCTGACATGCTGCCTAGAGCTGTTCTTACAGTCCCGCACACGTCACTTTATTTTTCATTTTTCGACACAAAAACATTCGCGATCTGTAACAAACTTTTAAGTTTGCTAAATTATAACATTTGCAACGCTTCTGCACTAGATTCAACACGGTTTATCTTAAAAAATCCCCGTTGGCAGCACCAGCCGGAAAGGTAAATTTCTCGTATGTAGCATAAAGCTTCGAAAAAGAATTTGGCTTGCCTACTACTAAACTTCTTTCTGCAATTTTCGTAGTACCACATGGGTATTTATTAACATAAAAAAAATCTGGCCACGTTCGTTCTTAGTGACTTTTTATCGGGGCGCAAATATTTTGCTAATTAAATTGAGTTGCACGCGTATGGATTACATATTGAAAATCGGCGGATAATAAATTGTTGTAAACATATAAATACCGGTTTCGCCCTTCTCGCATTTGCTGTTTACACAGTTCACAGTGGTAACCACACAAAGGCTTAAATAGCTCGAATAGTTAATTTCAAAAGATTTCCATAAAAGTTTAATCAGCACTTGCGTTGCCATTAATACATACATTTTCAATTTTTTTCTGAACTATGAGGGCCGTCATTTCGATTTTTATTGAAATCGGCTGCTAAAAATATTAAGCTGTAAATTTTCAACTTTTTTATTTGTCATTCGATTTGCATAATTAAATTAAATTAACTTGCCTTAATAACTTACAATTTCAAGTTTCAACGGAATCTGTTGAGAACCTTGGCTGCTAGAGGGCTACAGAAATAAAAAAAATTGTATGCCACCCCCCTGTATGGGGAGATCTCCTTAAAATACCTTAAAATATTTTCTTGCACTGCAAATTTCAAGAGGCACCACTTTTGACCTACGTAGAAAATTTCCTCATTCTAGCTCATGTGGTTTGCGAGAAAACTTGTTTTGACGCACGAACAAACGGGCGGACGGACGGACAGACAGACAAGTCGCGATTTTATAATTTTTTAAGGGGATTGTTAAAAAGATTTTACAATATCTTAAAAATAGTCTGGTTTATAAATTCTATCAAGTAAAGTCATTTAAAACGTTTCCATGAAAAATATTCATTATTTCAGTTGCCACTAAAATAGCGAATTGCGCTTGCCTTCTGACCTTGGGGGGCCGCCATTTTGAATGCATGCATTTTATTTTGGATTATTCTAAATCTTTGTATGCTAGGAACTCATCAATCAATGTACTATCTCGTTCAAATAGGAGTTTCACACTAGACAGGGCAAAATAATTCAATTTTTAATGAAAATGGCAGCTAAAAATTTTAGGCTTTAAATTTTCGACTTTTTTATTTTTTATTCAATTTTAATAATTTCCTGCAAAATACAAGAACATAGTACAGGGATCCATAATCTCAAGTTTCATCAAAATCCGCTGGAAAGTGTGACCGCTAGAGGGCCACAAAAACCTGAATAAAACGCATATTTAAACGGCCGCCATTTTGTAATTTGCTCATGCATGATCACCAAAATTGTAGGCCTAAATAATGTCTATCTCGAAACCGAATTTCATATATGTCGGATTAAAATTGCGACTTTTAAAAGCCTTTGAAAATTTGCCCTTCACCTGGCCGCCATTTTGTTTTTTGCAACCTGACCTCCAGTTCTTTCACGTAATTCTTTAGATACTTATAGTTTCTATCAATCTGTCAAATTTCATGAAAATCTGTTGAAAGCTTTGACCACTATTACAACAACAAAATTTTGCACGTTTTTCGACCTTTGAGCGGCCGCCATTTTGTTTCTGCCCTACCGACTTTGGATTTTTATTGTGAGATTCATCACATACATCAATGAACCTTTGTACCAAATTTCATCCAAATCGGAGCCATACTTTGGTCAGAACAGAAATCACGATTTTTCGTCTAAAATGGCCGCCATTTTGTTTTTGCCCGACCGATATTGCTGGTTCACGAACTTAACTGAGATAATTACCCAATACACCTTTCCTGAAAATTTAGTGAAAATCGAAGCAAAATTGCAACCTCTATCGTGGTCACAAATTTCGTTATATCCCATATATATATATATATATATATATATATATATATATATATATATATATATATATATATATATATATATATATATATATATATATATATATATATATATATATATATATGATGCTCTCCGCAATAGGTAAATTTCTCTCGAGAAATTTACCTAAAAATTATTTTGTGTACAATTTCAAATTCAACTTGATTAGACGTTTCCCATCAATGTTTAATTTTCACAAATCATATGTTTTCAATCATATGGTTGATATTTCGTTGATAGTTCGGAGGTTAAGGTAGAAGAGGAGTGGGATTTTCGTGAGAGCACCTAGAGAGCCACTTGAATGTGTTGATTCTCTAGCGGCGTGAAATGCAGGGAGATTTCAATTCGCATGCGAGAAGAAGGCATGTATGTTGTAAAAGTACTTCACTCTCGTATGGATGAAAATAAGCTCATTTCGCGTCCATTACTTTATACGAGGTGTGTTCAAAAAATATCGCGAATTTTGTTTTTTTTTAAAAATTATTTATTTATTCATGAATATCTATTTAGTCCCCTTCAAAGTAATCCCCATGAGATATTATACACTTGTGTCAACGGTTTTTCCAATCTTCGAAGCACTTCAAAAAATCATTTTTTTTAATCTTGTTCAGCTCCTCCTTCGATGCCGTCTTTATCTCGTCAAGCGTAGCGTAACGTCGTCCTTTCATGGGCCTCTTCAGTTTAGGAAACAAGAAAAAGTCACAGGGGGCTAGATCTGGGGAAAACGGTGGCTGCGGCATCATTAGTGTGTTGTTTTTGGCCAAAAAGTCGCGCACAAGCAACGATGTGTGAGCAGGGGCGTTATCGTGGTGCAAAAGCCAATTTTTGTTCTCCCACAAATCCGGGCGTTTCTGGCGGATTGCTTCGCGCAAATTGCGCATAACTTGCAGGTAATATTCCTTATTGACCGTTTTTCCCTGTGGCAAGAACTCATGATGCACCACACCCCCTGCAATCGAAGAAAACTGTCAGCAAAACTTTCACATTCGACCGAACTTGGCGCGCTTTTTCGGTCTTGGTTCATATGGCAGCTTTCATTGAGATGATTGAGCTTTGGTTTCCACGTCATAACCATAAACCCACGATTCGTCACCAGTTATGACCCTCTGGAGCAAATTTGGTTCGTCGCGGACAGAGTTTAACATCTCATTAGCAATGTTCATGCGTTGCTGTTTTTGGTCGCAATTGAGCAATTTTGGTACGAATTTCGCGGCGACCCGTCTCATGCCAAATCGTTGATAAAAATCGAATGGCACGAGCCAATCGATATGTTTAGGTCCTCAGCAACTTCTCTAATGGTGATTCAACGATTGGCCAATACCATTTTCTCCACTTCATTAATTTTTTCGTCTGTTGTTGAAGTGCTCGGGCGTCCGGCACGCTCTTCGTCGTTCACATTTTCTCGGCCTTCTAAAAACATTTTGTACCACCGATAAACGTTGCTTCGGTCCAAGGTAGCTTCTCCGTATGCCACAGTCAACATTCGGAATGCATCCGCGCACTTAATTTCGTTTTTCACACAAAATTTGATACACGTTCTTAGATCCATTTTTTTGAATAAGTAAAAATCGAAGGCGATTGAAAACACGTGCAAGTAAAGCAGCTATCACCAATTAAGTGAACATTCAAAATGGACGAGCTTGTCGGCATAAGTGACAGACATGAGTACCAACATAACGCCACAAAAAAAATCGAAATTCGAATATACGTAACCCGCGAAAATTCAAAATTCGCGATATTTTTTGAACACACCTCGTATGTCTTTGGTTTGAGCACAGTAAAACACGGCACGCACTCTGGTTGGCCTACAAGTGAGTAGCGCATAGTTAAACACCTTAATGCAGGGGCTCCTAGTCTTTTTCGGCCCGCGGCGTAGTTTCAAGTTTAGTATTTTGTCACGGACCCTTACCCTAGTTAGCTTATTGAAAAAGATACAGTCGAAAGAAATAGGTACTGACAATAACAGTACTTAGGTTAGGTCGATAGGAACAAAAATTAAAACATACAGAATATGAAACTGGCTTTTTTTATTTTAAAGGAATTGAAACAGAAAACAACAAGAAAGACTTAAGAAGAACAAAAATAAAAGACGATAGTTACTCGGTCAAATTAATGTGGCGGGTGAGTTTGGTGATCTCTGCACAGTTTTTCAAAGCAGGGCATAAGACTTGACACTGCTACTCTCAGTTCTTGCTCCACATTGATCATTGAGTGATATTTGTTCTTTATTACAGCTATAGCCAAAAATCCAGCTTCACATATACTATATATGATGTTGCAAACGGTATAAAAATTTTCAAAGCTTTTGGAGTTAAATTTGGATATTCATTTTGAATTGATAACCAAAACCACCAAATCGGAACTGGTGATTCTAGTTTTAAGGCAGCTGCCACAAGAGAGTACAATGAGGCTCTCCTCATCTTGTGATGTGAATCCTGGTTTAGTTTGCGCATGGAAAGGATCTTGGATCCACGAATTCTACGTCTAGCACCCGTTGTGTGTAGATGTGTTTATGATTCGCTCCTGCCAAGGATTTTTATAAATTAAAATAATTTTTTAAAAAACGTCAATTAGAAAGTGTTTTTAGAAACAAAACTTATCACACTGACGACTTATTCGACCAATTTATCGAGTATCTGAATTGTACCTGCGAGAAAGTTTCAGAGAAGAAGAAACGGTTTTTTTTCACCGAGGGGATGGAGGAGCCCGACGGCTTCCCACCGCTAGAGGACCCAGGGCCAGGCATTTCTAATACAACGAACGATAAAATCAAGAAGCGGAAAAACGATCAAGACGGCTGTGAGCATGGCAAGCGTATTACGCTTTCAAGTGAAGAGTACGAAAGAGTGACCAGAGAAAACGCAAAGGTTACTAAACAAAACATCAAATGCAATACAACCGGCAAAGAAAAAGCGATAACAAATAAGAAGAATGAAAAAAATCCCCGTTGGCAGCACCAGCCGGAAAGGTAAATTTCTCGTATGTAGCGTAAAGTTTCGAAAAAGAATTTGGCTTGCCTACTACTAAGCTTCTTTCTGCAATTTTCGTAGTACCACATGGGTATTTATTAACGTAAAAAAAATCTGGCCACGTTCGTTTTTAGAAACCTTTTATCGGGGCGCAAATATTTTGCTAATTAAATTGAGTTGCACGCGTATGGATTACATATTGAAAATCGGCGGATAATAAATTGTTGTAAACATATAAATACCGGTTTCGCCCTTCTCGCATTTGCTGTTTACACAGTTCACAGTGGTAACCACATAAAGGCTTAAATAGCTCGAATAGTTAATTTCAAAAGATTTCCATAAAAGTTTAATCAGCACTTGCATTGCCATTAATATATACATTTTCAATTTTTTTCTGAACTATGAGGGCCGTCATTTCGATTTTTATTGAAATCGGCTGCTAAAAATATTAAGCTGTAAATTTTCTACTGTTTTATTTGTCATTCGATTTGCATAATTAAATTAAATTAACTTGCCTTAATAACTTATAATTTCAAGTTTGAACGGAATCTGTTGAGAATCTGGGCTGCTAGAGGGCTACAGAAATAAAAAACATTGTATGCCACCCCCCTGTATGGGAAGACCCGCCTGCATGGGGAGACCCCCTTAAATACCTTAAAATATTTTCTTGCACTGCAAATTTCAAGAGGCACCAATTTTGACCCACGTAGAAAATTTCCTCATTCTAGCTTATGTGGTTTGCGAGGAAACTTGTTATGACGCACGAACAAACGGGCGGACGGACGGACAGACAGACAAGTCGCGATTTTGTAGTTTATATATATATATATATATATATATATATATATATATATATATATATATATATATATATATATATATATATATATATATATATATATATATGATTGCATATATATCTATCTATATATAGATATATATATATATATATATATATATATATATATATATATATATATATATATATATATATATATACATATATATATATATATATATATATATATATATATATATATATATATATATGGGATATATATATATATATACATATATATATGGGATAGATATATATATATATATATATATATATATATATATATATATATATATATGGGATATATATATATATATATATATATATATATATATATATATATATATATCCCATATATATATATATGTATATATATATATATATATATATATATATATATATATATATATATATATATATATATATATATATATATATATATATATATATATATATATATATATATATATATATATATATATATATATATATATATATATATATATATATATATATATGATGCTCTCCGCAATAGGTAAATTTCTCGAGAGAAATTTCTCGAGAGAAATTTACCTAAAATAAGGAGAAGTAGAAGAAGCCAACCGGTGTGTCTGCTGGTCCTCCTATGAAAAATAATAAGATAAATGAGAAAGCTCCTCCATTTAACGTTTTTAGTAGCGTGGAGGAGATATGGTTCGGTTATTGGCAGCCCAACATAAAATCGATAACTTTGAAGTTAAGACAGTGAGCGCTGATAAACTCACAATTAAGGCCAAAACACATTACTGATTTCAAACTGGCAAAATATGCTCTTAATAATGTAAAAGCTCCCCACTTCACATACACGCCAAAGGCGGAAAAAATCAAACCTTCCTGGTGAAGGGCTTGGGCTGTGGAAAGAACTCAGTTGATCTCCTTGAAATGTTGCAGGAAGCAGTACCAGCTGTTGAGTTCATCAGTGTGAAAAATTTTGCTACAAGGAGATCAACTGTTAAAGGCAAAATATTACCATTTTATTTGGTCCGAATTTCTAACGATAGCAGTCCAAGTGCCCTCCAACAGGTAAGGTACTTCAACTTTAGAGTTCTGGGGTGGGAGCTTCTCTAAAAAACTGAGGTCAACCAGTGTTATAGGTACTAAAGATTTGGTCATTCGGCTGCCAACTGTACCATGCACAATCGCTGTTTTAAATGCAAAGAAATTCACGCTCCCGGTAAATGAAAATTGGCTCAGATGGAGACAAACGAAAAATTATACTGTGTTAACTGCAGTATATTTGGTCATTCAGCATCATATTCAGGATGCCCTCAGTATTAAGATGCAAGGGTTAAATTTTCCCAGAAACAAACCCAAGTACAACTTATTACCTCCGAACCTCGTTAACCCGGAGTATCGTTTGCACTTGCTGCTGGAGGACCAGCAGACAACAATGTAAATAAATGTAAATAAAATAAATAATTTAAGTAGCAATAATGAGCTGCTTCTCAAAATTTACAAACAGCTTGAAGCTCTTTCAGATAGAATAAATAAACAAGACTAAAAATCAATTTCGTTTTTCGACGTTTAGGCCAACATGCTTCAAAATAGTTTGTCATCCAGTCGCATTCCCACGGATAGAATTTGTCTCATCTCCATCAACGTCAACTCCATTGTTACTATACATCGGCGTAATTATCTCCTTGACTTCATTGTTAAGCAAAAGCCTGACATCATGCTTCTCACTGAAACCCGCCTCAATTCATGGCACTCCATGACATTCAAGGACTTTGAATTCGTAAGAAACGATAGGGTAAATGGTGATGGGGGAGGTAGCACCGGGATATTGGTTCAAAGATCCTATTGTTTCCAAACTATTGAAAAAGTCGAATTCAAAAGCTTTGAATCTCTTGAAGTGTCCATTATCAAAATCTCACCGCCAGGTGGGGATAACCTCTTCGTTACCTTTGCCTATGCAACTGGTAGAAGTGTTCTCAAGCGCAAGGAGGAGCTCAATTCCTTGTTTGAAATACTCGAATTGAACAGGCTGCATAGTTATTATATTTTTGCTAGTGACCTGAACGCCAAGCATACATCCTGGCTGAATGCCAACAATAATACAAAACGTGTATTCCTGAAATCGTGTATAACAGAGAACCAAATTGAATACAGTTACAATCTATATGGGTCGGACTTCCCAACATACCCTAGGACAAATTCATATTTGGACCTCTGCTTTAGTAGTCCTCAACGGAAACTGCAGGCACTCCCTTATGATAGCACACGCGTCAACAATATTTATCGACGATTTTTGGACTAAAACTATCCCTCGTTGGCTTTGTTGAAATTACACCTGAAGAATGTCCAGAAATTAATCCGTTCATACTTCAGAAGTGAGGTCAGCAGTCAACGGGCGAAAAAATTGAGTGGTATTAGCACAAAAGACACAGATGGCGTTTTCGCGAAAGTGCATGTTCCGCAAAACTCTCGAGTGTATGTATCGAATCTTGAAGTCACTAGTGATGAGATAGATCTTCTCGATAAGGCTGGTATCGAAATTGATAGTACGACTCCAGGTAGAAATGACAACAGGATTATATGTGATGGATTGCATAAACTTGCCCTGATTGGAACATATTTTGAATTGGTTCATCCACCAAACCCTGAAAGAGGAATTGAATTTTTTTCAGAAATCGTTGAAGCAAAAGCTTCCGACTTCAAATCAAGCCTGAATGGCCAATGAGTTCCTCATTTCAATGAAACATTAACATCTGACCTCATACCGAGCTTGAATCTTTTTGATTATTTTGTCAGCTATGAAGACTTGTGTTTCATATTTCGCAGGATAAACAACAAGAAATCATGTGGTACTGATGGTTTTCCAAATGTAGTTCTCCAACATTTGCCTGAGGTTGCTATTAGCAATTAATGCGTATTGTTCAACAACATGTTGAGCAATTCATATTTCCCAAATGAGTGCAGCAAGGCTAAGGTATTACCGATCATGAAGAAAGGAAAAAAATCTTCATGCCCCAAAAGCTTTCGTCCAATCAGCTTGCTGCCTACCATCAGCAAGGTGTTTGAAGTGATACTCAACAGAGCATTAAACGCCCACCTTGAGGGATATGAGTTGATGCCAAATTGCCAATTCGGTTTTCGCGCCAAGCATTCGATCACACATGCAATAACGAAAGTAACCTCAGACATCTGTTTGAAAATAAACAACAAAGAATGTGTTGGAAAATGTCTCATTGATATGAAGAAAACCTTCGATGCGGTGTGGTTAGATGGACTAGTTTTTAAACTCCTTTAGGACAAGTTCCCCAGACACCTGGTCGCCATGACGTGCAATATGTTATGCGGGAAATCATTTGTTGTAACTGACGGGAATCTGACAACAATGCGCGAGTTCAAGGTCTTGAATGGTCTACAGCAGGGAACAGTTACTGCGCCTCTGCTCTTCTCAATCCGCATTCGTAAGCTATTGAACGGCTTTGATTTTAACGTCTCGCCCACGCGATCACTGGTAGCGTTTGCTGATGATCTGATCATCTATACGGCAGACCAAAAAGCTACAATGGTTCAGAGAAATCTCCAAAAAATGG
Source organism: Odontomyia ornata (assembly GCA_963969285.1). Taxonomy (NCBI): domain Eukaryota; kingdom Metazoa; phylum Arthropoda; class Insecta; order Diptera; family Stratiomyidae; genus Odontomyia; species Odontomyia ornata. Next base: position 224,760,895 of record OZ017741.1, read on the forward strand.
TCAATGATGTGCAGCTGTACACTGACAATTGGCGAATGAAAATCAATGCGCAGAAGTGTGAAGCAATTTTGTTTCGGACAACGCTGCAGGGGGCCAGTCAAGACCTGATACGCAATTGGAAGGATTTCCACATCATGCCTGGCGAGGGTAGTTCAGAACAGGTTCCACATAAATCCTGTGTTCGATACCTCGGTGTTCATCTCGATCAGTATCTGTACTATACCGAACATGTCAAAATCATGCTCAGTAAGGCACTAAAACTTGTCATGGCCCTACGAAGACTCTTTCATTCCAAATGCATTGACCAAAAGGTCAAAATTATCTGTTACAAGACCCTGGTTAGACCAGTTTTGACATATCGATGTCAGATCTGGTACAACCAGAGTGCTAGTACTATGGAAAAATTAAGAGTTTTCGAAAGAAAATGTCTTCGTGCATGTACTGGTTTGTACAGAAAGCCTGAGACGGATTGTAAGCACTATGTATCGAGTAGAAAAATTTGTCAAACTGCTGAAGTGAGGAGAGTCGATATCTTTATATTGAAACTTCTTCGGAATCATATCGCAAGGTCTGTTACTGTGAGTGAAACTCTTGGGTTTCACAGCCGTTCCACCCTACAGACGGATATACCCTCCAGAAGCATTCGCGTATTTGGACATGAATCGATATGTTTTTGATTCTGACGGCGTCCCAGTCATAAACCACATATATCGACGGGCCACCGATAAGAAGATAAAATATCCTCCGAATTTGAGTTCACGAGACCAACAGTTCCAATGGAGATACTCATTTGCTAGATTTGTTGAAACTGATCGAGCTGAGATGGGGCAATCCAGGTATTGGTAGCTGAATGACAATGTCTAAATTATTTGTGTTTATTTTCAGTTTTTGTGATTTCGTTGTTTTGTTTTTGAGTTTCAGCTCATTATTGCTAAATTTAGTGTTGTTGTTTGTTTGAGTTAAAAATTAGGGATGGGTTAGGTATATGTGTTAATTTTATTAGATTAAGAGATAAGGTAAAACGCGTAGGTTAGGAATATTGTAATAGTATTTGTTAGTATAAGATAAATTTTATTTGATTGAATTTTTATTATATATAATTTTCTTTATTAAAATGTATGCGGTACAGAGGCCTTATTATATAGTAGGTGTTCTGACAAAGTCATTTCACCATCGTTTGAACATTACTTAAAACTATGCATATTATCGTATTTCTATGTGATTATTACAATTAGCTAGAGGAAAATTTACGCAAAAACCTCTACTGAACTTATACTAGCTTAACATAACTTAACTATCTACTTATAACTAGCTAAAATCGATGAGGCTAGGTTACGGCCAAAAGATAGGTGGTAGCAACTGCTGATTTTCAATTCGCCAGGGCATGAATTAGTGGGTTGGGCGAGTCATTTGCTTTCGCGATTAATTTGTCACGGCGCGATGCAGCGAGCTTACGAATTGGACTAACGCCAGCAAGGCTGTGTAGCTTTTCAGAAGAGAAGTAAAACGGTTTATTAAGTACCATTTTCAGGTATCTATTTGGGGTGATCTGAAGCTTTTTACTAGATATTTAGCACATTTATTAAAATTAGGTTATTACATATTAGGTGTAGGCTCAAAGTTCACTGTTGTGTTTAAATTATAAATAATTTCAGGATAGTGTTCGTTGGTTTTTTCTCCTTTTACCAATCAAATCATAAAATATGTAATAATCTTAATTAATTTGAATTTGCTATAGTTTTTTTGATATTTGTTTAACCGATAACGTATAAATTTAGAGAGCCATTTTGGCCATTAAGCTTTTGTATTGTTATTGTTTGGAATTTGCTTTATGTTCTTTTAAAATTTATAACGGTTAGTATTCAATAAAGCACTTTTGACTTTGATAGTGAAATATTTGTGGTTTTCATGACTTTTTGCTGTAAAAAAATAGAAATTTCTTCAGATAATTCGAACATACAAAATAAGACATATGCACGTGAAAGCTATCGTGAATTGCAGTAACAAAACAGGGCCATATGTTCAGCTCCCATATGTATGCAAAGTTGTTTTTTAAAAGTCTGACCTTTAGATAACTAGTTTTTATATAATTTACTATACCAATTACGTTTTTCAATACTTGGTTTAGTTTAGAGCTCATTGATTTTATAGCAAGAGCTTCCTTATGGATGATGCAATGGGTCCACATTGCATTCGGTGCTTTTTTACGAATATGCGTTTGTATTCCCTCATACCTGCTAGGTATGGATCGAATGCCATCACGCCATTTTCTTCAATAAACTTGCCAAGAATTTCAAACAAGGCTTGGGCCTTATATGATGTAATCACATAATACTGCAACATTAATAATTAACTCGAGTGGAAGGCCACTCTTCCCTGCAAAAGCACCTGCACCGCAAAGAGAAGGGGTGAGCTGATCTGATGGCCAGTTCATAAGTGAAGGGGCCAGCCAATGTGGTTGGTCCCATAATGGTCAAAGGTCCAGCTAAATAGAAAGATCGAGCGTTAAGTCAAATTATCTATTCATTCCTTTTTTATATTCACAAATGCTTTATTATTAGTTACAGGCAATAGTGAAATTAAATGATACTAAAGGATTTTTGAGCAGCAGGAAAAATTGTGTTTTCGCCCGGAAATGTTTTTCGAGCAGTTTGCTTAGGCGACTGCTCGATTACTACAGTTTTCCCAAACAAAGCACACCTGCGGTTTTTCTTCATTGTTTACTACTATTGAAGTAAAACAAAAGTTCAATTACTTTTCATCGTATTTACGATATCTCCGCTTCTTTGCTTCTCCGCCACCACTTTAATAAAAATCGGTCCATTTTGCATGAGATATTTGATGAAAAACAAAGCAAAAGAAAACACGATAACACGTCCCTAGCGCCGCTTGCTTGTAAATAAACGGGCATTGTGATTGCAAGCAAGCGAGCATAAGCGGGTAAAGACGTGAAAGGGGTAGGGTATCAACCACAGATATACAGAGTACGGTCGTGAGAGCCGAAGCAGTTAGCAACCTTCGCTAAAATTGTGTGAAGTTGAGGTTTCAAGTGATATACTTTTGTTTTGCTTTGACACATGAGTTTTCTCACCGTTTTCGCGCCCTTTTTGATTTTCTTGTGCTTTGACGTTCGAGTTTTCCGTGAGAGTCGTTTGTAGTACTGTACTCAAACTGTTTCCCGAATGATAACGAAGGCGCGATCGTGTGCACGTGAAATGAAATTTCGTTGGTGTGCGTCAGTGGAGGAAGTGATTTTTCTGAAGAGAGGAAAGAAAAACCTGACTGGAAACAAAGGGGAAGAAGAAGCAGAGGGAATCATATTATTTTGAGAGCGTAAGTTATTTATAACTTATTTACATATGTAGCAAATTTGCTTCTCACATGGACTAGTACACAGATTCTCGTTGCTCGTCCATTTATTTATATGTCTTTGGTATCAACGGTTTTCAAGCACGTAGGAATGTTTCGGCGAGTGAGCGACGGAGACGCGCGTGACATAAGTAGGTATTCGGATCGAAAAAGAGTTTTTATAGAGGACCGACTCACGAGGTCCCTCGTTACTTTCTATTGCGCACCAGGGTGCCGCGGTGCACACGTTCGGAAACCCTACGTTAATGTCAACAAACAAATCGTGGTGGAAAAGAAAACGGGCGAAGAGCACTACGAAGTATCAGCATGCGTTATTGCTCTCATTACCGGCAAAGTGTCTGCAGTATTTAATGCAGGGATCGAAGCAGAACATCTTTCTCTAGGGGGAAAGCTGGATAGTGCAAGAACTATTGAGAACGACCAGGAAGAAAGCTTAATCTGAAGAGCGGAAAATCAAATCTACATGCCACTTACAAACATGTTTCGTAGACAGACCTACGCTCATGCCAGAAGGGTTTTGTACTCAACTTCTCAATAATGTAATCACCAGTAACGAATAAAGTCATAAAGTAAAAAGGAGATGTGCACGTTTATAAGAAAATCTATTTTTTTCTATTTTTAAACTAACTAAAGTTACTCAAATCATGAATTTCAAAAATATTTATGTAATTGATTTTAATTGAAAATTTCAAGAAGATCAAATCAAAACTGCAGTAACTGATTCGATGGAAAGTCCATAAAATATCAAAATCATGATCTGTTGCTGTTGTAATTGGAGAAATTTCAAATCGCTATAACGTCCGTTTATATCATTCGATTTTCATCAAAGTTGCTGGGATTAAGGGTATCTTTACGATTTTATTGGGGAAAATGTGAAACTCAAAGATCATACTATTATTAACAAAGTTGAGCGAATTTTAACTTCTAAGGTATTTGTTTTTGTTGTGCGTATAAACACCTACCTCCATAATATTTTTAGATTTCTCAGATCAATTCAATCCAATCGCGAGGAGGGGACACACAAATTTTTCGTGTATTCCCCTTCCCTTTACGCCCCTTGAAGCAAAAAATGTCAGTTTCAAACATGTTTTGAAAAATACACTACTCTTGATGAGATTGTTTTTTCGTTGACCACTCCCCTATATTGAGAACACCGCTTATATGCCTTACAAAGTTTTTTTGAAGTTGGACTTTAAAGAGAGCACCACTTTACACCTAAGTACAAAATTTGATGTTTCTAGCTTTAAAAGTTTGCGAGAAAAATTACTGTGATACACGGAAGGACGAACAGATGGGCAGACAGATTGCGATTTTAGTAGTGTTGAAAAGACCCAGTGTGGTGACTGTCAATTCACTTTCACTAGTGCCTAGATTTGCCATGTCTAAAGCTTTGGTATTATTACTTTCACTTATATTATTATTAATAATCGTATTATTATCTACTTTATCATTATTATTATTCCTAACCACGTTAATAATATCATCGCTTAGATTGATATTCAATTTTTTTTATTAAGTTCAATTTAACTTACTGAACGGTATAGTGAGCTGGTAAATCCGCGTGAAATTTCACAGAACTGCACCAAATTTCCAATACAACTTTCACTATTATTTCCACTTTTGGGTACGTTACTAAACCTTCTAAGCCTGGAAGTTATTTGGAAAGAGTAGGGTGTTCCTGGTTTAGGAGGAGTTTTGTGGGGAGAGGACATGAGTTCGAAAATTGGACTTACCAGATAATTATTAGGACACTTTCCATCTTCACCTTTTCCGTAGCCTTAGTGACGATATTCCTTCGTTGAGTCTGCTTATCGGAACGTTTACTTTGCGTCACTCGCAAAAAGTTTTCAAAAAATCGATCGCAACATTCCACCGCGAAAAACCAGTTATCCTCCGATTCACTTAGTAATTTTTTTTTTTTTACCTTTTTCGCCAATTACATGTATCTGGAGAGGTATTACCAAAAAACAAATTAATTTATTAAATGACTTTATTAATCAAACCTAACTCGTGTACAACTCAAATATGTCTGAACTGAAAAATTATTTAAACAAAGAATTGCTGAATTAAAACTACAAGTGACGCAACACGTGCCAGAAGGGCTACTTATGCTAGCCAGTGTCTACCACGATCGGATTTCATCCGGCAATTTAAAAGTGTTATCAGTGTCCAAGGTAAATGGGCTATATGTGGGAAGCATTAACCATCCGTGTGGAAACCGTCTGTTGGAGGGACAGCGCTCACTTAACGATTGGCAGCAGTCTTGGATGAATTGCACGAAGGGAAGGTAGGCTTCATGCGTCATACCGGATGTGAGACCGTGACTAAATTGTAGGCATGGTGAGACTGACTTCTACCTGACCCAGCTTTTGAGTGGTTTTGGCTGTTTTCAGTCTCACCAGCACAATATTGTTGGTTTCACCCAAGAGAGGAAGGCACTGCAACCCAAACTTTTTTTGCGGCTACAAACTGGGACAGGTTGCAACGGGACCTCTACAGGGAGACGGGAGAGTTCGTTCCGGATTGTGTAGTCAAGATGATGCTTGAATTGGCTGGCAATGGAAAAGATAAAACGGACTCACAGCAGCTGGGCACGTCGAGGTAGGTTTGTTTTTCTGGCAATTCCTCTTCTCTACTCCCCTCCCACTAGAAGAGGGATCCCCAGCTTGAAGGCACCTCACGGCGTAACAAAACGAGATCTGGCCCGAAATAATGTGTCAAACGGTTCCAGGCTGGGTTCTCAGGTTAACAGGGAAGGTATGAAGTGGTTAGTAGAGTGATTTGCAAGCATGGGAGTCCCAAGCTCAGTATGCAAATGACATTTACCAACCAGCCACAAAAAAAATCCCAGGCCCGTTAAAAATGTGAATCTATTTGTTGACTGTAAATTTCAAGGCAGAGGATGCATGACACAAGAAACCTTTAAGGAATGATTGCATGAACTACTGTACCATCCGTGAAAAAATTTCTGAAGAAAAATAATTGCTTCAAGAAACTTTCATAATTTTCTCAAAGGAACACAGTGTAATCAAGTTATCAAAAGAAATAAACTTGAAAAGTATAGTTTTTTTTGCTCGCAAATGATGTTCGTGAAGTAACTTATGCCACGATCTGACGTTGTTAGAGCAATGCGAATCGAAAAAAGAAAGAAAAGATTATGATGAAGATGCAAAGAATATTTTGTTTGGTGTTGAGAAAATTGAAGAAAACGCTTATAGTGAACTAGGCAGGTTGCAAGATACGATTGCTAAATAACTTCTGGATAAAAGCGAAGTTTTCACATCAGAAGACGTAACTATGTGGTTAACCGACGAGAAAGAAGAAAATTGCCAGATCATGATAGACGGTGAAATAATCGAAGATGCAATAAGCAGGGACAAAGGAGAAGATGATTATCATAAGCAAGATGAAACAGTTGCTCATTCAGTCCACAATTATGCTGCAATGGATGCCTTCGCGATTTTGGTAAAATGAGCAGAACAAAACAACGGCTCCAGAAAAAAAGTATTGAAAGTCTCATTTCATGTCAAAATGGTTTTGTATCCAACTTCTCAGAATCGCAGTCACCAGCAACTAATAAAACCAAGAAATATGTCAAAGAGATGTGCACGTTCTAAGAAAAATCCATTGTTTTTCTACTTTCAGCGGTGGCCATTTTGTTGCAAACCAACAAAGGTCACTCAAATTATGAATTACCAAAAAATTAATGTTTTTGACCTTGTTTGAAAATTTCAAGAAGATTAAAACAACACTGCAGTGACCGATTCGATGGAAAGTCCATAAAATACGAAAATCATGTGTTATTGTTGTTGTAATCGGAGAAATTTCAAATGGATATAACTTCCGTGTATATCATTTGATGTTCATCAAACTTACAGATTATAAGGACCTTTTGCAGGACTACTGAAATATCGAATTTTAATTAGTTTAAGGATACGTATACGATTTTATTAGGGAAAATGTGAAATTCGAATATCATACTATTATTAACAGAGTTGAGCAAATTTTGACTTTTAAGGTATTTGTTGTTGTTGTCCTCACGAATACCTACCTGTATAACTTTTTTCATATTTTTCGGATCACAGGTGTCCAATCGCGTGGGAGACATACATATTTTACGTGTATTTCCCCTCCCTTTGCGCTCCTTGAAGCAGAAAGGGTCAAATTAAGACCTGTTTTGAAAATTTCTCATTAAGATATTTCATTTGATACCTATATCGGCATCCTTTAGATTATACTTTTTTTTCGGGAGCCACTCTCCTATATGGGAGACCGCCATTAAACTCCTTACAACATTTTCTGTAGTAGAACTTTGAAGAGAGCACCACTTTACACCTGCATACAAAATTTGATGGATCTAGCTTAAGTACAATAGTTTGCGAGAAAAAGTGCTGTGACACACGGACGGATGGACGGACGGACAGACGGACAGACAAGTCGCGATTTTAGAAGGGTTTTGTTAAATTATTTTACAAAATCTAAAAAAACATAAGAATTTAGAAAGGTTTTTCACTCCAATGGAGTAGTTAACATACACTGTAAGTCTAGGTTATGTTTAGATTCGAATTTACAGTAAGATAGTGTTGTATACGAGTCATGTAAATAACGTTGGCACACAATAATTGAACTTTTATTTGATTAACCCTAGAAAGGTATCATTAACTGTATGGTGCTTATAGGTACACATGAGTAAATTTTACTGACTTGTGGATTTTCATGTTCTAAGGAGTCGTTTACAATTTAAAAATATACGATTAATGTTTGAAAAACTTTTTTATATAAATTAAGCCAACATTTTTCAACAGTAAGTACAAGTAAAAATTGTTAATTCATGAATTAAGTTGAATTTGAAGGGATAAGACATAATTTTTTTATATTATTATAAACTGGTGAACCAAATTTGCAGTATGTAGTGGTATATCTACGTTTTTTGTAGTTGCAAAAGTTGCAATACTTTCTAGGCCCTCCTCGATTTTCTTGTATGCTGATGTTATGGCTTTCACCTGTAACCCTTTTTATGAAAATTTTTAAATTCTGCTTCATGTTTGGATTGTTTTCTATTCTTTTTCTTTGAAACGGCTCAGTCAATCCCTCATGTAAAGTCAACATGAAGTCAAGTCTTGACGTTGTGTTTTGGCCACGACTGCAAAGGTTATGATTGTATACTACAAATGAATTTGTTGTGGCTATATTCAACATGTTGCAAAAGAAAGTAAGAGGCCACCATTTTGTTTTTCTGATAGGGTTGGTGTTCTGATAAATCAGGTCAAATTTGGCTACTCCTCGTTTTGCTTTGTTGAATACATGCACTATATCTGATTTGACTGTATCTTCGTGAATACTATCTGAGTCATGCATACTAGATATTAGTGTAACAGGTTTTTTACTAGTTGGTTTGTATGAAACTAGTACCATGCCGTCAAGTTATAGAAAAAAATGTAGTTGATACGCTTTGGTTTTATTATTTTATATCCGAAGCTTGAGTAGGTAACTGTGGTTTATTCTTTTCAATTGTGCCAACAGTAGTTATTTTGTAGTCATGAAGAAGACGTTTAACAAACGGAATACTTGTAAACGGAATACTTTAACGTGACGTTTCTGTTAGTGCCTTTCTTATTTTGTAAAGTTGAAGAGCATAATATTCATCAGTGGGTATTTTCGGAGTCACACTACCTTTACCAAGTTAAGTAAAGGCATCTAGCATGTACTTTGTTTCGGCATCGCAAGATATAATTATTTTAATCCCATGCTTATTCAGTTTAAAGGGAATGTACATTCTGTAGGGGCATCTTCTTCTAAACCCAACAAGTTGTTCATCAATTGTTATAAAAATACAAGGTTTATAATTGGTTCTACAATTTTGTAGAAGCTTTTCCAAAATAGAAGAAACTGGAGCTAGTTTAGTTAGTTCTCTTCTAGTTTGTGTAGTTGTCTTATCATCAAATCTTAGACAATTTAGGATGAATTTGAATCTCATCTCAGTCATGGTTGCTCTGTATATATCCCCACTGCAGCAATTATCAAACATTATATTAGTTGATAAATGATTATCTTTGAGTGCAGCGGATAACACTAACAGACCAAGAAATGTTTCAAGCTCACTGATTTCTAAATTGGACAAGCTCACGTGAGATTTATGATTATACTTGTCTCTTTGTGTTTGTATTTCTTTATATGTGCTGACAAAATCTCTTCAAAAATATCTTTTGTAGAAAAGCTTTAGAAGCAACTGATTGGACACAAAGAATTCTCGCCTTTTCCTTTTGGGCCAGGGCAAATATTTACAAGATTTTTGGTGGCTGCTTTTCTTCCGACTGCAACTATAACAGGTTCCTTACACCAAATGAAATTTCCGTCTCTTCCAATTAAATTAACTTCAGTCGTTGTGATTATTGATGAAAATATTTCTTCAGTTTTTTCATAACCAAGAGTTTTTTTGTTTGTACTTTTCTTCTTCAGACTTTTTATGGTATTTGACGCTTTTTTGCTTGGTTATTGCTTCCTGGATATTCCTTACCCTTTTTCTCTTCAGCTTCTTCAATATTTTTAATTTTTCCGTCAAAAATTTCACCCTCGAAATCAATCTCCTCTGACGGGTCTACCTCTGGAAAATATTCCGAATCTGCATCACTATCTTCATCAATTTCAACAATGTTACACTCTAAATTATCCTCTTCTTCTTCCGATTCCAATTCTAGAAGAGCCTCCAATATTTCATTTTGTTTTCTAAGAAGCGTTTCTATAATTACACTGGTCTAAAGCAATAAAAACTTGAGATAATATTTTATATAAAAAAAAATATGATATTCAGGACATAAATGATTGCTTTACCTGATTAATCAGTGATCAAGATTACATTTAATATATGTAAAATAAGCAACAGTCATAATTTGATAATATATTCATACATTTGAAAAATAATTAATTACGCATTAAGGTATCAATGAGTAAAAACAACTCACCAAATATCAGACGCTGTTGATACCGATGAGTAAAATACATTCACATCTTTTTTCAATGCCTGAAGATAGAACAAAACTAAACACAATCACATGCGATCACCACCGCAGATAACTTGTAACTAAATGAATGAAGCACTGCTAGCGTTGCTTACCTGCTGATCTACCAACAAAAATATCTCTAGTGTGAGTAAAAATTACTCACAGTACCTTTCTAGGGTTAAAATACACTGCTACTACATAAAAATTCATTAATGTAATAAAACACAATTTTTGCGCAATCTATATGTCTACTTCCAGTAATTTGGCATTTTGATTAATCCGGCACTGTCATGGTCTAATATCTGCCGGACTATTGAAAGTCTACAGTACTTCGATCGTAGTACCATTGGCCTTTTGAGCTACGTATATTTCTAATATCTCTACTAAAATTGCTAGTCTCTTGCCTCGAAATTACTGTATGCTTTACAGAACTTGAAATATGCACCTTTTCTGTATAATTTTATAAATAACTTGCAATCCCCTATCGAGAAGAGTAAATAATGGCATAAAACCGTCTGCTGGTAACCTAAGCGACCGCAAAACAATAGGCATATCTCCTCTTCAACAATACTCATGTTGCTAATTCATTGTGATTTTCCGGCGCTTTATCATGATGAAAAATAAATTATTTGCCTTCATTGCAAGAAACTCGAAAGTACTTGTCGTATGAGAACGCCTAATTAGTCCATAATAAGCTGTGACAAAAACATCTATGGGAAATCGCAAGACTGCTACAAAAGCCAAGACAACAACACTTCCAACAAAAACAGCAGGACCCTGCAAGAACTGTAATTAACTCAAGTTATCTTGTTAGAAGCTCATCTTAGATTCATGGCAAACCATGAACGAACATTCCTTCCACGTTACTTCCGACTTTCACAGTATGAATAATTAGATCCTTTCATCGCCTGATCTCCCAACTGCTCCTTATTCGTATCTAGGACTTCTTCTGTCTCGGAACCAGACTACCGCCAGCTCATTCACTTTGGACAGTGCATATGGCACCAAATAGAAGAGCGACACTTTCCTTGGATTTTCCCGTGAACTTGTTCAACTTTCTCCAAAACTTTTCCAAAGTTCCACTCAGGAACGTGTTATCATACGCCACGTAGTTGACATATTGTTCTGCATAAAGGCATCATTCTGAGCAGCGTCCGAAGAAATTTCATGCTCGTGCATACGTTTTGCTGGTTGTTGGCGGATTAGGGTGGTTACATTAGATGCAGATGCGACCTGGTTTCATGGTTTATTAAGCGTCGTGTTGCATGAGTTGATTAGACAATGCAGGTACAAGAAATTTGATCATGGTTACAAGGAGCTGGTGCGGATGCAACAAGGACATGGCACGTTGCAGCGACAGAATCACCCTCAGGGATGTTAAACATTTTAGCATCTTTTACACTACGTGGAAAATGGAGGTATTTCGAATTCATTGCATCTAATTAATTGCCTATTACGTTTTAAAAGTAGAGATACCACTTTAAAGAAGTCGCCAATCGATGAAAATTCTGGACAGCACACCCGAGCGCCTCACGCCCAAGGAAGTCAATTTCGGAAGAAGGAAAAATCGAATAATAGAAAAGCTCATTACCATTATTTACGATGCCTTCATTGGCTGAACGGTCGCGCTGGCTCAAAGCACGATCCACTCCAATCTCCGATTGCAAACAACGCTATTTTGAATCTGTTTTCGTCGGAAAAATTTTATTGCACAATAACCCAGATAGCATTATCTCCCGACCCACGTTAAACGGGCGCTACAAAGGGCTCGAAATGAGAATAAATTTTCATTATGATGGCTTATTTCGAGCACGAGGGAAAAAGGTCTGCGAAAAATCCTCTGTCATGAATTTGCATATCTTCACAACAACTAAGGGTGTCGAGCCGAGGCAATTTCTTATTAAAAAAAGGAAGTGTTGCCCTGACACCTGATGCGATGTGATGCCACGAAAAGAAACTGAGGAAAAGGCCACCGGCAGCTTTGCCGAGAGTGTCTTATCCCAGGAAGGCAGAAGATATTCCGGAAAAAATGAGGCAAATCAAAGGGATAGGGATGTTTATAATGGAGAAACATTTTCTTAACGAGAAGAATATCTACTGAACCATTTTTGAGATATTCTCTTGTGTGCGTTGAAAAATGGGACATTTATGGGAGTTTATCAATGACACACATAAAGTTCATCTATTGAGTGAATATTGTTCCCGACAACAATATCTGAAAGTGGAAATTCTGAAATTCTCGGAAAATGTCATATATATTCACTCTGAACCCGGGGATAACAGTCCATTTATTTTCATATTTCCACTTATCATTTCACATTTATTTAAGCCATTTCCGTGAATGGTGTTACCTGTTGTTGGAAAAGGGAAGACTATGTTGGTTTTTGCCAGGTTATATGAAATCATGCGGCTGACGTAGATATAACTTAAACTTTTTAGGGTTTTGTAAAATAATTTTACAAAACCCTACTAGTTTCGCGACCAGTCTGTCTGTCTGCCCGTCTGTCCGTCCGTCCGTCCGTGTGTCACAGCAGTTTTTCTCGGAAACTACTTAAGCTAGAAACATCAAATTTTGTGTGTAGTTGTAAAGTGGTGATCTCTTCAAAGTTCAGCTACAAAAAAATTTTATAAGGTTTTTAAGGGGGGTCTCCCCATATAGGAGAGTGACCCCCCGGAAAAAAAATTTCATTGAAGGTAGCCGATATGGGTATCAAATAAAAGGTCTTGATGGGAACTTTTCAAAACAGGTCTTAGTTTGGCAAAATTTGCTTCGAGGGGCGCACAGGGAGGGGAAATACACGAAAAATTTGTGTACCCCCCCTCGCGATTGGACGCCTGTGTTCCGAAAAATTTGAAAAAAATCAGGGGTGTTGGCCTTGGTGCGTACAACAACAACAAATATGTGAGAAGTCGCAATTCACTCAACTTTGTTAGTAATAGTATGATTTATCGATTTTATGTTTTCTTGAATAAAATCTTAATGAAATTCAGTACGTAGATGTCTATTTATAAGATTGATCCATCCTGAAAGTTTCATAAAGATTGAATCATATTTAGCGAAGTTATAGCGGTTTGAATTTTCCTGTATTACTATGGAACAATATGCGCTGCATGTATTACTATGGCAACATATGGCTATGGAACAACATGCGCTTTTTACCGACTCAGACACTACAGTTTTGCTAGGATTTTCATGAAAATTTCAGGAATGATAGGTGTCATGTATATCTTTGAGAATCGGTTCAGCTAGTAGTATCAGTAATCGTAAAACAAAATAGTGGCTGTTTTAAATGCGAAGATTGAATAATTTTGAGTTATTTTTTCCCAACTTCAACGTTTAAGGTGCATGCTTTGAACACTTGATTCAATTGAATGAATGACTGAAGATGAGTACCTACAATTAATACTCATAAGCGAAACAAGTCAAGGAGGTGGGAGAGAGCTCCTAGCAAAAGGGCGTTGTAACCATTCTAGGATTCGAAAAAATTGGCCATGAATCGATGAGAGTGGCCCCTGAAAAAAAAATTCATCAAACGTAGTCGATATGAGTATGAAATGAAAGTTTTCATGGGAGCTTTTCAAAACAGTTGTTAAACTGTCAGTTTTTGCTTCAGTGGGGGCACAGGGGGGAAACACATGAAAAATGTGTTTCCTCCGTCGCAGATGGACATCTGAAATAATTATCAAGGGAGATATTTATGAGTATAACAATACCAAAAACCTCAAAAGTCGAAATTCATTGAACTTTGTTAAAAATAGTATGATCTTCGCATTTCATATTTTCTCCAATAAAATCGTCTTTGACATGTTTCTTGATTTGATTTGATCTGGTGACTGCATTTTGTAAATTGAATACAAAACCCTTCTGACATGAGCGTAGGTCTGTTTACCCAACTTGTTTTAGTCAAATTTAATTTTGTTAGCAAAAGTAAAAGCTTTCCATTTGTGTGATATTTTTATGGGATAGTACGGTTGAAACATTTTAGCGTTTATCTCCATTGCATTGGGATCAGTTAAGCGAGCGATGACGGGATTTGATTAAATCAAATCTGTCTACTGATGGGCAATGTCATTTTAGATGCCTGTATAGTATTTCATGCGGAAATAAAAATTTAGCAAAAAAAATTATTTGTTTCAACCGTCTCTATGCCAGGGTCGGTTGAAACAGTGCCTGGGGTCAATTGAAACACATGCAAATAATGCAAATATAATCAATCAACATATTTGTTCCTCGTCTAATAACATTTTACGACTCGTAATGGCACAGTTGAACATTACAAACATGTTTTGATTAATATTCAAGTCCTTCACAATACTTATAATCTAACATTAATTTTAATCTTCCTTCAAAGTTTTTTATTGAACACAACTTAAATTACGAAATAATCAGATGTTGGTGAAGATTTGTTTTTTGTAATGTTTGTATGCTACTTGCAATTATATTTTTCAAGCACTAATCAAAAACTAGATTTTAACACTCCAGCTAACAAAACACTTTGAGTGAATTTTCAAAACCTTATTTCTATAAAGATATACATTTTGATGCCCAGATTTGAGAAAAGTAAGCGAATGACGTCAAAAGCATGTACTCGAAAGCATAAGAATGAACCAAGTAGATCCATGATCAATATCTAAAAGTGACGCCACTGCGGGTATTCAGAATTGCTCGAATATTCCAGTTAGTTCTCGTCAGAACATTTACCAATATACGAGAAATGGATTGAATGACTAGAGACGCTATATAAAGTCAAGCAAAAAAACTGCGATTGTAAAAACTGCGATAAGAGTGGAGCGCGAATTAAAGGCGATATTGATTGATAGTGAAGTTTCGTGATATATTTGAAGACAGTTGAAACATAAATTGATAGATAAGTGAATAGTTAATTTAAATAAAATTTGTAAAATAGTGAAATAAATTATTGTGCATTCTTAGTAAATAAACCCTTTTAATTTAATTTGAAAGGCAGTGTGTTTTCACTTTCTTGGGATGATAATTTTTCGACATCGAACCATAACAGTGGTGTCGACAACCGGGAAGAAAAGTCTCGAAAGTGAAAACATTTAAATATTTTTAAAGTGAAATTTAGCGTGGAAACTGGAGGAAAAAAGTCAAAATAATTAAAATGCCACAAAGCTTGCATTTAAAAATTAATCAATTGACCAGATTGGAGCTTAAGCAAAAGTTGGAACAGCAGTAATTTAACTGCGAAGCTAAAAGAACAATCAGCAAGGCTGAATGAATCAAACCAGAAGCTGGACCAACACACAGATTTGCAAAAACAGTCAACTGATTTGAAGGCAGATATAGTGGCTGTTTTAAATAAAAAGATTGAATAATTTTGAGTTTTTTTTTGCCCAACTACAAAGTTTAAGCTACATGCTTTTAACACTTGATTCAATTTAATGAATGACTGAAGATGAGTACCTACAATTAATACTCATAGGTGAAAAAAGTCAAGGAGGCATGAGAGTGCTCCTAAAAAAAGGGCTTAGTAACCTTTGCTTCTGATGGCATGAATTTTACAGTACAGGGGAGTGGCCCTTGAAAAAAAATTTCATCAAAGGTAGCCGATATGAGTATCAAATGAAAGTTCTTTATGAGAGCTTTTCGAAACAGTTCTTAAACTGACAGTTTTTGCTTCAGTGGTGGCACAGGGGGGAAATACACGAAAAATGTGTTTCCTCCCTCGCGATTGGACACATGTGATCTAAAAAATCTGAAAAAATTACCAAGGGAGATATTTATGTGTATAACAATAACAAAAACCTCAGAAGTCACAATTCTTTTAACTTTATGGTGGTAGTAGTATGATTTTCAAATTTCACATTTTCTCCAATAAAATCGTATGGTCGCTTTTAAGTAGCTTTACACAAGATAATACTCTGTAAGTTTGATGAAATTCACATCATATTCACGGAAGTTATATCCATTTGAAATTTCTCCAATTACAACAATAATAACACACTTTTTTGGTATTTAATGGACTTTCCATCGAATCAGGCACTGCAGTTTTGATTTGATCTTCTTAAGATTTGCAGATAAGATCGGTGACATAAAAACTTTTGGGATATCATAATTTGAGTGATTTTTCTTAGTTGAAAATGGAAGAACAATGGATTTTCTTCTAACGAGCAAATCTCTTTGACATGTTTCTTGATTTTATTCGTTGCTGGTGATTGCATTTTGTAAGTTGAGTACAAAACGCTTCTGACATGAGCGTAGGTCTGTCTACCCAACTTATTTTTCTTGGCGAAAGGGGCCTATCATTCCGAGGTGCTAGTAATCTTCTCGGAGAACGGAACAATGGAAATTTTTTGGGTCATTATGACCCGATACTTCGCGAAAGTTTGTAGGTCCACTATTTTTCGGTTGAGATTCAAAATGGATTTTTTCAAATCTGTGCTGAACACGTTAAATCGGCCATTCTGAAAGAACGTAAAAGTGCCAAATACTTCTTTATCATCATTGATGCTACGTCTGATTCGAGTCACGTCGATCAAACTACGTTTATTTTGCAGTATGTTCATTTTAACTCAAAGAAAAGGATATTCCCAATTCAACAACGATTGTTGGTTTTCGTTGATTGTAGCCAAAAAACTGGCCAGGTGATTGCTGGTTTAATTTTTGATACTCTAGAAGAGTACAACATCCCGTTGGAAGACTGTCGAGCACAAGGAAACGACAATTGTACTTATATGAAAGGATCATATAATGGGGCACAACGTCATATTCTGGAGAAAAACACAACTGCTGTTTATTCGCCCTGTGCAATACATAGTCTCAATTTATGTGGCGTTGACTCTGTAGAATGCTGTGAAGCAGCAATCACTTTTTTCGGAGGTGTTCAGAAATGCTATACCACAACGTTGGGAAATTCTCAAATAAAGTATAGCGGGTTCTCTTCACAGACTTTCAGATACAGGGTGGTCTACTAAAGCTGAGGCAGTTAAACCTTTTGCCAAACATACAGGGTTTTCCAATAAGAGTTTTCATTTTGATATTTATGAAAAAAGGCCATTTTTTAAAACAATGATCGGTTTTTTCTTTCAATATAAAGAAGAAGGTATGCCGTTAATAGTGAAAAATAACATCAGGCAAATGAACACCACGACCACACTTACAGGACCATATCCTTTTCATGAAATTTTCCATAACCAAATCGCAAAGTGGCTGCCCTTTATCCTCGATAGCCTCACGAATTCCATCTTTGAGGTCTTGAATTGACGCTGGGCTTTTAGCGTAGACCTCTCGCTTCACGCGGCCTCAAAGGAAGAAGTCGTAAGGTGCTAAATCACAAGTTCTCGGTGGCCAATTGTGATCACCCCTTCGAGAGGTAACACAGTCCGGAAACTTCCCGTACAAGATCAATGGTTTCGTTACTTGTGTGGCACGCACCATCGTCTTGTTTAAAGTAAACGTTGTCCGGATCAATACCATCCAATTCCGGCCATAAAAAATTATTAATCATCTCCTGATATCGCAATCCATTCACCGTAACTTTTGCTGCACCCCCATTTTCGAAAAAGTAAGGTCCAATGACTCCGCCGGACCATAAACCGCAACAAACACATGTTGAGGATAGAGAGGCTTTTTAACAATAAATCTTGAGTTTACCGAGCCCCAGATACAACAATTTTGCTTATTGACAAAGCCACCGAGGTGGGAATGGGCCTCATCACTCAAGATGATTTTTCGATGGAATTCCCGATCATTTTCATGCATTTCAAAGACCCAATCAGCAAAGACACGACAATGTTGATGATCGACTGGCTTGAATTCTTGTGTTAACTGAACTTTATAAGCCTTGACACCCAAATATTTATGCAAAATACGGTGTGATGACGTTTGTGGAATGCCTAATTCCAAAGAACGACGAGGAATGGATAAACCTGGGTTTTCTTCAACACTTTCGGCTACAGCAGCAATATTCTTGGCTGTTCTTGAGTGACGTGCATGGATTTTATTCTTCATATCACTTAAATGTACCAGGACCCCGAATTTTTCCACCAATTTCTGTATTGCGATCCGACAAGGTGCTTCACGATGACCCAAAAATGTTCGAGTTTTACGAACCGTCTCTGCTAAATCTTTACCATTTTTAAAGGGAGTTTTAATAATTTCAATGCGCTGTTGAAGCGCGTTTTGTTCCATATTTATTAGTGGCATAGAGTTACTTGTTAAATATTAAAAAAATGACATGCCCAAAAATGATATCTACCGAAAAAGTGGGCTATTCAAAATAACAGCTCTTATTGGAAAACCCTTTATTTCAGGATTACATGAAGCACTAGAAGGTTTGACTAAACTTAATCTGACTGCGGAGACTTGTAGTGATGCCAACGGTGTTCTAGAGTACATGCAAAAATTTGAGTGCATCCTGATGTATTCAATTTGGTTTAAGATATTGACAGCTATCAATGAAAGGAACATCATTCCTCAAGCCAAAGACACTACTATCGACATCGAAGTTCAAAATCTCGAAAGTTTGCTGTCTGACTTGAATTTGATTCGAAATCTATGGGACGACATTTTAAGTAAATGCAAAACGTTTGCCATTAAATTGGAGATCTTATCAACCTTCCCTAATACGCGATAGAAAAAAACGCAATAGGCATTTCGATGAAAATGTAGATGACGATGACACGAGTGAAGACGATCAAGTGACCCGCTTCAAAAGGAACACTTTTTACTTAATCATCGACTCGGCTATTGCGGGTATATCCAATAGGTTCAATGCCATGAAGGATTTACATAATGGCTTCTCTTTTTAGGGCTTTGTACTAAAATACAAAACCCTATTGCAATCACGACCTGTGTCCGTCTGTCCGTCCGTCTGTGTGTCACAGCACTTTTTCTCTGAAAATATAGAAGCTACAGCCATGAAACTTTGTGGAAAGGTCAGAAGTGGTGACTTCTTGAAGTTTCAAGGTTGGAAAATTTTTTCAAAGGGGTTTAAGGGGGGTCTCTCCATAAAGGGAGGTGACCCTTTAAAAATTGTTTTTCACCATTGGTAGTCAAATAGGGTGTCATTGGAAAGGTCATAATGAGATATTTTCAAAACAAGTCTTAAAATTGCCTTATTAGTACCAAGGAGCGCAGGGGAAGGGGAAATGTACGAACTTTTCGCGTACCCCCTCGCGATTGGACACCTTTCATCCGAAAAGTCTGAAAAAAGTCATGAATATAGGCCTTCATGAGAACAGTAACAACAAATACGTGAGAAGTCAAAATTCACTCAACTTTTTTAGTAACAGAATGATTTATCGATTTTATGTTTTCTTGAATAAAATTTTAATGGTACCTTTAAATTCAATAAAATTATGTACACAGATGATTATTAATAAGATTGACTTGTCTTGAAAGTTTTACAAAAATCGAAGGGTTTTTAATGAAGTTATAGCGATTTGAATTTTACTGCATTACTATGGAACAATATGCGCTGTATTACTATGGAAACATATGGCTTGTCGTTAAAATACCGACCGAGCCGAGGTTTAACACAAAAATGTTTAAAGGTAAAAATAATAAAATAAAAATGTTAAAAGGTCAAAGGAAAAGTGTTAAAGTAAAAATAAACAAAAACGAAAAGAAAACAAAAATAATTACATTACACACAAAAAGGAAATAGTTTTACCGCAGCAGCAACCAGGATAGAACAATGTGCGAACAACCATCGCCACTCGACACCCAAAAATGAATCTGTGAATATTGTACCTATGAGAATATTCAATCTACTTTGAAATGCACTATGTGTAAAGGATTAAACCCGCTTCTTAACAAGGACATTTTTCGATTAAGCCCACCACAGCCTAGTCCAACAGGTATCATCCACTTATCGAGGCATCAAGCTTAAGTTTCTCGCAAAGCAATTTAAATAGTACAGCTGCTGTTGTTAGCAGTACCTCATCGAATTTGGCAAACACATTACCTGAATTGGATCCAAATTTGGTGACAATCATCAACGCTGTAGGTAACCTGGATTTATATACAGCAAGAGCAGCATTGAATGAAGTTGTCGATATGATTGATTCACCCGAAAAACAAGCTGTTTTACGAGACTACAAAAAACTGTTTGCTGAAAGCATCTTAACGCAATTTAAGAATCTTTCCCATATACCTCTCTCAGAGTCACTTATCATGTACCAGCCTCTATTATCCATTACATATTCATTTTTCAATTCAAAACTCTCGGCAAATCCTTGAGCATTCTAACCTTGAAAAACGTGATGCCTGTATTGCTCGGTCTAATAGCTGATCAGAAACTGTCGTCCGGCGAAGATGAACAGTATACGAAAGTGGAAAATGGAATTTGCTTGTAAATTTTAGATAAAACAAACTTTACAAATTTGAATTGTGCACTCATACGCCTACTGAAGGAAACATGTCCACAAGCTGGTTTACATAAATTTACAGAAATGTATTTGGTGCAATTGAAAGTAATGTCTAAACGTTCAAATGAATTAGATTATGATGCCGTTTCGTATGAAATACATAAATTCATGCTAACCTTACCCAGTGTCTGGTGGAGACAACGTCCATCTGATAAACCTTTATGCGCCGTTAAAAACAATTATTCATAATATGGCAAAAATTAAAGGCAATGCAATAATACAACATCTGAATAAATTTCCAAAACATTCGGAGCTACATGCATACTTGATAAGGATTTTGAAGGACCCGTAAAAAGATGCAAATGGACAGCCAAGTGTCTCACCCGCCAGATCATCATCTGGTGAAGATCAATCAAAGAATATGTCAAATCAAACACAAGAGGTAATGTCTCAAATTTTCAAATTGATATTTGATAAAGGAACAAGCAAACTGGGACTAGCGAAACTATAAGATTTTAAGACGACAAATCCACATGTTGAAGTGGCTCCATTTCTGAAAGGTGCGATTCCCAATTTTCAAAAGTATATTGAAGATGGTTTAACCAAAATTAAAAGGCAGCGATACCAAGGAGAAGAGGCCGGTGGTGATAATAAATACTAAGATTCAAACTTACAACACGTCCAATGAATAAACAAGATGCTGAATGTTGGTTGGAAAAATTGAATACCATGTAAGGAAATATTAGCCCATCTTGAAGTCAGGAAACAAGAAATATGATAGACAATAAAGTAAGTGATGGAAATTCGAATTTAAATCAATTTCCACAGAAAGTGTCGTCCATGATAAGAAAAGATAAAGCTGAATTACCACCACATCGCTTGGAGCATTTGCTACAAAAACACAATACTGACAGAGTGTCAGTCACTTTGACATTTGCACCTGAGGGGCAAATGTACTAGATGAAGGGAAATTTGGGTTTCAATTGCCCGATAAACATCATTTGGGGGATCGCAATTGAACGTTGAATCGCCCAGAAGAAAGTCCACGGTTGAAACCGAGCCGATGAAAATGGGTATCTTCTCTTTTATGGCGGACAAGGATCAACAACAGAGGACAAGTGTGGTGAGTGACACGAAATTTTTACTGGAATTCATCGTGGGCAGAAATTTCCAACAGAAGAATTTTCAAACAGTGCCAGCGGAATAATTAAGGGAGATTGGCGACATCATCTCAACAAGTGCTAGCAGTAGAGCTAAGCAACGCAAATTACTTTGGAGGGCTCCCAAATAGGTAGGCGTAAGTGAAACTTTGCATATTGTCTAACTAAAGCTCATTTTTCAAGATCATTGCACTTTATTATTAAATAAATAATCAATTAATTGAATATATTTTACGTCATTAAAAAATATTGCCACGAAGATATATTGTACACCTGGCTCGGGTGTGTTCGGGAATATATTCCAGTGATATTTAGTGTATTCAGGTTGTTGCTTGGTGCGGGCTACGATGGGTGATCTGAGCCCGAAGAAGTTGTGAAAGTGGTCGCCCAGTGAGATGTATCCTTCCCCGTTGGGGGAAAATAGTGGGTGTTATTTCGAGCTGTGTGAAGGGTGCTCGGCGACTGTGTTCTCTTCTTCTTTGTAGCACTACGGCCCCTCTCGGGCCTTCGCTTGGAGATAGTTAGAGTCATTTCATGACCGTTTTGATTTTTCCGGAAGTTGGTTTGGTCAGTACCTTGCTTCCGTGTGCCTGGTCAGCTATGATATGATCTGATTAAATTGGGACATATCACCACTGAGTGAACACTCATAGTCTACCCAAAAAATCCCCTGAACTAAATCACGTTGCTTCCAACGAGATTTGAAACTGGGAATTTCGGCTTATGCGTTCATGCTCTAACCACTAGAGCACATAGACTACGGCCGCGTTCTCGCTTGGTGGCTATTTAGGACCAGGGAATAAGCGAGTGGTGCCTCTCACGACCGTCTTCAATGGCGAATCGGGTCTGAGGTCCTTAGCCGAAGGAACTCTCACGCAGAGGGTGACGCTCAGGGTAACAGGCTATGGAACAATATGCGCTTTTAACCGACTCAGTCACTACAGCTTTGCTAGGGTTTGCATGAAAGTCTCAGGAATGATAGCTATCATGTATTCCTTTAAGAATTAGTTCAGTTAGTGGTTATAGTAACCATAAAACAAAACAATGGCTGTTTTAAATGAGAAGATTGAATAATTTTGAGTTATTTTTCCCCAACTTCAACGCTTAAGGTGCATGCTTTTAACACTTGATCCAATTTGATGAATGACTTAAGATGAGTACCTAAAATTAATACTCATAGGTGAAACAAGTCGAGCAGGCAGGAGAGTGCTCCTAACAGAAGGGCTTTGTAAACAATCTTGGGTTCAAAAAAAAAATAGGCCATGAATTGATGATTCCAGTACAGGGGAGTGGCCCCTGAAAAAAAAGTTCATCAAAGGTAGCCGATATGAGTATTAAATAGAAGTTCTTTATGTGAGCTTTTCAACACAGTTCTTAAACTGACAGTTTTTGTTTCAGTGGGGGGGCACAGTGGGGGGGCTACACGAAAAGTGTATTTCCCTCCCCGCGACTGGACACCTATGATCTAAAAAAATCTGGAAAAATTATCAAAGGAGATATTTATGAGTATAACAACAACAAATACCTTAGAAGTCAAAATTCGTTCAACTTTGTTTATAATAGTATGATCTTCGAATTTCACATTTTCTCCAATGGAATCGTATGGATACCCATAAACCCAACAAAACGCGATATTTAAGTAGCCTTGCATAATATCCTCATATTCTGTAAGTATGATGAAATTCATATCATATTTACGGAAGTTGTAGCCATTTGAAATTTCTCCAATTATAACAAAAATAACATACATACTATTTTGGTCTTTTATGGACTTTCCACCGAATCAGACACTGCAGTTTTGATTTGATTTTCTTAAAATTTTCAAATAAGATCAATAACATTAATATTATTGGGAATTCATGATTTAAATGATTTTTGTTAGCTTGCGACAAAATGGCGACCGTGGAAAATAGAGAAACAATGAATTTTCTTTTAAACGTGCACATCTTTTTGACATTTTTCTTAACTTCATTCGGTTTTGGTGACTGTATCTCGGAGAAGTTGATACAAAAGCCTTCTGTATACTTAACTTGGTTGTGACTATTCACAGCGATGGACGAAACCGAAATTCGAAATGCTGCCACAAATTGGACGCTTCTGAAGATTTAGAAGATGAAATGATCCACCTGAAACACATATACTATACAAAGGCAGCTTCGAAGAAGAGTTATCACCTTTTACATTGCTAAATGCGATCTTTGTTCGAAATCTGGAGACGATTTTTCCGAATGTGTGTGTTTTGCACTTTACATGTTACTGTCTCCTGTGCTGAACGTTCATTTAGTGTTCTTGCTGGCATTAAAAACTTTGATCGATCATGCTCTTCACCAATGCGTGCTTCAGCACTTGGCACTCTTTGCATCGAGGCCCTTTTAGCTAGCGAGTTTGATACTGTGATAAGAAATTTTGCAGGCAAGATAGCGAGAAAAGATAACTTATAATTAATAATTGAATATATTAACTTCACATTACAATAAAACTCTTAACTCCAAAAAGCTTTCTATATTTCTAATCAATACTTTGATATACCAACTTATATTTATTTAGCTTGTTATGGAAACAATTTGTTTCACAAACAATTTTCTGAAGATTTTATAACCCTTTTCTTCATAGAATCAGCATGTACATATTTCATTTAGCATATTCTATAGTAGTGTTTCATGTGTTTCAAAGCCTACAAATATATTCTGAACAAAACCGATCACTCAAAAATTATTTTTGAGTTTTAATGTTTTTACGCTAGCACTGTTTCATTGAGCTGTGTTGCCTTTGTATGTCCCTTGAAAGTACAATTGTGGATGTTTTTTTGCATCAAATCGTATCACCTACACCTCTCAAAGTATTATTCCCGATTCCCCGGTATTTGCTCAATATACATATCCTGCATCCAAGTGATAAAAGCAACATCGGATTCGATTTCCATCTAAAAGAATTCATATGTCATAGGATATTTTTGTTTAAGTTAGGCGTGTCCTCATTAAAATATTTCCCCAGGGCGTTGCATTACGCTTTTGGTCCTCTGACATCCCATCACTTTATCTCGCGCTACCACCCTAGGCGCCATTCGGTAGATTGTTGTTCACATTCAATAGACACTTTACCCCACACATTTTTGTTTTTCTTTCCATTTTTGAATTTATTAATGGCGCCTTTGAAAAGCATTCGCGAAAGTCGGCGTAGCGTAAAAGGTTATGTACCTACACGAATGCGAGCCCGATTTCGGTTTGTTCAACGGCAACCGTATTTTTGCAAGTCCTTCTTCTCCTTGGCTTTGTTTTTCTTAATGGCAAATAGCAGAAGATAGGACCAACGACTGTGACAACCCGAAACGAGACAACAAGCATTGCACACAAGTTTTTTACCCGGGAGCCACATTATTTACGCATGGAAGGACACATGAACACTTGACAAAAATATTAAAAAGCAAACATTGCTTCGAGCATTTCAAGGATGCCATGATGGACAGACGTCTCTAATAGTTGAGGGTGGCAGTATCGCATTCATCAAGCCCTCGTCCTCCGTACGTGGTTCATTGTTGGTTCCTCTGGTACAAAACACGGGGGCAGTGAATCTCGGCCTTTTAATGAATCATTGAGCGTAGAAGATGAGTTTCATGCATACGACATGAATGTCATTAAATGTGGTTTATTTTAATGGTTAACAATATGATTTGTTTGAAAAGGACATAATGGGGGAGATATTGTGGTATTGCAAATCAAGTGCACACGCTGAGTTGTTGATGCAATATTAAAGCGAAGTTTTATGGAATTTGCATGAAATGTTCCAAGCAGTGGAAATAAGTAGGTAAATGCTAAGAGCACCCTGCAATCCAAAACTCTTCTTCAGAGAAAACGCTGCAAAATGAAGAGCATTAGTTTCAAATGAAATCGCCAATGTGAGTTTCTAATCGTGCTAAAACTATTGAGCTCAATAGCAATGGATTTACTTTTCATGCAGAATATAGATGGATAGTACCTACCTATCAACAGAACACCAATTCTGATAGTATTGAATACCAGAAATAGGAATTGATTATTATTTTGAGCGGGCACTCAAACAAAGAATTAGCATTTCCCAACCATACGGTGGTCGGGAGGGTATCATCAGATTACATCTTGATGGAGATTTTGTATTTAGGTCATTCGTGGACTGGATAAAATTTTGGAACCAACTTTGAATGAAATTCCCAGGACTAGGCATACGAATTTCGCTAAATCTACCAGTAACCTCCACATCTAGCCGCATATAAAAGCACCATGCATCTCAAATGAGGAATATGTATGTACAATCCCGCACACATGTGTATTGAGCACACCCCTCAAATTGGAATTATTCATTCGAATTGATCAATAGGCTGCTACGGTTACCATTAATTAATCCGGAAAATGGAATAAGTATTGATTAACATTTTCGCGGTGTGTTGGTAGTATTGAGCTCTATATTAAGTAGGATATAATTGGTTTGATTTCACTGAATGGATATATTGAAGGATCTTCTTGTTTGGGACATTTGGTCAAACCAAATGAATCCCAGCCTTTATGATTCAATCCTGATTAAGCTGCAGTCGATACCATTGCATGCTTGGGAAAGTTTTGAGGTAGCAATTGGAGTTTCGGTTGCCATTATAATACCTCGTTGGCCTACAAATGTTTTGCCAAGAATGTCCTTCAAAAAGTTTATTTTTAAGCTATTCTTGATTAAAACCATTTTGAAATATTTTAATTGTAAGTAAATATCTCCAGAGCTTTGACAGAGTTTAAAAATAACTGCGAAGAAAATTGTGTAACCTGTGTCGCAAAAACAGGCAACTTTTATTTTCCACTGAAGTCTGGGGAGTTATAAACTTTTAGTTACTACAAGCGTACCACCTCTGAGATTACCAGTATTTGCCTTTAAAATTGGAATGTTGCTGGGTTGCACAATGAACAAAGATAAACACACTAGTAGCTTATACTCAATCGAAAGACCACAGTCCGCATTTATTTAGCTTTAGCTAAAACGCCTACGCTATTCTTCAAGTGGTGAAAGACCAGGGCAGTAGCTAATACACTCTAGATACAAACAGCGAGAAGTACGAAAGCGGTTCAAATATGATGGTGACAAACGTTGTAGATGGCGCGCATGAATGTTTTGAAGGTCATGTCTTGTGTATGTGCCAACTGGATCCCTTATAAACAGTGTGGCGTAGTTTGCGGCGGGATGGCATGTTTCATGCGCGTGCAACGACCATGAATGAACGTCAAGTGCCGACCGCCTTTGCGCAGCGTATTGTCATTCGTTTTTAAGTGTGGGAAGGCATTAGAAACATGGAATTTTTTTTTGCGTTTGCGAAATCAGTTTGGTACTGAGTGTCTGTGTAGGGCTGCTGTGTTTAAATGGGCCAAAGCATTCAAGGATGATCTAAAAACCATCAAAAATGAGCCGCATGATCGTCGACTGTGAACCAGCATCACACCAGACAACATTTGCCGCGTAGAACAACGCATTTTGGAGGAACGTAGGATGAATGTTCGAGATATTTCGGCTAAACTTGGAATCAGTATTGGTAGTACAGAGTCTTTCATCCACGATTACCTTCAATATCGGAAAAAACGGCGCAATGGGTTCCTAAATTGTTAAGCTTTGAGCACGCGGTTGGAAGTTTGTCGCCACTTGCTGACGCGATACGAAGTGGAGGGGAACGGTTTTTCAACGCGAGTCTTCACTACATATGAGACATGGGTACACATTTATACTCCCAAAAGCGAAGTGTCATCTAAAGAATGGAGGAAGAAGGAGGAAGGAGCGTCAGCCAAAGCGTAGACAACCAGGTCCGCATTATGCGTACTGTGTCCTGGGACCGGTGGTGTGTGCTGTACGTCAATTTCTAGCACACGTAATGTTCCATCAATGCTGCGTACTACTCTAACCTTCTGAAAATACATGTGAAACCCGCTTATCGCTCGAAACGGAGGAGCGTCCCAGCACAAAGTGTGATTCTTCTTCAGGAAAACGCGCACCCTCATTCCGCGCGTCTCACCCTCGATACAATATCTATGGGAGGTACTGGAACACCATCCTCCAGTCCAGTTTTATCACCCTACGACTACTACTACCAAACTGACGTTGCAAACGCAGAAAAATTTTTGTATTTTTAACTCCTTTTCACACTAAAAAATGAATGACATTACGTTGTGAAACGGCGGTTGGCACTGAATGTTCACTCATGGTTGTAGCATGCGCGCAAAACATGCACTCCCGACAAAAACAAAGCCACACTGTTTATAAGGGATCCAGCCATCACATACTCAAGCCACGACCTTCAAACCATACATGCGCGGCATCTACAGCGTTTGTCTCCATCATAATTGAACCACTCTCATAATTTGGAGCTCTCTTGATTTTCGCAGCATAGAAGCCCATTAAAATCGCAACCATTCTGCGATAAAGTAAACGATATTCCCACAGGAAAAAATAATTACTACCAATATCTTCGTATCACTATAACTCATCTCGGAATTTCATTTTCAGCAAATTGGGCTCTCAACTTTCTCAATCCATTGACCGCGTCCTCCAATTTTGAAGTCCGATTAACGATGAACTGTCTTCGCCGACCGAGTCAGACAAGCGTTTCCTCGGTTTCCCCACTGGTCTCCGGCCTACCTTTCTCCAAACGAATACCTTTTCGGGTTTCCGTTGTTTGTCCATGAAATCACATGGCCCCACAATGCAGCTTCTGCAGCTTTACAATCATTTAGACTTCCGTTTTGTTTAATATTTCATACAGCTCATGGTTGTATCAAATTCCCCGTGTTTTTCATCTTGCTTCGCTCCAAATATTTGCCTCAGGGCCTGCCATTTGAAGGCGTTCAATATGCTTGGATTAGGGTCCATGTTTTACATCCATAGCACAACACATGTGCTATCGCAGATTTTTAAACTTGGAGCATTGTTTTCCTGTGTATGCAAATGGTCTTCAAGATTGTCAAATCTGAATTAAAAATTATTTATTTACAAACTATTTTCTTCGGTGTTAATCTCTTACATTTCCGGTTTTCGTTATTTTGGCGCCTAAATACACAAACTCACCCAAAATATTGATATTGTATTCGTCAAGTTTGATATTCTATGTATATTATTTGAGGTATTTTTCTCGATTACTTCATTAGTTTTCTTTCGTTCTTACTGATTTGTAGTCCTACTTGTTTTGTTTCGCTGTTCATTGGTGATAAGAGATGTGCAATTTGCCTACTTCTGAGTACCGAGTCGTTGCTATTGAATCTGGCTCGAGAGTATGTCATAAGGAAGCTACCTGTCGATATAGAAGGTACATTACTACACAAGTCGAGCCAAGTAGTAGCCCCTATGCAGATGACATCAACATTTTGTCTCGGTCATTAACAACTGTCAAAGAACTCTTCCTGAAACTCGACAACGAAACAAAACTAGTAGGGCTATAAATCAATGAAAATAAAACAAAGCTCATGACGCAGTCGAGGAAAAATACCTAAAATACACAAAATATCACAAATGGTGACAGAAGCTGTAGTGCTATGAAGAAGAAGAAGAAGAGTACCGAATTGTTGCTGATTACTTCAACATGAGTATTTGTTACTCGGTACTCGTTACTCAATATTCCTTGCTCAGTATAAGTTACTGAGTGTTCAATGCGAGTGAATTCATTATTGATTGTGAATATAATCCATTAAACTTAAGGCAATCGTGATGTAGGCAACTACGAGCTAAGGTGGCAAGCTTTTTTAAGAATAAAAATAAGAACAAAATTTCTAAGCTTTTGACAGTTTATATTTTTGTTTTTGAAGATGAATGAAAGCGCTGGCTCTATGGTTTTATTTATGCAAAAAATAAGTAAAATATAAAGTAGAATGTTAAGTTCAACACTTCTTTATTATATGAATATTCCTTTGATAAAATGTTAAAATAAATAAGAATTCATCACCGACAAAAATTATAAGTTATAAAGTCTTAAGGCCACTTATATTACATGGGTGTGTGAAGGAAAAAATATAAGCAGAGGAAACACAACTGATGAAATGAAAGACTCAGTACGCCTATGACATAAAAAAAACGTAAATGTAATCAAAATAAATAGCTTATTCTTGGACATGGTTCCAATTTGCATTCAAAAATATGATTTTCTGGACATTATGGGCTTTTAAGCGATTTCTTTTTTTCAGATATCACCTGTTCAGCTGTTGAAAAAACATGCTCATGGGGCACAGAGGAGCAAATTACTTCTTCCTGTTCTTCCTAGCACTACAGCCCCTCTCGGACATTCGCTTCCTGCAAACAGCGCCTCCACCTGTCTCTGTTTATCGACCGCGTCATCCAATTTTGAAATCCGAGCAGCAATGAACTGTCTTCACCAACCGAGTCAGACCAGCGTTTCCTCGGTTTCCCCACTGGTTTCCGGCCTTCACTTCTCCCAACGAATGCCTTTTTGGGTATCCGTTGTTCGTCCATATGATCCATGTGTCCAGCATATTGCAGTTTCCACAGTTTTACAATCGCTGAGACCTCAGACTCGTCAAAAATTCCATACAGCTCATGGTTGTTTCGAGTTCACCATTAGTCTCCGTCTGACTTTCCTCCAATTATTCGCTTCGGGAACCATCGCTTGAAGTCCATGTTTCACATGCATAGCATAACATATAGTAGGTCTTCTCACAGATTTGTATACTTGGAGCTCTGTTTTCCTGTGTATACAGCTAGTCCTTAAGATCGTCAAAATTTATAGAATTAGAGAGGACTGAATCCGCAACCGACGGCGAGAGGCGAAGCAATTAGCAACCTTCGCTAGAGTTGTGTGAAGGTGATGTTTGAAGTGATATGTTTTTGTACTAAATTTCATTCCGAAACACGTTCACGTTTATAAAATTTTTGCTTTTGAAAATTGCGTGTACGAAATCGGCAAATTAGTTATCTTTTTTATTAAAAACTCACAAATTATCCATCAGCTTTGAAACATGAGCCTCTACAAATTTTCATCAGCTTTGATGTACGAGTTTTCTGTAAAAGAACGTTTGTTGTGTTGTACTCAAACTGTTCAATGAATGATAACAAAGGCGCAATCATTTGCTCGTGAAACGAAATTTTGTAGGTGTCCGTGGGTGTCAGTGAGGGAAGTGATTCTTCTGAAGAGAGGAAAGAAAAAGCTCTCGGAAAACAAAGGGGAAGGAGAAGCAGAGGAAATCATATGGTTTTGAGAGCGCAAGAAATTTATGTGTAAAATATGACTACACAGATTCTTGTTGCTCATCCATTTATTTACATGTCTTTCTCAAAAGTGAAAAGAATATTTTATTGGTGAGCTGTATTCTTTGGCGTATTTCGTCTTTTTCATTACTGGTTGTCATTATTTGCGTCATGAACTTTGTTATATTTTCACTTATTCGTAGCTCTACTAGTTTCTTCGCTGTCGAGTTTCAGGAAAGTTCTTTGGCAAATGTTAGTGACTGCGACAAAATATTGATATCGTCCATATAGGCTACTGCTTGGCTCGACTTTTATAGTAATTTACCTCGTGTATCGACAGGTAGCTTCCTTATGACATTCTCCAGAGCCAAATTGAATAGCAATGGAGCCAACCCATTTCCCTGCCTTAGTCCGATGTTTGTGTCAAAGGTATCGGTGAGTTGGTTATTGATTTTGTAAGATAGCCAAATTTGGCTGATATGCCAAAGCAAAGCATTAAGTCGCGATAAATACTATCGTATGCTTGCTTGAAGTCAACGAAAATTTGATGTTCGTCTATATTGAACTCCTAGCATTTCTCAAGTACCTGCTTGACTGTGAACAATTGGTGTATTGCCAATCTACTTGCTCTTAAACCTCCTTGAGGCTCCCCAATAATACTGTTGGCGTATGATCCGATTTTATTTTCTAACGTTTTTTTAAATAAAGTCTCTCCCGTTAAGGACTTTACAATTTGATCTATTCATAATACACAGAAATATTAGAAATATTGAGCTCAAATTTATTGTAGGTGTAGTTCGAGCATTTTATGAATTCAATTCGATTTTGTCTTTGGCACTTATTTCGTTGGCAATTTCATGTTGGATGTTACTTTTGAGTCCACCTAAATTGCTGGCTTGTTGACATGGTCCAACAACTTGATATAGCTCCATAAAAAGAAATCCAATGGCGTTAGCTCGCATGAACGAGGTGGCTATTTGACCGGACTATTTCTCGAGAGAACACGTTCACAAAATTCGTCTTTCAATAAATCGATTGTGAGGTGTGCTGTGTGGCTATTGGCACCATCTTATTGAAACCACATATCGTTGATGTCGAGTTCATCCAATTTTGGCACTCTTTAAGTTGCGACCACCGACTCAGAATTTCGGTAGAATTTTTAATCATTTTCAAACGTTTCTGGTTCTTAAACATTCCAGTGATGAAAAAATTGACTTTAACTAACGTTATGACATTAGCAGTCCATTAAAAAGTTTAAGGCTGCATTTCATTTAAAAATACAAAATTGTTATATCCTGAATAGAAAATTCTATAGATTGTACGCCGTCCAAAGCAGTGATATGTCTCTATATTTTTTGCACTGGAGCTTGCCACTTTTTTCGTGCATAGGGAATATAATTGATTGGCTCCACTCTTTCGGCATATATTCTTGTCACCAAATGTGCTGGATGACTTTGTGAATAGCTTAAGGAACGCTGCCACCACCATATTTGATGAGCTCCACTAGAATCGCATAGATGCCCGGCGCTATATGATTCTTTTGGGCTTTGCTGACAGAGCCTGGTTTTGGGCTGATGACGACCTTTCAGGCTTTTCACTACTTTATATGGTTGTCTTTTGTTGTTGCTTGCTAGACTTACATCTTCTTCTTCTTAGCACTAGACCCCCCTCTTAGGACTTCACTTCCTGCAAATAGCGCCTCCAACTGTCTCGGTCCATTGACCGCGTCCTCGAATTTTGTAATCCAAGCAGTGATGAACTGTCTTCATCGACCGAGTAAGACCAACGTTTCCTCGCTTTCCCCACTGGTCTCCAGCCTTCAATTCTCCCAAAGAATACCTTTTTGGGTATCCGTTGTTCGTCCATACGAGTCTTGTGGCCAGCCTATTGCAACTACCGCAGTCTTACAATCATTGAGACCTCCGATTCGTCAAACATTTCATACAGCTCATGGTTGTATCGAATTCGACATTGGTTCCCGTTTAGCTTTGGTCCGATTATTCGCCTCAGGACCCGTTGCTCAACAGACATACCTCTATACTTCTCAATTGTACTTCATAGTATTTTCTTTTCTTAATTCTAATTTTCTTAGGGTTCGGCCACATTGCGATTTTCCTGTCGTAACCAGTGATTTTCAGACGCAAATATGAACACACTGCGACAAGATTTGCAAAGGAACTTCAGGCATGCGCAGAACTAATATGCTCATTTGAAGGTATGTCTTTGCCAGGAACACATGCGCTAACTCATATGTGCGCTTTGCAAGAAACGTCCGTGCACATCAGCGTCAAATGTCCAAATGATGTGTGCCTGCGCGAGTATCGCAATAACTACCTACTAAACTTGTTTTAGGAAAAATCGCAAATTCCTGCGACTGCCGACCTGAACAAAATTGTCGAAAATCGCAGTGTGCGGGCTTCCATTTAACCATGTGTAACTTGCGACAGAACTGCGACTATAAAGTCGTAATCTGATGCATCCCTTAATCGCTACACTTCTGAGATTTTCAGAGTGTCCCCCCTTTGTTCTGGTTTTCTTACCTACGTATTCTTTGGACGCCTGATTCTTTTTCTCTAGGGCATTCTGGCACTCATCATCAAACCAATAATTTTTCTTACGCTGGGCTTGATGTCTAATCGTCTGTTCTGTCAGGATCTTAATTACCGCTTTCACTTCCATCCAGAGCTCGTTGTTTGTCTTTAACGATGCGTTTGTAAGATGGAAGCCAGCTAGTTGTTGAGGATCTCCGTAAAATATTTGGTTACAGACGCCGTTTGGAGCTTTTTAATGTCAAATACTTTGACCTTTTCATCAATGTATCTGGAATGAAAGAGTCGTCGAACTACCATGATTGCTTTTTGTGTTTTAGTGAGTATGATTTTGAAATGTTCAGTATAGTACAGATACTGATTGAGATGAACACCAAGGAGTTGAGCAAAGAATTTATGTGAAATCCATTCTGAACTATCCTCACCAGCCATAATGTGAAAATCCTTCCAATTACCTATCAGGTCTTGACTGCCCCGTGCAGTATTGTTCAAAAAAAAAATTGTTGCGCACTTCTGCGCATTGATTTTCATTCGCCAATTGTTGGTTTAGAGCTGCACATCTTTGAACATTTTTTTAAGATTGCTTTTCAGTCTGCCACATGGATGATCAGGACATCAGCTAAAGATACAATGATCTCGTTGGTGGGACATTAAAATCAAAGCCGTTCAATAGCTTGCGAATGAATATTGAGAAAAGCAGAAGCGCAGCAACTGTTCTCTGCTGTAGATCATTCAAGACCTTGAAGTCGCGCATTATCGTCAAAGTTCCATCAGTTACATCAAATGATTTCCCGTATAACATATTGCACATAATGGTGACAAAGTGTCTGGGGAACCTGTCCTGAAGGAGTTTAAAAATTTGTCCATCTAACCACACCATACTGAAGGCTTTCTTTATGTCAATGAGACATTCTCCAACACATTCTCTGTTATTTAGTTTCCTACAGATGTCTGAGGTTACTTTCATTATCGCATGTCTGGTCGAATGCCTGGCACGAAAACCAAATTGGTAGTTCGCCAGCCACTCCTATTTTGGAATGTGGGCGTTTAACGCTTTATTCAATATCACTTCAAACACATTGCTGATGTTAAGTAGCAAGCTGATTGGAAAATAGCTTTTAGGGCTCAAAGATTCTTTTCCTTTCCTCAAGATCGGCAATATCTTAGCCTTTTTCCAATCATTTGGGAAATATGAAGTGCCCCACATTTCACTGAATAATATGCAATAATTTCTAATAGCAACCTCAAGCAAAAATCGGAGAACTATATTTGGAACACCGTCGATATCACAAAATTCCTTGTTGTTTATCTTGCCAAATATGAAATACAAGTTTTCATAGCTGACAAAATAATCAAAAAGATTCAAGCTCGGTATGAGGTCAGATGTTAATGTTTGCAAGTCAGATGTATTTGCTTCCCTCTTTCAGGGTAGACGAACCAATTGAAAATAAGTTCTAATCACGGCAAGTTTTTGCAATTGATCGCATAGACTGATGTTTGGAGTTGTACTATCAATTTCAATACCAGCCCTATCGAGAAAATTTATTTATCTCCACACAAGTGACTACAAGATTTCACTCGAGACTTCTTGCGGAATAAGTTATTCGCTTCCATGAAAACGCCATCTAGGTCTTGTCTACTAATACCTCTTAGTTTTTCCGCTCACTGATTGCTGACCTCACTCCTGAAGAATGAACGGATTAAGTTCCGGACATTCTTGAGGTGTAATTTCAACAAAGCCAACGAGGGATGATTGTAGTTCAAAAATCGCTGATAAATACTGTTCACATGTGTGAGTCTTTGAAATATAACAATAGTTGGTGTTTCACATTTTTCCATATTGTTTCGATGTTTAATCTTGGGAACTACTTTCTTTATCGTTTCCCACGTTAGCTTCTCTAACTTTGACAAATAGATATCTATTTTGTCATTAGTTAGATTCTTGTCATTAAGAATCATTGAGCAAACATTGCGATTATCCGAAGGATGACATTGCTTCTGGTAATCCCGATTAAACTTTTATTGAAATTTTCCCCAATCCAGTTTTTTGAAATTCAACTAGTGATTTTCATGTTGAACTCCAATGAGGTAGACATCACCCCTTTGATGATTGATATTCATTTCGATTGCGTTATGGCTGCTATCGTAAGGAAGCACCTTTAGTTTCCACTGAGGACTATTAAAGCTGAATTCAAGTCTTGCGTCAGCAATGCAGAGGTCCAAATATGAATATGCCCTAGGGTACGTTGAGAACTCCAACTCATATGGATTGCATCTGCATTCAATTTGGTTCTCTGTTATCCACGATTTCAGGAATACATCTTTTGCTTTGCGTTCAGGTCACCAGATAAAATTTAATAATTATGCAGCCTGTTTAATTCAAGGAATTGAGAACATTTTGACTAGTTGCATAGGCAGAGATAACGAAGAAGTTATCCCCAACTGACAGTGAAATTTTTATAGCGAACACTTCAAGAGATTCAAAGTTTTTGAATGCAACTTCTTCAATATTTTGAAAATAACAGGGTCTTCAAACCAACATCCCGGTGCCACCTCCCTCTACACCGTTTACCCTATCGTACCTCATGAATTCAAAATCCTGGAGTGTCATGGAGTGCCATGAATTGAGATGGGTTTCAGCATGATGTCAGGCTTTTGCTTAACAATGAATTCAAGGATATAGTCACGTTGATGGATAATAACAATAGAGTTGACGTTAATTGAGATGAGATGAAGCTTATGCATGGAAATGTGACTGGATGACAAACTTTTTTGAAGCATATTGGCCTAAACGTTGAAAAACGAACGTGATTTTTTGATGTTGCTTATTTATTCTTTCTGAAAGAGATTCAAGCTGTTGGTAAATTTTGAGAAACAGCTCATTATTGCCACTTACACTATTTATTTTTTTTACATTGTTGCCTGCTGGTCCTCTAGCAGCAAGTGCAAATGATACTCCGGGCTCGATAAAGTTGGAAGGTAACACACTGCGATGTAGTTGGGTTCGTTTTGGGGAAAATTTGACTTTTGCATCGATATGATGCTGGATGACCAAATATACCGCAGTTCACATAGTGTAAATTTTCTTTTGGCTCCATCTGACCCAATATGCATTCACCAGAGGCATGGATATCTTTACATTTAATGCACCGATAGTGCATGTCACAATTAGCAGCCGAATGACCGAAGTGTTGGCAACTGTAACACTGTTTGACCTCACTTTTTTAGAAACGCTCTCACCTCGCAACTCTAAAGTTCAAAAACCTTACCAGTTGGAGAGTACTTGAACTCGCATCGATAGAAATTCTTACCAAAGAAAATGGTAGTATTTTGCCTCCAACAGTTAATCTCCTGGTAGCAAAGTTTTTCACACTTCTTGTAAAATTTCAAGGAGATCAGCTGTATTCTCCCCACAGTCCAAGCCCTCCAACAGGATGATCTGATTTTTTTCCGTCTTTGGTGTCTATGTGAAGTGGGGAGCTTGTAGACTACTAAGGGCATCTTTTGATAGCTTGAAATCAGCCAGTGTTTTTGTTTTAATTGTGAGGCTAACAGCGGTCGCTCA
Source organism: Odontomyia ornata (assembly GCA_963969285.1). Classification (NCBI taxonomy): domain Eukaryota; kingdom Metazoa; phylum Arthropoda; class Insecta; order Diptera; family Stratiomyidae; genus Odontomyia; species Odontomyia ornata. The sequence continues at coordinate 224,798,066 of OZ017741.1, forward strand.
CTTCAAAACTATCGATCTTATGTTTGGCTGCCAATACCCGAACCATATCTCCTCCACGCTGCCCAAAGACATTAATTGGAGGAGCTTTCTCAGTTATTTTATGATTTTTAATAGGATAACTAGCAGACATAACTGTTGGCTTATTCTCCTTCTCCTTATTTTTTGATTTTAGGTATTCAATAAAATTAACACAAGAATCAAAAAGTTTACCTATGTTTTCTTGGCACTCCATCTCGATGTCCATATCGTCATTCATCGCAACAAGTACTGTATAGTAATTTCCGCTTTCATTTGCACCTCCCGCGCATAGTACAGGGTTATCCATTTCGTGGTAGGAAAGTATAAACCTGCCATTGACATCCGTTAGAATTAAATGTCATCCAAAGCGTGTTTTTTTTTAGTTGAAGGTTTGCCATTTAGAAATATGATTTGTTTAATAGTCGAAGAATGCGTTGAAATTATTAAATTTTATTATAAAGTTGGTGATTCCGCTGTATCAACAATTAGGGCTTTACGAGCCGATTACAGTCGACATAATCGACCTACACAGCAAACAATTTCGAACACAGTGAGAAAATTTGAAGAGACTGGATCGGTTATTGATATTGGAAGGCCTGTGCATCATCGCAACATTCGTTCTGCTGAAAGTATCGCTGTCGTTGCTCAAAGGGTGAAAGGAGACCCGAATTTGTCAATTCCTCGACGTGCTCAACATTTGGGCTTGTGTCACGGCTCATTGTGGCGGATTTTGCATTTAGATTTGCATCTCCATCCGTACAAAATCCAACTCACTCAAGAACTTAAGCCTCAAGACCATACACAACGCAGAATGTATGCGAATCGGGTGATTTAACAACAAGCCATAGATAACGATTTTTCGAACAAAATGTTCTTTAGTGATGAGGCTCATTTTTCGCTCAGTTGTTACGTAAATAAACAGAATTACCGCATATGGGGCTCTCAAAATCCTCAGGTGATCGCAAAAAAGCCTTTGCATCCGGAAAAAGTGACCGTTTGGTGTGCATTATGGTCTGGTGGTGTTATTGGCCCGTATTTTTTGAAAACGATCAAGGAAGAGCCATTACAGTCAATTCTGACTGCTATGGACGGATGTTAACCGATTATTTTTGGAGAGAAATTGAAGATTATGATCTGGAGAACATGTGGTTTCAACAGGACGGAGCCACAAGGCACACAACACAGGCTAATCGAGCACTTTTGCAAGAGAAATTTCCAGGACGCGTAATTTCGAGATTGAGTGATGTCGATTGGCCGGCAAGATCCTGCGACCTAACACCTTTGGATTTCTTTTTATGGGGCTATGTGAAAGATCGTGTTTACGCGAACAATCTTCGAAATCTTGAGCAATTGAAAACCAATATTCGTGAAGTGATGGCCGAGATATTGCCGGAAATGTGCCGAAAAGTCGTTGAAAATTACCTCAAAAGGATTGAGGCCTGTGAGAAGTCCCGAGGAATATATTTAAAATAATGTTTCACGTATAATGGCAAGGTTCAATCTTTATATTAAATAAAAAATTTTGATTCTATCTGAATACTTTATGTGTTTTCTTTAGCTTTACTTTCCCAAGCGTAAAATGGATAACCCTATATGATATCAGCAGCATAGATTTTTGACTTTTTCGTACCTTATAATGTTGCTTTATTCGTAGCCATGCAAAAGGGTGGCTACTTTTTTCGTTCTTGTTTTTTGTCGCTTCTGTTTTTTGGTTCTTCTTTTCCGGACGTATTTTCTGGATTCATCACTTTTGTTTTGTTGACGTTTGTTGATTGCCGGATCATTTCTTCCAATTTTGCATTTGGAGTTCCACTTTTTCATTTTCTTTGTGTACTCTTTCTTATTCTTCGCTTGAAGTCGTAATACGCTTGCCATGCTCAAAGTTTTCTTGGGCGTTTTTTCGTTTCATAAGTTTTTTATTACTAGCATTTTAAATGCCTACTCCCCGGTTACCTAGTGGTGGGAAGCCGTCGGGCTCCTCCATACCCCGGTGAAAAAAAAACGTTTCTTCTTTTCTTGAACTTTGTAATGCTTCCTCGCACGTAAAGTCCAGATACTCGATAAATTCTTTGAATAATTCGAAGATGTAATAAAATTTTTAGAAAATTAGTGTCGAATTGACGTTTTAAAAATTATTTTGATTTTTAAAAATTCTTGACAGAAGCTTTTAAAAATACGCCTATACGCAACGTCTGCTAGATGTAGAATCTATGCATGCGTATTTCTCCAATCCAGTATTTATTTAGTATAAATACTGGATTGGAGAAATACGCGTACGTGATTCGATGGGAGAACAATTTTTATAAGACTTACGATGACAATTTGTTGTGATTTTGGAGAGACCTATAATATCGGTATCAAACTAAGCCAAATTGAAGTGACCTGTTGAACGCTTGGCAAAGCTTCTTAGGCAAACAATCAAAAATATCGTTGATTGTGAAAATTAAATTAATTCAATTATTCATGTGTATACATTATTAACATAAATGGAAAGGGAGAACGACCCACAGCTATCATCCTAAATACTTTTGCTAGCACGCCCATTAATTATTTTACTGACGGCCGATTTTACTATTATTGTCTACAGATTTCTCCGCAAAAGCCTCCCATAATGCATGAAACATCTTTTGATCATCTGAATGGCTTCCAAAAGGCTACTATTATTTTCATGAGCAATAATAAGAAAAAATTTTTATGATAATTATCGTATACCTATCGTTTGCTTCATCAAACCCACCTCAAAGAAAATTTTTTGCATATTTTACATGTTTCCTATTGCAAGAGCCCAAAACCAATTTAAAACCCATTCTGCAGTCGAAAGCCTCCCTTTGGTTACTTGGGTCGAATATTTCCAGCCCCAACTAACAACAATCCGATTTACTTTCGAATAGTATGCACTCGAAAAAATTTGAATGCATTGCATAAAACATTTTTACATGAAATTTCAGTCCGTTTTCACAAAAGCCTCCGCAAAACATTCACGCACGAAACACATTCAAACATATGCAAAACTATTGAAAAGCCTACAAACCAGAGAATAATTGTGAAAAGCGTCTGGGCCTACATTGTAGGTTTGTCTGGCTGAAGTGATTGCGCAAGCATCCGGAAATATTATACCCGGGAAAATACAAAATATAGGATTCCTCTCAAATTGGGAAATGGTTTTACTAGTTCGTTGCATATCCTGTGCCTGTGTTTGAAATATGGTTGGCCTCTTATAGCTTTTGTAAGTTCACTAACCGAAAACTGGAAAAGTGGTTGCACATGTGCATTAAATTTGTCTATTGGAGTACGTTGTACTTTTGAATGTTTATGTAGTTATTTATTTAATTTAGAATTTACATAGCTCTTTTATATATCATTAGAGCAAACAAATTAACCGAATGAATGTTTGATTAAAAATTTGGACTTGACTGGATTGAAGCTATATTGAGGCTATTCTTTTGCTGAAAGTTGACCTCATGGTACCGGTTTAGGGACCTTTATCAAACTGATATAATGAAAAATGTGTGCCTCTGCAGGACTGTTGCAATGTTCCTGAGCATATGCGTAGATTTATGGAGACAATTAGCTCCCCATATGATTCCAAATTGTGCTTAAGAAATGTTACTTTAGTTATTTAAAAATTCCATACATTTATTTATAAATAATAGGGGTACCGGATAATTCATGCGATTTTGTAACAGGTGGCGTAACTTGATTTTTATTCCAGTGAGTCACCTTTTCAAATATGTGTTGGAAAGCTACTTTCATATAGTTCCAGAATCAGTATGTGTCATTTAGCTGAAGCGTAAACAACAACAATTTTGTGCCGAATAAAGTGTTTTTGCGGGGAGTACTTCTTCATTGAAGAAAAAGTATTTTGGTGGAAGTGTATGGTGTGCATGCTCTAACTGAGCGTATGTGCCAAAAGTGGTTTGCACGGTTTTAAAGTGGCAATTTTGACTCGGAGGACGATGAACGGCCCGGACAGCCAAAAAAAATTGAAAAATTGATCACGAATTGGAGACATTGCTCGACCAAGATCCATCCTAAACTTGCAATCACTTGGGGTTGCTCAACAAATCATTTCCGATCGTCTAAAAGCAATTTTTCACAATAAAGCTTCAATTTTCGAAAAAAACCGCACGAATTAATCGGTACCCTCTTAATTAATTAACATTTTAATTTAAAGTTAATTTTTTTTATATCAGAAAGAGCCCTCATTTTGTTTTTACTTTTTAGGTCTTTGTAAAAATTTTTTTTACAAAGACCTACTAGTTTCGCGACCTGTCTGTCCGTCCGTCCGTCTGTCCGTGCGTCACAGCTGATTTCCTCAGAAACTATAGAAGCTAGAATGCTCAAACTTTGTGAACAGGTCAGAAGTGATGGTCTCTCAGAAGTTAAGGTCTCAACAAAAATTAAAAAAAATTTTAAGGGGGGTCCCCCCCTAATAACGAATTGGCCCTTAAAAATTTTTTTTAATCAATGGTAGTCGAGTGGGGTATCAAATGAAAGGTCTTAGTTAGAGCTTTTAGAACCTGGAATAAAAAAATCATTTCATGAATTAGGGGGTCCAGGGGAAGGCAAAATGTACCCAAAATTTGTGTCCCCCCCCCCCCCCTCGCGATTGGACACCTTTCAGCCGAAAAATCTGAAAATTATCACGAATATGGACCCTTATGAGTACGAGGGCAACAAATACCTCAGAAATCGAAATTCACTCAACTTTGTTAATAATAGTGTGATTTGTAGATTTTACATTTTTGCCCATAAAATCAAAATGGTACCTTTAAACTTCTTGAAATTTTGCAATTATATAAACTGACATAAGATATATACGTTCACAAAATTTAATTGAGATCGAATCATAATCAAGTGAGTTACAGCCATTTCAATTGTATGGAATTGCAACAACAATAACACGTGTTTATGGTTGATATAGGGTTTTCCAATAAAAGGTTTTATTTTGATATTAAAAGAAAAATGCCATTTTTTAATACGAATGATCGAATGTTTACTTCATTACAAAGAAAAAGATATGCCGTTGATAGCAAAAAATAATTTCAGGCATATAACCACCACGACATGCTTACAGGACCATATCCTTTTCTTGAAATTTTCCATAACCAAATCGCAAAGTGGCTGCCCTATGTCCTCGATAGCCTCACGAATTTCATCTTTGAGGTCTTGAATTGACGCTAAGCTGTTGGCGTAGGCCTTCTTTTCTATGTGGCCCCAAGGAAAGAAGTCGCAAGGTGTTAAATCAGAAGATCTATTCAAAATAACACCTCTTATTGGAAAACCCTATATATATATTTAAAATTGACTTAGGCACTTTTATTTTCTTTCAATTTTCATGAAAATTTAAAGAATAGTGTTTAACTTGAACATGTTTAATCGGCCGAGCATTCAGAAAAATCATTTAAGCTAGATCAAAATGGCGGCCCCACTGTGCTTATGAAGGAAACTGTGCATCTTTTGTATAAATTTGAACAATTTCATATCCAAGTATTGGACGAATAATTCAAATCATCGATTAACGCCATTAGAGAATTTGTTTCTAACCCTAGGATGTTTACAAAGACCTTCTGGTAGGAGCACTCTCTTGCTTACTCAACTTGTTTTATTTTGTTTCTATTTTCGCCAATTGCTTGTTGCCTTTTTCCTCTCGATCTTGTGAAGGGGCCCTTAAAAATTAGTCCTAAAGTCATGATTTGCATCTATATTGCTGACTGCTAGTCTACAGCATACCTATAGTGATGAGCCCCCGCCCTATAGGTGCGTAGCTATTTGTCAACAGGCAGCTTATTACCGATGATTGCATAAAAGCTCCGATGTCCGTAAGGTTTTACATATCGTGCTAATACAAGTATTGCGTACTTAGTCTCAATGGTTTACCCTAATGGGTTTTCCCCACAACACTTCCTTTGCCTTGGATCTCTGTCCTTGTGTGGTCAAGTCCCCTCGACAGTTCGTTCATCCCGTCTTTGTCGTGGTTGAATTCGTGATAAATTAATTACTAGTCTACTCTCACGCCTGCCCAGTGTAGGGAAGCCCAGGAAACCTCACTTGCAGATTGGGCAACTTTTCTGTTAACGTCATGAATTTGACCGATACTGCACTTAGGAGTGTATATATTTTTATAAATATATAACTTGTGCATTCGTCCATTTGTTTTATAGATCTAGATCTGTCCTGAAGTCATCAAGTACGTAAGGAATTCGCTCAAACGATTGAGATTCAACAGGCTATTAGCTTGGTCGGTTATTGTTATTTTATTTGCAAATATTAATAATGAGAAACCTTAACTACTTTATTCTCTTTAATCTTTTCGCAAACATGGTTGGCCTGAGACCTTAAACTCTAGCCCTCCGATCTTTGATGCTCATGTCATTTTAGTTCTTTGTTATTCTATCATGTTGCTATTTACGAACCTTCTAAGTTGGTTTACACAGATCTTTGTAAACATTTAAATTGGCACATTGTTGTTATTAGCTAATTTACTGTAAAGTATCCAAGCATGGATAATTAATGAAACGAATTGGGAATCACATGTGCCAGTTTACGTTGGGGAATTTCAACTTTCATACTGGTAGATGCGAGACCCAGCTGTCTCTAATGTTGTAGGTCAACGCCAACTTTCGTTTAACCACAGCTACCACGATACTACCATAACGGCAGTAACCAATTATCAGGAAAAAAGGGGGCTCATTAGTTAGCCGTGGTGGTCGTGGAATATACCTCCAGCATTGAGGTTCACGAAACAGGTTGTAGTTAATACTCCAAAATGTAATACCACAGAAGCCCAGCCACTTTGTTTAGAAATAAGTTCCAAGTTCTCGTATTCTTACTAAGCAATTCGGAAAAGCTGTAGTGGACTGGCCATATGAATCTGTAGTGTTTTTATGGATTTTATAAAGTGCGTTAAGGACTACAGCGATGTTTTGCTGCCTCAGCGAGCGGAATTAGTGCTACACTGAAAATTGCCTTATCTGATGACACGTAAATGTGCTGGTATTGTGGTGTCCCACAACACAAAGGCCCACTACAAAATATTTTTTCGCACTTACAATTGTTTTCGGACGATCAGTTTTCAAACTCAGCCGATTGGTGGGTGGAAAGGTGCCGATGGCTAAAGTAACCTACCGAAAGGGATTATGACGAAAAACGTGACGACAAATAGCCGGTCAGCCGCACGCGATAAGTAACATGATTTCATTCTTGCCGAGGATGGTTGCAGTTCACAAATAAGACTGGGGAATCCAATTTTTTCTACCTCTCAACTGAATAAAATTTGCTTTCATGTTTAAAGTAAGGGAAGTAATTTTTAAGGTTTTGTACTAAAATACAAAACCCTATTGCAATCACGACCTGTGTTCGTCTGACCGTCCGTCCGTCCGTCCGTCTGTATGTCACAGCACTTTTTCTCCGAAACTATAGAGGCTACAGCCATGAAACTTTGTGAAAAGGTCAGAAGTGGTGACTTCTTGAAAGTTCAATGGTGGAAAAATTTTTCAAAGGGGTTTAAGGAGGATCTCCCCATATAGGGAGGAGACTCTTCAAAAAAAAAATTTCACCACGGGAAGTTGAGTAGGGTGTCATTGGAAAGGTCCTAATAAGGTCTTTTCAAAACAAGTCTTAAAATTGCCTTATGAGTACCGAGGGGGGGCAGGGGAAGGGGAAATGTACGAACTTTTCACGTACCCCCTCGTGATTGGTCACCTTTCATCCGAACAATCTGAAAAAAATCATGAATATAGGCCTTTATGGGCACAACAACAACAAATACATGAGAAGTCGAAATTCACTCAACTTTATTAGTAAAAGTATGATTTTTCTATGTTTTCTTGAATAAAATCTTAACGGTACCCTTCAATTCAATAAAATTTAGCAAACAGATGACTAATAATAAGATTAATTTTTCTGAATGTTTCATAAAGATCGAATAGTATTTAACGAAGTTATAGCGATTTGAATTTTCCTGCATTACTATGGAACAATACGAGTATGCCCTGTATTACTAGGGGAACATATGGCTATGGAGCCATATGCGCTTTTTACGAACTTAGACACTACAGCTTTGCTAGGATTTGCATGAAAATTTCAGCAATGATAGGTATCTTGAAGATGAGTACATACAATTGAAACAAGTCGAAGAGGCAGGATAGAGCTCCTAGCAAAAGGGCTTTGTAACCATTCTAAGATTCGAAAAAACAGGCCATGAATCGATGATTACAGTACAGAGGAGTGGCCCCTGAAAAAAAAATTTCATGAAAGGTAGCCGATATGAGTATCAACTGAAAGTTTTCTATGAGAGCTTTTCAAAATAGTTCTTAAACTGACAGTTTTTGCTTCAGTGGGGGCACAGGGGGGGAAATACATGAAAAATATGTTTTCTCCTTCGCGAATGGACACCCGTGATCTAAAAAATCTGAAAAAAATTATCAAGGGAGATATTTATGGGTATAACTATAACAAATACCTCAAAAGTTGAAATTCTTTCAACTTTGCTAATAATAGTATGATCCTCGAACATGACATGTTTCTTGATTTTATTCGTTACTGGCTACTGCATTTTGTAAGTAGAGTACAAAACCCTGCTGACAGAGCATAGGTCTGTCAACCCAACTTGTTCTTAATTAATTAGTAATACTTTTTCGTTTCCTTAAAGGTTTCATTATTTAAGTGCATTATAGTACTACCTGAAATTTGTAAAGCTACGATGCATTTTTTTGTGTATAAATAACCACATTTTTATGTATTCTGACAAAGGGCTTACGATGATTTTTGCCATTCCAGCCTTTTCTAGTTACCTCTGGAATTTTTCAACTGCTCGGCCATTTGTTTGGCTTTATTAATAAACAAATCTCAGCTATAAATAAGCATAACATTTATTAAATAACATAATAATCTATTGACGAGTAGTTTTAAAATTTTTTTTATATTTATAAGAATATATAAAGACGTTACAATATAATATTGGGTTGTTTGATAATTAATGTCATTTTTTCATTTTTCTCAATGTAAATTTATTTACGAGTATATCAAAAACAAACATTAATCAATGACTATTTTGTTGGATAACCTTTTGCCATCTTTCAATAAGTTGAAAATTTCTACGTTCGAAGATGCCTTCGATTTTGGAAGCGAAGAACTGGTCCAAGTCATTTTTAACAGCCTAAGGGAGTGAAACAAATGATAGTCTGATAGTGCTAAGTCGGGGATATAGGGTGAATGTGACATCAGCTCCTAATTGAGCTCCATTAATTTTTGACGGGTTATCAAAGAGTATGGGGCCTGGCATTATCATGATGGAAAATCACGCCTTGCCTTTGGACGTCAATTGCGGAGGCTCATTTTGCTTGGTCCATGATGATTTTCGGACTACGTTATCGTAAACAATCCAGTTTTTATCGCCCATTATGTGTTTTTTTAAAGAAACGGGTCGTTTGACTAGGATTCAGCAAAGAGTCGCATATGTTAATGCGTTTGGTGAGGTGAACTTCCTTTGAAACGTGAGGAACCCAAACATTCAATTTGTTTTAGGTACCAAGCTATTGTAAATGCAAGTAAAAATTTGAATACGATATGTCAAGCTTTTTTGCTATATTTTGAGTTGTCATATGCCTGTTAGTTTCGAATGACGCCTTCATTTTGTCACATCAGTAGTGGGTGCACGACCAATATTTGATGCATCTTGCACATTCAAATTTTCAGAACGAAAGCTGCCAAGCCCACCCTGACACTGGTGACTAAGGCAGTCCTTACCATAAACTTCACACAATTTCTTTTAAGCTTGTACCGCATTTTAGCCCTTTTGGAAGTAAAACAATCAAATACCCCGATAATGCTTTCTTTGATTGTCCATTTTCATGTTTATTTTTAACCAAACTGTTGTTTACTAATGACGCTCAGTTTTTGACTGAAGATAGTCTAAAGTCTAGTCTTTAACACAGTATGTAATAATATAAGCCACGCAATCACTACTACATGATTCGGTACGGTGTGTTTAGATGGATTTATTTTTAAACTCCTTCAGGATAGTTTCTCCAGACACCTTGTCTGAAATCATTTGATGTGACTGATGGAAATCTGATGAAAATACAGGACTTTACTGTCTTGAATGGTTGATAGCAGGAGGCAGTTGCTGCGCCTCCACTTTTCTCAATATTCCTTCGCAAGTTATTGAACGGCTTTGATCTTCACGTCTCACCAACGTAATCATTGGTAGCATTTGATAGTGATCTAATTATTTAGACGGTAGGCCGAAAAGCTACAATAGTTCTCAGTAACCTCCAAAAAATGTTTAATGATGAACAGTTGAACACCAACAATTGGCGAATGAAAATCAATGCGCAGAAGTGCGAAAAAATATTGTTTCGGACAACGCTACGGTTGGCCAATCAAGACTTAAAACATAATTGGAAGGATTTCTACACTATGACTGGCGAGGGTGGTTCAGAATGGGTTCCACATAAATCTTGTGATCAATACTTTGATATTCATCTCGATCAGTATCTGTACTATACTTAACACGTGATAATCATGTTCAGTAAAGCACAAAAAGTAGTCATGGCCCTTCGACCAAGACCATTCGCGATACATTGATCAAAAGGTAAAAGTTATCTCTTATAAGACCTTGATAAGACCAGTTTTGACACATGGAATTCAGGTCTGGTATAACTAGAGTGCAAGTACGATTATTACAATGAAAGTGAAGATGGACGACAACCGGAGATTAACAGACAGTCTCATCCAGACTGAGATTCCTGCGGCGTTCAGGCGCAGCAAAAAAATGATGCAATCGTCAGAGCGCCCTAAAAAGGAAAAGCGGGAAACTCTGCAGGACGCTTCAGGTGTTTGGGCGGTGGAGGAAAATATAAAAAACATCGAGAATCCAATATAATAAAGAACCAGAAGTCAACGAAAAGATTACGGCAGGAAAATAAACGAGTAACCAGGCAAATAAAGCGACGTTGTGTGATAACCTCGCTAACGTCGAAAATGTGGAGGAAGTACTGTATTCCGAAACGGAGAGCGATAACCTCTCTCAAGGATGGTCGCAAAGTACAATTGCTGCCCAGCGACATGAAAAAGAAAGGCTGTTCCGAAAACAGGGAGATGTTCTGAAAAGAATACAATCTGCATGCAACTCCCCAAAAATCAACAAAGAGCTAAGAATCGGGCTCTTTGAACTACAGTAGCTCCTAGACCGCATACGACATCAAAAGGAGGTGCTGGTTGAAGGCCGAAGAGGACCAGAATGCCGAAGAAGAGCACAAGGCAAAAGAAGCGCTTGGAGGGAAATCTAAAGGCTACGTGCAGATAGCTCCACCATTAAAATTCAATAAAAGTATGACAACTAGCCCAATCGAAGGAGATGGGGACAAAAGAAGGAAGATAGAGGTAGTTGATGGACGTGGAGCATGAGTTCAGGGGTTCCAGATAGTACTTACAAAAGGGGCGAAGAAAACCGCAAAGAAACTCCTTCAAAAAGTGCCAGAAAGTAAATTTCGCACGATCGCTCAGCAAGAAAAAAGACCAGGAGAGACAGAAGCCCCGACAAAGACCCGGCAGCAGGCACTGCTCGTAAAAGTCTAAGATGGCCGATCCTACGCGGAAGTTCTGTGGGACAGCAGGGGAAACGGATGGCCCGAAGACACCAACACTACCATTAAAGCAGTAAGACCAACGTGGTTGGGCCACATACTGTAGCAGTAAATAAATACTCTGTAACAGTGCAACTATAGCCTCTCTCAAGCCGATGGCAACGGTCGAGATAAGGGAGATTGACTGCATCACGGATCTGGCTGAGGTAGAAGAGGCCATCAAAAGGGAGTTCCCTAGCGTGGGAAGGATCAAAGCGAGACTGAAACCAAAAAACTATAGGGGACAACGCATGGCCATAATTGACGACCGAAAAGGACGCCGAATAGGGTGTGTTGTCTGTAGGATACGGTGAAGAGAAACACCTCTTCAATGTTTCAAATATCTTGGCTATAGCCGCACCACACAAGTATGCAAAGGAGTTCCCTATGTTACAAATGCGGTGAAATGGGACATCTAAGAAAAGAGTGTACGAAGGAGGCACAGTGTATTAATTGAGGTACCGGTTAATTCATGTGGTTTTCTAACAGATGGCGTAACTTGATTTTTATTCCAGTGATTCACTTTTCCAAATATATGTTGGAAAGCTACTGTCATATAGTTTCACAATCAGTATGTGTCATTTAGCTGAAGCGTCAACAACAATACTTTTTTTTACTCTGAAAATGTCAAATTTTGTGCCAAATAAAGTGTTTTTGCGGGGAGTACTCCTTCATTGAAGAAAAAGGCTGCCGAAAGTCATCGTATTTTGGTGGGAGTGTATGGTGGGTATGTTCTAGCTGAGCGTACGTGCCAGAAGTGGTTTGCACAGTTTAAAAGTGGCAATTTCGACTTGGAGAACGATGAACGGCCCGGATAGCCAAAAAAGTTTGGAGATCACAAATTGGAGACATTGCTCGACCAAGATCCATCATAAACTTGCAAAATCACTTGGCGTCGCTCAACAAACCATTTCCGATCATCTAAAAGTAATTTTTCACAATTAAACTTCAATTGTCGAAAAAAACCGCATGAATTAACCGGTACCCATATTATTTGCAAGGATGCTGATCCAAGATCTGATTTGGACACGTTTTGGGATCAGGAAAATGCCGGGCTTTCCAGGAAGTTCCAGCCAAGGTAAAATCAGAACTTTGATGAACCATATCCTGCAGCTAAACCTACACCGTAGTTTAACCGCCCGACTTCTTGCTGCTAAGTGAGCAACAGCATGATAAAAGTTCTGCATCATGGTATCCTGGTGAAACTGGTACTGCTGCCACTCCGAACAGTGATTTCCAAGCGGAGAGTTGTGGACCCCCGTCCACAACTCTCCGCTTGGAAATCATGTGGGTTCGGAGTTCAGGGACCACCTTTTTTAGTGTGTACCTAACGCCGAACGAATCGATATCATCTTTTCAAGCCAAGCTTAATGCTCTGGAGGGTGCTGTCTCAAACATAGAGGGCAACGTGCTCATTGGGGGGACATCAACGCTAAAGTAATTCCATGGGGCATAGCTTAAACAGATCTGTGAGGAAAACGGATCTGGAAAATGACGGCCAGGACGGCACTCGTCATACTAAACACCGGAAATACGCCAACTGTTTAGCTGTGAAGGAACCATACCCGACGTGAGATTGGCCTCAAAGTTAGTCGATTATTCAGCCAGTGATCATCAGGGCATTCTGCTTGAGCTCAATCATGTTGTCTCCCAACGTTCGTACTCTCGGCTTTCTGCAACTGGATGGAACATCAGAAGGATGGACGTCGAGAGGTTCGTCAAGGTGCTCACAGCAGGTGAGCCGCTGAAGGGAGCTTCAGAGGGGATGGAAGAACTGGCAGCTCAAGACAAGGTGAACTCAACTATGAGCATCATCATGACTGATTTTTTGCGCTTCTATGACCCGTGGGAAACCCTGGTACGGCAAGCCCCCAGTGTACTTGTGGTCAACTAAACTCGCTGAAAAGTAAAGGGACTCTCACGAGCTTCGACGTGAGGCTCAACGGGCGTGGAAACGTGACGAGGCATGCAACTGGGTGGCAGCATATAAGTCGGACAGGAAACGCCTTTACAAATTGACTAACAACAGTAAGGCTCACTGCTGGCAAGACCTAGTGGACAATGTGAATAAGGATCCGTGGGGCCTTGGCTAAAAGCTAGTTATACGGATGCCTGGTGCCCTACAAAAGCCTTGCATGTATGATGCAAACAAGATGGATGAAATGGTGCGGGCACTCTTTACTGCCCATCCCGTTCATGTTGACGCTGTCCCTGGTGAAACAGCCGTCAAGCGTCAAGTGCTGCTGGGAACCTATCTTCTTGGCAGTACGACTTTAGAGCATGACGTTCTCCCATTGATGCGATAGCAGAGGTGGAGAGCGCGGTCCAAAAGGCAGATTCATATAGTCGCACCAAGTGACGGATCATCCTGTTGGTGACATTCGACGTCAGGAACGCTTTCAACTCCGCTAGATGGGTGGTTATTCTGGAAAACCCTTTTCAGGTTCCAGAATATCTAATGCGGCTTTTGGGGGACTGCCTAAAGGACCGAAGCCTGCTCTACGATAAGACACAGGGCCAACAAAGGATGGCTGTCACATCAGGTTTTACCCAGGGACCTATCCTTGGGCCGGACCTGTGAGACTGGAGATGCCAGATGTGTCGCGCTTGATCGGCTATGTGGATGATGTTCTGGCTCTGGTCACTAGACGAACCATTGAAAAAATATTTAACGCATAAGGAACTACTCTCGTGATTTTGTCAGATTCTTCTCTCCACGGGCGTAGAATTGCGAGGGTGAACGCATTTATTCGTGTTCTTCCGTTTCCTCTGCTTACCTTGATATCGACATTGTATTTTTAATAAATGATTTTTTTTTTTTATAAAAATCTTCGGATCAAAATGCCGTTTTTTGTCTTCTAATCAAAAGGCGCAAATTATGAAAAGTAATTATGTCTACTTTACTTTCATTAATAATTCATTATCCTTGCTTTAACCATTAATACAAGAAAACATCTCATCAAATTAATGGTATCAATATTCTAGTTGATTAACTTGGATCGTCTTCTCTCAAAACAACTTAAGCTGAGTTATTTAGCACTCACTACGAGCGTAATGCAAAATAAATCAACCCTGCCAGCAAAATCAAAGAAATAAATTACCCGTACAACATTTTCGTTACGGGCGGCAATAACCTGAAACCTACGTACATTAGGCAATTGAATCATTTGTCTTCCGAACGAACTGCTTCCATAACATCCAAGTGGAAATTCGGCCGGCAGGCGTTGAATCCTTAGAATCTCCTTCAATTTAAAATAACAATGAAAAACACGTCTCGACATCAAACGACTTGTTGATTTCCCGAAATTACATGGTAGTCCGTGGCGTGCTTTTAGTGCCAAGAGTCAGTCGTGCCTTCCCTTATTTCGCGCCCCATTATAAATGGGAAAATTAGGGAAACTGAATCAAAAGCTTGGTCGTGTACGAGTTGTTGAAAAAAGGAACCTTCAAGCTACCGATAAATACGGACAATTATTGAGTTGTTGCTCATTAAATTAGCGGTTGGTGGATTCGTTAATTTGTACAGGAATTAATCAGGAGTATTTCACCGCCGGGAAAGAAAACGAATTTCGCTTTTAATTTGTCGTGGAAGGTGTCGTTCCTTGCAGCAGATAGGTCTTAAGTGTAATGCTTTAGCGATTATTATGATTTATACCATCTTTACTAAATGAATGATATGAAATATTTCGCCATAATAAATACATACTTCAAGGCTCACGTTTCTTTAAATATAATCAAATTTATTTACTTATTCTTTTAATGAAGTTGTGGAAACTATTGTATAATCGGTTGCCATATTATTTACTTTCCATGTAATATAGGTACTTGTAGCTCTTGGAATAAAATAATAGAGTTCTAATTGGTGCTCTTTTGGATTGTATCCAAAATTTAGCTCGATTGGATTCTGCGACCAGAATCGTTTGCAAGGTCATATCTGGACGACACTATCTCATTCTTGGAAAAGTTTTGGCACTTAATTAGTGTCGTTTGTCTTTATTATTAGTTTATACGGTAAATTAAACAGCATATTATGGTAATATATCAAATCAGACATCTTGAGTTTCTTATACAGTCAAACTTCATTAGTATGAAATTGAAGGGAAAGCCAGAAATACGTCTTATTGATGTTTTTGTACTATGGATAGTTTGTTTCAAAGAGGTCAAAAATGAAGATTCGTCTTAAAGACGTTCGAAATTTATTCACACATTCATAATTTCGTAAGATTATGAGGTATTTTTCCTTCAATGGAATCATTAGAAACTGCTAAATAAATAATATTTTCTAATTTTGCTAAAGCCGGGAAAATTACGTTGTATCATATTTTCATTCAAGGCCACAGCCCCAACTTGTCATTTATCCACATGATAATCGCAGAAGCAAGGGGGCTGTTGCAACCACAGAAATCACCGCAGTTGCAGATGTTATTTCGTAGCAGAGGGGTGCATAACCCATGTTGGCATACTGAGGCCAGCTAGCGCTAATCAAGTCACTGTTGGCCGAGATTGCCAAAAAATAAAAAATAGATTTAACAAACTTCTTTAATTGAAACATAGTGGTTACACTAAATAAAGATTATTTTATTTAAAAAAAAACACACACACATTAAACTTGAGTCGACCAGGGTTTTGACTTACGCGTCGCAATACTGCGGGCGAAGTCAAGTATCCAAATGATTTTCATAAAGCAAATCTGCTGATGCAGCGTGGGAATGTACTTTGCAACTTTTAAGTAAATCTGCTGATTAGAATGCATGTGGTAAGCAATTTCTTTTTTTGCGTGAGAAACTTTAGGAAATCGTGGGTACGTTCTCGCTTGCGTTTGCGGTTTTTTCTTTTGAGGAAAAACTCAACGGATACGTAACTTCTCCCCCTTACAATGGGGATTCTCCTGAATTCTTCCTTTAATATTTATTTTAAGACTATTTTGTCCCTTGTATTAAAAAATTAATATTAAAATTATCATGAAAAGAATCAAGCTTATATAACAGGCAAAGCAAACATTTTTATAAAATTCTAATTCTTTAATTTTTTCAGTATTTTTGACATTTTTCAGAGCAACTTCTTCTAAAGTCAGTTTTTTTGAGTAAAATTTTTATATATTTCGTTTGAAGGGTAGATAAGTCGTTGTGAAAATGTTTCCTTTGCATTAGAAAAATAGTGGTCAAACATTTTTATTTCACAGTTGTTAAAATGTATCAATACATTATTTTTATTGATAATTTTCTTTCATCACAATTTTGAGTAATATTAATTCCATTTGCATTTTCTATAAATAATGTCTCATGGTTAACTTCAATAATTTCTGTATTTATATTTTTAATTAATAGTCCGCGTAGTCTAGTGGTTAGAGTACTAAGTCCGTAAGCCGAAGGTCTCTGGTTCGAGTTTCGATGGCGTCAACGAGATTTAGTTCGAGTCATTCTACGGACGGACTATACTCGTAAGCCTGTTCAGTTATGATACGTGCTGGTTTAAAATTAAACCGTTTCACAGCTAGGTGGACGCACACACAGCCAAAGCGTGATAATGATCATATCACCTTGCGAAGTGCCGATACGTTCAATCATGACAATGATATATTATAACTATCCCTACACGAAGGTACGAAAGGGGCTGCAGTGCTACGAAAATAAATAAATATTTTTAACTAATTTATAATTTTGATTTTATACACAATTTTCACTTTTAAGTGCTTCGTTCAAAGATTTCGATTTGTTTATTTATTTATTTATTGCCAAACAAGTCATCGTTTAACAAAACACAAAGATATTACAATTTATACATTAGGTTACTTAATGATCTACTGTCTCCGGGAAGAGCAGGATTGTGTAATTATGGACTTGAAAAGGGACTTGGAAATGGTTGGGGAATGATGATTGCTGAATTTGTTAAATGCTTTACAACATGTGTTCTTGTGGTGAAGATAGGAGAATTTCTGGTAACTCTAGAAGGGTTATTCAGCCGTACCTTCTCGGAAATGAATTTCACGTTAATATTACCCCTAAGCACATCGAAAATTAGGCATGAGGACAACGCAGTTTGCCTAGAAGCTAGTGATGCCATATTCAATATTTGGAGTCGGTTATCGTAGGACGGAAGGCTATGGAAATCTCTGGGGTCATAGAAGAACCTTAGATCAAAGAGTAAAAATTGTTTTTGTACCGACTCGAATCTAGTTTTATGAATGTTGTAAATTGGGTCCCTGATCAAACAAGCGTATTCGAGAATGGGACGAACAAGTGAACTGTATAGCGATTTTGTTGCCCAAATATTCTCGAATTCTTTGGCTCTCCTTTTGATGAAACCTAGCATCCTATTAGCTTTAGAGAGGGCTTCGTCATGTTGAAGATTGAACCGAAGCTGTGTGTCTAAGATTACGCCTAGATCTATATGCTCTCAACTCTGCTCAAACTCGTGCTTTTGATTTGATAATCGTAAAGGATGTGTTTTTTTTTCTGGAAAAACTTATGACATGGCATTTATCCAAATTGAGCGCAAGTTGATTATCGTTGGACCATTGGAGCAAAATATTTAATTTGGATTGAAAAAAGGAAGTGTCAATATGCGATTTTATAATGTTATATACCTTCAGCTCATCGGCAAAAAAAAGGTGAGGTATATCGGATAGTGCCGCTGAAAGGTCAGATATGAAGATATTGAAAAGTAATGGACCCAGATGACTACCCTGAGGAACCCCAGAGAGGGCATTAATTTTCTTCGATAAGCGACCTTGGAACTTGACATATTGGATGCGGTTTTTCAAATATGAATGAATCCAGTTAAGCGGTGGGCCAGTGATTCCAAAACTATGCAGTTTTCTTATCAATATTTTATGATTCACGCGGTCAAACGCCTTGCTGAAATCGGTGTATATGGCGTCGATTTTGTTACCTTTTTCCATCACACATAGAATGTTTGACGTCAACACGACAAGGTTGGTGGTAGTAGATCTGCTTTTCCGGAAACCATGTTGCTCGTCGTTGAGATAAGGTTCAATAAGAGGTGAAACTTTATCGCATACAAGCTTTTCAAAAAGCTTTGGTATGGAAGATAACGTAGCGATTCCTTTATAATTTTCAACAGACCGCTTTTCGCCTTTTTTATGGTTTGGTATTATATAAGATGGTTTCCAATGTGAGGGGAAAACACCGCTCGAAAGCGATTTATTAAAAATGAGGAAAAGAGGGAGGGACAAATTATCTTTACAGAGGGCCAAAAAACGAGGGGGAATGAGATCGGGGCTTCGATGTCTTGATGAATTTCCTCTTCAGATATCGAAATACTATCGATCTGTGCTCTTGGTGCTATTTCAGAGGACGGAAGGTTTTGAGAGTTTCCAGGGTCGCAGTAGATTCCTTGGAAAAAATCAGCAAAAAACTCACAGATTTGCTCTGGAGAAGAAGAGATAGAATCATTGTATTTCATTGCTGAAGGGTAACCATGTATCTTACGTTTTACGTTGACGAATTCGAAAAATTTTCTAGGATTCCGAGTGATTTCTTCACCTACAACATTTATGTAGGATTTATATGCTTCTTGAGATTTAATTTTAAACTCATTAGCGAGCTCTTCATATTTTCTCTTAAACTCTTCGCCAACGTTTTTACCATTTTTTAATATTTTATATAGCTTGTTTCATTGGTTTCGTAAACGCCTGAGGTCACTTCCCAGCCAGGGTTCAGAAACCTTGTCTTTTTTCTTAATTTTAGGAACAAATGAATCAACAGCGTCAAGAATGATTTGATAAAAGGTTGATAAGGCTTGATCCAAGTCTAATGTTGACAAAGTACCAGTCCAGTTGAAAGTTGATAGAAGGCTGTTAATATTGTTATAATCGCCATTACGAAAGTCATAAACAATCTCATTATTGTAAGAAATAGGGTTTACTGAATCAGGAGTGGAAAGTTCAACAGAAAAGGCGGAGTGATGAATTGTGTTGGAAAACAGGTGCTCGCTCTCATCAGTTGGATTGACCACTACTTCGTCATGTGCATTTGTGAAAATGAGGTCTAACCAATTTCCGTTTTGGTTGGGGATAGGAGCGGTTTGCTGCAAATCGTTGCCATATAGGGTGCTCACTAAGCTAAAGTCATTACTGTCTAGAAGATTGACGGGAAGAAGATTACCAAGTTCATCGGTTACGAATTTAATGTTTTGCCGATTAAAATCACCAGTTATAATGACTCTGTCTTCTTCATTAATTCCGGCAGTAATTTCAGCTATGATATCACATACAGCATTATAGATAATTTCGACAGATTCTGGAGGTAAGCATTATTCTGGAGGGACATGGAAGATGCCAATATATACAGAAAATTTCTGCAGCTTTATTTGCACTATTTTATGCTGGAATAATGAATTTGATAGCGTCTTGACGGGCTCACTAAGGAGAGAGTTATGTACAGCAATCAATACACCACCTCCGCGTCTTTGTCTAGTCCTAAGGAACTCTCTGTCGTCTCTGTCCAGAATCTCCTCATTTTTGTGAGAGTCATTTAACCATGTTTCGGCCAGGGTAAGTATATTAAAATGGCAAGATTTTGCGTCAAGAAACAGTTGGGGCAGTTTATTACAGATACCACTACAGTTGTGGTAAAACAGTTTAAGACTATGTTGAATAGACTTATGAATTTGTGTTGGTTTTCACTTGTCCTTTGTAGTGAAGAGATATAACTGGAACTAACAAAGGAGGCATAGGTCTCAAGATCTTTTTTGCCCTGGTCTATGGTCACACCCAACTCTTCATGATAGGAAAAATATAAGTTCCGAAGGGCGTCAAGATTGACCGGAAGGCCTTCTCTTTGAATAATGATGGTGAGACTAGTCCTCGTTTTACCTTCAATACAGGTTGTTTCCGGTTCTTTATGCATGTAGGAGAGGTAAAGGCAAACACATTCATAAATTTTGTGCTCTCTGAGCCTTGAAATAAGGTACCTTTTCTCCAGATCGTTACTCGAGACAATAGTGGCCTTAACAGTGGGTGGCAAGAGTGGATCTATGATTTGCTCTTGTTTGAAGTGGTTGATAAAGTTGGCAGTCCGGATGAGCTCGTGGCTGGTGGTATTTGGTCTTCACCACGCACGAAATAACTGAACCTAGTTGTTGAGATGGATGTTTCAGGTATTGAGGACGGATCTTTAGTCATCTCATCGACACTCGATCGCTCTTTTCCAGAAATTTTTCGTGGTTGGCCACAAATCTCCTTAGTGGTGTTGACTTCTGGCTCATTTAACGTATCACTATTCAATAAAATAGGAGGAGGTAAGGATGGAGGTGCGTTATAAGAGATGTTGGATGAAATTGAAGTGTTAGTTATGGAGTTAGGAGTATATACTTTCTTATAATTACTTTTGTCACGGCTGGCCTTGGATTCTGTGACTCCATTACGCTCCTTCCATTATTTAAAGCTCATACCGTTCCACATGTAGTTGCCGTTCTTTTTTCTGTAGTTTGTGAAGAGCCAAGAATACTGTGATGGAATGAACACTTTGAAGCTTTTCCTTCGAGTGTTCTGAGGAGATAGTTCTTCAACCTTGCAGCTATTGATGTGGAGTATGTTTTCAGTATTTTTTCTGACAGCGGTTGCATTCAAATTTTTCCCCTTCGTAAAGAAGATGCTGTACGCTGCATCTGCGATTTTTACCAGAGATGGGCTAGGATCAATTATTGACTTTTGTAATCTTTTGATGCGATCCTCCCATTCTTCTTCTGTCCAGAAGATTCCAAGCTTGTAGATGTAGTTGAGAGTTGGATCAGGTGATGATATTGAATTGCCATGTTGTGTTTCCGTTGAGCGCAATGTCTGGGGAGCCCATGAAGTTTTATGTTGCTGGTTCAGAATAATGGTGCACATCTCCTCGAGTCTGCTCAATCCGGTGAGAATATGAGCAAATTCCTCTCGGTCGCTTGATTTGTCAGGCTGTGAAGATACTTTTTGAAGTTGTTCACTAAGATTTTGCAGGGTGCTGGAGACGTTACTTTCAAAAAATGATGACTTCTTAAAAGTTTCATTATTTTGCGATGGTTGGATATGAGTAACTGTCTCTATCTGATTCCCCAATAATTCTAGTGCTTTATACACTTTTTTGTTGCTATCAGACAGTTTGGCAGCTAATTCGTTTTTTGTCAAAGGTATACACGATATCATCGTACTAAAAATAGTTTCTGAGGAAGAATCGACTTCTTTATAATCTGAATTGGCCATTGGTATGGTTTTTCTTCAATTTTTATGACAAGTATCAAAAGGCTACCCACCAATTTCGCTAATCCCAATTTCATGTATTGCAATTTTGTTAAATCAATTTTAAATATTTGGATATCTTCGTCTGTTAAAATGTTAGGATTCAAAAAGCCATGTCTTGCAGAAGCTACGTTGTCCAAGATATGTTCCAGTTTACTTTTTAGGATTTGAATTTTAAAAAGTTGGTGCTAGTACATGTTGTCGTAAATTGTCTATTTTGATATTGTATTGAGTCTCAAAATTATCGTTTTGCAGTCTGCTTCAATAATGTGTTGTAAAATTGTCTGGTTAAATGCATTGTCAATTGCAATTTGTTGGTTGTACTGTAATTGCGTTTTGTGAATTTGTCTCCATAGTCTTAAAATGGTCCTCTATTGTCTGTCTGTTTTAATCGTCCATTTTCCCGAATAACCATTTTTGCGTGTTTCCTACCAAATTAATTAGGTCTCTTTTTCTTCTTTAGGAATGATAGTGTTCATTTTATACTTCAAATGTGTTAATTCTGACAAAAGCAATTTCTTGTGGTTTTCTTCTAAATATTCTATGTTTGTAGAGAAATCGTTTGGAATTCGTAAAACCGTCGTGTTTATTATGTGGATAATTATGTCGTATTTGCTGACTATTTCTGTTTTGTCAAGTTGAAGTTCAATCGATCCCGTCTGTATATATATATTTCATGTAGGTTTAACCGTCCTGTCACTGGTTTAGTCAATATTAGTAAAAGCGTCAATATAGCCAAAAAACGTATTTATTTTTCTGTGGATATCTGCAGGTTCCATTTCCGGCTTTTGCCTAAACTTTAAATTTGTTTTGATGAGCTTCCAATTGTCCGGTTCCAGTATGTTGATAATGGCGCTTTTTGCCTTTCCTTGGATTTTGTCATAATAAATTGTTCTGGTTGCCAGCTTCATGAGTAAGTAATATTCCGTGCTGGCTCTTAAGGCGTTTACAGAAATTTCTCCTGTTTATGTATCGCACTGCTCTGAGTTTTTTTCTGAATTTTCCTTCGCCATATTTTGGATGGTCATCCTATGCAAAGCAACTCGAAGTTGTTCAATTTGCGCTTCACGTTCTTGGAGTGCCTGGTGAAGTGCATGCATTTCCTCTTCCATTTCGATATTTTTGATGTGACACCGCCCAGAATTAAAAACTTTACACCTTTTAGGTAAATTTCTCGAGAGAAATCTTCTGCAGCGCTAATTCATATCAAACTTTAGGTCACCTTATTTTTCTTTTTATTCTCGTAATTGAGGTTCTTAAAATAACACTTTCAATTTTAGTATGTTGACCGACTGTGCCAATTAAGTCACTGTAGGCCAAGATTGCCAAAAAATAGATGTAACAAACTACGTTAATTGAAACACATTGGTTACACTAAATAAGGATTATTTTATTTGAAAAAACACATTGAACTTTCTACAATAATATTATTCAATCAGTAGACCAGAGTTTCGACTTACGCGACGCGATACTGGGGGCGAAGTCAAGTATCCAAATGATTTTTATAAAGCAAATCTGCTGATGCAACTTTTAAGTAAATCTGCTGATTCGAGTACATGTGGCGAGCAATTTCCGTTTTCGCGTGAGAAACTTGAGAAAATCGTGGGTGCGTGTGTTTGCGCTTTTTCTTTTGAGGAAAAACTGAACAGATACACCCCTCGGTCAATCGTGTCGTGGGTCATCCGGAACACTTTCTGCTTGTGCTAAGCCACCCTACACAAAAAACGTAACATAAAAGGAAATGGACGGGAGAGGAGGAGGTCATCGTGGGAAATAAAAATAATAAGTTTTAAAGAGACATGGAATTAATTAAAGTTCAAAAAAAAATTTACTAAAAATTCACTAATATTAGTAACAATAAGAAAGTCACAAACCAGTCCTTTTAAAATTTTATATAAAAACAATCAAATAAGAAGTTTTTTAACGGAAAAAAACAAAAATGAAGCTAATAATATGAATGAAATGAAATATAGGTAGGAAAACCAAATATGTACTCACTCCTGACTTGTTGAACTTCGAGCGCTCAGCGAAAGGCAAAACAAAAGAATTTGGAATATTAGAAACAAAATGAAAAGAACGTGCAACGGCCACTTATCTCACTACCATCCTCTGTCTAGAAGTCTCGAAAATTAACCAATAATTACTTCATACTTCAGATTTCATGACTTAGGAATCTCGACATTTGATTATTTAACAATTTTGTTGTTGTACCAAACATTCTATTTTATTTTCGACACAATTTTGGTGGTTAGATTCACAAGTATATTTAAAACTTTGTTATTTTGTTACTTCACTTCTAAAACATACAAAACACTTATCACAATTGCTTTTATTTGGACTTTACACCTTGCCGTTTCCTTTAAAATCTGAACGCAATAAATTTTATTAACGGATCCCGCAAACAAAAATTCATTTCCCTCAGACGCATTTACGAGCGAATCTTAATTGATTCAACATTAAATGTAATTTTTCATCTTCATTCACTTTTCCACACTAAATTTCGCAATCAACTCAACTTTTTCCACTTTCATTTTCCGCCACCAAGAAAATCCATTCAATTTACGATGCAAATCCAAACCAACCAATTCAAAACTTATTTGTTTCTTCCAAATTACTGCTACCGTACTGAGGCAACGTTATTGAAGTTTAATAAACTTCGATTCCGTTACCCATCCATCTTTTCCATTTTGACAAATGCAACAGTTTCCATTTGCATATATGGCAATTTGCATAGCCATGATAGCGTTTAGTTATATGCAAATCGTCATACACACGGAAACAATTGCTTTTGCCGATATTAAAAAGAGTGTTCCTGTGCTCGGGAGATTTCGAACCCAGGGTCCCAGCAAAGCCCCAGATCAAGAGTCCACCGCACTAGCACCTGAGCCATTTAATAATCTCCCATTCATCAAATGAACCCTATTTAAATGGGCAATGTTACGAAATTTGTTGGTATGGACGCGAAAATGAAATTTTGTTAGTATAACAAATAAAATTTTGTTAGTGGGAAATAATGAATGAAAATTTAATGGTAGGAAGGAAGAAAGAAGGCTTTATTAGTGAAAATGTATAAAAATGAAGTTTCGTTAAGGGAAATTAATGAATATAATTTGCTGGTGGGAAGGATCGATTATTTTTTTATTTCTACGCAAGAGTAGGTGAAGATGGTAACCAAGCAAATGAAGTTGTGAATAGGAGAGTACTCGTACGGCCGAAATTTGGAACAAGACCCAGAAAGGCCGATATAATTATTTCCATGTAAGTAAAATTAGTTAATATCATCTAATCAAACGTAATGCTTACCACATTATAAAATAAAAGATGCATGACACTTTTTGATGGATGAAACTTTCAAAGAGTTCATGCTAAGAAACTATATAATGAAGGCTAATATTTTTTTTTTGAGAATAGAATATAACACACCATATCATTGCCCTTATAAAGTATAAACTGAGCTTTAGTCCTGATTTGCTCCAGCGCACCAAACTACGCATGATGGGAGGACGAACAGATTGATTGCTTCCTTCAAAATTACTACTTCAGATCACCTACAAGAAGTTTTCTAAAATAAATGAGGCTTTTGCCATAATTAATTTGGTGGTACCATCTATAAATAAGATAATGCGTTGGAAAGTTAAATCCCTTTTTGACTTTCAGTGAAAGTTTGGTGTCATTCAGTTTAGTGGAAGCAAAGTTATTGCGTCTAAAGTGGCAGTATGTTTGTGTCATTGGTGTAAAAATGAGTTCTGAACAAAGTGCTAATATCAAATTTCGTTTTAAAAACGATAAAACGTTTACCGAAACATTTAAATTGATGAAAATAGTTTATAGTGATGATTGTCTATTTCATGCCAGAGTTCATGAGTGGTTTACACGTTTCAGCGATGTTTGTGAGGACATAAATGACGATGAACATACGGGCCGCCCAAAATCAGTAATCACCGAAAAGTCCATCAAAATTGTAAAATTGAATTTCATGAAATCGGGGTTAAATATGTCCAAAACATCGATTTATCGCATTTCAAGGGATCATTTGGGCTCACAAAAGGTCTTTGCACGTTTTGTTCCGCACAAGTTAACTGACAAGATGTATCCCAAAATAAACGAGACTTTTGTCATAAAATATTTTTGAGTTTTTGACTATAAATCGCACTTTAACCATCAATTACCGTATTTGCCTGATATGGCTCCATGCGAATTTTACTTATTTTGAAAATTGCATTTCGCCATGAAAGAAAAACGCTTTGTGTCCATAGAGGACATCCAAAATGCTTGTACCAAAATCCTGAAGGACATTCACGCAAAGCAGTGTATCGAGGCCGGAGGTGATTATTTGAAATAAATAAACTCAAATTTATTAGAAGAACGATTAACGTTCAACGTACTTTGGACTGCACCTAAACCGACTTAATATGCAATCTGCACATTCCAAACATTTTTTATTTCCGCGCACGATCAATGCCCCAATTACAAATAAATTAATTCGTGTAATATGCATACCCCGAACATTTTATTTCCACGGCAATCATGAACCTTTTGCTGACCACGACATCAAACATGTGATAAGCTGCAATGAACTCTACGAATTCTCAACGAATCAGCACTAAGGCAATGAACGCGCTACGGACTTTGCGATATTAAAAATTGAATACTTCTAAAATTGTACTATATAAGACTTTAATAATAAAATTATGTTATCAGTTGTTCAATAGGTCTTTTTTGAGAAGCCAGACGAAACGCCGTCTGACTAAAGGGCAACTATTTTATATATTTGCTTTTTGAACATTTGGCGACCCCGACGTGATCAACGTCATATTTCAAATTTTAATCTACTTCCAGTTTCAGGATCAGGATGGAGGAATCACTTCTGGCAACCAAACAGAAGGAGTTGGGAGACGAATTCCAGTGAATAATCAGCAATTACAGAAAGGATTCGTCCAGTCGCAAGACTCCCGAATACCTGATGGCTAAGCTAGCACAGTTGGGACGGTTGTGGACAAGGTTCAACGCAACCCACCAGGAGTTCCAACCCCACGCAGGGACTTATCCGCAACACCCGTACTTTCAAGTGCAGTATTTCGCCAAGGTCAGCGCGGAATACTCAAAAGTAGAGGAGAATATGCAACAACTTCTACGCACTCTGGAGGTACCATCAACGTCCGCACCAGATGCATCACACTTCACCTCCTGCTCAAAAAACTTGACAGAACAACACATATGCTGTATGAGCAAACGCTACAACGACATCGTGAAGTACAAATCATCGACACCTTTCTCACATTCATGGAAACTAGATTTCAGTCACTGGAGGCTTTAGGCAAGGAGAGACATTCACATCCAAGAGTGAAACCAACATACCTTGTCTCATCTAACTCGGACGAAAGCTGCAAAGTATGCACTGGGAATCACAAGGTTTTTAAGTGCGACCATTTACCAAAACTAAGCCCACACGACTGACTAACCAAAATCAAGGGCCTTCAGTTGTGTATTAACTGTCTCAAGGCAGGCCACAGTGTAAGTAACTGTCCATCAAGAAGCTGCTCTAAGTGTCAAGGCAGGCACAATACATTGCTCCACCATGAGAAAACAATTAACAAGACAAAGAGATCAGCCATGACAACCAGCAGCTCTCAATCGGTTACTCCTAGCGACACCACTTTAGCAGCCCTTACCAAGAAGACATCTGGTAGCAAGTACGTTTTATTGGGCACAGTATCAGTCAACATCACAAATTATGCTGGTTCAACCGAAGATTGTACAGCCGTTTTAGATTCCGGATCTCAGCTCAACTTCATTAGTGCTCGAATGCTAAAGAGGTTGAAAATATCTGGATCAAATTCCAACATCAATATCTGCGAAATAGGGAAAACAGAAACACATGTCTCGAAGAGAGTGAGCATCACCATTTCCTCAAGACACTCCGGATACTCAACCCAATTGGAGGCATACGTCATACCAACAATTGCTTCTACTCAACCGCTGTCATTCACCGAAGTTTCTTCATTGCCAATCCCACAGAACATTCACCTTGCTGATTCAAGGTTCAACACTCCAAAACAAATCGACCTACTATTGGGAGCAGAGTTTTACTGTGAGCTACTTTCCATTGGACAGATAAGGTTAGGACGAAACCTCCCAACCTTGCAGAACACCGTACTCGGATGGATTGTGCTTGTCCCTGTCGCAACAGGCGATACATCTGAATACTTCTGTGGATATGCTATCAAT
Organism: Odontomyia ornata; assembly: GCA_963969285.1. NCBI lineage: Eukaryota > Metazoa > Arthropoda > Insecta > Diptera > Stratiomyidae > Odontomyia > Odontomyia ornata. The sequence continues at coordinate 224,826,182 of OZ017741.1, forward strand.
AATCTTGAAGAACACATGGAAAGATTCTGGGCCATAGAAGAAGCACCTTGGGCAACGACCTCTACTACAGAAGAGCCGGCGATCAATCTTCGACGAAACGGTGACGGACGCTTTGAAGTGAAACTTCCTCTGTGTCAGAACTCATCCGTGCTTGGCCAATCGAAAGACATAGCAATTAGACGCTTCCTTGCTCTCAAAAGGAAGTTTCAAAAACACCCAGATATCAAAAGGGAGTACACGAATTTTATCAAGCAATACGCCGCTTTGGGTCACATGGAAGAGGTTAAGTCACCGGTACCAGAGCTTAACTGTTTCTTGTTTCACCATTGTGTATTCAAGCCATCCAGCAGCACCACTAAGTTAAGAGTCGTATTCAACGCTTCAGCAAAGGCATCAAACGGCATCTCACTCAACGATATCATGTTGAAAGGCCCTGTAATGTAAGATGACTTATTCTGAATCCTTCTACGTTTCAGGAAACACAAATTTTCCTTCTCAGCGGATATTGAGAAAATGTACCGCCAAGTGAATGTTACAATGGAAGACAACCATTTACAGCTCATCGTCTGGAGAGACAACCATTCCGATGACCTAAGGTATTATCGTTTAAAGACAGTGACGTACGGGACCACTGCCACACCATACTTAGCGACTCGATGCCTGATGGAATTGGCCAATACATCGAAAAGTCACACCCACTAGCGTCCAGGGCTATCAAAGACTTCTATGTGGACGACTTAATGACTGGAAGCAACAGCCTCAAAGAAGCCGTAAAGATTCAGCACGAGCTGAAAACGCTTTTGAAGTCAACAGGGTTTAACCTGCGTAAATGGTGTGCAAATCACGAGCAACACCTTGCATCAATGCCAAGCAAAGATAGAGAAAGAGAGCTCTCGGTCGGTGGAGACACAGAGGACACCGTAAAAACATTAGGATTAACATGGAATCCCAAGCTAGACCATTTCCAGATAACTACCATTTGGAACGAGCCAACTAAGGTGATATAACGGACGATTTTGAGTGACGTATCATGGTTGTTTGACCCATTGGGACTCGTGAATCCAGCAATAACATTGGCCAAGATCTTTTTACAGGAGTGATGGTCACTAAAACTTGACTGGGATGAAGCCATACCAATGGAACTCCACACCTGATGGCTTCAATTTTGCAAGGAGCTTACAGACCTGCACAGAATTCAGATACCCAGATATTTGGAAACAAAAGATGCCACACTCAGTTTGGATGCCTTTTCCGATGCAAGTGAAAGGGCTTACGGTGCAGTAATATATCTACGTAGCGGAAACAGCCGGGGAGACATAAAGACGATATTTCTCTGTTCCAAATCTAGGGTTGCCCCAGTGAAAACAATCAGCTTACCAAGACTGGAACTGTGCGCTGCAACTCTCATGGCCCACTTAACGAATCGTGTTAAGAAAATCATAAACACTACACATTACTGGACAGATTCACAGATCGTATTAGCCTGGATCCAATCCAGACCGTCATCCTTTCACACTTTTGTGGCCAACAGGGTCTCATCAATACAAGGACTAACAAACACATCTGATTGGCGACATGTGAATCCTAAACTCAATCCCGCAGACTTGGTTTCTAGAGGAACAAGGCCTAGCGTACTCATCAATTCTACGTTCTGGTACCATGGACCTTAATTCCTGCGAAAACCCGAGACTCATTGGCCATGTGAAGTTATCCGGGAGAGCTTCTAGAGCGAAAGACAATTCACACCGTCCTCCAAACCAGCATTATCCAGGAGCATTTTATCGACAGAATCGATCATCGAAACTCCTTCATACATCTTAAGTGAATCGTAGCAACAGTTTTGCGGGCAACTCAACGCTACAAGGCAAGAAAAGATTCATGGGAAGGAATATTCCTTACAGTCGCGGAATTGGAAAAAGCTCTCGCACTTATTATTAAATTCATGCAGGCCGGGGAATTTGGAACCGAGATAAATAGATTACAACAAAAAACACCAATAGACTCGAAGAGCAAACTCCTCACACTCACAAACTTCCTGGATGATGACTCCATTCTAAGAGTCGGAGGGAGATTACAAAAAGCCAATATACTACACATCGCAAAACATCCCGCAATTTCACCTGCTTCACATCCATTCACTAAACTGTTACTCAATTATCTTCACGCCCTTCATCCATACTAGCAGCAACCTTAATAACCCCACTCGTTCTGCCTGCCATTAGCACCGCATCTCCTCCTAGAAGAAGAAGAACCCTGGAATTTACTTCGAAGCAATCAGACAAGCAAAGCTAGTAACTAACGAATGAAACGTAATTACCTTCGATGATTTAAGACACTACTGGGAATTAGATGGGATTCACAAGGGTATACTCAACATGAAAAAGCTGTGTGCATCAATCACTATTCAAGGTCAAGTATGCACTCAAACCTTACAGCATTTCACATACCAACTATCTCCTATTGAGCAGCTAAACGAAATCCTTCACAAGGAAGGAGAAGGCAGAAGATACCCTACCAGAAGAAGAAGAGCACCACTGGATATCGTGGGCAACGTCACTAATAAACTTTTCGGTATTCTAGATTCAGACTACGCAACTGAAATTGAAAAATCACGAGCCAACGAACATTATCTAGAGTCACTCATGGAGAATCAAACCTCACTTCTCGAAACCACCACAAACCTTTTTAAAGAAGAGACGTACCATATCCAGGAACAATTTAAGGCGATAGACGATTACTTAAAACAACTGTCAGAGGGTATAAGCAGTGTATCTCAGCAACAAATTTTCATCACATTTTGCTTCCGCACCATGATGGCACTACATAGTTACCAAGCAATACAAAGGGAATTATGGGATATACTGCTTGATCTACAGCACGGCATCATCAATCCATTGCTTCTCACTCCGTAACAACTTCAAGAACAAGTAACGCTCATATGAAAGGCACTTTCTCCAAGTCTAAGTATCCCGATCAGTCGAAAAGTTGGAGATCTATCATTGTACAAGACGTTTTCGGTACATGCCAAGATAACCAAATCCTTTGTAATCTTTTAGCTGAAGTTGCCACTAATCAATTCCGAAGAATTTCAACTGTTCAACTTGATACCTGTTACCATGGGACGAGCTCAAGAGTCATATCTCAACTAACCATCTACACGACATCTGCTAGTAAATCTCCAGAGAAACCAACACTACCCGATCAACCAACATGAATTGGATAAATGTACACTCACCAAAGACAACACATTCCTGTGTTCAACATCATCTATTGTACAATCGGTGATCCAGCAACAGCCAATGCGAAATCACTCCCTTAAACCACGAGGAACCATCTTCTCGGCAATGTACCTGGGTACCCATCAACAACACGAACCTTTGGATCCAAGCCCACCAACAAAACACGTGGATCTATGCGCTAGAGGGGAAAAGAGTATTTGACACAATAAGTGGACAGGACGTCACCACACAAACACTACAAGGAAGTGGTGTTCTACATCTAGAACCTCAGTGTGAAATCAGACACGATACCATGACGATTAGGGGGTTGAACACATACACGTCAGTTATGAACTATACGTTTACACCATCAGCCAATTTCACACAGATGACCTTCAACAAAACTGACTTCATCAAATCATCATCCGCCGACTGCCTTATCAACACAAAGGCTTCTAACTGGAACGAAATCATAAAGCAACTCTCAACGCATCATTCTCCGCAGTTACTACCTTCTGACAGAATAAACAATCATCACATTCATCACTGTACACTCGGCTACATCCTAACAACCACAACAATTATTCTGATCATCTGGACTGCGTTGAAGAAAAATTCAGACAAACGGAAATAAAACCCATTACCGCGTAGCGGAAAGTCATCAAAGACGACTCATTTTCATTTGACCTGGGACAGTTCAAGGACGGGGAGAATGGTCAATGAAAATTCACATAGAATTGCACGCATCAACAAATTCTAATTTCCATACGCGATCAACGTTCAACGCACTCTGGACTGCACCTAAGCCAACTTAATATGCAATCTGCTCATTCCAAACATTTTTTATATCCGCGCGCGATCAATGCCCCAATTACAAATAAATTAATTCGTGTAATATGCCTACTCCGAAAATTTCATTTCCACGGCGATCATTAACTTTTTGCTGACCAGGACATTAAACATATGACAAGTTGCAATGAACTCTAGGAATTCTCAACCAATCAGCACTAAGGCAATAGCCGCACTACAGACTTCGCGGTATTAAAAATTTAATACTTGTAAAATTGTACTATAAAAGACTTCAATAATAAAATTATGTTATCAGTTGTTCAACAGGTCTTTTTTGAGAAGCCAGACGAAACACCGTCTGACTAAAGGGCAACTATTTTATGTATATGCTTTTTGAACACATTCCTTCTTTAGAATCGCGAAGATTATTTTCAGATGATTGCGTACTTTTTAAGTTGTCCCATCATTTGCTTCCAAATACTCTTTGCTTACTTATCTCTCTTGATAGCTCAGTCAGGTTTAGTTGCTCTCATGACATTTTCCGCGTCCCTTTTGCGCGAATAAACTTTTAATTTTGCTCGCCACTTGTGCTGTTACCGCGTATATATAATAGCCTGCGTCTTGTTTCTCTGCCCAATTCTTTTCGTATTTTTAAAACTAAACTCAAAAATTTGCTCTCTAATCATTCTTTTGATATTGTTTAATAATTTTTACTTGTTTTATATTACTTTGAAACTTAATATTTGTGTTTGATTATTTCATCTTATCTACCTGTACAATTGGATTAACTATCTAAATAAAAAAATAAATGAAATAAATATAGATATGGGCCTGCCCCTACATTTTTAGGGTTTTAAAAATAATTTTACAAAACCCTACTAAAATCGCGTCCTCTCTGCTGGTCTAACAACATCAAATTTTGTATATGGGTGTAAAGTTCAACTACAAAATGATTTTATAAGGCATTCAAGGGGAGTGGACCCGAAAAATTCTACAAGTGTAGCCGATATGGGTATTAAATGAAAGGTCTTGATAAGAGCTTTCCAAAACAAGTGCTGACATTTTTTGCTTCGAGGAGCGCACAGGGAGGGGTAATACATGAAATATTGGTATCTCCCCTCGCGATTGGATGCCTGTGATCCTTATATTCTATAAATTTATTGAAAATCGAATGATACACACGGAAGTTCTAGGCATTCGAAATTCCTACAATTACAACAACAATAACACATGATTTTGGAATTTTATGAACTTTCCATTGAATCAAATACTGCAGTTTCAATTTGATCTTCTTAAAATTTTCACATAAGATCAATGACATAAAATTTTTTGGAAATTCATGATTTGATTGAGTTTTATTATTTTGCAATAAAGGGGGCGTTCAAGTATTACGTAACGCAATTTGGGGGGAGGGAGGGTCTCGTAAAACGTTATGATGCGTTACAGGGGCAGGAGGGGTCTTTCTTACAACACGTTACGTAACATTGTTTTTTTTTAAATAAAAAATTAGGGAATAAAAACTCCCAAATTCGCAACCCTTTTCATTCACGTTTTACGGGGGATCCCTCGATTGTGTAGTCTGGCCGTCATCACGGGGAATCCCTAGATTGTGTTTCACGGCATTCAATGTTGTTTTCGTTGTCAGTATTCGTCAGTGTTTATGCAGAAGCACATTGCTGTAGTCGATGTTATAAAAGTTCATAGTGTTCATACTGTAATGAGTGAGTTCATAGAGTTCATACTGTAATATCTTCAAAAGAGGGAGACTTGTATCATCAGCTGTTCTTGGCCTATAAAGGCTCCCATGCTGACCTGCCAGCGCAACTGTGTCAAAAAATGCCGACGCAATTTGGAAAACGGCTCAAGAAAAACTAAAAAATAAAGAAAAGTTTAAAGAACATATAAATGATGTTATACGAGATTTGAAGGTGAAGGCCACGAAGAAATGTAATAATGACATAAGTATTATAATATGTAATCCCAACCTTGATTTTTCATTAAAGAACTGGTCATAAGTATTATATATTTCTAGCTACCTATGAAAACATCAAGCACGCCAGCGGCACTAAGGCCCAATGTTCCCTGGGTTTCACGTGCTCTTCAATAAAAAACAGGTGCATCTGCTTGTATATGTAGTATATTATGTTCTTTTTTATCGCATGCGTCAATAACACCCATTCTAAATTTATTTTCTCTTGGTCTATAGGACTCGGATGTTGTAGCTTCATCCACGTGTTCATCTTTTAGGGAATCGATTGTCGCAGTCGCTAGACAAGTAAGCACTGCTGTCAAACGAAAGATGAGCGATACCCACGATGAGCAAAGTCAGAATACTGATGAGGAAACTGTGGAGACACTGTCTACGGAACCACACATGACTTTGATTGATTCAGGTATCACTAAAAATCTTCCAAGCAAACCGGCTCAAGACACTCTTATGAAGAAAATTGGTCTACTGCAACAGAGAATAAATGTTCTTACTGAAGCAAGGGACGCTGGTAAAGCCAAAGATGATGTTCGCGACAAAATGAAAAAGCTACGCAAAGAGTTGAAACAAGAAGAGAAATGTTCAAAGTAAAAAAGGGACTGCTAAACGTGCAAAAAAATTCCGAACCAAAGAAAAACTGGAGAAAACTGGACGCCAGAGAAACAATCCTGCTGCAACACAACCTCGAACTGGCCCTAGACAGCCCCCTTTAGTTGACTCGCAACCTGCTCTCCTAGAGACCATAGTTGATATTGCCATTCATGGCAGCGCTGCTGATGAACGCCGCCGAACCGAGATGATTAGGAGTTGTCCCACTCCGTCTGACCTGCATGAGAGGCTGTTGTTAATGGGATTCCAAATTTCTCGAAGCGGCACATATCTTCGTTTACTTCCACGCGTTCCTAGCACTCAAGAGGGAAGAAGGCACGTACGTACCCGTAAAGTTAGCAAGACCACAGACCGAGATGCATAAAAAGCACGAGGACGGGGAATTTTGCACTGCTACAATCAGGTCATTAGAATCTCTCGCGTCGCTTCTGGGACCGCAGCAAGTATTGGTTCTCTCACAAGACGATAAGGCACGTGTACCAATAGGTTTACCAGCAGTGAAAAGTCAGAGCCCTCTTTTAATGCATATGGAATACAGAATACTTTTACCTGATCATGACTGGGTCGTGGCAGAGCGGCACAAACTTATTCCTTCTGTATACGCCGGCGTCAACGTGGAACCTAACAGTTTTGGTAAGGAAGATGCTGTTGGGTACAGCGGGCCAACACACATATCCATAAGGAGCGGGAAACGCACATCCTCCACAGCGAACACCCATGCTTATGATTTCGAATCACTTTTACCAATACCGTCATTCAAACCCTTAATGATGACAGAATCGAACACCGTGAAGCCAGTGATCATCATCTTTGTAGATGGTGGGCCGGACGAAAACCCGCGTTATCGCAAAGTCAAGAACTTTGCGATTGAACACTTTAAAAAAATTCAACCTGGACGCCCTGTTTATAGCGACTAATGCTCCTGGGCGGAGCGCATATAACCAAGTTGAGCGTCGGATGGCTCCCCTCAGCAAACGACTGGCAGGCGTCATTCTGCCTCATGAACATTTTGGTTCCCATTTCGATGGCAAAGGAATGACTACGGATGATGATTTGGAAAAACGCAATTTTCAGCACGCTGGAGAAACACTTGCAGAATTGTGGAGAAAAATGAAAATTGATAATTACGACGTTTCGACGGAATATAGACAGCCTTCGGGCTATCTTCGTAGCATGCAAGATCCAGCAGAACCAAATCTGGCGTGGTATAGCTTAGTTTCAGTTGAATTTCTGTTTATAATTCCATTGCCAAAAGGTAAAATAAAAATGTTATTTTATTTTAAGAGTTTATTATTAAAAAAAGCTAAAAAAGGAGAATGAAGGACGAAAAAAATTGTGTGTAAAGCCAAAAATTTATAAGAAATAAACAAAATCCGCAGGTGTTGCGGATTAAAAATATCTTGTTTTATTTAGTATTATTACCGCAAAGGCAATTAAAAGTATACCAAGGATAAAAACCATAACATAATTTTTTGCGACTTTAGGGTAAAAATGGTCACTTAAGTGTTACGTAACGTTTAGAGAGGGGGGGGGGTGCAGGAAAACGTTACGGTGCGTTACAAGGGGAGGAGCGGGGGTCAAAAATCTTCAAAAATTGCGTTACGTAATACTTGAACGTTCCCAAAATGGTGACCTTCGAAAATAGAGAAAAAATGAATTTTCTTTCAAAGGTGCACACTTTTTGACATGTTTGTTGATTTTATTCGGTGCTGGTAACTGCATTTCATCGAAATTGGGTACAAAACCCTTCTGACATGAGCGTAAATCTGTCTACCCGACTTGTTTTGCTGATATTTTTAAAGATCTCTCATTGAGACTACAAATACCTTCGCATATCTTTTAAATAGTTATATAAATTCTTAATATTTCTTTGAATGAATATACTTTCGCGTACATTAAATGTTATATAATAGAGGTACCGGCTAATTCGTGCAGTTTTGTAACAGATGGCGTAACTTGATTTTAATTCCAGTGATTCACCTTTCCAAATATGTGTTGGAAAGCTACTGTCATATAGTTTCAGAATCAGTATGTGTCATCTGGCCGAAGCGTAAACAACAATAATATTTTTTACTCTGAAAATGTTGAATTTTGTGCCGAATAAAGTGTTTTTGTAGGCAGTACTTCTTCATTGAAGAAAAAGGCTGCGGAACGTCATCGTATTTTGGTGGAAGTATATGTTGTGCATGCTCTAGCTGAGCGTATGTGCCAGAAGTGGTTTGCACGGTTTAAAAGCAGCAATTTTGACTTGGAGGACGATGAACGGCCCGGACAGCCAAAAAAGTTTGAAGATCACGAATTGGAGACATTGCTCGACCAAGATCCATCCCAAACTTGCAAAATCACTTGGCGTCGCTCAACAAACCATTTTTGATCGCCTAAAAGCAATTTTCCACAATAAGTTTAGTTTAGAAAAAAAATTACATTGCCTTTTGTTCCGACGAGAAATACAGTAAATAAAATGAATTGTCTTCTTTCCTTCCCCTGAAAGGACTAAGAAATCAACATGTGAGTGGATACATTTTTTTATGTAGCTCTCGCAGTGTTGCCCTCTTTCCTTTTTTGATTTAAGGGCTTTTACGCTAAGGGATGAAATCTACTCGGTTCCCCATTTCCTATATTAGCTTGCTTTTCCGTTGGAAACGGAAGGATGACTTGTGTTATTAGTAGGTTAGACAGGAAATAATAAGACCCCCTTGGGGTTTTGCCGGGCTGTGTTATATTTAAAATTGTGCAAGTGAAAATAATTTTGTGGAGTGGACTTTGAACTTATGGAAAGAACCCGCCCCAGAACACCAGAGATACATAGCTGCCAGTAGGCGTACGCGTCGTCAGGCAAGGTCATTCCAGTGCAGCTCGAAATCTTAGCTCGCGGAAGCAGTTACTATTGCAACTGCCCTTTACGAACTTATACTATCTCTTAGTTTCACTAAAATACTTAGGTTTTTCTTTGTGGCGTTTTTAATGGAAATTTATTTAGAACACCTTCTTTTAGCCATCACCTTCTTTATGCATTGCAGTAATTTGGAGTTTTCTCGGTTTTCGTTGTGGCACGTTAGCCATTTCAATTTCGATGCTTTAAGGTATGTATATATGTATTTTTTCCTTATTTTTCAGTTCTTGCTGCACTTGAATAGGTTTGCATCTAGGTCACTGTATGTATAGCGTTATTGCAATGTTCACTTGCTTTTAGCATCAGTTCTCCAATACTTGCGTCAGGTTCAGCATTGCCAAAGTCCGTAGATGTCCGAATAATGAACTATGATATCTATTCATGTCCACATTACCAGTGTTGGGCTTAGGAGATGTGAAATGAGCTTCTTTATTTTCCTTTTTGAGGTAGTTTTTTACGTTGATCATGTTAAACTCGTTATTGTCTATGATCTTTTTACGTTTTCTGATTATTGCGTTATGTTCCCTTGGCAATTTAAAAAATTTAATTACAGTTTTATCATAGGTCTTTTTTGTAGGTAAATATCATAGATTCGTCGTAAAATCCCCCTGATAGAAGCGTATACCTACCTTCTCAGCTTGTTTTGTGGCGTTTTCAGTTTGTTTCGTATTATGGCTTGGAAAAGTATTCGGTATTTTCTTCAAAATAGATATAGGAGTATTTATACTTTCAATAAGATTGCTAAATAAATATAAAGCAGGTTTAACACATTTCACACAATTGCATTTGTTTTTGTGACAAGGCTTTGTATCTGATGGTAACATTCATATTAAGATTAAACCAAAAATCATCCCATTTAGCCTCCATGCTTTTAAAATAATCCCCGATTCGGAAGTTCCATTCTTACAATTTTTTTATGAAAGGAAAAGATGCTAAAACGTCAGAAATCTTCGCAAAATCCTCAACAAATAAGGCCACATCAGAATTCTTCCCTCAGAATTTGCAAACATATATTTGAAAGGAAACATTCAATATGAAAGGCAAAAGAAAAAAAATACGACAAGGGATAATATGAAAATCGGATAAAAGTGAAATTCTTTTTCTCTCCAAATACACATAAGACGAAACCACTTTCCTTTATTATTTTTGTTGAATTCGAGTTTGTTCTGAATCAACCCTTTGAAAAATATGTGCACGTTCATCATCACGGAAGCTCAAAAGCTGCTTTTCTTGCTTTCTGCAATGCTTAGTTGTATGCTGTTTCTTCCCGATGCATCCTTGCAACGCCCCACTTCCTCTATTGCCTGATTCTTGTGCTAGCTCCTGCACAAAATATTGTATAAAATCTGGTTGAATTTTAAACGATGGGTGCAATGAATTTGAGCTTGCAAGTCGGAATCTCGCTCAGCTTTACAAATTTCTATGATGAATATGCAGAAAAATAAGTCGAAAGAGAAAGAGTGAAAGAAAGATTTTCAATGTTGGGTGGAAAACAGAAAGTAAATTTTTTTCCTTCTTAGCTTGAAAATTCAGTTTTCATATTCATTTATTCACGGGATGTTGAACTTGGAGAATTTCCTAGTTGGCTGTGCAATCCAACTACACAGATGGGAAAATGGAAATGCTGTTTTTATATCAGTTGCACGTTAAATCTGACAATCTTTTAGTTTTAACAAAGACAAACTTACAAATATCCTCAAGATTTGAATTCATTGAACGGGAAATAGAATTGCAAAGTTTTTTTTCTTCCCCAGTAATGTTAAAGATGACTCTTTCAACTGAAATTACAATTTGAATCCAACGTCAGATATACGATTACGGGTTTTGAAATCTTTTTTGGGACAATCTAAATTTTTCCTAATTTATAAAGTTCAAAGAGTAATGTTTTTTTGAACGCCGAAGTCAAAAACGCTTTATTCAATAATCATAGTTATAAACTTTCAAAGAATATAAAGTGAATTCCATATAATAAAAAATTAATCGCGCAAATGCCTCTCTAAATTTATATGCTATAAATGAAACTTATTTAATCAAAAGAAAAAACAATAGCAAATTCAAATTGATTAAAACTTCTACAAATCTTATAATTCAATTGGAAAAAGGAGCGAAATCAACCTACACTATTCAAAAAAATTTTATAATTATATAAAATATACACGGATACAAATCCAGGGGTTTTCATCCACAGTTATAGATCTTGCGATATGATTTCGAAGAAGTTTCAATATGGAAACTCTCGTCAGTTTAGCAGTTTGAGAAATTCTTCTATTCGATATATAATGTTTCCAGTCCACCTTAGTCGTTCTGTACAAACCAGTACATGTGCGAAGACATCATCTTTCGAAAACTTTAAATCTTTCGATAGTACTAGCACTTTGTTTGTAGCAGACCTGACATCCATACGTCAAAACTGGTCTAACCAGGGTCTTGTACACATAACTTTGACCTCGATGTTGAGTAACAATGGATTTGACTTTGATCGAGATAAGACGAAGCCTATTTATGGGAATGTGACTGGCATTTGAAAGGCCTAAACGGCCTAATTTTTTGAATCTTGTTCATGTATTTTTTTCAATAAAAAATTAAGTTACTAGTAAGTTTTAAGAAGCAGCTCATTCTTGCCACTTACATGATTATTATTAAAATTATTATTATTAAAAACATTTTTTGCTGGTCCTCTAGCAACGAGTGCAAATGATACTCCGGGTTTGACGAAGCTGGAACGTATGTCACTGTAGTGTATTTCGGTTTTCTTAGCAGAAAATTTGAGTTTTGCATCTTGACATTGGGAGCGTACTCAATATCATGCTGGATGATCAAAAACACCGTAGTTAACGCAGTATGATTTTCCTTTAGGCTCCGTCTAAGCCAATTTGCACTCACCGGGAGCATGGACTTCTTTGGATGTGACGCACCGATAGTGCATGGCGCAGTTGGCAGCCAAATTATTTAACCTTTAACACCGGTAACACTGGTTGGCTTCTTTTGTCTGGAGGTATTCCAAACTCGCCACTCTAAATTCAAGTACCTTTTTTGTTGAAGGGCACTTGGACTGCTCTTATTTTTAATTTTTACCAGGTAAAGTTTTAATACTTCTTTTCTGCGGTCGACCTTCTTTTCGCAAAGGTTTTGAAGGGAACAAATTCAATTTCTAGTGCAGCTTTCTTGAGTAGCTGAAGAAGATCGACCGCATCCTTTCCGCATTCTAAGCCTTTCAGCAAAATGGTCTGATTTTTTATACTTTTTGGTGAAGTGTGGAACCTCCCCAGAATTTAGCAAATCTTTAGATGACTTGACATCAACCAATGAGTTCGTTAGTTTATTTTTGGCTGCCAATAACCAAAACATGTTTTTTCCGCTTTGCCCGAGCCTTTTTGGTGGCTTTTTTAGAAGAACCAGCAGAACTGCGAGCTGGTTTCTTCTTCTTAGTTTTATATATTTAAATAGTTCTTTCTTCAGCTTCCTTTTCGTTTGTTAGAACTTCTTCTGGAATTGCTTGCTTTGTATTTTTCTTCTCCTTTGTTACCTGTTGCACTTGATTTTGCGGCAGTGACTTTCGAGGCTCCATCCCTTTCTTGAATAGATTGTTGAGGGACTGTATCTCTAGCATTAGTTCATGATTTTCTTTTTGCAGTTTGATTATTTGTTGATTGCCCACTATTATTTGTAGCTTATATCCGCCATCTGCGGAGTTTTCTTCATTATGTTTTCTTTTGTTGATTATCGCCAGTTTCATATTCGTTGTTTCCCCAGGCTGTCCCAATGGTGGAAACCCGTCGGACTCATGCATACCAGCGGTCCTGAACTTTTCTTGGGCTCTTCGCTTTTCTTAACCAATCGAAGTAAAATAATATTTGATAGAAATTTCCTGAGCTAATTGCAGCGACAATATAAGTTTTTCCGATAAAAATTAACTTTGGACAAACGTTTTAAAAAATTAATTTAATTTTTGAAAACTTTTGACAGGAGCGATTTAAAGCACGTCTAAATGCAACGAATCCTTGACAAAGTCTATGACAACACTAAATATAGCAATAATGAGCCAAAAATCAAAACAAAGTAACGAAAAAAAAAAGAAAACCACGAATAATTTAGACATTGCCATTCAGCCACCAATACCTAGAATGGTCCGTCCCAGCTTGACCAGCTTCAACAGCCCTAACAAATGAGTATCTCCCTTGGAATTGATGGTCTCTTGAACTCAAATTTGGATTATATTTTATTTTCTTATCAGCTTATCAATCCTTGCAGTTACGTTTCAGGTCTTGGCTGGCCAACCGCAGCGTTGTCCAGGTCAAAACTATTTCACATTTCTGTGCATTGATTTTATTCCTCATCGCCAATTTAAAGCTGCACATCACAAAACATTTTCAGACGATTACTTTGGACTATTGTAGTTTTTTGGCCTGCCATATAAATGATCAGATCATCAGCAAACGCTACCAATAATTGCATTGGCGAGACGTTAAAATCGAAGCTATTCCAAAGTTTGCAAATACATATTGAGAAGAGCAGAAGCGCAGAAACTGTTCTCTGCTGTAGATCATTCAAGAGCTTGAAGTTACGCATTGTCGTCAGATTTACAGTTACAACAAATGATATCCCGCACAACATATGGCACATCACGGTGACAAAGTGTCTTGGGAGCCAGTCCTTAAAGAGCTTAACCACACCGTATTTAGGCTTTCTCCATATATAAGAAACACGCAACAATACATAATCTATCATTTAGTTTCCAATAGATGTCTTAGGTTACTTCCGTTATCGCATGTATGGTTGAATGCCGGGCACGAAAACCAAATCGGCTATTTGGCATCCAATCATATTTCTCAATGTAGGCGTTTGATGCTTTGTTTAGTATCACTTCAAACACCTTGCTAATGCTAGCTAGCAAGCTATTTGGGCGATAAATTTTAAGGCACGCAGATACTGTTCCTTTCATCAAGATCGGAAGTACCTTAGGCTTTTTCCAGTCATTTCGTGAATTTGAATTGCTTTACATGTCGTTGAACAATATGCGATATTGGGAATACCGTCAGTACCACATGATTTCTTGATGTTTATCCTGCCAAATTTGAGGCACAAGTCTTCATAGCTGATAAAATAATCAAGAAGATTTCCCCTTGGTATGAGGTCGGAAATCAATGTTTTATTAAAATGACGGAAAGATTCGCCATTCAGGCTTCATTTGTGGTCGGAAACTTGCATTTGAGGTCGCAAACTTTTGCTTCAACATCTTCTGAAAGAGTTTGGTTCCATTTTTCAGAGTTTTGTAGATATTCATAATATCAGAGCAAGCTTCTATAAGCCAATACCACCCCTATCCAGATGATCTATCTCACTACTAGCGACTTTAAGGTTTAACACTTTCACTCGAGACTTTCTATGAAATATACAATTCATTTTTGCGAACACTGCATCTGGATTCTGTGGCTTGTACCCCTCAGTTTCTGCGCCCATTGGTTGCTGACTTCACTCCTGAAGTATGAAAGAATAAAGTTCCAAACATTCTTCAGGTGTAATTTCAACAACGCCAATGAGGGACAGTTGTAGTCAAGAAATCGCCACTGAATAATGTTGACGCGTGTGAGAAGAAAGCATTACAATCTTTCCAACCCTATGATGTTTGGTATTTCATATCCTTCCATATTATTTCGATGTTTAGTCTTGGGAACAACTTTCTCAACGGTTTCCAATTTCAGCTTCTTTGACGTTTGTAAATAGAGGTTTATTTCATAACCAGTTAGATTCCTGCCATAAGGAACCATTTGGCAAGAGTTACCACCATCAGAAGGTAGACAGTTAGTAGAACTAAAATGAGAAAAACTTCATCCTTTTGATTATTTTCTTCCATTGAAATGGCAAAATGGTTGCTATCATAAGTTAGCAACTGTGATTTCTCTGAAAGATTGTTAAATCTGAATAAAGTCTTGCATCAGTAATTCAAAGATCCAAATATGAATTAGTCCTAGCACAAGCACAAGCAAAATTGATAACTAATTATTTGCCATGCAAACTGATTTCAAAACCCATGACTAATTACAATCTTAGCTGTTACGTTTATCTCTCGACAAAGCGCGTGAATTACGCAAAGCTATTCCTTAGCAAGAGCCACAAACCTTAGAAGAAATATCGATTTCTGAGGAAATAAGGTGCTTGGATGGTTAACTATTGGTAATAAAGGAGAGATTCTGGGAAGAAAAACATCTTTAGGAGCACTTGGTCATTCTAAGTGCTGGTTTAGGTATAGTACTTTTTATGTGGTACCTGTCGGAATGCGTCAGTTTTTCAGCATCCAAGGTTTTTTAGTTTTGTTTTGTGGTTGGAAGATGAATGTCACTTATGCACAGTGTACAAGACTTCCATGACCGCAGGCGATTAGGCTAACCACTCAATACCTCCCCTTTTAACCCGAAAACCCAGCCTGGAACCGTTTGACACATTATTTTGGGCCAGGTCTCGTTTTATAACATCGTAAGGTGCCTTCAAGCTGGGGACTCCTCTTCAAACGGGAGGGGAGAGGGGAAGAGGAAGTGCTAGGCAAGTGATACCCCAGCCCTACGATCGCGACTACTGTGAGTCTCTTTTATCTTTCAGGACTGCCTAAACACAATGTGCCACCTGGTTTCATTTGTCAACCGGTTCGAGCATCACCACAACTATACTATTTGGGGTGAGTTTTATCGTCTCCCAGTAGAGATCTTTTTGCACTCTTTCCCATTTGGTGCACGCAAAAAAAGTGTAGTAAGCATCGTCTTCATCTCCTTGGCAAAACCAACGATTGGGTGACCGTGACTTACCAATCATGTGCTGGTAAGACTGAAAGCACTCGTACTTACTCAAATGCTGGGTCAGATAGAAGTCATTCCCACCATACTTTCGATTTAGCCACTGTCTCCCATCCGAGATGAGTCACGGAATCTAACTTCCCTTCGTGCAATTCACCTAAGGCTGCTGCCAATCGTTGAGTGAGTGCTGTCTCTCCTCACGGACAACCATCTCCAAGCGCTTCCAGTAGACGTCCTTACTGAGAACGTCACCCCATATTTCTGCTTCGTACAGTGGCAGTGACCCTCAAGCACTCATCGAGAGGCATCTTCTTATTGGGCTGAGTCCTCCTACGTTAGCCATAAGAGGACTCAGAGCCGGTACTTCCAAAGCAGCCTTCTCAGCTGTTGCCTTGATTTGCTTAGAGACACTCATCTTTGAGTCGATCAGTAGCCCCAAGTACTTCACCGCTGGGTGCAATTCGATTAGTACTCGTATGTCTCCAATAGTAATCACCCTTACTCTAGGGATTCTGTCTTGTGTCAAGATGACCACTTCGGTTTTCTCCAGTACTAAACTGATCTTGCGAGCAGTCATCCAGTCTCTCACTCGGCGCATTAGCATACCTAGCCTAAGTTGCACTTGCTCAGTGGTGCATCCTGCGGCCAGACCTGCAACATCATCCACATAGCTGATCAAACATGACTCATCAGGCATCTCCAGTCCCAGTAGTGCCTTGTAAGACACGTTCCTCAAATCTGGACTAAGGATAGATATACCTAACTTCCATCCTTCGTTGGCCCTGTGTCTGTGCACTCTCCAAAGCATTTAGCTTGGCTTGGGAAGACTATATCAACTCGTTCGGCATTAGGTGCACACTAAAGAGGTGGCCTCTAAGCCCTGAACTCACTCAAAACCATTCCCCTAGCTTCCCGCCTTCAAATCACTATTTCAAACGTAGATAGTGCCAAAGCCAGCTTCATCAGGGTATCATGGTGCAGAACTTTTATCATGGTGTTGCTCACTCAGTAGCATAAAGCCGGCTTTCATTATCCTCGCAAAATGCTCAAGCAGATTTTGGGCGGTTTAACTATGATAAAGGTGTAGCTGCAGGATGCAGATCATCGATGTTCTGATTTTACCTTGACTAGAGTCCAAATTCTGGTCGTGGATCGGCATCCTCGGTAAGAATACAGTGTGCCTCCTTTTTAACACTCTTTTCTTTTATTTCCCATTTTACCGCACTTGTAACATAGAAAACTTCTGTCGGGTCTTTTGCAAACTTATGCATTGTGACTGTAGCCAAAGCATTTGAAACATTAAGAACGCGCTGCTGTTCGCCGTATCCTGCAGAAAACCTTCCCCTATTCTTATTTTGTCCTTATTCAGAAATCGTTCGGCGTCCTTTTTAGTCAAGTCAATGATGGCCATATGTTGTCCCCTTTAGTTTTCTGGTGTCAGCCTCGCTTTGATCCTGCCCACGCTAGAGAACTCCCTTTTGATAGCCTCTTCTAACTTGGCCAGATCTGTGATGCAGTCAATGTCTCTTATTTCAATCGTTGCCATCGGCTCGAGCGAGGCTATAATTGCGCTTTTGCCGAAAATTTTCTTTACTGCGTCGCAGAATGCTTCTTGATTGTCGGCTTCTACTCCGAATTTAACCCGACTGCGTT
Organism: Odontomyia ornata; assembly: GCA_963969285.1. Classification (NCBI taxonomy): domain Eukaryota; kingdom Metazoa; phylum Arthropoda; class Insecta; order Diptera; family Stratiomyidae; genus Odontomyia; species Odontomyia ornata. Next base: position 224,844,119 of record OZ017741.1, read on the forward strand.
GGTTATACTGCTTTAATGGCATTGTTGGTGTTTTGGGGCCTAACTTTTCCCCTAATACCCCACAGCGCTTCTGCGAAGATATGCCATTTTGGAGTTCTTGCAAGCAGCGCCTGCTGCCGGGATCTTCATTGAGGCTTGTTTCTCTCCTGTTTTGCATGCAAGGTTTAGTGAATGGTGAAATGCTACTGCTATTTTGCGTCATGAGCAATAAAAGTAAGGATGCATACTCAAAGATTTTCAAAGAGGATTATAATTTTTCGGCTGAATGCAATCTAACTTTTTATGTCGACAAACATTTATTGTATGAATGTCACCACTGATTTTCACTTCAATTTTTTTAAGACGAAACTTAAGCACGATTAACGATGATTTCAAGAATCTAGCCGATTGGTTCAAGGAATTCTAATTGGTTTTTAGGGTTTTGTACCAAAATACAAAACCCTATTGCAATCACGACCTGTGTCCGTCTGTCCGTCCGTCCGTCCGTCCGTCCGTCCGTCCGTCTGTATGTCACAGCACTTTTTCTCCGAAACTATAGAAGCTACAGCCATGAAACTTTGTGGAAAGGTCAGAAGTGGTGATCTCTTGAAAGTTCAAGGGTGAAAAAAATTTTCAAAGGGGTTTAAGGGGGGTCTCCCCATATAGGGAGTTGACCCCTCAAAAAAAAATTTCACCATTGGTAGTCGAGTGGGGTGTCATTGGAAAGGTCTCAATGAGATCTTTTCAAAACAGGTCTTAAAATTGCCTTATGAGTATCGAGGGGGGCAGGGGAAGGGGAAATGTACGAACTTTTTGCGTACCCCCCCCTCGCGATTGGACACCTTCCATCCGAAAAATCTGAAAAAAATCATGAATGTAGGCCTTAATGAGTACAACAACAACAATAAATGAGAAGTCAAAATTCACTCAACTTTGTTAGTAATAGTATGATTTATCGATTTTATGTTTTCTCGAATAAAATCTAAATGGTACCCTTAAATTCAATAAAATTTAGTTAAAAGATGACTATTTATAAGATTGATATTTTCTGAAAGTTTCATAAAGATCGAATGGTATTTAACGAAGTTATAGCGATTTGAATTTTCCCGTATTACTACGGAACAATATGCCCTGTATTACTATGGAAACATATGGCTATGGAGCCATATGCGCTTCTTACCGACTTAGACACTACAGCTTTGCTAGGATTTGCATGAAAATTTCAGGAGTGATAGATATCATGAGGATGACTACATACAATTGAAACAAGTCGAAGAGGCAGGAGAGAGCTCCTAGCAAAAGGGCTTTGTAGCCATTCTAGGATTCGAAAAAGTAGGCCATGAATCGATGCTTACAGTACAAAGGAGTGGCCCCTGAAAAAAATTTCATGAAAGGTAGCCGATATGAGTATCAAATGAAAGTTCTCTATGAGAGCTTTTCAAAACAGTTCTTAAACTGACAGTTTTTGCTTCAGTGGGGGCACAGAGAGGGGGGGAAATACATGAAAAATGTGTTTTCTCCCTCGCAAATGGACACCCGTGATCTAAAAAAATCTGAAAAAATTATCAAGCGAAATATTTATGGGTATAATTTTAACAAATACCTCAGAATTAAAAAAATTCTTTCAACTTAGTTAATAATAGTATGATCCTCAAACATGACATGTTTCTTAATTTTATTCGTTGCTGGTTACGGCATTTTGTAAGTTGAGTACAAAACCCTTCTGACATGAGCATAGGTCTGTCTACCCAACTTGTTTTAGCTGGGAGGTGATGCCATTTACGCACAGAGTGTGGGACTCCAATGCTCGTAAGAAGGCGACTGGACTAGCCAGTAAACAACTCCCCTGTCAACTCGAGAACCCAACCTGGGACTGTTTGACACATTATTTTGGTCCAGATCTCGTTTTGTAACTTCGTGAGGTGCCTTCAAGCTGGGGGACTCCTCTTCTAGCAGAAAGGGAGAGAGAAAGAGGAAGTGCCAATTCTACATCTGCAATTAGCAGAGGTTGGGCTTGTATGAGCCAGTGACTCCAAACGGCATGGAGATCCTCAACAACCAACCAGCCAGCTCCTATTAGACATATCTTTGAAAACAATCAACTAGCTATGGGTGGAATTGAAAGCGGCAATTTAGACCGTAGCAGAGCAGATGATTTGACATCAAGTCCAGTGCAAAAGAAATGATTCGTTCGATGATTAGCGCCAGAATGCGTTAGATAAAAAGAGACAGGCGTACAAAAAATACTTAGGTAGGAAAACCAGAACGATGGGGAACCAATATGAAAATCTGAGAAGAGTAGTTAATAAGATAATTAGAATTAAGAAAAAAAAAAAAAAAAAACGACCAATTAAGAAGTATTGATGTAAGTTGAGCAAGCAACAACACAAGACAAGCATACAAAGTAGTGAAAGCCTGAAACGTGGTTATCAGCCGAAGACCATGCTCTGTCGTGATGACATCGGCAACATCATCGCTGATGTAAACAGGATCAAGGAAGAAGGGCATCATATTTCAGGAACCTCCTAAGATCTCCTCATAACTTCAGAACATCGGAGCTTATATATATTCCTGGAGAGCTTTCATTGGTCGAAACAAATCTAGATGAAGTTTCTTTCACCATTAAAGCCCAAAAAAATAATAAAGCGCCGGGCATCGATGAGATTCGAGGGAAGCTCATTATGGTGGCAGCGTTATTCAGAAAACCATCCATAAAGTCATCCAGCACATTTGGCAACAAAAACATATGCTGTCCGTTCGTCCGTCTATTCGTCTGTCCGTATCTCCGTTTGTCCGTGCGTCACAGCAAGTTTCTTCAAAAACTATAAAAGCTAGAAAGCTCAAACTTCATGGAAACGTCAGAGGTGGTAGTCGCTCAAAATTTACCATACATTTCAAAACTTTTAAGAGGGGAACTCCCCTTATAACGAAGGAGCCCTTAAACATTTTTTTTATCAAAGGTAGTCGAATGTCGTATCAAATGAAAGGATCTGAATTAAAAAAGTTATTTTATGCATCAGGGGGTCCAGCGAGCGGCAAAGCGTACCTAAATTTTGTGTCCCCCCTCGCGATTGGGCACCTTTGAGCGGAAAAATCTGAAAATAATCACAGAGGTGGGTTTTTATGGGTACAAGGGCAACAAATACCTTATTAATCGAAATTCACTCAACTTTGTTAATAATAGTATGATTCGTAGATTTTACATTTTCGCCTATAAAATCATAACGGTACTCTAAAACTTCTTGAAATTTTGCAATTGCATAGACTAATATAGAATCTTTATACGAGTTGTAATCAAGTGAGTTATAACCTTTTCAATTTTATTCAATAACAAACACAATAACACGTGTTGGTGGTTAATACATACATATTTCAAATTGACCTAGGTATTCTTATTTTTTCGAATTTTCATGAAAAATGAGGAAAAGTGTTTAATTTTGATATGTTCAATTGGCCGAGCTTTCAAAAAAATTAATTAAGCTGGATCAAAATGGTAGCTGCAATGTACTTATAAAAGAAACTGCACGATTTCTTATTCAAGTATTAGATGAAGAATCCAAGTCATCGACTGACGATATAACAAAACTCTCCTGCTTACTCAACTTGTTTTTATTTCTTATTTGTATACTGGCTCAATAGTAGGCAGTTCAGAGAAAGCACATTAGAAAAGATTCGTTTCATCTTAATATCTTACTTTTAATGTTTTGAGATTATGCGCTGAAAATTTGCCTGCTAGGATGATGGAAGAGCTAGTGGTTGATTCTTTGATCTTACAGGCAATACAAATGCTCTTTCTTACCAAGTCAGCCAATTTTGAAAGGTTATGGGGCTTGGATTTACATAATGTTTTGAGTTTTTTATTTCAACTGAGCTGGTATATTAAGATGTAAGTCAAAAGCTTTGCCAATTATTTATGATCTCGGGCGAAAGTTTTTTAATGCCAAAAATTTAACATCTTAACAAGGAATAAGCTTAAAAGGCGCTTAACCTGCAAAAATCATGCAGGCAAATAATGCTCAATAGTTTGATTAAAACTTTCGAGATATACTTCCAATACTTTCGTCCTTGTCTCGCCCCCTAATTGAAACTCACTGGCAAAGACTTCCATCAGTTTAAGCCAAAGTAAATCAACGAGCAATCTAACTTTCTTTATTTACTGTTTCCTTTCCAAGCATATTTACAGAATTATAGTCTGTTTAAGTATGTTTGTATGTTTGTACTCAACAAACAAAATTTCAATTCAAAGTAAACTCACCTCCGATAAGAAGTCATTCAAGCGCATGAAGTGTTAAAACCGGGAAAAGGAAAGTTTGTCGATTTTATAATAAACTTTTCACCTGTAAGTGGCTTCCACCAACTTTGGCAACTCAACGTGCTGTCTTAATTCAATTTTACACTTACCCAGTTGAAGTGAAATACATAAATGTCGAGGAGGGCAAAGAAAAAGTTTTGATTGTTTTGACACGCTTAGGTAAATGACGAAAATAAAAAAATAAAATACACGCGTGACTTGACAAGGCCATGAGCTGTGAGGCCGGAAGGTTATTTGAATTTTTATGAGTGTGAGCTACGTGACTTCGTTAGTGCATTGTATGATTTCAAACATTTTCTACATAATTTATCTTTGTTGTCAATGTTACGAAAGATATGTGAAACTCTGTTATGTGGGTATTCATTTTTTGGGTGAATATTAAGAGATATGATTGAATTTTTTGAACGTGGGATATATAACAGTGAAGGATATCAGGATGAAGGCTTTCCGAAACAACTTTCAGCACCCCTCAAAGGTATCTGCTGCTGTTCTACTATATGAGAAAGTGGATCATCAAAGTTTTTAAATTGCATATTGATATATACAGACTGGTACCATTTTGATATTCGCTTCTACCAGAAGAGCTTTGTAGCCATTCTATTCCAAGCTTAAGGACATTGAGACATTTTTCAAAGAGCTAATATCTCTTTTGTAAGATTAATGCAAGGGACTTGATTTGTGAAATGGCTCATATGAAGGATTATCAACGCTGGAACTTACAAATCATTTGTGCTTGATCAGCTATGCAAATACCGTAGTCGCACATGTGTTACGCAGAGTATTTAAGTCCGTGCACTGGGTAAATACTTGTGTGTAGATAAATTTGAGTAGATTCTGTAAAGCACTGACGAAAAATAACTTGCCCAAACAGTGCCTTACAGTCATTCCAATTTGAATTGGCAAACTGGTGGTCCTGGTATTGCAAACAATTAAATTGTTTCCTAAAGATGGTAATTAAAATTTACTTTATTCGAATTCCTTTTGTTACATTTGAAAATTACTTAACTAATTAGCTTGAAGAGCCAGGATTTGCAATTACCTGCATCGTTGTTCATTAGCACGGCTTTTTCTCTTGGAGATGGCGAGACTTTCCATTGCATCCAGTTCTCTCCCATCTCTTGCTTCTCGTATTAGTTTTGCGTCATCCACTGTGATTTCACATCCTTCAGTTATAATATGCTCCGCTACTGCTGATCTAAAGTTATTCTTCTCTGCTGATCTAAAATTATTGTTCTCGCACCCATATGTTGATCAATCTTCTTGTTTGTCCAATGTAAACTTCGTGACAGTCAGGGCATTCGATCGGTAGATGCATGATTTTTCGTGTGGTTGCCGTCTATCCTTAGTTGACCCGAAGACGTTTTTCAGCTAACTTTTGCTACTTGATTCGATTATCCATATGAACTCATGATACTTTAGCCTCCTTTTTATTGATCTGTGACACCTTCGTAGCACACAACTGCCTTCCTGTACATCTTTTCAGAATCCGGGCTTAGGAGTGTTGACCGTGCTCTCTTTTGCCGAGTTTTTCTGATTTTGTCTGTAATTCTCTTGATCTTTGAGGGCTTGAATCTATTCAACTTCGCTGTGTCGAGAATATACTGCATTTCCTTTTCTCTGGCTGCCGTATTGAGTGGCTCGATAAGATGAAACTTTCACTTGTTGCGTGTGGTTCGATGTCTTCGTGATCGTCCGTTGTGTATGTTTTTCCTTCCTGTAGATTTCGAAACTGATGTCGCCACTTGTTCTTGATACTTTTGTATCCAGCAAAGTCAATTTTCCATCCTTTTCTTCTTCTATCGTGAAACTGATATAATTTATACGTCGATTATTTTCCAATGTTTATTTCCTATATACATTGGATTATATTAAAAGAACTTTGTTCCGTAGAATAGCTACTTTCGATGCCTATTTGACGTCTTCTTCAGTACAATCGATCTTATTCTAGGTTCCTGAAATTTATACTTTTTAATAATCTTATTTTAACAGTTTTATTGCTTTATTACTTACAGATTACTTTATTACTATTCGTCTCCTATAATTAGTCTTAGCAGGCTAGAATTGCAATTTCCTTTGTCTTTATTCAGCTGTAGGTGCGCAGGTACTCGTATTATCTCCATTGATTCAATAACGTCTAATTTCCTTGGGTTAATAATGTTTTTTATTACACATACATTGCTAATATCCATGGGATGGTTTTCTTCTACGATATGCTTCGCTATCGCTGACCTCATCTGCGTATTCGGGCATTTTGTTGCAACTATCGCTTCTCTGAAATGCTCGTTATATCTTACCGGTATGGTTCGCTTGGTTTGTCCAACGTATATTTTGGAGCAGCTTCCACATGTAGCTTTGTATATCCGGCTCATTCTGTCCATCGTTTTTGGATCCTTACCAGATCCCAGCGGTGCCATTGTTGTGAGATTACGACTCGAAGATACCATTTCAATTTTGTACCTCTTGAGTATCTTGCTAATATTTCGCGAGTATGCTGAGTATGTAACTGCTATCCTCTTAGGTTTTTCGACTAACGGTTGTAAGGTCATAAGATTATTCCTTGACTTCTTTTGCGTTTTCCTTTTTATTCTAGCTACAGTACATTCTTTGTCGTATCCGTTTATTTTCGCCATATTTAGGATGTATTCTTTTTCGCTATTGTGCCTTTCACTGTTCAAAGGCGTTGTTACCAGACGATGATCATGGCATAGTATGCTGTCATTTTATGTTGAAAACTATGCCCAGAGTCGCTCTTAATTGTGCGTTGTGTACTAGTAGGTTTTCTATAGATGTCAAATTCAATTTTTCTATCATTTCTGATGAGTTTCAGGTCTTTAAACGGTATTTCTCCGTTTTCTTCGATCTCTATCGTGAATTTGATCTTCGGATGAATATTGTTTATGTTTTAGAATGTATTCTCTAGTTCATTATTGCGAGTATATCATCCACGTACTGTACCCAAAATCTAGGCATCCAATCTGTTGTTCAATTAGACTTTCTATATTAGCCATGCAAACCTCACTCATAAGTGTTGATGACGGACTGCCCATAGCTGTACCGGATGTCGTCTTGATGTATCTGTTGCTGAACGTGAAGAAGTTTTCATGCATGCTTAACCGCGCCAATTTTACGTAACATTTAACCTTCTCTGTCCACTCCCTGCTATTATCAATGCTCAAGAGCCACTTTTCTAGTAAGTACAGCGCCTCTTTTATTGGGACGCTAGGAAATAAAGATTTGACATCAAAGGATACCATGATCTCATCCTGTTTCAAATTTCTCACTTCTTGGACCTTTTGGATCAACCCTGTTGAATTTTTTACTGTTTTATCACTTCCGGTTTTATTTAATTTTTTGATTTCCTTGGCCAGCCATTTTGATATATTATATGTTGGAGAATTAGTATCTGTTATTAATTCGCGTACATTATTGTCGTTTTTGTGGATTTTAGGTTGTATGCGGTACGTGGAAGGGCTGGATTTGGCATTCTCAGATTTCCTGTATTTATGACTTTTCGGCATTCTTTTAAAATTTTATCAACTCTTTTTATACAGTCTGGCAGAGGGTTACTTCTAACTTTCATATAATTTCCGTTTTTTGAAACAATTCAACACCTTTTATTCGTGCTCGGCTTTGTCCATTACTACAATACTTTTGTTGCTGTTATCTGCTTTAACTTGTTTACTTTTTAATTGTTTGATGATTTTATGTTCTTCCGATTTATATAATTTATTCTCTTTCGCTAACTCTTTCTTTAAGTTGTTTCTGATATCTTCTTTGACTTCATTTTTAAGGTTCTTAATACCCGTTTCTATGTCTATAATTATATCTTTTAGCGGATTACTTTTTGGCACAGCTTACTCTAGTCCTTTATTAACAAAGTTTAATTCTTCTTCACTGAATTCGCTCTTGGGCTTATTTACTACCAAGTTAGTTATTATAAGTGGTTTACTTATTCGGTTATCCACGCTTATTTTTTCCCCATGCAAATTGTTGACTTTTTTGTTTAAAATGCTTCGTTTCCGCAATTTTTCACATTGAAAGGCAGTGTTAATTTTCCCCGTTGCTGTAACGATGTCTTCATTGTAGATTGTCATTAGCTTTGCCAATTACAGGTGTACATTATAAGCATTGATTGTAACGGAATCTAATTTGCTGTAGAGGTATTTTAAACTACCTTTCATTAAATTTTGTTCCACGAGCTTTTTTTTTCTTAGATTTATCCAGGTGACTTCTCAAGAACACCAAATGTGATTTTGGAGTAATTTTTGTTTTAGACAGACAGAGTGAAGAACCCAACTCTACCAAGTATCAAATGCTTGCCCAAGATTTACAAGGAAGGAGATGAGATGCGAGTAATAATATCAGCTGTGAACGCTCCAACGCGAAAACTAGCAAGATGGCTAGTGGAGGAATTCGAAAATATGCAACCCATTGAGAGCAAACAATTGAGATCAACTCCCAAACACCACAGAATTCGCGGAAAAACTGTTAACATATGGCCCGCCAACAGAAGACAACGTGATGGTATCGTATGATGTGAAAGCTCTCTTTCCAGTGATGGAAACACTTGGCTACATCGAGGAGTAGTTACTAAAACAGGACAATTCTATGTCACGGAAGACGAAAACGAGACAGTTTTTCCAGTTGTCGAAGCTGTGTATGACAGAGAACTACTTTAAGTTCCGGAGTAAATTCTACAAAACTAAAGGAGGAGGAAATCCACCATCACCCTTTTTTAATAAAATGTTTATGACGCGACTTGAGGATGAACTCAAAATGAAGAACCAATTACCGATATGCTGGATCAGGTATGTGGATGATGTTTCTGCTTACCTCAAGAAAGGAGACCTGCAACAAACTGAATTATGAACACAAAAATATCAATTTCACGATAGAGGAAGAAAAGGATGGAAAATAGACTTTGCTGGGTACAAAGGTATCAAGAACAAGTGGCGACATCATTTTCGAAATCTACAGGAAGGAAAAACATACACAACGGACGATCACGAATACAGCGAACCACACGCAACAAGTAAAAGTTTCATCTTATCGAGCAACTCAATACGGCAGCCAGAGAAAAGGAAATGCAGTATATTCTCGACACTGCGAAGTTGGATGGATTCAAGCCCTGAACGATCAAGAAAATTACAGGCAAAATCAGAAAAACTCGGCAAAAGAGAGCACGGTCAACACTCCTCAACCCGGATAGTGAAAAAGTATACTGGAAGGTAGTTACCTACTATGAAGGTGTCACAGATAAATTAAAAAGGAGGCTAAAACATCATGAGTCTACACGAATAATCGAATTAAGTAGCAAAAATCAGCTGAAAAACATCTTCGACTCAACTAAGGATAACCGGCAACCACACGAGAAATCATGCATCTACCGGATCGAATGCCCCGACTGTCACGAAGTTTACATTGAACAGACAAGAAGATTAATCCACACCAGGGTGCGAGAAGCAAGTGCAGCGAGGAAAAAAGGAAACAAGTTGGGTAGACAGACCTATGCTCATGTCAGAAGGGTTTTGCACTCAACTTACAAAATGCAGTAACCAGCAACGAATAAAATCAAGAAACATGTCAAAGACGATTTTATTGGAGAAAATGTGAAATTCGCGGATCATACTATTATTAACGAAGCTGAACAAATTTTGACTTCTGAAGTATTTGTTATTGTTATACCCATTAATATCTCCCTTGATAATTTTTTCAGATTTTTTAGACCGCAGGTGTCCATTTGCGAGGGAGGAAACACATTTCACGTATTTCCCCCCTGTGCCCCCACTGAAGTAAAAAATGTCAGTTTAAGAACTGTTTTGAAAAGCTCTCAGAACGAACTTTCAGTTGATACTCACATCGGCTACATTTGATGAATTTTTTTTCAGGGTCCACTCCCCTGTACTGTAATCATCGATTCATGGCCTATTTTTCCGAATCGTAGAATGGTTACAAGGCCCTTTTGCTAGGAGCTCTCTCCTGCCTCCTCGACTTGTTTCAATTGTATCTACTCATCTTCATGATACCTATCATTCCAGGAATTTTCATGCAAATCCTAGCAAAGCTGTAGTGTCTAAGTCGGTAAAAAGCGCATATGGTTCCATAGCCATATGTTTACATAGTAATACAGGGCATATTGTTCCATAGTGACACAGGAAAATTCAAATAACTTCGTTAAATATAATTCGATCTTTATGAAACTTTCAGAAAAGATCAATCTTATAAATAGTCATCTGTGTGTTAAATTTTATTGAATTGAAGGGTACCGTTTAGATTTTATTCAAGAAACCATAAAATCGATAAATCATACTATTACTAACAAAGTTGAGTGAATTTTGACTTCTCATGTATTTTTTGTTGTTGTACTCATAAAGGCCTACACTCATGATTTTTTTCAGATTTTTCGGATGGAAGGTATCCAATCGCGATGGGGGGTACGCAAAAAGCTCGTACATTTCCCCTTATTCTTCCCCCCTTGATATCCATAAGGCAATTTTAAGACTTGTTTTGAAAAGATCTCATTAAGACCTTTCCAATGACAGGGTGTCTCGACTACCAAAGGTGAAAATTTTTTTTTGGGGGTCACCTCCTTATATGGGGAGACCCCCCTTAAACCCTTTTGAAAAAATTTTTCGCCCTTGAACTTTCAAGAAGTCACCACTTCTGACCTATAGTTTCGGAGAAAAAGTGCTGTGACATACAGACGGACGGACGAACCGACGGACACAGGTCGTGATTACATAAGGGTTTTGTATTTTAGTACAAAACCCTAAAATGAATGACTTTAGATCAGCAGTAGCGGAGCATATTATGACTAAAGGACACGAAATCACACTGAATAACTTAACACAAATACGAGAAGCAAGAGATGCGAGAGAACTGGATGCAATGGAAAGTCTCGCCATCTCAAGAGAAAAAGCCGTGCTAATGAACAACGACGCAGGTAATTTTAAATCCCAGCTCTTCAAGCTTATTAGTTAAGTAGTTCTTAAATGTAATAAAAGGAATTTGAATAAATTAAATTTTAATTACGCTTTTAATGAAACATCCCTCAATGTGATTGAGGACTTAGTATATACTATAAATAGGATTTTTAGGTTAAGTGAAATAATTGCTGAAGAAGATCGGACGGTAATGGTCGAAAATCGATTACGAGAATGAAATTAAACACGCAAAATTAAATTGAAGGTTTTATTTTTTTTTATTGTTCAGAATTATTTTGCAAAAATGAAATCAATTACGAAAATTAAATACAATATCTTGGTTTGCTGATTGACGCAAAGATAAATTTTGCTGAGCAAACCAAGTAAACGGCAACTACACTGTCGTCAGAGCAGTTGCATCAAATTGAATCATGGCTCATTTCATGGGAAGCATTATTCAAGAAAATATGTTTCAGTCAGTATTGTTGATAGGTCCTATATCTAAGTGAAAGCCCTCAGGAAGAAACTGTACTATAAGTCAATTGTGCAGTTATAAAGACTATAAGCTTTATGCGCTAGATTGGCTTACTGCCTGGTTTTTGAATCAGCAATATTGGTGATTGTAAGAGCGATACCCATTGCATTCTCTGCTGAGGAGCAAACAATTTTCACCTTCATAGAAGATGAGGAGCCTTAGTGCCCTACGGATGACTTGCATACATCATGCCGGAAAGATGGACAAGATAGTGAGGCAGCATTGAAATGTTTACTTGCAGGTTAAATTGGTGAATCTCAAGTGAGTAGCAGGAAACATGGGCGAACAGCTTAAGTTGTCAATAATTTTGGACTGTGATTTAGGCATGGTGAGATCAACTCCCACCTAAATCAGTTGTTGAGCGGCGATGAGTTTTTTCAGGCTTTCTTCTTCTTATTCGTAGCACTGCAACTTCTCTTGGGCCTTTACTTCTTGCGAAAAGCGGCCCCAAATGTCTCGCTGCATTTACCGCCTCCTGAAATTCCGAAACCCGAGCAGCGATCTCCCCGTCGACTGAGTTAGGTCAGTATTTCCTCAATTTCTACACTGACCCCCGGCCTACAGTTCTCCCAGCAAACAGCTTTTTGGGTATCCGTTTCTCGTAGTCCGTAGTCTTACAATCGTTGAGGCCTCTGGCTTGTCAAAATTTTATACAGCTTATGGTTGTATCGAATTCGCCATTCGTCCCCGTCTAGCTTCGCTCCGATTATTCACCTCAGGACCCGTCGCTCAAAGATGTTCTATGTACTCGCGGATACTTGGGTTAGGGTGCATGTTTCACACCTAGAGCATAACACAGGTCTTATCACAGATTTGTATACTTGGAGCTTTGTTTTCCTATAAATGCAGCTGATTTTCAAGTTCGTCAATACTGAATAAAACATTTTATATACGAGCTGTATTCTTCGGCGTATTTCGTCTCTTTCATTACGTTTTTTTTTTCATTATTTTGGCGCCTAAATACACAAATTTGCTTACATACTCGATACTGTATTCGCCAAGTGTGATATTTTGTATATTTGAGGTATTTTTCCTCGGTTGTGTCAGGAGCTTCATTTTAATTTGATTGATTTGTAGCCGTACTAGTTTTGCTTCGCTATCAAGTTTCAGGAAAAGCTCTGCGGCAGTTGTTAATGACTGTGACAAAATGTTGATATTCCCCGATAGGCTACCACTTGGCTTGGCTTGTATAGTAATGTGCCTCGTGTTTCGATAGGTAGCTTCCTTATAACGTACTCCAGAGCCAAATAGAAAAGCAATCGGGTCAGCCCATTTCCCTTCTTTAGTCCAATATTTGTGTCAAAGGCATTGGTGAGTTGGTTATTGATGCGGACTTGAGAGGTTTTCGACATCATTGTCGTTTTGCTAGAATGGACTAATTTGGCTGGGATGTTAAAGCAAAGCATTATGTGGTACAGTCTTTTACGATCAATACTGTCATATACTTGCTTAAAGTAAAAACACGTTGAAGTAGCAGGGGATGCTCCTGCCAGAAGGGTATTGTAAAACAATTAGTTAATCAAACAATATATTCTGCATATCAAAACTTGACTAGTATATAGATTCTATAAATTTACTTCGAAAAATTATTATGGTTATTATGATTTTTAGCTCGCCACCATTTTGTTTCAAGTGGTTTGACCCCGTCGCTTGATTAGTCATGATAGTATTTGGATGTTACAAACCATTTCTAAAATTTTTATTCAAAATTTCTACAAATTTGCAGTGTCTAGGTCCGTTGCAAACGTGTATCTCCCTAGTATCACGTGTTAATGTTGTTGTAATTGTTAAATATTCTATCGGCTGTAACTTAGCTGTTTATTGTTCAATTATTGTGAAATTTTCGAACCATATATTACTTTCAGAAAACTTAAATTATAGATTTTGGAATATTTGAGGGTCCCATCTTCATTTTATAGACAAAAAAACAAAATTTATAAAATGTAATATTATCAATAAAGTTGATCGAATTTCGACTTTTAGGGTATTTTTGCCCTTATGAAGGAAAAATTGTCAGTTTAAGTACTGTTTTGAAAAGCTCTTATAAAGAACTTTAATTGAATATTTATATTGGCTACCTTTGATGAAATTTTTTTTTCAGCGGCCACTCCCCTGTACTGTAATCATCGATTCATGGCCTATTTTTTCGAATCCTAGAATGGTTAGAAAGACCTCCTGTTAGGAGCTCTCTCCTGCCTCCCCGACTTGTTTCACTTATGAGTATAATTGTAGGTACTCATCTTCAGTCATTCATTAAATTGAATCAAGTGTTCAAAGCATGCCCCCTAAACGCTGAAGTTGGGGAAAAATAACTCAAAATTATTCAGTCTTCGTATTTAAAACAGGCAATATTTTGTGTTACGATTACTGGTACCACTAGCTGAACCTATTCTCAAAGATATACATGAAACCTATCATTCCTGAAATTTTCATGTAAATCCTAGCAAAACTGTAGTGTCTGAGTCGGTAAAAAGCGCATGTTGTTCCATAGCCACGAGTATATGTTGCTATAGTAATAAATGCAGCGCAAATTGTTTCATAGTAATACAGGAAAATTCAAACCGCTTTAACTTCGCTAAATATGATTCAATTTTTATGAAACTTCCAGAATAGATCAATTTTATAAATATTCATCTGTTTACTGAATTTCATTGAATTTAAGGGTACCGTTAAAATTTTATTCAAGAAAACATAAAATCGATATATCATACTATTACTAATAAAGTTGAGTGAATTTTGACTTCTCATGTATTTTTTGTTGTTGTACTCATAAAGGCCTATATTCATGATTTTTTTCAGATTTTTCGGGTCAAAGGTGTCCAATCGCGAGGGGGGGACACAAAATTTTCGTACATTTCCCCTTCCCCTGCACCTCTCAAAGCAAAATTTGTCATTTTAAGACCTGTTTTGTAAAGTGCTCATTAAGACCTTTCATTTGATACCTATATTGCCTACATGCGATGAAAACTTTTTTTTCAGGGGCAACTCCCCTATATGTGGAGATCGCCCTTAAAGACCTTATAAATTTTTTTCGTGTTGAAACTTTAAAGAGGGCGTCACTTCGCACCTACCTACAAAATCATATGTTTCTAGCTTATGTAGTTTGCGAGAAAAAGTGGTGTGACACACGGACGGACGGACGGACAGACAGACGGACAGACAGACGGACAGACAGGACGCGAAACTAGTAGGGTATTGTAAAATGATTTTACAATACCCTAAAAATTAGTGAACGTTTATGTTGAGCTCCCAGCATTTTTCAAGCACCTGCTTGGCTGTGGAAAATCGGTCGATTGTCGATCTACTTGCTCTAAAACCACCTTGATACTCCCTAACAATACTTTTGGCGTATGCTCCGGCTTTAGTTCCGAAGATTTTTGTAAATATTTTGTACGCCGTACAAAGGAATGATATGCCTCTATAATTTTTGCACTGTAACCTGTCACATTTTTTTCTGGATAGGAAATATAATTGATTGGCTCCACTTTTTCAGCATATGCTCTTGTTGCAAAATGGGCTGGATGGCTATGTGAATAGCTTTACGAACGCTGCTATCATCATACGAAGTGTGACAATTAAGTAATGAGACTAATTCGATGAAAACAGTATATTTTTATAAAACATTCTTCATCTCTGCCATCCCCTTCAAAGCAGTCCCCTTAGGCAGCTATATAACGATTGCAGCATATTTTCAAAGCTTCGTAACATTTCTGGAACACTTCGCCTAGGATGTCCGCGAGAATTCTCGTCACGGCCGCCTGGATATTTGTAGTCGTCTCAAAATGGGTTCCTTCGACCACTGATTTTGTTCTAGGGAACAAAAAGAAAGTCTCATTGCTCGTAATAACTCGATTAAGCAGCGTGGGATTGTTTTCCACTTGTTCGAAACAGTCTTCTGCGACAGTTATTTGATGCTGCTTTTGCACTTCTGAAAGGTTCTTTAGAACCAATTTTGCGCACACTTTTTTCATCCCAAAATCGTCGGTTTCACGGTTCAAACCCAGCTCCGAGGCCAACTTAGAACTGTTAAATGCTGATCTTCATGAATTAGGGCGCACACACGTTGCGCATTTGCGTCAGTCCGCACCTCGACTGGTCTCTAGCTCCGCGCTTCGTCTTTCGCGCTTTCACACCCTTCCTTAAACTCCTTATGCCATCCAAACAGCTGGACATGGCTAAAAGCAAAATCACCATGCACTTTTACAATTTTAGCAAACGTTTCCAAAGCTGTTACGCCCAATCTGGGGCAAAATTTTATCGCTACGTCTTTCTCCATTTTTGGGATGAGCACCACAAACACACTTCTACTCAACAGGCGAACTAAACAAGTGGAGCAGTGGTAAATATATCAATGGAGAGTAGACGGTACCAGGGAAGGTAAAGAGAATTTCAAGGTCGCAAGTTTACCAGAAGCACGGCAATAAAATCAGTCTCATTACTTAATTGTCATATTTGATGAGCCTTACTGGAACTCCATCGATTCCCGGCGCTTTATTATTTTTT
The DNA here is from genome assembly GCA_963969285.1 of Odontomyia ornata. Lineage (NCBI taxonomy): Eukaryota > Metazoa > Arthropoda > Insecta > Diptera > Stratiomyidae > Odontomyia > Odontomyia ornata. Next base: position 224,860,371 of record OZ017741.1, read on the forward strand.
TGGGCTTTGATGATGGAACACACTTCATCCAGAGTTGGTGGAGCCAATGAAAGCTCTCCGCTGACCTCTATAGGTTCCGATATACTTGAGCTGTGCGGAGGATTAAGGAGGTTGTTGAGATATGATGCCCATCTTTCCTTAGTCTTGGTTTCACCAGCGATAATATCGCCGATGTCATCACGACAGGGCGTAGTTTTGGGCTGATAGCCACGTTTCAGGCTTTTCACTACTTTATATGCTTGTATTGTGTTGTTACTCGCTAGACTTACATATATACTTTTCAATTGGTCATCATAGTATTTTCTTTGCTTAATTTTAATTTTCATGATGTTCTCCCTTCGTCCTGGTTTTCCTAGCTAAGTGTTCTTTGTACGCCTGATTGATTTCTTCAAACGCATTCTGGCACTCATCCGCGATCCAATCATTTCTCTTGCGCCGGGCTTAATCTCCGATTGTTTGTTGCGCCACGGTCTTAATACTCGCTTTCATTTCCATCCAGAGCTCGTGGCTTGTTTTTAACAATGCATCTGAACCAGCTGGTTTTCGAGGGTCTCCGTGAAATTTTTAAGCCACAGAAGCCGTTTGGAGCCTTTCGATGTCCAATTATTGTAGTAGGCTGGTCTTCACCGTATATGCCTTTCACATCCAATATCGATAGGGTAATTTGATCAAGTAATCATCTGAATTATAATTGGCTCCTCAGTATGTACGGACGTCAAGTATGCTGCAGGCCCAACTTTGTTGGATCAAAACATGGTCGATCTGATTTTGAGTGTTGGCATCTGGTGATACCCAGGTCAATTTGCATATGCATCTATGTGGGAAACAATTTGAACGTATGACTAGATTTCTGCTACATGCAAAGTCAATGAGGCGCTAGCCGTTGTCATTTGTTTCATCGTGGAGGCTATATCCTCCAGTCGTGCCTCGGTGCGATATCTCTATCACCCAGAACTTTTTTTGTGCCATTTGTAGGCAATGAGTCAACTTGTCTTTCCAGATGATTGTAGAACGTTTCCTTCGTTTCTTCTTTCTTTTCTTCAGTCAGGGTGTGAACATTCACCAGCCAGATTTTGACCTGAACTTTAGATTATGAAAACCTTTTTTGAAGTAAAACTTCTTTACGCACGTTTGACTTGGGGAGTAAGCGGGTGTGACGAGAGCGTTACGAAAAGTGTGATTGGACGAGGCGAACGGAAGTTGAGAGGGAGATCTTAGATCGTGAAGATAGAAAGAGAGAGGGTTACGTTTCGGATATTACTGTAGGGCAAGAGAGAGTAATGCATGCACATTCTCTTCCTCTCATAGCCAGTTACGTTTCGTTTTTTCAGAAAAAACGTGTCGGACTTGAAAGATCCTGTAATTGATTCAAAGAATATTTTGTTTCTATCAGAAACCTGGTCAAATGACGATGAAAATGTTAACACCCCCCGAATTTTGATTGTATTGCAGGAGTGGTAATTTATCAGAAATCAAATGATGTATCGAATACCGTAACTTCGAACAAGGACATTTTATTACGATATATTCGTGAAATTGATATTGGTCAATCATCAATTGGTGATAAATGTGCTGCTACTGTGTTTTGGACGATGGAACAAACATTATAATGGTAGTTGTTTACATTTCACCCAATAACACAATTAATAATAATATGATAAAGTTTTTATATAAAAGTCATGATTTACGGTCGAGTAGGCTCTGAAGAATTACGAGAAAACTATCATACGTTGCCACTGATTTTAGCAGGAGATTTCAATGTTAATTACGTGGCGAAAGATGGACAACTCTTGGTAACCTTTCTACAAGGAAAATTAGAACTACAAAAGAACAATAACCGAAATGAGACTACCACAAGACATGGAACACCAATCGATATAGTTTTCTTTAGATAGCTTTCTAATTTCATCCGGAAATATATGTATCTTATTTCTCATACCATAAACCTATTATCTCGGTCTTAAAATCAACCACAGTAATCACGGATGTATCCGATAATGAAAATAATGAATAAATCTAAATCTGTTCAAAAATATTAATTTATCAATGAAAACCGATAATAAATTTGAATACTTGTCGAGAATTAATATATGAATGTATATGTATATATATATATATATATATATATATATATATATATATATATATATATATATATCTATATATATATATATATATATATATATATATATATATATATATATATACAAATATATATTTATATATATGTATATATATATATATTGTCACGTGTTTTTGGTTCGTGGCCAATAATTTTAATGTTCCGGGAAAGTGAAAACGCACTGTCTTTTAATTTAAGTTAAGAGTTTATTTAATTAAAAATGCACAATCATTCATTTAACTATTTCACCTAATTTAAATTTTCAATATTAAAATTCTAACACTTGTCCATAAATTTCTTATCGCAATTGTCTTCTAAATCACTTCACTATTACGAAAATCACTTTTCTACTACTCGAATAATATCACTTCCCACACACAATCGCAGTTCTTTTCTCGGTCGAATGAATGATGATCCCCCCATTCATTCAGCTCGCCTTTATATAGGGTCTCTACCTATTCACCCATTTCTCGTTTATTGGCGAATGTTCTACCGAGAGGTACCTGGTAGATTCGAGCAAATTAATGAATGGAGTGACGTCACTTGCAGATGTTGATCATGCTTGTTGGGTTCTCGTGGTTTCGAGTGAATTCGTGTTCTTCATTGTTGTGAAAACAATTACGACAGTAGCTCGCAGAATTATTTGTACATGTAACACTGCCCCCACCTCAGTTCTTTTCGCCCCGAAAAGATGTGTCGCCAGTTGTAGTCAATTCTCCCTGGGTGTAATATGGGGCAAGACGGTCCAGATGCACGATTTTCATTTTGGCTCTCGGCTTACGATGTTCCTGTATTCGGTATACGACGTCGTTGATCCGCTTTGTAACTCGGTATGGTCCCTCCCAATTATGTTGCAACTTTGGAGACCTACCCTTTCGCCGTTGCGGGTTATAAAGCCACACCAAGTCATCTTGCTGGAAGCCAGTAGAATTAGCCTTTAGATCATACCTGGTCCTCATGCGGTCAGTAGCCGATTCGAGGTGTTTTCGCACTGTCCGATGTATCTGGTTCAACCGTTGTCGTAGATCACTTGCGTACTCCGAGACCGTTTGGGGTTTCTCAGGGGGTGTTCCGAACTTTATATCGGCTGGCAAACGAATAGTCTTTCCAAAAATGACTTTGGCTGGGGCTTGGCCCGTCGATGCATGTTCGGCAGCTCTGTACGCCATCAAAAATAGTGGGATATGTCGGTCCCAGTCCCTTTGGTTCTCGTCAACCATCTTGGCCAGATGTTTATTGAGTGTGCCGCTGAACCGTTCGACCATTCCATTGGGTTGGGGATGCAGCGGGGTTGTCCTCGTTTTCCGTATTCCGAGCAGCTCGCACATTTCGCCAAAAACTAGTGACTCAAAGTTTCAGCCTTGGTCCGAATGTAGTTCGCCAGGTACGCCGTACCTACTGACCCAATTTAACACTAGCTGTTTAGCTACAGTAGTTGCTTCCTGGTTGGGAATGGGGTAGACCTCGGGCCACTTGCTGAAATAATCGGCTACAACCAGCGTGTATCGATTTCCCCATTCAGATTCAGGAAAGGGTCCTGCGATGTCAACAGCAATCCTTTCAAACGGTACCCCCACGTTATAGGTTTGCATTTGTCCTCTCAGTCGTCGCTTTGGGCCTTTGACGGAAACGCAAATTGTGCATCTGCGACACCAGTCTTCTACGTCTTCTCGAGCGTGGAGCCAGTAGAAACTTTCCTGCAATTTCGCTAAGGTCTTGTTAGCACCAAGGTGGCCTCCCGAGGATCCTTCATGCATTTCCTTAACCACATCGTGGATTCGGCTTTTGGGTAGTATAGTTTGCATCCTATAGGAGCTGCCATCCACCGTTTCCCATTTCCGCTTGAGTATGCCACCCTCAACCTGAAGGGAGTTCCATTGTGCCCAATAGCTTTTCAGGGTTGCGCCATGCATTGAAACGACTTTCCACTCAGGTCGCCCATTCGTCTCCTTCCATACGAGCAATGGTCCGATGTCTTCATCGGCTAGCTGGGCATTTCGAATCTCCTCCGATGACCAACCTTTATCGAATTTGGCCGTTATCAGTCGCAGATCAACGGGCGGTTCCTTTTCCTCAATCCGTCGGCAATGCTTGCTGTTAGCTGGACATGGGCGACGAGATAGGGCGTCAGCATTTCCATGAACTCCGCCCTTTCGATGAACAATTTCATAGTCGTATGACTGCAATCTTTCGATCCATCTCGCAAGTTGTCCCTCGGGGTTTTTGAAGTTAAGTAGCCATCTCAGCGATGCATGGTCCGTTCGAAGAACAAATTTCTAGCCATATAGGTATTTGTGAAACTGCTTGGTGGCCTCTATATAGCCAATAGCTCCTTCCTGGTCACACAGTAGTTCCTCTCACTTTTGAAAGAACTCGACTGTAATACGAGAGGGCTCTTTCTTCGCCATTGATCTGCTGGGAGAGTACAGCTCCAATACCGCCGTTGCTTGCATCAGTGTCAACTACAAACATTTTTCCGGGTTTCGGATACGCCAGCACGGGTGATTCACACAGCTTTTCCTTCAGGGCCTCAAAGGCTGTCTGGCATTGTTCGTTCCAGACATACGGACAATTTTTCTCGGTTAGCTGATGGAGACACTTAGCTATTTTGGCAAAGTCTTTGACGAATCTTCGATAGTAGGTTGCCAGACCCAGAAAACTTCGTAGTTGGCGCTTGTTGTTTAGTGTTGGCCAGCTTTCCACGGCTTCAATCTTCTCAGGGTCTGTTTTGACCCCTTCTGCTGATACGACGTGTCCCAGGTATTTTACTTCAGCTGCAAAAAGGGTACACTTGTCGGGACTAAGTTTCAAATTTGCCAGTCGCAGCCTGGAGAAAACCTCTTCTAAGTTCCGCACATGCTCTTCGAACGTTCTCCCGATGACGATGATTCATCTAGGTACACCAAGCAGGTTTTCCAGGTTAGACCACGTAGCACGTATTCCATCAAGCGTTCGAAAGTGGCTGGAGCATTGCAAAGCCCAAACGGCATCACCACAAATTGCCACAATCCGGTCCCAAATGCAAATGCGGTCTTCTCTCGGTCCTTCTTGTCGATTTCTACCTGCCAGTAGCCACTCTTGAGATCGAGTGTAGAAAACCATTTTGCGTCGGCTAAAGTGTCCATGATGTCATCAATGCGTGGGAGCGGGTAACTATCTTTCTTAGTGACGTCGTTGAGCTGCCTATAGTCGACACAAAAACGAGTGCTACCATCCTTTTTCTTTACTAGAACTACAGGCGCGGCCCATGGACTGACAGAAAGTTAAATAACGCCTTGTTTTTCCATGTCCGAGATCAGCGCGCTCACTTCTCCTTGTTTGGCTATAGGGAGGCGTCTGGGTGCTTGTCGAATCGGCTTGGCTCCCTGTGTATCTATGACGTGAGTTACCAGACTCGTTCGGCCTTGGTCATCCGGGCTTGTTGAGAAGATGTCACTGTACTTGGTGACCAGATCAGAGGCTCGTTTGAATAGCTGCACTGGCAATTTGACCTGCTTCAATATTGCAGACGTTGATTCTCGGGCTTTGTCTGTGTCTTGCCTCCTTTTGCAATGATGGTCGTGAGTAGCTTCCAAGGAGGTGATGGTGGAAACAGGCTGGCAGCTGCCGATGACTTCTCCCGCTTTGATTCTCGTGGTTGAGTCTGCGGTGTTAAGGACTCTAACCGGCACATATCCGTTCCTTAAAGATCTTACAAGGCTGCGTCCTACAATCAAACTGCGTAATGCGGACGTCTTCGTTGGCTCTATCAGAGAAGATCGGTGGTCTCCAGAATCACCATCAAGCTTGGCCCATACAATGCTTTCGGAAGAATTCGGTACATCAGTGTCAGTACATACCACTACATTCATCTTGGGAATTTGGACGCTGGGATCCTCCATCAGTACTTCTACATTCTGCCATTTCAATACACGTTTGCCCAAGTCCAACGTGATTCCATGTGGTCGCAGAAAATCCATTCCGAGAATGCAGTCATCCATAATGTTCGCGACCAGAAAATTGTGTCGGAACACAAGGTCTCCCAACTGTATCTGGAGTTGACCTCTCCATGAACAGGTGCAGTTTCTCCCGTAGCTGTCCGTAGTGAGAAAATTCTGCCCTTGTGAAGTTGTTGCTGTCTAACTAGGTCTGGTCGGATAATCGATCGGGTTGCACCAGTGTCCATTGTTATGGTGCAGTTTGCTCCGTTAACTTGACCCGGAAGGCATAAGTCCGCTTCTCCACGATGTTGTCTTGACACGGTGATGGTGGTGCTGGGGACGTCGATCCTCCTAGCCAACCTCTGCCTCACGAAGTTGGCTCTTACATGTTTCCCGACCCCTCTGTTTGAAGGGCTTCTATTCTGGGCTCCTGACTCGGTCTGGATCTCCTTCTAGCTGCACACCCTGGACAATAGCTCGGTTTTCTTCGCTTCTTGCAGTCTCTTTGTAGGTGCCCCTTCTCTCCGCAATCCCAGCATCTAGGCGCACCATTTACATGCGGGTCTCGCTCAATTTCCACGCGCTCACACCTGCAATCGTCTGTCACTACCTCACGAACCCGGGCAGTGGTACGAGTCACATTTTTCGCTGCCTCAAAGTTCAGACTGTAAGCCAATGCGTCCTCAACCGTTTGCTTTTGAGCTAAACGCACGGCTTGTTGCAATTCCGGGTCCTTTAGTGCGCTGATGAATGCTTCTGTCGCTGCATCATCTCGATGTTCTGGGTCGTAGGCTGGGTAAGCCAAAAGTGCTAGTCGCTCAATGTCTTGGGCTAGCTGCTGTAGGGTTTCACCAGACTTCTGCACCCGATGCCTTAGCTGTGACCGATAAATCTGCTTTAGATGATCGTCTCCATAACGCATGTCGAGCGCATTCATTATAGCATTCGAGTTTGATTGCGATTCAACGGGGATCGTCTGCAAAAGCTCGGCAGCTGGTCCTCTTAGAGCAAGAATCAGTGCAGTTGCTCGGTCCTGTTCATTCCAGTGATTTGCCCTTGCGGCAGCTTCAAACTGGGTCTTGTAAATACTCCAGACCGTTTGCCCATCGAATATTCGGTGCTTGCACATTTCTGGATGTGCTTTGCGCTGCGGTTATAAGCGGGGCTGGTGAAGTGGTTGCTACTGCCTTCGCAGCTTCCAAATCTTTTTTCAATTTTTCCATCTCATGGTTCATTCTTTCTACGACCTGGCTGACCTTTTCCTCGACCTGGTAAACCTTTTCTTCGACCTGGTCAACCTTTTCCTCGACGCCTTTAATTTGCTTGTTAAGACTACTGAGTTCCGCTTTTATTTCGGTGGACTGTTTTTGAAAATCTGCCTTGATTTCGATCGCTTGTTGATCCAGCTTCACTGATTGTTCATTAAGCTTCGCTGATTGTTCATTAAGCTTCGCTGATTGTTCATTAAGCTTCGCTGATTGTTCATTAAGCTTCACAGTTAAATTAGATGACTGTTGTCGCTGCTCTTGCTGCATCAGCATTAACATTTGCAATATCGCATTTTCTGGCTCCTTTGATTTGGGTGTTTCTTCTTCTCCACCTTCTGCACCTTGTTCCGCATCTGAGGGCTCACCCGCATCCAGATTCATGCCTTCCGACTCGATCGCATCACGCAAGCGTGCAATCAGTATGGCTTTTGTACCTTGTGTGGCCAGGTTTCGCTGTTCCAACTCCTCCTTGAGCTCCGATATGGTCAATTGATCCATTTTTAGATGTAAGTTTTCTGGTATTTTTATTGTTTTGGCTGTTTTTCTACCAGTTTCCACGTTAATTTTCACTATTGTGCACAAAAATGTTCAAAAGTTTTCACTTCCAAAATTTTTCTTTCGCACTTCTTGACACCACTGTCGCGTGTTTTTGGTTCGTGGCCAATAATTTTAATGTTCCGGGAAAGTGAAAACGCACTGTCTTTTAATTTAAGTTAAGAGTTTATTTAATTAAAAATGCACAATCATTCATTTAACTATTTCACCTAATTTTAATTTTCACTATTAAAATTCTAACACTTGTCCATAAATTTCTTATCGCAATTGTCTTCTAAATCACTTCACAATTACGAAAATCACTTTTCTACTACTCGAATAATATCACTTCCCACACACAATCGCAGTTCTTATCGCGGTCGAATGAATGATGATCCCCCCATTCATTCAGCTCGCCTTTATATAGGGTCTCTACCTATTCACCCATTTCTCGTTTATTAGCGAATGTTCTACCGAGAGGTACCTGGTAGATTCGAGCAAATTAATGAATGGAGTGACGTCACTTGCAGATGTTGATCATGCTTGTTGGGTTCTCGTGGTTTCGAGTGAATTCGTGTTCTTCATTGTTGTGAAAACAATTACGACAGTAGCTCGCAGAATTATTTGTATATGTCACAATATATATATATATATATATATATATATATATATATATATATATATATATATATAAATATATATATATATATATATATATATATATATATATATATATATGTATATATATATACATATATATATATATATATATATATATATATATATATATATATATATATATATATATATATATTATATATATATATATATATATATATATATATATATATATATATATATATATATATATATATATATATATATATATATATAGGTGGAGCTAAAGAAGATTTACTTCAGTCGTGCGGTCTAAAGCACACTAGTTTTTTATTTATTTAAAAAATCTTTTCAAGAGCTTAGTTGCTGATTTCGGGGTGACATTGTTTTATTAACCAATTCGTTTACAACTCCTTTCTAGCAAGAGTATTCTTTCGATACTTTGATTGAAAATGCTTAAAAATATAAAAAGGTTGATGTTCAATTTGTTGAAGAAACAAATAGTTGAATTCGCTCGACATGACATAATCTGTTTAGTATTGAAGTCAATTTATGTCTCCATAGACTCATATACGAGTACACCAATAATTCAAGGTGTTTAGCTAGAACTTACTAATCATAATCCTCTGCAAAAGCAGCAAAGTCAAACGAAGTATGTATATCTGTATTAGACGAAGATGATATATTTCCAATAATCTAAACCATTCGAGGCGATTTCACGTTAAAATTAAATTCATCTTTCTATCATGTCTTTCGATCCTAGTTCAGTCGTACGTATTTATTGATATTTGTCATACACCTATTGCAAATGAAGTGCACATGTTGATTTTTTCCTGGAGCCACAAGTAGTTCTTGAGCCCGTTTCCCATGCATATGCATCAATGTCACAACGACATTGCTTCTAATGTAAAAGGACTTGGCCCTCGAATTCTCAATATAGCTTAAAGGGATATCATGTGTCATAATTTCAATTAACTTTAGTTCAATGGCATTAATTTGTATTGTAATTATGCCTGTGATAGTGTAGATTTAAAGTAGGTCTCGAGAACTCTCTGTCAGTGTCATAGTTTTCAGAATAATCCCTCCATTCAGCCTTATGAAATAGCTAATTATCTCGGGAGTGCCCTTGAGTGGAAATGATTTGCCAGATTTACACCATATGTAACATACGTGTGAGTAGGAATATGTGCGCAGTACTGAGCTTGGCAATAATGTCACACGCATTAACTCAAAATTACATATCACGTCGTCGAGTGGCTACAAATCCCCATCACTGCCGGATCACGCCAACAAAGCTTTTATTCATTTTGATGTTCTCCAGCTGCTCCGGAAAAGATTTATTTAGGTCAACATTCGGCACCAAGACGATTATGTTCTTATGCCCAATAAATCCGAAACGTGGTCAGAAAAAAATATTTATGGATTACTCTCCGTGTTTGGCGCCTATTGCTTCAGTTATTTGTTTGACCTTTCACGAAATGAACCCTTTCAAGGAATCAAGGAATCTTCTTCCCTTCAAATGTGAGTGGATGTTATTATATGGAGTTGGTCCTTAATGGAATGTTGTGAGGGATACGATGTTTCCAGATTTATTTGTTATATAAAATTCTGCTTTGCAATACATATAAATGTGTTTAGAAGCATTTGTTTGTATGTTAACTACTGAATTTTCAAACATTTGACTAGGATTAACGGATTGTTTTTATATAAAAAAGACTAAACATAAAAAATTTGGAATACATTCTGCAGTAAAGAGTGTTAAATTACACATCGGAGTTTTCAAGCATTAAGAGCAGCCGGACTGGCCTACGCTAAGTTTAGACAACTCCTATATGCAATAAATAGCTTAGAATCAGTTACTTTTCATCAATTTTTGGTCCAGAGATATGAATTTTTGAAAATTTGCTGATTGCTCCACATTTGAAATTATCAGCGTTAAGAGCTTAGTACAGTCGTCCAAAGAATTCAAGCAATGACAAAATGATTTCTTTTGATCTAATTTTTAAAGGAAAGACAGTTATAATTGATTTTTAGGTATTTAGTCTTGTACTGTGATGATCACAAATCGATCCCGGTGGGATTTCTTTCAAATAAAATGAAATAAAAGCAACTTTCAAACACAAATCATAATTGAATGATCTACATCATTTTCCTGGTTAAAATCTCTGAAAATTTTTGTATTCGATTGCTCGCCATAAGTATTTCCTTCTTGAAATTTTGGCATATCACACGTCATGCGGATATTGCACTTGCATTCATGTTTGCAACAAAAGCATTTGCAGCACAACAAGTAAATGCCTTACACATACTGCGGTACTCAAAATGTTGTTGTGAAAATGAATAAGGAAACTGAACCAAAGGCAATACACAACTCCTGGCGTACAATGACCTACATACTATATGAATGCTGCTCGACAGCAATTTCAACGAAATTTTCTCCCCCTGTTTTAATATGAAATGCGAACATGTATTAGGTGTAAGTTACCTTTCAGGAAAGGTCTTCCTGTTCTCATCAACAACGTCATCGTGGTTGTAATAATGTCCTATTCACGATTCGTTTTGCACTCCCTCTGTTGAGATTTTCAAATTACGGCCGCAATCACGTCACAAGCGTACACGCGAAAGGGTTCGTTGTAATTCTATTCGCAGGATATACTCAAGGGCTTCATTTATTGTTCAAATTCGAGCTAATACAAAGGAGGTTTGAATGTTAAGTGTCGGCCCTTCAGCTTGAAGACCTTTTGTAACTACCGTTCTCTATTCTTTGCAAATTATCCTGCGGCGAGAAGCTTAAGATTGGGGCGATATAGCTTCAGCCGTGTATTACACTTATTGCACGTATGTGCACACATTTCAGCACCCGACCCCTTATCATTTGCATCTTATACTGTTCAAACCCTTTAGCTCCACTACTGCACATCGGCTGTTTCACTGCTTGTTCATTGTATACGTGCATACTTGAAAAATCATTCGTGCCTTGAAAAGTACGTGCAAATGTTGAAAATGGGCTTTTTTCGTCCTTACCACTTTCTCCCACATATCCTCAACTTTTTCATGTAAAAGTTCCAAGGTGACAGTGTGGAAGACTACTAGCAGGCATTCCAAGCTCAATACTTTCCGCACTAACCACACACTGCCTGCGCCACTGTTCGCCGCTATCAGTGTCACCAACACTCCTGCCTTCGTCGGCGTCAAGGAAATTTTCAATTTATTTGAAGAATGTTTGCAAACGCGAAGATAGAAATCTTCTAAGTGGAAATCATTCTCAAACAAAATGAACAGATTCCGTCTGAGTGGCTTTGGCGAATCTCAAACGTTCGAGAGTGGCGTCATGAACATGCCACACTCTCTTATGTTGGCATTCGTGTATATCAACAGGAGGATATGGATCCTGCCAACATCGGCTTCCATTTGTATTTCCAAGGCATTCCTTTTTTGATAGGCTCCGCTGGTGTCGTGAAATGCCATTCAAATGTGGAACATTAATTCATGTTAGCGTTACAACAATCACTGCCACTGCTAGTTGGTGTACTTTGGACAAACATTTGCTTGCATGTGTGCGCAAATATCCTATCTAAATGGAAATATCAGCCGTTTTCATGGGACTCGTATTTTTTTCTTGTTTGGTTAATTTATGCAAGTTTGCCAGAATTGGCGAATATTTTTGTTGATTGCAAGAATTTTTCACAAATATTAAGGATTGCGTTTCCATTACAGTGTAGTGTGGCGAAATAGGAATATGCTCTGGGCTCAATAAATTACCGTGGCTATAACCAGAACGAACAATTGAAACCATTTAGTCATTAGTTAACAAGTATCCTTAATTAGAATGTATTTGCTCAATAACTAATTGATATCCAAAAAGAAGAATTTATTTTAGAGGGTATGAACGTGGCAATATACCAAAATTCAAAGTCACTCCGCTATGGTAATTGCAAGGCAATGGGATTCACGTAAATTATAATTAGTAAGTAGTCTTGAAGATAAGCTTGATAAAAATGAAAACTTCATAAAGTTTATTACCTTATAAGTATTGGTCCTCATGTGAGCTGAATCTTAGAACTATTGAAGCAATTGTATTATAGAAAAACGTATGAAGAATTGTAATGATTTTTCCGCCTAAACTCACGAACGAAGTTGGAACCGACCTCTCATCGGTTCCAGACGTGAAGTTTGAGTCCTGCCAACAAATGGTACCAACCGGTCAACCAGTCCGTGCACAGTAATCCATTTTCGCGGTGGCTGCTTGTCGGCCAGCTAGATCGGAGAGGATTTCGGTCGCGGGTCTTAAAATGGATTACGCTCAATTACATATTCCAGCCACCATTAAACGCCCGTTTCAAACGCGTCGAAAATACAATCATACGGAGAAGAAACCTACTTTACGTTACTCCGTATTTCTTAATTTATCCAGTCAAGTACAAAAATCTAATTTCCATTTCGCGTTCCCGAATTTTACCGACGCGGTACCAAAAAATACACTACGTTAACTTGAACCCAACGAAAGCTACGCTAAAGAAAAAGGCAATCCAACAAAGGTAGCGCGTATCGCACGCGACGCTAAGCCAACCTCAGCGGATTTTTTCAAACCCTACCCTCTCCCCGGCATACTTACCCTGCACTCTCACTGCCTCTTGAAAAGAAGGACCACTGGAAAGGAAAGTCGTTGTTATTTTAGCAATTCATGTTATTTATTGATTCAATTCCTACTTTTACCAACAATACGAGTAACTTACTAATAAATAATAAACGATTACAAAATAAAAGATTTTCTGCATAACAAAATTATTGATTTGATAAATTTTCTACCAACATGTTTAAATCGAATCGGCGTATTCTAACAGGGAAAATGAATGGATAAGAATGAAGAACAACAATTAGGAAATAAGGGATAAGAAAAATGCGTAAGTCTATGGATGAGTACAAGGAACACATTTGGTAAATTACATATATGTTAAAAGTGTTTTCTGTCTATGTATTACTGTTCTCATACTAATTGTAACGTTACTAATTACAGTGCGACTTGATAGTATTGGCTTATGCTAAGGCATAAGGATGCGTGACGATATTTTACGGTAATTGAAGTTACAGGGAAAAAGAAATATGCGAAGGACCAATAAATATCCTGTGAAGATTTAGTCTTCTGCCTGGGAAGGTACTCAAAGGATTAGAAATGGTAATGTAAATTCAAAAAGGATTTTAGTTCTACACTGTGAAGACATGGTTTAGGAAAATTAATCAATTGTAAAGGGAAAATTGATCAATTGTAAGAGAGTTTTTTGTTGGTTTTTTTTTCAAGCGGGCTTAGGGCTACCGTTACCTAAGCATTACTTTCTGCGCATTCAATTTTTTGTAACATTTATTTATTTATCAATATTGTTACATGTACAAATGATTCTGCGAGCTACTGTCGCAATTGCTTTCACAACCATTAAGAACATCAACAAAACGAATTTACTCGAAACCACGAGAACCCAACAAGCATGCTCCATTCATTACGCTGCTGGAATGTTCCCGCTAATTCACCAATGTACGAGAATTGAGTTGAATGATTAGAGACCCTATATAAAGGCGAGCTGAATGAATGGGGGAAATCATTCATTCGACCGCGATAAGAACTGCGATAGTGTGTGGGAAGTGATATTGTTCGAGTAAAAGGAAAGTGATTTCCGTAATAGTGAAGTGATTTAGAAAACAATTGCGATAAGAAATTTATGGACAAGTGTTAGACTTTTAATAGTGAAAATTAAAATTAATGAAAGTGTTAAATTGATTATTGTGCATTTTTGTAATAAAATAAACCGTTTTAACTTAAATTAAAAGACATTGCGTTTTCACTTTCCCGGAAAATTAAAATTATTGACCGCGAACCAAAAACACGCGACAGTGGTGTCGAGAAGTGAGATTAAAATTTTGAAAGTGAAAATTTGAACATTATTATTGTGCACAATAGTAAAATTTAAAGAAACATTAAAAATGCCACGAAGCCTAAACTTAAGAATTAATGAACTGACCATGTCGGAGCTTAAGGAGGAGTTGGAACAGCGAAACCTGGCTACGCAAGGTACAAAGGCCACACTGATTGCACGCTTGCGTAACGTAATTGAATCGAAAGGCACGTATCTGGATTCGGGTGAACCCTCAGATGCAGAAAAAGGCGCAGAAGGTGGTGAAGCAGAAACACCAAAACCAAAGAAAAAATGCGCTCATGCAAATGTTAATGCTGATGCAACAAGAGCAGCGACAACAGTCATCCAATTTAACTACAAAGCTAGATGAACAATCAGCGAAGTCAAATGAACAATCAGCGAAGTTAAATGAACAATCAGCGAAGTTAAATGAACAATCAGTGAAGCTGGACCAACAAGCGATCGAAATCAAAGAAGTGCAAAAACAGTCAACCGAAATAAAAGTGGAGCTCGGTAGCCTGAACTATCAAATTAAATGCGTCGAGGAAAAGGTTTACCGGGTCGAGGAGAAGGTCAGCCAGGTTGAGGAGAAAATCAACTATGAGATCAGCCAGGTCGAAGAGAGAATGAACCATGAGATGGAAAAAGTGAAAAAAGAATGGGAGGCAGCGAAGGCAGTAGTAAACACCTCACCAGCCCCGCTTATAACCGCAGCGCAAAGCACATCCAGAAATGTGCAAGCACCAATATTCGATGGGCAAACGGTCTGGAGTATTTACAAGACCCAGTTTGAAGCTGCCGCTAGGGCAAATCACTGGTATGAGCAGGAACGAGCAACTGCATTGATTCTTGCTCTAAGAGGCCCAGCTGCCGAGCTTTTGCAGACGATCCCCGTGGAATTGCACTAAAACCCGAATGCTATAATGAATGCGCTCGATATGCGTTATAGAGACGATCATCTAAAGCAGATTTATCGGTCACAGCTAAGGCATCGAGTGCAGAAGTCTGGTGAAACCCTACAGCAGCTAGCCCAAGACATTGAGCGACTAGCACTTTTGGCTTACCCAGCCTACGACCCAGAACATCGAGATGATGCAGCGACAGAAGCATTCATCAGCGCACTAAAGGACCAGGAATCGCAACAAGCCGTGCGCTTAGCTCAAAAGCAAACGGTTAAGGATGCATTGGCTTACAGTCTGAACTTTGAGGCAGCGAAAAATGTGACTCGTACCACTGCCCGGGTTCGTGAGGTAGTGACAGACGAGTGCATGTGTGAGCGCGTGGAAATTGAGCGAGACCCGCATATAAATGGTGCGCCTAGGTGCTGGAATTGCGGAGAGAAGGGGCACCCGCAAAGAGACTGCAAGAAGCGAAGAAAACCGAGCTATTGTCCAGGGTGTTCAGCTTGGAGGAGATCCAGGCCGAGTCAGGAGCCCAGAATGGAAGCCCATCAAACAGATGGGTCGGGAAACATGTAAGAGCCAACCTCGTGGGGCAGAGGTTGGCTAGGAGGATCGACGTCCCCAGCACCACCATCACCGTGTCAAGACAACATCGTGGAGAAGCGGACTTATGCCTTCCGGTTCAAGTTGACGGAGAACACTGCACCATAACAATCGACACTGGTGCAACCCGATCGATTATCCGACCAGACCTAGTTAGACAGCAACAACTTCACAAGGGCCGAATTCTCTCACTACGGACAGCTACGGGAGAACCTGCACCTGTTCATGGAGGGGTCAACCTCCAGATACAGTTGGGAGACCTTGTGTTCCGACATAATTTTCTGGTCGCGAACATTATGGATGACAGCGTTCTCGGAATGGATTTTCTGCGACCACATGGAATCACGTTGGATTTGGGCAAACGTGTATTGAAATGGCAGAATGTCGAAGTACTGATGGAGGATCCCAGCGTCCAAATTCCCAAGATGAATGTAGTGGTATGTACTGACAGTGATGTACCGAATTCTTCCGAAAGCATTGTATGGGCCAAGTTTGATGGTGATTCTGGAGATCACCGATCTTATCTGATAGAGCCAACGAAGACGTCCGCATTGCGCAGTTTGATTGTAGGACGATGCCTTGTAAGATCTTTAAGGAACGGATATGTGCCGGTTAGAGTCCTTAACACCGCAGACTCAACCACGAGCATCAAAGAGGGAGAAGTCATCGGCAGCTGCCAGCCTGTTTCCACCATCACCTCCTTGGAAGCTACTCATGAGCATCATTCGAAAAGGAGGTAAGACACAGACAAAGCCCGGGATCCACGTCTGCAATATTGAAGTAAGTCAAATTGCCAGTGCAGTTATTCAAACGAGCCTCTGATCTGGTCACCAAGTACAGTGACATCTTCTCAACAAGCCCGGATGACAAAGGCCGAACGAGTCTGGTAACTCACGTCATAGATACACATGGAGCCAAGCTGGTTCGACAAGCACCGAGACGTCTCCCTATTGCCAAACGAGGAGAGGTGAGCACGCTGATCTCTGATATGGAAAAACAATGCGTTATTGAACCTTCTGTCAGTCCATCGGCCGCGCCTGTGGTTCTAGTAAAGAAAAAGGATGGTAGCACTCGCTTTTGTGTCGACTAGAGGCAGCTTAACGACGTCACTAAGGAAGATAGTTACCCACTCCCACGCATCGATGACATCATGGACACTTTAGCCGACGTAAAATGGTCTTCTACACTCGATCTCAAGAGTGGCTACTGGCAGGTAGAAATTGACAAGAAGGACCGAGAGAAGATCGCATTTGCATTCGGGACCGGATTGTGGCGATTTGTGGTGATGCCGTTTGGGCTTTGCAATGCTCCAGCCACTTTCGAACGCTTGATGAAATACGTGCTACGTGGTTTAACCTGGAAAACCTGCTTGGTGTACCTAGATGACATCATCGTCATCGGAAGAACGTTCGAAGAGCATGTGCGGAACTTAGAAGAGGTTTCCTCCCGATTGCGACTGCCAAATTTGAAACTTAGTTCCGACAAGTGTACCCTTTTTGCAGATGAAGTAAAATACCTGGGACACGTCGTATCAGCAGAAGGGGTCAAAACAGACCCTGAGAAAATTGAAGCCGTGAAAAGCTGGCCAACACCAAACAACAAGCGCCAACTACGAAGTTTTCTGGGTCTGGCGACCTACTATCGAAGATTCGTCAAAGACTTTGCCAAAATAGCTAAGTGTCTCCATCAGCTAACCGAGAAAAATCGTCCGTATGTCTGGAATGAACAATGCCAGACAGCCTTTGAGACCCTGAAGGAAAAGCTGTGTGAATCACCCGTGCTGGCGTATCCGAAACCCGGAAAAATGTTTGTAGTTGACACCGATGCAAGCAACGGCGGTATTGGAGCTGTACTCTCCCAGCAGATCAATGGCGAAGAAAGAGTCCTCTCGTATTACAGTCGAGTTCTTTCAAAAAGTGAGAGGGACTACTGCGTGACCAGGAAGGAGCTATTGGCTATAATAGAGGCCACAAAGCAGTTCCACAAGTACCTATATGGTCAGAAATTTGTTCTTCGAATGGACCATGCATCGCTGAGATGGCTACTTAACTTCCAAAACCCCGAGGGACAAGTTGCGAGATGGATCAAAAGATTGCAGTCATACGACTTCGAAATTGTTCATCAAAAGGGCGGAGTTCATGGGAATGCTGACGCCCTATCTCGTCGTCCATGTCCAGCTAACTGCAAGCATTGCCGACGGATTGAGGAAAAGGAGACGGTCTTTGATCTGCGATTGATAACGGCCGAATTCGATGAAGGTTGGTAATTGGAGGAGATTCCAAATGCCCAGTTAGCCGATGAAGACATCGGACCATTGCTCGTATGGAAGAAGACGACTGGACGATCTGAGTGGACGGACGTTTCAACGCATGGCGCAACCCTGAAAAGCTATTGGGCACAATGGAACTACCCTCAGGTGGAGGGTGGCGCATTCAAGCGGAAATGGGAAACGGTGGATGGCAGCTCCTATAGGATGCAAACTATACTTCCCTAAAGCCAAATCCACGATGTGGTTAAGGAAATGCACGAAGAATCCTCGGGAGGCCACCTTGGTGTTAACAAGACCTTAGCGAAATTGTGGGAAAGATTCTACTGGCTCCACGCTCGAGAAGACGTAGAGGACTGGTGTCGCAGATGCACAATTTGCGTATCCGTCAAAGGCCCAAAGCGACGACTGAGAGGACAAATGCAAACCTATAACATAGGCGTGCCATTCGAAAGGATTGCTGTTGACATCGCAGGACCCTTTCCTGAATCTGAATGGGGAAATCGATACACGCTGGTTGTAGCCGATTATTTCAGCAAGTGGCCCAAGGTCTACCCCATTCCCAACCAGAAAGCAA
Source organism: Odontomyia ornata (assembly GCA_963969285.1). Classification (NCBI taxonomy): domain Eukaryota; kingdom Metazoa; phylum Arthropoda; class Insecta; order Diptera; family Stratiomyidae; genus Odontomyia; species Odontomyia ornata. The sequence continues at coordinate 224,879,090 of OZ017741.1, forward strand.
CTACTGTTGCCGAACAGCTAGTGTTAAATTGGGTCAGTAGGTACGGCGTACCTTGCGAACTACATTCGGATCAAGGCCGAAACTTTGAGTCACTCGTTTTTGGCGAAATGTGCGAGCTGCTTGGAATACGGAAAAAAGGACAACACCGCTGCATCCCCAATCCGATGGAATGGTCGAACGTTTCAATAAACACCTGACCAAAGTGGTTGACGAGAACCAAAGGGACTGGGACCGACATATCCCACTATTTTTGATGGCGTACAGAGCTGCCGAACATGCATCGACGGGCCGAGCCCCAGCCAAAGTCATTTTTGGAAAGACTATTCGTCTGCCAGCTGATATAAAGTTCGGGACACCCCCTGAGAAACCCCAAACGATCTCAGAGTACGCAAGTGAGCTAAGACAACGGTTGAACCAGATACATCGGACAGTGCGAAAACACCTCGAATCGGCTACTGACCGCATGAAGACCAGGTATGATCTAAAGGCAAATTCTACTGGCTTCCAGCAAGATGACTTGGTCTGGCTATATAACGCGCAACGGCGAAAGGGTAGGTCTCCTAATTTGCAACATAATTGGGAGGGACCATACTGGGTCACAAAGCGAATCAATGACGTCGTATATCGCATACAGGAACACCGTAAGCCGAGAGCCAAAATGAAAATCGTGCATCTGCACCGTCTTTTCCCATATTATACCCAGGGAGAATTGACAACAAATGGTGACACATCTTTTCGGGGCGAAAAGAACTGAGGTGGGGGCAGTGTTACATGTACAAATGATTCTTCGAGCTACTGTCGCAGTTGTTTTCACAACCATTAAGAACATCAACAAAACGAATTTACTCGAAACCACGAGAACCCAACAAGCATGCTCCATTCATTACGCTGCTGAAATGTTCCCGCTAATTCACCAATGTACGAGAACTGAGTTGAATGATTAGAGACCCTATATAAAGGCGAGCTGAATGAATGGGGGGAATCATTCATTCGACCTTCATAAGAACTGCGATAGTGTGTGGGAAGCGATATTGTTCGAGTAATAGAAAAGTGATTTCCGTAATAGTGAAGTGATTTAGAAAACAATTGCGATAAGAAATTTATGGACAAGTGTTAGACTTTTAATAGTGAAAATTAAAATTAATGAAAGTGTTAAATTGATTATTATGCATTTTTGTAATAAAATAAACCATTTTAACTTAAATTAAAAGACATTGCGTTTTCACTTTCCCGGAAAATTAAAATTATTGGCCGCGAACCAAAAACACGCGACAATATTATTTTACCTGCGAAATTAAGTATTTTAAAAGGTTTTGGCTTCTTGAATGCCTAGGAAAAATCTCAAACAGGTTGGCAAAAATATATCTACTTAGGCTATTTGTGGGTCTGACGTGTGTTACTTGCGGATCATCTTTATATACATACTATTCATCAGCTTCAATTAAAACCAATTTAACTTCTATAAACTTTGAAACAAGGTAGTGATAAGAATCATTGAGGAATGAAATTAATACAATTAATTTAATATTAAACACGCGTAGCCGGGGCGAGTTATTGCATATTAGTTGACACAGAACTAAACAGGTAGGGATATTTTTGATTTTTGATTAGATTAACACGTTTCTGCGTAAAACTATAGCTAACTGGCTAGTCCCTTTTGATACCATAAATTTAAGAGCTTGAACACGGAGGCCTTGCCTTATCAGTGATTATAAAAACAATTCATGATCATAATGATTTTTACCTAAGTATTGCTAAATTATTCCTTTTTACATTATTTTCTGTGTTTTACTCTTAATGTTTGCATATATGTATAAGTATATAATTTTGCTGATTTTTGAAATTTCATAAGCAAATCGAGATACAGGCGTCTCAAAAAATGACTTAAGAAAATTGATTCTGCACAGAACTATCTCTAATAACCAAACTTCCTATCCATTTCATATGAATTGACGTAAAAAGGATCAAGTTTTAGTCTTCATAAATACGTATCATAAATTCCAATTACCGAAACTAGATTAAATGTTGTGTTAATTGTTTCCAAAATTCGCGTTTAGAATTTTCATATTATTTTATATTTACCTTTCAATTTTCTGATGGATGGATTAATAAGGAACTTACTTTTCATTCCAAATTGTTGAAGGTCGTGTGGAATTATACGTCACTATTCTGAGTACATCAATTGGAAGTACAACGCGAAATGCTCCTTCAGGGTGCCTCATTACCCTAATATTGTTTTTAACTACAGCCGTACAGGCGCCAGTCGACCGCTATCACACTTATAACAAAATACAAAATAGTTTAAAGTATTCATGCAAACCTGATGATCACTTGCATAAAAACGCTTCACTGCATGAGCCTCTCCTTGGTTGATATTGCGCGATGCGTCGTTCGTCAAATGAAGACGATTAAGAGATGCTGATGTGATGTTAATGTTGATGATGATGAAGATTGTTAGCCAAGCACTGTATTGCACTATGCGTTCTCGACGAGAGTGTTTACTGGCTGTCGCTGTTCAATTAATTGCTGGATCTGAGAGGCTGCCGTTCAGTTAGTCAAGAGGCTGAGGCAAGTGTTGTATCGTCTAAATTTAACTAGGATAGTTACGCCGAGTTAAAGGTGACGATCGACAACAGCAAGACGATGTTCAAGCTCTTCAGGATGCAATCACTAGCGAGACTTCAAGCCCAACTGCTTTGTTTTTTTTTCGTGTTCCTAAAACAGTTCGCGTTATTTATTAAATTACTAATTGCATTCTGGTGTCACCTTGTGGTTTATGATGTATTGTCTTGTGACATCTATCTCAGTTGTAAATTGTCTTCGTGCAACCTGGCCGGCTCGATCTTGATCAAGCATCGAAACACTTTTGGATTCTGCGAGAAAAGCTACAAGCCTGTCGAATTTTTCGGTCCTTCTCGATGGCACTCACTACTCCCACACACCCGCCATGTGGCTGTCACTTGACTTTGACATCCCACGACGAAACTGACGTCGGATGGGAAGCTGTCACAACGAACATGAGATGGAAGGCCACATGGCAGCAATGTGTATTGGTAGTGGTCGCCAGTGGCGTCGAATGATTCATTACAGAATCCAATACCAATAATGCCTGTAATCAACAAATTGTAGTAATCGAGCAGTCACACAAGCAAACTGCTCGAAAACCTTCCTAACTCTAATCCAAAATTTAAATGGCAGATTTATAGAAAAATATTTAATTGCTTCCTTCCATTCAAAATCGTAATTTGTAAAATAGTTTTCTTTCTGATTATTATTATTAAACGTAATTTTATATCAATTTTCCCTTACATTAAATTCTAACGTTTCCCTTTTATTATTTTCTTCATGAGATTTAACTTTCATTACGATTTATAATCTTTTTACTTTTTCTTTACTTGAGTTAATTTTCCTTGAAAAATAGTAAATCTGCCAGTTAAATTTTTGAGCATGGGAGGACTGATTTAGTGCACCTCAACGGTGTATCACATTACCAAAGGCAAGCTAACTAGGCTGAGCGAGTAGCTGATGCATTAACCGTGTACACGGGAATCGAGAGAAAGACAAGTTTTGGACGGATCGTGGAGTCTACGTACAACCTTCACCCGGCAAGCATAAGAAGGAGGGCCGTGTTGGACGGGGACTCGCGCTTGATCAGGGAGACATTTTTATGTGTGAAGCATGTTGTTAGTTCGTAAATATTTTCTCGGATGTATCTTAAACAAGTGCCGATGTAGCAACAAATTACAGAAAGTACTGAGGAACGCCTTGTCAAAATTGTTTTGATGAATTAGCACTTTGGCAATTGCCAAAAGATATTGGAGGAATAAACGGTGAACAGCAATATACCGATCATCAAATACGTATCATTCATAAGCCACATCATTTAATCACAATGATTGGTGGTCGCTTTCATTTGCATCCTGCAACAAAATCAAAGTTTTGACTTAATAGATGTCGGGATTTAGTAGACAATTGTTGTTCGAGCAGATTTTTTTGCATCGGGAAACCGAACACTTTACTCAGGCTAATCGATGTCACGTTTTCTTTTCGTCATCTTCAATGCGAAATAAAAGTTCTTTTAAGCGCTGATCAGTGAAAGATTCTACATTAACAAAAAGTGTTTTGCATCGAAAATGCTCAAAGGAATTTTATGAGTTGTATTGTCGGCATAGTGGACGTTGTTTTGATTGCATCGCAGCTAATTATTTGCATCCATCACGCGAATGCAAGGAAAGCTACATGAGTGAAAGATGCGAAGTGAAAGGTTTTTCAATGGTTTATCTACTGCAAAAGGTATTATTGCCCAATAGTTGTCTTACGTCTTTCTTAAAAATAATTTGAAAGATAGCTAATATTTTTTGTCCCTAAAACAAATCTTCAAATTGTACCAATATTTTTTTTTTGCTTTGCACTCATAAAAGAATATCACACAACATACATAAATTCAAGTTCGATTGAATCCAGCTTGAAAACCTTGTTACACCCACTTTTTACTTCATGAGAGCCACTATGGCCCTCAGGGAAACTGGGGTGCTCCAGCGGGGCTTATGGACCCGGTTAGCTCGTCCGGAGACGGGCGTGGGGCGCCACTCGCTTGTCCCTCAAAGTCCCAGATAGCCGCCAAGCGAGAATGCGGCTAACCGGATTAAACGCGACGCTATTCGGCCGAAACCCTAGCTAATAATCACACTATGACCTTCACTCCGATTCTAGACCTACACAACTGTACTCCTCAACTTCTTCCTAGCACTAATCTTCGCGTGAACCACTATACCACCCCCGAACACTCTGACTTCCGATATCACGAGTTTCACTTAATTTTACGACACTTTCACTTCGACTTGTCCTTCCAAGCCGCACTCGTTACAACTCGTAATCTGAAAACAAAGATTTTATCGGATCTTGTCCTAAAGACGTAAATTTCTTCCTCCAAGCGTTAATACATCTCAAAGAAAATACGATTATTTAAAATTTTCAAAACATATACTAACAATTCGGAACTTCCATATAATTTTAACATGTGATACACTGTATTCAAAAAGAAAACTTACTTCTATTATATACCAACAAAGGGGCCCCTTCGACGATTGTATCCGCTGTTGCACTTTGTAGTCTTTCCTCCAATGTCTGGGCTTTACTCGTCGTTTTGATCTTAATTTTCCCTTCGCTTGGATCTCAATCTCCCTTTTCTTCCGCAATTACTTATTCCGCTGTCGTACACTGGAGATTGCCGCTGCGCTTCAAATTACCTCCTCCCTTGTTGTTCTTGCTCAGCTGCTTCGTTGCACACGATCGAAAAGAAAAAAGAGGAGGCGCGTCATTCTTCGCGCACTTTTATAGCCTCCTCCTAACGGCTATGGTTCCGCTCTTCAGTCATCCACCTCTTCAGCGGGGTAATTCCTTTCTGCCGCCACTTGTTCTCCGCTCCCCTCTGGTGGCGAGCACTCCAAGTGCGGCTGAATTAGCTGAACATAATTCACTGACAGTTTGGCCTGTCAGTGATATTTGTTTACTGTCATTGTACGTGAAAATTTATCTTGTACTTCAGTAGGAAAATATTCTCTAAACCTTTCATATATATCTGCTGGACTTGCAATCACATTTTCCTTATTTATGGCATCTGTCACATAACCCGGATATGTAAAAAGGGAATTTGAATGTTTAAAGTTTATATACAATGTTCGACACTCCGATTCAGATGAAGCAATTATTTTATCAATAAGATTAAAATCTTGTTGGGTCAGGTGCTCCGAAACAGATTTAAAACTTTTTTCCACCTTATCAAGTATTTCCTTTTTATTGTCAACTTGAGGTGACAAATGGAACTTCACTTGGTATATCCGAATCTTTGGATATACTGCTTGGTGGTTTTAAATTTAATGCTTTGTACGACTCTTAAATTTAATGCTTTGTACGACGAGAGAGTTCTATTTTGGATCTTGTTACAGCATTTGCTGCTTAATTTTTATCTATCAGCTGCACTTCATCTTTATCGGCAGAAGTTATTCGTTCCTTCTTTTGCGGCTCTACTAATTCAGATTTAGTACTTACAGATTCAACGCGCTGATTCTGTGATTCATATTCGAGTTCATCTTGCAAAAGTTCTATATAATCACATAGAAACTCCCTGACTTCCATTTCACTTATCTTTTCAGCAATATCCTCAACAGACTTTACTTTGATTTATAGTAATTCTTTTTCAACTTCTTTAAGTTTTTTTCTTGAAGTATTTTATTTTTTTTTCGGCCACTGAAAGATGTTTTGCTTCAGCCTCAATTTTTAAAACAGCTTCAGGTATATCTTCTGTTGAGTTGCTTGGTGTATCGTCATCCGATTCATAGTCTCCTGTATTTGGAACTGTATTATTATTTGTAAAGTCTATCTTCTCTTGATTTTCTTTGGGGTTGAACATTTTTGCTTTGTCAACGGTATGCTCAATTAACTGTTTTTTCACCTGCTGGATTTTCATCATCCTTAGTCGCACTCCCAGTAACAAAATTTTTCCATTCAAATGAGATATACGCTTCTTTCCTTCTGGTGGGTTAATCTCTCCTAACATGAGTTTCTCTAGCATATCATCATCTTCTAATTTGAGCTTATTTAGTTCACCCTCTAACTCTTCCATCATTTCTAAGGTGTCAAGCAATTCCATGACATCATCATGGGACTTTGTAGCATCAGATGCAACGTGATTTTGTGATTCTTTCGCTTTTTCCTCTCGTACTCGACGCCGGTGTTTTATTCTCCATAATTTCTCTTGTTCTTCATCACATTCTTCGATGATTTCGCGGTCTTCACCTCTTGGAAGTACTCCTTCAGTGTGTGGTATATTTAATTTATTTTGATACATTTCACGTTCCTTCTCCAAACCATTTAATCACTCTTCTGCTCTTTTTATACGTAGTTTAGCTATATCTTGAGCTTTTTGAGATGTAACTTGTGAAAATATTTCAGAACTATGACTGACTAATATTTCATTTGTATGATCTAAGTATCCCGGCATAAAAGCTTTAGATCCAACAGGCACCATGACATCTACTGAAAACTTATTCTAAATAGTTTCAAGTTGGATATAGCGCTTTCTTGCTCTTCTTTATATATTGTCCATCGCTTTGTTTCATCATCATTCGAGCCAAAGCCTCTTGCAAGGCCGCCTCTAACCTTTCCATTGTTAAGATTAACCTTGGTCGTTAATGTTAATCGAACTATTCCAGAAGCGCAAAATTCGACAACAAACCTTAAATTTCGAACGTGTAAATCAAGTAAAAGGAAGGCCTGATTGCCTTTTCCTTATTCCCAGGAAATCTGTGAAGCAGCACGTCGGTACACAACGTTTTGACTTCTTTCGCTCTTTTGGCGGATTCTTAGGAGTTTGAGGCCTTGCAAGTTCAACTGCTTCCTCCTTCACTTCCTTCACTTCTTTCACATGCCTTTTGTTAACAACAACCTCTTGAACAATCTTTTCTTGGACGTCTTCTACTGGGCTAAGTGATTCATCATCTGAATCCTCCTTGACAACATCTGGCTCGATCTTGTTAGTAGCACTTGCATTATTGGATAATGATTTGGGGTTTTTTTTCGCTTACTAGTTTTCATTCCGTGGTGAGCATATAATCGTTTCGAACTTGATCCGGCACGTTTCGACTTAGTTCCATAAAGTTTTTCTGCCAGAAGACGCTTTTCAGTTGCCATTTCCTCAAACGTTTTGCCACGGAAAAACTTATGGATAAAAAGTAGTAAAATCAGCGATGCTAAAAACACACAATCGATAACGATAATTATGTGCAAGTTCATGTTTTGCCTTTTGTTAACAACAACCTCTTGAACAATCTTTTCTTGGACGTCTTCTACTGGGCTAAGTGATTCATCATCTGAATCCTCCTTGACAACATCTGGCTCGATCTTGTTAGTAGCACTTGCATTATTGGATGATGATTTGGGGTTTTTTTTTCGCTTACTAGTTTTCATTCCGTGGTGAGCATATAATCGTTTCGAACTTGATCCGGCACGTTTCGACTTAGTTCCATAAAGTTTTTCTGCCAGAAGACGCTTTTCAGTTGCCATTTCCTCAAACGTTTTGCCACGGAAAAACTTATGGATAAAAAGTAGTAAAATCAGCGATGCTAAAAACACACAATCGATAACGATAATTATGTGCAAGTTCATGTTTGCATAGTTCCTGTCAAATCTTTAGTTCAACTGTGAATTTCAAATGAATCTACCGGAATTGTGAAAAACTCCCGTAATTTCTTCGTCTATCTAGGGCCTTATTGTCCAATGTATTTCCTTTCACTTCAATATTTGCATCCAAACAAACAGGGCTAATAAATGTGGGACTATCCCATGAAGGACCAAACTGTTTCCGTGTCCTGTATGTCGGAATGAGTCAGGCACTGGGCGACTGATATTGTTAGGTTATGATTTTACCGAAATATTTCTGGGTAACATTCCAATTTCAAACATGCGTTGATTCTGACCTTCGCTCGATGACAATTATGTTTGCTTAAAACTACAACTAATCTGATTTAAACTTCTTTTATGATTACACTTTGGAATGGCAAACAAACCCTAGTCGAGTGCGGCTTAGCTTTCTGACTATACAGAGTCACGCAAATGTTACGATAGTGTTCGGGGTGAGGCAATACTGGTGCCCTTCGTTTTTATCCGTAACAACCTGTTATAATTTCTATCACGCTAAAATATTTAAATAGGAATGCTCATTGCATGAATTTAATGGTGTTTAATTTATGAGCATTTTTCTTTTCTTTTTGGCCAAAAAGCATACTTAACATTTTTCAATTTACAAAATTTATATTTTCAACAATTAATCTTTATCTCATACATATTTGTGAGTATAAAATATTTTTTTTGATATTGTTACTTATATCGTATTTTTGGATGCAAAATATATAAAATTACATGCTAAGGGAAATGTAGTGCGGGAGGTTTATCAATAGTTATCACGTCGGGAGCATTAAAGACCTTTATTTGAGCTATATTTATAGAAAATTCTACGTTATAATCCTTAAAAGTTAAATAGATAAAAATAAAGAGAACAATAAATGGAAATCGGCATATATATTGAAGATCGACATATAATTATTGTTACATTAATAAAAACCATGAATTGTTAAACGTACAATGTCGGTCTTTCCATTTCAATCGACCTGACCGGGTATAGGACCCGCATCGATGGCAGGCTCCTCCAACTAGAATGGGCTAGGCATTGGGCGCACTCTTTCGTTTCTTTTGTTTACCAGGGGCCTTTGCTGGGTAGAATGGCCTTTCGTTCGTGTGCCCTTTTATGATACAGGGCTTTGTGATTTCATTGCATAAAGCTACAGCATAAATCGGTTTCGTTTGTGTTTCTCATTTGAGTTGGGAGGGTGCAAGGGGGCGCCGCTACCATCTGGATGCCCTACTCTTATTTGTGGGCCATAAGTATCGTCAGTAACGACGGAGTCCTCTTTCTTCCTTAGGCCCAGTTCGCCTTCTGAGTCAGCAATACTCTTTGACCCTTAGTAGGTTACCTCCTTTTCGATTTCGGTCGACATTTCTTTGACCCCGTCATTCGTGTATGCGAAACTTTTTTGTAGTAAGTCCTTGCGCTAGCGGGGAAAGAACCTACCCCACGACACCACAACGCTAGCCTGCCAGCGCAGCTTCCCCTTCCGCTGAGGCGGCAGACCACGGCTGCAGTCCTACACGGACATATATCTACCTAATTTCACCACAAAATGCAGGCTAAAATTAATGATATTTAAATTATATCTACACAGACAAATAAGATCTAAGCAGAACCAAAGTACAGTCCAATAACGGACTAAATATTTGCTTTTTGCGAAAAATTATTCAAAACTACTGTCAATTCGAACCAGTGCAGCACCATCTTAAGTAATCTTTCAAAAAATAATTCATTTAACGGTTGATGTGAAGTTTGGAACACCTCTTGAGCAGCTTCAAACCATTTTGGAGTTCACAAGTGACCTAACTAATCAGCTAAATTAAATACATCGTGCAGTCATCCACTGATGATTCAAAGCCAAACTCATCCGGATTCCACTTGGTATGATTATACATTTCACGACGTCGGAAAGGCAAATCTCCAAACTTGCAGTCTAATTGAGAGGGAGCACATCAAATTCTCAAGGTCACGATGCTAAACTGTTACCCCTTACAACTGGCGGGCTTCGAAAGCGGGTCCTGTGTTTCTGACTTTGCTCGCTATAGATGGGCGTGGTCATCAACTCGCTCTTGCCTAGACCCCCACTTTACCACCCAGTGAGTAAAATGATTTGCTGATGATCATTCCGCGGCACTTTTATTAATACTGTTCCTGTACCAGCATTTGTTTAATTCACACTCAACACCGAGATCGCCGTTTCAGACATTATTAGATCAATGGGAGGGAAAAACTTTCCCCATCCCACACGAAAATTGCTCACCACCCAAGCACTATCAGATTGAGTGGTGGGAACACTACCGGCCTTGCTTCACACTTCAATTGCTCACCACTCAAACGCTACCAGTGCGACTACGATTGATCACATTTTTTGATAAATACGGAATGTGACAATTAAGTAATGAGACTGCTTCGATGAAATCCATATATTTGAAAATTATTCAACAACTCTGCCACCCCCTTCAAAGTAGTCTCCTTGGGCAGCTATACAACGATTCCAGCGTGTTTTCCATGCTTCGTAACATTTCTGGAACGCTTCGATTGGGATGTCAACGAGTACCCTCGTCACGGACGCCTGAATGTCCGTAATCGACGCAAAAGTGGTTCCTTTGACCACCGATCAATCAAGCAGCGTGGGACCGTTTCCCACTTGTTCCAAACAGTCTTCTGCGACGGTCATTCGATGCTGTTTTTGCTCTTCAGAAAGGTTCTTTGGAGCCATCTTCGCCCACAACTTTTTCATCCCAAAATCGTCGGTTGAAATTTTTCTGACTGTTTCACGGTTCATATCCAGTTCCGAGGCCAACATTCGAACTATTAAACGCCGATCTTCACGGACTAGGGTACAAGTTGCGCATTCGCGTCAGTCGGCACCTCGACTGGCCTCCCGCTCCGCGCCTCGTCTTCCACGCTTTCACGCTCCTCCTTAAACTCTTTCTGCCATTGAAACATGACTAAGAGCACAATCTCCATGCAGTTTCGCCCAATCTGGCGCAAAATCTTATCGCGACACGTTGCTCTTGATTACATTTCTCTATTTTTGTGACGAGCACCACCAACACACGTCTACTCAACACGACACAGCAGGCGAACTTAATAAGTTAGAGTAATAATAAATATGTCAATGGGGAGAAGAAAGATGCCGGGAAAATGGAAGGGAATTTCAAGGTCGCAAGTTTACTACAAACACGGCTATACAATCAGTCTCATCACTTAATTGTCCCACCTCATATATCAACACACAATTTGTTAGTTATCAAATATTCCGAAACACTGCGTACTATATTTCCCAAACCAACCATAATAATCCTGAAACAATAACTGTGCTCAACTCAAAGTCCAAAACATATTACAGGGGATTGATCTTTGACTTGTTAAATTTAATTCAATGAGTTATCTGCACTATTTTACATTTATAATTCCAACTAACCTTTCTTTGCTACGTACAAAGCCTAATAAGAGGCCTTCAAGGTGAACTTCATCGTCAACATCACGTAGAAGTAGTCCACTCAGATTTCACCCCAGCATGGCTATTTTTTAAGATTCCTCTCTCCAAGTACTGGTTCTGTAGCGGAAAGAACCTGCTGCCTTCCAGGGCAACCTCATTTTCTTGTGACAGCAATCCAACTGCAAGCTCCAAACTTTTCTTATCATCAATTATGCCTTCTGACTGATCAGCAACAACAAAAAGTCCTGTCCCTTTGTTCGTTACTTTTTTCAAAGGCTCGGATTCAATGGATCCCTGCTAATTTCGGAGGTTACTAGTTTTCTCCGTCTTTTCTAAAATCTGTCTGTTTGCGCCATCGGGTATTTCATTGCAGTTTTCACTACAGCTCACTCTATGATTTCGGGGTTCGGAGTCTTGGATGACTTTTGGATTTTTTACTCTGACGGGCGTTTGACAAGTTGCACTTTCAGTAATATTTGTTACTTTCAATTTGTTCCTAGATTTGGTTTTAATGAGATTATTTTACATGGTTGGACTTTGAGCAGTGGCTGAGTAAAATTCTTCTTCTTCGTAGCACTACAGCCCCTCCCGGGCCTTCACTTCCTGCAAACAGTGCCTCCAACTGTCTCTATCCATTGACTGCGCCTTACAATTTCAATGCGGGCACCGATGAACTGTCTTCGTCGATCGAGTCAGACCAGCCTTTCCTCGGTTTCCCCACTGGCCACCAGCCTTCAGTTCTCCCAACGAATACCTTTTTGGGTATCGCATTGTTCGTCCATACGATTCATGCGGCCAGCCAAAGCAGCCTCCACAGTCTGACAATCTGCGAGACTTCTGGCCCGTCCAAAATTCAATACAACTCATGGTTATATCGAATGCACCATTGGTCCCCGTCTAGCTTCGCTATTTTATTTTATTTTATTTGCGAGCAGTATTTCCGGAGTTTGTCGTCGGTTCCATTACTATTTCTCGCTATTTTGACGCCTAAATACAAAAATTTGCTCAAATTTTTGATATTGTATTCGTCAAATGTGATATTTTGTGTACTTGAGGTATTTTTTCACGACTGCTTCATGAGCTTTATTTTATTCTCATTGATTTGTTGCCCTACTAGTTTTGCTTTGCAGTTGAGTTTCAGAATGAGTACTCTGGTAATTGTTCATAACCGCATAGGCTACTACTTGGCTCGACTTGTATAGTAATGTACCTCTTGTATCGACACATAGCTGCCTTATGACGTACTCCAAAGACAAATTGAATAGCAATGGAGCCAGCCCATCCCCCTACTTTGTATAGATGTTTGTGTCAAAGACTTTGGTGAGTTGGTTATTGATGCGGATTTGGGAGGTTGTCAACGTCATTGTCATTTTAGTAAGACGAATTAATTTGGCTCGGATACCAAAGAAAAGCATTATTTGGTATAGTCGGTTATGATTAAAAGTGACGTATGCTTGCTTAAAACAAAAAAAAAATTATATGTCTATGCTGAACTCCCAACATTTTTCAAGTACCTGCTTGACTGTGCGCAATTAGTCTATTGTCGATCTAACTGTCTAAAACCACCTTGATATTCCCCAATAATGTTGTTAGCATAGGCTCCGACTTTATTTTCTAAGATCCTTGAAACTATTTTGTACGCCGTACAAAGTAATGAGTTACCTCTATAGTTTTCGCACTATAGCTTGTCACTTTTTTTATGGATAGAGAGTAAAATTGATTGGCTCCACTCTTTCGGAATATGTTCTTGTTGCCAAGTGTGCTGGATGACTTTGTGAACAGCGTTATGATTACTGCTGCCACCATATTTGATGAGCTTGACTGGAATCTTTACTATTCTTTTGGACTTTAAAGATAGAACAAACTTTATTCCGCAGACTTATATAGGGTCCAATGTTCTCGAGCTGTATGGAGGCATAAAGAGTTTCCTGATATATGATACCCATCTTTCCTTAATCTTGGTTTCATTAGCGATGATATTGCCGATGTCGTCACGAAAGAGCGTGGTTTAGGGCTGATAACTTCATTTAAGACTTTTCATTACTTTGTGTGTTTGTCTTGTGTAGTTGTTCGCAAGACTTACATCGATGCTCCTCTGTTGGTCATCAAAGCATTTTCTTTCCTTAATTCCAATTATTCTAATCGCTTCTTTTCTGAGATTTTCATAATATTCTTTCTTCGTCCTGGTTTTCCTACCTGCGTATTCTCTGTACGCTTGACTCCTTTTGTCTAACGCATCCTGGCACTCATCATCAACATAATAATTGCTCTTGCCCCGGGCTTGATATCCGATTATATGTTCTGCCACGGTCTTCACTTCCATCAAAAGCTCGTTGTTTATCTCTAGTGATGCGTCTGATAAGATGGGAGCCAGCTGGTTGTGAAGAGTCTTCGACAAATTATTGGCCACAGACGCTGTTTAGAGCCTTTCGGTGTCAAATTTTGTAGCGGGCTGATCTACGCCGGATATGCTTTTGACACACGACATCGACAGGTTAATTTAATCAAGTAATGAGCTGAGTTACAATTGGCTCCTCGGTATGTACGGACGTCAAGTATACTCGAGGTCAAACGTTATTTGATAAGAACATACAGGGTTTTCCAATAAGAGGTGTTATTATAATATTATAAGGAAAATACCATTTTTTAATACAAACAATCGGACATTGAATTTGTTATGAAGAAAAAAGTATGCCGTTAATAATAGAAAATAACATCAAGTAAATGACTAACATGATCACGCTTACAGGACCATATCCTTTTCATGAAATTTTCCATAACCAAATCGCAAAGACGCTGCCGGATGTCCTCGATAGCCTCACGAATTCCATCTTTGAAGTCTTGAATCGACGCTGAGCTGTTGACGTTGACCTTCTCTTTGACGCGGCCTCAAAGGAAGAAGTCGCAAGTTGTTAAATCACAAGATCTCGGTGGCCAGTTATGATCACCTCTTCGAGAGGTAACACGGTCCGAAAACTTTTCCCGTAAAAGATCAATGGTTTCGTTGCTTGTGTGGGACGTAGTGCCATCTTGTTGAATGAAAACGTTGTCCAGAGCAATACCATCAAATTCCAGCCCTAAAAAATTATTAATCATCTCTCGATAGCGCAGCCCATTCACCGTTACTGTTGCTCCAGCTTCATTTCCGAAAAAGTGAGGTCCAATGACTCCGCCGAACTATAAACCGCACCAAACAGTCACACATTGAGAATAGAGAGGCTTTTCAACAATAACTCTTGGGTTTGCCGAACCCCAGATGCGACAACTTTGCTTGTTGACGAAGCCACCGAGGTGGGAATGGGCATCATTACTCATGATGATTTTTCGATGGAATTCCGGATCATTTTCATGCATTTCAAGGACCCAAACAGCAAAGACACAACATTGTTGATGATCGACCGGCTTGAGTTCTTATAGTATCTGAAATTTATAAGCCTTAAGAGCCAAATTTTTATGCAAAATACAGTGTAAGGACGTTTGTGGAATGCCTAATTCCAAAGAACGACGAGGAATGGACACATCTGGGTTTTCTTCAACACTTGTGGCTACAGCAGCAATATTCTCGGCTGTTTTTGAGTGACGTGGACGGATTTTATTCTTCACATCACTGAATTGTCCCAACGGCTCTAATTTTTCTACCAATATCTGTATTGTGGTCCAACAAGGTGCTTCATGACGACCCAAAAATGTTCGAGTTTTACGAACCGTCTCTGCCAAATTTTCACAATTTTTAAAGTGAATTTTAATAAATTCAGTGCATTATTGAAGTGTGTATTGTTTCATGACATCTGCCGAAATAGCGGGCCATTCTAAATAACACTTCTTATTGGCAAGCCCTTAAGTTGATCTGGTTTTGTGAATTGCGTCCGGTGGTACCCACGACATATGATGTATGCGTCGATGCGGGAAGCAAGTCGAATGTATAACTAGATTTCTGTTATATGCAAATCCAATCAGTCCTTGGCCGTTGTTATCTGTTTTATCGTGGGGACTATATCCTCCAGTCGTTCTTTGATGAGATAACTCATTGCCAACCTTAGCGTTGAAATCACCCTAAATTATTTTTGTGCCCTTGTGTTCAATGAGTCAACTAGTTTTTCAGGTGATTTTAGAACATTTCCTTCATTTCTTCGGTCGAAGCGTGAACATTTATCAGCAAGATTTTGAAGAATCTTGGTTTTGTCCGGATTGCACACATCCATTTATTGACGGCCTTAAAATCAGTGACGTGCGATTTGAACTCCCTATCAAGGATGAACGCCACTCCAAATCCTCGTTTTCTAGTAGGCTTCCCACCTTTGAATAATGTGTGCGATTTCATGGTTTGAATATTATTTCCAGACTAGTTCTTTCCTGGAATGCAAGTATTTTTAATTGATATTGACGCCTGTTGCAAAAAGTCCTTCACAGCGCCAAAGTAATTGAATCATCTGACATTCAAGATTCAATTTCATAGTCCTTTTTTCGTTTGCGAGGTCATTGCTGTGAGTCGAATTCATTCCGAGGCCCATCTGCATGTTTCGAAGCGTTGGGTTTTCAAGGGACGGAGAGTTAGCCCGTCGCCCAACCTCGGTTTCGGTGGCATGGTTATTACTTCAATCCCGTTAACTGGTGCGGTGCAAGTAGGATTTAATACCAGAACTGAAGATATATTTACAAGTAGTAACATTTCTTGGCATTTAATGTCCCATTATTGGGAAACCAGTAAACCCAATGTGCAACCCCAAGAACATTTACTACCATTTAATTGACGGGCTTGGGATAAGGAATCATGGATGCTGTGGGCTGGGAAAACAAGGGGTTCCCTCCTCCTTTCTCAAACGGGCTTGGGACCGTCTACGGGGCAGTTGGCTGCGTAATCAGATAAGCGGTTATCTTGGGCTTTATTCGTGGATATAAATCTTTTTTTTTTGCCTTCTATCCCAAGTATCTCCGGTCAATAGATGCTCAGTGGCCATTCAAAACTCGACACTTTTCAATATTTGATGACGCTCCGCGCATTCACGTTTAAAAATCTGAACATATCCTAATTTAAAAAGACTTAGTCCACGTCAGTTTGCGAATCAGATAAAGCGTAAGCTAAATTTTCTAGACACCTTTTTCCGTGTCTTGGGATACCTTATGGTCTAAGCCAGGGTTCCCCAAACTTTTTTATTTGAGGGCCAAAGTGTTCCCTGCAATATATTTTGCAGGCATGACATAAACTTTTATTAAAGTGCATGCATTGTACCTGGTTTTGACGTGGGGAGTAATACACTCATTCCCATAGAATGCTTTATTGGCTATAACAGTATCATATCTGGCAACTAAATTTGGATCCATTTTTAAAATATGTCGAAAATTCATATAGCAACCGGTGATGGGTTAAAGAGAAACTCTATAAATGAAGATTCAAATCGAAAATAAATATTTTTTCTTTAAAAGCCAACGGGCTTTGCTTTATTGTGTGAGCAGACGCGTTTCGACTACTTCGAGTCATCTTCAGTGTGACGTATAGCTTATCATATTTTCTTACCATTCGTTTAATGGGAGAATGAAAACATAAATTTTTACCAGCATACGGTAGTACAAATAAATTGTTTGCCCGAGAAGAACGCGATGGTTGGCGATAATGTAAGTCTGCATACAATGTTGATGAAATTTGATTAAGGCAAAGTTGATATAGAAAACACTGATCTTGATAGATGTGACGGGATGACAAAGTAGACAGACGTAAGAAGGATAAACGACATTCATAAGTTTGATACTGGATTTTGAATTTGTAAAACAAAACACGTGTAAATTTTTGCTGGACATTCTCTAACGAGTTAATGAGGCAGGAGTGTCGGGGAGACCAAACCACAATTAGTAGTGTTAAACGAACAACCACTGCCCCGACGACAATGGCCAATTGGGATCATCACATAGACCCATCCAGGTCAGAACAATGTGGTAAGAGTTGTTGACATTAAAACCGCAACCGGAGTCTATCAAACGATATGTAAAAATACACCATCAAACTATTTATGAGTCTAAGTGGTAACATAACTTAATAAAAAATGAAGTTCACTTACCTTCGATCCATTCTTTTTGATTTTTTTTTGAAAAACAAACAAATTGAACTTTCCACTGCGTGACAGGCCGTAACTTGCAAATCAATGGACTGGCCATATACCGTGGAAACCGGATGAAGCGCTCTGCTTGGCTTACGTAAACGCAGGGTTTTTGCGTTTAAATATATTTAACGACATAGTACAAATTACTATCTTCAAAGGGTTAAAAGGATAAGACTTTTTGCAAAATCACAAGCGTTATTCATATCAAACACAAAATAATAGTATACTGCGTGAGTACTTGCCACTATTATATAGATTGTATATGGAAGTGAATCAAGTGTGGGACAATGTTTTTACCAAGAGGCGTATTCTAAGCGAACCCCAATTGAACCCAATCCACTTCCTAGCCAGAAAAACAAAAGAAAAATCATTGTGTTTCGGCCTGAACAGCTAGTATTAAATATTTGTAAGGAATATTTTTTCCAGCTTCAATACACAGGCAAGCTATTAAGAATTCATTGGGCATTTAAAGCTTATACTCATACGTTATTCTTCAAAATAAACCAAATAAAATAATCACTCGTATATGTTCAGTGCATCCCACTTGGGTTATATTAGTAAATTGATTGAATATAGATGTCTATTTACTTGCAAACGGAAAAATACTTCGAATGGACTTAAATTCAGCACTGTCTCATTAGTTCCTTCTATCTCCATCAACATTTACATCAGTCTGTCTCATGAATACTTTAATAGCAAATATTTAAATTTCATTTCAAAAGTTCAATGAATCCTGTTGCGAAAATCGCCATGGCTTGCAATACTTCATCCAAAGCTTGCCCCGATGTAAAATTTTGCAAACAACTACGACGCGATAGCTTTGTGAATGGGTGACTGACCTATCCAACCATACTCCACGTTAATTTCCCGAAAAATGCAGACAAATCTCATTCCCAGGTTTTCCAGTTTTTCCCACACAATATCAGCAACATTGAATTGAAACTCAATAGAGAAGGATTACGAATTCGAAGTAATGCCAGGCATAAAAATGTTAAATTTATAGGCGGCATAAGTTGGGGCGTGGTGGCGGCGAAGGTAAAATAAAAAGAGTCCTTATCCAAGTCAGGAAGCTCGGACCATAATATCGGCAGGTAATTAAAAGTTTTTGCCCTTGGCCCTCAGCCCAGTCAATGATTGTAAACTACCGAACACCCACAAGTCCTCAGGCCCTGCCACGTTGCCAGAGCCTTTGAGGATTTGCAACGGACTGTGTGCAAGTCTGGGGGCTTCAATGTCGTGTCGATGGTTACATTAAAATTCAGCCGTTGCATCAGCAATGCATCCTGTTTGTATTGCATCAGTGGTTGCACTACGCTGACGAATGATTTGTATTTGTGTGAGTGCATTGCATTCACTATAGAGAAGTGATGGGCAATTGAATGCGCCTAAGCCTGGGACGGAATGCTGGTTAAAAGTTTGGCGGAAATCATTTCATCATCAATGGATAGACAAATAAATTAAAACTTGTTCGTCCTTCACGATCCTATATTGTGGCAATCGTTTAAGAGATGAAATTTATATTCTGTTTTTAGTCTGACTGCAGCTACAAGAGGGAAAATTCAAATGGGGTATGTAGCCATTTGAAATGTTAGTGAGAAGTCATTTCATAAGAATATGCTGCTGCATCTGTTGCACATTCAAAAAAAGTTGATCCAAATCACGAGAAGAAATTGCATTACTCGACATCAGTACCATTTTCCTGCAAATTAGTGAATCCGATTTTAATCCCATTTACCCAGTTTTACCACACCTGACTGATTTGCCATGCTTTGGGCGTGAGCAATTTTTTCTCGCTCGGCCCACGCCGCTCGCACCTACAAAAATGTGGAGGCTTTGCCCCGGAGATTCCCAGTCGATCGATACTGCTATAACTATTTTCAGCTTCAATTAATGTCTAGGGAGAAAATTTTAATGACGAACAGTTGACTTTTTCTGCCGCTACATATTCTATTCCCTTGAATTATGATGTTGGAGCAATGCAGCTAAAACCATTGTGCGCGTGGTGGTACCGAATGCGCTGGCAATCCTGGGAGGCAATGCATTTTGCGATAGTTTCCATTTTCTGTACTTGCATCCCCTCGGTAATTCCATGCTCTCACTTTTTTCCAGTGAGTTGCAGTTAGCAAAGTTTGCGTAATAGAAACATTTTTACGTAAGGCTAATGCCATTGACCGAGCTCAGTGGAAGGGTGCAAGAGGGTGCTTAGCACTTAATTCGAAAAGCTAATAGAAATTGTGAAATAAAAAAGTACCCACATATCATTTGCAGGAAAATGTTACATTACTACACCAGGATAACATAGCATTGTCGTTTAATAAATACTCCTGAGGACCAGATTGCATCCTTTTAATTAGTGTTGTATTGTGTGCAGGATTTTGCAAATAAAATAATGAATGTTTGATTCAATATTACAATTACTATGCATTCGCAGTTTCTTTGTGTCTTTTGATCGTACTTGCCTGTGGATTCAAAAGGATATTTGTATTTAAATCCTGACTAAGAGTTTGTCAATAACAAGTTGAAGTAATAAGAGAATACTCTTGCCATAAGGGTTTTTGTAAACAAATTAGTTGTTTGATTTACTTTACTGTCTCCTGAGTAGGAATAACATAGCTAAGCTTTTAGATTAATCTTTTTTTTCTCATAACATAAATTACTTAAATTATATCAGAAAAGCTATTATGTGTGCTTGTTTAAGGAGTTGTGACAATATAACAACGAATGCAAAATTACTGCAATTTTCTTGAAAATGTGTGCATATTTGTAATATACAGATCACCTGTAAACGTATTTCTTTCCAGTATCATGTTTCGTTGTTGGAATTTGGAAACTTTCAATCGGTGTATCTCTAATGTGTAATGCTTGATTATTATATTCCGTTGAAGGCTAGCATTATTTGGAGAGCAACGTCCCCACGGACATAAGGATATGGGGGTGCCGCAAGGTTCCTCCTGGGATGACAGGTAACGATCCTGACTGAATCTGGACCACGCTTTGGATGACGAACTGGAAATGATGCTTTGGGCTGGCGGATATGATGATTTGGGCCTTGTTGCTTTGCACGTAAGTGCCATGGTGACACTGGTCGGTGAACGGCTCCAATTTAACTATCATACCGGTTCCGTTCCGGTAAAGCCTTTGCAAGCCTCGGAGTACGTTCGAAGTTCGTACCATTGGGTTGGTAGTGTAGGTTTGGGTGAAACGGCCTCTTGATTAGCGCTGGTCCGGCTCTGAGCACTTGTCTCCATAAGGGCTTGTGCCAACCATCGCTTGGTTTCCCTGCTCTCCAAAGAAAACCATGAGACCAAAAAGGTGACTAAAAACATGAACGGAGATAACGGCTCCGAGTGGGGACTCATTAAAACTGGAGCCACTAAAAACCCTAGAAAAAGATGAAAAAAAACTAAAAAAAAGAAAGCAAAAATAAGAACAATGACGACGCAACCAGCGGCTGCAGCTACGATGTTAACAGCACATCGGAACCGGTACTAACGATGACAAAAAATGACGATGAGTACAATGACAATGAAGATGGACGCAGAACGAAAATTAGCAGAGAGTCTTGTCCAGACTGAGATTCCTGCGGCATTTCTGCACAGCAAAAAAATGATGAGAACGCCAGAGCGTCCTAAAACGGAAAAGCGGAAAATTCAGCAGGACGGGCCAGATGTTCGAGCGGTGGAAGAAAATGTAAAGAACAACGAGATTTTGATAATTACTGCTGCGATCGCTACCGAAGCAACCGATGCAAGGATTGCAAATCCTGAAATAATAACGAACCCTTCTAAAGTCTCAAAAGAGATTGCGGCAGGAAACGATAGGAGTGACCAGATAAATAAAGCGTCGTTGTGTGATTGCATCGCCACCTTTGGAAGTGAGGTGGAAGTGATGTACGCGGAAAGGGAACCCGATAATTTCCCATAAGAAAAGTGGTTGCAAAGCATAACTGCCACCCAGCGACATGAAGAAGAAAGACTAACTCGAAAAGCAGGAGATGTTAAAAGAACACAATCTGCATGCGATTTGCCAACAATCAACAAAACAAGTTGGGTAGACAGACCTATGCTCATGTCAGAAGGGTTTTGTACTCAACTTACAAAATGCAGTAACCAGCAACGAATAAAATCAAGAAACATTTCAAAGACGATTTAATTGGAGAAAAAGTGAAATTCGAGGATCATACTATTATTAACAAAGTTGAACGAATTTTGACTTCTGAGGTATTTGTTATAGTTATACCCATAAATATCTCCTTTGATCACTGGTGTCCATTCGCGAGGGAGGAAACACATTTTTCACGTATTTCCCCCCCTGTGCTCCCACTGATGCAAAAACTGTCAGTTTAAGAACTGTTTTGAAAAGCTCTCATAGAGAACTTTCAGTTGATACTCATATCGGCTACCTTTCATGAAATTTTTTTTCAGGGGCCACTCCTCTGTACTGTAATCATCGATTCATGGCCTATTTTTTCGACTCCTAGAATGGTTACAAAGCCCTTTTGCTAGGAGCTCTCTCCTGCCTCTTCGACTTGGTTCAATTGTATGTACTCATCTTCATGATACCTATCACTCCTGAAATTTTCATGCAAATTCTAGCAAAGCTGTAGTGTCTAAGTCGGTAAAAAGCGCATATGGCTCCATAGCAATATGTTTCCATAGTAATACAGGGCATATTGCTGCATAGTAATACACGAAAATTCAAATCGCTATAACTTCGGTAAATACTATTCGATCTTTATGAAACTTTCCGAAAAGATTAATCTTATAAATAGTCATCTCTTTGCTAAATTTTATTGAGTTTAAGGGTACCGTTTAGATTTTATTCAAGAAAACACAAAATCGATAAATCATACTATTACTAACAAAGTTGAGTGAATTTCGACTTCTCATGTATTTGTTGTTGTTGTACTCATAAAGGCCTACATTCATGATTTTTTTCAGATTTTTCGGATGGAAGGTGTCCAATCGCGAGGGGGGGTACGCGAAAAGTTCGTACATTTCCCCTTCCCCTGCCCCTCTCGGTACTTATAAGACAATTTTAAGACTTGTTTTGAAAAGATCTCATTGAGACCTTTCCAATGACACCCTACTCGACTACCAATGGTGAAAATTTTTTTTTGAAGGGTCACCCCCTTATATGGGGAGACCCCCCTTAAACGCCTTTGAAAAATTTTTCCACCCTTGAACTTTCAAGAGGTCACCACTTCTGACCTTTCTACAAAGTTTCATCGCTGTAGCCTCTATAGTTTCGGAGAAAAAGTGCTGTGACATACAGACGGACGGACGGACGGACGGACGGACGGACGGACGGACGGACGGACGGACGGACAGACGGACAGACGGACACAGGTCGTGATTGCAATAGGGTTTTGTATTTTAGTACAAAACCCTAAAAAGTAAAGATTGGGCTCTTTGAACTAGAGCAGCTTCTCGACCTAACAAGACATTATCGGAGGAGCTAGTTAAGACCGAAGAAGAGTATAAGGCTGAAGAAGCACCCAGGTCTAAGCCGAAAGAGCACACGGTGATAGTTCCACCATCGAACATCAATAAAAGAATAGCATTCAGCCCAACTGAAGGAGGTCTGGATAAAAGGAGTAAGGACGAGGACTTGATACGTGCAGAATGTCAGATCTCGAGTTCTAGATAGTGCTGACAAAAGAAGGGAAGAAAAATGCAAAGAAACTCCTTCAAAAGTGCTAAAAAATAAAGTTCGCATGCACACCCAGCACGAAAAAAGACCAGATGCAAAACAAGAGAGACAGAAGCCCCGAAGAAGATTCCGGTAGCAGGCATTGCTCGTCTAACCCCAAGATGGCCGGCCCTACGTGGAGTTTCTGCTGGATATCAGAGGAAATGTAAGGCCCCAAGACACCAACACTACCATTAAAGCAGTACAATCAACGCGATCGGGCCACATACTAGTCAAATTCAGAGCGAAGACCGACAGTAGGGAAGCATTCTGCAACGCAGTAAATTTATTTATTTATTTATTTAATCAAATCCATTTAACAGGCAGAAATCCAATTACAAAATAGACTTAGACAATTAAATATAGTTAAATATAATTTAGAGTAAGACAAATCAATACAACAAATCAAGCAGAAAAAAGTTAATCTAAAACATGTTAGAAATGAAGATAGAGTCAAGATCAAAGTTTATAAAATTTAGTGCTAAGGAACATTAATCACTATTCGCAAAAAGTAAAATCTTTAATTTAATTTTAAAAACAAAGAAGGACGTGAATAGAGAGCCAAGCTCGAGGCTGTTATGCATTCTGATGATTCGCGGCATAATTGAGTGAAAATATAAAACTGTTCGGGCGTACGGAACCTCGAGAATGTGATTAGACCAACTAGGTCGGGCATAAAGTCTGTATTGCAAGTCTGCGCTTACGGTGGAGGCAATTTGTTGGTGGTACAACTTATAAAGGAAACATTGATCTAAAAAGGTTCCACGGGACGACAGAGAAGGGAGACGAAGTATGGATGGACGAAGATCGTTAGACTCATAAGCTACGTTGAATTTGAAAAGTGAGTTCATAAGATATAAATGTCTAGCAGACCACACTACTAAGCAGTACTCAAGGAGCGAGCGGACAAGACACGTGAACAAGCGAACAGCGGTAGCAATATTTGCAAACTTATGCAAATGCCGCATTAGAAAACCCGAAACTTTTGATGCCTTGGTAATTAGGCTAAAAATGTGGACATCAAATTTAAGCTTGGGGTCAAATATTACACCAAGATCATTACATGAGTCTGCAGAGGAGAGAACAACATCACATAGGGTGTAATTAAAAATTAAAGGGACAATTTTCAAAGTAAAAGTCATTTTAAAACATTTGGAAACATTAATACGAAGGGAGTTTACATTACACCAGTTACACAGGTTAAAAAGATCAAATTGGAGTTGCTGACAATCTTCAAGGGATCTACTTGTCCGGAATACCATGAAATCATCAATGTAAGGGAGACAAGAAGAGGAAATTACAGAAGGAAGATCATTGATAAACAGTACGAAAAGAAGAGGTCCAAGGATTGACCCTAGAGGGACACCAGATGTAGGATTAAATGGAAAGGAAATTGTGCCATAGAGATTGACAGGACATGGACGGGAGGATAAATATGATGAAATCCAATAATGATAGGAACCGGATATGCCAAGAAAAGCTAACTTTTGACAGAGCAGAACATGGTTCACGGAGTCAAAAGCTTTAGAGAAGTCCGTGAATATTGCATCTACTTGAAGCTGTTTATCTAAAGCTCTTGCAATAAAGTCTTCGAACTCAGCCAAGTTCGTAGAAGTTGAACGACCCTTTAAGAATCCATGTTGCTGTGGTGTGACAAATGAACTCAGGGACTCAAGAAGCCGGTTGTGCACAAGTCGTTCCAGCGGCTTAGAGAAACTGGAGAGGAGTGATATGGGACGATAGTTTGAGGCAGATGATGGGTCGCCGTTTTTAAAGATAGGAACAACATTTGCATCTTTCCAGTACGTTGGAGAGGTGCCAGTACTAAGACTGAGATTGAATATAAGGGAAAGAGGGAAACACAAAGAGGAACAAAGTGACATTACAAATATACCAGGGCTATCATTCGGATCGAGCAAGTTAATAAGGGATTCAACTTCAGAAGGATCAGTGGAATAGAATGTACTAGATGCTGGATAAGTTTGAATTGAATTTTTGGGGGAGTGTAGTATGTCAGAAGAGGAAAAAGTAGAGGAAAAATATTCGGCAAATAGGTTAGAAATATCCTGAGGGGAGGAGGCTTCAGAAAGAAAGTCCTCGCCAAAAGCGCAACAAAAGCCTCGATCGAGCCGATGGCAACGATCGAAGCATTGACTGTGTAACGGTTCTGGCCAAGGTAGAAGGGGCCATCAAAAGGGAGTTTCCTAGCGTAGACCGAATCAAAGCTAGAAAAACATAGAGAACAATGTTACACCATCATTGACTTGACCGAAAAAGACGCCGAACAATTTCTGAACAAGGGCAAAGTAAGAATAGGGTGGGTTGTCTGCGGGATATGGTATTGAGCAGTAGCTCTTCAATGATTCAGATGCCTTGGTTATGGTCACACCGTACAAGTACGCAAATGACCTGATAGGAGTTCTCTATGTTACAAATGTAGTGAAATGGGACATAAAAAAAAAGAGTGTACAAAGGAGGTGCAGGTTATTCTTTGCAAGGATGCTGATCCAAGACCAGGTCTAGGCCATGCCTTGGGATTAGGAAAATCCTGTGTTTTCCAGGAAGTCCTAGCCAAGGCAAAATCAGAGTTTCGATGGCCCGCAACCTGCAGCTAAACCTACATTGCATTTCAACCGCTCAAAAACTCCTTGCGCAGTTTGCGAGGAACATGAAAGCCCATTTTATGCTGTTGAGTGAGCAGCGCCATGATAAAAGTTCTGCATCCTAGTATCCTGATGAAATTGGTACTGCCGCCATCTGGGTTCGGAAAAGTGATTTCTAGGCGGAGAGTTGTGGACAAAGGGATTGTTTCGTGTAGGTTTGGTGCGTAGGGACCACCTTGTTTAGTGTGTACTTAACACTAAACGGACCCATATCATCTTTCCAAGCCAAGCTAAATGCTTTGGAGGGCGCTGCCTTGAACGCAGATGGCAACGTGCCCGTTAGGGAAACTTCAGCGCTAAAGAAATCGTACTGGGCATGCCTCAAATAGATCCGCAGGGAAAACAAATCCTTAAAAATGCTGGTGAAGACGGCGTTTGTCGTACTAAACACCGGAAATACGCCAACTTTCCGCCATACTGGCTGTGGAGGAGCCATACTAGACGTGACATCCGCCTCGGAGCTTTAAGTATGGAGGGTACACAATTAGAGAGTATTAGAGGACTACTCAGCCAGTGATCATCAGTCTATTCTGCTTGAGATCAGTGATGTTGTCGCCCAATGTTCCTGCTCTTGACTTTCTGCAAATGAGTTGAACATCGGAAGGATGGAATTCTAGAAGATCGTCAAGGTGCTCACAGCAGGTGCCCCGCTGCAGGGAGATTTGCAGGTGGTGAACGCAACTATGAGCATCATCACGACTGCTTGTAATGCTCATATGACCCGTCGAAAACCCTAGCTCGGCAAGCCCCCAGTGTACTGTTGGTCGACCAAAATTGCTGAAAAGCTAAAGGAAGGTCGCAAGCTTCGACTAGTGGCTCAACGGGCTTGGAATCATGATGAGGCATGCAACCGAGTAGTAGCGTATAACTAAGCCACTAAATACCTTGGCAAATTGATTGACAACAGCAAAACTAGCTGCTGGAAAGATCTAGTGGACAATGTGAACAAAGATCCGTGGGGCTTTAGCTACAAGCTAGTTATGCTGAAGCTTGTTGCCCTACGGAAATCTTGCATACATGATACGGGAAAGATAAAAGAAATAGTGCGGGCTTTTTTTCCCGCCCATCCCAACAGTTCATGATGAAACAGCAGTCAAGTGTCCACTCTTCACACAGCCGGATTTGGAAGAGGCAGCCCTTTCACTAAAGCGAGGAAGGCTTCAGTTCCAGATGTTGTTCCAGCTGAGTTGTTGCAACTTGTCTATCACTATTGCCCTGACTTTCTGGTCAGCACATTCAACGCATGCCTATGCAACGGAGTTTTTCCGGTACGATAGAATGTGGCGAGGCTTGTGCTGATCAGCAAGGGGAAACTCATCAAGGGAAGAGTCACTGACGCGATTTGTGCTACTGGGGATATATCTCCTCGCTAGTACGGCTTTAAAGTAGGACATTCCACCATTGATGCAATTGCAGAAGTGGTGAGCGTGGTCAAAAAGGCAGAGGCCGCACCAAGTGACGGATCACCCTGTTGGTGACACTCGACGTTAGGAACGTCTTCAACTCCGCTAGATGGGTGAATATTTTGGATACGCTGGAAAACCCTTTTCAAGTTCCAGAATATCTAATACGGCTTTTGAGGGACTACATGAAGGGCCAAAGCCTGCTTTGCGACACGACATAGGGTCAACAAAGGTTGAAAATTAGATCGGGTGTTGCCCAAGGATCTATCTTTGGTCCAGACCTGTGAAACGTGTCTTATGATGGGCTACTCAGACGGGAGATGTCAGATGAGTCGCGCTTGATTGGCTTTGCTTTAACCAAGTGCAACATAGGCTAGGTTTGCAACTGCGCTGAGGTAGAGACTGGATGACTGCTCGTGGGCTCAGTCCAGCACTGGAGATAACCAAAGTAGTCATCTCGCGAGAAAAGAGAATCCCTAGAGTAAGGGTAATCTGTACTGGCACCATTATAATTGAATCGAAGCCAGCGGTGAAGTACCTGGGGCTACTGATTGGCTCAAAGACGAGCTTCTCTGAGCAAATCAGCACAATGGCTGAGAGAGCTGCTTGGGAAGTGTTGCCTCTGAGTCGACTTACAGCTAAAGTAGGGGGATCCAGCCCATCAAGAAGACGCCTCTCGGTCAGTGCTGGAGGATCAGTGCTACTGTACGGAGCATAAATATGGGGCTACGCTCTCAGTAAGGAAGTATACCGAAAACGCTTGGCCCAGGTGCCGAGAAGAGAAGCACTGAGGATTGCATCTTCGTATCCAACAGCCTCTGATTTGGCGGTGAGAGTTATTACAGGCGTGATAGCTTTTGTCGTCCTTGCAAGAGAGTGCCGCGCTATTTACCTGCGTTGGAACGATGACGCAAGGAGATTCTTGTCCGTAAGCAGAGACAGCGCTTACTCAACGATTGGCAGGAGTCTTGGGTGTATTGCGCTAAGGGAAGGTGAACTGTGCGCCTCATCTCGGATGTGAGACCATGGCTAAATCAAAGGCATGGTGAGATTAACTTCTATTTGACCCAGCTTTTGAGCGGGCATAGGTGTTTCAGTATTACGTGCACAAGATTGGTCAAGTCACGGACTCTCACTTGTCAATTTCGTACAGGAGAAGAAGACGATGCCTGCCATCCATTTTTTGCGTGTACCAAATGGAAGAGACTACGAAGAGAGCTCTACTGCGAGACTGGAGAGCTCACCACGGGTAGTATAGTCACGATGATGCTTGAATTGGTTGATAGGTGGCACATTATGCTAGGGCAGTCCCAAAAGATAAAAGGGAGCAGCCGGTGACTTTAGGGCTGGGGAATTGCTTGTCTGGTGATTCCTCTTCTCCTATCTCCCCCCGCTAGAAGAGGGGTTCCCAGCTTGAAAAAGCTTCATGGCGTAAGAAAATGGGACCTAGCCCGACACAATATGTCAAACAGTTCCAGGCTGGGTTGACAGGGGAGGTGTATTGAATTATGAATAATTATTCATCTTTTTCTTCTTCTTAGCACTACAGCCAATTTCGGGCCTTCGCTTCCTGTAAATAGCGCCTCCAACTGTCTTGGTCTATTGCCCGCGTCCTCCAACTCCAAAATCCGAGCAGCGATAAACTGCCTTCGTCGATCGAGTCAGACCAGCGTTTCCTCGGCTTCTCCACTGGCCTCACGCCTTCAGTTCTCCCTACGAATACCTTCTTGGGTATCCGTTGTTCGTCCATATGATTCATATGTCTAGCCCATCGCAGTTGCCGCAGTCTTACGATCCTTGAGACGTCCGGTTCGTCAAAAATTTCTTACAGCACATGGTTGTATCGAATTTGCCATTGGTCCCCGTCAAGCTTCGCTCCAATTATTCGCCTCAGGACCCGTCGTTCAAAGGCGTTCAATATATTTGCGGATGCGCTAGGATCCATGTTTCACATCCATAGCATAACACAGGTTCTATCACAGATTTGTATACTTCGAGCTTTGTTCACCTGAGTATGCAGCTGGTATTCAAGATCGTCAATAGTGAATAAAATATTTTATTTGCGAGCTGCATTTTTCGGCGTATTTCGTCTCTTTCATTGCCTGTTTTCGTTATTTTGGCACCCAAATTCACTAACATTCTCGATACTGTATTCGCCAAGTGTGATATTTTGTGTATTTAAGTATTTCACCCAGACTGCGTCATGAGCTTTGTTTTATTTATGTATGTATGTATGTACCCCTACTAGATTTGCTTCGCTGTCTCGTTTCAGGAAGAGTTCTTAGGGCAGTTGTTAATGACCGTGACAGAATGTTGATGTCATCTGCATAGGCTACTACTTGGCTCAACTTTTATAGTAATGTATCTCGCGTGTCGACAGGTAGCTTCTTTATGACGTACTCCATAGCCAAATTGAAAAGCATTTGGGCCAGCCTATCTCCCTGCTTTAGTCCGATATTTGTGTCGAAGGCCTGGGTGAGTTGGTTGATGAGGACTTGGGAGGTCATCGATGTCATTGTTATATTGGTAAGACGGACTAATTTGGCCGGGATGCCAAAGCAAAGCATTTATTAGTACAGTGCGTTACGATCAATACTGTCATATGCTTGCTTGAAGTCAACAAAAAATTTGGTATACGTCTATGTTGAAAATCCAGCATTTTTCAAATACCTGTTTGACAGCGTACAATTGGTCTGTTGTTGATCTACCTGTTCTAAAACCATCTTGATACTCCCCAATAATACTGTTGGTGTATGATCTGATTTCATTTTCTAAGATTTTAGAAAATATTTTGTACGCCTTACTGATATGCTCTATAGCTTTCGCACTGTAGCTTGTCAACTTTTTTATGGATAGGGAATATATTGGTTGACTCCACTCCTCCGGCATATATTCTGGCTGCCAAATGCACTTGATGACTTTGTGAATAGCTTGATGAACACTACTGCCACCATATTTGATGAGCTCATCTCATCAATCTCATCAATGCTTGGCCCTTTATTATTCTTTTGGGCTTTGATGATGGAACAAACTTCACCCAGAGTTGGTGGGGCCAATGGAAGCTTTTTGCAGACATCTATAGGGCTACGATGTCCTGAAGCTATGCGGAGGATTAAGGAGGTTCTTGAAATATGATGCCCATCTCTCCTTAATCTTAGTTTGATCAGCGATGAAATTGCCGCTATCATCACGACAGAGCGTGGTTTTGGGCTGATAACCACGTTTCAGGCTTTTCACTACTTTGTATGCTTGTCTTGTGTTGTTGCTTGCTAGGCTTACATCTGATCTTCTCAATTGGTTGTCATAGTTTTTACTTTTCTTAATCCTAATTATCTTATTCTCCTGAGATGTTCATAGTGTTATCTCTTCGTCCTGGTTTTCCTATCTACATATTCTTTGTATGCCTGATTCTTTTCATCTAACGCATTCTGGCACTCGTCATCGAACCAATCATTTCCTTCTTGCGCCGGGCTTGATATCCGATCGTCTGTTCTGCCTCAATCCTGATAGCCGCCTTCACTTCCATGCAGAGTTCGTTGCTCATCTTTAAAGATGCGTCTGATGGGATGTGAGCCAGCTGGTTTTCGAGTGTCTCCATGAAATTTTTGGCCACAGATGCCGTTTGGAGCCTTTCGATGTCAAATTTTTGCAGCGGGCTGATCTTAACCTGGAATAAAAGAGGGTACATAATTCAACCGGTTAAACGGTTATTCATCGTGGCATTTCCTTATAATCCCTTTCAGTTAGTTACTTCGGTCATTAGCACCTTTCCATCGAGTAATTGGTTAGACACTTCAACTTAAGTCGTCTTGTCGTTCATAAGTGTGAAAATGTTTTGTAGTGAGCCCTTGTGCTATGGGAAAAGAACCCGCTCCACAACCCCGCAAAGCTAGCTTGCCAGTTCACTTACGCATCCCTAGATGAGGCCATTTCCAGATGAGGTAGCTGACCAATGCTGCAGTCCTGTACGGGCACATTGACATGCACTCAAAGACTACAAAATTATTTATGAAAAATATCATTTCTGAAACCTTAATGTGACTCCTAACAAATCCATAGTGTCAAAGTCGATAAAAGATAGTCTGGTGGTCTGGTAGTTAGAGCATAAACGCATAAGCCGAAGGTCCCATGTTCAAATCTCGTTGGGATCAACGTAATTTAGTTTAGAGATTTTTTGGACAAACTACGAGCGTTTCCTCAGTGGTGATATGTACTGATTTAATCAGATCATATCATAGCTGAGCAACCAAACGGGAGCATGGTACTGACCAAACCAGCTTCCGAAAAAATCAATACGGTCATGAAAATGAGATACTTTAACTATCTCTAAGCGTAGGCCCGAAAGGGGCTATAGTGCTACAAAGAAGAAGAAGAAAAAACTTGATAAAAAGCACATATTGTTTTATAGCCATGCATTGTTGGTTAAGCTGCTTAATTTAAACCTCTATAACTTAGTGAAATACTATTCGATCCTTTTGAAATTTTCAAAATTGATTAATCTCACATAATCATTCGTTTATGAAATTTCATTGCATTTAATTGTACTCTTAAGATTTTATTCAAGAAAATGTAAAATTGAAATATGGTATTTTTACCAGTAAAATTGAGTGAATTTTGACTTCTGACGTATTTTTTTGTTGTACTTATAAAGGCCTAAGCCCGTAATTTTTCCTAGATTTTTTTGGATTACAATTGTACAATTGCGAAAGCGTACCTTAAAATTACGTACATGTCTCCCTTACCTCCTCTCTTCGATAAAGATTAAGTAATTTAAAGGCCTTTTTTGAAAATATCTATTTGAAAACTTTCATATGACACCCCACTCGACCTTTGATGAAAAACTTTGTCTTAAAAGTCACCACTCTTTATGGGGAGACCTCCCTTAAACCCCTCTGAAATTTTTTTTCGTTATCTTTGATATACACACGAATATATCTGCAAACGATCAATATTGGTTAATCATTGTACGAGCGACTGAATCTACAATTAATTTTATAGAATTAAGTAAATATTGTAATGAGCAAAAGTTTGGTGTCGATTGTAACTAGAATTAGAAATGGTTTGGATATTTCTTTCAAATCCGAGGGATTAACTTACAAACATAGTAGAATAGAAAAAAAGTGCTGCCTTGGGAATGACGAAGTATGTCAAGTGACATAATATATAAGCAGAGCATTCAACATGAAAAGAATGCTGAAACACAAAGTACAGTTCCTGGGTTTGGATCTTTTTTAAAACCACACTTACCTTTTCAGTTACATCATATACTCGTACATATGTATGTCGTCTTTGAGGATCCTAAAACCACTC
The DNA here is from genome assembly GCA_963969285.1 of Odontomyia ornata. NCBI lineage: Eukaryota > Metazoa > Arthropoda > Insecta > Diptera > Stratiomyidae > Odontomyia > Odontomyia ornata. The sequence goes on from OZ017741.1 coordinate 224,911,882, forward strand.
AAAAGTTAAGAAAAAAACGTTTGTCCTGATTTTTTGTGATATGATGCACATTCACAATCCAAAAATGGAAACAGCGGTTTCATTCCATCAGGATGAAGAAAAACCAGATAAGACAAGAGACGTAAACTGATGGGAAACAAGCATAAAGTTCTGTCATGATTACAAAGGGGATCGTCTAGGGATCAAAGAATTTACGCAACAAAGGAACTCCATGATAAAAGAGAGGATATGAAAAGAAATATTAATGGACGTGTTTAGAACCCATATGTAAATAACACTTTAAGATACATATGGAAAGATAACTTGTGTAATGTACTTGTACTCCGTATTTTCTCCACACTCCACCGCAAATATACAAATACATGCAAAAGTGTATACTTACACATGCAAATATTTGACTCCGGCTAAATCCTCTCTCGTTTTCTTGTGAGTGGGTTAAAAAGCTGAACAAACGTTGCAATTTGTAAAAGGACGTCTTTGAAATTCTCTGATGTATTTAAGGAAGTTGAACGATAATAGCTTCAGGGTAGTTTTTGAAGACTGATGGTGAATTGTAAAGCTTAGGAACGTTTGAATAAAGATTGTTTCATTTATTTTATAGTATGGGGTTGCACTTATAGATTGACTTTCTATTGTTTTAAGAGTAAAGTAATGAGAATAACAGAGCACATCTAACCCCACAGCCATTGTCGAGTGAGATATGCTGTGTTATTCATAAAATGAAAATTCAGAGAATGAGATTTTGAAGAACAATAAGAATAAACATGCAAACAATTTATTTTTCCAAGCATAATCAATTTAATTATCTAAGCACATCGAAGTTTCAGCAAAATATCTTTGCTTTCAATATTGAATGATCTGTTTTTATACCTTTGCTAGATTCTCCAAAAATCATTTTTGAGTTATTTTAGTTTCATTGACAAAAGCTTAATTCGATAATTTTCCTAATAACGCGATATTAACACAATAAATTGATGCAATATTGTCTAAAACCTGTATGAGGCTATTTATGTGCTACAAAGAAACGAATTTAATTTGAAAAACAGCAAACTATCCATCAAGCCATAAAAATAGTAAAAAAAACTAGTCTGCAAGGTATTAAACAACTAACTTCAAATAATGAAAAACTGCCTCAGACTCCCTCGTTGACGGGCTAACAAAATTATCAAACGAAAAAATTTGAATTCGAATCACAGTCCCAAAGTCCAAAAAAGAAATGGAAACTCAAGCAGCGATAATTGAACGGGTAAAATATTGCCTTTTCGTTGAAAAGTTTTCACCAGAAAAACATTAATGAACAGTCAAATGTAAGAGCTTAAAGGAAGTTTTCCTTCTATAAAAAGTGATGGAGAAAATCTTTAGATATTATTCAGCAACGATGCTAATTGAAAAAGTTTCTATACTTCTTTAACTTCCGTTTGAGAGCAGAAAAAGAGGTGAGAGCAAGTGCAGTTGTTTTCATCTGACTTCTATTTATTTATTTTTTTCAGACAAGTACTAACACCTCTCCAGTTTGTGCTGTATTCCATTTTTAAAACTCGCTCATTTTTTGTTTGGTTTTTCAACCGAACTTAGTGTACTTGTTAAGTTTATGAAAAAAGTTTTACGTTTCTGAAGAACCAAAAGCAAAATCCTTTTCAGGGCATTATTTTTTTCATTTGATGGGTTAAGAAATTTATTTACTATAGAGCATATAAATTTGGCTTTAAGTAAGGTAAAAAGTTAAAAATCAAGGCAGTTTAATTTAATGTAAATTAAGGTGGCCAATGTTAACGATTTCTTTAAATGTGTTGAGTCAATTTCTTTGAACGTAATCTATGCCGCTTTTTCGTTGAGCACCCTACTAAATGACCTAGTGGACCACGACCCTTTTCGTCATACGGATCAAAAATGAACTAATGAACTTGAATTGAAATTTTACGCCGATGAATATGATATTTTGGACCTAACTGGCCTGTACCGCCCATCTGAAACTTTCACATAGATGATTCTAATCTAGGTGTCATACTATCTAGATTACGATGAAACTTTGGCAAGCCTTAGAGTACGTTCAAGGTTCGCACATTTGAGTTGATTGGGTCGACTGGATTGGAGGGGTTTTTGATTGGCCTTGTTCGGGTTCAGGACAACTTTTTCTATAATGTCATAATCAAGAGAGGTTCCAACAGCCATTATTAACAACGAATAAGCTAACAAAACAAAAGATGGCCAAAAACTCAACAAATGATCAGAAAAAAATCGAAAAACTTAGGACAACTGGAGATTATTGCAGCATTTCGGGTCAGTAAGAAATTGATTCACATGCTGGAGCACAAGAGGAGCAAATACTAAGCTGGCACGTGTCAGAAGATCATGTGGTCGAAAAATTGAGATTATTTTGGAACCAATGTTAATCTCATCACTCAACCAACTTAGATGGAGAATTTAAATGGTGAGGGCCACCTCACAGAGAAGGTGTTCGATAGTTTGAGTCACGTTAACCGTCGCAAAGAAGAGTGGCTCCACTGAAATGTGGAAGCACATCTGAAGCAAAACTCAACAAAATGCGACATTCAAAAGAACATAAGCAAGGATGTAAACAACGAAGTTCTGGAACCAAAGGAATGGCGAGCCTGGGTACATCGTTACAGATGCCGATGCCCAAATGAAAGGTAAAAGACAAACTTGTATGGCAGAACACCAGCTATCTCAATACTTTTTCTTATTTTTTATAGCATGGCAGGCTCTTTTGCGCCTTCACTTCCTGTAAAGAACACCTCCAACTGTGTCAGTCCATTGACCACGTCCTCAAGTTTTGAAATTCAAGCAGCAATAAACTGTTTTCATTGGCTGAGTCAGACCAGCGTTTCTTTGGTCTCTAGACGCAGTTGGGTTGATTAGAGCTCCGTGTGTGATTAGTATGGTAAAACAGGATGCAAAATCAAAGAATATATCGGCGAGACACATTGCATCTTCTGTAAAAACGCTGACCTTACTACTGATAATGATAAGTATTTCTAAGTGTAAGGAAGTGTTGAGTTTTCAAAGAAACCCAAACCAAGGTTGTTGTGGAACTGCAACAACTCTTATCCTGTCCAAGACCTGCTTGAACAGTTTGCAAGATATATGATGTGCCATCTTATGTCGCAAGGTCTTGTTAGTATGATATTTTGATGAATCTGGTACCTTTGATGTCCAATGTCACCTTGGATGTGCAAGATACCTTCGATATAGTTAGATAGCCATGCATCCTTCGGGCACTGGAAGGGAAATCTTATATTCCTGATTATTTTGAGGCCCAAACCAGCATGCTTACCGTTTATCTGGGAGTGACTCTAGATTGCAAGCTAGCCTTTTTGGACCAAATCCGTTAACCATTTGACAAAATGACCATGATTGTACAGCTATTGAGTTGGCAGATGCCAAACTGTGACTAGTCCTCGATAAACAAGGCAATGATTACTAAAAGCTATAGCCAACTCCACACACTTATTTTATTTTATTTATATTCATTTTACAGAAAAATTTCCAATTACAAAATAGATTCAGAAAATGAAGTAAGAAATTACCATTTATCAAAATAACAATTCAATAATTATGAAAAGAAAACGCAATTAAAAATTACATGTTAAGAATTCTCCGTAGGTTGGACTTGAAAATTCCAAGCGATTCCAAAAGAGGACCAAGCTGAAGGTATTCATGGTCACGGACGAGTCGGACCAATGGCGAATAGAAATAAATATCTGTCCGTGCAAAAGGAATGGAGTAGAACTGGGTAGATCTAGTGTTAGATGGAGGACGTATGCAAATAGCATCTTGAATATTTGATGATAAGTAACCCCGAATAAGCTTGAAGAGCAAACATTGGTCGAGGTATTGTCGCCTCAGCTCTAAGGAAGGGATGCCAAGGTAGATAAGACGATCATGATAGGAACGCTAAGCTAGTTTGAATATATAAAAAAGCGAGCGAGTAAATTTTCTCTGTACGGATTCAACCGCGTACAAAAGGTATGTGTGATGGGGAGACCATATTTGACATGCGTATTCTAAAATAGATTGCACGAGTGAGATATATAGGCGGACACATATTTGGGCGCTAAAAGAAATGTGTGAACAACGCAGAACAAAGCCCGCGATTCGAGCTGCCCTGGATGTCATATGTGCAATATGGTGGTCGAATTTGAGCTGTACATCAAACATCACACCTAGATCCTTAAAGTGATCAACTGATGAAAGTATAGACCCACCAATCGAATAGTCGAAGCTAAGAGGATTATGTTTATTGGAATAACGCATATGGAAACATTTAGGAACGTTAAGCGCAAGACGATTGACTTGACACCATTCGTCTAATAAACTGATGTCATTTTGGAGTGCCAAGCAGTCATTCGTCGAGCGAATGATTCTAAAAATCTTAAGATCATCGGCATAGAGGAGGCATTTGGAGGTAAAACTACTGGGAAGGTCATTGATGAAAAGGTTGAATAGGAGTGGGCTTAGGATAGAACCCTGAGGTACGCCGGAGGTTGGGGAAAAGGGGGCAGAGGAGAAACCGTTCCAAATTACAGAGCAAGAACGGTTGAGGATAAAGGAACTGATCCATGCAAGGAGGTGACCGAATATTCCGTATCTACTGAGTTTGCTAAGTAATGTTTGGTGGTCAATGCTATCGAACGCTTTGGCAAAATCAGTGTAAATCACATCGACCTGGCACCTGGAGTCTAACGCAAGGGCTACGAAGTTGGAGAACTCGAGCAGATTAGTAACTGTTGAACGGCCCTTTATGAACCCATGTTGCTTAGCGGAGAGATAAATATGGAAGGCCTCGTAAATACGTGATTGGACGATTCTCTCTAAAATCTTGCCAAAAGATATTGGCCTATAATTGGAGACGGAACTACGGTCACCGGATTCATGGATTGGAAAAATATTGGCACGTTTCCATGTATCAGGGAAAACGCCCGTGTAGAGACTCAAATTAAATATTAATGCAAGAGGAAAACTAAGAGAAGAGCATAGCGATTTTATGAAGAAGTTAGGAAGGCCATCAGGTCCAACAGACCCGCTTGTATCTATCGAGTTGATGATAACTTCCACTTCAGAAGAGCTGGTTGAGATAGAGCTGAAATCAAAATGGGGTGGATTGCCAGAGTTGGAAGAATTAGGAGAGGAGGATTTGAAATTGGATGAAAACAAGTTGGGTAAACAGACCTACGCTCATGTCAGAAGGGTTTTGTATTTAATTTTCAAAATGCAGTCACCAGATTGAATAGAGTCAAGAAGCATGTCAATGACGATTTTATTGGAGAAACTATGAAATTCGAAGATCATACTATTATTAACAAAGTTGAACGAATTTCGACTTCTGAGGTTTTTGTTATTGTTATACTCATAAATGTATTCCTTGATAATTATTTCAGATGTCCATTCGCGAGGGAGGAAACACATTTTACATGTATTTCCGCCCTGTGCCCCCACTGAAGCAATAACTGACAGTCTAAGAACTGTTTTGAAAAGCTCCCATGAAAACTTTCATTTCATACTCATGTCGGCTACGTTTGATGAATTTTTGATCAGGGGCCACTCTCCTGTACTGTTATCATCGATTAGTAGCCAATTTTTTCGAATCCTAGAGTTGTTACAAGGCCCTTTTGCTAGAAGCTCCCTCCCGCCTCCTTGACTTGTTTCACTTATGAGTATTAATTGTAGGCACTCATCTTCAGTCATTCATTAAATTGAATCAAGTGTTCAAAACATGCATCTTAAACGTTGAAGTTGGGAAAAAATAACTCCAAATTATTCAATCTTCGCATTCAAAACAGCCACTATTTTGTTTTACGATTACTGATACCACTAGCTGAACTGATTCTCAAAGGTATGTATGACACCTATAGTTCCTGAAATTTTCATGCAAATCCTAGCAAAACTGTAGTGTCTGAATCGGTAAAAAGCGCATGTTGTTCCATAGCCATATGTTGCCATAGTAATACATGCAGCGCATATTGTTCCATAGTAATACAGGAAAATTCAAACCGCTATAACTTCGCTAAATATGATTCAATCTTTATGAAACTTGCAGGGTTAATCAATCTTATAAATTGTCATCTGTGTACTGAATTTCATTGAATTTAAGGGTACCGTTAAGATTTTATTCAAGAAAACATAAAATCGATAAATCATACTATTACTAACAAAGTTGAGTGAATTTCGACTTCTCACGTATTTGTTGTTGTTGTACTCATCAAGGCCTACATTCTTGATTTTTTTCAGATCTTTCGGATGGAAGGTGTCCAATCGCGAGGGGGGGGGGACACAAATTTTTCGTGTATTTCCCCTCCCTGTGCGCCCCTCGAAGCTAATTTTGCCAAACTAAGACCTGTTTTGAAAAGTTCTAATCTAGACCTCTCATTTGATACCCATATCGGCTACCTTCAATGGAATTTTTTTTTCGGGGGGTCAACACCCTACATGGGAAGACCCCCCTTAAATGCCTTATAAAATTTTTTTGCAATTGAACTTTGAAGGGGTCACCTACATACAAAATTTGATGCTTCTAGCTTAAGTAGTTTCCGAGAAAAAGTGCTGTGACACACGGACGGACGGACGGACAGACAGACAGACGGACAGACGGACAGACGGACAGACAGGACGCGATTTTAGAAGGGTTTTGTAAAATTATTTTACAAAACCCTAAAAAAACGGCAAAGAGATCGCATATGTCCTGATCATTAGTGGCAGTTTTATCAAGCAAAGATACTGAATTAGGGAGATTCTTGGAAGATTTAAGGGACTTAACATAAGACCAAAAAGGTTTAGGGTTATTGGAGGAGAAGGATGTTTCAATGGATTTGTAATAGGCAAGCAGAGCATAAGATATGGCTTTTTTGGCATCCGCTCGAAGGAGTTTGTACCTTATAAGATCAATATTGGAGCCCGATCGAAGATAGATTTTTCGGGCTTTGTCTTTTACATGTAATACTTTAGCAACTTCAGCATTGAACCATGCTGGCCGTTTATGACTTGGTGCACGGGTTGATGGTGTGAACTGGGTAATAATATTGTAGAGCGTAGCGTAAAATGATTGTACAGCTAGGTTGGGATTAATTGGATCCAAAAGAGAAACCCAATCAATGCTCGCGAGAGTTGATTCTATGCTTTTGTAGTCTGCTTTAAAGAAGTTAAAACGACGAGGGTTTGTTTTCCGTTGCGAGCGTATTGAATGCATCGATAATTGCATTTCTAAGGGAGGATGATGAAGATCCGGAGTAACATATGGTGTCATTGCTAAGGAAATTGGACTGACGGTGAAGGGATTATTTGAAAAAATGTACAGTTCCAAAATTTAGGGTAATTCAAATGTCAAAAAGAAAGGTAAGCACACTGTAACTGAGAGCATTGAAAATCACTGCAGTGACTGCATTACGTCGTAAAATGCAGTTGTTCTATTGAGTTGGTGGCACTGTTACGATTTATTCTAGCAGCACTTGTCCCAGGCCAGTTACCCTGAAAATTCACAACCAATTCTATCATGACAAACCTATAGAGAATGTAAACTTAGTGTATAAGTAACCTTAAATCATAGACTAAGTAAACTTAGTCTATAAGTACCTCAAAATCATAGGCTAAGTGCATTTTATCTATGAGTCACGTATAATTGACCCAAATTACGACGATGGGCATGAACTCAAACAATGATTTTGATGCCTTTACTACGTCAGACCGTAATTTTGTCAAATTGTCGTTCAGGAACGGCTTTCATTGGACGTTGTTTATGATTTAATTAATTTACTTTAAGTAATGAACAATTCTTTCTTGCTCTACTATACCATGCGAGAACCGGAAAAGAAAAATAAATGTCAAGAACATCGTGCATCCAATATTTGAAGAAAATTAACTCAAAGGGAGATTATGATTTTCAATAATAAGAATAATATAATTTCAATAATCATCATCATCTATGGCGTGACAGCACAAGCCGGGCCTTGGCCTTCCCAACCAGTGGTCCGTGGACCACCAGTGGTCCGCAGAAGCCAAAATTGTGGTCCGCGAACGATTTTAAATTTAGCGGGCGGTGAGCCGTTGGTCGCCGTGCAGTGAGTGAGAAGAGCGCGGGTGGAAGGTGTCATACGTCGGACCGCCACGCCAGCTCGGCAAAGACGATACAACGTCTGCGATCTGCCTACAATCGCGCTGTCATGTGTTATATCTGAGTGTCAGTAATACTATTTAGTATTACTTAACTATGCGAGGAAGTGAACCAATCATTGCTGACCGTTGATCTTAACTTTATTTATTGAATTTGTTCGTAAATAATATAGGTAAGTGAACATTTTTTTGATAGACCCTTTCCGTAGGTATTATTAAAATGATCGTTTTCGGGCCGTTATTAATTGAATATTTTCAATGCGGCTATTACTGGCAAAGTAGTTTATTGTTTGTAAACTAAAACTACTTTGGATATTATTTAAAAAATAAATATTTTATATAAGCTAGCTTACGCGATCATATTATAATAAAATTTATGCTTTTATTTTCTTGGTTTGTATGCGGTATCATTTTTTGTATCTTATTTTCAGAACATGACGTCTAAGGGAAAATACGACAATAGTTATATAAAATTTGGATTTACCTCGATAGAAAGTAACGGAGAAATAAAACCACAATGCGTTATATGCACAACAGTTCTCGCAAATGACGCGTTGAAACCAGCGAAATTAAAACGCCACTTAGAAACAGTACATCCAAATTTGTCTAACCATCCGCTAGAATTCTTTGAAGGAAGATTAAAGAACCTAAAAAAATTGAAACTTGATTCTAGTGGTACGAGATTCGCAACATCGGAAAAATTATTAGTAGCGTCGCGTCGTTTGAGATTTCTAAAATAATAGCACAATCTAAAAAACCTCACACAGTCGGAGGAATACTTGTGGGACCGTGTTTAATCAAATCCATCGAAGAATTTTTGGGATTAGAGACCAAGAAAAAAATACAAGATATACCTCTGTCCAAAAACACAGAGATAGCTCGAATTGAACTTCAAATGATATAGAGGAGCAACTTGTTTCAAGAATCAAAAAGTCGCCATTTTTCGCTTTGCAGTGTGATGAATCGACTGACATTTCGAATTGTTGTCAACTACTTGTATTTGTTCGTTTTTCAGACGACGACAACATAATTAAAGAAGAATTATTAATTTCGCGGGAACTGGAAACATTATCAAAAGGTATCGACGCCATGAACTCAATATCGGAATATTTTGACAAACATAATCTTATGTGGGATAAACTCGTCATCTCTGTAGTGATGGTGCTCCGGCAATGTTGGGATCACGTTCCGGGCTGGCGACGTTAGTAAAACAGAAAAATCTTAAGGTAATAACAACGCACTGTATCATACATCGCTAGCCGTTAGCTTCTAAGACTCTTCCTGGATGCTTTAATGATACACTGCAAATGGCTACAAAAGTTTTAAATGTTATCAAAAGCAGCGCCTTAAATACATGCTTTTTTAAAAAAAATGTGCACTGAAATGGACTCTGACTATGAGGCACTTCTCTTTCACACAGAGGTTCGATGGCTATCGAAAGGTAATATGTTGGGAAGATTATATGAACTAAGAGGAGTGGTTGAGATTTTTCTGGTTGACAAAAAAATGAATGATCTGTTGAAACTGTTTACTAACCCGGCATGTCAGCTGAATTTGGCTTATCTTGTGGATATTTTCACACACTTAAATAAATTGAATATGCAACTGCAAAGTTCCGGAAATAAGCAATTAGAAAACGTCGCAAATATATTCATTTTTGAAGATAAACTTCGCGCTTTTATTAGCAAACTCCAGTTGTGGTTACGTAAAATTGAAGAAAATAATTATTCTGCATTTGCGACATTAAAAGCATTTATGGAAGATAAAAAGTATGACACTAGTAAAGCAAATATACAAGAACATATAAAGAATCATTTACAAATGTTGATTGATGAATTCAATCGTTACTTCCCAGAATATACCGAAGACGCTAAAATTGATCAAAAACTGATACGTAGCCCTTTTAGCGCGGACGCTAGTAAAGTTACTGAAGGAATCCAGGAAGTACTTATTGAAATCCATAATGACAGAAACTGCAAGGATGCTTTTGAATCTAATTCGCTTGAGTCGTTCTGGTGTAAGAAAGCAATTTCTTATACTAAACTTCGAGAAATCGCGTTGCGCTATTTTATGGTTTTCTCAACAACTTATTTATGTGAACAAGGATTTTCTGCTTTGTTGGTAATTAAAAACAAGGCGAGGAATCGTTTGAAAGTTAATGATGATTCGCGTGTAGCTTTGAGTAACAATATTAGTCCTAGGATAGCCGAAATCGTGAAGAAGATGCAAGCACACATTAATACAAAATTGCAGATGTTTATCCTAAAAATATTATTATTTCTTTTATGTAATTTCCTATTAAGTTTTTAATTAAAGTTTCAGTTTGATTATTACAGTTTATTTTTAATATACCTACATAGTGGTCCCTGCTAACAAGAATAATATAAAAGTGGTCCCTGACCAAGAAAAGGTTGGGAACCCCTGCTTTAGACAGTGAAGATGACTCAAAGGAGCCAAAACACGTCGGTCAAACCAACAGAGCAAGACCCGAAAATTTGCAAGAAAAACAAGTTGGGTTAACAGACCTACGCTCATGTCAGAAGGGTTTTGTATTCAATTTACAAAATGCAGTCACCAGATCGAATCACATCAAGAAACATGTCAAAGACGATTTTATTGGAGAAAATATGAAATACGAAGATCATACTATTTTTAACAAAGTTGAACGAATTTCGACTTCTGAGGTTTTTGGTATTGTTATACTCATTAATATCTCCCTTGATAATTATTTCACATGTCCAGCCGCGACGGAGGAAACACATTTTTCATGTATTTACCCCCTGTGCCCCACTGAAGCAAAAACTGGCAGTTTAACAACTGTTTTGAAAAGCTCCCATGAAAACTTTTATTTCATACTCATATCGGCTACGTTTGATGAATTTTTTTTCAGGGGCCACTCTCCTATACTGTTATCATCGATTAATGGCCAATCTTTTCGAATCCTAGAATGGTTACAAAACCCTTTTGCTAGGAGCTCTCTCCCGCCTCCTTGGCTTGTTTCACTTATAAGCATTAATTGTAGGTACTGATCTACAGTCATTCATTAAATAGAATCAAGTGTTCAAAGCATGCACCTTAAACGTTGAAGTTGGGAAAAAAATAACTCAAAATTATTCAATCTTCGCATTTAAAACAGCCACTTTCTTGTTTTACGATTACTAATACCACCAGCTCAACCGATTCTCAAAGATATACATGACACCTATCATTCCTGAAATTTTCATGCAAATCCTAGCAAAACTGTAGTGACTGAGTCGGTAAAAAGCGCGTGTTGTTCCATAGCCATATGTTGCCATAGTAATACATGCAGCGCATATTGTTCCATAGTAATACGGGAAAATTCAAACCGCTATAACTTCGCTAAGTATCAATCTTTATGAAACTTGCAGGGTAAATCAATCTTATAAATAGTCACCTGTGTACTGAATTTCATAGAATTTAAGGGCACCGTTAAGATTTTATTCAAGAAAACATAAAATCGATAAATCATACTATTACTAACAAAGTTGAGTGAATTGCGACTTCTAACGTATTTGTTGTTGTTGTACTCATCAAAACCTACATTCTTGATTTTTTTCAGATTTTTAGGATCACAGGTGTCCAATCGCGAGGGGGGGACACAAATTTTTCGTGTATTTCCCCTCCCTGTGCGCCCCTCGAAGCAAACTTTGCCAAACGAAGACCTGTTTTGAAAAGTTCTCATCAAGACCTTTCATTTGATACCCATATCGGCTACTTTCAGTGAAATTTTTTTTCGGGGGGTCACTCTCCTATATGGGGAGACCCCCCTTAAATGCCTTATAAAATTTTTTTATATTTGAACTTTGAAGAGGTCACCACTTTACACCTACATACAAAATTTGATGTTTCTAGCTTGAGTAGTTTCCGAGAAAAACTGCTGTGACACACGGACGGACGGACGGACGGACGGACGGACGGACGGACGGACGGACAGACGGACAGACAGGACGCGATTTTAGAAGGGTTTTGTAAAATTATTTTACAAAACCCTAAAAAGAGAATAGGCCTATGGATATCAAATAAACAAAATGATCGACTACAACACTTCCAGCCAGGCAAAAATGTTACGATCATTCCAAAAACTTACCCTGAGACTTCATCGAACTATAGTAAACATATGGTTCCACAAACAGTGCTTGCAGCATAATATAACACCAGCTTTGCGAAAATTGAAATAAAGCTTGACACAATTGCTGCACGAAACAAACAACGTAGTGCACAAATACTTCGCATTATAAACAAAATAAGAACACTGTACATAAAAAGGGTGAAATCAACCGACAACTGCTATACTCACATTTACAATTAGCTGACTTTATAAAAACTGAAAAACTCCGCCGTAGGCGCTCTCAAGTTCAGCTGAAGAAGGAGGGTTTGCCATTGTTTCCCTAACCCACAGTTTTCATAACTCTTTATCATAAACCCGACAAGCAAATGGTAGTAAATGGTTTCGTAGTCGCACATTGGGTTTACTGGTTCATCAATGATGGGACACTAAATGACAATAACTGCAAAGATACCTGCAGCTCTGCTACTAAATCCGCCTTATAGCTCCTTTGTGGTAAAGTAAGAGGATGAAAGTGAGTCTTTTGAGCCTGATAAAGGAATCCAAAGTAATTACAACGGACCAACTCTGTACTCCTGTAAAACCATACAATGTTTCGAAACGTACAACAGAGCCTTGGAATAGATTAGACCTATAACAAAGACCTCACAACAAAAAAATTGACAATGGCATTCTATTCTGGAATGTCTGATCGCTCAACTACCTTGGCACTGTTAAGGAGCTTTTACAACAGGCTTTTCAATATACACTAAACAAACTGGGGATCCGGAGAATAAACTGAACTGGAACATAGGAGATCTGTAAGGATTTTTCTATTATGATGATATCTTACTATGAGGCTAATAATATAACTTACAAATTCGTTCTATTTAGCTATTTCCCAAAATCTCACCCAAAATGAAATGAATGACCAGACCAGTAATTAGACGAACAACTTCACGTAGTGGCAACACCGCCAAACAATAATTTTATGGCATTAAAAAAGAATAAGGAAATTATAACAAATAACTTCGAACATTTCACGTTTACCACGTCTTAGGATGAAGAAATTTTGCATTAGGTGGGGCTGCAGAAGCTCTAACCAAGCCCTAAAACATATCGGCAGAGAGATATACAAAATGCTTGCGGACTACACAGCCAGGGCGTATGGGGAGGAGAAACTCAATGATTTTTCAGGAATTTACTCGCGAGTAATTTACTCGCTCCATAAGTGGTAGAGATCTGTCGTTTACACTTGTCAGCTGGTTAAAAAATTGCTCAGGGATGACAGATCTCTGTTGGATAACGCTCCGAGATATCGGAAGTTATTACAGATCGCACACAATATTCAAAAGTGGGAAGTCAGCTGAAAACCGAAAATTCAGAGTAGCTTTCAATGTGGACATGGAGTTCAAATTGCCACATTGATTTAAATTTCAAAATCTGGCTAATGAACGTACAGGCGTCGATCGAAAAAAAAGGATTAAGAAGGGACGGGAACGTTTCATTATCAGGCTAGTCAAATCATTGCCTACAAATGGCAGAAAAATAGTTCTGCATGACTTCAACGCTATGGTTGGCAATGAGCTGTCCCGTTGGGGAATGCCTGAAGGATAAAGCCTCCACGATGAAGGAAATGACAACGGCCTGCGCTTGATTGACTTTGCGTGTAGCAGAAATCTAGCAATATATTCGACTTGCTCCCACATCAACGCACACATAAAATGACCTGGGTATCACTAGATGGCAGCACACAAAACCAAATCGCCCAAGTTTGGATCCAACAACGTTTGGCTTTGACCACGCTTGACATCCGTACATACCGAGGAGCCAGTTATAACTCGGATCATTACTTGATCTAAATAAATCATCAATGTCTTATGAAGACCGGCCATCTAAAAAATTCGACATCGGGAGGCTCCAAACGGCATCTGTGGCAAAAAATTTCACGGAGACCTTCGACAACAAGCTAGTTTCACCAACTCTGGATGATGTTTTTTCTTCAATCAAAGCCAAAAGAATAATAAAGCACTGGTCATCGATGAGCTTCCAGTGGAGCTCACTAAATATGGTGGCAGCGGTGTTCAGATAGCCATCCAGCAAATTTTGCTACAATAACATATGCCAACTGAGTGGAGCCAATCAATTATATTCCTTATCCACGAAAAAAGAGGCATATCACTACCCCGAATGGCGTAGAAAATATTTTTGAAAATTTTGGAAAATCAAATCATACGCCAAAAGTATTATCGGGGACTATCAAGGTGGCTTTACAGCAAGTTGATCGACGACAGACCAATTGTTTACAGTCAAACAGGTACGTGAGACTGCTGCGGGTTCAACATAGACACCAACTAAATTTTCTTTGACCGTAAGCAAGCATACGATAGTATTGATCGTGGCATACTGTACCAAATAATACTTCGCGTTGGTATCCCACTCAAATAAGTCCAATAAATCAACTACTTCGACTAAAGAAGGGAGATGGTCTGGCCCCATTGCTATTCAATTTCTTCCGGAATATGTCATCAAAAATCTACCGGGTGACACAAGAGGTATATTACTATACAAATCAAGCCAAATGGTAGCCTAGGTGGACGACATAAACATTTTGTCATGATAGTTAGCAACCACCAAAGAACTTTTCCTGAAACTCGACAGCAAGGCAAAACTCGCAGAGTTACAAATCAATGAGAATAAAACAAAACTCGTAACACAGTCGAGGGGAAATACCTCAAATACACAAAAACATTAAACTTGCCGAATAAAATATCAAAAATATGGGCAAATTTGCATATTTGAGCACCAAAACAACTAGAAACACTAATGAAAGAGACGAAATACGTGGAAGAATACAGGTTGAAAATAAAATATTTTATTCAATTTTAACGGTTTTGAAGTTAATACCGCACAGCAAATGCTTGCTTTACAATAAATCAACAACACTTAAAGCACTACCTGTCAAACCGGAGTGGAAAATTTTATTTTATAATCCTGTCGGCTATATATAATATCGCCCCGAATATCCAGGTGAAAATTACGAGAGCTCGCAAATATATTGAATTCCTTTGATCAACGGGTTTTACGGTGAATAATCGCAGCTAAGCTAGGCGAGGATCAATGGTGAATCCGATACAACCATGAGCTGTATGAAATTTTTGACGAGTCAGAGGTCTCAACGGTTGTAAGACTGTGGAAGCTGCAATAGGCTGGACACATAAATCACTTGGACGAACAACGGATGATCAAAATGTTATTCGTTGGGAGAACTGAAGACCGGAGATCAGCGGGGAAACCGATTTCTACTTGAATCAGCTCTTGAGTGAGCATGAGTGTGGTCATTTTGACTTGCACAAGATTGGTAAATTATGATATCCTGATTGCATATCATGTTCAGAGAGAGCAATGACGTCTTTGGAATATTCTTTTGAAGGAGGAAAGAGGAGAGATGTAGTGGGACGATATACTCAAACAGATGGAAAAAAGCTTGAATTAATTTACTAACTAAACATAGTTGCACATTATACTCCAACTGGCGCTCATTATAGAAAAGTCCTTTTTCTGGCAAGCCTATTTTCGTTTCTCTCTCATTTAAAAAGAAATTCCTGTAAACTCATTTTACCTTAAGAAGTTGATAAACTCTTGTAATGTACTAAAACCCTAGCCTAGGACTTACGAACGCATCAAAAAGTTTTAGGCTAGATTCTTAGGCTAGCAGAAAAGATATCAAATAGATACTTTAACAGGCTCACACTGCTGGAAGTCCCGAACTTTGGCCGTGCATAGTCATCACATCCCTGCCACAAAAAAATAAATAGTTGTTAATTTAGCTTTGTAAGGGCTTTCTAAACGGTTAACTATTAAGAAAATTATTGTTAGACTCTGTGCTAGCCTTTTGAAATTTTATGATCATGACATATCCGCCCATCTGTGTTCATCTGTCTATCCTGAAACAATTATAGCTACGAACACCAAACTTGCTAAGAACATCATATATGATGACCTTTTAAATGTTTAAGAATAAGAAACCAAAGGCTTCTTAAAAGGATCTTTTACATATACAAAAACCCTGAAAAACTTTTCACCAATGGTAGTCTCATGCAATGTCAAATGAATATTCGTAATGATAAGTTTAAACTTCTTAAACTACGCATGAAAGAGGAAAATGTAGGGGGCCGGTCAAGACCTGAAACGTAATTGGAAGGATTTCCACATCATAGGTGGTCTAGGTAGTTCAGAACGGATTTCACATAAATCCTATGTTCGATACCTTGGTGTTCATTTTGATCAGAATTTGTACAATAATATACTGAAGATGTCAAAATTATGCTCAGTAAAGCACAAAAAGTTGTCATGGCCTTTCGACGCCTCTTTTGTTCCAGATATATCGATCAAAAAGTCAAAGTTATCTGTTACAAGACCCTGGTTAGACAAGTTTTGACATATGGTTGTCGGATCTAGTACAACCAGAGTGCTAGCACTATGGAAAGATTAAGAGTTTTTGGAAGGAAATGTCTTCGTGCATATACTGGTATGTACGGAAAGCCTGAGACGGATTGGAAGTATTGTATATCGAATAGAAGAATTTATCAAACTGCTAAAGTAACAAGAGTCGATATCTTCATATTCTGACTGCTACGGAATCATATCGCATGATCTGTAATTGTGTGAAAATACCCCTGAATTTCACAGCCGTTCCACCTTACAGACGGGTATATTGAGCGTTATCTCACTACTGGCTTCATTCTTCCCGAAGCATTCAATAATTAAAAGTCGCACTTCAATTGGAAAAGATGTCACAAAACAGTTCAGTATTTACCATTAGCGTTATCAATAATTTTAGAAAGCAGAGATCACGTCACCGGAAGTTCCTTAGTTATAGGAAAAGGTCACGCCAGGCTGAATTTCCCAGTCTTAAGGAGTGCTTGCTCAAGTGGGTCCGACAGTGTAGAGGACAAAACGTTCTCGTGAGCGGTTTTACGCTGAAAGAAAAAGCTATGTCCTTTGCGAAGTCTCTCGGGATTACTGAGGAGTGGCGCTCAAATTTCAAAAACCGACAAAACATTGCATTCAAAAAAATCTGCGAAGAGAGCAGCAGCGTAAATAATTCTATTTGTTCCCAATGGATTGGCAAACTAAGCCAACTTTTGAATGGCTATGACCGACGGAACTTATTTAATGTAAACGAAACTGGGCTTTCTTATAAACGTCTTCCAGATCACATATTGGTAGTCAGCTGAGCAAGGGTCGAATAACTGCCCTTTTAGCATGTTATATGGAAGGATCTCAAAAGTTGAAGCCACCCATCATAGGCAAATCTGCAAAACTACAATGCTTCAAACGAGTAAAATCACTGTCCACAATTTATCGATCAAATAAAAAATCCTGTATAAACATAGAGCTATTCAATTAAAGGTTGGCCTTGATAAGCGGTGAGATGAAAAAAAAAGATAGAAAATCTTACTTTTTTGGATAACTGCTCCGCGCATAATAACCCACCACCGTTAGACCACGTAACATTGATTTTCCTTCCACCCAACGCAACATCAAGGTTGCAGCCGTTAGATCACGGGATCATTCTAAATTTTAAGCCTCTCTATCGCACAGAAATTGGTCTTCTTGTTCTGGATATTATTGAAAAGAATGAAAAGGTAAATATAACACTTTCGACCACAATAATCATGCTTGATAAGGCCTGGAAAAATGTCAATTCTACCATCCCTAATAACTGCTTTATAAAGTGTGGATTTAAGCAAATCAAAAATATAGAAAATTCATCAGAGCAGCCAAAAATTTCGAGCTCTGACTCAGAGTGGGGACTTCTTCCTAACTATGGAGGGTTAAAGTTTGAGGACTACGGTCAAGTAGACGATGAAATTAGTGTCAACGGTGTCCTAACTGATGCTGAGCTGTTGGATTTGGTACCTCTGGATGAGGCCAAAAATGACAACAAAGAAGAACAACCACCAATTTCAGTTTCGTTCAGCGAGGCGAGGGCATATCTTACTAACCTTCGCTCCTAGCCCTTAAAACCACATAAGTGACGATTTCTTTTAAGTTCTCAACACAAGCGAAAATTCATTGAACGCTGATCTCAAAAGAAAATTATGTCTTTTTTTCAAAATAAACATTTGTTTCTAATTATATAAACTACATGAAATAAAATTAACGAGTTTCAATTAAACTCTTGTTTATTTAAATTTTTTCCTCCTTCTCTCTTGATTACTTGAACATTTGATATTTTGAAACCTTGGTGATTTGAACTTTATCTCTGGTCCCTTGAGTTTCAAATTATCGAGAGTCGACTGTACATGTAATGTTGTTGTTATTTTTGTGTTAAAAGTTAGGAACAGATTTCAATATTTAGGATAGGTATATGTTATGTTTATCATATAAGGTATTGAGACAAGGTTTAACGTTAAGGTTAGAAATATTGTGAAAGCATTTTTTAGTATAAGATAAAGTTTTTGGATTAAATCTGATTATAATTAGACTATAAGATATTAGGTATAGGATATTAGTTCACAGTTGTCTTAAAATTATAAATAATTTTTAATAGTATTGGTGGTTTTTTTTTCTCCTTCTTCCAATTGAATCATAAAATATAGGGTGCGTACGGTATTTGAGGACAATAACCTCTTCGATCCGGGTCCAGAAACGATTACATGCCCGAATCAAATGCTCCTTGCTCATATAGGCCATAACGGCATTATTAGCAGTCTTCAGCGAAGAAGTGGTATTGTGAGGGCGCTTATTGGTCTTACACTCAACTATGTCCCATACGTAATAATCCAAAGGATTAAGGTCTGGGGAGCTAGGTGGGCATAGGTTCGGTGTTATGTGGTCATGAACATTTCCGGCCGTCCAATCTTGTGTCGCCATCGCTTTATGTGAAGGAGCAGAGTCTTGTTTAAAAAATGTATGGTCTTCCTCCGCTTACATTGCCTGTCTAGGGTCTCACTTCTCTTCTTCTTCTTTGTAGCACTACAACCCCTCTTGGGCCTTCGCTTAGAGATGGTTATGGTATCTCATTTTCATGACCGTATTGATTTTTTTTCTTCGTTTTTTTTTCTTCAGAAGTTGGTTTGGTCAGTACCATGCTCCCGTGTGCCTGCTCAGCTATGATATGATCTGTTTAAATCAGTACATATCACCACTGAGTGAACACTCGTAGTCTGTCCCGAAAATCCCCTGAACTGAATCACGTTGCCCCCAACGAGATTTGAACCTGGGACCTTCGGCTTATGCGTTCATGCTCTAACCACTAGACCACACAGACCTTCACAAACGTCTCCAAAACCTCGATGTATGCAGCAGAGTTCACTCGAAATCCTTGGGTAAAATACTGTTGTGGCATAACATGTCCTTCGTTGTTGACAACACCTAAGACCATAACAGTCGCAGGAAATTTTGTATGCATAACAAAATGAACCTTCGTAGGATTTGAACATAGCCATCTGTCATTTCTGCGATTGGTCTTTTGATCTTGGTCAACATTTTTTTCGTCGAAAAAAAACCATAACATTTTAGGGGCCTCAGGGTGTTTGATTTTGTTTAAAAGACGTTTTGATTGGAGAACTGTCTGTTCCCGTGCTCGTTCCGACATGAACTGTCCTCTGCGCATCACGTAAGGCTTAAACCGAAGGTCTCCGTGGACAACTCTACGAATAAGGCGCTCAGAAACATGAAGCTCACTCGCAAGGACCCTCATTGATTTTGAAGGTTCCTCGTCGATGATCGCTTGCACTTGCTCTAAATTCTGCACGTTGGATAGTGTCAGAACATTGTTCGTGCTTTTTGCGTTTTGCAACCGATTCTGTATCGCTTCCCAATGCTTCCAATTCACGGCGAACCTTATGCACGAATGAACGGACGCAACTAAGAAAATTAGAGATCTCTAAATCTGTACGCTTCGTACATATAGCGACGATGACAGCATGTCTCTTCATTTTTTGAGTGATGTTGTAGTCCGCCATTCTTTATCTGAAAAGGAAAAAAAAAACAAACAAAAATTCGCGAAGTTATAGTCACATTTATGCTTGTCCTCAAATACCGTACGCACCCTGTATGTAATAATTTTTATTAATTTGAATTTTATATTGTTTTTTTTTTTAATTTAATGTTATATTTGATAGTGTAGAAAATTATAGAGGCATTTGGGCCATTAAGTTTTCGTATTTTTATTGTTTGGAACCAGCTTTACATTCTTTTAAAATTTATATATACATGGTTTTCCAATAAGAGGTGTTATTTTGATATTAAAAGAAAAATACCATTTTTCAATAGAAATGATCGGATGTTTATTTCATTATAAAGAAAAAAGCATGTCGTTACTAGTGAAAAATAATATCAGGCAAATGACTAGCATGACCACGCCTACAGGACCATATCCTTTTCATGAAATTTTCCATAACCAAATCGAAAAGTGGCTGCCCTATGTCCTCGATAGTCTCACGAATTCCATCTTTGAGGTCTTGAATCGACGCTGGGCTGTTGGCGTAGAACTTCTCTTTCATGGGGCCCTAAATAAAGAAGTCGGTGGTGTTAAATCACAAGATCTCGGTGGCCAATTGTGATCACTTCTTCGATAGATAACACGGTCCAAAACCTTTCCCGTAAAAGATCAACGGTTTCGTTGCTTGTGTGGCACGTAGCACCATCTTGTTGAAAAAAAAACGTTGTCCAGATCAATACCATCTAATTCCGGCCATAAAAACCCATTAATCATCTCTCGATAGCGCAATCCATTCACCGCAACTTTTGCTCCCGCCGGACCATAAACCGCACCAAACAGTCACACGTTGAGGATAAAAAAGCTTTTCAACAATAACTCTTGGGTTCTCCGAGCCCCAGATGCGACAATTTTGCTTGTTGACGAAGCCATCCAGGTATATAATTCCGGATCATTTTCATGCATTTCAAGGACCCAATCATCAAAACACAACGTTGTTGATGATCGACCGGCTTGAGTTCTTGTGTTAACTGAACTTTATAATTCTTTAGACCCAAATCTTTATGCAAAATACGGTGTAATGACGTTTGTGGCATGCCTGATTTAAAGAACGACGAGGAGTGGACAATCCTGGGTTTTCTTCAACACTTTCGGCTACTGCAGCAATATTCTCGGCTGTTCTTACATGGCGGGCACGAGTTTTATTCTTTGCATCACTAAGTTGTCCCAACAGCTCGAATTTTTCCATCAATTTCTGTATTACGGTCCGACAAGATGCTTCACGACGACCCAAAATTATTCGAGTGTTACGAACCATCTCTGCCAAATTTTCACCATTTTTACAGTGAATTTTATTAATTTCAATGCATTGTTGAAAGATGTATTGTTCCATTTTTATTAATAGCTAAGCTTCTACTTGTGAAATATTAAAAATGACAGCTTCAAAAGTGACATCTACCGAAACAGCGGGCTATCCAAAATAACACTTCTTATTGGAAGACCCTTTCGTATTGAATATAGCACTTTTGACGTTGACTTTGATATCCTATCCTAGTTTCATTTGATAGAAAGGGGTAGTAAGGTAAATTTAAGCCTCCGTGAGGACGGCATGTCGTATACTCACTTTATGGCGTATCGGGATCCAAAATGAAGTGGTGCCTACTCATCCACCTTTTCATTTCCTTCTATAAGTTTATGCTCAGAGGTTCATGTTGTTTGGCTACTTTTTGCCAAACTGAAGTTTTGAGGGCTATCTGCACCTCTGCATTATCTTAGCCAACATGCTTCTGAACGGGTGCGTGGTTGTTGCTGATTGGCATTTCCGTTTGGCTTCCTTAAACGCAAAACCCCTCGATTGAAACATCATGGTATGATCTTCTACATTATGGCAGAAGTTTTCTTATGATCTTTAGAGCTTTTGGTGTAGATTATGGTCTCTTTCTCTCGAAGCGGAAATTCTGAACTGATTTATCTTCTCTAATCGGCAGATTAACCTGTAAAAGTTTCTACGACTGGTAGGATTCTCCTCTATGCTATCGTGCATGACAAGACCATTCTCTCTTTCGGAAATCTATAGATGATCAATTTAAAGATGGTTGTTTAACCTCTTTCCGATCCATGGATGAGATGCCCCTCTTGAGATGCATCTATTAAAGGTGTTACGGGGTAACGCCATGTGGGTTACATTCGCGACGACCACGAAGGGATCTTGGCATGAGTTTACGCAATCAGCCGCGAATAAACGCAAACCACACGAGCAGAAAGTGTAAGGTAATGTACTCCGAAAATGTCTTTGGTACTATAAATTGGTACTAGTTTAACTCAACAAATTCATCAAGTTCAACAACATACACGGCACCAAACCCAATCATCTCTACATCATCAAACTACAACCACAACAATTTTACAAGTGGCACAACCTGGACAAGTAATCGTTAGTGAGGATTTTGGGAGCATGCAACCTTTAGCTCCAATTCAGATGCTGCGCAAATGTGATAAATTTAACAGCTAATGATTTAACGAATCAACTGCAAGTCCTGAAATTGGTGTGCGACGGCAATCGCGGGAATGTATTCATCGAGTCATTATCGAATGGAGGCCACACACATGAAAACCCGAAGTTAGTCATTAGCAATGTAGATGCCCTAGCAAAACAATCTCCCGGAGGTAGTAAACCGATATCTAATTTCCTGAATGGAAACGGAATATCATATTTGACCACAGCAAATAGACTCCACAATGGAATAATCAATGAACAGACTCTGAAAGTTTCAACTTGATTCGCATGTAGATAGTTTTACAAACCCAAACAATCATTCATTCATCTTTAAAAAAACATGGCTTCATTTGGTAATGCATATAAAGGAATACTCGCTATTATGCATTAAAACGAATACTCGCAATTATGTACTAAAACGGTCGCACAATTTTATGTACGAATTGTTTTAAAAAATCGCGAATGAATCACAACTGGAATATAATTAGCTAAGAAAATAGTAAACAAACGTTACAATAAAGGCTTTATAACACAAAAAAGATGAAAATGAAACAAAAGATTAACAATTCCCGGAATCTATCGCTAATGAAATTAATAGATCGGCGAATCGTTTCAAACGAACATGATTATAGTGAATTCGAATACAATGAATTATCAAGGAATAATCAACATTAATAAAGTGACGAATATCACAGAGTATTCAAAATCGAGCGCGAATGGTAAATGGTGGAATTACAACAATACTAAACAACTCCGTACATCTGATCAGGAGTGAGATTCCATGAACACCCAAGGGCACCAATTCTAGTGGTGGGAAACTACCTAGCCGACCACACGCAGTAGGATTTTTAAGGTCTTCGACCTCCCCGAATACGCCGTTGGCTGACAAGCTAATAAAAGGGAACTGCAAGGGTCTCCCGTTCTTCTTGCTGGCGAAAGGTTTTCACGGTGAAGAATGGCTAGTAGTTACACGGTGCTACGAGCGAGCGGAGAAACATTCATCACGGAGATTGGCAGTATTTGGCGGTTCTATAGTGGAAATTGGATCTGAAACCAAAAATATAAGTCAACGAGCTGGCAGTGGAGATAAGAAATTAATCATCTGGGGATCCCCACATCAGCGGAATAACCATCGTAAGTGTTGGCCAACCATTATTTTTGTTTTCTTTTATAATAGAATATTTTCTGGTGGATTTTTAAAATTATATTTTCGAGCGCAGTGCTAGTAGATTCTCCTATGTCATTTCATTATATTAACAAATTATAATAGTAAACTCATTTCGGTTGTTTCTTTTAATTTGAATAGTAAATTTATTCCGACTTGTAAACTTTCTGCTCATTAGTCAGCTCGCGATATAAGTTATTTCCTGGCGTATCCCGCGTTTTCTGTTTCTCAGGTGTTGTAGGGATTAATATATATAGAAAAGGTTCTGGAATAGGTGGAATTTGTATTCATTGTTCTCCGGGGAGCCGCAATCTTGTTCGGCGGCCCCAATCGGGCTCCAAGGGCGAACGAGTGGCGCCTGCACCGTCTCCGATGGAGCTATCCGGGGCCGAGAAGAGCCTGACCGGAGTCCCCCTTGATAACGCGGTAATAAGGAGCATCTGTGGTGAACACTGCCTCCATCACAGATGCTGGTATAGTTATCAGGGCACCAGTGATGGTAGCATTCTTTAAACTCAATGAACAATCAGCAAGATGTATACTTGCATCTGAAGGGTTTAGTAAAAAATTTTGGAGATCTTCTCCACTTGAACTATGTGAGCACAAATTCTAGGCTCATATTTATTTTTAAACAAAATCTAATTATTTGTATGGATTTTCACGTTACGTTGATTTGGAACATATACGTTACTTTGATTTTACTTTAAAAACTAAGTATTTTTATCTTAACATAATTATAATTTAAACTTAAAAGTATTTAAGAATTTTAAATTAACAATGGGGTTTCAATTCTTTTTTGAATAATGCATTCTACAAAATTTTTGGAATATTATTTTAAAATTGAAGTTCAAACATACAAAAAATTGCTTGATCGACATTCTTATTAAAAAATTCACGAGGAATCATTATGCCATTAAATTATAGAAGCAGCTTTGGGGTATCCTTAAATCCTCTTGAAATACTCATGGAAATTTAATAGAGTCATTTGATATTCAATTCCCTAAAGTGCTTTTTCAGTAATCTTTACTTTTTGCAGGAAGAATCGACCCTTTGTTTTAATTTCTACTGTTTGAATAAAACCAGCAACAAAGCAGTATTCTTGTTCTTTGAAAATATCCTATGCGGTCGATGTAACCTAAATTTCCACTTTTTTCTTACATGCAACAAAGTAAAAGAAATCTTGTTCATCAAACAGCAAGGAAGGTACTCAATAAAGCGTCAAAAGAAACACTCGTGTAAATAGTCTTGTTTGTTTAGTACAAAGACCGACCACCAAACAAGGACTATTGGATTGTTGGAGGGTCTGTTCCAATTTTCATTTTCTACAGCTTTCATTCGTTCATATTTCCGTGAAAGGTTTCCATTCACATTCAATCACTTTTCCTCACTCAGCTGAGTAGCAAGGATAAGTGTAGATCTTGAGAATTCGATTCACACTTGGAGTCGAAATAATTTGTGCTGGAAACGATATAAGAAGACGCAATCAAGGATTCTTGTTTACCTGTTCAATGGATAAGATGTTCAGCTTACTTACTCACTAATGGACTTGTATGAGGGAATTCGTTTGTGGAATTTCGAAATCAGAGATAGAAACGTTTCACTCGTTGAAATATGATTCCGTCTGGAGTATCTTTGTTCAAACATTTCTTAAACGTGAAACTCAATTGCTCTATTTTTTCTGCACTTTAACGTTGAAATTCAACAAATCGGTGTGGAAGAAATATCTAAGAAAACGAAAAGTATTTCATATGGACTACAGAATAATGGATTTACCAAAATGTTCAATTTGATTCAGTTGTCACGACACAATCTTGAACCATTTTAAACAAATTACTACAAATTGATGTTATTTCTTTAAGCCCATTTACCTTAAATTTTAAAAATTTTCATGTGAAAAATTAATCAGTTCAAGGGCAAGTATGTGTAAGTAACAGTAGATAGATTTAATAATCATTGAAAGGGTTGATTATTTTGCTTTATTAACACAATCCCAAACAATAGCTACATGAACATTTAAATTCAAATACAAAATGCTTATAACCAGAAAATTCGGATATGAAATCGTCATTCATTTTTTAGTATTATTTAAATTTTCTTATTTATTTAACGCTGAAATGCAAAACCATCGTTAAAATTACAAAAGAGATTTTCTCATTGTTTAATGCGCCATGTTATAACAATAGACTCGCCTCTCCAGCAATGTGTCTTACTTGGACTACCCCATCAAAATATCATTTTATAGCCGCAACTAACCGATGGTTAATTTTAAGAAAATTCAGCTTTGACGTTTGTATTTTTGACACATCTATTTTGCTTTAGTAAATAAAGAAGCAGGAAAGTGCTCCTTCTAGAAAGGATTTGCGAACTAATTCTTCTTCATAGAACTACCACCTCTCACGGGCCTTCGCTTCCTAAAAATAGCGCCTCCTCCAATTTTGAAAACCGAGTAGCGCTGAGCTTCTTTCGTAAACCGAGTCAGACCAGCGTTTCCTCGGTTTCCCACACTGGGCTCCGCCCTGCAGTTCCCCAACGAACACCTTTTAGAGTATTCGTTGTTCGTCGATACGATTGATGTGGCCAACTCATTGTAGCTTCCGCAGTCTTATAATCGTTAAGACCTCTGACTCATCAAAAATTTCATACACGTCATGTTGTATCAGATATGCCATTGGGTCCCGTCTAGCTGTGCTCCGATTATTCTAAGGCGTTCAATATATTTGAAGATTCTTGAGTTAGGGTCCACGCTTTACAGCCATCGCATAGCAGCTGATCCTCATGATCGTCAAAACTAAAACAAATATTTTATTTACGAGCTGTGCCGGCTCTTTTATTACTTGGCCTCGTTATTCTGGGGCGTAGGTATATTAATTTTCCCACATATTTGAAATTGTATTCGCAAAGTGTGATATTTTTAGAATTTGAGATATTTTTCCTTGAGTGCGCCATGAGCTTTGTTTCATTCTCATTGATTTGCAGCCATACTAATTTTGCTTAGCTATCGAGTTTCAGGAAAGGTTTTTCGGCAGTTGTTAACGACGGTAACAAAATGTAGATGTCATCTGCATCTGGCTCGACTTGTACAATACCGTACCTCTCGTATTGACACGAAGCTTTCTTAAGACATATTCCAGAGCCATATTGAGTAGTAATGGGGTCAGCCTATCTCTCTGCTTTAGGCCGATATATGAGTCAAAGACTTCGGTTAGTTGGCTGTTAATGCAGACTTGGGAGGTTGTCGACGCCATTGTCGTTTTGGAACAAAACACCAATTTGGATGGGATACCAAACCAAAGCATTATTTGGTACACTATATTACGATCAATACTGTCGTATGGTTGCTTAAAGTCAGCAAAAATTTGATTTACGAATATATTGAACTCCCAGCATTTCTCAAACACCTGCTTGACTGTAACGAATTGGTCTATCGTTGATCGACCTGCTCTAAAACCACCTTGATACTCCCCAACAATACTGTTGGCATATGATTTGGTTTTACCTTCTAAAATCTTCAAAAATATTTTGAGTCCTGTACAAAGTAGTGATATGCCTCTATAGTTTTTGCACTGTCGCTTGTCACCTTTTTTGTAGAAAGGGAATATAACTGATTGGTTTGATTCGTTTGGCATATGTTCTTGTTGCCAAATGTGCTGGATGATTTTATGATGCCTTTTCGAACAACGTTGCTAGCATATTTGATGGAATCTCATCGATGGCTGGCGCGTTATTATTCTTTTGGGCTTTGATGGTGGAAAAACTTCATTCAGTTCTGGTTGCGTCAATAAAATCTCTCCGGGAATATCCTTAAGCTTCGATGTTCTCGAGCTGTGTGTAGGATTAAAGAGGCTCTTGAAATATGATGCCCATCATTCTTCAATTTTTTTTTTTGTCAGAGATGATGTTGCCGATATCATCGCGGCAGGGCGTGGTGTTGAGCTGATAACCTTATGTCAGGCTTTTCACTACTTTGTATGCTTGCCTTTTGTTGTTGTTTGTTAGACTTGCATCGACGATTCTTAACTAACCGCCATGATGTTTACTTTTCTTAGTTCTAATTATCTTATTCGCTACTCTTTTGAGGTTTTCGTAATGTTCTCTTTTTGTCCTGTTCTCCCTACCTATATTTTCTTTGTATGCCTGATTCTTTTTGTCTGACAAATTTTGGCATTCATCATCAAACCAATCACGATCATCTGTTCGGCCACGATCTTAATAGCGGCTTTCACCTCCATCCAGATTTCATTGCTTTTTTCGTCGCAGTTTTTGATAGGATGGGAACGAGCTAGCTGTCGAGGGCCCCCATGATTTTTTTTTGCTGCAAACACCATTTGGAGCCTTTCTATTTCAAATTTCCGTATACGCCCTCAACATACGACATCGATAGGTTAGTTTGATCAAATAATTATATGAGTAAGAACTGGCTTCTCGGTATGCACGAACCTCAAGTATGCTCAAGGCTGGTATTGTGTGATATCATCCGGTGATACCCATTTCGTTTTATTTATGCGTCAATGTTCAATGTGCAAGTGCAAGTTGACCGTATGATCAGGCTTCTGCCTCATGCAAAGTCAATCAGGTGCTGGTCATTGTCATTTGTTACATCGTGGAGGCTACATCTTCCAGTCCTTCCCCAATGAGAGAGCCAATTGTCAGCGTTAGTATTGAAATTACGTAGAATTATTTTCATGTCGTTTGAAGGCAATGAGTGGACAAGTTTTTTCAGGTGATTGTAGAACGTTTTTTCGTTCTATTCTTCAGTCAGGGCGTGTAAGTTTATCTGCGAAATTTTGCTTTTATACAGATTGCACACATTTATTCATTTGTTGTTTTAGATCAATAACGTGTGATTTGAACTCCCTATCCACAACGAAGGCCAGTCTAAACTCTCGCCTTCCTGCAGGCTTCTCACTTGTTAATATTGTGTGCAATCTCATATCTTGGATATCATCTTCAGTCTAGTTTGTTTTCTGGATTGCGTTGTGTAAAAGTTCTTTGATAGTGCCAGGATTGTTCAGTGATCCTTCTTCCTTTCTCAATTAGGCTCGAAATCGTCTATGGCAGATTTTTTTACAAAACCCTTAAAAATTAGTGGTGTAACAGTGATTGAAATCGCAAGTGATATATCGGGAGCAATTCTGGACCGGATGTTGGATTTGAAAGTATGGTGCATGATAACTTCATTTTAATTCTGATGCAGAGCCGTCAAATGTCTAAGTTCAGCTAAGGAAGGGCTACCCCAGCAATGAAAAAGAAGAAAACTGGTCTCATAAATCCTGTTGACTTTCATTTGCCAGTAGTATTCTAACTTAACACCAATGGGACCTTTACCCCACAACCCAATGACTTAGACAGTGACAGCTCATCTGCATTGAGTTTGTTGAGATAATATCAGCCTTAGAGGGATAAATGGACATCGCTGGACATAGAAATCAACGGCAGTTGTGTATAGAAAATCAGTAGCTACAAACATTATTCACATAACACTAGGATGCACTGATAATACAAAAATTAAACTTCTTCTTCTTCCTAGCCCTACAGCCCCTTTCGGGCCTTGGCTTGGATATTAGTTAGAGTACCTCATTGTCATGATCTAATGTATCGGCACTCCACAAGGTGATATGATAATTGTCACGAAATTAAACTACACCGTACGAAATCGTTCAACTATATTTACTGATGAGCTCAAAAATAAGATTGCCCTTTATATAAACCTGAAAATTCAAGAAAATTGCGCTAACTATAAGGCACAAACGAAAACTGTCTGTGTAATTAGTGATACTAAATGAGATGCTTTATAAGAGCGTTAATACTATCAGCAACCGAAAAAGACAATCACTTTCTATCAAACGAGATGTTCAAACTGGAAATAAAGGTTGAGATGTATCACATGACTATTTCCTTGGACCGTTTTTTTTTCCTCAGTGTTTATGCTTCGACTTTTGCAACACTCGGGCGATACGGGAAAATGGACAACTTTGTTTCCATAAGAGAAGTTTGGGTTCGCTTAATTTTCAGTGCCCGATTGTTAAAAAATCGGTTTTTTGGTGACTTTTAATGAACAGTGGCTCACAGTCTGAGAGCGATATAATTTCATAATGTACTATATATCCCAGACAAGCCAGATAAATACGACGTTTTATGTCGTTGTTATGGAGGAGTGAATGTCATTTACGCATTGAGTGTGGGATTTTCATTCTCGCCAACGACTGGACTACCCACTAAACACCTCCCTAGCCAGCCCAAGAACCCAGCCTGGAACCATTTGACACATTACTTTAGGCTAAGTCTCGTTGTGTTACGCCGTGAGATGCCTTCAAGCTGGATGGTTCCTCTTCTAGCGGGAGGGGAGGATGGAAGAGGAACCGCCAGTAAAGCCATCTTCCAGCCCCAAAGTTCCCGTCTGCTGTGAGCCACTTTTATCTTTTTGGACTGCCTGAACATAATGTGCCACCTGGCTCTATTTGTCAACAAATTCAAGCATCACCACGACTTTACTATCTGGGTGAGCTATCCTGTCTCCCTGTATAGGTTTGTTTGCAGCCTGTTCAAGTTTTTGCTCGCAAAAATGTGCGGGAAAAATCGTCTTCCTCTCCTAGATAAAACTGACATTCGGGAGACCGTGACTTGCCAACCTTGTGCTGGTATCACTGAAAACACCTATGCCCACTAAAAGCTCGGTCAGATAGAAGACAGTCTCATGCCTTTAATTTTGCCACGATCTCACAACTGGAGTGAAGCACGCGGTCCATTTTCCCTTTTTGCAATTTACCCAAGACTGCTGCAAACCGATGAGTGAGCACTGTCTCTCTTTGCGGGCAATCCTCTCTCTTGCATCCTGTTTTCTAAGCAGGTAAACAGCACGGCACTTTCTAGCAAGGAAGACAACAAATATCAGGCCTACAATCACTCTCATCGCCAAATCAGAGATTGATGGATATGAGAATGCAATCGTCAGTGCTATTCTTTTCCGTACTTGTGCCAAGGATTTTCAATGTACTGCCTTACTGAGAACGTCACCCTGTATTCTCGCTCCGTACAGTAGCACCCCCACAGCACTCATCAAGAGGAATCTTCTTGTTGGGTTGGCCATAATTCAAATCAGAGCCGACACTCCCGATGCAGTCGTCTCAGCTGGTGCCCTGGTGTGCTTACAGAAACTTACTTTTGAGTCGATTAGTCACCCTTGCTAAATCACCGCTTCGAATCAATCAATTGCCATAGATACTTTAACGCTGGCTTTTATTTGATTAGAATGGCTCTGATACTGATCATTTTTATTCTATGGATCCTCTTTTTTGTCAAAATGACCACTTCGGTTCAGCTAAACTAAGCCCGGCAACATTCGTCCAGTCTCTCACTCAGCGCATTAAGATACGTAGCCTAAGTTGCGCTTGTTCAACGACCAGAGCCACCACATCATCCACATAGTCGATCAAGCGCGACTAATCAGGCATCTGCAGTCTCAGTAGCCCATCGGAAGACACGTTCCACAGGTCCGGACCAAGGATAGATCGCTGGGCAACACCCAATGTAGCTTATATCCTTCGTTGGGCCCGTGTTGTGTCGTAAAGCAGAACTTGATCCTTCAGGTAGTCCCTACGAAGCCGCACTAGGCATTCTGAAACATGAAAAGGGTTTTCCAACGGATCCAGAATATCCGCCCATCTAGCGGCATTGAAGGCGCTCCTTACGTCGAATGTCACCAGCAGAATGGTGCGGCTATATGACTTTGGCTTTGAACCACGCTCACCACCTCTGCAATCGCACCAATGGCAGCACGTTCTGCTTTAAAGCCGTACTGCCGAGGAAATAGGTCCCCAGCAATACAAATCGCATCAGTGAGTTTTCCTGGATGAGTTGCTCTAGCACTTTCCCAGCCGTGTGAAGCATGCATAACGAGCGATATGCAGACGATGATCCAGGATTTCCCTTCCCCTCACTGATCAGCACGAGTCTTGTCACCTTTCATCGTACAGGACAAACTCCCTGCCATGGGCAAGCGTTAAATGTGCTGAGCAGCACGTCAGAGCAATGGTTCTAGACAAGCCGCAACACCTCAGCTGAAACACCATCTGGATCTGGAGCCTTCTTCACTTTCAGTAAAAGGACCACCTCTTCCAGTTCTGGCTGTGTGAAGTGTGGATACTCGATTGCTATTTCACCGTGGACAGTGTTAACACGGACAAGATGGTCAGGGAAGCGTGCCCGCACTATCTCGTCCATCTTTTTCGCATCATGTATGCAAGGCGTCCGTAGGGCAGCAAGCTTCTGCAGAACAAGCTTCTAGCCAAGACCCCATGGATTCCTATCTACATTGTCCATTAGATCTTGCCAGCAGCGAGCCTTGCTCTTGTTGATCAATTTGGGAAGGCATTCCCTGACCAGCAAATATCCTATCCGGTTGCATGCGTCGTATTGGTTCCGTGCCAGTTTAGTCTTACGCCAAAACTTGTGACATTCCCTTCACTCTTCAGCAATTTCAGTGGACCTGTACTGGTGGACGGTTTGCCGTGCAGGGGTTTTTAACGGGACATAGAAGTGTTGTCAGCAGTTGTGATGATGTTCATGACACATAGATGATAGTACTAGAATTTTTTAATATCATTTTTTATTAGTACTAACCTTTAAACGATTCGTGAGTTATAGAATTTTGTGTGAAGCAACTCTTGTTATTTAAAAAAGATGGGAAAAAGTGATTTTTGAGTTTTGATAAAGAATTGCTTTTTGATGAAAAAAAAATACGCTGGAAACCAAACAATAGCTTGATAAACATTATCCGAAATCTGTTCTATAGAGAAAAATGGTAGGGACGTGGATGGCTGAATTTGAGACTGGTCGTACTAGCACAAATGATGCAGAGCACAGTGAATGACTGAATGAGGCTGTTATTCCAGAAAACATCAAAAACCTCCACAAATTTGTTATGAACGATCACAAATTGAAGGTGGACGAGCTAGTTGACATAGTAAAAATATCATTTGGTAGTGTTTTTACCATTTTACACGTACATTTGGGTATGCGAAAGCTCTGTGCAAAGTAGGGACCGCATGAGCTCACAGTCGACCAAAAACAACAATGAATTGATGCTTTAGAGGAGTGTTTAGCGCTGTTAAAACGCAATAAAATCAATTTCTACCGACAATTTGTGACAATGGATGAAACATGGCTTAACCATTATGCATCAGAATCCAAAAGACAGTCGGCTGAGTGGACAGCTGTTGACGAACCGAATCCAAAACGAGTAAAGACGCAACAGTTGGCCAATAAAGTGATGGCGTCTGTATTTTGGAGTACAAACGGAATAATATTCATCGACAATCTTCAAAAATTAACCACTATCAACAGCAACTATTAATGTGCACTTTTGGATCAACTGAAGGCTGAAATCGCAAAGAAATAGGCGCATTTGCAAAAGAAAAAAGTGTTGTTTCACCTAAGCAATGCATTTTGTCACAAATCAATGAAAACGATGGCAAAATTGAACAAATTGGGCTTCAAATTGGTTACCCACCCACCGTATTCTCCAAGTTTAGCCGCAAGCGACTAATTCCTGTTTTCAAGTCTCAAAAGAACGCTTGCTGGAAAGAAATTTAAGACCAATGATGAAGTAATCGCTGAAACTGAGGCCTATTTTGATGAGAAAGTGAAATTGTACTGTAAAAGTGGTATCGAGAAGTCGAAAACCGCTATACTCATTGGCAACTAAATATGTTAAATAATAAAATCGAGTTTTGTCAAAATTTTGTTTTTTCTTACATATCCTACGGACTAATTGAATGAGCTGTTAGTTGAGTTCATCAAGTCTTGAGCTGACAGTTCTTATGTCCCTTGTAAACCTCCCTGCAGCAGAGCATCTACTGTGAGTACCTCGAAAAACCACTTGAAGTCCATCTTTTTTATGTGTCATCCAAATGTAGAAAGGCGAGAGCGCGGACATCGGGAGACAATATCATTGATCTCAAACAGAATATCCTGATGATCACTGGCTGATCAATCCTTTAATAGTCTTTTGTATCCTCCATACTAAGGACTCCAGTATAGTTCCTTTGCAGCTAATATGGCAAAAAATCGGCGTACTTCTGGTATTCAGTACCACAAGCGCCGTCCCGGCCAGCATTTTTAGGATTTGTTTTTCCCATAGATGTATTAAACACATGCCCCATTCGATTGCTTTAGCATTGAAGCTCCCCCCCAAAGACCACTTTGCCGTCTGCACTCCAAATAGTGCCCTCCAAAGCATTCAGCTTGGCTTGAAAAGATTATATCGGTTCGTTCGGCATTAACTAACTAACTATGTAAAGGGTGATTCATAACAAGTGTACACATTTTTGTCGTAAAAAAAAACATAGTTTTTGTAAAGATTGAGCTGTAATGTTTATTTAGTATGAAATGCCTTACAATTAAGTATGAAACATTGCTTCGGGCATATGTGCACTTCGTGCTGCTTTACAGACTATCAAACGATCATTGTAATTTTCGATGACATTTTCGCACATTTCCTGCATTATTAGGTGTATGTTGGCTTGGATATTGTTTTTTAATACTTCAGTAGTCTAAAGAGCATCAGCGTAAACACGATCTTTCAGAAATCTTCAAAGGCAGAAGTGACAAGGAGTCAAATCACACGATCTTGCTGGCCAATTTATGGGTCCATTTCGTGAAATTATTCTATTTCACGTAGAGCGCGAAATGTTTGCACTGGCGATTCAATATTTTTGTAAAAAGTTTTAACAATAATAAAACGTTTGGCTGATGTGTATGATGCCATAGTTAAAATTGTAAAAGACCAAACTGTCATAATCTGTCAATATATGGACCTAAAAAAGGTGATAAATAAGAGTTAAGGCCCATTTACATGTGTACACTTTGTTATGAATCACCCTATACATACAAAGAAAGGTGGTTCCTGAGCACCGAACACACACAAAATCATCTCTCGCTCACAGCTCACCACCTGAAAATCACTGCATGGCGGCAATACCAGTCTCATCAGGATGCCACGATGCAGAACCTTTATGATGGTGTTGCTCACTCAGCAGCATAAAGTCGGCAATTATTTCCCTCGCATGCTGAAGTAGATTTTGGATGTTTGAACTGCAGTGTAGGTATAGTTGCAGGATGCTGGTCATCAAAGTTTTGGCTTGGCTGGAGCTTCCTGAAAATCCAAACATTTCCCGGATCCGGTCTTGGATCAGCACCCTTAGAATGAATACAGCGTGCCTCTTTTATGCACTCTTTTCTTTTATGTCCCAGTTCGCCGTATTTGTAACATAGGGAACTCCTATTGTGTCGTTTCCATACATGTGTGGTGTGATCATGGCCAATGTATTTGAGACTATTCTTACTTTGTGATTATTCAGAAATTATTCGCCATCCTTTTCAGTCAAGTCAATGATGGGAATGCGTTGTCTCCTATAGTTTCTTGGTGTCAACGTTGCTTTGATCCTGTCTACGCTAGGGAACTCCCATTTGATGGCCTCTTCTACCTTGGCCAGGTCCGCAACGTAGTGAATGCCTCTTATTTCGATCGTTGCCATCAGCGAAAGCGTGGCTACTGTCGCGTTTTTACCAAGGGCTGTTTTTACTGCGCAGAATGCTTCTTTATTGTCGACCTTTGCCCCTAATCCGACCAGTATGTGGCCCGACTACGATAGTCGTACTGTTTTCATGGCCGTGGTGGTGTTATTTGGCCTTACTTTTTCCTTGATATCCAGCAGCACTTCTGCGAAGGATCGGCCACCTTGGGGTTTTACAAGCAGTCTATACTGCCAAAATCTTTATCGGGGCTTTTTTCTCCTATTTTGCATCAGGTCTTGTTTTTTATTGGGAGTTCGTGCGAACTTTATTTTCTGCAACTTTTTGAAGAAATTTTTTGCGGTTTTTCTTTGCTTCTCTTATCAGCACTATCTAAGACTCCTCACCTGGTACTCCACGCCCATCAAATCCTCTTCTTTCCTTCTTTTATCCAGATCTCTTTCAATTGGGCTGAAAGCCATTCTTTTATTTATGTTTGATGGCGGAGCTATCTGCACGTGCCACTTAGGCTTAGCCCTCAGCAGTTATTTAACTTTCTGCTATTTTTCGCCCTTCTGGTCCTCTTTGGCCTTCAACAAGCTCCTCCAGTAGTGCTCTATGCACTCTAGGAGCTCTTCTAGTTCAAAGAGCCCAATTTTTACTCCATTGCTGATTTTTGGCGAATCTCATGCATATTTGATTCTTTTTAAAACTTCTCCCACTTTTCAGATTAGCTTTTCTTCTTCAAGTCGCTAGGTAGCAACTTTACTTTGCGACCACCTTTTTTGGGGAGGTTACCGGCTACCATTTCCGAGTAGGGTACCTCTGGCATATTTTCGACGGTAGCAATGAAATCAAACAACGGCGTGTTATTTGTCTGTTCACTCGTTTCTTTTCCTGCCGTGATCTCTTTGTGGACTTTAGGATAGTTTGTTATTATTTCGGGATTCGCGATCCTTACTTCGGTCACTTCCATAGTCATCGCAGCAATACCATCAACTTCGCTGTTTACATTTTCATCACCGCTCAAACATCTAGCGCGTCCTGCAGAGTTTCCCGCTTTTCCCTTTTAGGATGTTTCGGCGTTTATATAATTTTTTTGCTGCGTCCGAACGCCACAGGAATCTCACTCTGGATAAGACCGTACGTAGATCTCTGTTTTTTCCGTCTTTATTGTCATTGTATTCATCACCTATTTTGTCATCGTTAGTACCGCTCCCGAAATGCTATTAACATTGTGGCTGCAGCCGCTGGTTACATCGTCATTGTTGTTATTTTTTTTCTTTTTTTGAATTTTGAAGTTGCTCGAGTTTTATTGGGTCCCCCTCAGAGCCACTATCTCGATTTGTGTGTGTAGTCACCTTTTTGGTCCCATGGTTATTTTTGCAGAGCAGAGAGGCCATGCGAAGTTTGGCACAAGCTCTTATGGGGACAAGTGCTCAGAGCCAGACCAGTGCTAATCGAGAGTCCGTCTCAACCGAATCTACATGACCAATCCAATGATGCGAGCTTCGAAGATACGCCGAGGCCTGCCAAGGTTTTACTGGGACGGAGACGGTATGATAGTTGAATTGGAGCCATTTACGAACGAGTGTCACCTTGGTGCTAATATGCAAAGCAACTAGATTCAAACCATCATATCCACCAGCCCAATACATCAATTCAAGTTCGTCATCAAAAGCATAGGCCAGATTACCTGTCATCCCAGTCGGGGACCTCGCAGCGGCGCTCCTCAAAGAATGCTAGCCTCCAAGAGTACTCTTGTCGATTGGCATTCCCCCTGCGGGAATTACTTCGGGTACGTGAAGGCTGCACTCCCCAAAGAATGCTAGCCTTAAAAAGTATTCGTTTTGGCTGACATTCTCCTTGCAGAAATTTTCTAAATTTACAATGAACAATTCGTGAGATTTGTCCGTCCACCAAGAGAAGGTGAAATTAATATATTGCTGCCGCTGAAACAAACCAATTTGCGCAGAGCATCACGGAAACTGCTGTATTGCTTGCGTGGGCCACGTGTAAAATATTCAAATTTACCATAACATGTTTGCCATTGTATATTTGAAATAATTGAACGCATTGGAGATCAGATTTATACCATGAAGTACTTTTTATTCAAAAATAAAACCATCGTAAATTTTACTATAGTTTTGCTATAACGTAATTTTTGAACAGGTTAGCTTTCTAGACTTTAGTCAGGTCCGCTTATCCCAATGCAGTCATCTTTAGACCATAGAGAAGGACAGGTTCGAAGAAATTAACTAAACTGGGCCAAAGACTTTTACTTACATTAGGTCGTCCCATACAAAAACTTGTGTTAAACGCATACGAAGTGAGTGATTCAATAAAACCAAAAGTCTGATAGTTGAGTTTCAGTGAGATGTGAAGTTTACCGTCTATCACCTATTCTGTACCTTTAGTCTCCACAAAAGTTACGACAAATAGAGACAAAACTAAACTTTCTTTAAATCATCATAATCAAATGGAATTAACCAAATAAGCTGAAAGTTTTGCGACAAGATATCAAAAGTAAAATACCGACGAAATTTTAATCGAAATTCGTGTCCATTTCTGTCATCAAGATTACATTTAAATAAAATTCAATTAAGTGCATCTAGTTTTCTATTGGCTATCTCCTCCTTTTTCGCCTTAGCCTACATTAAAACCAAAAGATAGAAAAAACTTTATACAGTCGCGCTGGTAGCAGCCAAAAGGCAATTTCGTAACGAAGTAATTAAAATTCCATTAAAGTTCGTTTTCAAATGGCGAGAAAACATGGTGGGAACAGTGAGTACAACACACACAATTCACTCTTACCCTGGGAACATCTCTACATACTCGTATACCTACTTGTGCTCTGTTGATTACATACCTTTCTAGAATTAATTTGCAGTTAAAGACATCTGCGTAACACAGGAATTGTGATGGTTTCTAATGGAATTCAGATGTATCTGCGGTGAAATGCGCAGAGATGGTTGTACTAGCACCCACAAGCGACATGGGTTAAAGCGCTCTTAATTACCTTATCGTTTCATCTGTGTGAATGTAAACAGGATAATTTGATATTAGAAGAGAACGTAATGAAGCTGCGATATGCGATTTCGCGGTGCTTTGTCTCGGTGAATATTAACTCCTTCACCAGCTGCTTATGCAAATTCAACAAGAAGCGGCTACACATTTTGGTGGTTTTGAAAGAAGATTAATGTTAAGAGTTACTATATTGCGTCATGAAAGGGGTAAAACATGAAGCTTTTCTTAGCGAGTGTCATTTTCTTGGCTGGAAAGACTTTTCCTAATTAAGTTGCGAGACTTAGGGTTGCAATTTGGACGGAGCTGAGAGTTTTGATTAATTAAATTCGCATAAAATCCTTGTGTGTAATTTAGTTGTAATAGCATGTACTCAGGATAATAGTTTTGTTGATTGAGATGACCTTATGCAGTTTCGCTAAGGTATGACTAAATTCATTACAAATGTTTTTGATCGTGTAAATCAATCGAGTTCCAACATATTCGATCAACATACATACTCTTACTATCATTAAGCGAACATCCGGAAGGGATTGTAGTACTAAAACGAAAAAATTCCCTGTTCGCAGCACCAGGCGGAGAGGCAAATTTCTCATCAGAACCCTTAGTTGCAAAAGGCCAATAATTATTTGATTGACCATCACTGTGAAAGTTGAACACTGTTTAAGGAAAACTTTCTGTCTACAAATTCTTCCGATGCAAATAAAGAGTTACGCTTACTTTCTGACCATTAGGGGCCGACGTTTTGAATTTAAGCATTTTATTTTAGATTATTTTAAATGAAATCTGTCTTGGAGGCCCGTCACCAAAGGTGCGCCAAATTGGAGTTTGACTCTGCATGCAACAAAAATATGCCTTTTTTTGAAAATGCTAGCTCAAAATGTTAACATTAAAATTTTCGACTTTATCGTACGATAATTGTAGGTAATAGGAACTTACTTTAATAATCTACAATCCCATGTTTCATAAGAAAAAATGAAAACGTTACATATTTGAACGACCACCATTTTAAATTTTGCTCCTGGGTGATCACGCAAATAAAGAAATCATTATAACTAAGTACCATCCGCCGAAGACGTCCGACGTGCGTTTGAGAAAGGAGGAGGGAACCCCTTGTTTCTCCTACGCACATCCTCCATGATTCCTCGACCTAAACCCCCCGTTTAAATGGTAGTAAATGTTCTCGGGGTCGCACATTGGGCTTACTGGTTCCCCAATAATGGGAAATTAAATACCCAGAAATGCTAATAACTGTAAATATATCCACAGCTCTACTACTAAATCCAACTTACACCTCCTTTGTCTAGGCGTAAGAGGGGGAAGGCGAGTCTTCCGCAACTGATAACGGAATCGACATTATAACCATGCCGCCAGAATGAAAGTCGGGCGACGGGCTAACTTCCCGTCCCTGAAAGACCCTACAATGTTTTGTAACCTGTAAAGGGCATTAGAATTCATTGGACTCACAGAAACGACCTAGCAAACGGAAAAATAACTGTGACATTGGATTCTGGAATGTCAGATCACCCTGGCGCTGGCAAGGACCTTTCACAACAGGCCTGTGAATATAAATTAAACATACTGGCAATCCAGGAAACAAACTGGACTGGAAATGATATTTAAGAGATGAGATTGCACACAATATTCAAAAGTGGCAAGCCTGCTGGAAAACAAGCATTCAGAGTGGTCTTTATTGTGTTCAATTGCATGTTATTGATTTTAAGGCAGTTAATGAACGGTTGAGTGTGATCCGTATAAAAACAAAGCTCTTCAAACGGGAACGACTCGATGATATAGCCTCCACGATGAAACAAATGACACCAGCCAGTTCCTAATTGACTTTGAATTTAGCATAAATCTAGTCATACGTTCAACTTGCTCCTCTCATTGACTTATAAATAAAATTAACTGGATATCACCACTGCGCAAAACATAAAAACAACAAACAACGTTGGGCGTCGAGCATACTTGACATATTTGGCGTAGACCAGCCCACTATAAAAATTTTACATCGAAAGACACCAATCGGCATCCATGGCCAAAAATTTCACAGAGACCCTCGACAATCAGCTGACTCTTATCAGACGCATCGCTGAAAACAAATAACAGGCTCTGCATGGAATGGCGATTAAGACCGTGGCAGAATACACAATTGGGTATCAAGCCTGGCGGAAAAGAAATAATTGGTTCGATGATCAATGCCAAAATGTGTTAGACAAAAACAATTAGGCGTACAAGAAATACGTAGGTAGGAAAACCAGGACGAAAAGAGCACTTTGAAAGTCTCAGAAGAGTGGCGAATAAGATAATTACAATTAAGAACAGATAATACTATTACAACCAATTGAAAAGCATCCATGTAAGTCTGTTGAGCAACATCCCAAGCCAAGCAAACAAAGTAGTGAGAAGCATGAAACGTAGTTGTCAGTCCAAGACCACGCTCTGCCGTGATGACATCAGCAATATCATCAAGATTTAATAAAGATGGGCATCATATTTCAAAAATCTCTTAATCCTCCGCACAAATCCAGAACATTGGAGGCCATAGATGTTTCCGGAGAGCTTCTATTGGCCCCAACAACTCTTGATGACATTTGCACTACCATCAAAGCCCAAAGAATAATAAAGCGCCGGGGATCGATGAGATTCCAGTGGAGCTCATCAAATATGGTGGTAACAGTGTTCATAAAGCTATTCACAAAGTCACCCAGCACATTTGCAACAAGGACATATGCCGCAAGAGTGGAGCCAATCAATTATACTCCCTATCTACAGAAAAGGTGACAAGCTACAGTGCGAAAATTATAGAGGCATATCACAAGTGTGTACGGCATCCAAAGTATTTTCTAAAATCTTCGTAAATAAAATCGGATCATACGCCAACAGTATTATTGGGGAGTATCAAGATGATTTTAGACTAGAAAGATCGACTATAGACCAATTGTTCTCAGTCAATCAAGTACTTGAAAAATGCTAGACGTTCAACATAGACGAACATCAAATTTAAGCAAGCATATGACATTATTGATCATAAAGTACTGTACCTAATAGTGGTTTGTTCTGGCATCCAAGCCAAATTAGTCCGTCATACCAAAATGATAATGATGATGAAAACCTTTCAAGTCTGCATCAATAACCAACTTACCGATGCCTTTGACACAAATATCGGACTGTAGCAAGGAGTTTGTTATTCAATTTGACTCTGTACCATGTCATAGAAATATTTTTTTAGCTTTGACAGTCTTGAAGACCAGGTGCATATACCGGAAAAAAGTCTACAAGTACACAAATCTGTGATAAGACTTATGTTATACTATGGATGTGAAACACAAGCATTTGCAAATATATTTAACGCCTTTGAGCGACGGGTCCTGAGGCGAATAATTGGAGCAAAGCTAGACGGAGACTAATGGCGAATTCGAAACACCCATGACCAGTATGAGTAAGTAAGTAGGTAAACTTTATTGAGACTTTTTATAAATTGACATAACAGAGTATACTTAATGACTATGTGACATTTGACAGAATATGGATGTCAAATAAACTTTGACGGTTAGAAAATATGTATACTTATATTACATCAGTGTTTTTTTAGATATATAGACTTTGCCATTTGCTCTTATGGCTGACAACTTGAGTAGTTTGATAAATAAATACGTTAAAACTTATATTATAAATCAAATCTATTCCTACATCTAACATAAAACTATAAGGTGTTTAGTACAGCACTCGAATTCACATTTATGTATATTTATCTTGAGTAGTCTGTGTGGCCTTGTGGTTAAGACATGAACCCATAAGCCGAAGGTCCCAGGTTCAAATCTCGTTGGGACCCAACGTGATTTAGTTCAGGGGATTTTTCGGACATACTACGAGTGTTCACTCAGTGGTGATATGTACTGATTTAATCAGATCATATCATAGCTGAGCAAGCACACGGGAGCATGGTACTGACCAAACCAACTTCCGAAAAAATCAATATGGTCATGAAAATGAGATACTCTAACTATCTCCAAGCGACTGTAGTGCTACAAAGTAGAAGATATTTATCTTGTGGTTTTATTATATTACACTTATTCACTAACTGAATTTACAAATATTTTGTTTAACCACGGTATGTGGCGTAAAACGCCGGTTTATTGGTAGTTACGGAATCGATGGCATCGTGATGGTATTGTTCAAGGATTTTAAAGGAACATAGGTAGTAGGGATTATTATTTGCGCTGGTAGGCTCGAAAAGTGCGCGAATACATTGAAGGGGGTGCTCCCGCCACTTCTCTAGGCGTTTTTTAGACATTGCCAACATGTAGTGGAGAATCGGCTCTATCTCCGTATCTTTGTAAAGGATAGAATTCCTGTAGTACTTCTTATCAGGCCGTCTGTATTTGGATAAGCATTTCCTAAGGATCTTCCTCTTGAAGATTTGGATTTCTTCGGCCGCAGTAGGCGAGATTGTTAGCCATGCGATGTAATGATCGGCCTAATAAGAGTTTTGTACATTAAAACATTAACTTTTGGGCAGATTGATTTCGAAGAAAATAGAGACGAAATCATTGCGGACGCTGCTTTCGCTTTATTGAGAATTTTCCTTGCGTGTCTATTCACCTTAAGTCGATTGTTAAAATGGACTCCAAGGTATTTGATATTTTCCTTGAGAGGGATGATTTCACCAGCAATATGTGCTTGCATATTCCTACTTTGAGACACGGCAAGGCGGTGCCCTCTCCCGCTGGCATTTCTGATGCAGATCAGCTCCAATTTGCTGGCATTTATTCCGAGCTCCAGTACTTCAGATATTGAAAGATGTTGAGGACAGAGCGCTGCAGCTTTATTAGGGCCCTCTCTAGGAGGCTACGGGTGACCGTGAGGTGGATATCATCTACATACATTGCTATATCGATAGTCGACCAGTTTGGACGTGGGATATCATGAAGGAAAAAGTTGAACAGGGCGGGACCGAGGATAGAGCCTTGTGGGGCTCCCAATTTAATAGGGATAGGATTTGAAATGAGGTTCCCCAGTTTAATTTGGGATGTTCTATCCGAAAGGAAGCTTTATAGGACTCTGAGGATTGCGACCGGACGTGCCATTTTCAATTTGTATTTGAGACCGTTGATCCAAACTGAGTCGAACGCTTTTTTCAGGTCTAGAGCACAGGCCACTGTGTACTCTTTCCGCCGAAGATCGCGGGTAACTCTATTGTGCACTAGCATTATTGCATGCTCCGTAGATCATTCACTTTCAAATCCAAACTGAAAATCGGGGATCAGGGGACTAGTAAATTCGTTCAAGTTTCGCAGAATAACTTTTTCAAGGGGCTTACCCATGTTAGGCAAAAGGGAAATTGGCCGAAAATTATTAATGCTACCTTTGCAGCCTGGTTGTGGTATTGGTATTAGTTTGCTAACTTTCCAAGGTTTTGGAAAGTATCCATTATTAGTACAATTATTCTATAATATCGTCAAGAAGGAGGAGATGGTCGTTCTGCACTTCTTGAGTATTCTGCTCGGGATACCATCAAGGCCGTGAGATAGATTGCTATTTAAGGCATTTAGGAGGTCTTCTACTTCCGTTTTCCAGGTGAAAAATCTGGCAAAGACTGGATGTTGTGAAGAGGATGCTTTATTATAACTAGAGGATATAGTTAAATAAGATCCCTCGTACCCTTCTGTCGTTAGTCGAACCTCTCCTTTAACATTGTTGTTTAAAGCTATGTTGGATGACTCACGGCGACAATATAGTTGTTTGAAGTATTCCTCACATGCAACGATCTTGTCAGATTGTGCAGTGAAAACTTCGTTCCCTCGCTTTATAGGGTTTTTCTCAATGTTGAATTGGGAACTTTTACGGCCCGTGAATTGATTTATTGTTTTAAAAACATCTGAAGATGGTCACAGTGATGTTGATTTCTGATCTGATGCGTTTTTGGATTTCATGGGAAATACTCGTTTTTTGCATTTTAAGTTCCAAATACTCCTCAGTGTACCGGTTAAAGCTTCGATGGTAAATACGCTTAAGCCTTGGAGCATATGCGTCCGAGTTTTTATCAATTGAAGAGTCTCCAGAGTTAGACATCTGTAAAGTGGGCTGCGTGGTTTCTGGAAAGGGGCATGCTGGTCTAGGCACTCTA
The DNA here is from genome assembly GCA_963969285.1 of Odontomyia ornata. Classification (NCBI taxonomy): domain Eukaryota; kingdom Metazoa; phylum Arthropoda; class Insecta; order Diptera; family Stratiomyidae; genus Odontomyia; species Odontomyia ornata. The sequence continues at coordinate 224,956,350 of OZ017741.1, forward strand.
TAATGGCAGATGTTAGTGCTGATATATGAGAGTCTATTTCTTCGTTTAAGAGAATGATATTTTCCGCTGGGAGACTCGGAAGGAGGTCGTTGAGGTCTTTCCTGAAGTTTGGCCAGTCTATGGAATTAAACGGTCCTATAGTGAGGTGGGCAAGTAGGAACTGATATGTGTGATCTAAGGGTTATATTGAGATGGAGGCCATGATGGTCCGATAACGAGGTAAATGTGGAGCAAGTGAAGGGAATCGTGGGATCGTTGAGGTCAGAGGATATTATGAAGTTGTCTGAAAATGAGTTCCCTCTGGGAAATCTTGGGACCCCAGCATTTGCTATGGATGCTGAGAGGAGGGCGTCTACATGGAGCCATTCAAATAGATAGTTCCTGTTGGTATTCCTTGTGGAGTCCCCCCAGTGTTGGTGTCTGGCATTAAGGCCTCCTGCTAGTATAAATGAGTCGTGGGATGAGGCTGTTGCGAGGATTTAGTTAAGTGTAAATCGGATCTGGGAACCTAGATTGCACGGGAGGTATGGGGAGCCAATAAGGATTTTGGCTGGGTTTCCATTGGGTCGCTTGGTGTTGATCGTTGCTAACGTACATTAGGAATTATTTTGTTCAAAAGGAATTTAATGGATATCTAAAGCATCCCGAAACAGTATCGCAGTACCTCTACCACTGTCATTCCGAAGCACATGGTAGTTCTCCAAACGGACTTTGTGGTGATGGTTAAGAACTGTTTCGTTCAGAAGAAGGAGTTCGGGCTGAGAATTTGACCAAATCAGCAATGTAGAGCCTCTTATCATGTGAAGTAAGGGAGTTTATATTAAGGGATAGAATGGTTAGTCTATTTGCAACCATAAAGGTTGAAATAGGAATTGAGGAAGCCCATGGGCTTCTCTTGGTCAGGAGTGGTGTCAAAGTATGGAAAAAAAGCCCTGACCTTGGATAGGAGTTCACTGGGAGAGACTTCCAGCCACTCCACGGTTATTTCTTGTAGGCGTTCGACGGGATTAGGAATCGGTGAAATAAAATTATGGGTCGGAGTTCCACTCCTTAATTTGAGGGAGGGGCAAATTGGTGTGGGGTTGGTGTAGTATTTGGGTGGCTGGAGAGTGGTGAGAATCTGTTCTGAGGTGCCGTCCGTTTGGCTTTATTTTCGATTGCCCTGTCTAACAATCTTTTCCGTTCCGGACAGCCAGAAAAATTGGCTGGATGCCCATGGGTCTTGCACATGGTGCAGAATGGCGCGGGCTCCAGCTTGTCCATATTTTTTTCTGGGGCAGCTTTCGGAATTATGCTCCTCCCCACATACTACACATCTCATGTAGAATCCACAATTGGTGGATATGTGCTCGAATCTTTGACACAGATAGCATTGTACCAGATCACTCCTTTTGGGGCGTTCCCATATCGCTCTCTGGTTCAAAATTTAGTGCAGCTTTATCATTTCATTTTTATCAGCTTGTGATTCCACTGTGATCCTAAATAAATCGAGGTCGATTTTATTTGCTCTCGACCATGCAGTGGTAAGTGGACTGACAGTCTGGAGGCCTTAATTCGGGATTTGTCTGGCTTTGTCCTCTCGAACAGCCTCCGCTCCAAATTCTGAATTAATACCCCTTAGTATCACGACACATTTTTTCTTTTCTTTGGGGGTGAATGAGCATCCCACTGCTTCTGTGTTTTTAAGCAGGTTGATAATGTGGTCTGTCCACTATGGCCTCGAGTCTGTCCACTATGACTTTAAGTCGGGAGTTTGACAATTTTATGATTCGGTACTCTCTACAAACGCGGTCTTGCTTTGTTATGCATTGAAACATCTCTACGGCTTTTCTACAAATTTGTGAGTTTGTGTGCATGCTACAGGCTATGTATTCCGTAGATTATTTTAGCGTCAATAGAATCACCATGTACGTTTCATCGTTGACGTCTTTGTTTAAATATGCGGTAGTTACCCTTATCTGCTGAATTTGTAACCTCAGTTCAGTTGAAAATGCGGTAAGTCATCTTAATGATCTGAGTCTTGCTAGTGGTGCATATGTCTCGTCAAAGTCAGATCCAGGTCTTTTAGTAAAGCTTATGGGTACTAATTATGTTTTCCTGTATTCTATTTCACCGTTTGCGATCGTTTCATTCTTTATGATATCCTCGAACCAATCGCTCTCCCTTGCTGACGACGTTTTGCGAGTTTTCATATTCTGTACTACAAATGTGAATATACTTTCCCTGCAATAGCATACTTTCACTAGTGCAAATTTAATCCACGAACCACTTCCTTGAGCTGGATATCTGCGGGGAAAGCTAACTCTTTGACGAAATTGATTGCAATGCACTCATTGACGCAGTGTAAAAAAACTACATTGTTCTTCACAACTTAATTGAACGTTGAGCTCAATGGGTGGCAGCTGGTTCCAACGTATAACTGGTACCATTAAAAAATTCGTCGTTTTTTCAAGTTGTGGTTGTTGTAAGTTGATAGCCAAAATGCTCAGGTGATGAACAATATAATTGTACTTTCACTTAGGGCCCTAGCGCTCACTAAACAAAATACATATACGTTTGCCACCCCTGCATCAAGCGAAAATTGTTGCACGAATAGCTTGCAGCACTGCCATGTTACAGCATATATAAAAAAGAGTTCGCATCCATTTGAAATTCACACAGTCAAGCTGCCCCAGGGTGGTTGGTTGTGGCAGCTCCTGATGAGTATGTTCACCTCGACAATGCTGCGAATTTTTCAATGGTACCAGCCATATGCTGAAACTAGCCGCTGTTCATCGAGCTCAACGTTCTATTAAGTTTATAGCCAAAATGCTCGTATACAGAACAATATAGTTCTTTCACTTAAGGCACCAGCTCTCCCTCAACAAAATACATGGTGCTAATGTCAACACGACAGAGCGTGGTCTTCGGCTAATATTATGTTACAGGGTTTTCACTACTTTATATGCTTGTCTTGTTTTGTTGCTTCCCAGACTTACATCAATGGTTCCCAACTGGTTGTGGTTGTACTTTCTTTTCTTAATTCTAATTCCCTTACTCGCTACTCTTTTGAGATTTTCATAATGTTCTCTCTTTATTGTGGCTTTTCCGCCTAAATATTGTTTCTACACCTGATCTTTTCTTTATCCAATGCATTCCAGCGCTCATCATCAAACCAATCAGTTCTCTCACACCAGGCTTAATGTCCGAACATCTGTTCTTTCATGGTCTTAACTGCCGCTTTCATTCTCCTACTCGTTGCTTTTTTCAGCGATGTGTATGATAGGATGGGATATTGAGGGTCTCCATAAATTTTTTTGCCACAGATTCCATTTGGAACCCATCGATGTTGAATTTCCGTAGATGACACCAAATACGGCTTTGGCATACCACATCATTAGGTTGATTTGATTAAGTAATGTTCAGGGCTCCTCGGTATGTACGAACGTCAAGTATGCTCGAGGCCAATCGTTATTAGACAAGAACAGGGTCAGCCTGGTACTGGAGGTTGTCATCTAGTAATACCGAGGCCATTTTATGGAACCGTCGATGTTGGAAGCAGGTTAAACATTGTTTCGTCATGGAGCTTATGTCCTCTAGCCATTCCCCAATGAGATACTTTTGACCTTAGCTTTAAAATCTCCCAGAATAGATTTTGTATCAAGTGTGGGCAACAAGTTATATCATTTGTGGGCAACAAGTTGATTACCTCAAATTTATGCAGGCAAATAAATACATTCGACGCGGCTCGCCCTAATAGATCCTCGCTTCAATTTCAGGTTCCGTATGCACGCACTAACACCTTCTTCCACTCTCTTTTGCTACGCTTACCTCGTATGCACAACCAGCAAAGTCTTGGTCTTCTACCACAATCTTTTGGCATATTCAAAACTTCTTTGAAAAATCAAATTTATAAATATTCCTATAAATCTTAATTTTTAATATCGTATTGTGATATTTTTTTCTTTAATTGCTGCCATGTTTTAGTTCATATGTTATTTAAATTTTGTATTAATTGACTTGTAATTGGACTACTAGTCTGTAAGTTAATTTCTGAAATAAATAAATAGTCTTTGAAAATGATTCCATCGTCACAACAAGTATGGACTAACAAAATAGCAACCACTACTCCTAAGGTTACCACAACGGCAGTCAATGGGCGCAAAACTGCAACAACAGAACACATCTAATTTATAACTATTACTGGCAATCTATCTACGTTGTGCTAGTGTTCATTCTTCTCAAATTTATCTACCTTTTATGAATAATAATTTAATGTTTGCAATTCTGGTTACGTGGTTTGTGAACTCGCTGAAAGAAGTAGCATCCAGATCCAAATATGCGTTTGATGTGGCGACTATTCATGTTGGGGATGAAAACTGTGCAACGGTTGCATTCAATGCTGCCGGATATGTTATCGAGTTGATTTCATTTGAAAATTGAAGAAATTGTATCGTGAGTAAACTAGTTCGTGGATAATCTTAACTTAGTTTCAAACAGCTAAAATGATTTATTTCAAGATACGAAATTGATATGATCAATTATTTCTTAGTATATACACTGCCTGGCGTAAGTCACTTACTAACTACTCAACATAATCAGGCGTAATATTTATTAATAAAGAAAGTTGAAACTTACCAGAAATAGGAAGTGAACTCGTTCTACTTTCGGAAGTTCAAGCCACATCGATTATGTTATTGAATCTGAAAAAATTTTATAAAGTATCAGGCGCAACTTGTGATGATAAGGAACTCACCAATAATACATTTTTTGATGTTTCTCGTCGTGCTGGCGTTGGAATGGTTTTGGCTGTATAGTTTTTGATCTCCCACGTAAACAAACAACAAGTTCACAACGCAGAATGTCAGTCACTTTGACATTTACACCTGATGGGCGAGTGTACTAAAAAGGGAAATTTGAATTTCAATTACCCGATGCTCACCAGTTGGGGGATCGTAATTGAACATTGAATCGCCAAGGGAAAAAGTTAACGGCTCGCCGGTTGAAACCGAGCCGATCAAAAATCAGAAAAGAAAGAACGGCTCTTTCTCTTTTCTGGCGGGTAAGAATCAACAACCGAGGACTGATTGATGATAGCGAACAGAGACTTTTGGAAAATCCTTAAAGGGAAGAAATTTGCGACAGGAAAAATTACAACAGTGGCAACGATTCAATTAAGGGAGGTTGGCAACATCAACTCAACAATAAGCGCGCAGGCAGGAGAACTTTGCAACGCAGATTACTTCGGGGGCCCCCCACTTAGGTAAAGTAAGCTAAGTTGAATTTCCTTTGCACTTTACAATTAAATATACAGTTAAATAGTGAAAGTTTTTTTGTGATTGTTTAAAAAAATAGGATTGCCCCGAAGGTATATTGTAAACCTGGCTCGGGTGTGTCGGGAGTAAATTTTCATTGCAATTTATTCCGGGATTTTTTAGCGCAAGTGTTTTTTCTTAGTTTTTCGCTCGGTGAAAGTTACAGGTGCGATCGGGAGTAAATTTCCAGTTCAGGATTGTTTAGTGCGGGTGTTCTCCCTAGATTTTGCTCGGTGCGAGTTACGCCGGAAAATCTGAGCCCAGCAAGCTGTGCAAGTGGTCACCCGGTGAGTTTAATCCTCCCCTGTTAGGAAAGAACTTAGTGAGTGGTAGCTCGAGCTGTGTGAGGGGTGTTCGGCGGCCGCGTTCTTGCTTGGTGGCTTTTTAGGGCCAGGGGATAAGCGAGTGGCGCCTCCTACGACCATCTCCGACAGCAAGCCGGGTCCAAGGTCCTTAGCCGAAGGTATCTGAAGGGTAACAGTCCGTTGCCCAAATTCAATCCCAGCAGCATGTTATTACTTTCGATTTCGTTATCAGGCATGCAAGGCTCACCTTCACCCTCTTACATCAGTCGTTCACAAAAAAAGTTAAAGTTTCCAGCGACCTCCAATAGGAGGTGGAAGTAGGGTTAGGTAGCAGAGCTGTAGGTGTATTTGCAGTTATTGGCATTTCTCGGCATTTAATGTACCATTCACCCAATGTGCGAGCCCGAGACCACTTACTTCCATTTGGTCCCTCGTGAAATACAGTTATTCATTGGCAAAAAAGTTAAGTAAAAAAAAGCCCAAAGCATAACTAGATAATACCATCTTTATTACGATATCTATTTATTTCATTCTTCTAAAAGATATAAAACTTTCATCAAAGTTCTAAGAAAAACATGCATAAATATATTACAATATTATATAATTTATATATTAATAAGCTCTGTGTTCCACAAATTAATGATGTAGTCGTATTTGATGTTATTTATTAACATGTCTTTCAGTGTACCAGGAAAATAAAGATATACTCAATTGCCCATCTTTTAACCTATACCTGTCCATAAGTCAGTTAAATTTCCATGATCAAATAAATACGATCCATTTAATTTCATTATTAAAACAGGCCATCACTAAATCATTGATTATACCACATTCAAATAGTTTGCAGTTTATCATGACCCAAAACATATTCATTTATGCCGAGAGTTAGAAATTATGATCTTAGAGAATACGAGTATACTTCAAAATAAACATTCTCGTGGAATATGTCCAACCGGGTACTTCTCTGATGATTGCCGAAGGTCTATCAAATCACTTCATACACAACTTCTCTCATTTCAGCTAAGTCAGGATTATAATGGACCAGAAAATTGTTAATTAATTTTGAGCTTTGAATGTTTGCATGCTATGAAATGGGACAAGAAGTTATTTTACGATTTCAATTTCACAGTGGCTAGTTCAATTTAGTTTTGGAGATTGTTTAACATAATCCAAGGATTAATCAAGTTTATGGACAAAAGGGTATGTTTACAGTTTGATGTCTGTGAATCCAGATGATAGTTTTTGGAGCTTTGATAAAATTATATCAAAAAAAATTTTCTCTATTATTAGTTGAGGATGGGTTACACTGGACAGATTTTAGGTAAGAATACATCAAAAGCCTGAAAAGAACGATTAGAAAGCCAGTTTTAATTTTATTAGTTGAAAGCTGAAATTTAAATTAAAGTTCTACACTGAAATCCTCACATTTTAGAAGCTTTGAAGCTGCTCAAATAAGATAACTTTTCTAGTACTTTATCTGTTCCTGAAATTTATCAACAAAATATAATAAAATAAAGAAAATTATTACCTTCATTCATACGAAAAGCTTTTCACCAAGGACAACTTAAATAATAAAGACTGTAGAATTATTATTAACTAAGGGTGAGTGCCGTCCCTTAAATAGAAAACCACATTTACAAAGGCAGCAAATGTTTCAACTTGATCTCGTAAAGAGTTTCAGGAGTAATTCACAGAATTTATTTTTTTCTCACATTCTTAAGATCCTTGCAAGAATAAGTTGTTCAGAATGTTTGTCACTGAAGAAAATTTGGGGTACAAATGTTGATTGCATAGAAATATTTTAACCCAATTGTTGACTTTTGAACAAATTTTGGACATTTAATAGAATTATTGCAAATAACTGCGCTGTTTTGTAGCCTGCGTGATATATGCTTGATGTTGTCCATCAATTTAGCTATTCAGTTGAAGACTTGTAGCGTTTAGACGTATTTTTACTCGCTCTTGTCATTAGTTGAATTTTTAGGGTTTTGTAAAATAATTTTACAAAACCCTACTAGTTTCGCGACCAGTCTGTCCGTCTGTCCGTCTGTCCGTCCGTCCGTCCGTCCGTGTGTCACAGCAGTTTTTCTCAGAAACTACTCAAGCTAGAAACATCAAATTTTGTATGTAGGTGTGAAAAGGTGATCTCTTAAAAGTTCAACTACAAAAAAATTTTATAAGGTTTTTAAGGGGGGTCTCCCCATATAGGAGACTGACCCCCGAAAAAAACATTTCATTGAAGGTAGCCGATATGGGTATCAAATGAAAGGTCTTAATGAGAACTTTTCAAAACAGGTCTTAGTTAGGCAAAATTTGCTTCGAGGGGCGCACAGGGAGGGGAAATAAACGAAAAATTTGTGTCCCCCCCCCCCTCGCGATTGGACACCTGTGATCCGAAAAATCTGAAAAAAATCAGGAATGTAGGCCTTGGTAAGTACAACAGCAACAAATACGTGAGAAGTCGCAATTCACTCAACTTAGTTAGTAATAGTATGATTTATCGATTTTATGTTTTCTTGAATAAAATCTTAACGGTACCCTTAAATTCAATGAAATTCAGTATGTGGATGTCTATTTATAAGATTGATCTATTCTGAAAGTTTCATAAAGATTGAAGTTGATGTTATAACGGTTTGAATTTTCCTGTATTACTATGGAACAATACGCGCTGCATTTATTACTATGGCAACATATGGCTATGGAACAACATGCGCTTTTTACCAACTCAGACACTACAGTTTTGTTAGGATTTGCATGAAAATTTCAGGAATGATAGGTGTCATGAATATCTTTGAGAATCGGTTCAGCTAGTGGTATCAGTAATCGTAAAACAAAATAGTGGCTGTTTTAAATGCGAAGAATGAATAAATTTGAGTTATTTTTTCCCAACTTCAACGTTTAAGGTACATGCTTTGAACACTTGATTCAATTTAATGAATGACTGAAGATGAGTACCTAGAATTAATGCTCATAAGTGAAACATGTCAAGGAGGTGGGAGAGAGCTCCTAGCAAAAGGGTTTTGTAACCATTCTAGGATTCGAAAAAATTGGCCAGGAATCGATGATAACAGTACATGAGAGTGGCCCCTGAAAAAAAAATTCATCAAACGTAGCCGATATGAGTATGAAATAAAAGTTTTCATGGGAGCTTTTCAAAACAGTTGCTAAACTGTCAGTTTTTGCTTCAGTGGGGGCACAGGGGGGAAATACATGAAAAATGTGTTTCCTCCGTCACGGATGGACATCTGAAATAATTATCAAGGGAGATATTTATGAGTATAGCAATATTAAAAACCTCAGAAGTCGAAATTCGTTCAACTTTGTTAATAATAGTATGATCTTCGTATTTCATATTTTCTCCAATAAAACCGTCTTTGACATGTTTCTTGATTTGATTCGATCTGGTGACTGCATTTTGTAAATTGAATACAAAACCCTTCTGACATGAGCGTAGGTCTGTTCACCCAACTTGTTTTAAATTAATTTTAGCTGTCATCATTCTGTTATTTTACTTGAATCATTTTGCTGCTAATGCTATATAGTTCAATAAACTACCTATGAGAAATGAATTCAATCAAGAAGAAAATCAAATAAAGTCTATTTGTTGGATAATGATGATAGAGAAGCCGTATGGCCAGGGCCGGCCTTAACCATATTGGCGCCCCCGGGTGAGTCGTTCATTTGGCGCCCCTTCATTATTCATATTGGAGCTAAGAGGAAACTATTTGGAAAGTGACAATACTTTTAATTAAATTTGTTAAAGAAACGCAGCATTAATTATTATTAATATAATTTAGCTATTCAGTCTTGAAACAATGTAGGAATTTATATGTCTGATATTTAACTAGTAAACATTTAATGACGAAAACTAAAATTTATTTTTTTTCGCTTTTTTGTCCGCAAACTCCCTTATAAGTGTTACGAAATCTACATTTTCTGCAATTTCATTTTCTATGGACAGCGACCCCAAACTGGTTAATCTCTTTTGAAAAAATTTTGATCGCAAGTAAGTTTTTTATTGATTTTAGTTTGGAGAAACTGCGTACGCCACTTGCAACATTCACTGGAATTTTGGGCAAAATATGTAATGCTGTCCAGGTATTGGGATATAATTCTTGCAGATTATGCTTTTTAATAAAGTATAAAGCTTCGATAGGCTTTGCTTGACTGCCTTCAAGATAGTGTTGCAGAGTTAAAATTTCATCACACCATGAATTTCCATCAACATCTGATTTAAAGTTAACCATTAATTTTTTTTACCATGCAGAATAACTTCACAGTAGCTGGTCTTTATTTTGATTTTTTTAATATTCAACAAAGAAATTTCACGTAATAGAAAAATCTTGTATCTGTTGAAATCTTTCCTTGATAGATGTAAGCACGGTGTCCAAAAGAGTGTTTAAAAACTCGGCTTCAAAGTTTTTTTAGGGTTTTGTAAAATAATTTTACAAAGCCCTATTTGTTTCGTGACCAGTCTGTCCGTCTGTCCGTCCGTCCGTCCGTGTGTCACAGCAGTTTTTCTCGGAAACTACTTAAGCTAGAAACATCAAATTTTGTGGGTAGGTGTAAAGTGGTGATTTCTTCAAAGCTCAACTACAAAAAAATTTTATAAGGTATTTAAGGGGGTCTCCCCATATAGGAGAGTGACCCCACGAAAAAAAAATGTCATTGAAGGTAGCCGATATGGGCATCAAATGAAAGGTCTTGATGAGAACTTTTCAAAACAGGTCCTAATTTGGCAAAATTTGCTTCTAGGGCGCACACGGAGGGGAAATACACAAAAAATTTGTGTCCCCCCCCCTCGCGATTGGACATGTGTGATCCGAAAAATCTGAAAAAAATCAAGTACGTAGGCCTTGGTCAGTACAACAACAACAAATACGTTAGACGTCACAATTCACTCAACTTTGTTAGTAATAGTATGATTTATCGATTTTACGTTTTCTTGAATAAAATCTTAACGGTACCCTTAAATTCAATGCATGTATATGTCTATTTATAAGATTGATCTATCCTGAAAGTTTCATAAAGATTGAATAATATTTAGCGAAGTTCTAGCGGTTTGAATTTTTCCTGTATTACTATGGAACAATATGCGCTGCATTTATTACTATGGCAACATATAGTCATATCCGGAGATATTGCACATCAGCGAAATGAAACCAATTCATGGTTTTAGATAAACAAACCAATTCATTATTTTAAATAAACAGGAAATCGATTATTAATTAATAAATTTCATAACGTAAAATTCTGAAAAGAAAAAATTATTTGAAAGCGAAATTCGATATTTTGAATAACAATAAAATTTCAATATGGGAAACGATAATAGTAAAATCAAATATGAGAGATCATACTTTTGCAATCTCTGCCACTCCGAGAATCATAACCAAAACAAATGTCCGTATAAACCAAAATCTGCACACCAGCAGATTAGGAAATAAGAAATAAAGATTGATAGAATTAAAGTAAACAAAAGGGTTTGGATTAGGATTTGCATATTAAAGTAGTAAGTTGCGAATAAGAATTAAAACGGTCCGGTTAATTTTGAATGAGAGAAAAGAATTTGTAACATTTTAAAAGATATTGAATAAAAAGTATTTTGTATGTGTTTAAAGACGAAAAGATAGTGTTTCATTTAAAATTAAATAGGAATTTTGAAGAGTTGTGGAGCTTGTAATTCGTTGTCCTATAACTGGTGCAGTCGGTAGGATGCATCGAGCGTAAAAACAAAAGTGCACGATCATAAGTTTTATAAAATATGAGCGCTTAAGCTCATCTTAAGTGATTGAATAAGTACAAACGAAAAGTTTGGTACAAGTGTGACTTTCAATTACTGTGTGCAAACGAGAAGTTTGTTCAAAGTGCGGAAAGTTCGATTAAAGAGTTTTTCTTGCGCTTATTTAAATGAAAGTTTTTCCGCGTGAATGTCAATTCGTTATGACGTTGAAATTTTAGGTTTTTCCGGTTTTATATTCGCAAGTGCGAACGAATATTACACCCCAATATTAACTGGAATAGTCGATTCTACTAAAAGGACGAAGCACGATCAAGTGTGTAGACCGCAAATGTAAAGGAAGTATTGCTGAACTGTTTTCATCGCGAATAATTAGCCTTACTTTTTACAAAAACGATGGGAACGGAAACAGGTAACCAAGTTTCACAACAAATAAATTCCAATTCTCCTAGGTTAAGCATAACTCTGGATCCCATCAAACATGCTCGAAACATCCCTATATTTGATGGATGTCGCGACCAATTAAAAAGTTTCACGGACATGGTGGACATCATGGTCCCGACGGTAGCACAATATGATATCCCATCTCAAAACATTATTTGCAATATAATCAAAAACAGGATAACAGGTAGGGCCAAACTAATCTTGGATGCAAGTCCACATATCAATATCTGGACAGACATGAAAAAAATCCTCTATGCGAGTTTCTCCGATCAAAGGAATAGCAACCAACTGATGAATGAACTATGAACCACCGAGATTAGAGGATCGATTCTGGACTTTATAAATATTACTCAAAAATGACTGACAAATTTAAACCTGAAAGTTGAACAGGAACAAGCTCCGAATTTCAAGCAATTAATTGTGGATAATCAAACTGTAGCTTTAGATATCTTGAAGAAAAATGTACCAGAACCTAGCCGTACAATATTATTTTGTAGAAACCCGGACAGCCTCGAAGATGCTATTTTTATTCTTACTGAAACTGGTCATTTATACCATAGAAGAGATAATCCTAAACCCAAACCAAGTAATAAAAGTAGTAAAATTATTAGCCAAAATCAAAATTCTCTTAATAAAACTAATAATCAACCAGGTAAAATTTACAATCAAAATTATCAAAATTTTCCAGATCAAAATGTTCAGAATCAAAATCAGAATTTTCCAAATCAATTTTATCCAAAACAAAACTTGGACTTTTATCCAAATCAGAATCAACAATATTATCAAAATCAAGGTTATAATCATCATCGTCCTTATCGAAATCCTTTCCAACAAAACTCTGTTCAAAGAAGAATTAATAAATATGGTCCGCCCCAACCTATGGAAGTAGATAACTCAGGGCAATTTATCCATACAAACGAACAGGAAAATTTTCCGGAAGAAGCCTTGGAAAATCTTGTCACTACAGTGTACCCTATATTAGAATAAACGCATACGGTACGCCTTATAGATTTCTAATTGATACAGATGCGGCTATAAATGTAATAAATCCGAATCTGTGTCACCCAAATACTTTAAATTCTTCAATACCATTTTCGCATACCGTGGAAATTAAACCATTCAAGGAAATTGGAGGAGATAAAAAGTTTACCTTTGTAGAATATAAATTTAGCAACTTCTTTAACGGTATATTAGGAAAAAATTTTTTTTAAAATTATAAGGTTAACATAGATTTGTACAACAATAATATAAAATTTGATGATAGAATTCTGAAATTATATCATTCCCCTGAGGAGGAGGAATTGGATGAATACGTGAACCATATATATTTTTCGGATATTTGCAGGAAAAATAATCCTTTATCACTTTTAAGAACAAGACACTTAAATAACGAAGAAAAAGAAAGTCTTCTAAGTTTGTTAAAGAATTTCAGTGACGTGTTTTACAAAGAAGGTGACGATTTGACATTCACTCACTCCATAAAACATGAGATAAAAACAACTAATAACACTGCGGTGTACACGAAATCATGGAAACGCTCGAACAAGGGATTGTACGCCCAAGTAAATCTCCTTATTCTTCACCCATTTGGGTAGTCCCCAAGAAAGCCGATACTTCAGGGAAAATGAAGTGACGAATTGTGGTGGACTATAAGAAGTTGAATAGTATTACCAAAGATGATAAATTTCCGATACCTAATATTGATGACATCTTGGATAAGCTGGGAAAGTGCATATATTTCTCGACTTTGGATCTAGCCAAAGGGTTCCACTAGATAGAAATTGAAGAGAGAGACATTCCGAAGACTGCATTTTCTACAGACAGGGGCCACTATGAATTTACAAGGATGCCGTTTGGGTTGAAAAATGCCCCGGCTACTTTTCAGAGATTAATGAATAATATTCTACACGAATATATTGGCAAAACATGCTTCGTCTATATGGACGACATTATAATCTTCGGCACTTCACTCGAGGAACACCTTTCTTCCCTTCGAAAAATCATGGAGGTATTACGAAATGCTAATTTGAGGGTCCAAATAGATGAGAGCGAATTTTTAAAACGAGAAACTGAATTTCTCGGTCATGTTGTCACAGCAGAGAGCATAAAACCTAACCCTACAAAAATTGAAGCTATCTTTAATTTTCCGATACCTAAAAATACCAAACAAATAAAGTAATTTTTTGGATTGGTGGGATTTTACCGGAAATTCATAAAGGATTTCTCTAAAATAGCTAAACCACTTACTCTTCGCCTGAAAAAGGATGCGAAAATCAATCCCGAAGATATTGATTACGCTGACTCTTTCCAGAAACTCAAACAATTAATAATTTCTGACCCTATACTTAAACATCCCGATTTCGATAAAAAATTTACGTTGACAACCGACGCTTCTAATTATGCCATAGCAGCAGCTCTCTCCCAAGAGAACCATCCACTTTCCTATGCCCCACGTACTCTCAACGATCATGAAACTAGATATTCTGTAATTGAAAAAGAGTTACTTGCCATTGTGTGGGCAACTAAGTACTTTAGGCCTTATCTGTATGGCAGAAAGTACTCTTGGCTGGCAAATTTGAAAGAGCCCAATCTTAAACTACAAAGATGGAAACTAAAATTGGAGGAGTTTAATTACGATATCGAATACATACAGGGTAAAGAGAATTATGTAGCCGATGCTTTATCCCGTCCTCCATTGAACAATAATGTATTAATTAACGCAAACGACCTTAATGAAGATAACGATTCTACAATAACATGTCACAGCGCAAATGAAGATAATCTGGAGTATATCCCCATATCTGAGGCTCCATTAAATATATTTAAATACAAAATAATTATAAAAAAGACGAGAGAAAACAGAATTACGAGGGAAAAATATTTTGAAAAAACGCATATAATATGTACTTCTAAAGAAATAAACGAAAAATACTTTCAATACATCTTGAATAACCATACACCTAGAAAGGGATTGGTTGCAGTTTATATCCCTGACCTTGCGATATATACTCAATTTCAAAACGTTTACTTGAAACGGAGAAGTCCCCACACAAAGCTCAAATTCGTAAAATGTAATAACGTTCTTTTTGATTGTACTGATAAGGGTCATATTCAGGAACAAATACTTAAAGAGCATAAAAGAAACAACCATAGAGGCATTGAAGAAATATACAAAGAAATAAAAACTAAATACTATTATTCTAATTTAAAAACAGAGATAACAAAGGTGATCAATAATTGTCATGTATGCCAACTTAGTAAATACGAAAGAAA
This sequence comes from Odontomyia ornata, assembly GCA_963969285.1. Classification (NCBI taxonomy): domain Eukaryota; kingdom Metazoa; phylum Arthropoda; class Insecta; order Diptera; family Stratiomyidae; genus Odontomyia; species Odontomyia ornata. The sequence goes on from OZ017741.1 coordinate 224,971,403, forward strand.
TCCAGCAAAGATTCCCTTCAAGAAACCCCCGATTCTCGAAAAACTCCACGAAATAATTCATATGGACATATAGTTCATAGATAAAAACCATTTTTATTTAACATTAATGGATAAATTTTCCAAATTCGGTCAAGCAATACCCCTAGCATCAAGAAACTGGATAGATATTCAATCCGCGCTCAATCAACACTTTGCAACCTGTGGAAAGCCCAATCATATAATTACTGATAATGAAAGTACTCTTACTAGCAACCTTGAAAATTTTCTTCAAAATTAAGGAGTGACCCTTCAGTTCACAACTCCTGGATTGAAAACCGGCAATGCAGACATTGAAAGACTGCACAATACCCTTAATGAACACGTTAGAATCAAAATAACAGAACCTAAGTTAGCGCCATCCTTAATAGACGTCCAAGAAATAATGAAATTCTATAACAATACAATACATTCCGCAACTAACCATAAACCGATTGAAATAAATAACGGAATTATTAAATCTTCGGAATACCAATCTATAAGAGACAGAATAGTAAAGAAACAAAACCAAAGTATTGACAATAAAAACGTGGATAAGCAAGACGAAGAAATAAATCCAAAATACATTAAAAATAAATTTAAACGCAAAAACCACGACCGACCCTTTGTTACCAGACGAAATCACAATATACCGAATGAAAAAGCTTTCATGAAACAGAAAAAGTTTCAACAACACGAGACCTCACGTCCGAGCTAAACTTCATCTTGACTAAGAGATGTCAGAAGTTAGTGAAAATTATCCAAATTAATGGATAGTGAGTACTGTTAATTTAACAGTAGTAAATCGGACATAATTATGAAAAAAAAAATGTACCAGAACCTAGCCGTACAATATTATTTTGTAGAAACCCGGACAGCCTCGAAGATGCTATTTTTATTCTTACTGAAACTGGTCATTTATACCATAGAAGAGATAATCCTAAACCCAAACCAAGTAATAAAAGTAGTAAAATTATTAGCCAAAATCAAAATTCTCTTAATAAAACTAATAATCAACCAGGTAAAATTTACAATCAAAATTATCAAAATTTTCCAGATCAAAATGTTCAGAATCAAAATCAGAATTTTCCAAATCAATTTTATCCAAAACAAAACTTGGACTTTTATCCAAATCAGAATCAACAATATTATCAAAATCAAGGTTATAATCATCATCGTCCTTATCGAAATCCTTTCCAACAAAACTCTGTTCAAAGAAGAATTAATAAATATGGTCCGCCCCAACCTATGGAAGTAGATAACTCAGGGCAATTTATCCATACAAACGAACAGGAAAATTTTCCGGAAGAAGCCTTGGAAAATCTTGTCACTACAGTGTACCCTATATTAGAATAAACGCATACGGTACGCCTTATAGATTTCTAATTGATACAGATGCGGCTATAAATGTAATAAATCCGAATCTGTGTCACCCAAATACTTTAAATTCTTCAATACCATTTTCGCATACCGTGGAAATTAAACCATTCAAGGAAATTGGAGGAGATAAAAAGTTTACCTTTGTAGAATATAAATTTAGCAACTTCTTTAACGGTATATTAGGAAAAAATTTTTTTTAAAATTATAAGGTTAACATAGATTTGTACAACAATAATATAAAATTTGATGATAGAATTCTGAAATTATATCATTCCCCTGAGGAGGAGGAATTGGATGAATACGTGAACCATATATATTTTTCGGATATTTGCAGGAAAAATAATCCTTTATCACTTTTAAGAACAAGACACTTAAATAACGAAGAAAAAGAAAGTCTTCTAAGTTTGTTAAAGAATTTCAGTGACGTGTTTTACAAAGAAGGTGACGATTTGACATTCACTCACTCCATAAAACATGAGATAAAAACAACTAATAACACTGCGGTGTACACGAAATCATGGAAACGCTCGAACAAGGGATTGTACGCCCAAGTAAATCTCCTTATTCTTCACCCATTTGGGTAGTCCCCAAGAAAGCCGATACTTCAGGGAAAATGAAGTGACGAATTGTGGTGGACTATAAGAAGTTGAATAGTATTACCAAAGATGATAAATTTCCGATACCTAATATTGATGACATCTTGGATAAGCTGGGAAAGTGCATATATTTCTCGACTTTGGATCTAGCCAAAGGGTTCCACTAGATAGAAATTGAAGAGAGAGACATTCCGAAGACTGCATTTTCTACAGACAGGGGCCACTATGAATTTACAAGGATGCCGTTTGGGTTGAAAAATGCCCCGGCTACTTTTCAGAGATTAATGAATAATATTCTACACGAATATATTGGCAAAACATGCTTCGTCTATATGGACGACATTATAATCTTCGGCACTTCACTCGAGGAACACCTTTCTTCCCTTCGAAAAATCATGGAGGTATTACGAAATGCTAATTTGAGGGTCCAAATAGATGAGAGCGAATTTTTAAAACGAGAAACTGAATTTCTCGGTCATGTTGTCACAGCAGAGAGCATAAAACCTAACCCTACAAAAATTGAAGCTATCTTTAATTTTCCGATACCTAAAAATACCAAACAAATAAAGTAATTTTTTGGATTGGTGGGATTTTACCGGAAATTCATAAAGGATTTCTCTAAAATAGCTAAACCACTTACTCTTCGCCTGAAAAAGGATGCGAAAATCAATCCCGAAGATATTGATTACGCTGACTCTTTCCAGAAACTCAAACAATTAATAATTTCTGACCCTATACTTAAACATCCCGATTTCGATAAAAAATTTACGTTGACAACCGACGCTTCTAATTATGCCATAGCAGCAGCTCTCTCCCAAGAGAACCATCCACTTTCCTATGCCCCACGTACTCTCAACGATCATGAAACTAGATATTCTGTAATTGAAAAAGAGTTACTTGCCATTGTGTGGGCAACTAAGTACTTTAGGCCTTATCTGTATGGCAGAAAGTACTCTTGGCTGGCAAATTTGAAAGAGCCCAATCTTAAACTACAAAGATGGAAACTAAAATTGGAGGAGTTTAATTACGATATCGAATACATACAGGGTAAAGAGAATTATGTAGCCGATGCTTTATCCCGTCCTCCATTGAACAATAATGTATTAATTAACGCAAACGACCTTAATGAAGATAACGATTCTACAATAACATGTCACAGCGCAAATGAAGATAATCTGGAGTATATCCCCATATCTGAGGCTCCATTAAATATATTTAAATACAAAATAATTATAAAAAAGACGAGAGAAAACAGAATTACGAGGGAAAAATATTTTGAAAAAACGCATATAATATGTACTTCTAAAGAAATAAACGAAAAATACTTTCAATACATCTTGAATAACCATACACCTAGAAAGGGATTGGTTGCAGTTTATATCCCTGACCTTGCGATATATACTCAATTTCAAAACGTTTACTTGAAACGGAGAAGTCCCCACACAAAGCTCAAATTCGTAAAATGTAATAACGTTCTTTTTGATTGTACTGATAAGGGTCATATTCAGGAACAAATACTTAAAGAGCATAAAAGAAACAACCATAGAGGCATTGAAGAAATATACAAAGAAATAAAAACTAAATACTATTATTCTAATTTAAAAACAGAGATAACAAAGGTGATCAATAATTGTCATGTATGCCAACTTAGTAAATACGAAAGAAATCCAGCAAAGATTCCCTTCAAGAAACCCCCGATTCTCGAAAAACTCCACGAAATAATTCATATGGACATATAGTTCATAGATAAAAACCATTTTTATTTAACATTAATGGATAAATTTTCCAAATTCGGTCAAGCAATACCCCTAGCATCAAGAAACTGGATAGATATTCAATCCGCGCTCAATCAACACTTTGCAACCTGTGGAAAGCCCAATCATATAATTACTGATAATGAAAGTACTCTTACTAGCAACCTTGAAAATTTTCTTCAAAATTAAGGAGTAACCCTTCAGTTCACAACTCCTGGATTGAAAACCGGCAATGCAGACATTGAAAGACTGCACAATACCCTTAATGAACACGTTAGAATCAAAATAACAGAACCTAAGTTAGCGCCATCCTTAATAGACGTCCAAGAAATAATGAAATTCTATAACAATACAATACATTCCGCAACTAACCATAAACCGATTGAAATAAATAACGGAATTATTAAATCTTCGGAATACCAATCTATAAGAGACAGAATAGTAAAGAAACAAAACCAAAGTATTGACAATAAAAACGTGGATAAGCAAGACGAAGAAATAAATCCAAAATACATTAAAAATAAATTTAAACGCAAAAACCACGACCGACCCTTTGTTACCAGACGAAATCACAATATACCGAATGAAAAAGCTTTCATGAAACAGAAAAAGTTTCAACAACACGAGACCTCACGTCCGAGCTAAACTTCATCTTGACTAAGAGATGTCAGAAGTTAGTGAAAATTATCCAAATTAATGGATAGTGAGTACTGTTAATTTAACAGTAGTAAATCGGACATAATTATGAAAAAAAAAATTTTTTGTTTAAAATAATAATAATAATAACTAAATAGTATTATCCACTCGTGTGATGTCTATGACAAATTACTCTTTTATTTGCAGGAATTATTGTTTTAATCATTCTCTTGCCCTCATTGATTTCTACAAGTGGCCAAAATCTTGAAATAACCGAAATACCTCAAGGAAACGGATACACTCTCATCAGAGACAGTCAAGTGCAGATTATGCGAAACTTTTCTAAGGTTATTCATATAATTAACCTGCAAAAATTTCCAGACATGATAAGCAATGTAGAAAATACTACACCGATAGATATAATTTCTAAATTTCCTAGTATCGGTACGTTAATAGAAAAGATAAAGACTAAGTTGTTTACCCTTGAGCCCCATAGAAGCAAAAGAACAATATTTAGCCCCTACGGATCCTTTTTGAAATGGTTTGGCGGAGTTATGGATGATGATGATAGACACTACATTGAAAGATATTTTGAAAAATTAGAACAGAATATGAACTCTTTTATAGACAGCAATGAAAAACAAATAAAGATTAATAAACAAATCGATGAAACTATTTAAAATATGACAAAACATATCAACAAGCAACAAGTGATTGTAATTTCTAAAGTAAATTCCTTAAAACTACACACGAATACCATGCAAATACATTGTCTGAGTTAGAAACATACCAATTGATAAACGAAAACTTACAAACTATTTAAGAATCAATTAAAGAAATCGAAGAAAAAGTATTGCTCTCTAGATTAGAGATTCTAAGTAAAAATATCCTCACAATTCAAGAAATAAAGACATATAGAATCGATGTACAGAAATTAAAGGACATTAAAGTATCCGTCGCGCAAAAAGCTAAGATAATATTGATAACTATTCAAATACCAAATTTTACTGAAAGAAAATTTTATAAAATATCCATTATACCTATTCCTAATATAAATAATTTAGAGTTAGTCACACCATATATTAATATTCGATGTACAAATGATAAGGTATTTTTATACAATGAAAACATAAATGAAGAGAACAAATTGAAACCTGTAAATGACATTTGCATAAGTAAAATCCTAGCAAATCCTCAAAATTGTACAATGAGAAAGAACAATCATCCGAGCATCAACCGAATAACAGAAAATATAATTATAACAAAAAATTTGAACACCATCCATATATATCAGAATTGGAATGATCAACAAATCATAATTAAAAATCATAACATTATTAAATTCGCAAACTATAAAGTAACCATAGGAAATATAACCTTCATCGATAAAAATAATGTTGTATATAGCAATGTAATTTTACCAAATATTATTAAAAATATAACATATAAAGAAAAGGAAAATTTTACATTAGAAGAGATTCATGCCCAAAATATTCAAAATATTAATCATATAAAATTTTTAGAATTGGATTATAATACAGCTTCTTGGAAAAGTTTACTTACCGATTTAATAATAATTTCAATTGTAATTGCCGTTGTTGTAATCATCTATTACAAATTTTTCAGACAAAAATCAAATATTAAAGTAAATGTAACTACATTGCACGAGGACGCGCATCTTAAGGAGGGTCCTCCCTCCGGATATATTGCGCATCAGCGAAATGAAACCAATTCATGGTTTTAGATAAACAAACCAATTCATTATTTTAAATAAACAGGAAATCGATTATTAATTAATCAATTTCATAACGTAAAATTCTGAAAAGAAAAAATTTATTTGAAAGCGAAATTCGATATTTTGAAAAACAATAAAATTTCAATATGGGAAACGGTAATAGTAAAATCAAATATCAGAGATCATACTTTTGCAATCTCTGCCATTCCGAGAATCATAACCAACACAAATGTTCGTATAAACCAAAATCTGCACACCAGCTGATTAGGAAATAAGAAATAAAGATTGATAGAATTAAAGTAAACAAAAGGGTTTGGATTAGGATTTGCATATTAAAGTAGTAAGTTGCGAATAAGAATTAAAACGGTCCGGTTAATTTTGAATGAGAGAAAAGAATTTGTAACATTTTAAAAGATATTGAATAAAAAGTATTTTGTATGTGTTTAAAGACGAAAAGATAGTGTTTCATTTAAAATTAAATAGGAATTTTGAAGAGTTGTGGTGTTGTAATTCGTTGTCGTATAACTGTATGGCTATGGAACAACATGCGCTTTTTACCGACTCGGACACTCCAGTTTTGCTAGGGTTTGCATGAAAATTTCAGGTTCAGCTAGTGGTATCAGTAATCGTAAAACAAAATAGTGGCGGTTTTAAATGCGAAGATTGAATAATTTTGAGTTATTTTTCCCAACTTCAACGTTTAAGGTGCATGTTTTGAACACTTGATTCAATTTAATGAATGACTGAAGATGAGTACCTACAATTAATGCTCATAAGTGAAACAAGTCAAGGAGGTGGGAGAGAGCTCCTAGCAAAAGTGTTTTGTAACCATTCTAGGATTTGAAAAAAATTGGCCATGAATCGATGATAACAGTACAGGAGAGTGGCCCCTGAAAAAAAATTCATCAAACGTAGCCGATATGAGTATGAAATGAAAGTTTTCATGGGAGCTTTTCAAAACAGTTGTTAAACTGTCAGGTTTTGCTTCAGTGGAAGCACAGGGGGGAAATACATGAAAAATGTGTTTCCTCCGTCGCGAATGGACATCTGAAATTTTTATCAAGGGAGATATTTATGAGTATAACAATATCAAAAACCTCAGAAGTCGAAATTCGTTCAACTTTGTTAATAATAGTATGATCTTCGTATTTCATATTTTCTCCAATAAAATCGTCTTTGACATATTTCTTGATTTGATTCGATCTGGTGACTGCATTTTGTAAATTGAATACAAAACCCTTCTGGCATGAGCGTAGGTCTGTTTGCCCAACTTGTTCGAAGTAAGTTATTGGTTCATCAACAGCCTCTTCACTCGATCTGCGTTAAATACGTCTTAGTCGCATTTGTGGTTTGAAAACTAGTTCTGTGTGAAGTTCTGATGCTAATTCACTTGCTGTTATAAAAGCTTGCTTGAAGCCTATTCGTCTATATGTTTCCAAATAAAAAGTCCATTTATCAAGCATATTGGCAAAGTCAACAAGGTTTATTTTGGGTGACTGACCTACTTTGCTCACAATGTTAATTTGAAAAAGAACGGCATACCATATTACCAGAGAAACAATAAAGGTAAAATTCTTTATGCGTCCTGCAAACGTCGTCACTTCGTTTGAGGACACAGAGTCGCTTTGCTTGGTAGCTTTCGTCAAGGATACCAAAGCATCATGCATTTCACATAATTGATAACGAACTGCTTTAACGCTTTCAATTCAATTCCCAGCGGGTATTATAAACTTTTCAGGGTGTATATTTTCAAGTGATTGGTTAAAATTGTTGATCTATTTACCAATCCTGCAAATAAATTAAAAAAATATAAAATTCCATACAGAGTCACGGATTTCACTGAAGATTTTGCCGCATCACATAATACCAAATTATAACTATGACATCCACAAGGTACAAAAAAAGCTAACCGAGTTAGGTTTGTAATTTTTTTCTCTGAACCTTTATTTTTTCCCTTCATGTTCGCACCATTATCATAGCCGTGTCCTCTTCAGTCGTTAATGTCAAGGCCATGATCACTCAATGTTTTTAAAATACTTTTTGTGAGACCCGCGCCCGTTGTATCATCTATTTGCAAAAATGATATAAAATATTCTTTGTGTTTACGGTAGCCTCTATTATGTCAGCGCATCTTAACGTGCTTAAAAGTTGCTCTTTATGATTGATATCAGGAGTACAATTGGCTATAATTGCATGATACTTTGACTCTTATATACGGAATACTATTGTAGAAAATATTTAGATGCCATAAGTTCTATTAATTCATTTTATATATTTTTTCCACAATAATTGTCAGCCAAACCACCTTTTATGGCCAACCCAACATGCTCTTCCATGTTTGGGTGGCACTTTGCCAATGATTGTATAAGGCCCAAGAATTTTCTCTTGTTTGGTGTAAATAATTTAACGGATGATCCTCTGAACGCCATGTTATTTTCAACCTAATACAATGTTATACGCACCAAGCACAAGGTTCTATTGTAATCTTTCCTTAGAAATTATTTTTTGTTCGGCCTGGTCAATAGCTAATCCAGCTTTAAGCCTCATTTCAGCTTCACTCCATTGGATAAACGCTTTTTTATGTGCAGGACTATTTTTATGCATTTTTAAAGCTTCGCGTAAATGTTTCCAGTTTTTGAAGCCTTGAACAGTGGTCAGATTTGTTATTGACTTTCAATCGAACAATCGGCAGCAAAAGTAAAAGCACTATCGCACCGACGTCTGATAGTTTCTTCATTTAGTAGCTTTCTTGTATAATGAACTGAAGAAAAATCACGTCAATTTACATCCTCTAGAAAATAATTTAAAAATATTATTGAGGGTCCACATAATATAATTTGATCTAAATTTCTTGCACTAACTACCTTTGGCCACAGCTAGGTTAGAAACATCGTATTTTTCAGTACAATCCGAGTTGACTCTTTCATCAACGAAAGAATTAATATTTTTAGTTTGACTTTCAAGCAATTCAGATGTTCCATCCAAAGATTCAATGGACTGATTGATCTGGTTACCTTGAATAGGTGACTGTGCATCATTGGTGCCTGATTGTTCCGAGTTTAGAGAAATATTGACCATGATTTGGCTTTCGGATCCAGACGTGAAAGTGGTAACTTCTGATTCAGCGTCCGAAGTACTTACTTTAGAAATTCCTTATAAGTATTTCTTGACATTCATAAGTTTCCTGGTTTCATCAAAAACATTGTCCTTTTGAGCTTTTCTCTTACAATTTTCCGAGCCGGAAAACTTTTTTTTATTATATCTTTATTTTCAGCCATAATTCAATTTTTTTACTTATCGTTTGAACCCTGTTCAATTTTACGATTACAATGTAACGTTAAATCTATGGCAATTAAAAATATCTGTAGGCAAACTTACCTTGAAAAAGAAATATTTCACAACTGAAAAATATAAAAAAGCCTAAACTGCTCCGTCTCGGCTTGACTAGCCTCAACGTACCTCACAAATGAGTATCGGCGTTCATGTCAAAATACATGAATGCTTCTGGAAGAATGAAGCCAGTGGTGAGACAAGTCTCAATGCACCTGCCGGTAGGTAGGAATGGCTGCAAAATCTATGGATTTCAGGCCACATTTACAGACTTTGCGACATTATTCCGAACAACCTTAAAAATGAATGTATTGACTCTACTCACCTTGGCAGTTTCATAAATTTTCTGATTCGCTATAGAGTGTTTCCAACCAATCTCAGGCTTCCTGTATAGACCAGTATATGCGTAAAGACATTTTCTTTCGAAAAACCGTAATCTTACCATTGTAATAGCACACTGATTATACCAAATCAGATATTCGTATATCAATACTGGTCTAACCCGAGCTTTGTAACAGATAACTTTGGCTTTTTTAATGAATCTGGAATTATAGAGTTGTCGAAGGAACACAATCACTTCACCCGGTTTACAGTGCGTAGTTTTGATATGTCTAATATAGTACTGGTAGTGATAGAAATAAACATAGAGATATGGAACCCAGGATTTATGTGAAACCCATCGTCAACTACTATCACCAGTCATAATGCGGATATCTTTCCAATTACGTTTCAGGTTGTGAAACAAAATAGTTTCAAATTTTTGCCCTTCCACGCTCATTTGCCAACTATCTTTGTGAACCTGCATATTGTGGAAAATTTTCTGAAGGTTCCTATGAATAATGCCCCATTTCCACGACGATAGTTGGTATGATAGTAGCTGTCATGATAGCAACTCTCACGGATGCTATCATCGTGTAAATAGCTTGATAGTTACTATCACACTATCATGACAGCGCTATCATACTATCTAGCTCTGCTAGATAGTTGGTTGTGCTCCCACGATAGTCATAAGCACTATCACATCAACTCTCGCGTGGAAACAGGTTTCTGAGAGTGATTGAATTGGCTTTGTTTTTATAAAACATTTGTTCGCGGTGGTGTTGTTTATAAAAAATTTCAAAAGTTGTGGTGTATTCACTATGTCAAGTTTCGGTACAATAAGTTTTCTCGAAGAGTATGAGAAATTTCCATACCTGTGGCAAAAACGATGCCCAGAATTTAAAAACCGTTTGAAACGGGACCATGCAGAGCAGATGCTGCTGCCATTGTCTGGACTGCCAACTATCAAGCTGCTTCGCCAAAAAATATGGAAAATATAGGATGCACCTACAATCAAGAAGTTTTGAAAGTCAACAAATCAAAAGTAACCGGATCAGCTACCAGCGAAATGTATCATCCCAAGCTAGCATGGTTTCAAATCGCGGATCGCTTCCTCAAGCAAAACACGGAGGACAATGAAAGTGAATCCAATTTGGTAAGTTTTTTTTTATATTTATTTATTCTTTCCCAGATTTCATTTTACTAAACTTTTATTCATTTATAATTTTCAACATAAAAAATATCAAGCTCTTTCTAGGTATACATGGATTATTCTAGCATCCTAAACTGCCAATCGATTGCTTCTTCTTCCATGAAGTAATTGGCCAAGTCATCTCTTTTTTGCCTTGCCTCTGGCAAATAGTTTCGCTGCAAAGTTCTTCTCAAATCAGTCAGACCTCCTGGTCGGGGATAATTTCGCCAAGGACCAGGAATTATTCGCCCAGTTTCATGGCCTTCGATATCAACAGTTATCGTACTGTCCTTCCTCGTTCTTCTTAACCAGTTATGCAAGGCGCATGCAGCTTTGACTAACTTGACAGCTGTTTGAGGAGCAAGTAATATTGGTGTTTGGAATATTCGAAAACGAGAAGACAGTATCCCAAAGCCATTTTCCACTATTCGCCTTGCTCTAGAGTGTCTATAGTTGAATGCTTTTTGCTCCACGCTTAATTGGTTCCGTCAGGGAAACGGCTTCATTTTTTTTTGTGGTCGGGAGGTGAAGGCATTTATGCCCGCCGAGTCTGGCAGTGTGGGACTCCCATGGAGGATACCCTTGGACTACCCACTAAACACCTCCCCTGTCAATCTGAGAACCTAGCCTGGAACCGTTTGACACATTACTTCGGGCCAGGTCTCGTTTTATTACGCCGTGGGGCGCCTTCAAGCTGGGGAGTCCCTTTCCTAGCGGGAGGGGAGAGGGGAAGAAGAAATGCCAGAAGAGCGATCCCCCAGCCCCTTCGCATTCAGCTGCTGCGAGTCCCTTTTATCTTTTAGGACTGCCCGAGCATAATGTGCCACCTGGTTCCATTTGTCAACCGATTCGAGCATCACCGCAACTATATTATCCGGGGTGAGCTCTCCCGTCTCCCTGTAGAGTTCCCTTCGCAGCCCAGCCCATTTGGTACACGCAAAAAATGTGTGACAGGCATTGTCCTCCTCTCCTGGGCAAAACCGACAATCGGGAGACCGTGACTTACCGATCTTGTGCAGGTAAGACTGAAAACACCCGTGCCCGCTCAAAAGCTGGGTCAGATAGAAGTCAGTCTCACCATGCCTTCGATTTAGCCACGGTCTCACATCCGGGATGAGGCGCGCAGTCCACCTTCCCTTCGTGCGATTCCCCCCAAGACTGCTGCCAATCGTTGAGCGAGCGTTGTCTCTCCTCGCGGACAACCATCTCCCTCGCATCCTCGTTTTGGCGCAGGTAAATAGCGCGGCGCTCTCTAGCAAGGAGGGGGATAGGTATCACGCCTGCAATCACTCACCGCCGAGTCAGAGACTGTTGGATACGAAGATGCAATTCTCAGTGCTCCTCTTCTCTGTACCTGTGCCAATCGTTTTCGGTATACCTCCTTGCTGAGAGCGTCGCCCCATACTTCTGCTCCGTACAGTAGCACTGACCCTACAGCACTCATCAAGAGGCGACTTCTTGATGGGCTGGGTCCCCCTACGTTGGCCATAAGTCGACTCAGGGCCGATATTCCTGAAGCAGCCTTCTCAGCCGTTGCCCTGATTTGCTCAGAGAAACTCATCTTCGAGTCGATCAGTAGCCCCAGGTACTTCACCGCTGGCTTCGATTCGATTTGTATATCTCCAATACTGATCATCCTTACTCTAGGGACTCTCTTTTTTGTCAAGATGACCACTTCGGTTTTCTCCAGTGCTAAACTGAGCCCGCGAGCAGTCATCCAGTCCCTCACTCGGCGCATTAGCATACCTAGCCTAAGTTGCGCTTGTTCAACGGTGCGTCCGGCGACCAGAGCCGCAACATCATCCGCATAGCCGACCAAGCGCGACTCATCTGGCATATCAAGTCTCAGTAGCCCGTCGTAAGACACGTTCCACAGGTCTGGACCAAGGATAGATCCCTGGGCAACACCCGATGTAATTTCCATCCTTCGTTGGCCCTGTGTTGTGTCGTAGAGCAGGCTTCGGTCCTTTAGGTAGCTCCTCAAACGCCGCACTAGATATTCTGGAACTTGAAAAGAGTTTTCCGGCGTGTCCAGAATATCCACCCATCTAGCGGAGTTTAAGGCATTCCTGACGTCGAGTGTCACCAACAGGATGATCCGTCGCTTGGTGCGACTATATGCCTCTGCTTTTTGGACCGCGTTCACCACCTCTGCAATCGCATCAATGGTAGAACGTCCTGCTCTAAAGCCGTACTGTCAAGGAGATAGGTCCCCAGTAGCACGAATCGCGTCAGTGAGTCTTCCCTTGATGAGTTTCTCTAGCACTTTCCCAGCCGTGTCTAGCATGCGTAACGGGCGGTATGCAGACGGCGATTCGGGATTTCCCTTCTCCTTGCTGCTCAGCTCGAGCCTCGCCACCTTCCATCGTACCGGGAAAACCCCGTCCTGAAGGCAAGCGTTGAATGTGCTGAGCAGCAAGTCAGGACAATGGTGATAGACGAGCTGCAAAACCTCAGCTGGAACACCATCTGGACCTGGAGCCTTCCTCGCTTTCAGGGAGAGGACTGCCTCCTCCAGTTCCAGCTGTGTGAAGAGTGGGCACTCGACTGCTGTTTCACCATGGACAGCGTCAACACGGACGGGATGGGCGGGGAAGAGTCCCCGCACTTTCGCGTCCATCTTTTCCGGGTCATGTATACAAGGCTTCCGTAGGGCACCAAGTTTCCCCATGACCAGCTTGTAACCAAGGCCCCACGGATCCCTATTTACATCGTCCACGAGGTCTTGCCAGCATCGGGCCTTGCTCTTGTTAATAAGCCTGCGAAGATATTTCCTGCGCGGGCCTGTATGCTGCTAGCCTAGTGTCTGCCTCCTCCCGTGTTCGCGCCCACTGGGCCTCTCGCCGAAGTTTGTGACACTCGCTTCTTTGTTCGGCGATCTCGTTTGACCACCAGTATACTGGAGGCTTACCGTGTCGGGGTCTCCGACGGGGCATGGAAGACTTGCAAGCAGCTATGATGGTACTCATAGTTGAGTTCACCAGGTCCTTGACTGTAGGCCCTCCACTCATTGGTGGAGCTCCCAGCAACGGTGCGCCTGCCGTAAGCGTGTTAGTGAACCTATCAACGTCCATCCTCCCAGTCCTCCATCCGAGGATTGAAGTTTGGGCATATGCACGCAGAGTGGCACCGTCGTGAATCTCAACCGCTATATACTGGTGATCACTAGCCGAGTAGTCCTCTAGTACTCGCCAGTTGTGTACTCTAGGTACCAGGGACTCCGAAGCGGGTGTCACATCGGGTATGGTTCCTACGCAACCCCAGCGGCGAAAAGTAGGGGTGTTACCAGTATTTAGGACAAAAAGCGCTGTTCTGGCCGCCATGTCCAAGATTTGCCTTCCCCTTGGGTCGGATTGTGGCATACCCCATTCAATGGCTCTAGCGTTGAAGTCTCCCCCGACCAGCATGTGGCTCTCTGTGTTTGAGACAGCGTCCTCCAGGGCATCGAGTTTGGTTCGAAAAGATCGCATTGCCTCGTTAGGCGTCAGATAAACACTGAAATATGTTATCCCTGAACACCGCACCCACACAAAACCATCCCCGCGTCCATGGCCCTGCACCTGAAGGTGGGCGCTGTCTCGAACTCAGATGGCCGAGGTACTAGATTTGTCAGGGTACCACGCTTGCGAGTCCTTGTTATGATGTTGCAACAGGAGGTCAGCTTTCTTTTCCCTTGCAAACTGCTCAAGTAGGTCCTGGGCGTTTGTGCTTCGGTGCAAATTGACCTGCAGGATACGGATCATTTGAGTATCGATTTGGCTTAAGCTAGGGCCTCCTTGAAGACCCAGCATCTCCCTGTCCCCAGCTCATGTTTGAGGTCGCCGGGTGCTAGCTTAGCATCCTTGCAAAGAATGCATTTTGCCTCGTTCGTGCACTCCTTCTTTTTGTGCCCCGTTTCACCACATTTGTAGCATAGAGATCTCCTGTCGGGTCCCCAACAGCCATACGCGGTGTGTCCGTATTCGAGGCATCTGAAGCAGCGGATAGGGATCGCTCTTCTCCGTATCCTGCAGATCACCCAACCTATCTTAATTTTACCCTTCGCCAGGATTTGCTGGGCGTCTTTATCAGCTAGTTCGACAATAGCCATGCGTTGCCCCCTTGTGTTTTCACGTGTCAATCTTGCCTTGACTTCACTTAAGCTGGGGAACTCCTTCCTAATGGCATCCTCTACTTCAGCTTTGTCCGTGACGCAGTTGAGGTCCCTGATTTCCAGGGTGGCCATTGGTTCGAGCGAGGCAACCGTTGCCGCATCTTCAAGAACCTTTTGAACCGCGTCACGGAATGCATCTTTGTTTGTGGCCTCTGGCCCGAATTCCACCAGCAGGCCACCGGTCCGGGTTGGTCGAACTGCTTTGATGGCAGTTTTGGTGTCGTCTGGCTTGACCGCTCCTTTAATTTCACGGAGGACATCTGCGTAGGTTCGGCCCTTAGTGGGTTTAATAAGCAGTGCCTCTCGCAAGGGTTTGCGCCACGGTTTGCTTTTTGTTTTCTGCGATATATCGGGGGGTTCTTTGTTCTTCTCGTGGTTGAGCTCTTTTTCTGTTTTTTCTAGGAGTAGCTTTTTGGCCGCTTTTTTCGCTGCCTTGTTTCGCACCACATGAAACTCCTCGCCTAGAGTGTCAACTTCGTTTATGGTCTCATCCTTCCTCCTTTTCTCACGGTCGCCTTCAATTGGGCTACCGGCCATTCTTTTGCTGCTGCTAGGACCCACTGATGCCTCGAGGGAGAGCGTGTCTTTTTGGTGCTTTTCGGTTGCAAGCCACCTCCGCCTGTAGTGCGTTATGCGGCCAAAAAGCTCCTCAAGTTCAAGAATGCCATTCTTGACACTCTTGCCTATGTTTTTCTGGACTTCGCAGGCAGCCCTCAGTTGTTTGACGATATTCCCCGCTTTCCGAGTAAGCCGCTCCTCTTCGGCGCGGTCAAGGGCGATTGTGTTATTTGGCGCCACCTCTTGGGAGAGGCCCCCGTTTCCTAGCCCTTTTGCTTCTATCGCTTGGGTTGCGTTTGAAGTGGCGTCGGCCAACGGCAAAACTTCTCCCTCCCCCAGTCTTACACTGGCCTCTGTTGGTGTCGCAGCTTGATCCGGATTGTGTACATCTTGCACTGGACGCTCCGGGGTGCGCATAGTTCTTCTACTGCGCCCAAAGGCCGCAATGATGCCAGGTTGCACAACGCACTCTGCCTTCTTTCGTTCGTTAGTCTGTCTGTGGTCTGTCTCCGATGATTTAACCTGTGATGTTGACTTTGACAGTGTTTCTGGGGTTTGCTGCCTCCCCCCGCAATCGGTGACTTGTTTTATCGGTGTTCTTGCCAACAGCCGTTTTTGCCTGAAAGGGTTCTCTGTGCTAGCGTCCTGTTTGCTTGTAGTTATATCTGTTACAGAAGCCAAGTTCACCACTTCTATAAGGATACGGCTTCATTAAGTATAGTTTAAGTGGGAATGCCTCGTCGCCTTATATGACAGATTCATTGGGAATGTTTAATAGGTCGTTCTCAATGGCAGTCTGTAGGGATGAATTTCCAAAAACTCCACCATCTGAACAGCTGTCATATTTCCCAATGTCGATAAAGATGAAATTATAATTGTGGTCTACTAAGGCCAATGAAACAAGACTGAATGATCCTTTGTAGTTGAAGTATTGTGAACCTGAATGTGATGGACATTGTATCACAATA
Organism: Odontomyia ornata; assembly: GCA_963969285.1. NCBI lineage: Eukaryota > Metazoa > Arthropoda > Insecta > Diptera > Stratiomyidae > Odontomyia > Odontomyia ornata. The sequence goes on from OZ017741.1 coordinate 224,988,038, forward strand.
TGCTTCCCATGGATCGCTCCTACACAGTTTGGAAAATTCCATGAAGTTTCAAACCCATGTATAATTTTCTTCCACTCGTTTTCACTCAGAGGAACCTGAAAAAAAGAAATAAGTCATAATTTTTTCGTTTTTATTTCAGACATTAACAGAAAAAGAAGCAGAAAATAGGGAAATCGAACCAGCCAACCATCGACGTACAATCTCAGTCTCAGCTTCTTCACCGGGAAGGTTCCAGCTATCCCGTAAAAGACCTGCAACTTTTGGCCGGATAAAAAAAAAATGCTAAAGTAGATGACGCATTGAACAATGCTGTTGAAGTGCTAAAGCAAGTAGCAGCTCGACCACAGCCCGGAACAAATGAGTTTGCAAGTTTTAGAACACACTTTGCTGTTCAGTTGAGCTGCCGACCACTTGAGGAAGCAGTTTTACTTCAAGAAACAATACAAAAATTAATTACAGTTGCCCATCTTCGGCATTCAAGGAATACTGATTTTCAATCGTCTAGCTCAGCAATAGCTACAACGAGTGGCAGCAAACAATGTGAGAATCTTTATTCATCAACCGCCACATCTGCCAACGGCTGTACGTCAGGTATTGATTCTCCCAACACTTCAAATGTGCTAAATCGTTTGAAGAAACTGTGGTACACTTGTTTGAGAACTGGGAGGGATGAAAGCGATCATGTTTACGAAATTTTAAGCCCAAAATAATACACAAAATTAATTTTGCAATTTGTGTTTTAATAATTACCTTTATATATTCTTCCAATGCCTCATATATGGCATCAAAAACATCTGACAGAAATTTACTGATTGAGCACTTTGGCACTTAATATAGATACTGCAATGATCCCAGTGAATCTCCAGTAGCTAGATATCTGCAAGCGACTTCTAATTTCAATTTTGCTGAGAGTGGATCTCGCATTACGGTGTTTGCTTTTTGTATCCTTTCTTCTACCTTAAAAATAAAATGAAAAAAAAACTGGATTGAATTTCAGTTTCTATAATAAACAGTAGCCTTATAGCCAGATATTTACCTTTTTAAGTAATGTATTGAACATATCCTCGTTCATATGTAGAAAATTGCAAAAGCTTGCTGGATCCTCAACAGCTAGCTCCTCAACCAATTTTTCAGATGCACCTAGCTCCTTCCTTTTCTGAATCCACTGCCTGATCCATATACTCTTCTTTTGTTTTTCATTTTTATGTTTTATTTTTAAAATCTCACCGATTACGGCAAGTACCGCGGGACACAAGTTGTCATCCATGATAGTTCTCGTTATAAACTATCGCTCTATTCTAGTCCGCGTGTAAACACTAAACTATTATGTCAGACTATCGAGTAGTACTCTCACGAGAGTACTATCGTGATAGTACTATCATCGTGTAAATGAGGCTTAACTGATGCCTTTTGGTCAGCCGTATAAATTGTCAGGTCATCAGCAAATACCACTTATGTTCGCATTAGCGATATGGTAAAATTATGGCTGTTCACTATGTGCCAAGTGAATATAGAGAAGAGAATAGGCGCAGTAACTGTCTCTACTTTAGACCATTCAAGACCATTATTTAGAAGAAACGAAATTCCATACAACATATTACACCACATGGCGATAAGGTGTCTGGGGTATTTTTACCATAGAAATTTAAAAATTTGTCCATTTGACAAAATTGTATCGAAGGTTATCTCTATATCAATAAAACTACCCCAAGACATTCTCTTCTATTTAGTCTCAAACAGATGTCTGATGTTACTTTTGCAATCACATGTATGGTTAAATACCTAGCATGGAAACCAAATTGGCAGCTCGGCATCAACTCATATTTCTCAATTTGTGCATTTAATGCTTGTTTCAGTACCACCTCAAACACCTGGTGGATGTTAGGCAGCAAGCTGATTGGACGATAGCTTTTAGGGCTCAAAAATTACTTTCCTTTCTTGGGACCTTCGGAACAGAAATAGCTTGGCCTTTTTCCACTGATTCGGGAAATATGAACTGATCAGCATGTTGTTGAATAATATTCAATAATTTCTAGTAGCAACCTCAAGCAAATGTCTAGTACTTTATTGAGAATACTATCAATATCACATGATTTCTTGTTATAGTATATCTTGCCAAATAGGAAACACAAGTTTTCATAGGTGACAACATAGTCAAGAAGATTTCGGTATAGGTTCAACGTCAATATTTCAAGTGGAGAGAGAGATTCACCATTCAGGCTTGATTTGAAATCGGAAACTTTTGCTTCAACGTTTTATGAAAGTATTTGGCACCCTCACTCAAAGTTTTTGTTTTTAATTTCGATACAAGCCCTATCGCCAAAGTTTATCTCATCACTACTGACTTTAAGATTTAACACATTCACGCAGGACTTCTTATGAAATATACTATTCACTTTTGTAAACATGCCGTTTGGATCCTGTGGGCTAGTACGCATAAATTTCTCCACCCTTTTGTTGACTTCACTCCTGAAGTATGAAAGGATTAAGTTTAGCACATTATTTAAGTTTAAATTCAACAAGAATTCACCGATAAATATTCTTGATCAGCGAGAAAATCGTTGGTGGATTATATCCTTCCATTTTGTTTACATGCTTATTCTTAGGAACCCCTTTCTCACTCGTTTCTAATGTCAACTTCTCTAACTTCGACAAATAGAGATCTATAGGTTTTTCCATTATGGAGATAGCAGTTTTGTATCTTTATATGAACGTATCCTTAAATTTTTTTAATAAACTGTCAATTGCAAAACGTTAGTTAAGGTCAACATTTTTATCATGGTAAAGTTCACGAACCAGCAACGTTTGGATATTTTAAATTCTGAGTCAGTGGTTACAACTTTAAGAGCGCTTACTCGGCCGTAATAATCATCCCACCTGCGAGGCTGTGTGCACTATGGTAGATAAGTTTGAATCCAAATGTTGACTGTTGGACGTTCCGGTGCCAAAAAGATGACGTACCGCACGAAACCATGGAAAATCAGTCGATTCCACGTCATTCTCAAGAAACGAGCATCGCTCAAACGACACTGTGGTGTGTTTTACGAAAAAATCTTGGCCTACATAGTTAAAAACTCAAATTGACTCAAGAACTAAAGCCACTTGATCATTCCTCGTACGGGCCAGGGTATGTGATACAATTGCCAACAATTTGGACATTCTTCTAGGAACTGTCATGCACAGTCTTGATGCGTTAAATGCAATTCGCTTCACCGTTTCTCAGACTGTCCAAAGAAAATTGAAGAGAAGCCAAAATGTATCAACTGTGGCGGAGAACATTGTGCAAGCTACGGGAGTAGTCCTAGAAATCCAAAGAACGTGAGAAGATCGTTCGCGCATGTTACTGCGGCCTAAACTATACAACCAGCGCAAAAACAAGCAACTACAATACAGGCACCTCCATGCACACAAAGTCAACTTCACAATACGGACAAAATGTTTGCCAAAATACAGACACAATTCCAAAACATGATGCAAGAGATGATGACAAACATAATTCAAACCATATTCGCTGCATTTCAAAATTTCGTCAACACTAAAAACGAATGAGTTTAATGAACCACATTTCAGTTCCGACGTGGAATGCGAATTCCTTGCTTCAGCATACTGGTGAAATACAACAATTTATTTTTGATCATAAATTCAGCATCATCATGATCCAAAAAACCTTTCAGAAGCCTGGAAGATGATTCCGCATCCCTAACTACATTATGTAAAGAAATTACGGGTAGAGAAGTGAGACAAAATGTGAATGATTATCTCATTTATACACCCACACTTCAAAAACTAGAGGCCATAGCAATCAAGGTGCAAACTGATTTTCAAGAGTCCATTATGATTCTTGCTTACAATCCTCCAGGAAATAGAAATCTTTTAAATGGTCTTAGAGCACTTGCTGCATTTGAAGGCGTTATCTTCATTACAGGGTATCTAAATGCCACACACTGTCTTTAAGGAGCTGTGAAAAGCAACAAAGCTGGGATCGAGCATAATACATTCATCACAGCCGACCACTTCAGCCTGTATATCTCTAATGAGCCAACACATTAGGGATTCAGTAATGGCTTTGCACTGGACATTAGAATATCGTGGGATTTCACAAAAAATGTTCAGGCAGATGTCCTCGACGAACTGTATTCCGCCCATAAACCAGTCTTTTTCTCATAGAAAACTACTTCATTGATGTTCCTATGCAGGGAAAGAAACTTATAAACTGGAAAGCGTTTAAATTCGCATTGGCTAACCAAACTAATTTTCAATCACCTGAAATGACCGACGACATCGACAACATCATTATGAACGTAACTCAAAAAGTTTTACAGGCTAAAGAGGATCATGCGGTCATAACTCCGAAAAGGAAAACGAGTCCCTGTGAACTCCCTCAGAGCATCAAACAACTGGTAAGGAGAAAGAATCAAGTTCGGAGGAGAGCTAGGATTACAGGTGACCCTACGCTATCCATAAACGCTACTCGGATGACAAATGAAATCCGCGATGAGATAAGGATATTCCAAAATGAACAATGGGAGAGCTTTTTGCAGAGTCTCAAGCCTGGGTGTGGAAGTTTCTGGAGAATGTCCATGAACTTTCGGATAAAAAGCAAAATTGTTGTATCATTCATGATCCGAATGAGATGCGATTCTATGATGTAGGTAAAGCTGAAACATTTGCACATTCTTTGGAAATGCAATTCCGTGAAAATTCTTCTGACGAGGTGGACTTTGAAACTGGGAAAAAAATTGAATCTTCAGTCAACAGACTCCTGATGGATATCATTCAACCTGAAGACAGAACTGAACTAACGGACTAAGACGAAATCAGAAACGTTAAACAGACACTCAACAAACATAAAGCACCTGGATATGACACTATTGCAAACACAATTATTTTTTGGCTACGGGACAGTATTTTGCAAATACTAATTGACATTAGTAATCCAATATTTCATTCGCGAAAGTATCGCAAAATATGGAAATCAGTGGTTGTTATTTTTTTCCGAAACCTTAAAACGACCCACACTTTCCACAAAACTGGAGACCCATCAGCCAACTCTCATCGCTGTTGAAAATTGCGGGAATGGTGATTTTGAATCGACTGTGGTTGTATCCATCAAAGATATTATAGCGGACGAACAATATGGCTTCAAAGCTAAGCACTCTACTGAACTCCAGTTAGTAAGAGTAGTTTGACACATTAAACCAAGCTAAAATCGTAGAAATTCAACAGATCTAGCTATGCTTGACATAGCTAAGGCTTTGATAAAGTCTGGCGTGCAGGAATTATCTTCGAAATTCATTAATTCAATATGCCACTGCAGCTTAATCAAATTATTGGCTCCTTCTTGGAAGGCAGAACATTCCGTGTCAGAATTGGCAATCAATTCTCAAGCCTGAGATCAATTGATGCTGGAGTTCCTCAGTGCTTACCAATCTCACCGCTCTAATACAATATATTTACTGCAGAATTCCCAACGCTGCCTCCAAAAATAAAATTATTACCCTACGCTGGAAATACCTGTATATTTATTACAGCGTGACAAGCAAGAGAAATCACTTCAAAATTGCAACGATAAATAAATATTTTATTGGAATACTTTCATAAATGGAAATTTTAGGTTAAGATTAAGATTAAACCTCCTTAATCCTCCGCAGAGCTCCAGAACATCGAAACCCAAAGATGTCTGCGGAGAGCTTCCATTGGCCCCACCAACTCTGGATGAAGTTTGTTCCATCATCAAAGCCCAAAAGAATAATAAAGCGCCGGGCATTGATGAGATTCCAGTGGAGGCCATCAAATATGGTGGCAGTAGTATTCACCAAGCTATTCACAAAGTCATCCAGTACATTTGGCAACAAGAACATATGCCGAAAGAGTGGATTATATTCCCTATCCACAAAAAAGCTGACAAGCTACAGTGCGAAAATTATAGAGGCATATCAATACTTTGTACGGCGTATAAAATACTTTCTAAAATCTTAGAAAATAAAATCGTATCATACGCCAACAGTATTATTGGGGAGTATCAAGGTGGTTTTAGGGCAGGTAGATCAACAATAGACCAATTGTTCATAGTCAAGCAGGTACTTGAAAAACGCTGGGAATTCAACATAGACATACACCAAATTTTCGTTGACTTCAAGCAAGCATACGACAGTATTAATCGTAACATACAGTACCAAATAATGCTTGGTTTTGGCATCCTAGCCAAATAAGTCCGTCTTACCAAAATGACAATGACGTCGACGACCTCCCAAGTTCGCATCAATAACCAACTCACCGATGCCTTTGACACAAATATCGGACTAAAGCAGGGAGATGGGCTGGCCCCATCGCTATTCAATTTGGCTCTGGAGTACGTCATACGGAAGCTACCTGTCGATACGCGAGGTACATTACTATACAAGTTGAGCCAAGTAGTGGCCTATGCGGACGACATCAACATTCTGTCACGGTCACTAACAACTGCCAAAGAACTCTTCCTGAAACTCGACAGCGAAGCCAAACTAGTATGGTTACAAATCAACGAAAATAAAACAAAGTTCATCACGCAGTTGAGGAAAAATACCCCGACTACACAAAATATCACACTTGGCGAATACAGTATCGACAATGTTAGCAAATTTGTGTATTTAGGCACTAAAATAACGAAAATGGGCAATGAAAGAGACGAAATACGCCGAAGAATACAGCTCGCAAATAAAATATTTTATTCAGTATTGACGATTTTGAAGACCAGCTGCATACATAGGAAAACAAAGGTCCAAGTATACAAATCTGTGATAAGACCTGTGTTGTGCTATGGATGTGAAACGTGGACCCTAACCCAAGCATCCGCAAATATATTGAACGCCTTTGAGCGACGGGTCCTGAGGCGAATAATCGGAGCGTAGCTAGACGGGGAAAAATGGCGAATTCGATATAACCATGAGCTGTATGAAATTTTTGACGAACCGGAGGTCTCAAGGATTGTAAGACTGTGGAAGTTGCAATGGGCTGGACTCATGAATCGTATGGTTGAACAACGGATACCCAAGAAGATATTCGTTGGGAGGAAATGCTCATCTGACTCGGTCGACGAAGACAGTTCATCGCTGCTCGGACCGAGACAGTTGGAGGCGCTGTTGGCAGGAAGCGAAGGCTCGAAAGGGGCTGTAGTGCGAAGAAGAAGAAGGAGAAGAAGAAGAAGATTAATTCTGATAAAACATGAGCCCTATTCATTACAAAGAAACCACTGTAAACTCCACAGAGACTTATCTTTGACAATGAAACAATAGACTGGACTTTCGACAAAAGCCGAGGACACTGCATTAGCCTTCTCTCTTCTCTATTTCCTCTCATTGAATCTGAAAGGCTTAGACTTAAAAATTGATTGCTCATATTATATTTAAACAAATTATACGGCCAACGCTACTATACGGTAGTACTACCTACTACTAGATGGCAAACATTAACAAAAAAGCACTCCGGTCCTTCCAAAATAGAATTATTCGTAAGATCTTAAGAATTCCATGGTATATCAGAAATGCTGACATATACAAGGACATAAAACTCGAGACGGTTGAAAAATGCGTACGTGACAAGGGACTGAAACTCTTTGGCACAATTGACAACCATACTAATAGTACTCTGCCATTCCTTCGAACTGTATGGAACAGGGATGACCTACGGTTCCCAACTATCCGCCAAATAACTCTGTAAAAATGTATTTCTCAAAATCATATAATGACTGAAAGTGGCTCAGGAAGGTTGATGGGTACCGAAGTATCCTCAGATATGAGGGAGTTAAGGTGCTAAATCACACCATAGTACATTCACCTAGCACCCACACCTTTCATTTACCCTGTGTTGCACACTTTTTGAATTTTCCCATGGGCACGTCAGCTGATCCAGGGCATGACAGCTAAGCCCAGGCCTGGCGCGCTCCAGAAACATAGCAAAACCCAAATAAAATTTCCGACGCACGTGTTCTTTTACGCATTTCCGAACGTAGGAGTGCTGCCAGTTCCCAATAAAAAACTTAAAGATTACATGGAACGAATTTGTTCTTCTGTAAAGTTATTGATTTTTTGAGATGTGGTAATCCTGAAATCTCTCATCGAAGCATATGTTTATATTCGCGCCAATCCTCGCGTCAGCATTTACCTACCTACCTGCTACTAAAGGTTTATGACTCGCTGTTTTGCTTGTGTTCGGATTTTTCCGGAGGGTTGATGGAGTGTGGTTACTATTTGAGTATACTATGAATCACACTAACTCCACACCCCCAACACATTTCGCGCCTTGTTTATACGTCAAGCGTACGTCACGTATACGTGAAGTACAATTTATTTATACGTGAGGTTATATAGTACGTGTACGTGAAATATAATTTATTCATACGTACAGTGGCAAAATCTTTATACTTAAATTAAACAGTAAATATACGGGACATATACGCTGCGCATACGTGTCGTGTGTGAAAAAAGTATATGTTTTTCCGCACGGGGTGCCACCCTCTATTCAGATTTACGTGGGTCATTCAACAAGTACGTAAAGTACAGAAGAAAAACGAAAATTTTGGAAAGATGGCAATTTATTTTTCCACATAATCTCCTTCAAGGTCGATACACTTGGCCCAGCGATGCTCTAACTTTTTAACCCGTCCAAAGAAAAACATTTTCTCGAGGGCTGCAAAATAGGCTTCCGTGGCGGCGATGACCTCCTCATTCGACCCAAATCTATTCTCGGCGAGTGATTTTTTCAGGTTTGGAAACAAAAAGTAGTCACAGGGGGCCAAAACTGGAGAGTACGGTGGATGGTGCAGCAATTTGACCAATTTGGCCATGGCGACGGCAGAGGTGTGAGCCGGCGCGTTGTCGTGGTGGAGCAGCACTTTTTTCTTCGCCAAGCGGGGCCGCTTTTTCTTCAATTCGACATCAAATCGGCCCAATAAGTCTGCATAGTAGCGCCCCGTGCTTATTTTACCCTTCTCGAGGTAATCGAACTGGATCACACCTTGTGAATCCCAGAAAACAGTGGCCATCACCTTTCCGACCGATCGAACAGAGCACGTTCGCCGGGTGAAGTTCACTGTTTCGACTGTTCTATGGTCTCTGGAGTATATCAGTGAATCCATTTGCGTTGACGGTCACGAAACGACGCAAGAGCTCCACCGGATTGTGCTGAAACAGCGCCAAACACGTCGCCGATGTGGTCTCACGGTTGCGTTTGTTTTCCGGTGTGAGCAAAAACGGCACCCATCGCGCCGACAGCTTTCTCATGTACAGTTCTTCGTGTAGAATATGATGCACCGTTGTTTCTGCGATGCCCACAGTCTCAGCTATCTCGCGAACCTTCAATCAACGGTCTTCCAACACGAGATTGCGGATTTTTTTAACGTTTTCCTCCGTAGCAGCCGTTTTCGGGGCACCTGGGCGTTGCTCATCAAAAACCGACGTGCGGCCACGAACAATCTCTTTGAACCGATTCTTGACGGTCGCCATCGAAGGAGAAGAGTCCCATACATAGCATCCAAGCAATCTTTGATTTCGCAGCGCGTTTTCCCTTCCAAAAACAAGAATCTAATCACTGAACGATATTGTTCTTTTTCCATTTTTGTACAACCGACCGGCACGCTTGCTTCCAAAGGCTATCAAAACAAAACTGATGAAGGGAATTAACTGAAACTTTGACAGTAGGCTGTTAAAAAAATGTACTGCACGATGGTAAAACTTTTTTATAATAGCAGTGCCATCGGGCGGTGAGGCTAAGTACTTGTTGAATGACCCTCGTATATCAATTCAGAGTCGTTTGATACTACAAATAGCATGTTTCATTCGGCCCACTACTAAAAACAGAAATCATTAAGTGTGCGTTAAACAAAGTAATGTTCGAAGACTAGCATTCATTATTATTCCAAAACAAATATATCATTGCTACCTGTAGATGAAGCAATCTCATCTTGGGCTTTTTGAAGAACGATGTAATGCTTACTTGTCCTCGTTTCATTTTTGACCCGATCCAAAAACAAATGACTAAACTGTTGGTAGATACAGATATACACAATATCTATATATACTACACTGTCGCCGCTTGTTTTTCTGACCTGTACCGATAACTTCTTGCGGCAACAACTTTTTGTGCCGTGATTCAGTGATTTACGAACCATCTAGGCTAGGCAACCTACACCCAAGAGCTCTAGTAAAATTTTGCTAGCTAGGCATAGGTCCTATAATTGCTAGTGAGGACAAATTGTACATTACCCCTACGTAAAGTAGAATGCTGCTGGAACCACTTCATTCAAAGAAAATTTTGATGGAAAGCCCCTAACCATCAAAGCAGCAGCTTTATCTAAATAAACTCTTCATCTCTCTTCATTCTAAACATGAAGAAAGAGAGAGAGAATGGATACGCAATGATATAAAAGAGAGAATTGGAGCATTTTCCCTTTGCATATCATATAGGTGTATATCATTTATGTGTATATCATATATGTGTATATAATATATGTTTATACACAGATATTACGTAACTATTCACGTTACGTGACTTTTGAAAAAAATTTACGAAACGATGTGGAACAGAAACTGGAGAAGGCAGGGGAACTTTATCTTCGGACTTTTTCTGGAGCTGCAGTTTTCGATTACATAATATGTGATATATTATGGCATTTACGTAATATTTTTATATGTTGTATAAATTAATTTTCACACTTCATAAACGTGAATAACTTTAATTTACGTGTAATTAGCTTTATATTATTATAAGTAAAAGTCATGTACATAGTATTGTTTAGTTAATTTCACAAAGAAAAAATCCTCTAAATTCCGGGGGGGAGGCCTTAAGCCCCATCCCCCGCTGCGTGCCTGTATCACTGCAATATATCGATTATAGGCATCCAAAATTAATATTGAACCCTGTCTCTAAAAACAAAGCTTTCAAACAACTTGATTCATTCTTGTCTTAAGCAACCACTAATCGAAATTGGTTATACGTTAGATAGATAATTTATGGACCTCAGCAACTTATAAAAGAACAATTTTCTATGCCTATTTCCATAACATTGATGAATAGAAGTAATTAATGAACTTAATTATTTTTCTGGTAGCGTTTTCTTATTGGAATGTCACGCGTTTCGTCACACCATAATCATTCAAAAAATGTAATTAGAGAGACAATACTAACGATGAACAACAGGATTTTGGAAAGAAATTGATTTTGGAGGATAAATAGTTGTGATAATTCCATGAATAGTTCAGTTCAGCGCGATGAGGCAATTCATTAATACATTTTTTCATCTCTAATTGCATTTAATTTAATTCCTTGGAATAAACATAGATGCAAATTGATTTAGTTCATTAATTTTACCTTATTTGTTAAGACACTTAATTTTGTCGAATTCTATAATTGCAGATACAATTTATTTCACTGCAAATACCAATAAAATATTTAAGTGTCTGTTCGTAAAATTTGTATGATTTACTAAATATATTTCAAGGATTTCCGGTTGAAAATACTTGCAATGGTATTTGTGGTTCCGCCCAAAACATTATACACTACGCATTGCATATAATTCATTCAAAGTGTTGCGATTACCTATCCTGGATACAGCAATCGATGATACATACTCGTACAAATGGACTTGTCCAGTGCGAGGGTGCGAATCAATATTGACCTACATGCGTAAATCATCTGAACTTTGTGGAGCTTTGTGCTGTTTGAATTATTATTTTGATCCGTAAACTGATGGTTATGTCATCACATTTCATCTTTGAATCAGATTATACTTCATACAGTTCGAAAGGATGTTCATGAATTTTGTTTTGAAAGTTCGTTATTGATTGAAACTGATATATTGTGCTCGTTTAGTTGTATCCTTGGTGAAAGTATAATAGGGGAGAGAAAGCTAGAGTTATTTTAAGTAACTGAGAGATTAAATGCTAAGTCACTTTATTCTTCGTTTTAGATAGTGAAAATATGGAAATGACGGAAATAAATTCTTTTCCTCAATTCAAAATTCCATAGTATCCTTCCTCACGTAAACTACTATTACCTTTTCCATTGTAAAATGCCGACTCAAAGATATTTGACATGAATGTTCTATTCCTTTCACAAATGAACCTTCTAATGAGTATTGCTTCCTGCCAAGCAGTTAAATTGTTCTGCTTGCGCAACTAACTTATGCTATCCTGCAGAATTTCTTAGTTCCACTAAACGATAGTTCTTCTTCCATTTTACTGCTCCACAGCTCTAAGCGAATTGAACACATGCAACCGTCTAACATTGTTGATGTTTCTGCAATAAAACTTTTGAAAGTAATATCCTGTGTCTTTGACTGAAGTATCCAATTTCCGTTCAGGGAAGGAGGGTGTGCTTGGCATCCTTCCAAAGAATCACTTGTTCAGTTTCCTTTCGATTCTTCTTGGTTGCGTGCTGTGTAAAAGAAAGAGGCAATCAACGAGTCTAATGTTATGTGTATCTGACCTAGTGTTGCTCAAGATGAACTCACTTCTAAGAAGAGGATCCATTCAAGACAGCGGGATCATAATGTGATAGACTTCTGTTGGAGATATAGCTGAGAAGGCAATTGAAACACATTTTGTTAAAGACAGTTCAATCAATTGTTTCGCCGGTAAACTACAAGAATACCCGAGAAAGGAACTTGAAATTCTTCATTCATCAATAAGCAGATTGAAGTTCACTGTTCATATTGTTTTCCTTATTCCTTATTATCGTTTTCAATTTCCGAGACTAATATTTCACTGGAAATGAATTCTCCAGTACTCAGCAGTTGGCAATGATTATGAAAAGTAGGAAGGAAGTTACAGATGACTTGACATCAATTCAACCATTCATTCAATTTGAATTGAACTGAATATTTTAATGTATATATAAAGGTTCTAATAAATCACAATTGATTTGCTTCAATATTAAAACCAATTAACTTGATTAAATAAAAGTTTTGTGGTAAACAAGTAAAAATAATAGTTGAGTGCTCCTGTTAGAAGGGTATTGCAAAACAATTTGAAATTCAAACAACGTCTTCTGAATATTAAAACCTGGCCCATACATATATTCCATGAATTGAGCTTGGAAAACTAACATACTATGAATTACTTTTCCTAGCTCTATTTATTTAGTTTGTATTTTGACTTGTCGCCATTTTATTTTCAGAGTGCTGGCCAAAATGTTTGAGTAGGCATGATAACGTAATAATGTTTCAAAATTTTCATCAAAACCCTTACACATCTGTAGTGTTTGGGTCTTTTGCGGACGTGTATTTACACAGCCCCACGTGTAATTGAAGGTGTAATTGATAAACTTTCAATCCTCTTTAACTTAACTGTTGATAGTTAGATTTGTATGAATCTTTCAGAAAACATGCGTGCTATGTCAAAAATATTCGCTGGTAGAACTGAAGGCCGGAGACCAGTGGGGAAACCGAGGAAACGCTGGTTTGACTCGTTTGAAAAAGATAGGTCATCGCTGCTCCGATTTCAAAATTGGAGAACGCGGTCAATGGACCAAGACAGTTGGAGGCGCAATTTGCAGGAAGTGAAGGCCCGTGAGGGGCTGTAGTGCTACAAAGAAAAAGAAGATCTCAAAAATATGTTTAGAAAATGAGTGAGTTTAATTGCTATTTAATTATACCTTTTTATTTTTCTTACTCTACTTTTTAAAACGTTTTGGTTTTATTGGTTTAGTCCTTTAATTACAAGCTTATCAAATGTTATTTAATGACAGTCAATGGAAAAGGTTATTACAAAAATTTTTAAATTACTTTATTACCTCTAGTAGTTTTGAATATCCGTGCCCGACGTCATCATTCAGCCTCGATTGTTCCGGTTGTCTCAAAATCCGCAGGCTTTTATACGCATCTAATTTCTTGCGGCTTTTGACCTGCTGTACTACCTCAACGTCTTCCCAATTGATCTTATGGTTGCTTGAAACGATGTGCTTTGCTACCGATGATTTTATCGCTTCAATGGGTCGTTGTTTCTCGATGCACTTTTCAGGTTCATTGATGTGCTCCATAAACCTTGTTTTAAGCGGGCGTTTCGTTTGTCCTATGTAGCTTTTGTGGCATGTCTGGCACGTGATTTTGTAAACTCCACATTTTTCGTGTTTATGTTTCTTATCTTTGGGTGTTCCCAATATTGTGCTCAATTTCGATTGTTGGCTTGTTGGTACTGCTATTATGTTTACTTTTTTAAATCTCTTTTTGATTTTGTCGAAAGCTTTCGAATATGTTAATGCTGCTCGTTGGGTCTCTTTTGATCTTTCTTGTGAGTAGAGTGTGGTGAGTGACTCCAATTTTAGTTTTTTCTCCATTCTTCTTATGATCGCCTGTATTGATCTTTCGTCAAAACCATTCAAAACTGCTGTGCCAAGGATAAACTGCTTCTCTTGATTGTAGCGTTCGGCGTTCATAGGCGTTGTCAACATCATGTAAATCCAACTATTGTAGCTAGCCATTTTCGTTGCGTGGGAGTGATTGGACGTCACTGGTATCGTTCGTTGAGTGCTCGTTGTCTTCCTGTGGATTCCAAACTCGATTTCGTTTTCACCTCTGATGATCTTCACGTCTAGGAAGGCTATTTCATTTTTGTTCTCCACCTCCATTGTGAACTTTATATTCTTGTGGATACTGTTGATTTTCGTCATCGTGCTTTCCAGATTTGCTTTCTTGACTATCGCGAATACGTCGTCTACATATCGTAACCAAACTCTCGGCAATGCACCTTCATCCGCAATTCGTTGTTCTATCCATGTCATGAATATCTCGCTTATAAGTGGAGATAATGGGTTCCCCATTGCTACGCCAAACTTCTGTTTGAAGTATCTGCCTCGAAACGTGAAGTATGTTTCTGACATGCAGAGTGTTGCGAGTTTGTATAGCTGTCTTGCCTTCTTCATCTGTGATCTATTCTTAGCTTGGGTCAGCAGCCAGTCTTCAAATAAAGCCAAAGCTTGTTTTACTGGAACGCTGGGAAAAAGTGCTTTCACGTCAAATGAGGCGAGTATTTCATCTGGTTCAATGTGTTGGACCAGTTTTAATTTTTCAATGAGTTCACTTCTATTTTTAACTGAATGGACACTAGAGGGATCACCCCATTTTTTGCATTCATCCACCAGCCACTTCGCGATATTGCTCGTAGGGGCTTCCGTTGCTGTAATAATCTCCCGCATTTCGTTGCCGGGCTTGTGGATTTTCGGTAAACATTTGATACGGGGAAGAACTGGGTTTGAAACTCGGAGCGCTGTTTTGCTTGGGATGACGTCTTTGCATTCTGTAAGTGCTTTTTCTACCCTTTTAATTGAAACGGGAAGGGGATCATGTCTCAGCTCAAAGTAATCACCGTTGTTGAGCTTTTCAAATACTCGTTCGTCGTAGCTCTCCTTGTTCATTATTACAACTTTGTTTCCCTTGTCAGCTTTGAGGTAGTATACCGGTTTTGCTTTTAGCTGCTTAATTTTGTTACCATCCTTGTTGCATACTTTTGAATTCTCCGTTTTTATTATTCGCATGGTTTCTTCCCTAATCGCTTGTTTTTCTTCCGTTCGTAGAAATTTGATGGCTGCTTCTATGTCCATAACTATGTCTTCCGTTGGTAGAACTTCGTTTTTTATCGCAAAATTTAGCCCATTATTTAATACCTGTAACTGTTCGTCTGTGAATTGTTCGGATGATAAATTTACTACAAAGTCCTTTATGTTTTCCATTCTTCTTTCTGGTCTGGGTACCTGCATATTAACCTTTTCCATTGACTGTCATTAAATAACATTTGATAAGCTTGTAATTAAAGGACTAAACCAATAAAACCAAAACGTTTTAAAAAGTAGAGTAAGAAAAATAAAAAGGTATAATTAAATAGCAATTAAACTCACTCCTGTATAGCTAGACATGTTAGGTATTTAAGCAAAGAAAATTGTAACTAGACCATCAGTACACTGAAGAAGAGAGAAAACTTACCCTCGAAATATATATATATGTATAAAAAACAAAATATTTTATTTGCGTCCAAGGAGAAAAACATTTTCTAAACATATTTTTAAACAAGCGCAAAAACACCGAGACCACAAACAATACGATCTCAAAAATATTTAAGGATCACTTTGAGATTTTACAAAGTTTATCAATTTAGTAATGAGACTAATTCCATGATAACCACATATTTAAAAATTATTCTACAACCCTGCCATTCCCTTCATTATAGTCCTCTTGAGCAGCTATACAACGATTCCAGTGCGGTTTCCACGATAAAGGATCTTGTTACGGGCGATGTCTGGGCGCACCCTGTTGACTCGTTTTCGCAATTTTTCGAGTACTTGGCGATAATAGACTCGATTTACGGTTTGCCCCGATGGAACAAATTCTTTGTGGACGATCCCGCGGCTATCAAAAAAGGCAATAATTATCGTTTTCAGTTTTGACTTGCTCAAGCGAGCTTGTTTCGGGCGAAGGGCGTGCAAAGACAACCATTGTGAGCTTTGGCGTTTGGTTTCCGGGTCGTTTTGGAAAAACCAGCTCTCATTGCCTGTAATAACTCGATCAAGTAGCGTGGGATCGTTTTCCTCTTGTTCTAAACAGTCTTCTGCGGTGGTCAGTTAATGCGGCTTTTGCTCCTCAGAAAAGTTCTTTGGAACCATCTTCGCGCACAACTTTTTCATCCCAAAATCGTCGGTTAAAATTTGTTTGACTATTTCACGGTTCAAACCCAGTTCAGAGGCCAACATTCAAACTGTTAACCGTCTTCACGGATTAGGGCGCGCATACGCTGCGCATTTGCGTCAGTTCGCACCTCAACTGGTCTCCCGCTCCGCGCCTCGTCCTCCACACTTTCGCGCCCCTCCTTAAACTCTTTATACCATCGAAACACCTGGCACGACTTAAAACACTAACATCACGCGATTTTACAATTTTAGCGTATGTTTCCGAAGCTGTTTCACCCAATCTGGTGCCAAATTTTATCGCGACGCGTTTCGTTTCTCCATTTTCGGAACAAGCATCACCAACGCTCGTCTACTCAACACGACACAGCAGACGAACTAAATAAGCTAGAGCGATGGTAAATATATCAGTAGAGTAGGGAAGGATGCCGAGGAAGGGGAAGGGAGTTTCAAGGTCGCAGGTTTACCACAAACGCGGCAATAAAATTTGTCCTATTAGTTGATTGTCAAACCTCGTATATATGGAAACGTAAAATATTATTAACAAATTTCATGGAGCTGTGAATTTTGAGATATTTGTTGCCCTAGTACTTATAAAGACTGACTTCCGTGGTTTCTTCAGATTCTCTCTCCAAAGGTACCCAATCAAGAAGGAGAAGGACAAACATTTTTCCTTTTTTCCCTCACCCTGTACCCCTCCATGCCAATACTGCTAATTTTTTTTAATACCTCCATTCCCTACCACTCTCTCCATCACTCTTTCATCGTCGCACAACGCTCGTGCGATCGGCACTTCACACCTCGTCGATTCCTACGTGTGCCTCCAGGAAATGCTAAATCATTGGTATAAGGGGTACACAAAATGCTGTGAGGTACTCCTTGCCTGCTAGTCTAGTCCAATTCGTAACAGTTTTCAGAGATAAAAAAAATTTTTAATACGACGCAGTAAAAAACTCAGAGTTTATAAAAACTAGCTGTCTTTAAGTATCTCGACGTTAGGGTCTAAAATGTCCTAAGTCAGTGCATTTGTAATCCTCCGGACTTATCATTAATTTGAATTTCTTAGATGTTCCTTAAGTCTTTTCTTAAAAACCAATAATGAGTTTACGTTTTTCACTGTTTTTGGAAGAATGTTGTATATACGCAGAGCATCATTCGTTGCATCGTTCTTTAGTCGATCCACTCTAGCATAAGGTATTACAAAATTGTTCGCATTTCTTGAATTATATGGATTTATTTGTGATACTTTTATAAAGGGGCTTCGTTCCGATTCACTCGAAATTAGACATTTGAAGATAAAGTTAGATTTCTCCATAGTAATGATTCGACTGAAGGTGAGGGCATTGGTCCGTTGATACACTAATCTTGTTGAACTGAGAAATGGAAAACTTAGCATATTTTTATAGACTTTAGCTAGTATCCTGGATAGAATATTAAGGTTTTGCTTTGATGATTGACTCCAAGTGACCACCGCATAATGTAGTTTTGTCAGTACTAATACTTTAATACAAGTTTCTTTATATGCATTGGAAAACCTCTATATCTTCTCAGCACTCCTATCATTGGTGCTAGTTGGCTCCTCAAATTATTTACGTATGGCAACCATGTCAAACGATGATCTATGGTAAGACCGAGATATTTAATTTCAAACACTCTTTGCAAGTTTTCACCGTTAATTTTTAGGTCAACCTCTATGTCTTCCTTATTCTTCTATTTACAAATAATATATTAGGTCTTTGTAGTATTCAATGCTAGCTTCTTTTCGATAAACCGAGATCCTCGTTGACGATATTCTCCATGGCAACTTTATCATGTCCTAGATAAAGGAGTACAGTATCATCAGCATATAATGTGTGATGAGCTTTCAGTTAACATATATTCAAATTATTAGTGTACAGCCAAAACAAGGTTGGTCCAAGTATGGATCCTTGCGTAACCCCCGATTTCATTGGTGCTAGATTGCTCAAGACATTATTAACTGATGTCCTTTTGAATCTACCTTCCAAATAACTTTTAAAAAGTTGTTTCAGTTTTCCTTCTATACCATACGATTCAAGTTTTTGAAGTAAGAGGTCATGATCAACCGTATCAAAAGCTTTCTTCAGGTCCACAAAAATTGCAATAACATGATCTCACTTATCAAGACTTTCATTGATGTAACGTGAGACAGAAAGTTACGCATCGAAAGTACTCTTGTTCTTTTGAAAGCCAAATTGCTTCGGATTTATGATAGAATTGTCCATTAAGAAAGATTTTAAACGATAATTTACAAATTTTTCGAATATTTCACTAAAGGCTGTCGAAAGTGCAACAGGGTGGTAATTATTCGAGTCCAGATGATCTCCTCCTTCAAATATTGGAATTATTTTTGCCAGTTTCTCTTGGTCCGGAAATGTTCCATTACTAATATGCCCGCAAATAAAATTTCCCAGTGGTTCAGCTACCTCCTCTTTGACTAGAATAATTTCATGTGTGGTGATGTGAATACCTGGGGCTGCATTTTTTTCAAATTTTCGATTGTATTTAATACTTCTCTTTTAGTCGTTTTATGAATGTGAAAGATGGACTTAGGTGAGCTATTTATAATATTGCTAGTTGACTTTTCACCCAGCTCCCTGGTAATTTTTACACCAATTGTTGAAAAAAGTGGTTTAGCGAGTTTGCTGTTCCACATGGGCGTTCTGCATTGTTAGAGTCCATGCAAAAAAATTCAGCATTTGATGACATGATCCAGGGTGCTGAGCGAGCAACATCATAACAAGGACTCGCAAGCGTGGTACCCTGACAAAACTGGTACCTCGGCCATCTGGGTTCGAGACAGCGCCCGCCTTCAGGTGCAGGGCCATGGACGCGGGGATGGTTTTGTGTGGGTGCGGTGTTCAGGGATAACATATTTCAGTGTTTATCTGACGCCTAACGAGGCAATGCGATCCTTTCGAACCAAACTCGATGCCCTGGAGGACGCTGTCTCGAACACAGAGGGCCACATGCTGGTCGGGGGAGACTTCAACGCTAGAGCCATCGAATGGGGTATGCCACAATCCGACCCAAGGGGAAAGCAAATATTGGACATGGCGGCCAGAACAGCGCTTTTTGTCCTAAATACTGGTAACACCCCTACTTTCCACCGCTGGGGTTGCGTAGGAACCATACCCGATGTGACACTCGCTTCGGAGTCCCTGGTACCTAGAGTACACAACTGGCGAGTACTAGAGGACTACTCGGCTAGTGATCACCAGTATATAGCTGTTGAGATTCACGACGGATCCACTCTGCGTGCATATGCCCAAACTTCAATCCTCGGATGGAGGACTGGGAGGATGGACGTCGAGAAGTTCACTGACGCGCTTACGGCAGGCGCACCGTTGCTGGGAGCTCCGCCAGGGAGTGGAGGGCCTACAGCCAAGGACTTAGTGAACTCAACTATGAGTGCCATCATAGCTGCTCGCGAGTCTTCCATGCCCCGCCGGAGACCCCGACACGGTAAGCCTCCAGTATACTGGTGGTCAAACGAGATCGCCGAACAAAGAAGCGAGTGTCACAAACTTCGGCGAGAGGCCCAGCGGGCGCGAACACGGGAGGAGGCAGACACTAGGCTAGCAGCATACAGGTCCGGCAGAAAATATCTTCGCAGGCTTATTAACAAGAGCAAGGCCCGATGCTGGCAAGACCTCGTGGACGATGTAAATAGGGATCCGTGGGGCCTTGGTTACAAGCTGGTCATGGGGAAACTTGGTGCCCTACGGAAGCCTTGTATACATGACGCGGAAAAAATGGACGCGATAGTGCGGGGACTCTTCCCCGCCCATCCCGTCCGTGTTGACGCTGTCCATGGTGAAACAGCAGTCGAGTGCCCACTCTTCACACAGCTGGAACTGGAGGAGGCAGTCCTCTCCCTGAAGGCAAGGAAGGCTCCAGGTCCAGATGGTGTTCCAGCTGAGGTTTTGCAGCTCGTCTATCACCATTGTCCTTACTTGCTGCTCAGCACATTCAACGCTTGCCTACGGGACGGGGTTTTCCCGGTACGATGGAAGGTGGCGAGGCTCGTGCTGGTCAGCAAGGGGAAGGGAAATCCCGAATCGCCGTCTGCATACCGCCCGTTATGCATGCTAGACACGGCTGGGAAAGTGCTAGAGAAACTCATCAAGGGAAGACTCACTGACGCGATTCGTGCTGCTGGGGACCTATCTCCTCGGCAGTACGGCTTTAGAGCAGGACGTTCTACCATTGATGCGATTGCAGAGGTG
This sequence comes from Odontomyia ornata, assembly GCA_963969285.1. NCBI lineage: Eukaryota > Metazoa > Arthropoda > Insecta > Diptera > Stratiomyidae > Odontomyia > Odontomyia ornata. Next base: position 225,008,935 of record OZ017741.1, read on the forward strand.
GTGAACGCGGTCCAAAAGGCAGAGGCATATAGTCGCACCAAGCGACGGATCGTCCTGTTGGTGACACTCGACGTCAGGAATGCCTTCAACTCCGCTAGATGGGTGGATATTCTGGATACGCTGGAAAACTCTTTTCAAGTTCCAGAATATCTAATGCGGCTTTTGAGGAACTACCTAAAGGACCGAAGCCTGCTCTACGACACGACACAGGGCCAACGAAGGATGGCGGTTACATCGGATGTTGCCCAGGGATCTATCCTTGGTCCGGACCTGTGGAACGTGTCTTACGACGGGCTACTGAGACTTGAGATGCCAGATGAGTCGCGCTTGGTCGGCTATGCGGATGATGTTGCAGCTCTGGTCGCCGGACGCACCGTTGAACAAGCGCAACTTAGGCTAGGTATGCTAATGCGCCGAGTGAGGGACTGGATGACTACTCGCGGGCTCAGTCTAGCACTGGAGAAAACCGAAGTGGTCATCTTGACAAAAAAGAGAATCCCTAGAGTAGGGATGATCAGTATTGGAGATATACAGATCGAATCGAAGCCAGCGGTGAAGTACCTGGGGTACTGATCGACTCGAAGATGAGTTTCTCTGAGCAAATCAGGGCAACGGCTGAGAAGGCTGCTTCGGGAATATCGGCCCTGAGTCGACTTATGGCCAACGTAGGGGACCCAGCCCATCAAGAAGACGCCTCTTGATGAGTGCTGTAGGGTCAGTGCTACTGTATGGAGCAGAGGTATGGGGCGACGCTCTCAGCAAGGAGGTATACCGAAAACGATTGGCACAGGTACAGAGAAGAGGAGCACTGAGAATTGCATCTTCGTATCCAACAGTCTCCGACTCGGCGGTGAGAGTGATTGCAGGCGTGATACCTGTCGCCCTTCTTGCTAGAGAGCGCCGCGCTATTTACCTGCGCCGAAACGAGGATGCGACGGAGATGGTTGTCCGCGAGGAGAGACAACGCTCGCTCAACGATTGGCAGCAGTCTTGGAGGAATTGCACGAAGGGAAGGTGGACTGCGCGCCTCATCCCGGATGTGAGACCGTGGCTAAATCGAAAGCATGGTGAGACTGACTTCTATCTGACCCAGCTTTTGAGCGGGCACGGGTGTTTTCAGTCTTACCTGCACAAGATCGGCAAGTCACGGTCTCCCGATTGTCGGTTTTGCCCAGGAGAGGAGGACAATGCCTGTCACACATTTTTTGCGTGTACGAAATGGGCCAGGCTGCGAAGGGAACTCTACAGGGAGACGGGAGAGCTCACCCCGGATAATATAGTTGCAGTGATGCTCGAATCGGTTGACAAATGGAACCAGGTGGCACATTATGCTCGGGCAGTCCTAAAATATAAAAGGGACTCACAGCAGCCGGAGGCGCTGGGGCTGGGGGATCGCTCTTCTGGCAATTCCTCTTCCCCCCTCTCCTCCCGCTAGGAAAGGGACTCCCCAGCTTGAAGGCGCCCCACGGCGTAACAAAACGAGACCTGGCCCGAAGTAATGTGTCAAACGGTTCCAGGCTAGGTTCTCAGATTGACAGGGGAGGTGTTTAGTGGGTAGTCCAAAGGTATCCTCCATGGGAGTCCCACACTGCCAGACTCGGCGGGCATAAATGCCTTCACCTCCCTACCACAAAAAAAAAAATACTTCTCTTTTAGTCGTTTTATGAATGTGAAAGATGGACTTAGGTGAGCTATTTATAATATTGCTAGTTGACTTTTCACCCAGCTCCCTGGTAATTTTTACACCAATTGTTGAAAAAAGTGGTTTAGCGAGTTTGCTGTTCCACATGGGCGTTCTGCATTGTTAGAGTCCATGCCAAAAAATTCAGCATTTGATGACATGATCCAGGGTGACAAATTATCTTTTACTTCATTTATTATTTTACATGTTTCGCGTGAGTTGTCCGCCGCTGTTTCCAATCTTTTGGAGTAATATGAAAATTCAGCTTCTTTTATGAGACGTTTTGATTCTTTTAGGGCTTTGTTATACAGATGTTTAAGTACTTTATCTTCAGCGTTCTTTTTGTATTATTTATTAGCCTTCTTTTTGTTAATACAAGCCTCAATAACTTTCTTTGTTATCCATGTATGTTGCCGGAATCTGATCTTTTTCTCAATGGTAGAATCTTGCTTGGACTCTCTAATCATATTTTTGAGCTCCATAAGGTTTTGTTGAAATTTCGATTTGAAAAGATCCTTGTTTAAGTATTTGAATATTTTGTGAGTAGGTTTTTGCTTACTGATACTTTGACCATGGACAAACATTTTTAGAACACGACGATGTAACTCCGGCCAGTTTGCAAGAGTTAATTTAATGTTTTCAGCAATTTTTTTTTATCATTTATTGCTATGTGGTCCAGGCAGGTATTATTGACAATGACCGCTCCGTTTGTTTCCAGGGTGTCCTTGTACATCCTCGATTCTGGAGATTCTACAATCGCGTCTATGTTTGTATCAGCAACTGTGATTCGATTTTTTCAGTAGAGTATATTGCATCTATTACTGTCCAGAAGCCCTGTGCATTGAGGCGATTGGGACTGTAGTAAGTACCGATTTTTAGATTTTTACCTGTGTAGGCTATTTCAGTTTCTATATTATATATATTGTATATATCAGATGTCACTCTCTTTGTCACGAAATTAATTATATTTTTTATATAAATTACTGCCGGGCCTGCTGGAGAAAACGGAGCTATAGCCTGGAATATTGTAATACTTTGCTTCTTCAGGATAGGTCCATACTTCTTTAAGTATAATCAGATCTGTTTTAGAATTTTGCTGCAGATAAATTTGAATATCACTCAGCTTGTGTTGTAGGCTTCTTATATTGATCAAAATTGTAGTCAGTACTCCTCCGAGCAAATACAATCCTTCTTTAATACTCTGGGCACTCCCACAAGTCTGCTCTGTTAGAGTGATCTGCATTCTTATTTATACCCATACAATTGTAACAGTTCTCATGTTTGGTTTTGCATTCCTTGAGCTCATACTTTCCTCCACATTTCACACAGATTTGTTCTCCTTAGCATTTCGAAGTCTTATGGTTATATTTTTGGCACTTAAAGCATCTCGGAGCGTTAAAGTCTTCTTTCACAAAATATGGCCCATAATCAATGTTAACGTATTTGTTACCTAATAATCTTTTAAACATGCTTCCATTTACCTCAATAATGTGTAACAATTTTCCGTTTTTTGTCTGTCTGGCGTGAAGGAGCTCCATTTTACCTCTAATTTAATCCTTAAATGCACGAAAAACCAAGAAACTTCAAATCTTTGCAAAAATTGGTCACTGGCTTCCTTAAGGGACCCTTTTACCCAGAAAATTAATAAAAAATTTATCTACCGGGGAAATAGGTTTGAGGAGGTGGGAAAATAGTATCACATTGTCCGTTAAGGGAAACGACCTTCTGGCAGTGGGTACTGGGTGATTATTTTCCCACCTCCCATTAAGCGTTAAGCGGCGTTGGAAAATAAGAAACACACATCTTCGAAATAAAATAATTTATTTCATATAAGAAGTTAAATTTTTAATGTACTAAACTCAAATAGTACATTTACTGAGTGACGTAAAAAAAAACATTTCGGTGCAATCGATATCCGTCAAAAAAAAAATAAAAATTTATGCAATATACTGAAAATCCAGTTTCTATGTAAAAAGATAGTAAACCAAGCGGGCTTTGGTTATTTTTCTTTGGGATAGGATCCAAGCACATTTACCACACAAAAGCTGCAAGCTCGGTACTAACTCCAGTATGAGGTGAAAAACGCGTATATTTACTGCAACGAATAAAATGGTTGAAAGACTCCTTACACAAGGCAACATTACAGGCACCATGAACCATGTTTCTCCTCTTGTCCTTTGCTTTCGTACTACAGTGTGCACATCTCTTGCCTCTGTGGCATATGATCTGCGACGTTTGACATACGAATTGCGTTTTGAATAGTAAGGAAATCGCCTGCTTGATGTTTCTCCCTACCTATTCCTGCCCCGAGACTATAACCCTTGTTTTTTTGCAACAAAAACTACCAATTATTTCGTTGAATAATTGAGATAAATGTGGGACAACCGCCGGGAACCACGTTTCTGCGCTAAGTCCTTCCACATCATGTAACTATTGACTATTTCCATGCCAATGAAATAATAAAATACTTTCATCCAATAGCGGCGGGATTTTTGGGGGATCAAATAGACCGACATGAGCTGATCAAATTTATCGACTCCTCCCATAGAAATATTTTAATGGGTTATAGACTTGGGGCAGTTTACTGATTCCCTCTCGCCGCGCTTGTTTCTTCAAAGAACCAATCTCCGGTTGCTTGGGTTGTGCATCAAACTGACGATGATAACCAACTTTTTGACGCGACCTCGCTATTTCGCGACGCTTACGTCCCCTGACTGGGCATAATCGTTCTCGCCAATCGTCATGTAGGTTTTGGATTTAGTTGTTCTTTTGGGTAGAAGTTTCGGTTCGTCCTAAAGGCACTGCATGCAAAAAGTCACTCGTTTTGTAAAAGTTCAAACACTGGTAAGCTCGAACAAATTTTTCAAAAAATAGATCCAAAACAACCCTTTCCCCAAGACCATGATTACTTTTTTCGCTACAGCGACCCGTTTGTATCTCGAAGGACATTACAAAATCGGCAACTGCACACGCCATAACCCAAACTTTGAACCCTAGTTTTGTGGGTTTCATTGGCATGTACTATTTAAGACTGCCTCTCCCCTTGAAACCTATCATACTTTCGTCGATGGAGAGAAGTCGCGACGGGCTAAATGCATCTTGAAAGACTTACTGAAAATGTGTATTCAGGGGCCGTATTTTGAACAGGCGATCATGACTAGGGTCTGTTCTAGGTAGCACCAGGAGGTTGTCATTTAGGTGCAGGTAACGCATTAATTTGAAAAATCATTTTTGACTCATGACTTTAGCTATCCACTCTACGTGAAAGTTACCGTCTTTACTTCAGTAAGATCGAAAGATCGGTAGAACATGGAATCCCATAAAAACAAGCATTCAAAGCATAGCACGCAATTCAACGACAGTCATACCGAGATTCACATTTTTTCAGGAAGCATACAAGTTCGATTGCGTCACAATCAAATTCAAAATTATTCAAGAATCAATGAAGTATCAAGCACTTTCACTAGGGAATTCAAATCGAAGTAATTTTTGGCCTCGGGTCCATGCTCCGAAAAGTGATAGGTGCTGTACAAATCAAGGTCCATGCCAGATTTTGTCTGACTGAACGAACCTCCATGACCCATTTTCATCGCTGGAAACGTCAACAGAATCTTCATAAGACGAAAAGTGTCGATTCGTTGGGTAGGCTTCGGAGAAGCTGAGTAACTGAGGCCGTCGACGGAATCATCGGCATTTTCTCCAAAATCGTCATCAGAGCTCTCTGTCAGATTTTGCTGAGCTGCGACCACCGTCGAGATGACCCGCGAGAGGAGCCAGGATCACTGCCGTCATTCAAGGGTTGGCAAGAAATGAAATCCTCTACGTCAGAATCGCCTTGCGACTCGTTCGTCTGTAATTTTGTCTAGAATTCGGGCTATTCCCTCTTTTTTTGTGGCCTTTTAGACATGGCTATTGTTCTAAAAAAGAAAAAAAAAACAGTATTAATAAAAATACAGCAGCAATAAATAATAACAATAACGTTAGAATAAATTACATTTTAAATAGGAAAGCGCGTATTCCATATACAAATATAAAAAATACAAAGATAAAGACACCTGCACATACACTTTTCAAACAATAAATAAATTTAGGCAAAATCCTCCACCACCGATAAACAAACGACAAACGATAAAATTTAGTTACTTATTTGAATTAATTTTATTTTATGAATTATTTTAGTCTATAAGGCGTGGGATTCTAGAAAAATATTCTATACTACAATGTAATCAAACACTAGTATTTGTAGTTTATGGTGGCACATTTCACAATACGCTAATATACACAAGTACTATTATAATTAAATATATAACTTCATTCGAACTTGGAGCACTTCAATCCTACTTCAAACGGCGAAAATAACAACCCGGCGTATTTTCACCGCTTTGTATGTTGTTCGCTTCTCAATGCATTTCATATTTGGCAGGATAAACAACAAGAAATCATGTGGTATTGACGGTGTTCCAAATAAAGCTACCTGAGAAAATGAAGAACTCAAGCTTCGAGTTAAATCGTTAGAAGCACTTGTTGGAACGTTAACGTTCAACAAGGATAATGAAACCAAGAAAGGCCGACAAGCAAACTCAAAAACTGAAGACAAGAAAATTAAAAAGCCACAGGAAGAAGCTAATCAAGAGGATGTCCTCAGCGCAGGAGGCGCAAACGAAAGCAGAAATAATTATGCAGCGCTAGCTGGTCTTGAAGAAACGATGAACATTGAAGAGGATACAGGTAAAACGTCTAAATTAGATAATGATTTCATTGAATATCTTAAAATTAAAAATCAGGAGAAAAAACCAAAAGGTTTGTCTGCTGGTCCGTCCGTTAAGGTTGATGAAAAAAAGAAAAAAAAGAAAAAGTCCCACCAATCAATGTGTTTGGGCAAACGGGCAAAGATATGGTTCGGCTTTTGGCAGCCGAAAATAAACTAAAAGATTTTCAGATAAAAAGAGTCAATGCCGATAAATTGACAATAAGGACTAAATCGCTGGTTGATTTCCAGGCAAATAAAAATGCCTTAAATTCTGGAGATGTTCCGCATTTCACGTACACCCCGAAAAGTGAAAAGAACCAAACCTTTTTATTGAAGGGTCTGGACTGTGGTGAGGACACAATCGATCTCCTTCAGGTGCTCCAAGAAGCTTCACCAGAAATACAATTTATTACAGTCAAAAACTTTGCAACGAGAAGATCGATTGTGGAGCGCAAAAACTTGCCTCACTACTTAGTCCAGATTTCCAGCAAAAGTAGTTCGAGTGCCCTGCAGAAAATACGGTACTTGAACTTCCGCGTGGTGAGGTGGGAACGCCTTCAGAAAAGTAAGGTCAACCAGTGCTACAGGTGTCAAAGATTCGGGCATTCGGCTGCCAATTGCGCCATGAAATATAGGTGTGTGAAATGCAAAGACATTCATGCTCCCGGCGAGTGCAAATTGGCTCAGGCGGAGCCAAAAGAAAAACTATATTGTGTGAACTGCGGTGCCTTTGGTCATCCAGCATCATATCGAGGATGCCCCCGGTATCAAGATGCAAAGATTAAAGTCACTCCGAAACAAAGTCAAGCACACCGCAGTGTGATACCTACTAACTTCGTCAAGCCCGGGGTGTCATTTGCACTTGCTGCGAGAGGACCAGCAGACAATGTAAATAAAATAAATAATGTAAGTGGCAATAATGAGCTGCTCCTTAAAATTTATCAGCAACTAAATTCCTTATCAGAGCGAATCGATAAACAAGATTCGAAAATTAACATTGTTTTTCAGCGTTTAGGGCTTTCAAATGCCTCAAAATAATTTGTCATCCGGCCACATTCCCACGGATAGGATTCGTCTCATCTCGATCAACGTCAACTCCATTGTTACCTTACATCGGCATGATTATCTCCTTGAATTCATTGCCAGACAAAAGCCTGACATCGTGCTTCTCACCGAAACCCACCTCAGTTCATGGCACTCCATGAGATTCAAGGATTTTGAGTTCGTAGGAAACGATAGGGTGACAGGTGATGGGGGAGGTGACACCGGGATATTGGTTCGAAGACCCTATCGTTTCCAAAATATTGAAAAAGTCAAATTCAAAAGCTTTGAATCTCTTGAAGTGTCCGTTATCAAAATCTCACTGCCAGGTGGGGATAACCTCTTCGTTATCTCTGCCTATGCAACTGGTGGAACTGTTCTCAAGCTCAAGGAGGAGCTCAATTCCTTGTTCGAAATACTCGAATTGAACAGGCTGCATAACTATTATATTTTTGCTGGTGACCTGAACGCCAAGCATACATCATGGCTGAACGCCACCAATAATCCAAGAGGTGTATTCCTGAAATCGTGGATAACAGAGAACCAAATTGAATACAGGTGCAATCTATATGGGTCGGAGCTCCCAACATACCCTATGACAAATTCATATTTGGACCTTTGCATTGCTGACGCAAGACTTGAATTCAGCTTTAATAGTCCTCAACGGAAACTGCAGGTGCTTCTTTATGATAGCGACCATAACGCAATCGTAATGGAAATCAATCATCACAGTGATGATTTCTTCCTCATTCCAGTTCAACATGAAAACCATCGGTTGAATTTCAAAAAAACAGACTGGGGAAAGTTTCAAAAGAAGTTTAATCGCGAGTACCAGAAGCAGTGTCCCCCTTCTGATGGTGGCAACTCTTGCTCAATGGTTCCTAATGACAGGAATCTAACTAACGATGAAATAGATGTCTATTTGTCGAAGTTAGAGAAGCTGACGTTGGAAACGATTGAGAAAGTAGTTCCAAAGATGAAACATCGAAACAATATGGAAGGATATGAAACACCAACCATCGCAAGGTTGAAAAGATTGAAAAGCCTCCTTCTCACACCGTCAACAATATTTATCGACGATTTTTGGACTAAAACCATACCTCGTTGTCTTTGTTGAAATTACATCTGAAGAATGTCCAGAACTTAATCCAGTCATACTTCAGGAGTGAGGTCAGCAATCAATGGGCGGAAAAATTGAGGGGTATTAGCCCACAGGACCCAGACGGGGTGTTCGCGAAAGTAAATAGCATATTCCGCAAGAAGTCTCGAGTGAAGGTATCGAATCTTGAAGTCGCTAGTGGTGAGATAAATCTTCTCGATAGGGCTGGTATCGAAATTGATAGTACGACTCCGAATAGAAAGGGAAACAGGATTATTTGTGAAGGATTGGATAAACTTGGCCTGATTGGAACACATTTTGAATTGGTTCATCTACCAAACCCTGAGAGAGGGAACGAAATTTTTTCAGAGGTCGTTGAAGCAAAAGTTTCCGACTTCAAATCAAGCCTGAACGGCCAATCAATTCTTCATTTCAATGAAACATTAACATCTGACCTCATACCGAGCTTGAATCTTATTGAATATTTTGTTAGCTATGAAGACTTGTGTTTCATATTTCGCAAGATAAGCAACAAGGAATCATGTGGTACTGATGGTATTCCAAATGTAGTTCTCCGACATTTGCCTGAGGTTGCTATTAGGAACTATTGCATATTGTTCAACAACATGTTGAGCAATTCATATTTCCCAAATGAGTGGAAAAGGGCTAAGGTATTTCCGATCTTGAAGAAAGGAAAATAATCTTCATGCCCCAATAGCTATCGCCCAATCAGCTTGCTGCCTAACATCAGCAAGGTGTTTGAAGTGATACTCAACAGAGCATTAAACGCCCACATTGAGGAAAATGAGTTGATGCCGAATTGCCAATTTGGCTTTCGTGCCAGGCATTCGACCACACATGCAATAACGAAAGTAACCTCAGACATCTGTTGAAAACTAAATGATAGACAATGTGTTGGAGCATGTCTCATTGATATGGAGAAAGCCTTTGATACGGTATGGTTAGATGGACTAATTTTTAAACTCCTTCAGGACAAGTTCCCCAGACACCTTGTCGCCATGATGTGTGATATGTTATACGGGAAATCGTTTGTTGTAACTGATGGAAATCTCACAACAATGCGCGAGTTCAAGGTCTTGAATGGTCTACAGCAGGGAACAGTTACTGCGCCTCTGCTCTTCTCCATCTTCATTCGCAAGCTATTGAACGGCTTTGATTTTAACGTCTCGCCAACGCGATCATTGGTAGCGTTTGCTGATGATCTGTCCATCTATATGGCAGACCGAAAAGCTACAATAGTTCAGAGCAATCTCCAAAAAATGTTCAATGATGTACAGCTGTACACTGACAATTGGCGAATGAAAATCAATGCGTAAAAGTGTGAAACAATCTTGTTTCGGACAACACTGCAGGGGGTCACTCAAGACCTGAAACGTAATTGGAAAGATTTCCACATCATGGCTGGTGAGGGTAGTCTTGAACGGATTCCACATAAATCCTGTGTTCGATACCTCGGTGTTTATCTCGATCAGTATCTGTACTATACTGAACATGTGAAAATCATGCTCAGTAAGGCACCTAAAGTAGTCATGGCCGTTCGAAAGCTCTTTCATTCCAGATACATTGATCAAAAGGTCAAAATTATCTGTTACAAGACACTGGTTAGACTAGTTTTGACATATGGATGTCAGATCTGGTACAAGCAGAGTGCTAGTACTATGGAAAAATTAAGAGTTTTCGAAAGGAAATGTCTTCGTGCATGTACTGGCTTGTACAGAAAGCCTGAGACGGATTGGAAACATTATATATCGAATAGAAGAATTTATCAAACTGCTGAAGTGACTTGACTCGATATTTTCATATTGAAACTTCTTCGGAATCATATCGCAAGATCTGTGACTGTGAGTGAAAACCCTTGGATTTCACAGCCGTTCCACCCTACAGACGGGTATATAGCGACTTGCCTCGCTACTGGCTTCATTCCTCCAGAAGCACGAATCGATATGTTTTTGATTCTGACGGCGTCCCAGTCATATATCACATATATCGACGGGTCACCGATACGAAGATAAAATATCCTCCGAATTTGAGTTCACGAGACCAACAGTTCCAATGGAGATACTCATTTGCTAGATTCGTTGAGGCTGATCGAGTTGAGACGGTGCAATCTAGGTATTGGTGGCTGAATGACAATGTCTAAATTATTCGTGTTTATTTTCAGCTTTGGTGTTTTTCGTTATTTAGTTTTTGAGTTTCAGCTCATTATTGCTACATTTAGTGTTGTTTATTTTTGTTAAAAATTAGATATAGGTTAGGTTTATATTATGTTTATTATATTAGGTTAGAGATAAGCTTTGACGCTCAGGTTAACAACATTGTTATAGATTATTATAGTATAAGATAAAGTTTTTGATTGCATTTATTAGAATTAAGTTAAAACATACTAGGTGTAGGATCAAAGTTCACGTAGTGTTAAGATGATAAATAATTTTAGAATGGTGTTGGTTGGTTTTTTCTCCTTTTTCCAATTGAATTGTAAAAATATGTAATAATCTTGATTGATGTGAATTTGCTATAGTTTTTTTTTTAAATGTGTTTAATGATAACGTACAAATTTAGAGAGCCATTGGGGCCATTAAGTTTTTTTATTGTTATTGTTTGGATTTTGCTTTATATTCTTTTAAAATTTATAACGATTAGTTGTAAATAAAGCGCTTTAGACTTTGACTTTGACTTTGAATAAAGCTACCTGACATTTGCCTAAGGCTGCTATCAGGAATTATTGTTGAGCAATTCATAATTCCTGAATGAGTGGAAAAAGGTGAAAGTATCTTCGAGCACTGAAAATTGTCACCCAATCAGCTTGCTGCCTAACAAGTGCAAGGTATTTGAAGTGATACTAAACAACCCCACACATTCTCTGTTGTTTAGTTTTTAGCAGATTTAAGAGCTTACATTTGCTATCGCCTGTATGGTCAAATGCCTGGTACGAAAATGTGATTACAACTCATATTTCTCAATGTGGGCACATTGAGACATATGAGTTGATGCCGAATTTGCAATTTGGTTTTCGTGCCAGGTATTTGACCATACATGCGATAATGAATGTAGGTTCAGAAATTGACTGGAAACTAAATAACAGAGAATGTGCTGGAGCGTGTCTCATTGATATGGAGAAAATCTTCGATATGGTGTGGTTAGATGGACTAGTTTTTAAACTTCTTCAGGACAGGTTCTCCAGAAACCTTGCTGCCATCATGTGCAATATATTATAGGGGAAATCAATTGTTTTAACTGATGGAAATCTGAAGTCAATGCAGGACTTCAAGGTCTTGAATTATCTACAGCAGAGAACAGTTACTGTGCCTTGGCTCTTCTCAATAATCATTTGCAAGCTATTGAACAGCGTTCATTTTAACATCTCATCAGCGCAAGCATTGATAGAGTTTACCTATGATCAGGTAATTTATACGGTAGGCGAAAAAGCTACGATAGTTCAGAGCAATCCTCAAAAATGTTCAATGATGTGCAGATTTACACCGACAATTGGCAAATGAAAATTATTGCGAAGAAGTACGAAACGATTTTGTTTCGGATAACGTTGCAGCAGACTAGTTAAGACTTGAAACATAAACGGAAAGGTTTCCACATTATGGTTAGTGAGAGTAGTTCAGAACGGATTCCAAATAAATCCTGTGCTCGATAGCTCAGTGTTAATCTCGATCAGTATCTATACAACACTGAACATGTAAAAATTATGCTCAGTATAGCACAAAAAGGAGTCATGTCCCTTCGATGACTCTTTCATTCCAGATACTTTGATATATATGCCAAAATTATCTGCTACGAGACCCTGCTTAGACCAATTTCGACAAATAGGGAATAGGTCTGATACAACCGGAGCACTAGTACTATTGAAAAATTAAGAGTTTTCGAAAGTAAATGTCCTCGTACATGTACTGGTTTGTACAGAAAGTCTGGGATGGATTGAACGCACCATATATCGAAGAGAAGAATTTATCAAACTACTAAAGTGACGAGAATCGATATCTTCACATTGAAACTTCTTCAGAACCATATCGCGAGACATGTAATTATGGGCTAAAACCCCGGGATTTCATGGCCGTTACGCCCTACAGACGGGTATATTGAGGATTTGTCTCACTATTGGCTTCATCCCTCCAGAATCATTCTTGTTGAGGGTGGTCCAATCAAAATACACGATGTTAATTGTTAATGAAACAAAAAGTTTTCAGAGAATTATGTTAATATTTTTATTATAATAGAAGGATCTATGTAAATTATGTGTGAAACAAAACATTGCCCAAATGCTCGCCACGGCTATGGTGGCATACTTCTATCCGATGGTCCATATTTTCAAAGCCACTGAGACATAATTGAGGTTCAATGTCGCTAATGTGCTGATTTATCTCATCCTTCAGCTCTTGAATAGTTTTTGGCTTATTGACGTACACTTTTTCTTTTCAATATCCCCAGAGAAAGAAGTCAAACGGTGTCCAATCACATAATCGTGGAGGCCAATTAACATCGCCACAGCGTTAGATAGCACGATCATTATTTTGTTGTCTATGTGGCAAGTGTTACCATCCTGTTGGAACCACATATCATTCAGGTCCATAACCTCAATTTCTGGCCACAGGAAATCCGTTATCATCTCACAGCAGTGAACACCATTCACGGTAACTGTTTGGCCGTCCTCATTTTTGAAGAAGTACGGCCCGATGATGCCACCAGCGCATAAACCGCACTTAACAGTCACTCTTTGTGGCTGTATCAGCTTTTCAATAATCACTCGTGGATTCTCATTCGCCCAAATTGGCAATTCTGCTTGTTAATAAATCCACTGAAGTACAAGCGTACCTCGTCATTGAAGATGTTTTTCTTTGTAAAGTCACCATTTCCTTCTGCCTGTTCAACCAACCATTCGGCGTATAACCGACGCTTGAAATGATCAGTAGGCTTCAACTCTTAAGTCAATTGAACCTTTTAAGCGTGTAAATTTTAATTTTCATTCAAAATTCGCATCAGTGATATTCGTGAGATGTTAAATTGTTGGGCACGATGATTAGTCGAGGTTGACGGCTCTTCTGTTACACTGTCACGAACAACAGCAATGTTTTCCGCAGAACGATCTGGGCGAGCATGCACAGGTGATTTCACATTTCCTACAGATCCGGTTTGCTGAAATTTGCGCACAATTCTCCCAATTGTGGACACATTTGGTCGATTAGGCTGACCAAAAAATCACGAAGTGCATGAAATGCATTTTGATTTGAACGCCCATTTCCGTAAAATGCTTCAACAACCTTAACGCGCTACTCAATTGTGTACCTCTCCATAGCTCACTTTGACAAATACTGAAAGAAAGAAATGTCAAGTTAAGTTGCGCGGAAAACTTGACGCTAAGGTGTGACGCACAATTAACATCGTGCATTATGGTTGGGCCACCCTTTGTTAGCAAAGTTCAACGAATTTCAGCCTCTAAGTTATTTGTTATTGGATCTACCTCTATGATTTTTAGGGCTTTGTGAAAGAAATTTTGAAAAAATCTACTAGTTTTGCATCCTATCTGTCATTCTATCCGCCTGTCCATCTATACGTGCGTTGCAAAGAATTTCTTCTAAAACTATGAAAGCTACAAAACTCAAACTTTATGAAAAGGGCAGAAGTGGTGATCTATTAAAAGTTTAGGTCTTATCAAATATATCAAATGTTTTTAAGATGGTCCTCCCTTAGAACGAAGTGATCTATAACAATTTTTTTAATTAAATGTACTCGAGTAGGGTATCAAATAAAAAGTCTTATGACTTTCAGAAACTGAAAAATAAGTCAGTTTTTGTATAAGGACCCCAGGGGAAGGCATAATGCACGAGCAATATTTGTGTCCCCTTCGTCTCACGATTGGACACCTTTGATCTGCAAATCTGAAAAAATCATGAAGATAGGTCTTTATGAGTACAACCGCAACAAATACAAATGATTCGTACATTATACATTTTTCCCGGAAAATCGAAATCATAGAAATCAAATCATAAGCAAGTGAGTTATCGCTATTTTGATTGTAGGGAATTACCAAAACAATAACACATGTTGAACCGAGTAGTTAATATATATTTCAAATCGACCAAGGCACTCTTACGAGTATTTTCTTGGATTTTCATCAAAATTTAAGGATCAGAGGTTTACTTGAATATGTTCAATGAGCCGGGCGTTCAGAAAAATTATTTAACAAGAAACAAAATCGCGGCTGTTATGTACTTATGAACAAAACTTTGCATCCTTTGAATGAATTTGAATATCTTAACCAAGTATTGGGTGAATAATTTAAATCATCGATTCATGCCATTAGAAATTTTTTTTCAACCCTAGAATGGTTACAAAGCCCTTCTGGTAGAAGCTTTTTCCTGCCTCCTTGACTTGTTTCACCTATGAGTATTAATTATAAGTACTTATCTTCAGGCATACATGAAATTGAATCAAGTGTTCAAAGCATGCACCTTAAACGTTGAAGTTGGGGAAAAATAACTCAAAATTATTCAATCTTCTCATTTCAAACAGTCACTATTTTGTTTTACGATTACTGATACCACTAGCTGAACTAATTCTCAAAGATATACATGATACATATCATTCCTGAAACTTTCATGCAAGTCCTAACGTGTAATATCGGAGTCAGGAAAAAGCGCATATTGTCCCGTAACAATACAGCGCTTATTGTTTCATAGTTATACAAGAAAATTCAAACTACTGTAACTTCGTCAAATACCATTCGATAATTGTGAAACTTTCAGGACAAGTCACAATTTGTGTACTTAGCTTAAAGATATGGTAAGGATTTTATTCAAAAAATGTAAAATTGATAAATCATACTATTACTAACAAAGTTGAGTAAATTTTAACCTCTCACGTATTTGTTGTGATTGTACTTATAGAGGCCTACATTCATGCTTTTTCAGATCTTTTGGATGAAAGGTGTCCAATCGCAAAGGGGGTACGCAAAAAGCTCGTACACGCCCTGCCACTTACGGTACCGATAGGGCAATTTTAAGGTTGTTTTGGAAAGATCTCGTTAAGACCTTTCCAATGACACTCTACTCGTCTACCATTGGTGAAAATTTTTTTGAGGGGTCACCTCCTTATATGGGGAGACCCACCTTAAAATACTTTCAAAAAAATTTGTACCCTTGAGGTTTCAAGAGGTCACCACTTCTGACTTTTTCACAAAGTTTCATGGCTGTAGCTTCAATAGTTTCAGAGGCAAAGTTCTGTGACATACAGACAGACGGACGGACAAATGGACACAGGTCGTGATTGCAATAAGGTTTTGTATTTTAGTACAAAACCCTAAAAATTATTGTAAATGTGAAATGGAGCATTGTATGGGGTGTGCACACATAGTAATATGACACATATGATTTGAGAGATATTAACAAAGCCATTGATGTATTCTACTGGAAGTGAAGGGGAAATCTCATAGAAGAGTTTGCTGCTCAAAGATACATGCAATAAGTGCACCACCACTATCTGACTTTCTGGAAATCAAACGATTCCTATCAGTGCGGTAGACACCATATACAGGGAAGATCTAATTGATGAAGATTCTATTAAATAAATGATGTCATCGCCGGAGATGGAAGAAGAAATTTTATAAGTATCCAGCAGCCACGTACATTTTGATAATAATGGTTGAAGTACGAGTATTTTGAATGTCAGTATGTAGATTACTATTTAAAAAAATTTTAAGGTTGAGCCGTTATTAAGATCTCGGAAGAGAATTCACTGCACGACAAACATTTCTTTTTAAAATCACTTCAAAAGATTTTATTTAGACTCTAGGAGGCCAATATTCTAGAAAAAGAACTAAGTTGCAGTTTGATGGTATATTTAGCTTGAAGCAAGTTATAACTCTACCCTCAGTTTAGAAACTTTTCTCTAACAATTTAACCTGCTAGATGAACACAATTCTGATCGGTATTGATTCAAATTTAATAAATTTTTCACTCTTATGGGCCGCATACAATCAAGTTTAAAATAAAACCGGTTTCAATTACATTAATTTTATTAACACTTCAGTTGTTAGAAATGTGTTTTATCCTAAACGACACGTACGCCTTTCGGGCGGTTTTGCCAAAAATGGTCTCCGTTCTCGTTGATCTCTGTATGAAGGCTGTACTCTCCAATATTGGCTCTAATTGCCTTTTCTCGGCTAATTTTTACATTGAAGACATCCAGAAGAATTTTAATGTCACTTCTTGGCGATGTACGAACAATGTATTCTATGCTGCTATAAAATTTGTCTTTGATTTCCTCCTCCTTGTCTTCTATTGTTAAGTGACAAGTGACAAGTCAGACAAGAAAGAATTTGGTCTTGATACGAATCGCATTGATCTTTCCGTGAACGAGCTAGAAGTCTGTGACAATTTGTTCAAATGTGCTTTCCTCAATGTAAACTACTCGAAGGTCATGATTCCTTTGCGATTTGAAACTCCATGAGCACTCGCACGTGAAATGTTTCTTCAACAAACAATCTGGTTTCTTCTTTTGCAAGAATCTTGATTCTATACCTCTTTATTTCATCCAAAAGTTATCACTATGCACCTGAATTGTCCCCAATTTGTTTTGATGGTCGTTACTTTTTATCCAATTAGATCCGAGGCTGTTCTCTTAGTTCCATGAAAAGTGAATTTTCGGTCCCCAAATGGTATTTTATTCCCCACCCATCCACTGGCAAGCCAGTTAGACCACTCCTTTATCCATCAACTGACCGAAAGCTACACACGGAGAGATAGAAGTTGCAATAAAACCATCAAGTACGAGCTCATTGTAACTGATATTATGAATGATAGAGTACTGGAAGTTGATTGTTTATACATTTCGAAAACACTATTAAAATTGGACTGAATATAACACTTATATCGTAGAAGGTTGCTTCTAAAACTAGACTACTTTATCAATTCAAATTGACGTGAAAAAAGTTTGACTTCTTGAACAATACTAGCTTAATAAAAAGTTTGGAAAAAATTCTCCTTTTCCGATATAAATATAAGTTTTTCAAATATATTGGAAAATGTTTATATACTTCCAGGTAAATAAGGGCTTATGAAATACTTCTTTTGAAAATGTGCTATATTTACACAACTGACTATTTCCTGTCTGCCGTACAGATAATCAGATCATCAGCAAATGCCACTTATGATGAGATGGCCTGCGAGCAAAGAAAGAAAAATTGGAGACACAGATACTGTTCCAATTTGCAGTGTGGGTCATCATTCACTGAGAAGTTCGCTAACACCCTCTAATCCAGTGCTCTAGATGTTAGGGGTCTCGAAGCAAACGTTACTTCTGTTCAAGTTTCGACAGAGCTCATATGGCGGGAAGCTGGCATATTGCCTATGTTTAGCACCATAAATTGTACCCTGGCTGCCATCTTGTACTCTACTTCTTGAACAAAGACCAAACATGAAACTCATCTCACGTCAATATCTTTGCACATAAAAGTGAGCACTGTTCCGAACCCATGTGGCAGCAATATAAGATGTTTTACGGTTCTAAACATGCAAATTTTGGCTGCGATGCTGTTCGCTAAGTAGTGGCATTGACTTTCGTGTCCTGCTACAGGTAACTGGGGCAAAGCCAGAGCTTTCCACCCTTGTTTTTGCTATATACTAATAATTTGAATATATTGGATAGTCTAAAAAGTATTGAGCCTTCTTTTGTTACTAGATGGTGCTCGATGTCATATATCGGGCAATACTAATCACATTGAGTCAAACTGACATACGAGTACGTTTGAAACGTGACATTCCAGTCTACAATTTTCATATAGACAGTTTTATATTTCGTCATTCGGGTCAAAAGTTGTATTCATTTAAAAATGAGTTGAATTTCTGAAAAAAATTCGTTATATTTTACAATATGAGAATGCATCGCAGGCCCGTGAAAAAATTTGTGGTGTCTACGGTCAAGATACTTTATCAAAAGCCACAGCCACAAGATGGTTTTCGTTCCGGAAATGTTGATATCAAAGATGCACCTCGCTCAGGTCGACCAATCACTGAAAAAGTCGATGAAATCTTACAAAAAATTGAAGAAGACCGAAACATAAGCAGCCATGACATTGCTATGGAACTGAATATCCATCGCCAAACAGTTTTGAACTATTTGCGTAAGGCTGGATACACAAAGAACCTCGACGTTGGGGTACCGCATGAATGAACACAAAAAAATTTGCTCGGCCGAATTTCCATTTGCGAAATGCTTATAAAACGCAACGAAATTGAGCCATTTTTGAAGCAAATCATTACAAGCGATGCAAACTAGGTAAGATACAAGAATGTCGTCCGAAAAAGATCATGGTCAAAAAGGTGAATCATCACAAACGACTTCAAAGCCAGGATTGACATCAAATAAGGTTATGCTGTGTGTATGGTGGGATGGGAAGGGAATCGTTAATCATGAGGTGCTAGAACCTAGCCAAACACTTAATTCGGCTCTGTGCTGTCAGCTTTTGACCAGATTGCAACAAGCAATTCAAAAAACCGGCCAGAATTGATTAACAGAAAGGCCGTTGTCTTCCATCATGACAATGCCAGACCAAAAACACTTTTGATGACCCGGCAAAAATTGGCAGAGCTTGGCTGAGAAGTTTTGATGCATCCACCGTATAGTCCAGACCTCGCACCATCAGACTACCATTTGTTTTGGTCTCTGCAAAACTTTCTTAATGAAAAGAAATTCACTTCAAAAAGGGACTGTGAAAATCACTCGGCCAAGTTTTTCGCCGATAAACCACAGAAGTTCTACACGGATGGAATAATGGCACTACTTAAAAAATGGTAAAATGTGGACAATATGTTCTTAAATAAAATCCATTTTAAATAAAAGAAATATTCAATCGCAAAATGCAAAAAAAAGCTCAATACTTTTTATACTTACCAATATGTAAACTAAAAGGTCGCCACACATTATATGCTGATGATACTGAACTTCTTTATTCAGGACATAATAAAGTTGCAATGGAGAATATCGTCAACGAGGATTTAGTTAAATATCGTTCATGGTTTATCGAAAAGAAGCCAGCATTGAATACTACAAAGACAAAATATATTATTTTTAAATAGAAAAATAAGGAAGACATAGAGGTTGACCTTAAAAATTAATGGCGAAAAATTGGAAAGAGTGTTTGAAATTAAATATCTCGGTCTCACCCTAGATCATCGTTTGACATGGTTACCACACACAAATAATTTGAGGAGACAACTAGTACCAATGATAGGAATGTTGAGAAGAAATGGAGGATTTACAATGCAAATAAAACAAGTTGGGTAAATAGACCTACGCTCATGTCAGAAGGGTTTTGTATTGAATTTACAAAATGCAGTCACCAGCCCGAATTAAATCAAGAAACATGTCAAAGACGATTTTATTGGAGAAAATGTCAAATTTGAGGATCATACTATATTAACAATGTTGAGCGAATTTCGACTTTTGAGGTTTTCGTTATTGTTATACTCATAAATATCTCCCTTTATAATTATTTCAGATGTCCATGCGCGAGGGAGGAAACACATTTTTCATGTATTTCCCCCCTGTGCCCCCACTGAAGCAAAAACTGGCAGTTTAAGAACTATTTTGAAAAGCTCACATGAAAACTTTCATTTCATACTCATATCGGCTATGTTTGATGAATTTTTTTTCTCAGGGGCCACTCTCCTGTACTGTTATCATCGATTAATGGCCAATTTTTTCGAATCCTAGAATGGTTACAAAGCCCTTTTGCTAGGAGCTCTCTCCCGCCTCCTTGCTTTGTTTCGCTTATGAGTATTAATTGTAGGTACTCATCTTCAGTCATTCATTAAATTGAATCAAGTGTTCAAGGCATGCACCTTAAACGTTGAAGTTGGGAAAAAATAACTCAAAATTATTCAATCTTCGCATTTAAAACAGTCACTTTTTTTAGGGTTTTGTAAAATAATTTTACAAAACCCTAGTAAAATCGCGTCCTGTCTGTTCGTCTGTCCGTCTGTCTCTCCGTCCGTCCGTCCGTCCGTCCGTCCGTCCGTCCGTGTGTCACAGCACTTTTTTTCGGAAACTACTTTAGCTAGAAACACCAAATTTTGTATGTAGGTGTAAAGTGGTGTTCTCTTCAAAGTTCAAGTACAAAAAAATTTTATAAGGTATTTAAGGGGGGTCTCCCCGTATAGGGGAGTGACCCCCCGAAAAAAAATTTCATTGAAGGTAGCCGATATGGTTATCAAATGAAAGGTCTTGATAAGAGCTTTTCAAAATAGGTCTTGGTTTGACAAAGTTTGCTTCAAGGGGCGCACAGGGAGGGGAAATACACGAAAAATTTGTTTCCCCCCCCCTCGCGATTGGACACCTGTGATCCGAAAAATCTGAAAAAAATCAGGAATGTAGGCCTTGGTGAGTACAACAACAACAAATACGTGAGAAGTCGTAATTCACTCAACTTTGTTAGTAATAGTATGATTTATCGATTTTATGTTTTCTTGAATAAAATCTGAACGACACCCTTAAGTTTTATGAAATTCAGTACACAGATGTCTTTTTATAAGATTGATCAATCCTGAAAGTTTCATAAAGATTGAATCATATTTGGCGAAGTTATAGTGGTTTGAATTTTCCTGTATTACTATGGAACAATATGCGCTGCATTTATTACTATGGCAACATATATGGCTATGGAACAACATGCGCTTTTTACCGACTCAGACACTACAGTTTTGCTAGGATTTGCATGAAAATTTCAGGAATGATAGGTGTCATGTATATCTTTGAGAATCGGTTCAGCTAGTGGTATCAGTAATCGTAAAGCAAACAAATTGGGTAAACAGACCTACGCTCATGTCAGAAGGGTTTTGTATTGAATTTACAAAATGCAGTCACCAGACCGGATCAAATCAAGAAACATGTCAAAGATCTTATAAATAGTCATATGTGTACTGAATTTCATTGAATTTAAGGGTGTCTTTCAGATTTTATTCAAGAAAACATAAAATCGATAAATCATACTATTACTAACAAAGTTGAGTGAATTACGACTTCTCACGTATTTTTTGTTGTTGTACTTACCAAGGCCTACATTGCTGATTTTTTCGGATCACAGGTGTCCAATCGCGAGGGGGGGGGGGGACACAAATTTTTCGTGTATTTCCCCTCCCTGTGAACCCCTTGAAGCAAACTTTGCGAAACTAAGAACTATTTTGAAAAGCTCTTATCAAGACCTTTCATTTGATACCCATATCGGCTACCTTCAATGAAATTTTTTTTTCGGGGGTTCACTCCCCTATACGGGGAGACCCCCCTTAAATACCTTATAAAATTTTTTTGTACTTGAACTTTGAAGAGAACACCACTTTACACCTACATACAAAATTTGATGTTTCTAGCTTAAGTAGTTTCCGAGAAAAAGTGCTGTGACACACGGACGGACAGACGGACGGATTTTACAAAGCCCTTAAAACATGTATTTAATTCATTTGTACTGACATAGCTACATTATGCGGTGGTCATTTGGAGTCAGTGGTCAAGGCGAAACCTTAATATTATATCCAGGATACTAATTCAAGCCTATAAAAATATTCTAAGCCTTCCAATTCTCATTCCAACAAGATTACACCAGTCCAATGCGCTCAACTTTAGGCAAATCATTACTATGGAGTAAGTTAAGTTTATCTTCAAATGTCTAAATTTCAGTGAATTGAAACGAAACCGCTTTACAAAAGTATCACAAATAATTCCATATAATTCAAGAAATGCCAACAATTTTGTAATACCTTACGCCAGAACTGATCCAGTAAAAAACGATGTAACGAACGATGCTCTGCGTATATACAACAATCTTCCAGAAACAGTGATAAACGCAAACTCGTTATTGGTTTTTAAGAAAAGACTCAAGAAACATCTAATAAATTCAAATAAATGATAAGTCCAGGGGATTCAAAATGCAGTATCTTAGAGCATTTTAGATCCTACCGTCGAGATACTTAAAGACAGCTAGTTATACTCAGAGTATTTTTTACTGCTTAGTATTATAATATTTTTATTTCATCTCTGAGAACTGTTCACGAATCGAACTAGACTAGCAGGAAAGGAGTACTTCACAGCATTTTGTGTGCCCCTTATACCGCTGTTTTAGCATTGCCTGGAGGCACATAGAGGAATCGCTGACTTATGAAGTACAGATTGCACGAGCGTTGTGTGACGATGAAAGAGTGAAGGAGAGGGTATAAGGGAATTCATTTAAAAAAAATTGTAGTTACTCCAAAATTGAGTATTTGATAACTTCTATCTCGAGCCAAGGAAGTAAAAACTGGAAACTTGAGTGATATTAAATTTTGTTGTGTAGTGATTGTATGGGTAGTTTTTAAATAAAATTAAGAGTTAAATTAAGATTAAGCGTATCATCTGTCGTTTGGTTGACACCTCTGCCAATCTCCTTGCGGACCCAAATATAGAAGAAACCATCGTGATTGACCCAGATATTGAGCACGCGAAAAGAGGCACATTTAATCAAGAGCTTGATCTTACCTTGAAAGATGCTACGAAATTGAAGCAGTAGCCATTCGTTGCCATACCAATGGATGCAGTTCATATCTACAGTGAAAACTTCAATAAATGGGATGGAAGAGATCAAAAATTCGACAGGAAAAAAGGTGCAAGGGCTTGAAATGCTCACATTCAGATTTATCAAAAAAATTTTAAAAACGACCGCCCGTCCACAATGAACATAACGGCAAGCCACATGAATCAAGGAATTGCTGATAACAGGAATTGCACATTATTGAGTCGCCAACTCTAATCAGTATATTAATACAGAATTACTTTTAGTCAACCGGCTAGGTTTCTTTAGAGGCCTAAATTATGAAGCTACTTTAGATAAATTTTGCATTTGTATTCATATCCTTATTCGCTGTTTGACTGTCTTCAGATATCCCGTAAAGTAAATCAAAAACCTTGGTTTACAAGGCGAGTACTAGGTGCCCCACGGGCAAGAAGATCGTGTTTTTAAAACATTCGGCACTATTGAAGCTAGATTTAATTTTAGCAGGCTGCGTGCTATTGCCAAGAAAGAGATCAAATATGCTCTGAAGACTTATCTCAGTAGTCTGGATAGTTCTCTTGTGGCTAATAATCCAAAGCGTTTTTGGTCTTATATAAGGTCGCTGAAATCCTCCTCTTCCAGTCCTAGTAAGCCCCATTGGAATCATGCAAAAGTTTCTTCTTCTCAAGAAGTTACTGACTCTTTTGCCTAATTTTCCTCTTCAACATTTTCTCCTCTCGTTGCAACTGTGTATTCTGTTGTCTTACCTAATCATTTTCTATTCCCAATTTCTAATATTCATACAGCTGTATCTGAAGTCAAATCTTTGATCAATGCTCTTGATCCTAATACCAGCCCTGGTCCAAATAGTTTGCCAAACATATTTGTGAAGTCGTTAGCCTCATCGCTAAGTTTTACTTTATCCCGCCTCTTCAATCTAAGTTTGGTTACTGGTACTTTTCCTAATTCTTGCAAAAGAGCTAATATTGTGCCTATTTTTAAAAGTGGTGATCCTACGTCAGTTTCCAATTACCGCCCTATTTCCTTAATTTACTGCTTACCAAAATTAATTGAACGAATGGTTCATAGTCGACTCTTAAACTCATTAGCTCCTATTATTGCTCCAGAGCAGCATAGTTTTCCCAAAGGATACTCCACTACCTCAAATTAATGGAGTTCACAAAAGGCATTGCAAAAGTTTTGGATAAACAACTGGAAGATGATGTAATCTTCACAAATTTCTCCAAGGCCTTTGACACTCTGAATCTTTTCCTCTTTGTCGTAAGCTTGAAGCTCTTGGCATCTCGAGTGCTGTTCTATCTTGGATGTCATCTTATCTATTGGGTCATCCCTGTTGAGTAAGTCTCTCTCGTATTACGTCTAGCCCTTTTTATCCTTCACCTGATGTTCCACAACGTTCAATTTTTGGGCATCTTCTCTTGCTGTTGTTCATAAATGATATCCCATCCTCTTGCCTCTAGTAAGCTGATGACTTCAAAGTATTTCCAGCGGTTAAATCCCATTTAGACTGTCAGCTCCTTCAAACTGATCTGCATGCTCTAAATAAATGGTGTGGTTAAAACTATTAATGTCTTAACATTACTAAATGTCATAAAATGAATTTTTCTCTCAAGGACTCTCCTATTAATTTTAATTATATATTAAATGACACTTTGCCCTCTGAAATGTTCAGTCATAAGGACCCTGTAGTAACTTTTGATCCAAAACTCAAATTTGGTGCATATATTTTAAACGTAATCACTAAGGTGTCTAGAGTTTCCGGGTTTATCCTTAGGCATGTACATAAATTCAAAAGTAACTCTTCTTCTATTCGCCTATTTGTTTGTCTTGTTCGCCCTTTGCTTGAATACTGTTCTGTTATCTGCTCCCCCAATATTCCTATCTCGGGTCTTCTTTAGAAACTGTTCAAAGAAAGTTTACGCGTTTTCTTTTCCTTAAGCTTAATTTGCTGTATCAGCCCTATGAATGTCTTTTTTGTCCGTCCTGTCTCTTCCATCTTTAATATCCCGATGAACTTATTTAGACCAATATTTTTTGTATAAACTCCTCTACCATCAAGTCCCGTCAAAGATATTTTCTGAGCTGCGTTTATTTCGTTATTCCATATGCTAGAACGAATCTATTCTTCATTCACCAATTTTAAAAATCATACAAAATCATAATAACCTCAAGTTTCCTCCTTTCTCGCTTCTTACGTAGCGTTTAAGAAAAAAAACTAAGATACTTACAATTAATTTAACCTACAATTATCGTCACTTTATTATTTTTTCATTTAATATTGCTGTATTTATTCTTTGCGTTCCAGTTTGTTATTGGATTATGTTCAGTCTGTTAGATGGAATAAATAAATAAATGAATAAATGATGCATCAACGGAAAATTGGCTAATAACAGCGAAGAATGATTTAAAATTTATACTAGATATGTATGAAGTACATATAAGGAGAGGCCTACCCGCGGATAGCAATAGCATCGGAAAATATAAAGGAATAAAAAAACAAAATCTAACTATTGTGTAATGAACCTTACAAACAAACGAATTACAATTCGCCAAAATCTTGCGCAGCTAATTTTAAATATTCATGCTTATATTCTAATTGTTGAAAATACATAATATATCAGATCGTTTGGACGATCGTATCGGATGGAGGAATTTAAACTTTCTTTTAAACGTGCAACGAGCCAAATAAATGGTGTTAGTATATTATTGGATAACAAACCGGCATTACATGACTGCCTAAGTCATCTATGCAAATTAATTCAAAAGGATGAATTCACTAAATCATTGCTCGAGCTTTTAGAATCTACCAACATAATCCAAATTGAAACAAAGTTGATGACGCAGTCGAAGAAAAATTTCTCAAATGCACAAAATTTCACACTTCGCAAACAGTATCAAAAATGTAGGCGAATTTGTGTATCTAGGCGCCAAAACAACGAAGACGGGCAATGAAAGAGACGAAATACGCCGAAGAATACAACTCGCAAATAAAATACTTTATTCAGTTTTGACGATCTTGAAGACCAGCTGCATACACAGGAAAACAATGCTTCACCTGTGTTATGCTGTGGGTGTGAAACCTGAACCCTAACCCAAGCATCTGCAAATGTATAGAACGCCTTTGAGCAACGGGTCCTGTGGCGAATAATCGGAGCAAAGCTAGACGGGGACCAATGGCGAACTCGATACAAACATGAGCTGTGTGATATTTTTGATGAACCGAAGATCTCAACGATTGTAACGCTGCGGAAGCTGCAATGAGCTGGACACATTGAATCATATGGACGAACAACGAATACCCAAAAAGGTATTCGTTGGGAGAACTCCAGGCCGGAGACAAGAGGGAGGAACCAAGGAAACGCTGGTTTGACTCGATCGCTGAAGATAGTTCATCACTGCTCGAGTTTTGAAATCGAAGGACGCGGTCAATGGACCAAGAGGCGCTATTTGCAGGAAACAAAGGCCCAAGAGGGGCTGTAGTGCTAAGAAGAAGAAGAAAATTCCAAAATGATACAAAAACGAATCCGTTCAATTACAAAACCGTCAAAGTAAATCGCATCAAAAGTTTGTGCGAATCACCTCATTGTAGTGAGCAGTAGCTTGTCAAGGAATTTTCTCCATCTGCTGCATTCGAGTATGACTGCATTACTTAAGCCAATAAAGTCAATCAAGTGGTAAGGGGAACGCGATGCATCAACGCCACCACTGGAAGTAATGGAGCCACTTTGAGAACCACTGATGGAATGCGCGTATGGTCAGTCGCATGACAGAGAAAGTAAAACCGGGAAAAATAACGGGGGTTAGAACAAAGGCGAAGTGAAAGCTGGATGAGGTATTCATGCTCTCTTTCGGCGTGTAGACGTCGACGAGGATGGATCTCCCGGAGTGAAAAGGGAAAAATCGAAGTAAAATTAGAAGGAAAAACCAGGTGGCTGGCCATTTAAAAGCTAACTCAACCGAAGAAACAGGCGGCGGGCAACAACAATCAAGTTTTAAGCTGTTTCAACCGGAGAAACAGGTGGAAAGTCAGGAGCGCCCCTTAGATTGAGGTCAGATAAGCCTAGCAAGTAAGGAAGAATCCTCAAAGAAATTGTAAGTGCTTGATTCAAGTTACTTTGAAAATATAGTGTTTAATAAATTTGCTTTTCTTCATATAGTAACGGAAGGTGTATTTTATGAAGAAGCACAATTGCCGAACTTTTGAGGTGATCAATTGTAAGCTTAGGTCAGATGCGATGCATTAAGTCAGTATCTTTGGTTTTCTTTCTTTTCTTTTTGCTCACTTATATAATAGACTTAGTTTCCAATCGTGCGAAGGCTCTGGTGCATTGTAGCGCTAGTGAGTGTTTGGTGACATTTAAGAGGATGTTAAAAAATCCTCGATTTTTTTGGGGCTGGAGCAAGTCATTTAGCTAACTCGAGGATTTTCGGTGCATAAGATCTTGATCCGCCTTGACCTCGTTAATTTTTCAGAGTTCTCATTTCGGTTCGTTGTGAATTATTTGTAAATTTGCGAATTGGCAGTGGCAAAAGCAATTTTAGTGGTTGTGGCGAGTCGTAGTCTTACTCAACGACTCTTGGAGCTTTATAAGGAGCAAGTGGCGCCCCACGGCCATCTTCGACCGCACCGAGAAACCCCATCATAACCCACCGCCTTTGGGAACCATTCGTGGTGAGTATTTCGTGGTATTCATATAAATTAATTTTGTGGCTAACAGTCCCTAGCAAACGGTTTAAACAGATCTTGGGCATTTGTAGTGGAGTGGAAATTGATTTGTGATTGGGTCTTGATCCAACTTTTTATCCAGGATTTTAAGTAAGCAACTGAATTTTTCTTTCCTACAGGAGCAAACTCGTGCAGAAATTAAATTATTCAACCATTATTTGTGCTGCCCTGTTTTCACAATTCTTTCAAATACGGGTAGATCATTGTTAACTCACTCAAATTCATTTTAGATTTGTAAAATAAAAAGCTTAAACATATAAATCACTTTTAAACTTGAGCTCTTTGATAAAATTTAAAATACCATTCACAATTTTTCGATACCATCTTAAGTTCTGTGCCCGATTATTATTCATGAGAATTACAGTTAACTTTCTCTACTTGTGCATGTAAATGGTTTTTAACTCCAACTTTCTTTATCGAGCACTTTTTAAAACAATGGTTTTCCTCGATGATGTCTAACAGACTTATTGTGCGGAAAAAAGAAAAGAAAACGCTGAAGAAATCAATACCGTTACTCTACCCAATCTTCATCACAACTCCCAATAATGGGCGACGTTTTTTCACGATTCATTCGATGATGTTGAATAAAAAGTCTGGAAACCACTATGCTATTGTATAGACAGTATTCAGCCATGATTTCAACGGTTGTGGCTTTAGTTGTGAAACTACTAAACAGCTGCTAACCAGGACTTACGAGTGTACAAGTTCGTAATTAAAATTCAAGTCTCAACCCTAGTTAACCGCATATTGAAAAAGTTCATTAATTCTCGTTGAAGGAAACTCAGCTGGAAGTAATGAAAACCAACTAGGTGGCGTACTTGTACCGTCGCGCCGTAGATGTTGAGTGGCCAGTGGTGGGAGCTGGCAGGCTCACTGTTAAGCTCCTGCACACAGAAGAAACCTTTGCCATTCTACGTTGCGGCTCCTTCAATGGAATCCCTTGGACCTGGCTCACTCTACACGTCCCAGGAATGAAAGAAAAGATAACCAGTATCTGAAGAAAAAAGTTTCGTTGGCTAGAATACAAACGTGCCCTTTACATGGAGGTTACCTCCGTGACGTTTAAAAACAAGGATTATATGGTAGCAAATGAGAATATAGCATAATAAGTGCTTAATCACCAAAGGGTAGAGCAGAAAGTTAAACAGGATCTCTGATTTGTAAGCGTGACTCGTACGAAAGTTCTAGTTGCCATACAGTCTGAGGCTTTAAATAGTGCGGGATGCCAAAGGAATCTATCGAACGAAAAGTTCCTATTTCTTGTTTGGAAAGAAAAGGATTTAAATGAAAGACTACCGTAGGATTTTGGATGCTTATTTAATTCAATAAAATGATGAAGGTATCTATGATAAGATTAAACTTGCATAAAGAATTACTTAAAAAATCAAATTTACTAGTTCGCATTTTCGGTCTCTAGGCTTTCAACTGAAATACCCTTTGAGGTCGAGACCAGTTTTCAATCAATCATTGAATTTATCGAGTCAAATCAACATTCAAAACTATTTTCTCTACAAGATGTTTGCAAAAATAAACTTCAATCCAACATTGACTTTGGCAGGAAGGCAGAAAAGTTGAGACCGAATACCTCCCCACCCAGTTTGCAAGGATCATCTGTGGAGCAGACATTTCCTCGTATAAAGACGATATGAAGCTATTCGAGTGCGATATCTATTTATTGTATCTATATAATGTAACGCAAGATACTTTCATTTCAACCTTTCGTATCGCTCACGGAAAATAACATTTACGAGGAGTTTTCAATTTTCTTGAAAATTTATCGACCAAGGGTTATGCTGTCATCAAATCTAATTTCAGTTCAATTTCATTCCAGTCCCTGTCTATTGGATATTGATGTGGCGGATTACATGAGACGTTCACTATAGAAGGGTTTTATTGAACTTTTAATCTTGTTAAGGAGGCATTGGTCTTGTCGTTTGGCATGGTCAGTTCTTAGTGTTGTGTATCTTTAGATTTTCTAATTTGCGCCGTTTAAGTTTATGTGAATCCTTGAGGAAAATTGCTATTTGCTTCAGAGAAATCTCTTTTTGATTGTTTATTCATTGAAAAGATGACTTTCAGGTACAAAACAAATCTTAGTCGTGTAAAGTGTTTTACTTTCAAAGAGCTTCTTTGCTAGGGACAGTAGGGTTTGTCACGAAATATCCATCAGCTATTTCACGTCGTCACAAGCTTAGATTTACTACTGAATTTCAATATTCGTGCAAAGATATTGATTTTTTTTAAACTTAAGAGACCATCAAATTAATGAAGTGAATGTTAATCTGTTTGAAGTTTTTGGATTATATTCTGTATTTATCTTTATTTTTAAGCTTACCCTGTTATTAACTAAATGAACTCTAGTCAATTCCTGGACTATATTAACGGCGATATATTTGAGCTATGTAAAACTGATTTTAATGTTGACTCTGTTATAATTTAGTCTGCAAATTAGAGTCGAACTAACCGTCACACCATGTCATTCTCTGTATACTCTTAATAAATCCCTTTTATATTAAACATACCTTGTTATTAATACATCATAAAGTTTAACAAAAACAAAAAGTGTCTCATATTAGCTATATTTAAGTGCCTCAAAGGAACGGCTCACGCGGTTGTGACCAAAACATGACCATTAGTAAGGCCGACTTTGCTGGCTAACTTACATGGCGTTATATGTGAAAATTAGAGGTTTTGTACGGTTTAGAGACGGATTTCTACAGTGAAATCCAGATGGTCCGCGGAGAACACAATAGCGCTCCTAGTGAAGTGAAAATTATTTCAGTTCTTATACCCGTTTAGTTTTTATCGCCTTCCAAAGTGAATTTATAGGAGTTTGTTTACTTCTCAACGCTGAGCTATCAGTCGAAAGTGCAAAACGTGTGCTTCATACTCGTATGCTCCTCTTGGACAGTTTAGGAGTACAATGGGCTATACAAGGTGAATTTACAGCATGCACGGAATGCATTCCGCACGTTTTTATTCGGAAAATAGTATATATGACGAAATATAAGCATTTGCTAATGCCGCTGTTGGGTGACAGCTACCGGAAGCTTGTCCATAGTAGGCTGACTAATACATATGCAAATTGCTACCATATGGCTTCCTTTCTAACGTCAGTTTTCGTTGTGACACAATGCAAAAACTGCGGTCAACTAGTCTGATTTTTCAACTGAGTTGTTAAAAGAGTTTTTGGTGTACCTACGATGAAGCGGAGGTACACACGCGTATGTCTCAAGCTACGCGGAAACAGGGCGAACCTGTTGTGGAATATTGTTTTCATATGTATGTGTATCATAAAATAGACGCAAGACGGAATAAAGCATCGTGAGTTGCAAGTGCCGGCAATGGCTATGCGTTTCATGCCCACAAAAGAAATGCGCGAGTGCTTCGAAAAATATTTACGTAATTTTAATGTTCGGCGTAGCGTCGATCAAAACGTAAAGAAGTTCAAGTGTTTTAACTGTGCTGAGACTAGTTTCTCGAAAGATTACCCGAAGCCACCGCCACGACGACGAAGTCCCAAACGCAATAAAGTGCATTTATAAGGGCAACTAGAAAGCTGTAGTGCAACAAACGTAGTTCGCAAAGCAAAATTTAGCGAGGATGATGATCGTTCCATATAATGGCAAAACTAAACGGGAGTGACGCGACACTTTTTGTTTATGCCGGTAGTGAGTGTAGTTTGATTTGGAAATTTGAAGCGAACCTTTTAACACCGTGTGAAAGATAATCTTGCCACATGAAATTTAAGCGCATTTTCAGTAGTGAATATATTACGACCAAGGTGGTTGTGCTAAACATCCTTATTGATGGTATTCAGAAGACAATTCATGAGTATGTGATGCCTGACATTTTTTGTGTCTACGGATGTCCTGGTCGGGCAAGATTTTTTGAAGGCACAATGGCCGTGGTATTTTTGCCAGAAACAATGAAAGGATCGAAAACTTCAAAAGCGGGTTCAGTGACAGTTTCAAAAAAGACAAATTGAGGAGTGTCTTGAATGGATTCCGCAATGTCTTTGTAGTTGGTGTAGCAGAAATCGGGTTGACCGATTCAATGCAAATGAAAGTCAAATTAGACACGTCGATACCACTAGGTCGAATACCCTGCCATACCCCCGAGCCTAAACATAGTGTTTTGAACAAGATGGTTGACAATTTGTTTGAAATTACAATATCGCCAAAACACCTCTAATTACGCAAGCCCGGTGATTTTAGTGAAAAGCAAATGCATCGAGTATCAACATTTAAATCAACAGCCTTTATGGAGGAAAAGCTCCTCCTACCAACCGTACGTAGACGATGTTTTTGCTATTACTAAGACCAAAGAGACTGACAAGCTTTTAAAAACAATTTATAAAATTCACCCAAATATAAAATTCACTATGAAAAGGGAAGAAAACGGTAAACTACCATTCTTGGATAATAAGGAGCATGACCGGCGTTGAAGAAGACTCACTCATGAAGAACGATACCGAACAATTCAAACCATTCCTTTGGACAAAAAAGGCAACCTATAATAGCATGATCTGAAGGATTCTCACAGCACCAACGGCAACTGAACGGAAGAACGACGAAATCAAGTACATACATGAAACTGCGACCATGAATGGGTAGGAAAAACAACTAATTAGCAATCGAATCCGGAAACTGGAAGAACAGCATCGAAAACGGGCTCTTTCAACATTTTTTACAAAAAATAAATCCGAAACAAGGAGGACCCGACTCACATTCTCAACGGCAGTAGAAAAACTACAGCAAACACTGAAAAAAACGAATCTCTTTGCTCCCTCTCCCAATTAAATACTATAAAGAACACTTCCAACCGTATTTTGGATCTGATTCTTTCGAGTAATCCCCATACTGCAGACCCTGTCTTCCCCACCTCTTCCCCTTATGTTACCCCTGATCCCCACCATCCACCTTTAGAATTACGTCACGTACAAAGAAACGAGCAAACTCATCTCGCTTTAATTTCTTTAAAGCTAGTTACGAATGCTTAGCATCTGAACTTATGGCCGTGAACTGGCACGCAGTTCTGGACCATACTGATCCAAATGGTGCTGTTCAGATATTTTACTCAGTCCTCCATAATATAATTCCTTTACACACGCCAACCTCTCGTTCTTCAGGTAGTAAATGGTCACCCTGGTTTACCAAAGATGTTGCCAAGGCAGTGCGACTGAAAGACGCAGCCCGCAAACGCTACCAACGTTCACGATCCGACATTGACCTTTCGGTGTTCCGTCAACTTCGGGCGATTGCCAAAAAAGTAATTTCGCGAGCAATGCTCGCTCACTTCAAGTCCATAGAAACTACCTTCCTAACTAACAATCCCAAATCCTTTTGGTCCTATGTCCACTCCTTAAAATCATCCCACAGCTCTGTTAGTTCTTTACCATTCCAGAACAATACTGTCAACAATGAGCAGGCCATGTGTGACTTGTTTGCTGACTTTTTTTCTTCAGTCTATATCTCATCCTCTCCCTCAATCGTTACCAACTCCAGAGCTTCCCTGAACAAGTTAAGTGTTTTTTCTATGTGCCCTTCTGAAGTCGCTGCTGTAATCGCGTCGCTAAACGCTAGCAGCGCAGTTGGTCCGGACGGGATCCCGAACGTTTTCATTAAATCGCTCGCTTCTTCCTTGAGTGTCCCACTTGCCCTTATCTTTAATACGAGTCTAGCAACAGGGATTTTCCCAGACACCTGGAAGCAAGCCAACCTTCTCCCTATCCATAAGGCAGGAGACCGCTCCTCTGCTCATAATTATCGACACATTTCTTTGTTATCCTGCTTTGGCAAAATCCTAGAACGTATTGTGCATTTGAGGATTTATGATGCTTTACAGCTATATTTCTCCGATAGGCAACATGGTTTCATAAAAGGGCGTTCCACTGTAACCAATTTACTTGAAATTACAGATACTATTGCCTCTGCACTTGACTCAGGTGGTCAAGTGGATGTGATTTACACAGATTTCGCTAAAGCATTTGATAGCGTAGATCACAACATTCTGATTGCAAAACTCCAACAATTTGGCATTAGTGGCCCCCTCCTGGCATGGCTGGACTCGTTCTTCAAAAATAGATCCTGTACAGTGATTTGGGGTGGACAAGCTTCATATTCTTTCAGTCCCACTTCTGGCGTTCCACAAGGTTCTATTCTAAGTCCTCTCCTCTTCAATCTATTCATTAATGATCTCCCGTCTATTTTTACTTCTAAATCTCTTTTATATGCGGACGACTTGAAAATCTTTAGAGTCATCAGCTCAAATCAAGATTGCCTGGATCTTCAAAATGACTTAGACCTCTTAAACTCATGGTGTCGAAATAATCGACTCACTCTTAACATCTCTAAATGTTATTGGATGTGCTTTTCCAGGAAAGCAATTCGCATTCCTTTCGCTTACTCAATCGACCACTCAGTGCTCGTTTGCGTCGATAGGTTTAAGGATTTAGGCGTAACGTTTGACCCCCATCTGAAGTTCAACACCCACATACTTCAAATGACAACTAACGCCTCTAGAGTTGCAGGCTTTGTTTTACGCTCCTCTCATAAATATTTCAGTATTCAAACCGGAATACGTCTGTTCTCTATGCTTGTGCGCCTTATTCTAGAATATGCATGTCAGGTGTGGTCACCGCACCTAATTTATCTCTCAGACGCAGTGGAATTTGTTCAGAAAAATTTCACACGCACGCTCCTCTTCAAGCATAAGGTTCCGCATCGTCCTTGCAATGACCGCCTGAGTTTCCTGTTCATGCCTTCGCTTCAAGAGAGGAGGCTCTTCCTCGACAAATGCTTTCTCTTTAAACTTGCCAGTGGTTTACTTTCATCTAACCTAATCAAGGCGATAAGCACACGCCCACTTTCTCGAACCAGATCCTTCAGTACTATATAGTACCGTACGCTAGAACAGAAACGTATCGTCAATCTCCGTTAATTCGAATGGTTAGAGATCATCATCGTCTCCAGCTTGGTCCTCCTTTAGACTCGATTGCGAGCTTCAAATTAAAGCTGCGGAGAATACTTTGCCATCTAGAAATTTAATTCTTTCTTGTCTTTTTATAATGTACGTATCACTTTTTCTTTGAAATGTGCCTAATTTTTATGGATTTTTTCTTTTTAAAGTTCTTTTTTCTTATTTAGAAACTACCTTGTATTTGGAGTTTCATTCTGTAAGATAGTTTTGTAAATAAAATGAAATAAAATAAAAATAAAATAAAAGTAGCACTTGCCAGAAAATTCAGAAGAAGGACAATAAGATCTACGGTAGCGAAGCACATGGTCAAATCAGGCCACAGTATTGCATGGGAAAATGCAACCTCGTTGGAAGAAATCACCGATTGGAAAAAACTGGACGCTACGGAGAGCTATTGGATATCGAAAACTCCAGAAGAAAAGCGATTAACCCTCCGAGTACACACCTATTTTTTCGATCATCGAGTACATAACCTTCTTTGAACGTATACAGTATCACCCCCACTACAAATGTTAGTTTGAAAAAATTTTCAGAAATAGTTTGAAAGCTCTTTTAGTAATTCTCATACATTAGAGAGGCCTTAAATGCCTATAGCTTACCTTAAAAAAATTCGCGAACAACCTGGAAAAACGAAAATTAGCATTTTTACATAAAAAATCGTAACTTTTTCAATTTATTATATTTTTGGCTAAAACTTTACGTGAAAACTCTCAAGACATAAAAAACTAAAGGAAAAATGAGCCCTATAGTGTCTCTTAAAAAGAAAGTATTTATTTTGCATATTTCCACTTTGTCTTATTTTTACTGGTCAATGTTGATGTTGGTCTCCCTCGTACAGTTGAATTTTCACGCTGTTGTAAAAGGCGTTTACTGAGAATTGCATTCTCCACATCATCATTTTCTGAACATTCAGAAAGTTCATAATCAGATACTGATTGCTCAGAGACGTGGTCGTCTTCGGAGGAACCGCTGCCGCCAAAATCATCACCGCTGTTTTCAGCCAACAAACGATTATGCACACTAGATCGCAGATTATATTCCATATTGTTTTAAATAAAAATAAAAATACGTTCAAACTTTTTTTGTCTTATTAAATTAATCTATCCATTTATAAAGTAAAAAAAATTCAATTTTTACCTCGAAATTGACGTTGAGTACATAATGGGGTCGAATTGACCACAGGCTGATTTCAAAGTTTTCTCAACAGTAACTAACGTCTTCGAAAGGTAAACAAACTATTTAAACTTATAGTCAAGATACGGACATGGGAAACACAAACAGCAGCCTATTGAAACTAATTAGTGATCAACATTATGACGATGGGGAGGTAGCCAACGAAGCAGCGGCAGTGGTCGGTTAATTAAGCAGGGTGATGTTCAAAATGCATGATTAATTTCTTTTTGCAAATATCTTGTATCTTCTTTTTTTTAAATTGTAATCAGATAGTATGGATCAACTTTTAACTTCTTAGCAATATAAACAAAGAAAATATAAAATTAAGACTAGTTGCACTGAAGAAGACAGTAGTTTGCTGTCGAAACACCGGTGTCTGCATAGCATAAATTAAGTTATTGTAGGGAAGAAAAAGGAAATTTTTTTTAAATTATCATTTATTTATACATTTATTCAATTATTTATAACAAAAGGAAGGGCCAAAACCGGTCTAGACTTAAAATATATGTATAAACATAGAAAAACAGACGATAACACTATCAATGAACAACTTGTTACAAGTTCAGACGCAATTTTCTCAGTACTAGACCACACTTTCTGACGAAAACGGAAACGAGATGAAACAGAACAAATAGATATCCAGCAATCCAAAAACTCAATACCCCTCCATATGACTCAATTTAGTATTGACCTACTTACCCCTTCTTCCACCTATATTCAATCATTCCACAGACCCTCGAGACACTGAAGCTGACTCATAGAGGCCAAAACGCATATGTTTGCACAACAAAGCAAGGCCCGAGAAGAAACTTGGGCTGCGGATATCAAATAAACAAAATAATTGACTAAAAATATCACATTCCTTTCGATAAATTTGTCCTTCGAATTTTCTTGCAAATTTCCGCGGATAATGATTTTTTAGGGTTTTGTAAAATAATTTTACAAAACCCTACTAGTTTCGCGACCAATCTGTCCGTCTGTCCGTCTGTCCGTCCGTCCGTCCGTCCGTCCGTGTGTCACAGCAGTTTTTCTCGGAAACTACTTAAGCTAGAAACATCAAATTTTGTGCGTAGGTGTAAAGTGATGATCTCTTCAAAGTTCAACTACAAAAAAAGTTTATAAGGTATTCAAGGGGGGTCTCCCCATGTAGGAGAGTGACCCCCCAAAAAAAAATTTCATTGAAGGTAGCCGATATGGGTATCAAATGAAAGGTCTTGATGAGAACTTTTCAAAACAGGTCTTAGTTTGGCAAAATTTGCTTCGAGGGGCGCACGGCGAGGGGACATACACGAAAAATTTGCGTCCCCCCCCCTCGCGATTGGACACCTGTGATCCGAAAAATCTGAAAAAAATCAGGAATGTAGGCCTTGGTGTGTACAACAACATTAAATACGTTAGAAGTCGCAGTTCACTCAACTTTGTTAGTAATAGTATGATTTATCGATATTATGTTTTCTTGAATAAAATCTTAACGGTACCCTTAAATTCAATGAAATTCAGTACATAGATGTCTATTTATAAGATTGATCTATTCTGAAAGTTTCATAAAGATTGATATTTAGCGAAGTTATAGCGGTTTGAATTTTCCAGTATTACTATGGAACAATATGTGCTGGATTTATTACTATGGCAACATATGGCTATGTAACAACATGCGCTTTTTACCGACTCAGACACTACAGTTTTGCTAGGATTTGCATGAAAATTTCAAGAATGATAGGTGCCATTTATATCTTTGAGAATCGGTTCAGCTATTGGTATCAGTAATCGTAAAACAAAATGGTGGCTGTTTTAAATGCGAAGATTGAATAATTTTGAGTTATTTTTTCCCAACTTCAACGTTTAAGGTGCATGCTTTGAACACTTGATTCAATTGAATGAATGACTGAAGATGAGTACCTACAACTAATGCACATAAGTGAAACAATTCAAGGAGGTGGGAGAGAGCTCCAAGCAAAAGGGTTTTGTAACCATTCTAGGATTCGAAAAAATTGGGCATGAATCGATGATTTCAGTACAGGAGAGTGGCCCCTGAAAAAAAAATCATCAAACGTAGCCGATATGAGTATGAAATGAAAGTCTTCATGGGAGCTTTTGAAAACAGTTGTTAAACTGTCAGTTTTTGCTTCAGTGGGGGCACAGGGGGGAAATACATGAAAAATGTGTATCCTCCGTCGCGGA
Organism: Odontomyia ornata; assembly: GCA_963969285.1. Classification (NCBI taxonomy): domain Eukaryota; kingdom Metazoa; phylum Arthropoda; class Insecta; order Diptera; family Stratiomyidae; genus Odontomyia; species Odontomyia ornata. Next base: position 225,047,133 of record OZ017741.1, read on the forward strand.
TGGACATCTGAAATAATTATCAAGGGAGATGTTTATGAGTATAACAATACCAAAAACCTCAGAAGTCGAAATTCGTTCAACTTTGTTAAAAATAGTATGATCTTCGAATTTCATATTTTCTCCAATAAAATCGTCTTTGACATGTTTCTTGATTTGCTTCGATTTGGTGACTGCATTTTGTAAATTGAATACAAAACCCTTCTGACATGAGCGCAGGTCTGTTAACCCAACTTGTTTTGGTTTCCAATTGTTATTAATAATTCCCAGTTAAACTACACAGGACTATTAATGGCTCGAATGCAAACTATTGTAGCATTTCAATCATCTATCCTCATTTTTAACCTTCCATAGATATTATCTTTCAATTCTTCATGGAAAGGAGGATGAAAAATGCAAAACAAAACATTAAAAAATCAAAGGATATGGAAATTACGGACTGCTTGCCTATTACACGTGAACTGACTTTGGATTCATAATGAAATTATGGACATACTTAGTCTCATTTCTTTAGCGTGATATTTTTACAAATAACTAATATTTTACTAGCAATCGCATTTTAATAAGAACTCCAGAGATAGTACCAAGCCTGGTTGAGAAAGAAGGAGGAATCCTCTTGCTTCCCCCACCCCAGCTTTCATGATTCCTTATTCTAAGCCTCATAACCAAATGGGAATAAATGGTCTTCCGGTCACATATTGGGTTTACCGGTTCCCTAATAATGGGACCTAAATGCCAAGAGTTGCCAATAACTGCAAATACACTTGCAGCTCTGCTATTAAATCCTACTTACACCTATTTTATGTTATTTAAGAGGGTAAAAACAAGTTTTCCGCGCCTGATAACGCATTCAAAAGTAACAACCAAGCCACCGAAATAGAGCTTGAGCGACGGGCTATCTCCCCGTGCCTGGAAAACTTGACGTTGTATCGTAACCTTAAAATTAAGCCTTGGAATAGATTTGATCTATAGCAACGACCTCGTAACTGAAAAAGGACAATGGCATTGGATCCTGAAACCACTGAATAGCCCTGATGCTGTTAAATACCAGGCCCATCAATATAAATTAAACATACTAGCAAACCAGGAAACTATCTGGACTGTAAGTCATATTCAGGATATGATATTGCACACAATGTTAACAAATGGGAAGCCTGCGGGAACGCGAATGGCCTTTATTGTGGATGGGAGGTTCAAATCGCACGTTATTGATTTTAAGTAAGTCAATGAACAATGTGTGTGACCTATATCAAAGGGGAATTCTTCAAAATCTGGCTAATGAACTGATACACCACAATCGAAGAATAGGAAGAACAAACAAAGGAAACGTTCTACAATCGCCTGGAAAAACTAGGCAAATTACTGCCTATAAACGACGCAAAAATAACTCTGGGTGATTTCAACGCAAGGTTGCCAATAAGCTATCTCTTCGGTGAACGGCTGGAGGATAAAGCCTCCACAACGAAATAAATAACAACGGCCAGTACCTGATTGACTTTGCATCTAGCAGAAACATAGCCATACGTTCGACTTGAATCTCACATCGATGCATACATAAAATGATCTGGTATTACTGGATGGAAACATTCAAAATTTAAATCGAAGAGCTAATTGTAACTCGAGTCATTTATCAAAATAACCTACCGCCCCCATATGTCCAAGAGGTGTTCAGCGAAGATCAGCTCTCTACAAAAATTGGACATCAAAAGACTCTAAACGGCATCTGTAGCAACAATTTCATGGAGATGGTTGACAATCAGATGCTTCCCATGCTGTCAGATGCATCACCGAAAACAGGCAACGAGCTATGGGTAGAAGTGAAAGCGGCAGTTAAGACCGTGGCAGACTAAACGATCGGACATCAAGCCTAGTGCTAAACAAAAATGATTGGCTCAATAATGAGTCCCAAAATGCGTTAGATGAAAAAATCAGGTGTACAAACAATATTTGAGCTGTAAAACCAGGGGGAAGAGAGAATAGGAGTACTATGAAAATCTCAGAAGAGTAGAGAGTAATATAGTTGGAATTAAGAAAAGAAAATACTATGACAGCCTCTTGAAAAGCATCAATGTATGCCTAGCGTGCAACAACACAATAAAGCATACAAGGTAGTGAAAAGCCTGGAACTTGGTTATCAGCCCAAAATCACGCTCTGCCGTGATGACATCGGCAACATCATCGTAGTTTAAAACAGGATCAAAGAAAGATGGCCATCATATTTTAAGATTGAAGCAAAACTAACGGAGATACAGAATTTTAAATCTATGTGGGTATGGAAAAATCACTCAGTTATTGATGGTTTTGTTTTTAAAATGTCTTTTCCCACAAATCACTTTTTCAAAGTCGGTACGCGCTCTAGATCAAACTTCAATTATTCAATCTTTCCCGTTGGCAAAGAGTTTAAGAGAAAATATGACGATCTTGCTAATGAGTTTGAAATTAAATCTCAAGAAGCATATAAATCCTACATAAATGTTGTAGGTGAAAAAATCACTCGGAATCCTAGAAAATTTTTCGAATTCGTCAACGTAAAACGTAAGATACATGGTTACCCTTCAACAATGAAATATAATGATTCTATTTCTTCTTCTGCAGAGCAAATCTGTGAGTTTTTTGCTGATTTTTTCCAAGGAATCTACTGCGATCCTGGAAACTCTCAAAATCTTCCGTCCTCTGAAATAGCACCAAGAGCACAGATCGATAGTATTTCGATATCTGAAGAGGAAATTCGTCAAGCCATCGAAGCTCTTGATTTGAACAAAGGACCTGGCCCGATCTCATTCCCCCTCGTTTTTTGGCCCTCTGTAAAGATAATTTGTCCCTCCCTCTTTTCCTCATTTTTAATAAATCGCTTTCAAGCGGTGTTTTTCCCTCATATTGGAAACCATCTTATATAATACCAAACCATAAAAAAGGCGAAAAGCGGTCTGTTGAAAATTATAGAGGAATCGCTACGTTATCTTCCATACCAAAGCTTTTTGAAAAGCTTGTATGCGATAAAGTTTCACCTCTTATTGAACCTTATCTCAACGACGAGCAACATGGTTTCCGGAAAAGCAGATCTACTACCACCAACCTTGTCGTGTTGACGTCTGACATTCTATGTGCGATGGAAAAAGGTAACCAAACCGACGCCATATACACCGATTTCAGCAAGGCGTTTGACCGCGTGAATCATGAAATATTGATAAAAAAACTACATAGTTTTGGAATCACTGGCCCACCGCTTAACTGGATTCATTCATATTTGAAAAACCGCATCCAATATGTCAAGTTCCAAGGTCGCTCATCAAAGAAAATTAATGCCCTCTCTGGGGTTCCTCAGGGTAGTCATCTGGGTCCATTACTTTTCAATATCTTCATATCTGACCTTTCAGCGGCACTATCCGATATACCTCACCTTTTTTATGCCGATGTTCTGAAGGTATATCACTTTATTAAATCGCATATTGACGCTTCCTTTCTTCAATCCAAATTAAATATTTTGCTCAAATGGTGCAACGATAATCAACTTGCACTCAATTTGGATAAATGCCATGTCATAAGTTTTTCCAGAAAAGAAAATCATCCTTAACGATTATCAAATCAAAAGCACGAGTTTGAGCAGAGTTGAGAGCATAGTAGATCTAGGCGTAATCTTAGACACACAGCATCGGTTCAATCTTCAACATGACGAAGCCCTCTCTAAAGCTAATAGGATGCTACGTTTCATCAAAAGGAGAGCCAAAAAATTCGAGAATATTTGGGCAACAAAATCGCTATACACTTCACTTGTTCGTCCCATTCTCGAATACGCTTGTTTGATCTGGGACCCAATTTACAACATTCATAAAACTAGATTCGAGTCGGTACAAAAACAATTTTTACTCTTTGCCCTAAGGTCCCTCTATGACCCCAGAGATTTCTATAGTCTTCCATCCTACGATAACCGACTCCAAATATTGAATATGGCATCACTAGCTTCTAGGCGTACTGCGTTGTCCTCATGCCTAATTTTCGATGTGCTTAGGGGTAATATTAACGTGAAATTTATTTCCGAGAAGGTACGGCTGAATAACCCTTCTAGAGTTACCAGAAATTCTCGTATGTTCACCACAAGAACACATCGGATCATATATGCGGATAACGCGCCAATAAATAGATGTTGTAAAGCATTTAACAAATTCAGCAATCATTATTCCCCAACCATTTCCAAGTCCCTTTTCAAGTCCATAATTACACAATCCTGCTCTTCCCGGATACAGTAGATCATTAAGTAACTTAATGTATAAATTGTAATATCTATGTGTTTTGTTAAATGATGCCTTGTTTGGCAATAAATAAATAAATAAATTTCGAAGATTTATGTATGTCAGATATAAATGCCGAGGTAACAACGTAGAGATTTTATATTTTTACATTTTCTTTACAACAACAGAATTCCTGATTCTTTGTCAAAAAATCAGTTATTTCGATTTTAAAGTATCAAAAAAGTTAAAAAAAACTACGTTATTGCCTGGAAAAATTAACTTATTTTCAAGGTGTCCCCAAAGAGCTGCTGTGCTTGCCTTATTTTACAATATTTTTGCACCAAATTTTTTGCGAAACATTCTTGAACTGTTGAACAATCATTTACTTTATTCATAAATAAATCTACATTTGCCAACTGCACCTAAATCTCTAGTAAATAAAGTAACTTAAAACCAATTTATTTAGTCATGCGTCAACTTTAAACCATTTCACAAAAATTCCTCATTTTTTGAGATCATATTATATCTCTGGCATAGTTCCAATTTAATAACTTCAGGACAATATGCTTCCTATAACGAACACAATTGAAATATGAAACTACTGAACAGAACTGAGTTTAGCCAGCAACTGTACCAAAATAGAAAATTTATAGTATCAAATAAAGGACTTATAGCTTTCAATATTCCCTATCTCACATACTCAATCACGCTAGTGGTATAGAAATGGAGTCTGAGATTGTTGGTAGTCCGGACTAGAGTAGCGTAATGTATTATACGGTCACTGAGCATACATTCCTGTCTATTCCACACCAAGTGAAATTATACATGACGGAATGGTTTCAAGTGTACTCGTATTTACAAGATATAGAAGTCTGTCCACTCGTTTTAAAATATCTCTGAACATATGTATACTAGACCTGTCGTATGCAGAAAGTACATGGAATTCGATGCATATTTCCATATATAGGGTGATACATTATGAGATTTGGTTTCTACTCCAATAAAATGCATAATATGGGATTCCATAGTAAAAATTGTATTGTAAGTCCAAAAAACAGTCTATGACATTTACTTTTTAGGGTTTTGTAAAATAATTTTACAAAACCCTACTAGTTTCGCGACCAGTCTGTCCGTCTGTCCGTCCGTCCGTCCGTCCGTCCGTCCGTCCGTGTGTCACAGCAGTTTTTCTCGGAAACTACTTGAGCTAGAAACATCAAATTTTGTGTGTAGGTGTAAAGTGGTGATCTCTTCAAAGTTCAACTACAAAAAAATTTTATAAGGTATTTAAGGGGGGGTCTCCCCATATAGGAGAGTGACCCCCCGAAAAAAAAATTTCATTGAAGGTAGCCGATATGGGTGTCAAATGAAAGTTCTTGATAAGAACTTTTCAAAACAGGTCTTAGTTTGGCAAAATTTGCTTCGAGGGGCGCACAGGGAGGGAAAATACACGAAAAATTTGTGTCCCCCCCCCTCGCGATTGGACACCTGTGATCCGAAAAATCTGAAAAAAATCAGGAATGTAGGCCTTGGTGAGTACAACAACAACAAATACGTTAGAAGTCGCAATTCACTCAACTTTGTTAGTAATAGTATGATTTATCGATTTTATGTTTTCTTGTATAAAATCTCAACGCTACCCTTAAGTTCAATGAAATTCAGTACGTAGATGCCTTTTTATAAGATTGATCTACCCTGAAAGTTTCATAAAGATTGAATCATATTTAGCGATGTTATAGCGGTTTGAATTTTCCTGTATTACTATGCAACAATATGCGCTGCATTTATTACTATGGCAACATATGGCTATGGAACAACATGCACTTTTTACCGACTCAGACACTACAGTTTTGCTAGGATTTGCATGAACATTTCAGGAATGATAGGTGTCTTGTATATCTTTGAGAATCGGTTCAGCTAGTGGTATCAGTAATCGTAAAACAAAATAGTGGCTGTTTTAAATGCGAAGATTGAACAATTTTGAGCTATTTTTTCCCAACTTCAACGTTTAAGGTGCATGTTTTGAACACTTGATTCAATTTGATGAATGACTGAAGATGAGCACCTACATTTAATGGTCATAAGTGATACAAGTCAAGGAGGTGGGAGAGAGCTCCTAGCAAAAGGGTTTTGTAACCATTCTAGGATTCGAAGAATTGGCCATTAATCGATGATAACAGTACAGGAGACTGGCCCCTGAAAAAAAATTCATCAAACGTAGCCGATATGAGTATGAAATAAAAGTTTTCATGGCAGCTTTTCAAAACAGTTGTTAAACTGTCAGTTTTTACTTCAGTGGGGGCACAGGGGGGAAATACATGAAAAATGTGTTTCCTCCGTCGCGGATGGACATCTGAAATAATTATCAAGGGAGATATTTATGAGTATAACAATACCAAAAACCTTAGAAGTCGAAATTCGTTCAACTTTGTTAAAAATAGTATGATCTTCGTCTTTGAAATGTTTCTTGATTTGATTCGATCTGGTGACTGCATTTTGTAAATTGAATACAAAACCCTTCTGACATGAGCGTAGGTCTGTTTACCCAACTTGTTTAAGATTATCTTGTTTAAATGTTGACACTGCGCCGTGAAAGGTCCATTCTGAGTGTCCAATTTTGGAAGACGACTTCGATTTTTCATGGTTTTCAGCCACACTATATTGTCTTCACTACATGTTGGATGTGGTCTAGTTGGTCGAACAACATCCAATAATGTACACTGTATTTCAAATTTGCGGAAAGTATTGGCTATTGTGGTTTCGGTAGGTTGAAGATGCACACCATAAGTTGCTCTAAGAGCATAAATTTCTCACAGAACGCTAATTTTCGTAATACGGATGAACAATTTGGATACGCTGTTGTTGTCTAAGTTTTTCCATAATGATTTGTCAAACGATACTGACTAAAAGTTACATTACAGTTTGACAGGAGCCACGCATGATCTATCAAAAAAGCTTATTGAAAATCAAACCTCGTAATGAAATCATTATGCATAGAAGCATTAGAACTATTATAGGGTTTTCCATTAGAAACATAACAATTTTGTATATTTATATGAACGCGCCCTTAAACTTTTTTAAGAAGCTAGTAGTGTTAAAACGTTAGTTACAGTCTACATTTTTATCATAGTAAAGTTCACGGACCAGCTAGGTTTGCAAATTATTAAAAATTACATCCAAGATTCTGAGTCAGTGGTCGCAACTTTAAGAGTGCTTACTCCAATTTTCGGCTGTAATAATCGTTCCACCTGACAGGCTGTGCGTACTATAGTGGATATTTTTGAGTTCAAATTATCAGTATTGGACGTTTCGGTGCCAAAAAAACGTTATACAACTTGAAGCGAAATAAATATCGCAGCCATAAATGCATCAATTCAAAATGAGCCAAATTAGATAAACAAAAGTGTTATTTCGAATCATGGATTCACATGTGTATGCCGTGTTAAAATAATACACGTTTTCCTGTTAAAATAACACGCGACATACATTTTCCATGTGAAATTAGCTCGCTTTCCCGTGTGAAGCTAACATGCGTTTCCTGGATAATTAAGCAAAAAGGATAATCTGTGTTAAATGTTTCTGCATGGTTCAAAACGGCACTCGGGCTTAAAATCAACACGTTTGGAATTGCAGCGAATGCAGCTGGGCGATGTTGAAAAATTACACATGATAAATTCTCGATTGAGTTCTTTCCCTCCTGTCACTACCATTTGTTTGCTTTTAATTTGATATCATCTAATATTTTGGCAAAATATTGATGTTGTTTAGTTCCGTCCTTTTTATTTCAAGTTCTCATTTCGGGAGATGTTCTTTAACTTACAAATAAGACCTTTTACTTGAATCACTCCCTATTATTTGTGATAAATTCTTTTTTGTTTACATAATTAATTACCAATTGCGTGATATTTTCCCACCTTCCTCAACTAGCCGTGAACTGGTTTACCACTAACCGTTTCGAAAGAATAATACACGTATTTTATATTTCGATGATTTCTACTAGATTATACTTGAAATTGCCAAGATTGCAAATAAAGAAAGTTATTCAACTATTCAGCAAAGGTCATTGGTTTATTTTTTAGCTTTTAATTTATGTTACATTTTTACTTTGCTTTGCTGTAGTCCACGTGGTGTAGTAGTTAGAGCACTTATACCGTAAGCTGAAGGTCCCTGGTTTGACTCTCTTGGCAGCAACGAGATCTAGTTCGAGTGATTCTTCAGACGAACTATGATCCAATCCAATTACGAAATGGCCTGGTTTAAATCAGAACGAATCCCAGCTGGGTGAACGGACACATTGCCAAAGCGTAATACTGACCATATAACCTTATGGAGTAGCGACACATTCGATAATGATAATAAAGATACTCTATCTCTAAGCGAAGAACCAAAAGAGGCTGTAGTGCTTCTGCTACGTTAAAAATGTTACGTTACACGAAGCGATTTCGGTTGGGGGCTTTGGAGTCCCGACTAGCCCATGGAGATGGGGTAGGAAAGCGCCACTCGCTAACCCCAGCATTGCCCCCAGGAGCCAATTGGCGAGCTTGAGGCTCCTCGGAACGGTTTTTTCACTGGCAAATCCGCTGGTGACCTTTACCCGACATGTCGAACCACCTATCACCACTTTCACTGAAGGGAAAAAATCACTAACGATGCAAATTCGGGATCCCCCGACAGAGAGGATTCTTATTCGCACTAACTTCCACTAGAGAAAATCGATTATGCAGATTGAAACCCCTAATGGGAAGGATTCTTATGCACTCCAGGCATAATCTATGCCTTCCGCCAACACTGCGTACTCCACGCGCGAAAATACTGGCTGAAACACTTTCAAAAAACACGAAAATTTCGTATAAAAAAATCAAATGATAATTCAAGATGATGTCAGTTTCATGCGAAGTTATTACTTATAAATTCTAATTCTTTACACTTGCGAAATTTCCCTTACTTCCTACGTTGGGGGCCCCGTCAATGGTCGAAATCCTCGCACTTCAACTCGCTCGCTGCCTGAAACAATTTTCTTCCCTTGTTGTCTGGAGCAATTTTCCCTCGTTGCACAATTACAGTCTGTTAAGATGATCGGTAGGGAAAACCTTTGTTTTTGGTGCTTTGAAAAAAATTTCAGTCGAAGTCAATCTTCCGTCGGGAAAACACTAAAATCGCGATGAGTATCATTTACGCAAAGCATTTCGAGGCCGTGTTCCTTTACACACACCCTAAAGGACCAAAAATGAACTATGTAAGGGTGGTTAAGTACATTAAGACGACTGTACCGTTTGTCAAGAAGAGAGTTCAATGATGTAAGGTGTCAAAAACCATCGATGACCTTCCAAATCGTGGTTCGGTAGGGAAAGTGACGAAAAAGGATGAGACACGAATCGTGGCTTTGTTTTCACGCAATCCTGGCTTGTCCTTACGTGAAAAACAAGAAAAATTGGAGCAAAAAGGTCTCGAATCATCACACGTTGCCATTCGGGAACATATTTGCGCAAACAATGTAAAATGGCGGAGTACCGTTAAAAAACCACTCTTGTCTGAACGTCACGTGGCCAAACGGCTCGCCTGGGCTCAGGAAAACATAGATCGCAATTTGGGTAATGTAATTTTTTCTGATAAAGCTTTTTTTTGGGGTTTCGTAACCATACCACATGCCTAGTGTTCCACATCAAATCAGTTTGCGCAGCGAACCGTTAAACATCCAATCAAGGTTCATCTTTGGGGCTGCTTCTCAGAGAGGGATTTTGGCGTTTTGCACACGTTCACCGTGAATCTCAATGCTCCCAAGATGGTTGGAATATATGAAAAAACTCTATTAACGACTGCCAAACAATATTTTATCACAAAAAATGCGACGTGGATCTTGCAAGAAGATAATGATCCCAAACACCGGAGCCGGCTGTGTACTGAATGGAAACGGAAAAAATGCATTGTGATCCTATCGAAAACGTCTGGGCCTACATCAAGCAGAAGCACTTTGAAGCAGCTCTCCCGACGAATTCGACTCATTTGGAAGGCGCTTCCCCTCAAATACGCCAAAAATTTAGTGGAAAGTATGCCTCGGAGATGCTAAGCAATAATTGATGCTGGTGGTGATTGTACTCACTATTAACTGAAAGCGCGTTACCTCAGAATGTATTTAATGTATGTATGAGTCAAAACTATTGTTAAATAAACTATTTCAAAATTATGCTGGACACGCTCTTACTTAACAGACTGTAGTTTCTTCGACGCTCCTTCCTTCTGATGTTCGTACCCGTAGGCTCGTTGTGATCTTTTTATTTCACAAAATGTTGAGTTCTTCCTTCTCCGCTACCCATATCTGTAAAAGAGCCCACTTCCACCGTCGCTGGCTCTTTTATCACCTTGTCGCAACGGTTTTTGACTTAAGTTAAAGAACCCAAGTTCAAGGCCACAACATTCACCACGGCTGCTCAACTTTGCAATGTTTACCTCAGACGCAAACCCAGTTTTTGTTGGTGGCCATCTTTCCTTTGCGCACAGGCCTGCATTATCGATAACAACCTTATCGATTTGTTTAGATTGAAGTGTCAATTATTGTGTTGATGCTTGTGGTTATGTGCGCGAATATTTACGTCCGTCTCGAAATATTTTAAATTAAAGACGGTACGCGTGGCGAATTGGGTTTTCCTTGTTGGGTCTCATAATTTTGTCCACGGAGGGATATCACGGTGTGTCGGGCGATAAGCCCGAGTATTTCGGAAAGTACATATTACGAGGGAATCATGACTTTTTGGAATTCAGCATGTTCAATAACATTAAGTAACTCTTCGAGTTCTTTTGAAAAATCACGCTCTCGAGGATCTTATGAATCAAAAAGTTCCAATAATTGAAGAATAAATTGATGATCAATATAGTGCTTTGCAATGTTTTATTGGGAATGCGGCGACTCAAGAAATCGTAAAAACAATTCATAAACGAGCTGCAGGTAAAACTAAGACGCTTCAAGTGTGTGTTTATCCTCTTCTGGATCGAATTCTGCTACGTTTGGATGAGATGATGGTGGCAATGTGCTTAATAAATTCACAGCAAACATGTTAATAGCCTCGGATAAATAGCTTCTGTTACAATATAATTTTGATTTGTTAAATATTCAACCATTTTATGTAGTGCAGCCCGTTTCACTTCTTTCTATTTTAGGTCGCTTAATGGCTCGAAAAAATCGAAGAGTGTACAATATTATCTTAGTTTTTGGATAAACAATTGTTCTTGTTCATTTGATGAAGTTTCCGTCAATTGTGCCAATGGACTCAATCTCGATTCTTCGATATGTTAAAATGTGAACTGCTCTGACGTTTATCCTTTTTAATTAGTGGCCCCGATAAATTGACTCCTTTGGCGATTGGGGTTGGTGGTGGAGCATCTCGCGGTAGTGTAGCTTTTGCTATTGCTGGTGATATAGTTTTTGAGTCTATTTCCTTGTTGTTAGTCTCGTTTCCTTTATCATTGACACCGTTGACTTGTAGCGAATTATTATCCATTGCTATGCGACGAAAACCACGAAGGTTTTCGAATTTTTCTGGGTTTCACTTAAATGATGTGCTTGAACAGGACGTGCGATTAAAGTGCTCATTTTACAATATGATTAAAAACAAAGAATTCTAATTGAATTGCGTAATGTAAATAAACAGGCAAACAAAAAGAAACTGAAGGCATTCTACTTGCCTTTGTCGCGCACATCAATGTGTTGGTAAATATACTGTTAAGTGATCCGCCCCTTTGCTCGAAAGTTTTATGATGGCTTCATCTTGATCCATGCCCTCCATTATTATGGTTACTTCCAAATAAGACTTATTGTGGGAAGCCGGATGCACTATAACTCGTTTTACATATTGCTGTCGAGCCTTCGTTTCCTTACCTTCATCATCTTTTCGATTATAATCGAAACAAAGATAATTATCTTTGTCCTCCTGATCTTAGTCATACGGCGATGATGATTTGCACTGTGACGTGTAACACTTAGAAATGTACTACCCATTGGCGATTCATCCTTGAGCCAAATGTGTTCTAGACACCCAAATGCGTAGAGACGATCATCTGGTTTAAATATACTTTAGATGTAATCAATAGCTTCCTGTGAAACTTCCTTACATAGTTCATCTGGAAATGTTAGCGACCATTGTGAACTATTCAAAAATGTTTCCTGTTTTGTATCGCCACCAAATGGTGTACATCCAGTCAATAATACATAGGCCAACACACCAACCGACTATAAATCAGTTTGCAATGATAATGGATCATATTGTAGTACTCCAGGTGCGACATAATCGGGCGTGCCAAGAATTTCACGAATTTTACTGCCTTTCTTTGTCGTGAGACCGAAGTTGAATTTCGGTGGCGAAGAAAATTTTTGCTTAATACCTAACCTTACTTAACGCTTATAATTCACATTGGTTATCCTAACATTACTTTAGTCTTTCCCACCAGTACTTCAGCGCGTGGGGTGGTTCCTTGGTAATATGCCGACTAAAATGTTGGAGTGCAAGGGATCCTTCCCTTCCAGGAGTTTCGCTTACTTTGCTTTGCTTTAATTTGTGCTCTTAGTTTAAAGATCTTTTGGTTGATGATTATATCCAAATATATATGATATTGGTTCGAATCAACATGAATTGCTAACGAGAAAAAAAATTCTTTTCCTTTTCAGTAGATAGCCGTTTATTTTCAGGAGGTAATGAAGACGGGAGGTGAGGTTGCCGCCGAGGGTTTTAATAATCCAGGACTGATTGGTCCGGTGATTTTTGGCTTAGCAATTTTCGTTAGAGTAGATTGATTCGATTTATGGACTCGAGTTTTTTATTTAATCAGGAACACATGGTTTTTGATCGAAGATAACTCTTGTCTCTCTTTTTCTATTGGACTTGACGTGCGGTCTGAAAGAGATGGAAATGAAGCAGTTTAAAGTAGATTAGAATTGTTTTGCTGGAAATTGTTTTGACACGTTTTAATCGGGGATTTGAATCGGTTGCTGATAAATTGTACGCGGCCTTAGTTTGCTTGCAAAAGCCTGCCAGCAGCCACTGTGGAGTAAACTAAGGTACAGTTCATTGGCACATTCCAAGACTTCACGCCTATAACCGATGAGTGGTCGGTTGGATTTCCTTCGAAAAACCTCGAGCAGACAGACGACAGCAAGTCGAAAATCATTACACTTTATGATCAAAAGACTAGATTTTCGATAGATTGAGGAAATATTTTGATTAGCATATTCTCTAATTATACTGAGGAACAAAATTTGAACTTTGTCGTGCCACACGAACTTCACTTATACTTTGTACTTTGATTGATGATTGTTAGTAAAAATAAGTAACTTAAAAACAATTATTGGCCAAGAATTTTATTGATTAATATAATTTAAAAATTTCAACAAATATTGACAGTCCGAAACAAAAAAAGTTCTATTATGAATTTATGATTTAGGATTTTCTGGCAAATTTAGCTCCTGGTTGGTCTCTTTTTAACGTCCAAAAGTAATCGGCCAACATCCTTGGGTTCCATTTGCCCTGATAGCGCTTTTCCATCTGTGAAATGGCCTAACGGAACCTCTCCCCGTGCTCATCGCTCACAGCTCCCAAATTCTTAGGAAAAAAATCCAGATGTGAGTCTAAGAAATGAATCTTGAGTGACATGTTGCAATCCAATGCTTGATAAGCCAACAACAACTCGCTAAAAAATTCTTTGTACTTCTCACTCTTATGGTTACCTAGAAAATTTGCAACAACGTTTTTAAAAGATTTCCATGCTCGTTTTTCTAGATCGTTCAATTTTTCTTCAAATACTGGATCTTTTACTAACTCCCTAATTTGAGGTCCAACGAAAATACCCTCTTTTATCTTTGCGTCACTTATTTTAGGGAATTTGTCTTTTATATACAAAAATCCGCTCCCATTGCGATCCATTGCCTTAACAAAATTTTTAATTAGGCCTAATTTAATGTGCAATGGTGGAAGAAGAACTTTAGACGGCTCTACAAGAAGTAAATATTTCAAATTTTTCTGTCCAGTGTTTAAAGATGTTCGCATGGGCCATACTCTTTTACGATAATTGTTTCTTTTGTTCCGACTATCCCATTCACCAAGAAAACAGCAGAACTTGGTATAACCCAGCTGAAGTCCGAGTAATAGGGCAACAACTTTGAAATAACACAGATTTTGAAAGAATATTTACTATATTTGATTTTTTCCAGTAATAAATTCATGTTTTCATAGGTTTTTTTCATATTAGCAGCATGGGCCAGAGGTATAGAAGGAAATACATTTCCGTTATGCAGTAAAACTGCCTTTAAGCTAGTTTTGGAAGCAACAATGAATAAACGCCAATGAGAGGGATTAAATTCGATTTTTAAATTCTCCATCACTCTCTATCTTGAGCATAGTATGACCTGAAGAGTTCGTCACAATTTCGAAAACGGCTTATTTTAGTTTCATGATGTAGCAAATTCCATTCTTTTAGACGAGATCCTAAGAGTTTTGACTGCTTTTTTGACAAAATCAAGTCACGAACCAAGCCGTTTATGTCTTCTTGAGTTATCAAGTGTGGCTTGTTTGAGATTTCTTCAAACTCAGATTCATCGTCATCAACGGCCCACGATTCGCTCGAAGTGGAGCGCTGTGAATCGTTAATCGTAACGGACGCAGATGTAACTGGTATAGGTAAATTGTCACTATGAAGTACTGGTCTCTTAGTTGACTGTAAATTAGGGTAACTCACAGTGTGTTTTTTTTAGAGTTAATACCTTTATGTCTGTAAGACAAAAATAGCAGTCCGAAACATGATCTTTTGGTTCGGTCCAAATCATGGGTACAGCAAACGGCAAAGAACGGGACCCTTTCTACCAATCACTCAAATTCTTAACACAGGTTATGCAACAAATATGGGGAGCCCAAGATTTGTCTTGATGAGCCACAGAGAAACCAAAATACTGACGATAACTCTCCATCACAACTTTAGTGAAATTTCGTCTTTGTTTTTTAAAAGTTAATTCTCCACAAATATAAAAAAAAAGTCAGGTTCGTCTTTACACTTTCTCGGCATATTCACACAATCACAGCAATTATAAATCACTAATTTAAACTAACACAAAAACAGTTAGGGTAGGATCGCCCAAGAGTACGCATTTAACTTACATTGCTCAATAAAAAGTAAAGATAGTTTGAATTAGTTTTATTTTGAAATGCTTTAGTATATTATGTATAAGTCTAATAAAAAAATTAAATAGAAGCTACTTCCTGGTCCATATAACAAATATATTGTAATTTCAACAAAAAAGAAAAATTGCGTACTGTTAAGAAAACGAATCCTATGAGTACGCAACATACAACTCTAAGAGTACGCAACATTTTTAACCATCGCAAAAGTCGCAGGAAAATATTGTGGTTCCTAAATAATTGGAACAATCTTCGTGCCACCAAAGTTCACAGTTTAAGCATTGAATCCAATCTGATGAGCTGAAAGTTTCATTGCATCCTGGGCAAATTGTATCCTTATTATCATTCCCAAACGAATGTTTTTTGTTCTTTGTTTTGGGCCTTTCTTGCTTTGTTGCAAAAAGATTTTTTTCCGTCTGATTTTTGCGGTTAATTTTCCTTATCTTCTAAGATTTTCTTTTTATAAGGCGTGCAAGAAAGTATCTCAGATCTTTTCGATTGCCTTTTTCTAACTTGTTGGTGTGTGGCCTTTGGAAAAGGCAAAATCATTTCTGGAGTGACTCAAGAGCTTGAAGACTTTAGTTGTAGAGATGAGCATGAAGTCCCAGGTAAGCTTGAATACTGTAGCCTAATGTCTAAAGCTGTGATTTCCTTATGTGTTGGATTCCGAATGGGTGATCTATTCAATGCTTCCAAGTTGAGGACCTGTGGAGTTTGATAAACTGAAAGAGGTATATCGTCTTCTTTATTGAAAAGTAATTGCTCTTTTTCTCTGTTGTCCAGATGTTCGACATTATTGGCTACTTCGCAATAAGGTTTATCCGAGACTTCAGCAGGCGCAAAATCAGCGTTAGTAACAATATCGGGATTATATGGATAAATTCCAGTACATGCGAATTATTTTTCACATATTTCGATGGTCGCTACTTTCAAATATGCGGCATGAAACAGTTCCGCCATTTCTCTCATTATTATTGCCCTTCCAGGGTTGCTTACCATCCATTTATTGCACTCTGAAGAAAAAGCTGTTTTTAGCGGGAAGAAAAAATCTCTTTCTAACGATTGAATTTTGTGACTTGCATGAGGTGGTAAAGTCAAAAGAATAATGAATTGTTTTCTTGCATACAAAATAGCTTCAAGAGAACAATGGGATACATGGTTGTCATGAAGTAATATTACTGGATCTTCTTCCGATAGTTTAACATAATTAAAAAAATGTTGAAGCCAATTTAAAAACAGGTCTGAGTTCATGTATCCTGTATCAGATATCATTTTCAATGTGCCTGGAGGTGCATTATAGAAGAGTTCGTCTTTCATACGCTTTCTAGGAAAAATAAGACCTGGCGGAACACAAGTACCGGAAGCGCTCATGCAGTATACCGCAGTCACTAATTGTCCTCTTTCAGCAGACACAATTTTGGAAACAGTTCTTTTTCCTGCGGGAGCATAAATCTTTGGCAGCTTGTTGGGGACGGTAGAAAGTCCCGTTTCATCCATGTTAAATACCCTGTGGGGTCGAGGAGCTGTTTCTCCATAAATTGTTTTCAAATTTTGAAAAAATCGTTCGCACTGCGGCTTATTGAAACCAATTGCACGAACTAAACTACATTTTTCTGGAGCTCGTAATGAGAGTCCATTTCTCGCCGCAAAACTTTGCACCCAATGAACACCAGCCATTTTTGTTTCAACATTAAACCTATGTTGAATTTTATTCAATTTAGCGTATTGGTATGCTAAGGCACGTACGTTTTTGACGGTGAGTCCATACAGCCTCAGTTCCAAATCCCTGATATGCTTCGTTAAATCCTTTTCTTCTTCGGCAGAAAATATCAGTTTAAACCTACTCAAGTTTGTTGGAACTCTGCTCTGAAAAAGATGGACTAATACCATTTTTTAGGCAAATTGACGTAAAAGCCTACTTGGCGCAACCGTTTCCTTAATGTGCACTCGTTTACATTGAAACATCGTGCAACAGACCGCTTGCTTTCGCCTCGGTTGATGCGTTCAGCTGCCTTTTTTAGCATTGCTGCTGTGAATTTCAACTTTCGGTCACTTTTTCTTATGTATTTACCCATATCCTACATAAAAAAAAAGAACGAAAGGATAACTGCATATAGGTCTAAGAGTACGCATGCGTACTCTTTGGGTACTTACTCTTAGAAAAAGTGTACCACTGCCACAAAAATCACCTCATGGATGTAGCCGACGTAAAAATTTGGATGATGTCTACTTTAATCTATTCACTACAAAGCATCTTTAAGCACACATTAAAAAACAACAAGTTGGGTAAACAGACCTACGCTCATGTCAGAAGGGTTTTGTATTCAACTTACAAAATGCAGTCACCAGATCGAATCAAATCAAGAAACATGTCAAAGACGATTTTATTGGAGATATTATAAAATACGAAGATCATACTATTATTAACAAAGTTGAACGAATTCCGAATCCTGAGGTTTTTGGTATTGTTACACTCATAAATATCTCACTTGATAATTATTTCAGATGTCCATCCACGACGGAGGAAACACATTTTTCATGTATTTCCCCCCTGTGCCCCCACTGAAGCAAAAACTGACAGTTTAACAACTGTTTTGAAAAGCTCCAATGAAAACTTTCATTTCATACTCATGTCGGCTACGTTTGATGAATTTTTTTTCAGGGGCCACTCTCCTGTACTGTCATCGTCGATGAATAGCCAATTTTTTTGAATCCTAGAGTTGTTACAAAGCCCTTTTGTTAGAAGCTCCCTCCCGCCTCCTTGACTTGTTTCACTTATGAGTATTAATTGTAGGTACTCAGCTTAAGTCATTCATTAAATTGAATCAAGTGTTCAAAGCATGCACCTTAAACGTTGAAGTTGGGAAAAAGTAACTCAAAATTATCCAATCTTCGCATTTCAAACAGCCACTATTTTGTTTTACGATTACTGATACCACTAGCTGAACCGATTCTCAAAGATATTCATGACAACTATCATTCCTGAAATTTTCATGCAAATTCTAGCAAAACTGTAGTGTCTGAGTCGGTAAAAAGCGCATGTTGTTCCATAGCCATATGTTGCCATAGCAATACATGCAGCGCATATTGTTCCATAGTAATACAGGAAAACTCAAACCGCTATGACTTCGCTAAATATGATTCAATCTTTATGAAACTTTCAGGATAGATCAATCTTATAAATTAACATCTTCGTACTGAGTTTCATTGAATTTAAGGGTACCGTTCAGATTTTATTCAAGAAAATATAAAATCGATAAATCATACTATTACTAACAAAGTTGAGTGAATTGCGACTTCTCACGTATTTGTTGTTGTTGTACTCAACAAGGCCTACATTCCTGATTTTTTTCAGATTTTTCGGATCACAGGTGTCCAATCGCGAGGGGGGGGGACACAAATTTTTCATGTATTTCCCCTCCCTGTGCGCCCCTCGAAGCAAATTTTGCCAAACTAAGACCTGTTTTGAAAAGTTCTCATCAAGGCCTTTCATTTGATACCCTCCTGTATGGGGAGAGAATTCTTTTTGTAGTTGAACACTGAAGAGATCACCACTTTACACCTACACACAAAATTTGATGTTTCTAGCTTAAGTAGTTTCCGAGAAAAACTGCTGTGACACACGGACGGACGGACGGACAGACGGACAGACTGGTCACGAAACTAGTAGGGTTTTGTAAAATTATTTTACAAAACCCTAAAAATGAAATGCCATTTTGTACACCATATTTCTTACGTCCGGCCAGCCAAATATTATAATCCTCGCCGTAAAAGTCATCTTTTACCTTTTTCTTCGTGCAAATTCCTGCAAGCGCTTCGAAACAACATCAACGCACTACTGACTGTTGCACTTGAAACATTTGTTAACATATATTCATCGGCAGGGTTGCCACTTTTGAGATACAGCTGTTGCGTACTCTTATGGAATGCGTACTCTTATAGCCCAGTCATATTAGGGCTTTCACCTCGGAATGAAAGATAATAAGCTGCAAATTGGTATGAACCTTTGTTTTGTCATTCTAAATGTTGTCTCAAAAGTCACAATCGTTATCGTGTTCGCGTCTCAAGATATTCAAGGTCAAAGGTCACAAAAATCGGTTTTTCGCGAATATCTGGCTTCCTATCGGTTAAATGAGATTTGCATTTATTATAAAAGTTGTAGGCTATAAAATTCCCTACAACTTTTGTTTGAACTTTTTTTTTCATACGACCAACCGTTTTGAAGGTAGAGCGCGAAGAGTGCACATCGTACAGTCATATACGGCCTAATGCAAGGTCAAGCGTGAGTTATGGTTATCAGTACGTTATAAAGTCAATTATTTACTTGGAAATTATAATTATTAAACAATGCCTATTATTTATGTACTAACTATTAATTATTTATATTTAATTAAAGTAAGTAACTTGATTATTTATATATAATTATTCATATTTAACTATTTAAGTATAAAATATTATTAATTCTGGATTATATATTTTAGTTTTATTTTAAGTTAACACGACATTATATATCTTTTCTTTAAAACGCGTAAATTTCTCAATACTTATATACCTGGAAATACTTGTCCCTACCCTATGCCCTTTTCTATTCATTGCCGGGACAGATGTTCTATAGTATTCAAGGCCACTCTCTCCACTTTGTATGAGTCAAGATTATTCGTTAGTTTGAAATTGTACCGTTGCAATTCATCAAATTCACAAAACTAAATAAACCTGTACAACTGTCAACACTTCCACCAACAAGTGTAGCAGCTCATCAACACATAAAACGTGTCTACTACCAGATTCAAACGTGGTTAGGGAAGGACTTAGAACCTAAAGAATGGGGCTGGATGCTTGAAAATGAAATCCTGGAGCCCATACGAACGTTATTACCTCCAGCACCAGCCGAACTACTAAACGTAATATTTTGCAATTGCAAAAATGGTTGTGGTTCCCGCTGTGGATGCAGAAAATCAGGGCTACAATGTTCTTTAGCTTGCGGCCAGTGCAACGGACAAGCTTGCCTCAACGCTTCACTGTATCCAAGTAATCCCGATGAAGAAAATACATATGATCCCGATATTCTGGAAGGTTTGGAGATGAACATGACAGATAATGAGGATGATGACAATGAATCGAACATTTTTGAGCGACAAGAAGAAGAAGACGACGAACAAGAAGAAGATAATTAGCTTCCATTTCCAATTTCATTACAATTAAAATCAACAAAGATACTTTTGATATTTGAACTCACATTTTGATAAATGTATATTATGCCGTATTTAATAATAAATAAAAATATGTGTAAAATATATACTCTTACTATCATTTTAACTTAAAATAAAACTAAAATATATAATCCAGAATTAATAATATTTTATACTTAAATAGTTAAATATGAATAATTATATATAAATAATCAAGTTACTTACTTTAATTAAATATAAATAATTAATAGTTAGTACATAAATAATAGGCATTGTTTAATAATTATAATTTCCAAGTAAATAATTGACTTTATAACGTACTGATAACCATAACTCACGCTTGACCTTGCATTAGGCCGTATATGACTGTACGATGTGCACTCTTCGCGCTCTACCTTCAAAACGGTTGGTCGTATGAAAAAAAAGTTTAAACAAAAGTTGTAGGGAATTTTATAGCCTACAACTTTTATAATAAATGCAAATCTCATTTAACCGATAGGAAGCCAGATATTCGCGAAAAAACGATTTTTGTGACCTTTGACCTTGAATATCTTGAGACGCGAACACGATAACGATTGTGACTTTTGAGACAACATTTAGAATGACAAAACAAAGGTTCATACCAATTTGCAGCTTATTATCTTTCATTCCGAGGTTGACCCCTTTTTTACCTAATATGACTGGGCTATTAGGCAACCTACCCTAGTTTAACGATAGTTGATTCCCCATCGTTTGTTTGCGTTATACGAATCAACACATCACAAGAAATCTAAGGCCAATCTGAATAAAACTATTGCTGTTCATTAATGAGTGTAGGTGGCAAAAATATTAGCCATCAGAGTTCATATGGCATGACTAGTGTTAACTAGTGTATTTTAATTTAGCTTGTTCTGTTTTGAAGCAGTACTAATGATTGATTACCTTCATTGTGAAAGGTTTGCCAAACGCTGTTGCAAAAATCATTGAAGACTCAATAACGTTATCATATGGTGCCATATTATTCATAGAAATAAAATTGATAGTGAATAAAAAATGGCTGAATATTCTACTTAAATATGTTTCAACTGCCCCCGGTGTGGTTATGATTGAAACAAGTCGGACTTTTGTTTTAAATTAAATAAAAATACAAAGCAGGGACTGAAACGGTATCAACCATTCGCAGGTAGCAACACGCTCTTAAATTCAACATATCATCTTTACGACTAAATTTATAAAAAACAGTACTATCAGCGATACAAGCCAAATCGTTTCAACTGTACCCAATCCACCCTATCTATTAGTATTATTCTCGTAACATGTGGCTCAGTGTTATCATTTCTCATGTTAGGCAATTAGATTACACTTTAGAAAATTAAATAATTACATAACTCTCCTTCCCTGTCTTCATAAATACATTATTTATAATGGCTCGTGTGCTACTCCTGACCAGAATAAATTGTATCCGCATCACTTACAAAATGTACATATACTTCTATGAAACCTTCACATATGTTCATTTATGTAACCCACTTGTTTTCAGATCTCATCGTGACAAGAATATATTGTAGAGATGATAGCAGTATGTTACGTATCAGCATAATCAATTTGAAAAAGCACTCATACATAAATATATACATACTAGAATGTACGCACATTTCGCAAATGTATGCATAAAGGAATGAATTTAGGAAAGAAAATTGAAAAACACATCGTGCATGCGTTCGCTCCTTTTTCCATCTTCAATTCGATACGCGTGGTTTCGTAATTTTCTTAGACGTGATCATTCTATTTGCTGGCAATTCTATGATTACTATGTACTCTTACGTAAAAGCTTAAATTGATATATGTATAAAACAATCAAATGAAACAGTTTAATTCTTTTTCTCAAAATTTAGCATGTTAAATGTTACATATGAAATAAAACTCATTAGAAATCAATACATGTAAGATTGCAATTTACGAGAACTCAGTTTAGATAATTTGGCTCAGTAGCAATTGAAATTGCCCATTATCATCCAGAAATGCATTCCATGTTTAATTACGAAAATTATGCCTGTACCTTGAATTATGTTTTTATTTTTATTCGTTAAAAATTCAGATATGAGCAGACATATTGATTTGATGAGTAACGCATATATGTAAAGCTTTTTTTCCCCGTGTACATATCTGGACCCTAGCATTGAAAGTACTGACGCAGCCTTTTTGCTGCGTTTCACTTTTTCCATGCTTCGTCCTTTTCTATCACGATGGATTTCTAGGTATGGGAAGCCATTCACACTTTCCAGACTGAAGTCTCCTAAGATTTGTCGAATTTTCATGTCTGTCACATGTACGAGTATTTCTCAATCGTAATCTCAGCATTTGTGCCACTTCCCTAGGTTTGATTCCATCTTAGCTCTAGTCCCCGATTCTAACATGTCCTGACTTTAGCCTGCCATTCAACGTTCAGACGAACCAGGTTGGGAGCCTTTTAGAGGTTAACCTTAGTGGACGGATTGAATTGCTGCCTCAGCCACGTCTTAAGTAAGGTCGCAGGGGGAGATGTGGCTGACAAGAGTATTCTTGGAAGCTAAAATTCTTTGGGTGAGTTGTATGGACGAGCAACATATACCCAAAAAGGTATTTGTTGGGAGAACTGAAGCGCAGAAGCCAATGGTTGATTGATGAAGACAGTTCATCACTGCTCGCATTTCGAAATTGGAGGACGGTGTCAATAGACCCAAACAGTTAAAGGCGCAGTCCTAAGAAGAAGAAGAAGTATTATTAGGGTAGTGCAATCGTCCCTACGTACCCAAGAAAGTGGAGACTTATGTAAAACCCCCCTTTGGACAATTATCTGGCAACATTTTCTAGACTATCAATAGGACATCGAGCTGGAACTGAAGTTTTGGGTTGACGAATATGATATTTTAAACATAGTTGCATGGCGTGGTGCTACCAGGTGACACTCACACGTGAATGGCTCTAATTAAAGCATTATACTGTTTCCATTCCGCTAAAACTTTGGCTGGTCTTGAAGTATGCTCGAAGCTCGTTCCATTTAGTTGGTGGTGTAGGTTTGATTGTGCCCGTAAAAGTTGGTGCCAACTCTCGTATGTCCTCCCTGCTCTGTAAAGATAGGAGCTTCGAGCGAAGAACCAATAAATGTCATCATCATCATCCATGGTGCGAAAGCCTAAGCCGGGTCTTAGCCTCCAGGATTGATTCCCTCCAATCATTACGATTCTGCGACCTTGTCTGCCAGTAGGTTAATTGCAATAAGGATTTGCATTCTTCCCATTGGGGCTTCGGTCTTTCCGCTAGACGTCCATTTTGCGCTCTGCCCATCTATATTATGTTAGATAGCTGGTTATCTTTCATTCTTCCTACATGGCTCGCCCATTGCGATTTGCGTAACTTTACTCTGCTCCGTATTTAGCCGGGCCCTAAATTTTCCGGAGCACTGTGTGTTCAATGAAGTCCACTGCCTTTTTGAATTTGCTCACCAGGGTCCATATTTCACTTCCACAGCACAGGTTTCACCAGTTTTTTGTAAATGCGGAGATTATTTTGCATGTCCACCACTCTGAACCTGAGAATGGGAAGTCGGGAATAAGGGCTTTATTTGTGGCATTGATGCGATGTCCAATCTTGTCCTTTTGGCGTCTCATCTATTTCAAGGTATACAAAATTATCCACACTTTCGAGGCTGTAGTCGCCTACGGTCAGTTTTTTGGAACTGGAGTTTTCTTCATCGTTTGAGTCATGAATCTAGTTTAAGTTTCATTAACTCGTAGGCCAATTTAGTTGGCTTCAGATTCTAGACAAGGAAATGCTCCTGCGGCACCTAAGATTTAAAGTGCCATAATATTAATGTCATCATGTGCAGACTTGTCTTCCAGCGAAATATTAAAGAACATTGTTGCAAGTCCATCCCTTCTTTTAAGCCTGATTCCATTATGAAGCTGTCCGTAGTTCACCGTTTAACCTTGACCTGGAAATCTGTGCTTAGCATCGTGATCTTGACCATGTGGACTGGTTTTGTCGGGACGTCAAAGTCAAGCATTATTTTGTATAACGCATTTCTGCTTGCTTGAAATCCGTTAAGAGTTAGCGTACATCGATGGTAGATTCTCGGCATTTTTCGGACAACTGCTTTCCTAAAGTTATTTGGTTTATTGTAGACCGTCTACTTTTAAAGTCTCCCTAGTATTCTCCGATAATATTTTCAAAGTATGGCTCTAATTTTCTTTCTATGATTTTGGAGAGTACTTTATAAGACGTGCACAGTGGAGTGATACCTCTATAATTTTCACACCTTAATTTGTCCCCCCTTTTTGTGTACAGGACGTATTATACTTTTCCGCCAGTCTTCTGGTAGCTGCTACTCAGACCATATTCTGCATATCAGCCGATGCATATGGTTATTTTTATTCCAGGAGCCTTATTTGTTCTGAGGTCCCGTATTAATGCCTGTACGTCTCTGGTTGGTGGGGAGACTGGGACTGGAATATTTACAGCTTCAATCGTTGATGGGGACGCTATGAATAGCTTCTGGAAATATTGCAGCCACCTGTTTTTAATTTCGACTGGTTTGCCTATGTTTTGTACACTTTTGCAAGGACTTGTTTGTAGATTGAAGACGTCTCTTAGTTGTCTGATACATACGCATACGCTGATCTGATTTCATGCAGGGTCATGTTTTCGTTTATCTGTTGGATTTTGGTGTTGATTGTCTTTCGTTTCTTTTTTCGGCACATTTTCTTAGCTTTCCATCGAAGTGTTTTACATTGTCTTTTTTGACCCGAGTAGGTAGCTACATGCATTCTTTGAGCGTCTGGTTCCTTTTTTAGGGCTTCTTCCATTATTCATGGTACCTGTCGTAGCTGATGCCCGAAAATTTCTTTGGCTGCTTCTGTTGCCGCATTTCCAATAGATGCGGTTTCTCTAAGCTAACCAAGTAAAACAACAACAAGGACATCAAAGACTTTTCTAGCTACCAAAGATTTGAAGAATGAAGACAACTGGCCAACTGAAGAAAAACACTCAGGTAACACAAGAAGAGCGCATAATACCATTTTACAGTATCATATTCGATACAACTCAAGATATTTCAACAATCAATCAAATGTGTGAACTTTACCGTTATTTCATAATCAAAAAAGATGCCGATGGGATTCCAAAGGCACCAAAGGATTTCATGAAGTTAAGGATCAAACTGCCTTAGCAATGTCCTAGCAAATTATGAAATCTTTTAATGGCAAAAATACGCCTCTAAATAAGTGCAAAGGATAAGGATATGATGGTGAAAGGGACTTATGATGGAGTTCAAAAACTCGTAAAAGATGTCGAGCCAAATGCCGTATATGTTCACTGTGCTGCTCATAACTTAAATTTAGTATTCAATGATGCAGCGAGAGAGGTTATTTATATGCGAAGATTTTTTGATACAGTTCGACAAATTTATAGTTTTTTTGGGCATTGTATCAAAAGATGGAATATTTTATCAAGTTTCATATCCACTTGTAATAAAGAAAGTTAGTCTTCAACTTCAATAACAGTAAAAACATTAAACCCTACTAGATAGGCAGTACGTTATGATGCTATTTTTGCTTTAAAAGTTCGGTTTGTTGAAGTTCAAAAAGCGCCAACAAAAACAATTCTGTGAAACTGCAAATCAGATAAAAGAAATGAAGCTGTCTCGCTCAAGAAGAAGATCGAAAACTACAATTTTATTATGTTATTGGCTTTCCATTACGAAATTCTACAAACTACCGATGCAGCCTCTAAAGTACTTCAGTCTAAAGCCATTGATCTTTCAAATGCCTTAAGACGATATAAAATTTGTCTAAATTAAAAAAATTGATGCAAATAGTGTAGCAGAAAAATAGTCCATCACCCCTGCATTTTCTAAAACTCGTTAGAGGAAGGTAAAACGCCATTTTGACAAACTTTGCGAAGATGAGCGTCTCCAAGATCCGAAAGTTTGTTCAGAGTGAATATATTTTATCGAGTATTGGACATCATTATTAATCAACTGAAATCGCGTTTTCTTCCCATGAATGAAATTTTTTCAAATTTTAGTATTTTCTAGCCTTAAACTTCACAAGTTTAAAATGGCACTGATCTGTTAAAAAAAGCTCTAGAATTTGTTGATGTATATGAAAAAAGACATATCTGTATCATTTGCCAGGAAAATTCTCAGTTTTCCGTCCACTTTCAGAAACGAAATAGAAAAGTCTTCGTGTATTAAAGACCTTACCGATTTATTAATAATAAAGAATCATTTTATGTCCTGCAGCTTTCCTGAAGTATGCACTGCATTAATGTTATTTGTTACAATTCCTGTGACTACAACTGGTGCTGAACGGTCATTTTCAAAACTAAAATTAATAAAAACCTATTTAAGAAATGTTACCCTTCCCTCGAGGGCGCTCCGATTGAGGGTTTTGCGGGCCCCGGTTTTGCTCGTCAGAGACGGACGTGGGCGCCACTCGTTTCAGCCCTGAACCCTCACGTTGACCGCCAAGCAAGCGGACGGTTTGTCGGAGAAATTTCACGCACCTAAACGGAAAATCTCTATCGCACGAATCGAATCGGCACCAGAAATCAACCACCGACACACCCTATCCTCGAAGGCGATTCGCACTAAGCTGGGAGGCGGGAAAAATTATGTGGCAGTATCCCGAAATTTATTAGGGACCACCTGGAACTGATATTACTCACTCTTCCACGTTATCCACGAGCCAAGTTAGCAGTAGCCAAACCTAAAATTTTCACTAAATTCAATATTAAATTCGCACAAATCTGAAACCTTTAACAATTCACTATCAAAATCACGCTTAAATTTAAATGAAAATGTATTTCTGTTTTAATAGTACTTGAAATTGAATTGCTTACTAATAAATCTACATACGTAGGGGGTCCCCGGTATTTCCGCCGTCAATCCAAGATTCTTCGTCGCTATCTCCGGTGATTTTGCCACCTTTTCCAGCTAGCGTTTTAAAAACTTCTCGTTGCTCTGATTCCACACACTGGCTTGCCGCCGCCAACCTTACTACCGCCGTTGTTGTCACTGGGACTTCAATCAATCTTCCTTCTGCTTCCATCGCCACCAAAGGTCGTTCCACTAAAGAGAGCGATTCCATTGTTCACAGGTCCCTCGTCAATTCATCTCCAGCGGGAACCCGTTACGTTATAGCTGTGCGCAATCTACCAGCGGGACTCCAATTGTTTTGATATTGGGCAATTGAAATATAAATTTCCCTTTAACTAGCACATTCGTGAATGTTTAATAATTTAAATATCAAAGATTTATTTTTAAGCAAAAACGAAAAGCTGGTGGCATATCCCTTCATATGTGGTTATATTCGTAAGTTTGTCATACTTGATGAGGATATTTTCGATTGATAGGTGTTGAATGGGTTTGATCGGTGAGTTGAACGAGTGTATTTATCCCTTGAAGTCGTATTGATCCTAGCATCATTGCTAGTTGCAGTTGCTGTAGTTATTGTCGCCGTAATCTGTGCTGGTACATCGAAATTGGTCAATTTTGCATCTCCATGTGAAGGGCGTTCACTCGACGTATGTCCATATGAATTTTGATTGTAACTACTCCAACCCCTGAAGCACTTCACGCCACATATATGTGATTTGTCGTTCTGTTGGCGGACCCGATACTTAATGTATATCCTGCAAATGCCACTACCACAATAACTCATCAGATCCGAAATTTCATGACACCGTAAAGCAACCGTATGACAGTTTCTGTGTCCTGATGTTCAAGGGCACTATAAATTGAAGCTACAAAGTCAGAGGAATCGCAGTCGATGGCCATTTGTGCTTGTTGTGCTGGCGTTTCGTGAGAGGAAACTTTTCCTTTTCCTTGTCTGGTGTGAAAGTGGACTTATCTGGCAGACTTACGCACTAGTTACATACATAGTTGCTTTACTTTACACAGTGTTTTTCTTTTTTAAAATTCAAATATCTATCGGAATTTTCCTTTCACAATAATTCTTAACCTTAAACCTTGGCTCGCGGTGGCTAATGTATCTCGGTGCTCAAAATAAATTCTTCATTTTTTTACGGTTTTGCGTGGGTAGTATACGAGAGCTTTTCTTCCAGGTGGTCGGGTGGGAAACAAGGGTTACTCGTAGCAGAAACTATATGGGACAAGACAGGTTATGTATCTTGGCTTTTTTGTCTATTGAAAATTCTATGGCCTGATCTTTAAACTTTGATGATATCATAGACACTTTTGTGGAACAGAAAGCTTGAAGAAAAGATTTTTCTTAGTAAATATCTTATTGAAATTAAATTGTTATCTTTATTTCATTGTAATACGAGTAAATGCAGGTTTCCTCACGATGTTGTGCCATCACCGAAAAGCTAGCGGATGGAAGATGAAGTGAAGTCTTCAATCTGCATTGGGCTAGCGTGGGGACCATAGCCCATTCCCTCTCGCCTAAAAGAGGAGGCCTATGCCCAGCAGTGGGACATATATACGCTGGTGAATGTGAATGAATGTAGATGTATAAACACATGCTCATGAAAATAAAATTGTTATTAGTGTTGGATAACTACTTAAGTAGTTTGTTAAAATTAAACTAAGTACAATGTGACAAATTTTACTGATAGGGCCCCATCAAAAGAATTTGCCACGGGCCCAGAGAGTATAGTTACGCCACTGAGGGAAAGTGAAATAGTATAAGGGAAATTAAAATTCGGCTAAGAATACATGTGCTGCTAGTTCTTGTATATTGTTATGTTATTCCAGATTTGAAGGGTATTTTCGGCTCCCGAGATTTTCATTAGACATTCTCACTTTAGATGTGAACAAGATTCGACAAATCGTATTCTGGCTTAGTGGGTGGATATTGGGTCTCTCAGGTTAGTGGTTGAGGTCCACGCATGTCCTCTGACGGGCAAATTGGGAGAAAAGGCCCTAACTAGTGTACTCTTGTGATAACGATAAGAAAAATTGCAAATAAATATCTTCTGCATTAGTCAAGCTGCTCTGATGGCCTTAACACTCTCTCAATTTCTCAGTTATGGTCGTTGAATGCAAGCTCAAAAGTCAAGCTCTGTTATCAATCAGAACTTGTTTCTGCTTACCGTATTAGGATATTTCTTCCACTTTTTAATGGAACTGTAGCCACTTTTCATAACGGAAAGATCTTTTCGAATCATATCATAGAAAACCACTTGATGCTAAGGCATTTCATAGATTCCGCAGTATTCTATTTTAGCATCAGAATTGAAGGGCTTTTTGGGAAAACCGCCACTGTCAGTTTTATTAAAATTTGAACTAAAAGTAAAAAACGTTTTTAAGAAGAATAGCTTCTTATGGAATTAAGTACAGGTACTCGATAGGAAGGTCATATATCAACATGTACTTTATGAATGTAGTTACGAAAAAATTTCTTTTTAAGTAATAAAAAATGTTAAAAATAACTTTGACATAGGCACTTTTCCGAAAAAGGTAAATAAAATGTTGACATAGGCATTTTTTCCAAATAATTGAATATTAAAATCAAATAAAACAAATTCAATGGCTTATTATTATATCAAATATTTATTCATTATTATTCACAACCATCGCTATTATCCTCTTCATCAACTTCGTTGTGATCATCAATGACACCTTCACCACAGATTTGACGGTAGTAATCGCGATTTTCAGGCTTAGTTAAATATTTACTGAGACTTAATAAATTCTCAATTTTTCGAGCAGTCATTTTTATTGGTTCACTATAAAGAGGGTTCAGTACAAGTTCAGAAGGCAAAGTTACTTTTCTACGAACTTGATTACAAGTAGAAGGTCCTGAAAATGTTTCTTTTACTTTTATTTGCTGGTATTTTTCATTAGTCATGATAATACGTGCTTGACGCAGTCTTAGAGCAGGTCTCGGAACCTTAAGGAAGTAAGGAGTCAATGCATCTTTCATATTAAAAAGTAGGTCTTGTGTGACAGGAATCACTTTGAATGGAGAAGGGTGTGTTCTAGCTGTTTTTATGATTTCATCCCAGTCTGCTGGTACTTCCGGAGAATACACTCCTTTTTTCTTTCTAATCAATGCAAAATCTGCATCATTTGGCAGGTATGTGTGACCACTTACAGGAAATACATGCTTTACAGTTTTAAATACCTTTAGTACATGTACTAAAAAGTATTGAAAATATACCATTACGTGGTTCTTGTTTTGCCCACTGCACCCATCACTGAGTAAAATAAGATTGTCTGATGTTATGTCATTATTATTTAAATAGTGAAGTAACAGTGAAGTGACCTCAGATGCACCCTTTTTCCTGTCATTTCCGTGTAACAGTAAATTGTTGCATCATCGTTTGACAATTTATGCACTCCGAACACATAATACCACATCTGTCGGGAGTAAAACACGTCGCCTGTTTTAATGTGTGGTAGGGGAAGATTCTGCATAAAATCAAATGATAGCAACATGCATTCTCCTTGCCTTGCCTTCTCTTTATGTATATTTTTCAATTCACGGAATTTTTTAGCTTTCTTTAAATGTAATGTTTTTTGAATATTTAGTTCACTTTTTTTAGCAGCATCATTTTCACTCATTATTTATAAATTCAGCTCGTCACAAATGCTGCAGGTGGCAGATCTTGGTAGGCCAAATTTAATATTAAAATGTGTTGTAAATACTGTGTTTAATGAAATATAAGAAATCCTGATCTGTACTTCGTTCAAAAACCACTCATGCATTTTCTTTACACTTAACTCTTCTGGCAAATATGTTGTGTTTGGGTTATTACGTAAAGAGTAGTGAGACTGCCTTCCCTTGAAGCTCTTGATGTGTAACTTTATTAACTCCAGTATTGGATCTGGGACTGCATGAGGTCTTGTGGTATGCTTAACTCTGCCATCTTTGAGTTACTGACCTGAAGATAATTTGGCCTGAATTTTACGCAGCCTTCCTCTGATAATTCCATGCAAATTCATAAACGCTGCGGAGCACACTGGCAACTCTTTATCATTAGTTCGCACTTTTAGGTAAATTTCTCGAGAGAAATTTACCTATTGCGGAGAGCATCATATATATATATATATATATATATATATATATATATATATATATATATATATATATATATATATATATATATATATATATATATATATATATAAATATATGGGATATAACGAAATTTGTGACCACGCTAGAGGTTGCGATTTTGCTTCGATTTTCACCAAATTTTGAGGAAAGGTGTATTGGGTAATTATCTCGGTTAAGTTCGTGAACCAGCTATATCGGCCAGGCATAAACAAAATGGCGGCCATTTTAGACGAAAAATCGCGATTTCTGTTCTGACCAAAGTATAGCTCCGATTTGGATGAAATTTGGTACAAAGGTTCATTGAAGTATGTCATGAATCTCACAATAAAAAATTCAAAGTCGGTACGGCAGAAACAAAATGGCGGGCGCTCAAAGGTCGAAAAACGTGCAAAATTTTGTTGTTCTAATAGTGGTCAAAGCTTTCAACAGATTTTCATGAAATTCGGTAGTTTGATAGAAATTATAAGTATCTAGAGAATTACGTAAAAAAACTGGAGGTCAGGTTGCAAAAAACAAAATGGCGGCCAGTTGAAGGTCGAAATTTCAAAGGCTTTTAAAAGTCGCAATTTTGATCCGACATATATGAAACTTTGTTTCAAGATAGACATTACTTACACCTACAGTTTTTAATATTTTGGTGATCATGCATGTGCACATTTCAAAATGGCGGCCGTTGAAATATGCGTTTTTTTCATGTTTTTGTGGCCCTCTAGCGGTCACATTTTCCAACGGATTTTGATGAAACTTGAGATTATGAGTCTCTGTACTATTTTCTTGTATTTTGCAGGAAAATATTAAAATTGAATGAAAAATAAAAAAGTCGAAAATTTAAAGCCTAATATTTTAGCTGCGATTTTCTTTAAAAATTGAATTATTTTGCCCTGTCTAGAGTGAAACTCCTATTTGAACGAGATAGTTCATTGATTGATGAGGTCCTAGCATAAAAAGATTTAAAATAATCCAAAATCAAATGCATGCATTCAAAATGGCGGCCCCCAAAGGTCAGAAGGCAAGCGCAATTCGCTATTTTAGTGCCAACTGAAATAATGAATATTTTTCATGGAAACGTTTTAAATGACTTTATTTGAAAGAACTTATAAACCAGATCATTTTTAAGATATTGTAAAATATTTTTAACCATACCCTCAAAAATTATAAAATCGCGACTTGTCTGTCTGTCCGTCCCTCCGCCCGTTTGTTCGTGCGTCATAACAAGTTTTCTCGCAAACCAAATGAGCTAGAATGAGGAAATTTTCTACGTAGGTCAAAAGTGGTGCCTCTTGAAATTTGCAGTCCAAGAAAATATTTTAAGGTATTTAAGGGGGGTCTCCCCATACAGGCGGGTCTCCCCATACAGGCGGGTCTCCCCATACAGGGAGGCGGCATACAATTTTTTTTATTTCTGTAGCCCTCTGGCAGCCAAGATTCTCAACAGATCCCGTTGAAACTTGAAATTATAAGTTATTAAGACAAGTTAATTTAATTTGATTATGCAAATTGAATGACAAATAAAACAGTCGAAAATTAACAGCTTAATATTTTTAGCAGCCGATTTCAATAAAAATCGAAATGACGGCCCTCACAGTTCAGAAAAACATTGAAATGTATATATTAATGGCAATGCAAGTGCTGATTAAACTTTTATGGAAATCTTTTGAAATTAACTACTCGAGCTATTTAAGTCTTTGTGTGGTTACCACTGTGAACTGTGTAAACAGCAGATGCGAGAAGGGCAAAACCGGTATTTATATGTTTACAACAATACGTGATCCATACGCATGCAACGCAATTCAATTAGCAAAATATTTGCGCCCCGATAAAAGGTTTCTAAAAACGAACGTGGCCAGGTTTTTTTTAATGTTAATAAATACCCATGTGGTACTACGAAAATTGCAGAAAGAAGTTTAGTAGTAGGCAAGCCAAATTCTTTTTCGAAGCTTTACGCTACATACGAGAAATTTACCTTTCCGGCTGGTGCTGCCAACGGGGATTTTTTAATAATACGCTAAATCATGGCTGAACGAATCATCCTCTTCATCACGGTTATGTCTAGGTCTTCTTTGTTGGACACTTCTGTACGATACTAGTCCTGTAAGATGCGCGTCTTGGTCATTTTGACTTTCATAGTTGTAAAAGATTCTTAGTATTTCTTTTTTTGTTTTGTTCAGTCGTTAATTTTGTGAAACATTGCAACCTTTCGCACCTAAAAACAATGAAGATCTTTAAAGGTCATCGTACGTAGCGAAGACGATAGCTAAAAGCTATCAACATAATATATTATTAAACCACAGTGCCTACTTGCAGTCAGGGCGCGTCACAACACCACTTGTTAGACGACCAACGTGATCAATGTGGGGCTTTCCGCCAACCTTGCATCTTTTTATTTTTTCGCGTTTAGAAATTATTTTCTTTCTTTTGGCCTTCCAATGTATACTGCTAGATTCATCTTGTGGTATTGTATCCATTTTTTAAGAAAAATTACACAACAGTCAACAACTTACAATCCCACCGAGAAAGAAAACTAGATCGTCTGTAAGCCAAGAACAGAATGAGTAGACATATGAAATACGTCAAACAAGCAGTTTTTCCATTTTTGTTGGAAAAACAACCATTGTCATGAGTTGACTCATTGACTTAGGCGGTTTCTCCAAAATTACCTTGACTTTAGCTGTTTTTCCGAATATCAAACAAACTTTTACCCAGAATATCGTTTGACTAATGCACTTTTACGAAAAACTGTGTTTTAGGTTTGATTGCTATGATAATATAGAAACTATAGACATCAAAATATCGTTTTTTTTCTTTTTTGACATTGGTTGTTTTTCCAAACATCCCTTCAATTGAATAAATTGATCGTGTTTATCACTCTTGCTTACTGAATTGTGTTAAACTGAGCAACATGCCTTTAAGTGGGCCTTATCCATAGATGTCAGAGAGAATGGATACGAAACGCATCGAGAGAATTGAAGCACTTTATCATGTAGCGTGAAGTTGGCGCGTTATCAGCTGTTGATTCGAATTTCAAATAAATTTGACGTGATGTCTCCCACTATTTTTGGCATCTTGATTTAAATCAATTTTCCGTGCGGGTATTCTAACTTGAACGATATAAAAGATTGAACATGACTTACCCTACGACGGATACGTCCCTGCCATGCTTCCTAGAGCTGTTTTTACAATCCCACACAGGTCACTACATTTTTCATTTTTCGACAAAAAAACACTCGTGATCCGTACCAAACTTTTCAGTTTGATTAATTATCATATTTGCAACGCTTTTGCACTAGATTCAACACGGTTTATCTTAAAAAATGTTTGCTGTACAATTTCAAATTCAACTTGATTAGACGTTTCCCATCAATGTTGAATTTTCATAAATCATATGTTTTCAATCATATGGTTGATATTTTGTTGACAATTTGGGGGTTAAGGTGTAAGAGGAGCGGGATTTTCGTGAGAGCAACTAGAGAGCCACTTGAATGTGTGGATTCTCTAGCGGCGTGAAAGGCAGGGGGATTTAAATTCGCATGCAAGAGGAAGGCATGTATGTAGTTAAAGTACTTCACTCACGTATAGAAGAAAATAAGCTCATTTCGCGTCCATTAGTTTATATGACTTTGACCTTATCTAAATTAGTGTTTTTCTTCCCGATCCTAATATTCATAATTCATTTAATAATAAGTAATCAAAATATTTTAAGCATCAGATTTCAGATTTGAAGGTTAACAGGTAAAGCGTAACGGATTTATGTAAAATATTACCCTCCCGAGATGAGCGATCGTTTCCAATAACTACAATTTAAAATTAGTATTGTATATATAAACCTAGACTAGTGAAAAATCCAAACTACTATACTCGTTCATAATGGGCTTACAAGCATGTAAATATTTTAAAATAGCCATTTACTTATCCGTAATTCTTTATCCTTCTCTCCCTTTGTATGAACTTCCGTGGTGTACAACGTTTTTCCTGCTGCGAAGTTACGCTTTGAAATGCATTAACTCTTTTTGTAGGGCTTCCGTTTGGAGTTATTTACAGACTCGTGTAATTCCCGTTATAGAGTTAGAGGTGAACTATTAACATTGGATTGACTCTTTGCCATTAACACCAATTGATGTCATTTCTGTAACCGAATCCGAGAAACCTCAAAAACGCTAGGGATATAATTTGTGTTTTGTTCAGTTAAATGTTGTGGAACGGAGCAATCACAGCGTTCCCTCTATGTCAACCCTTTAAACAATTCCGTTTTATGTTGAACACGACCAGTCGGTCGCCAATCTAAAAGCAGCAATCCATACTATTATATGCATATGAAGCACGTCTCCTCATTTCATGCATGGCTGGCCAATTGAACCAAAAGCTCCTGGGTCGACTGTAAACAAAGTTCTTATAATAAATATTCATGTCCTTCCGTAGCCGTCCTTGTGTGGTTAATACCTATATAAAATTTACATAAAACGTACATATCCGACGCTGGGAGCGTGAATGCTCCAAAAATAAACCCCTAAAATGTGATAAACAGAAAATAGTAAAAAGGAACAACACTATCAAAGCTGATAAACGGCATCGTTTGTCGTAAATACACTGTCACGAGGTCATCATCAAATAGATTATCTGATGATTTATTGTTGTTTTTGCCAGTGCCTGTCTTCGTGGGAGAGAAAAACATTAAGTCACCAATTTCATACGATTTGTTGAACTTTACAAATAAAAGCCTCAAGGCCCGCAGATCGCTAGGGCATCGAAAGGATAGCACAGCAGCGAACATGGAACTGGCAAACCCAATCCACACAAACGAGCGAGCAAGCAAGAGATGAAGATAAATAAGGAAATGCCCGAAGAAAGTTCGTTCCCAGAATAACAGACGCAAACAAAAGTGCTGAGCGCTGACAGTTCCTTTGCATCCCCAGCTGTCGTATAATGAGGTCGTTCTTTGTCTATTAGACTAGCATTTTCCAAGCGATAAAGAAACAATTTGTAAGCATTTTCTCCTGTCTTATCTCAATTCTTATCACGTCTTGCTATTGACTCGGATCCCTTCCATTCTTTCTTGATTTAAGCTCCATCTTTGCTCCTTTTCGCTGCTGCTCTCGGCGAGATGCCTCCTCACTTCAAGCTGAAACTGTTCATGTGCGAGAACATGTCTGCGCTTTGGCATTCTTTCCAGTTCATAGTTTTGATCCTGATAGAATACGCTCATATTCAATATAAATTTTCAGACAAGGATTTACATTGTTCATCTTGAGGATTTATCTTTTGAATATTCCACCAGGAAACTGAAAACTAGGTTAGTACAAGCTAAGAGTGCTTGGTATTTTTTCGATCAATGCATCTCCATATTGACGACTCATTCAATAAAAAATAAGGAGCAACCATAGGTACAGGCCTGTGGCGAGGATTAGGAAAGGGTTACGGGATCTTTAGAAGAAAACGTGGCAAATTGATTTTCTTGCCAACAAGGCGAGTAGCAAATTATTGCGACTTGGATAACATGGGGTCCTTTTTTATATGCATTCAACAACAAGCACCAATTCTTCCTTACCATCCTAATAAATCTCAACGTAGTTGAGAAGCTAAGGCAACAAATGTACAATGGAATCAATCCGTCCCTTTACCCAAGCATAAAACATTCCAGAAAATCTTCTATCGTCTTCTTGTGCAGTTACTTACGTAAATTCCTGCAACAGATGTAAAAACATTCTATGAAGGATAAACGGAAGACAGCTGCGAGGAAGGTGCAATAAGATAGAGTGAATACCAACAGGTTGATTTGGAGTGTTACCATATGAAAAAGTTCACTTTAAATTCAAGCTAAAATTCAGAAAAAGAGAGAAATATTTTGAAAGTTTGCCTGAAAACAT
Organism: Odontomyia ornata; assembly: GCA_963969285.1. Lineage (NCBI taxonomy): Eukaryota > Metazoa > Arthropoda > Insecta > Diptera > Stratiomyidae > Odontomyia > Odontomyia ornata. The sequence goes on from OZ017741.1 coordinate 225,084,607, forward strand.
AAGAATTAAGTTCAGATTTTGAAGAATAAATGGAAATAAGGTGAAATAACTCATCCTGGAATAACTTCATGCATGTGCAAAACACAGGGAATTAGATAATAAATGAAAATAGAATTTATGAACTCCAAACTTATTTCTTGTCTTCAATGTCCGGCAAATTTCATGTTGGTACAAAAAGTTACTAAATTTAAGCCAGTACTAAATCCGAATTGAAAACGAGGAAATTATGTTAGTTCGGCACTAAAGCTTTGTTCGCACTGTGCTAGTATTTAGTCGAGTGGAGAGTATTTTAATAGCTAAAATACTCACTACTGCCCATCAATTTTTCGCACTATAGTCGAGTACAGTTAATGAGTGAGTTTACTTTGTTATTGTGAACAACGTGCATCACCATAGAATAAATCAGCTGATTAAGCTTATCGCAATCACTATTTTAGAAGAAGTGAATGAGGAAATATGTGTAGTAAAAAAAAGAAGCAATGGATACGAAAGTGGATGAATAGAAGGGACAAATTAGGAGCTACAAATTGTTTTTTGTAGGAACTGGCATTGAAAGACCCCAAAGAATATTTTGATTGTTTGATGATGTCAGAAAGCTGCGTAAATTTCTTATTAATGAAAATTCAGTCTCATATTCAATCAAAAGACACCCATTTAAGACTTGCTATTCCGGCAATCACTAAATTACAAGTAGTTCTTTACTTTTTTGGCACTGGATGTAGTTTGAGGACACTGACGCACATATTTCGACTTGGGAAATCGACCATATTTGAATTCATCTCAGAAATTTGTGAGGCATGAATCATTAAAGGAATTCATCAAGGTAAGAATAAATACACCAGATATTAAGACGCATTGATTTATTAAGAAAATATTGTTGTTTAAATTTTCAACATGGTTTTTTATGAGCCTTTATTACATTTTATTACTTTTCCAATGAAGTTTAATTAAAGGAAATACAATTAACGTTCCTTCACGCTTTGAATATATTATTCTGTCTCCATTATAACGCCATTTTCAACTGCCCTATACAATTTCCTTCACTACTTGCACAATACAATAATATAGGGTTATCCATTTTACGCTTGGGAAAGTAAAGCTGAAGGAAACACATAAAATATTCAGATGGAAACAAAACTTTTTATTCGATATAAAGATTGAACCTTGCCATTATACGTGAAACACAACATCATTCAAATGTTTTCCACGGGACCTCTTACAGGCCTCAATCCTTTTTAGGTAATTTTCAATAACTTTTCGGCACATTTCCGTCACGAATATTGGTTTTCAATTGCTCAAGATTTTGAGGATTGTTTACGTAAACACGGTCTTTTGCATAGCCTCATAAAAAGAAATCCAAAGGTGTTAGGTCGCAGGATCTTGCGGGCCAATTGACATCACTCAATCTCGAAATTACGCGTCCTGGAAATTAATCTTGCAAAAGTGCTCGATTAGCCTGTGTTGTGTAGCTTGTGGCTCCGTTCTGTTGAAACCACATGTTCTCCAGATCATAATCTTCAATTTCTCTCCAAAAATAATCGGTTAACATCCATCCATAGCGATCAGAATTGACTGTAATGGCTCTCATTGATCGTTTTCAAAAAATACGGGCCAATAACAGCACCAAACCATAATGCACACCAAACGGTCACTTTTTCCAGATGCAAAGGCCTTTCTGCGATCACCTGAGGATTTCGACAGCCCTATATATGGCAATTCTATTTATTTACGTAACCAGTGAGCGAAAAATGAGCCTCATCACTAAAGAAAATTTTGTTCGAAAAATCATTATAAATGGCTTGTTGTTCAATCACCCAATTCGCATACATTCTGCGTTGTGTATGGTCTTGAGGCTTGAGTTCTTGAGTGAGTTGGATTTTATACGGATGGAGATTCGAGTCCAAATGCATAATCCGGGTCTTCCTCAACACTTTGAGCAACGACAGCGATATTTTCAGCAGAACGAATGTTGCGATGGTGCACAGGCCTTGCAATATTAATAACCGATCCAGTCTCTTCAAATTTTCTCACTGTGTTTGAAATTGTTTGCTGTGTAGGTTGATTATGTCGACCGTAATCGGCTCGTAAAGCCCTAAATGTTGATACAGCAGAATCTCCATTTTTATAATAAAATTTTATAATTTTAACGCGTAGTAAGTAGCGTTTAAGGGAGTTAAGGAATTAAAACAAAAGAAGTACGAACTGACCTGATGTTTTTAATTTTAATTTTGATTTCTTTTACGCAACATTCTGATATATTCATGCTTTTTTCAACGTCTTTGTAAGCACATTCCTTCATTGCTTTGTTCTTATAGTGCAGAGACGATATATTCCATAAACACTCGTTTTCATTGTATTAAGAAACAAATTTAAACGTACTGTCTTCACATTCTCACGCCAAATATCTATGATATTGTTACATGTACAAATAATTACATGTAGAAACAATTCTGCGAGCTGCTGTCGCAATTGTTTTCATAATCAACGTCAACAAATGAATTTACTCGAACCCACGAGAACCCAACAAGCATGATCAACATCTGCAAGTGACGTCACTCCATTCATTAATTTGCTCGAATCTACCAGGTACCTCTCGGTAGAACATTCGATAATGTACGAGAAATGGGTGAATAGGTAGAGACCCTATATAAAGGCGAGCTGAATGAATGGGGGGATCATTCATTCGACCGCGATAAAAACTTGCGATAGTGTGTGGAAAGCGAATTGAAAAGCGAACAAGTAATAGTGAGGTGATTTTGAGAAGACAATTGCGATATAAATTTATGGACAAGTGTAAAGTAGAATTTTAATACTGACAATTAAAATTAGCGAAAGTGTTAACTGATTATTGTGCATTTTATTTAATTAAATAAACTCTTTTAACTTAAATTAAAAGACATTGCGTTTTCACTTTCCCGGAACGTTAAAATTATTGGCCGCGAACCAATAACACGCGACAGTGGTGTCAAGAAGTGCGAAAGAAAAATTCTGGAAGTGAAAACTTTTGAACATTTTTGTGCACAATAGTGAAAATTAACGTGGAAACTGGTAGAAAAACAGCCGAAACAATAAAAATGCCAGGAAACTTACATCTAAAAATTGATCAATTGACCATTTCTGAGCTCAAGGAGGAGTTGGAACAGCGAAACCTGGCCACACAAGGTACAAAAGCCATACTGATTGCACGCTTGCGTGATGCAATCGAGTCGGAAGGCGTGAATCTGGATGCGGGTGAGCCCTCAGATGCGGAACAAGGCGCAGAAGGTGGAGAAGAAGAAACACCCAAATCAAAGGAGCCAGAAAATGCGATATTGCAAATGTTAATGCTGATGCAGCAAGAGCAGCGACAACTGTCATCTAATTTAATTGTGAAGCTTAATGAACAATCAGCGAAGCTTAATGAACAATCAGCGAAGCTTAATGAACGATCAGTAAAGCTGGATCAACAAGCGATCGAAATCAAGGCAGATTTTCAAAAACAGTCCACCGAAATAAAAGCGGAGCTCAGTAGTCTTAACAAGCAAATTAAAGGCGTCGAGGAAAATGTTGACCAGGTCGAAGAAAAGGTTTACCAGGTCGAGGAAAAGGTCAGCCAGGTCGAAGAAAGAATGAACCATGAGATGGAAAAAGTGGAAAAAGAATGGGAAGCTGCGAAGGCAGTAGCAACCACTTCACCAGCCCCGCTTATAACCGCAGCGCAAAGCACATCCAGAAATGTGCAAGCACCAATATTCGATGGGCAAACGGTCGGGAGTATTTACAAGACCCAGTTTGAAGCTGCCGCTAGGGCAAATCACTGGAATGAACAGGACCGAGCAACTGCGCTGATTCTTGCTCTAAGAGGACCAGCTGCCGAGCTTTTGCAGACGATCCCCGTTGAATCGCAATCAAACTCGAATGCTATAATGAATGCGCTCGACATGCGTTATGGAGACGATCATCTAAAGCAGATTTATTGGTCACAGCTAAGGCATCGGGTGCAGAAGTCTGGTGAAACCCTACAGCAGCTAGCCCAAGACATTGAGCGACTAGCACTTTTGGCTTACCCAGCCTACGACCCAGAACATCGAGATGATGCAGCGACAGAAGCATTCATCAGCGCACTAAAGGGCCCGGAATTGCAACAAGCCGTGCGTTTAGCTCAAAAGCAAACGGTTAAGGACGCATTGGCTTACAGTCTGAACTTTGAGGCAGCGAAAAATGTGACTCGTACCACTGCCCGGGTTCGTGAGGTAGTGACAGACGATTGCAGGTGTGAGCGCGTGGAAATTGAGCGAGACCCGCATGTAAATGGTGCGCCTAGATGCTGGAATTGCGGAGAGAAGGGGCACCTACAAAGAGACTGCAAGAAGCTAAGAAAACCGAGCTATTGTCCAGGGTGTGCAGCTAGGAGGAGATCCAGACCGAGTCAGGAGCCCAGAATGGAAGCCCTTCAAACAGAGGGGTCGGGAAACATGTAAGAGCCAACTTCGTGGGGCAGAGGTTGGCTAGGAGGATCGACGTCCCCAGCACCACCATCACCGTGTCGAGACTACATCGTGGAGAAGCGGACTTATGCCTTCCGGGTCAAGTTAACGGAGCAAACTGCACCATAACAATCGACACTGGTGCAACCCGATCGATTATCCGACCAGACCTAGTTAGACAGCAACAACTTCACAAGGGCAGAATTTTCTCATTACGGACAGCTACGGGAGAACCTGCACCTGTTCATGGAGAGGTCAACCTCCAGATACAGTTGGGAGACCTTGTGTTCCGACACAATTTTCTGGTTGCGAATATTATGGATGACTGCATTCTCGGAATGGATTTTCTGCGACCACATGGAATCACGTTGGACTTGGGCAAACGTGTATTGAAATGGCAGAATGTAGAAGTACTGATGGAGGATCCCAGCGTCTAAATTCCCAAGATGAATGTAGTGGTATGTACTGACACTGATGTACCGAATTCTTCCGAAAGCATTGTATGGGCCAAGCTTAATGGTGATTCTGGAGACCACCGATCTTATCTGATAGAGCCAACGAAGACGTCCACATTACGCAGTTTGATTGTAGGACGATGCCTTGTAAGATCTTTAAGGAACGGATATGTGCCGGTTAGAGTCCTTAACACCGCAGACTCAACTACGAGCATCAAAGCGGGAGAAGTCATCGGCAGCTGCCAGCCTGTTTCCACCATCACCTCTTTGGAAGCTACTCACGACCATCATTGGAAAAGGAGGCAAGACACAGACAAAGCCCGGGAATCCACGTCTGCAATTTTGAAGCAGGTCAAATTGCCAGTGCAGCTATTCAAACGAGCCTCTGATCTGGTCACCAAGTACAGTGACATCTTCTCAACAAGCCCGGATGACCAAGGCCGAACGAGTATGGTAACTCACGTCATAGATACACAGGGAGCCAAGCCGATTCGACAAGCACCGAGACGTCTCCTTATAGCCAAACAAGGAGAAGTGAGCGCGCTGATCTCGGACATGGAAAAACAAGGAGTTATTGAACCTTCTGTCAGTCCATGGGCCGCGCCTGTAGTTCTAGTCAAGAAAAAGGATGGTGGCACTCGCTTTTGTGTCGACTATAGGCAGCTTAACGACGTCACTAAGAAAGATAGTTACCCACTCCCACGCATCGATGACATCATGGACACTTTAGCCGACGCAAAATGGTTTTCTACACTCGATCTCAAGAGTGGCTACTGGCAGGTAGAAATTGACAAGAAGGACCGAGAGAAAACCGCATTTTCAGTTGGGACCGGATTGTGGCAGTTTGTGGTGATGCCGTTTGGGCTTTGCAATGCTCCAGCCACTTTCGAACGCTTGATGGAATACATGCTACGTGGTCTAACCTGGTAAACCTGCTTGGTATACCTAGATGACATCATCGTCCTCGGTAGAACGTTCGAAGAGCATGTGCGGAACTTAGAAGAGGTCTTCTCCCGACTGCGACTGGCAAATTTGAAACTTAGTCCCGAGAAGTGTACCCTTTTCGCAGATGAAGTAAAATACCTGGGACACGTCGTATCAGCAAAAGGGGTCAAAACAGACCCTGAGAAAATTGAAGCCGTGAAAAGCTGGCCAACACCAAACAACAAGCGCCAACTACGAAGTTTTCTGGGTCTGGCGACCTACTATCGAAGATTCGTCAAAGACTTTGCCAAAATAGCTAAGTGTCGCCATCAGCTAACCAAGAAAAATCGTCCGTATGTCTGGAACGAACAATGCCAGACAGCCTTTGAGACCCTGAAGGAAAAGCTGTGTGAATCACCCGTGCTGGCGTATCCGAAACCCGGAAAAATGTTTGTAGTTGACACCGACGCAAGCGACGGCGGTATTAGAGCTGTACTCTCCCAGCAGATCAATGGCGAAGAAAGAGTCCTCTCGTATTACAGTCGAGTTCTTTCAAAAAGTGAGAGGAACTACTGTGTGACCAGGAAGGAGCTATTGGCTATAATAGAGGCCACCAAGCAGTTCCACAAATACCTATATGGCCAGAAATTTGTTCTTCGCACGGACCATGCATCGCTGAGGTGGCTACTTAACTTCAAAAACCCCGAGGGACAAGTTGCGAGATGGATCGAAAGATTGCAGTCATACGACTGTGAAATTGTTCATCGAAAGGGCGGAGCTCATGGAAATGCTGTCGCCCTATCTCGTCGCCCATGTCCAGCTAACTGCAAGCATTGCCGACGGATTGAGGAAAAGGAACCGCCCGTTGATCTGCGACTGATAATGGCCGAATTCGATGAAGGTTGGTCATCGGAGGAGATTCAAAATGCCCAGCTAGCCGATGAAGACATCGGACCATTGCTCGTATGGGAGGAGACGACTGGGCGACCTGAGTGGAAAGACGTTTCAATGCATGGCGCAACCCTGAAAAGCTATTGGGCACAATGGAACTCCCTTCAGGTTGAGGGTGGCATACTCAAGCGGAAATGGGAAACGCTGGATGGCAGCTCCTAAAGGATGCAAACTATACTACCCAAAAGCCGAATTCACGATGTGGTTAAGGAAATGCATGAAGGATCCTCGGGAGGCCAGCTTGGTGTTAACAAGACCTTAGCGAAATTGCGGGAAAGGTTCTACTGGCTCCACGCTCGAGAAGACGTAGAGGACTGGTGTCGTAGATACACAATTTGCGCTTCCGTCAAGGGCTCAAAGCGACGACTGAGAGGACAAATGCAAACCTATAACGTGGGGGTACCGTTTGAAAGGATTGCTGTTGACATCGCTGGACCCTTTCATGAATCTGAATGGGGAAATCGATACACGCTGGTTGTAGCCAATTATTTCAGTAAGTGGCCCGAGGTCTACCCCATTCCCAACCAGGAAGCAACTACTGTAGCTGAACAGCTAGTGTTAAATTGGGTCAGCAGGTACGGCGTTCCTGGCGAACTACATTCGGACCAAGGCCGAAACTTTGAGTCACTAGTTTTTGGCAAAATGTGCGAGCTGCTCGGAATACGGAAAACAAGGACAACACCGCTGCATCCCCAATCTGATTTAATGGTCGAACGTTTCAACGGCACGCTCAATAAACACCTGGCCAAGACGGTTGACGAGAACCAAAGGGACTGGGACCGACATATCCCACTATTTTTAATGGCGTATAGAGCCGCTGAACATGCATCGACGGGCCAAGCCCCAGCCAAAGTCATTTTTGGAAAGACTATTCGTTTGCCAGCCGATATAAAGTTCGGAACACCCCCTGAGAAACCCCAAACGGTCTCGGAGTACGCAAGTGATCTAAGACAACGGTTGAACCAGATACATCGGACAGTGCGAAAACACCTCGAATCGGCTACTGACCGCATGAAGACCAGGTATGATCTAAAGGCTAATTCTACTGGCTTCCAGCAAGATGACTTGGTATGGCTTTATAACCCGCAACGGCGAAAGGGTAGGTCTCCAAAGTTGCAACATAATTGGGAGGGACCATACCGAGTTACAAAGCGAATCAACGACATCGTATACCGAATACAGGAACATCGTAAGCCGAGAGCTAAAATGAAAATCGTGCATCTGGACCGTCGTGCCCCATATTACACCCAGGGAGAATTGACTACAAATAGCGACACATCTTTTCGGGGCGAAAAGAACTGAGGTGGGGGCAGTGTTACATGTGCAAATAATTACATGTACAAACAATTCTGCGAGCTGCTGTCGCAATTGTTTTCATAATCAACGTCAACAAATGAATTTACTCGAACCCACGAGAACCCAACAAGCATGATCAACATCTGCAAGTGACGTCACTCCATTCATTAATTTGCTCGAATCTACCAGGTACCTCTCGGTAGAACATTCGATAATGTACAAGAAATGGGTGAATAGGTAGAGACCCTATATAAAGGCGAGCTGAATGAATGGGGGGATCATTCATTCGACCGCGATAAAAACTTGCGATAGTGTGTGGAAAGCGAATTGAAAAGCGAACAAGTAATAGTGAGGTGATTTTGAGAAGACAATTGCGATATAAATTTATGGACAAGTGTAAAGTAGAATTTTAATACTGACAATTAAAATTAGCGAAAGTGTTAACTGATTATTGTGCATTTTATTTAATTAAATAAACTCTTTTAACTTAAATTAAAAGACATTGCGTTTTCACTTTCCTGGAACGTTAAAATTATAGGCCGCAAACCAATAACACGCGAAAATATATTCAACCGATTTTACACTATACACACTACTAAACTCAGTAAACAATTGAACAGTGAATAGCAGTACTCGCCCAAAAAATGGAATGAAGTGGATTGGCTCGACTAAACAACTCGACAAAATTTTTAAGTGTTTGGACACATTTAGTTACTAAATTACACACCACTCGTCTAAAATACTAGCCTAGTGCGGACAAGACTTAAGTGTTGATACAATCTGTATTTTTGAATCCTGGTTGACTGATAGTACTCGTATATTTGACACTGAAATTTTCTTGATCATACAATTGTTAGGCGAGATCGTAATAGGTCAATCTCCAACAAGTTAGATGAAGGAGGTGCCTTAGTCGCCTACAGGAATACTTTTACTGGCGTTTACTTTTCACTGCTTCTATATAATGTGTGGGGGCGTACATAGTTATTTTGTTTTCCCTTTGTCTTCTTGTCTTTTACACTTATATACCTTGTAAGTCTTCCTGATTGGTCTACGATACGTCCCTCACCGAAATATCTAGTATTTTTGTAGTGAAAGTACTCGTAGGAATATAATTGTCCGTACAAGACTGCAGCGATGTCTGATGCCTCGGCGAAAGAGGATGGTAGTATCAGCCGAGATTGGCCTTGTCTGGGGACGCGTGAATGCGCTGGCAGGCTAGCGTTGCGGTGTCGTGGGGTGAGTCATTGCCCCAGCAAAAGGACCCACTAGAAAAAGAACTTCGCATTCACGAATTCTCGGGTTTCAAAAAAAGGTCGACCGAAGTCGAAAAAATGTAGGTAACTACCTAAAGGCGGCTATTGCTTGTTCAAAGAGCAAGTCGAAGCGAGTCAAAACAGACGGACTTGAGGAAACTTCATCGTTACCGGACGATTCTTATGGCCCACAAATAAGAGTGGGGCAACCGGATGGATGTGGTGCCCCTTCACGCCCGCCCAACCGGATCAAGATCCAAATGTTGACGTGGCCATATATTTCCCGTTTGAGCGGAAAACTCATACAAACATACTTTGCATGAGCCTTTCCATCAACGAGAAATGTGGATGTGACCAATTTATGTCATAAAATTATGTGATCGGGTTACACAACCCTATGCCATAAAAAGGGCACGTGAAAACTACAAAATACGTGGAGCGCGCCCGATGGCTACCCCATTTTCCGCGAACTGTCTACCATCGTAGCAGGTCCTATACCCGGTCAGAGAAAACAAAATAGAAAGACCGAAGGGTATATTTTTAACAATTCATTTGGTATTGCTTATGAATGAATACAATCATTACAATGATACAATATTACTCTCATTAAGAAAATGCTAATTCAACTAGCTTCTCTAGAAAATGCAAGAAATTAATCACACAATGTCGCTATTAGTTTCATTCTGTGTTTATGAACCTCCTCTTGAAAGGGACCACAACAATGTACCTAACTTTTGTCTCAGAAGTTACACTACGTTTTTTTTTTTTAATTTACATTTCAACAGAAATATTTAGCAAGAAAAATGAACAACTAAAAGGGTACTTACCCATCCTCCTCGACGAGCGCTCGTAGATGGGGTGGGTACATCTGCACCTTTTTCAGTAAATTGAACTTCACAAGTATGAAATTTAATACAAAAAAATCGACAAATAGCAATCACATTCTATTTTTTATGAGTTGAAGGAACGCTTCGAAGAAACAATTTCCTTGATTAACGGAATATTTTGTTGATCATGAAATCACCGGTGGTATTATGACTCTATTGGTCCTCTAAATTTAGGGGACCGTTTGTCATTTAATATTAAGGCACCAACTTTAATTCAATTCGATTAGCTATTTATCTGTTTTCAAGACACATTCGTTATTTTGCAAAAAAAAGAACGTTGATTCACTAGAACTTTCACGATTTTATTGGAAGAAATCATTAGGATTGTTTTAAACATTGATGAAAACTTGGAGCACTTCCTTATCGCATTTTGCGTCGATTTAAAATTCATTTCTCTCACATTTTCCTCTCAATCGTGTTTTTTTTTATATTTTCCCCATTGTATTCTGCATTTCTTTGAAATCGTTTGATGTTTTGTTTTCTAGCTATTTTTGCATTTCTCAATCTCTTCAAAAGATGTTATTGTATCTGTTTTGTTTTGCTGATGTTGTTGCAATTTCTTGTTGTTTTGATTTTGTTTTTATTGTTGTTGGTTTTTGTCTTGATAATCCAATTGTCCAAAGAATAAACCATCATAGCCCCTATGAGCAAACATTGAAGCCATTTCCCTTGAGTGGCCAAAGGGATCGATTTGCCAACCGATTCTAGGACGTCCGCTGGAAACTATCTACCATTGAAATTTTGAATGGGAGATAGGAAGGTGATCGAGCAGTGTGGTAGTGTGACTGCTCGATTACTACATTTTCTTATCGTGCTTTTCTAACTGTCACCTTATTTTATGTGAAGTTTTAACCTTCCTAAACTCTCATGAGATGACAATCAGGTTGAAATTGAATCATCGCAAATTTGGTGGTTAATTCCTTCTTTTATATCCATGTACTCCCTGGCTCAATTTAATAATTTTCTTAACGTTAATAATCATATCCTTGACTTATTTTTCTGTAGTATGAAGCAATCATTGTTACGCTCGCCTCCAGTTCTTTTTCTTTCTCTTTCTCCTGATCATCACCATCCCCTCTTACGCTTTGAAATTTCCTATATTGCTTCTGTCCGTTATCGTCGGAAAGATCGTCAGCGCTATAACTTTTATGAAACTAATTATGAGCAACTTTCCGAAACAATTCGCTCTGTTGATTGGTCTTCTTTGTAGACTTTAAGCAAGCATACAATAGTGTCGACGGAAATGAGCTGTAGAAAATAATGCTTAACTTTGGTGTCCCAACAAAACTTGTCAGCATGGTCAAGACCAAAATGCTAAACACAGATTTCCAGGTCCAGGTGAATGGTGAGCTTTATAACGGAATCAGGTTTAAGGTAAGAGGATGGACTTGCCCCAGTGCTCTTTAAAACAATATTTTGCTAGAAAATGTCATCAGGAAGACATCAGCTGAAACTACGGGTACACTAATGTTCAAGCTCACAAAATCGATAGATATTCTGATGACGTCTTTGTCTTTGTAGCACTACAGCCCATCCCGGGGCTTCCCTTCGTGCAACAAGCAACTCCAACTATCTCGGTCTGTTGACTGCATTCTCTATTTTCCAAATCCAAGTAGCGATGAACTGTTTTCGCCGACCGAGTTATACCAACGTTTCTTCCGTTTCTACACTAGTCTCCGCTGTCAGTTCTCGCAACAACGTCCTAACGATTCATGTGTCCAGACTGTTGCAGCTTCCGCAGTCTTTAGTCGTTGAGACCTCCAACTCGTTAAAAAATTTGATGCAGCTCATGGTTGTATCAAATTCGCCACTCCGATTATTTGTCTCAGGACCCGTCTTTCGAAGGCGTTCAATTTTCTCGCAGATGCTTGGGTTAGGGCCCATATTTTACACCCGTAGCATAGCACAGACCTTATCACAGATTTGCATTCTTGGAGCTTTTTTCCTGTGTATGCAGCTGGTCTTTAAGCCTGTCAAAACTCAATAAAATATTTTATTTGCGAGCTGTATTCTTCGGCATATTTGATCTCTTTCATTACCGGCTCTCGTTCTTTTAACGTCTAAATATACAAATTTGCCCTCATTTTCGATATTGTAGTCGCCAAGTGTGATTCTTCTTTGACTGCGTCATGAACGTTATTTTTATTTCATTGATTTGTACCCCTACTAGTTTTGCTTTGCTATCGAGTTTCAGGAAAAGTTCATTGCGGTTGTGAACAACCGAGACAAATTATTGATGTCATCGACATAGTCTAGGCTTGACTTGTATAGTAGTGTCCCCCGTTTATAGACCAGTGGCTTTCTGATGACATATTCCCGTGTCAAATTAACTAACGATGGAACCAGTTCATCTTCCTGCTTTGGTCCGATGCTAGTGTCAAAGGCGTTGGTGGTTGGTTTTTAATGCAGACTTGCGAGGTCATCAACGCCTTTGTCATTTTGGTAAGACGGACCGATTTGGCTGCGATACCAAAGCAAAGCATTATTTGGTACAATATGTTATGATATATACTCGTACTTTCGTATGCTTGCTTAAATTGAACGAAAATTTAGTGTTAGTCTGTGTTAAACTCAAAGCATTTTTCAAATATCGACTTGAATGTAAACAATTGGCCTATCAACGATCTACCTGCTCTAGATCTACCTTGATACTCCCCAATAATACTGTTGACTTTTGATCCGATTTTATTTTCTAAGATCTTCGAAAATATTTTGCATGTCGTACAAAGTAGTGATATGGTTCCATACTTTTTGCACGGTAGCTTGCCACCTTTTTTGTGGATGGGGAATATTATTGATTGGATCCACTCTTTCCGCATATGCCCTTGTTACCAAATGTGCGGCATGATTTTATGGGTAGCTTTCTGAACACTGCTGCCACCATATTTCATGAGCTCCACTGGAATGTCGTCGATATCCAGCGCTTTATTATTCCTTTGGGCTTTGATGGTAGAACAAACTTTATCCAGAGTTGGTGGGGCCGATGGAAGTTCTCGAGAAATATCTATAAGCTTCAATTTTCTGGAGCTGTGCTAAGGACTAAGGAGATCTTCAAATATGATGACCATCTTTCCTTAATTCTGATTTCATCAGCGATGATGTTCCCAATGTCATCACGGTTGAACGTGGTCTTGGGCTGGTAATCACGCTTCAGACTTTTCACAACTTTGTGTACTTGTCTTTTCTTGTTGCGCGCTAGACTTTTATCGACACTTCTCAATTGGTTGTCGTGGTATTTTCTTTCCTTAATTCAATTATCTTATTCGCTACTCTTCTCAGATTTTCATAAAGGTTCTCTTCGTGCTAGTTCTTCTACCTACATATTATTTTTCTTTTTGTCTAAGGTATTCTGGCACTCATCATCGAATCAATATTTTTTTTTTGCGCCGCACTTGATGTCTAATCATCTGTTCTGCCACGGCCTTAATCGCCGCTTTCACTTCCACTCATAGCTCGTTACTTGTTTTCAGCGAAATATCTGATCGGATGGAAGCTAGCTGGTTGTCGAGGGTCTCCATGAAATGTTTTGCTACAGACGCCGTTTGGAATTTTTGAAGAGGGCTGGTCTTCGCCGAATGTGTCTTTGACATATGACATCAATTGGTTAATTTGATCAAAAAGTGACCCGAGTTACAATTGGCTCCTCGGTATGTACGGACGTCAAGTATGCTCAAGACCCAACGTCAAAACATGTTCAATCTGGTTTTATATGTTGCCATCTGGTGATACTCAGGTTAATTTATGTATGTCCCAATGCGGAAGGCAGGTCGAACGTATGACCAGATTTCTGCTACATGCATGTCAATCAGGCACTGGCCGTTGTCATCCGTTTCATCGTTGAAGCTATATCCTCCAGTCGCTTCCCTATGAGATAGCTCATTGCCAGCCTTAGCGTTGAAACCATCCAGAATCATTTTTGTGTCGATGATAGGCAATGAATTGATTAGGTTTTCTGCATGACTTTAGAACGTTTCGTTCATTTCTTTATCCTTTCTTTCGGTCCGGGCGTGTACGTTAATCACACAAAGTTTGACGAATATTGCTTTTGTACGAATCACACACAACCATTAATTAAATCAATACTGTGCGATTTTAACTCTCTATTCGCAATGAAGGCCACTCCAAACCCTCGCTTTCTGGCAGGCTTCCCGCTTTTGAATATTATGTGCGATCTGTTTCGTAGATTGCCAGTATGCTTTATTTAAGGCCTTACATATTTTACACTGTATCAAAGTGAGTCACGGTTGCATACCAGGACTAGTAGCAACACTTCACTAAGTTCTGAACTAACTTACTGCAGAATAATTCACTGCACACTAGTTAACAGCACCCTAATTAACTCCACACTAAATCCTGGATCAATACCAGGACTTCAAAGATTTTGCACTTCAAACTTTACAGTCTTAACATGAATCCTTGTTCATACCAGTACCTCACCAGAATCCTAACTTTCCTAGCTTAAGTTCTAGTATAGTATCAGGACTTCGATTGTTAAATTACTTGTTTCAACTTCACAAAGGTACCGAGCGATTACTTCCTATTCCAATAAAATCCACTATTCGACTGACGCTTAGATTAAATATTTCATTTCGTAAATGTACTTATTTCTAACAAAACGCTGAGCTGGCTCCGTTTCCATGGATGAGCTTTGCCTGAACCATTTACTAACCAAAGCAGGGCCGCGTTACAGATTGCGTCTGGGAATTGGCGCGAAGAACGTAATTTTCGCCGACATTGATCAGGTAAAGTATGCATGGAAATGGAATATATAGTAGGAATTTAATACCATGCCATGGCAGGGTAAGACAAACGACACAAAGTATCGTTACAAAAGAATCAGAATAATTTAAGTAATGATGAATTATGATTTAGCAATTTTGATTCGAATTTTAAATCATAACTTAATATACTCCCCGCCTCAAACTTGCAGTTTAAACATTAAGTGCTATCTCCAGTGTGGATGATTGCTGGTTCATGTGCCGAGGTGATGGAATTGTGGCTGGTTCGATGGGCAACCGATATTGTCGAGTACATAACTTCCGGCAAAGGTAAAGCAATACTAAAGCTAAATTTTGGGCACCCGGTGCTGTAATGATGGATGTGATGAGCAGGATTGTTGAAATTCGTTGTTTCATCTCGTTGCAGTTATTGCACGCTTTCGCGGAGACGGTAGGTGTTTCTAATAGTTCCCTTGATCGCGTAGGATGTCGGAACATATATTTCTTCAGGAATACTTGGTGCGAGCCACGGCAGGAAATTCCTGGATGTTGAGAAGGAAGTTTCCATGATACAAGAGTATAAGTTACTGGCTTGGAGGATGATTGCCTCATTATAGATGATGCAGCCATTGATCACTTTGAACTTGCCAGTTCTGCTTTATGTCTTGGTTTGAACAACTGAAACACACACGGTATGAAAGACAGTCGGTTTATTCATCACGTAGATCTAATGGTTTGGTCGATGCAGCTGGATCAAAGCAGTTATTACCTTCGAGTTTGTGATTTGACAAGGAGCAGATGGTTTCGATTGCCCTTGTCGTTACATGGATTGAGACTGCTTGCAGATATAGTTAGACTGTTCTATCATTAGACATCTGGATAGCTCGATACTGGAGATAGGATAGAACAGGTCTCATGCTAAGTTAACTAAAAGATACTTGGTTGATAGAATGATCTCGATGAAGCCATCCTCAGTGGAGGTGGGAATGACGTGCACTTGAGCATTTCATAAGAGCCCTGAGCTAGTAGGGGGAGTTTGAGTTGAAATAGTATTAAATTTGGAAGGATCCTACCTTCAATTGCCAGCAGAGTATACATTTTTCGATGATCTCGTTGAGTAGCGGGAACCTGCAGGTTTGCAGGCAAATTCTCCTTAAGAGTCATCAATTGGTTCAGCAGGTGATGTGGGGGCTATAACTTGGGGTTGGTTTTTCCATGGCAAGAGTTGTTTAAGACATCTAGCAGAGCAACTGTCATCAATAGCAGAATATGCGTGGCTAAGGTGTAAAAATACTCGATGTCTTGAATCTGTTGCTCGTTGTAGGTTAGCCGAGCTATGGCTTCCAACTTAAGGTTGAGATTCTTATTTAATTGGTCTATTTGGTTAGCAATAACTTCATGAAACCTTTGCATCACCTCGGTTTAGTATCCAGGATGGATATTTGGTTGTGGTTAAGCGAATGTAGGTGTAGCTTATTGTTCTCAATGTCTTGAATAATATCGGCCATGTTTTGAGCAAAGGTTGAATCAAACACCCCGAATAATGAATGAGCAATGCCTTCAATCAGATCTACAGCTTCCTGTTTCATGGGTACATAATCTGTCTCGAAGCAGTTCACTACGTTCTAGGACCACCAAGAATACGTTGAACATTGTGGACATCATTGTTTTATGAGGCCTTTTAGGGGGTAAAGGGCTCTACTTGACCAGTCAGATTGTGATCCAAAATACTTCTACTTCTTCAGTTGTGGGCACGTAGCTATATGATGGTATTGGTCGTTGCCGGCAGGTGGGTTCTCGTCTTTTGCTGTTTCGAAAGACAGAGGGACTATGTTAGTTATGGAGCGGCATAATACTCCGGTACATATTTTCACATCAATGGCCCAACCGCACCATCGTTACGGTGGATAATGTTTATGATGCGTCCGAGCGGCCAATACAAGACTGGCATATTGGCTTCCTTAATTAGACCACAGTATCGACCCATAGATTCCCCATTAGTTGTTGCCACTTGAGACGAAGTTGAAGTTGCGACACATATTCCGTTGTCTAGCGTTACCAGAAGTGATTGTTAATGTGGAAAAACCACTTCCATTGTTGATGCAGAGAGGGCTGGGCTGGCGGTGCTGTAGGGTTAACGCTGTTGATTAGCGCTTCCCCTATGACGAAGTGTCCGGGAGTAAGGGAGGTCAAATCGTTCGATTTGGAAGATAGTGGAGCCAATGGCCAAAAATTTAAGCTGGCTTTCACTTCAGCTGCTGCGGTGAAGACCTCGTCCCTAGTTAGAGGGATGCTGTCTATGGATTTTGGCAGAAATTGCTTCACCGATTTACTGGCAGCCTCCCATAATCACAAAAAAAAAATCTCAGAGGACTGAAGTTGAAGTCAATGCCCTTTATTTCAAAGAGTCGAGTGGTAGATTCGGTGGCTTTACCCGAAAACAGAGCATCGTATAGTTCACGAAGTTGATTGTAGACTCCTACAAAGCTCGAGGCATTGTCGCAATGAATGGTTCCACAATTATCTCTCCGGCTCATGAAACGCTTTAACGCACTTATGAATGCATCTAAGAGTCCCCACCCATGTGAACAGCCTTGGTAGTGAAACTTAAAGATACAGCGATGTCTTCTGTGGCATTTTGCCTCGAATTTCAAAATCAGACCAGAAGGGCCCACAGAAGTCAACGCCGGAGGCTATGATTTTTGAGCTCAGCCTTGACTTAGCTTTTTGGCAGCTGACGCTATTTAGAAAAATGTTAGGGGCGATGGTTTCACCCTAAATAGGCCAAAATCTCTGGCATGTTATAGCTTGCAGTCCCAAATGGATCACATCGTTATGACAATGATCAATTTGCATTATAATTAGCTTTGTGATGCAGTAGGAGTATGATAGCACTGCTAGGTGCTTTGCTTCGTAGCTGACGTGAGCTTCCTCGAGGCGTCCAGCTACTCGTATTATACCCTTGGTGCCGAGGCACAGACAACAAAGACAAATGACTTTGTCGTTGACTTGACCGTGACGCTGAAGTTGCCGTATATCTTCCTCAATGATTGGGCCTGGCAATGTTTCAAGATAGCGATTAAGGTAGTGTTAAGCTCCATTACAGTGTAGTTGATGGACGCTGGCTGACTGATCTTACGTATTGTGTTAAGAAATCGAACAATATAGGCCAATACCTTTTCTAGGTGCTTGAAAGAGTTTCGATGATCAATCGAGGCAATGATGTCGAGAGTAGAGTCTGCATTTAGAAAGGCCATTTGCCTGGTTTTCTGTTTAAGCTTGATTTCAAACTACTTGGGCCAGAATCTCTTGACGACCGTGGGGGGAAATTATCCTCGTGAAACTAGGTGTACGCATGTTGTAGCTGCGCGTTTGGCAATCTTGGGCTAATTATGTCTACGGCATTCAGTTTTGGTGTAACTTAGCGCCATTGAACAGTCGATGTCAGTCTTGAATTGTGGCTACCCGATTGGCTACGAAGGTGCACCACGAGAAAGGCTTATAGCTCTTTTCTCGGATGCGTTGATTTTTTAGTGGAGACGACCTTAGACTTGTCGCAAAACAGCCTTTTAATAGTTGAGTCACTCGTTTGCTGTAATTTGACGTAGATGGCTGCTCCGTAAGCCTTTTCCAAGGCATCATAGAAGATATAGATCTGGAAGCCCTTTGGCAGATGCCCAGCAGAATGCCTCAAGGAGCTTTCATCTCCTCGCGGAACTTGCACCAACGGGTGTGGAATTCAATGGATGTTGCGGCGTCTCAGTTGAGCTAAAATTTCACAGATACGAAAGTAAGATCTTATTCTGGATAGTTATATGATTTAGGAAGCGGTCATACCGTAGGTGACAGTTGTAAGTTGGAAATAACTTAGAGTGTGCTCTCGGAAGTCCCTCCAAATAATTGTTTGGTATGGTTGATCCCGTTTGTCTGCTTTGACCGGACGAAACAACAAACTTTAACATTCAAAAGCTTAGCAGGGTCGTAAAAACATTCTCTTGGAGGGCAGAAGTAGTGTGAAGCACTAGATTTAATGATACAGTAGCAGAAAATTTGGCTGACGCATCGAGTACTATCCAAAGCTTGGTGGTACTGCTTTCTGGCCTGATGACCCAGTGATGTGGTAAGAAGTAGAAGGTGCACTTACTTACTCTTTGGTGATTGGTTACATATGTCCAAATTGCAAATATTTGTGCATAAGTTCGGTATACTGCTGCCTGATGGAATCGTTTTTGTCATAGCCATGTCTTTTGTTTCAATCAGAAGTGCTGGTGCTCATGAGGAAAGCAAACGTACGATTTATCAGGCCTCTACATTGCACCTAGCTGTTCAAGCAAACCGTTCTTCACATCTCTTTTCGTGATTGGTCATTAAAGACTGCGGAGTAACATCATCCAATAACTTTACGTTCGTAGGGATTGCCCATAGCGAAATGTTTATTTCTTTGCTGGGATGGCTGTATCTAATGTGAGGTAAGACAAAAACCTCCAACTTTGCTTCATATTGGTTGTTCTTGATTTTATTTGATTATGGTTTTGATATTCGTGATCTTTCCTCCATGACCAATACCCTCGATTGCTAGCTCCTGGGATGAAGTCTTTAGCTTGAACTTTGATGCCAGCCACTTTGTAAAGCTTTTTATTTGGGAGCCTGGGTTGAGCACTGCACGACATTCGCTCTCTTGTCCATCTGAAGCACATTTTATGGCGCGAATGGTTCCAAGCAGGGCATAGCATTCACTTTCCCCAGAAGCAGCTAAGGAAGTGCAGATGGTCTTGGATAGACTCGTTGATGGAGTACGCTTAGTCGATCCTTTTGGTTTCGCTACCTTGAAGTCCTCACTATGCAGCATGGTGTAGTGTTTCTTACCACAGCACTTGCATGCACCCGTAGGACAGTGATTGAAGAAGTAATCTGATTTCAGGCAATTCAAACAAAGCTTATGCTTGCGCACGATTTCCATTCGAATTTTCGGAGACTGTCCTTGAAAATTTGCGCAAGAGTACAGTGGGTGCATTTAGAGGCAAATAAAACATCGACCTTCACCGGAGGTTGTAGCGAGAGTGGCTGGTTTTGTAAGCTTGACCCCGGACTATCTGATGCGAGTGGATTCAAGGCTTGGAAGCATACTTTTACGAATGACAAGACGGTCTTGAGTGTGTCGATTTCTCATGTGCCATATCTTGCTGTTCACAGAGTGGTTCAATTTACCCCCGCAGCAAAACTAGATGGATTGGAAGCCATGAGCTGACTTTAATGCCAAGATTCTTCAATCCTCATAAGCATTTCATGCTGATATCGGGAAGCACTTTGAAGCACTTGGCGTATCCAGTTTGGATGCTTGGTCGAGATATTAACCGTTGCACTTGGCTGTTTGTCAGAATTTTTTTGTTATTGTACCGGTTGTGGAGCAGCTTCCATGCATCATCAGAATGGTGACTGGAAACCAGCAGGTGTTGGATGACATAAATGGCTACACCACTGACATTGCTAATCAGATAATACATTTTTAAGATTTGTCGATTGCTTGCTTGTAGATCATCTGAATGTAAAGCTCCTTAAACTGGACCCATTTCAGGTAATCACCATCGAAGTTGGGCCGTTTTATTTTAAGCAGCTTTATGGCTGTGGCCGTGTCCTTGAGATTATCGGCCTTTTACTATGTTGACTCGTTCAAGCGTTGCTTCATTTGCCTTATATACAGAAGAATCTCCTTTTTAAGCACACGGTATTTATTGACATCATACCCAATCCGTTCAACTGTCCTCGCGTACTCCCAAATTCTTTCGTTATAATTTAAGAGACAACTGGCGTATTCTTTAAGCATTTCTAGGAAATACTCGGATGCTTAGCCTTCGTCCACTTGCACTGTAATTCAAGTAGCTGCTGTTGAACCTCTTTCATCAAGGCATTTTGCCATCTTACCGCCTTCGCACAGTCACCTTTGCTGGCTGATGATGTGGCCAAGAAGGCTATGGATGACAGCTTTGAGGGTGCACTAGTCTGCTGCTAGGATGATTCCATGTCACAAGCAGCTTTGTTCTAGTAGGCTTTATCTAGTTGTCGCTCGAAGGAATCCTTATGAAGCCAGAAAGAATGGTTTGTACTGCCTGTTCAAGTTGTTCCCGCTGGATCACCTTCGCCTCGACTTCACTCATTTCTGATTCATACAATTAAGCATACTACGTCGGGTTTTTCAGGGCAGATCGATCCCCTAGTGCCAAACTAAGAGATGGTTCAGTGAAGTCCTGGTCCAGTACGAAGACTTCAATTCACCTTGTCCTGGTTCAATACCAGGACTTACACTTTTTGCACAGTCTTAAAATGAGCCCTGGTTTAATATCAGGACTTGTAGCAACACTTCACTTAGTTCCGAACTAGTTAATTACAGAATAATTAACTGCACACTATATCCTGTTTCAATACACGGACCTCAACAGTTTTGCACTTCATACTTTATACAGTCTTAAAATGAGTCCTGGTTCATACCAGGACTTCACCAGAATCATAGCTTCCTTAGCATAAGTTCTGGTACAATACCAGAACTTCGATTGTTAAATCACTTGTTTTTAATTTTTATTTTTTTTCCTATTGTAAAAGCTCATCATTTCACTGTTGGCCTTCCGGCAATGGATACATACTCGTAAGAGACTCCGGGCTTGACAAAACTTACTTGAATATTAATTGGACGTTTATTTTGCATATTACACTTTTGGTTTAATTTTGAATCTTCGTATCGAGGGCATCCACGAAGCGATACAGGCTGACTCTCTTTGCGACAATTCAAGCAAAATATTTTTATTTTGGCTCCGTTTTCGCCAATTTAAATAATTTGGATATGATTACATGCATTTAATGCAGTGGTGCTGCATGGCACAGGTGGCAGCTAAGTGCCAAAATTGGCTGACTTCAGATTTGTGAAGCCGCTCCCACCTCACCGGCTAAAAGTTCAAGTACCTTACCAACAAGTTCAAATTTATGGCGTACTTATCACAGATCCGATAGTTACAAAAAAGTTATTCCCTAAATACCAAACTAAAGCTAAGCATTACTGGCAACACTTC
Organism: Odontomyia ornata; assembly: GCA_963969285.1. Classification (NCBI taxonomy): domain Eukaryota; kingdom Metazoa; phylum Arthropoda; class Insecta; order Diptera; family Stratiomyidae; genus Odontomyia; species Odontomyia ornata. The sequence continues at coordinate 225,106,618 of OZ017741.1, forward strand.
CTACAATAGCTCTAACAATTTCTTGGTTTTTGGCGTGCTCACGGAAGAGATGGCACCTTGAAACAATGTTCAAGCAAGTGTTTTATGATCCCCGTTGTTCTAAGATAATCTAAATTTTGTGTGGAGGTGAAATGTCTTGAAGAATATTTAAAAGAGCATTTTAAGGACGTTCAAGCAACAGCCGCATACCTTCACAATCTTCCGACTGTCATTAAAACTGTATCCATTCAAGGATTTGAAAAGGGATATTAGATTCAACTAGGAAGAAAACGAATTGTTTGTAACATGGACACTGCTGCTGAGATGTAGTGGGATTTCTTACGACCAAGTCGACACGAAACAGAAGGTGAATAAGAAAATGGAGTCGTAAAATTACAAATGATCCTGCCACAAGCTTCTTTATTAGTTTTTCGTTTTTTCGCCTGTCTGCGTTGGAAGTTTCGTCCATATTTTTCATCAGAATTTGATTTTGCAACGAAATGATTTATAGTTGGCGCAAGGATGGGAGCAAACAGGTTTTATTTATTACCTTAAGGGTATGAGTGATTAAAGGAAAATTAACGACTGGATGGGAAAAATGAGGGAATACATGAAATTTGATTTTCTTTCCGTTGTAAATGGGTTCATATCTTAGACTATTTTCCCGGTGGTTTATAACGGGGAGTCATGGGGCAAAAATTCATTAGGCTACCCAAATGAAACACTGAAGGAGCCGCAAAGCCATAAGTGATTAATAGCTCTGCTATTTGCGAATTAACACTCAAGTTAAGAACCAGCGCTTGGGCTACCGCTGATGTTATCAACATCTCACACGTACAATGTTTACAGCCCTGTAAAAGTTTATTACCCTTTTATCGCTGGCGAGCAGAAGTGAAACTGTCACTTTTGCGGCGTGAACATGATTAGCAGCAACATGAGTGGCATACATATGTATGTATATTATAGAAAAACATATGTGTCTGCATCACCATTATTAAGCTTTCTCTTTGATATTGCATTTAAAATCTTCTTTTCATGCTAATTTCCTTGAGGAGAAAAGGAAAATTTCATTTCATTGAAAGCTTCTAACAACACATTATTCTCTTCCCTCTACATCGTTTTGACCATAATGGAACACAGTGAAACAGAGAAGTGCAAATAAAGTTTGTTCATACCCCTGCGTCCTTACTTGTCCGTATGAACCAGTTTCATCAGTATCTAAAAGCCAGGCTGGCGTTATCTAGAAAAGTTTTCTTGAAGTTCCACTAAATGGAAATGTCAACTATTCGATATGGAAAGGCTATTTGATCAACTAGAAAGGAAGTGGTGGTAACCAGAACAACAGAACTATGTGGAATAAACGAGGAGTCAGATCTCTACACACATTCCAATGCGTTGACTTCAACAGAAGGAAACTGAAAAACTTTTTATCTGAGTATAACCATTCTCGCTTTGCTTGAGAACTTGTTAATTAGGACATTGAATTGTCAGAATCAGTGGAAAGTCACCATAGCATGTGTGAGTCGATGGTCAATAATGGACATAACTTTACTCCTAATTATTGTTGAGATTAGGCAGAACATAAATTTGTGTAATTTTATCCTAATCTTACACCACATTCCATTATGGCCATGCTATCAACGCATAAATAACCGTTATTGGAGTAATGTGGTCGAGTGTTAATCTCCGAGATATTGCTCCCTTTGCGCTCATATGAGAGTATTTCGGAGTAGGCTGACAAAGGAACATAAACCGCAGATGTTATGTGTAATATAAGTGAAAATTGCGCCAGTAGATTCGGGAATTTTATGACAAAGGGAACTTATATCCGCCATGGACGTGTCCTGAAATTAATTTATGGATAGTAACACATTTTTAATAAAGGCAAAAGTTTTACTTTAATGGAATAAATTGATATTGATTCGAAGGACCCAGGAGTATTTCGATAATGGTGGAAAACACTTTCGTTTCGTACACGTACGTCCCTACACGAAATAGTTTTGACTTTAATGTTTTGGGTCAAAATCACCAAGGTGACGAATTCGGAAATATGAAATTTTGTAAAAAATATAACGTGATGGGAGTCCAGAAAATAACTGGCAATATACAAAAGACTCTCAACAATGGCGCTGTAAAAGAATCGCGCGAAATACTCACATTTTCATTATTTATCCGGGTTTTCAAAGAGACTGGGTGTATCCTAACATCATTCAGGGAACGTATTTTAAAACCTGGATATTTTTGTTAAAAATATAAATTTCATAAAACTTATTTTGAAAGCACGATATTTCAATAAATGTTGATTAAAATATATTTTAAGTTGTACTCAACATGGTCTTCTGTTAGCTTTTTTTAATCAAAAGTAACATTTATGAAGCACATGTAAAATATTCTTCAACGAAATTTCTGTTTATTGACAATGGTTTAGGTTTTATTGTTTTTTTGTTTTTTTTCTAGAAAATTGTTTATTGTAGTACTTAATTTTAATTGCAAATGAAGAAGATACATTTTATCTTGAATTAAATAATTATATATTTACTACGTTCCCATAAATGACGAAACGTTCACTGAATGATCGCGACGTTCACGAAATGAAAATAGAATTTCGGAAATGACTTAGGTAACTAATTTCAGTATTAAAGAAATGACAAATGTTAAAGAAGGAACTTTATTTTTAAGAATTCAAACTGTTAGACTTTATAAAGAAGTATAAACTATGCTAAAAGTAAACTTTTGCTGTGAATAGTTTTAATGAAAAGTATTGCAAGAACCTTACGTTTAAAACTTTTAGATGATGCAATCATTGATCTAAAGATTACATGAGAACTTTAAATAAAACAAAATGAAATTAATACTTGTATAACAAACTTAAACAGTCACTTCAAAAACTTTAAAGTAAAGAATAGAGCAAAATCTAAAATTAAACAAATAGTAGAGCACACATTAGTTCATGTATTTAAAATCAGCTAAAGTTTCTCATAAATATCCATCTCATTTTCAAAATGATAGTATGGATTGTGACTTGCTCCCTTAATTGACTGAGGCTTGGGAATAATTTTTAAAACTTGCTCGTATGTAACGTAGGATACATCCTTGTAGTCAATTTTAAAGTCTCTGATACTGTTACGAACTGACTTTAGGAATGTGACCTTGATTTCTCCCTCATCGTCTACACTAGTTCCAGCAATCGCAACATATTTGTAAAACAGATTCCTACTTTTCGTTGGAACATTAATCAATAAACATGTTCCGGGTATTATTTTGTTAGGATGGATATGTTCATCTGCGTAAGACGTATTAGCACCCATGTCTCGTTCTTGTTCTTTTTTACGACGCACTGTCATAAGATCTTCATCCTCAGAAGCGGATGAACTGTACACCTCATCATATATGCTTTTTCTAGGTTTCAAATTATCTATTAGCTTGAAGTCTAGGGGTGTCATATATTTAGAAGCTTCCGTCTCTGTATCAAAATGTTGTTTTCTCAGTGTGGTGGATGTATTTCTAATGGGTTGTTTTTCCATTTGATGTATGTTTTCTAAATGAGTATTTGATAATATATTTAATTTAACTGCTCTTTGGTTTTGACCGTGTTTGACCTAGTTTAATCACATTCCCTAATGCTTTTTCCCATGTAATTTTTGTGATATTCAAAATTCCAGGAACTGGATCAATTTTTTCGGGAACTGTATTTTTGATGCTAATGATTTCCTCATTCGTTATTTTACGCAAAATGACAGCTGAATCTTTGAAAATTTCAATGAAATCATCTGCATTTTTGACATCTTTCCCCATTAGTACATGCTTGTCTGCAGTCCTCTCCAAATATCCTCCTATTCCGTCCATCGGACCTTTCCCATGTCCTGGCTCGCTATAAAACCAAGCAGCTTTGGTTATTTGTTCACAGCACTCTACTAAGGTCCTCAGCCACAAATAAACGTTGGTGCGATTTCTATCTTGCGACGTAGGCCCATCTGAGAAAAAGAAAAGCGTATCAATGTGTTGTTTATCCACAAGAATTTTTCTTAATATTGGTTTCAAGTGACCCCATACTGCATGGGCTTGATGGTTTAGACAGTCGCTAACAGTGGCAAATGAGGATGTCTGAAAATTGTTCTTATCATCTTTATGATAATAGACGCCAGTATGAATTGTTATCTGCATTTTAGATGCACCAAAATGTATTGATTGAATTTCTCTGTCATATTTTGTGACATAATTTTCTGAGAAATCTATTTGCAACATAAGTTCATTGTTCTTTAAATTCTTTCTCACTCCTTCTTTAACTTTGTTGTGATAATAAATACCATAAATATGTTTTTTCATAACTGGAATCTCCTCTGCTAGTTTGAATTTGAATTCTTTAATTCTTCTTTTCACCTCTTATTAATCTTTCCTCTTTCGTAGATTTCCATTGAAAATAATTAATTGAATCTTCATCACTCTCACTAGCGGTCATTTGTATTTCTTTACATTTATCACATCGGGAAAACATGCAGTCATAAGATGTCTCATCACAACTGACGTCCTTGATTAGTTTTGAAATTTTTCCATAGTTTAATTCATTTACTCTGTATAATTTTTTGATCATGAATTCGAAATTTTCATGTCGCACGTACAAACAAGTATTCCGATCTTCTGCCGTTGGGTTAACAACCCAAAATGGTTTTTCCCTCAGAAATGTATTATAAGATAATTTAATCCCTGTGGCTTTCATAAACTTTGGATGCAAATTTTTAATTGTATTTAAGAGAATACGTTCCTGCTTTTTAGTTGCACCTCTCCTAATGAAATCCTGTTTCCAGGACACATTCTGCTTATTTCATCTTTTTCAAAAAAGTTGACTATTTCAGATCGGATTTCTGCTGTTACAACACACACTCTTCGTTTTGCATCAGCCTTAAGAATATATTTATTATTCCATTCTTAGGTTAAAAATTTTTTGGTCATATTCAACATACGGTATTTTTTAACGATTGTACCACTCACACTTTTTTGGAATGCTTCTCGTTCTTTAGAATTCTTAGATAAACTATCAGCAGTTACCTGTAATTGTGAGGTCATAACCTCTGCAAGTAAAAGCTTTTTTCGTACGTCAGCAGTCACATTACAGTCTCTGATTAAATGGTCAACTTTGGTGTTTGGTGATGTCTCATTTTGGGAAGCTGTTTTCAACATTGCTTCTCGTCTTTTCTGGCGTTGAATTTTTTTCTTCAACGAATCGATTTTATTTTGCATCTTCTTTATTTTAGAATTTTGCTTAGCTATAGTGCGATAAGCTTTGGCTCTTTCTTTTCTGACCACTTTCCTGCCTTGGTGTTTACGTTTGTTGAACGTGGAGTTTCATTGTTTATGTTTTCTTCTTCTGAAAGTGGTGGAGTATTATCTACTATGCTGGCTAAGTCCTTTTTCTTCTGCCTATATTTTCTAGAGTTTCTTTTCCACAGAGCTCTTTGCTTACGCTTCTCTCTCTCTGTCATCGCATTTATAGATTTTGCTTTATTTGCAGCCTTCTTTTTTTGATAATATTCTCTATCCTTCGCTTTTTTCAACTCTCTCTGTTCTGCAGTTAAATTATTTAAAAATTTACGTTTTCTTGCATTCGCTTTTTGGCGTTGTTTTATGTAAGCTGCGCTATTTTTATTGATATTTTTTTTGGAAATCTTTTTCTTTCTGAGTTCTTCGGTCTCCATGTTCCTAGGCCAAATCTAAAAAAAATGTAAAATTAACTGTAACAGCAAGTCAAACTCTTTATTTTAAATAAAACTTACAGCTGCTTTTCGAAGGTCCGACTATACTAAACAACTACTATTGACTTTTGTTCCAGACGAAAAACCAGCAAAAACGAAAATTTTGAAATTCGGCTTAGATTACGTTTCTACAACCAAAGCAGTAAATTTAAAGTCACTTCAATCACTACTATAATTCATAAAATGAATATGATCATTTAATAACACAAATTCACAAAAAAAGCAATTACAGGTTAAATCTTAATAAAAATATAATTATGGGAACATAGTTGTCATTACGGGAACACATGTCATGTTCGACAACGTTCTCGAAATGATCGTTGCCGAAATGATTTTTCAACGCTTCGTAATGTTTTAAATAGTCATCGGCCATCTTGTATGTCACTTTATCACACCGGTGGAAAACGATTAGTTTTATTCAATGGTATTACGACTAATTATCTTCATTTATTGGTATGTTAATGACTTAGTAGCGTTCCCGTTATGATGCACTATTGATGTACGATACCAAAATAAACAACTGAAATAATCCTACCTTGAAAATTATTTGAAAATCACCACAAAACAATCGAACGCTATCTCACTTGATATATTTCAGCTCGCGACCGCACAGCCGCGCTAGGTATGCCATAATTGGACACTCCTTTTTTGACAGAATAGAGTGTGTACGAAGTGACCTACAGACTACCGGACAAAGTTGCGTGTAAGATAGAATCTGAAGTTGGTCACATTATCTTTATAAATTATTGTGATTATGATATTCTACTAAATGTATCAAACGTGCTGGAAAATTTAATTTTTCAGTTAGTATTTCATTGTTTCATGAACATGTCATATAAGGAAATGGGTATTGGGACGCGTTCCCAAAATGACTTTTTCCCCAGTTTCATGAGAGAAAAAAGAATCTTAACATCTTTTTGCAAATAAAAATGAAGGGTTTAGATAAAATTAACTAAATCTAGTAGTTAAAGATGATTATGACCCAACTATTTCAAAATTTTATAGGTGAAAATGGTGTCGGAACCAAATTTGCCACCTTGGTGATTTTGAGCCTTTTCTATATATAAAACTTTTGAGTGGAACGACGAAATTGCATAAAGTACACATAAGAAGCATATTATTTCAATCAAAAAAATTACTCTGTTAAAATCGATACGTGCCTGTTCGTCTGTATGTAAAAGCAAGGTGGAAGCTAGAATCGTCAAACAGCGAAAAGCGCAGAGGTGGTGGTGCAATGTAGGTTATGTAGTCTAAAATATATCAGATCATCTTATGATGATCCCTATATATAGAAAATAACTCCTAAAAGACATCTTTGCACCGAAGGCTGTCAACGGAAAGTCTTGATAAGATATTTTGTTATCATCCTTTAAAACTGCATTAGTGGTGTCGACGTGTACAGGGGAAGGGAAAGAACATGGAAAAATTGTGTACTTGTCGCCCCTAACTATCTGACTTCCGTTCACAAAGAAATCTAAAAAGTGCCAGAAAAAATACGCTAGCAGTATTATTGGGGACTATCAACGTGGTTTTAGAGCAGGTAGGTCGACAATAGACCAATTGTTCCCTGTTAAGCAGGTACTTGCAAAATGCAGAGTTCAACATAGGCGTACACCAAATTTTCGTTGACTTTAAGCAAGTATACGACAGTATTGATTGTAATGTACTGTACCAAATCATGCTGTGCCTTGGTATCCCAGCCAAATAGGTCCATTTTACCAAAATAACAATGACGTAGACAACCTCACAAGTTCACATCAATAACCAAGTCACCGATGCGTTTGATGCAAATACTGGATCAAAGCCAGGAGATGGGCTGGCCACATTGCTATTAAGTTTGATTACATGTCGATACACAAGGTACAAATAATGAGAACCAGTAATGAAAGAGAGGAAATATGCCGAAACATACAACTTGCAAATAAAATATTTTATTCAGTTTGAACGATCTTAAAGACCAGATGCACATACATAAGAACAAAGCTCTAAGTATACAAATCTGTGATAAGACATGTGCTACGTTATGGGTCCAAAAGATGGACCTTAACCTAAACTTCCGCCATAGACGGTCCCAAGCCCGTTTGAGAAAGGAGGAGGGAACCCCCTGTTTCCCCATGATTCCTCATCTCAAACCCCCCAATCAAATGGTAGTAAATGCTCTCGGGATGCACATTGGGTTTACTGGTTCCCCAATAATGTAACATTAAATGTCGAGAAATGCTAATAACTGTAAATAAATGTACAGCTCTGCGACGAAATTCTACTAACACCTCCTTTGTGAGGACGTGAGAGGATGAAGCTGAATCTTCGAATCGACGAAATACCCATGCCACCGGAATAGAGGTTGGGCGACGGGCTAGCTCCCCATCCCTTTAATGCCTCTAAATGTTTCGAAACCTGCCGATAGACCTCGGAATGGATTGGAGTCACGGCAACGACTTCGCAAACGTAATAAGGACTATGGCTGGAATGTCAGATCACTCAATTACCCTGGCGCTGTTAAGGACCTTTTACAACAGGCCAGTCAATATCAATTAAAAATACTGGCAGTCCAGGAAACGAATTGGACTGGAAACGACATTCAAGACATGAGATCGCACACAATATTCAAAAGTGGGAAGCCTACTAGAAAACGAGAATTCGGAGTGGCCTTCATTGTGGATAGGGAGTTCAAAATTCACGTTATTGATTTCAAGGCAGTCAACGAACGGTTGTGCAGGATCCGTATAATAGCAAAATTCTGCAAAATCTGGCTGGCCAATGTTCACGCCCCGACTGAAAAAAAGGACGAAGAAACGAAAGAAACGTTTTACAATCACCTAGAAAGACTGGTCTGCCCACAAAAGACACAAAAATCATTGTGGGTGATTTCAACGCTAAGGTTGGCAATGCGCTATCTCATCGGGGAATGACTGGAGGATATAGCCTCTACGATGAAACAAATGACAACGGCATGCGCCTAATTCACTTTGCATGTTGCAGAAGTCTAGTCATACGTTCGACTTGCTTATCACATCGACGCATTCATAAAATGACCTGGCTATTACTGGATGGCAACACACAAAACCAGATCGATCATGTTCCATCCAACATTGTTGGGCCTCGCGCATAATTGACGTCCGTACATATTGAGGAGCCAATTATAACTCAGATCATTATTTGATCAAATTAACCTATCGATGTCGTATGTCAAAGGCATATTCGGCGAAGTCCAACTCGCGTCTGTTGCCAAACATTTCATGGAGATCCTCAGCAACCAGCTGGCTCCCATTTTATTAGACGCATCGATAAACATGAGGAACGAGCTCTGGGTGGTAGTGAAAGTGGCTATCAGGACCGATTGAACATCGAACCCGGCGCAAGAGGAATGATTGGTTCGATGATGAGTGCCAGAATGCGTAAGATGAAGAGAATCAGGCGTACAAGGCATATGTAGGTAGAAAAACCAGGACAAAGAGAGAACACTATGAAAAGCTCAGAAGAGTAGCGAATAAGATAATCAGGATTAAGAAAAGAAAATACTGTGACGAGCAATTGAGAAGTATAGTTGTAAGTTTAGCGAGCAACAACACAAGACAAGCATACAAAGTAGTGAAAAGCCCGAAATGTGGTTATCAGCCCAAAACCACACCCTGTCGTTATGACATCGGCAATATCATTGCTGAAGAAACCAAGATTTAGGAAAGATAGGCATAATATTTCAACAACCTCCTTAATCCTTAGCACAGCTGCAGAACATTGGGGCCTACAGATATCTGCAAAGAGCTTCCATTGGCCCCACCAACTCTGGATGAAGTTTGTTCCATCATCAAAGCCCAAAAGAATAATGAAGCGCCAGGCATCGATGAGATTCCAGTGGAGCTCATCAAATATGGTGGCACTAGTGTTCATTAAGCTATTCACAAAGTCATTTAGTGCATTTGGCAGCAAGAACATATACCGAAAGAGTGTAGCCAATCAATTATATTCCCTATCCACAGAAAGGGTGACAAGCTACAGTGCGAAAATTATAGAGGCATATCACTACTTTTTACGGCGTACAAAATATTTTCTAAAATCTTAGAAAACAAAATCGGATCAGACACCAGCAGTATTATTTGACAGTACTAAGGCGGTTTTAGGCCAGGTAGATCTACAACCGACCAAGTGTTCACAGTCAAGCACGTACTTGAAAAATGCTGGGAGTTCAACATAGACATACACCAAATTTTCGTTGACCTCATGCAAGCATATGACAGTACTGATCGTTACGTACTGTACGAAATAATGCTTTGCTTTGGCATCTCAGCCGAATTAGTCCGTCTTACCAAATGACAATGACGTCGACAACCTCCCAAGCCCGCATCAATAACCAACTCACGGATGCCTTTGACACAAATATCGGACTAAAACAGGGTGACGGGCTGGACCCATTGCTATTCCATTTAGCTCTGGAAGACGTCATACGGGATCTACCTGTTGATACGCGAGGTACATTACTATACAATTCGAGCCAAGTAGTAGCCTATGTGGACGACATTAACATTCTGCCACGGTCATTAAAAACTGCCAAAGAACTCTTCCTGAAACTCGACCGCGAAGCAAAACTAGTAGGGCTACAAATCAATGAAAATAAAACAAAGCGCATGACGCTGTCGAGGAAAAATACCTCAAATACATAAACTATCAGACTTGGCGCATATAGTATCGAGAATGTTAGCAAATTTGTGTATTTAGCTGCCAAAATAACGAAAACGGGCTATGAAAGAGACGAAATACGCCGAAGAAAATAGCTCGCAAATAAAACATTTTATTCAATATTGACGATTTTGAAGATCAGCTGCATACACAGGAGAACAAAGCTCCAAATATACATATCTGTGCTAAGACCTGTGTTATGCTATGGGTGTGAAAAATGGACCCTAGTCAATGCATCCGCAAATATAATGAACGCCTTTGAGCGATGGGTCCTGGGGGCGAATAATCGGAGCGAAGCTAGACGGGGACCAATGGCAAATTCGATACAACCATGAGCTGTATGAAATTTTTGACGAACTGGAGGTCTCAAGGATTGTAAGGCTGCGGAAACTGCAATGGGCTGGACACATGAATCGTATGGACGAACAATGGATACCCAAAAAGGTATTCGTTGGGAGAACTGAAGGCTGAATACCAGTGGAGAAACCGAGGAAACGCTGGTCTGACCGGTCAACGAAGGCAGTTCATCGCTAATCGGATTTCAGGATTGGAAGATGTGATTAACGGACTGAGATAGTTGGAGGTACTGTTTGCAGGAAGCGAAAGCCCGAGAGGGGCTGTAGTGCTAAGAAGAAGGGGAAGAATAATTTAATTAATTTTTCCTGCGAGTTTCTTTTTTTACTTCATTATGAATGGCTGTAAATTCTCCAACCTACGACATTAAATGTCAAAAGTGTAATGAACCCGAATCATTACGAGCCAAATTTATTGAGTGTGATAGATATTGTGCGAAGCCTTTCCACCTTAAATGCTTAGGCATCCCTGCATGCTTTTATGATATCCGGGCGAAATTCAATTCAAATATTTTTTTTGGATGCTATGATTGTCACGAAGTGACAATCTCAGATACGCTCAGAGTATTAAAAGAGGAATCAAAAGTTTTACAAGAACTGTTGGTAATGTTTATTTACATCATAATGCGAGATGAGGATTTCGCAATAATCCTCGCCTTTCCCTTTCTCAGTTGAGCTGACGCTAATATTTCTTGGTTTTTCTTGTCCTTACCGATAGTTTAATCGCCGTGTCAACGCATGGAGTGTCATGTAGGTATATTTATCCACCAGTTTTAACTGATTTTGGGCGTTAAATCTCTTCTCAGGAATGTCGCGATTTTCTTCGTTCTGATTTCTGTGGTAGAATAAAGTGAATTTGGGGCAAATAAGGAAAAGTACGCTTCGGCACAATACCAATAACCAGTTAGGAGACGAGGTAGGAAATTTAACAGTCGTATCCCTGTTTTTTCGTGTAGTTAAGTTGATTTATCGGCTTCCTCTTGTTTGAGCTTGTCGTAATCGGCGGTCATTTGTTGGTGTGCCAAAGGGAGTTTTTGGTTGATATTTTTAAGCTCATTCATTCTCTTGTTTGGCTGAGAACTCATCACGAAGCTCTGCCAATTGTTTTGTGTGAGCATCACGTAGTTCAGCTATTTGATATCGAACATTGCGTGTGATGCTTCAGCATTAATTGTTGAAACATGCTCAGCTGTTTTCAGTTTCGCTCATTCTTCCCGAAGACCATCGATTTGTTTTTCAAGAGTTCGTTTCTTGTTCTTGAGCTCATGCATTGATTCCTACAATGACTTTGTTCTGGCTTCATGTTGGGAGCTCAACAAACGGCATGTGCCTAAGTCCTTTCGATATTCAGAAACCTTTTTATTTTGATCTGTTTGTAACCCCTTTAGATTCTGACATCTTGCGCGATATTTTTAGCTTCCGATTTAATTTTACGACTCAATAGTCAAGCCGCAGTGAATTCCTCTTTAACCTTACCACCTGGATCAGGAGTATTTGTTTTAATCTTGCTGATACTATCCGTGCATAAGGCTTGTCCAACTTTTGATAGATCACGGAAAAGATTTGAGAGCATTCTATAAATTCGTTTCTGAGGATGCGCTGAAACGTCTTTCAATTGTTGCAACTCCGATGTAAGGACATTCAATGTGGTCTGTTTCTGTTGCGATTCCTCGTTCAAAGTATAAATATCTTTGTTTTTGGTCTAGATTCCTGGTGATTTCTGATCGTAGCTAACAGTCATTTCTTTTAGAGCTTGAAGCACTTCTTTCACCTCCTCCTTAGCACTTTCGTTTTCTTTTGCTGCTACTTTTAATTACTACGTTACGCTTCGAGCTCGCGCTTTATTCGTCCTTTGCTTGCCACTAATGAAGTGTTAAATTCGCGAGTGTCTTCCTTGGGTGTGCGTGCCATTGCTGCCTCAGCAGCATCTCTGGCTTCGTTACTCGGCTCGTTCTTCTTTGGCGGCATGTATGCATCTCTGCTGGATCTGTGTGAGTGTGAAGATGTTTGCGGCGGGATCATTAAGATTGTGTCCTTTGTCAGACGTGCAGTAGCTGCACACCTGATAGGAATACTGGATTTGACGACAGCCTCACGTTTAGATCCACACTAAAAATCTTTTCCCTGTAAATTTTGACAGCACTCAGGCTCGAATTTGAATTAGTCCAATTATATAGTGCATCAAAATTCATTGGGAGTCTATGTCCGAAAGTAGAATCAATGAAAACACAGGCAGTATGAAACCTTGATTTGAGGAAATGATGTAAGTGCCCGCAGTTTATCGCACATATCACGAATACCTCTTGTCGCATGACGGGAGCAACGATTCAAATTCGGATTTCTTCCCAGCGTTGCATGTTATTGTTTGCGACGCGATTCCGATTGCTTAGAGGGGTTACATGTTTTATGCTGCCGCATATATTGATTGGATGACGAACGTTTTTGCAACCGTGTGACCTAGTCGTAGTGCCGGGAATTTGCGTTTCGTTTCGAGCTCGCGTTGGTTTTTGACGCTTTTTGTTATCTGATTTATAACAAGTACATGAAAACTGTTAAAACAATGCTGCAATAAACGGCTAACCAATTAAATTGCTCTCGAAGTGATAAATCGGTTCTAATGGTATTATTAGAAAGTGGCCTTTATTTTGCTCTGCGTTGCATAATATTGATTTTGACAGCTAAATACAATACTTTAAGATTTAACACTCATTTAAATACTTCTAAAGATTTGGCTTTAATTTTCATTTAGTTGAAAGCTCATATAAAATGGAGCTGCTTCTGAATTTCTGATTAAAAGTTCCAACCCTTAACAGAAAAACAATTTCTCAGAAATGCGTTATTGTACAGCTAGTTTTTTTCAAGATTAGATAGGATTAATGCCAATAAATCGTTTATTGAGCCTTACTCTATCAAATTAAGTTTATTTGTATTCACATCACAAAAAATTATATTTCAAAACTAAACCCCGTTATAGGACAGCTTTCATACTAAAAACTTTAATAATGTCGGAAACTAATTCCTTTTATCGCGTGAATAGCGCCAGCAACAGGGTCAAACTTTCAATGTATTCAAGTCATGAAATTTTCTTGGATCTCATTCAACGTCTTAGCCAACAAGAATAACACAAACAACAACGACAGTATCCAGCACCAATCTCGTTGTGGAACCGTTCAAGATGCGATTTAGTAAATCTCTGATTAAAATTCCTTGCAGATGCTAAACAGCTTGCAAAACGTACTCATCCCTACGCCTTATTGTTTAAGCGGATAAAATAACAATTGTATTTCCTTAACGTCTCGTCTCTGTGTAGTAATGATTATGCATCAGGATTTAATGATAATGCGAGTATTCCACCTCCTTGGTTGGCATTCCATCATTGTGATGTTACGTAGAGAAAGACTCGCTCCTTCGGCATTTAGCCTAAATTCTGGCGGATGTAATCATCTTCATGGTTCGGAAAAAATGAATTGTTCACCTTCTTGGTATGTTTCGCGTAGTAGAGTTAAAGATGTATACTGTAATGTACCATATTTCAATGAACAAAATTAAATAAATTTAAATATTTGAATCTCGTTGGAATTTGAGTTACGCTCTGAACAATGCAAATGATTTTTGTTGGATATTGAGGCTAAAAATGAATTATAAATACATATGAGACATGCCTTTTTACATAGGAAATAGAGCTGTTAGATAAGGAACTGAAACACAAATTATATAACATGAACCACAACAAAGACCTAGAAAAAGTAGTAATCAAACAGAACTTGCCAGTAATAAACTGCGGCAGGAACAACAGACATATGTATGCAAGACTATAGTGTGTTTTGCATATTTCTGCTGTAGATATACTAGAAACAATACACACTAGCATAAACAAACCAAATTTCCACGAAGACAAAATTTTCCGAAAGAAAATTTAAGCTTTTCCTACGAAAGCCTTTTTGAGGCTTCCAAAACGTGAATGACAACAACGAGCTCGCGAGTCGCCGGTCAACATACGAACACGGATTTTTTTTAAATATCTTTATTTGGTGATTTTTAAACATATATACAATTCATCAATAGCTTAACCTAACAATATACATGCGGGTTGTGCCTTAGGGCTTTTCCCGGAGTTCAATAATAATTTACTTTAATTACATTAGAATATTAACTTTTTTGGTAAAAGAAAACTTAAAAATGTTGACACCCACAACACTATCATACCTTAACGGATAAAAGAAGTTTGTAAAAATTATTTACTCTAATAACTAGTTTTTAAAAATTGATTTCCTTAAAATTAAGTACATTTTTTCCTTAAGACTACCTTAAAAACTACTCATTCGCAGCGTCTGTAGAACGTATGTCCATCGCTCTCCTGACAACTCCCGCCTTGTGCTTTTTGGCTCGTATGATTCCCGCTTCCGCATACAATTTTATCAGCTCCATTCCTGTCTCCTGGTACAGCACCTCTTTGGGGTAGGACCGTCCATCGTCCTGTCTGTATAGTCCTGCGTAAGCCCGAAGGATTTTTCGCTTCACTAATCCTATTTTGCCTCATTTTCTTTTCGGAGCTCCAAGCCATATCATCGCCGCATATGTGATGATCGGACGAACCAAGGTTTTATAGGCCAAAATCTTGACTCGCTGGCTCACTGTCGAATGTTTCCTTAAAAGAGGTAAAAGAAGATGGTATGCATAAGTCACTTTTTTCAAAATATTATCAACGTGAGCACTAAAGGTAGCTTTCATGTCGAAAATTACCCCCAAGTGCTTCGTTTGCCTACAGCAGTGCACCATCTGCCCATTCAACTTAACCCTGGAGTCACAAATGCCTCTTGCACGACGACCGAAGTTTTTGTGGGGGTCCTTGAACACAATTAACTCACTTTTCTTTGAATTTACCTTGATTCCCAATTTCCAGTAATATACAGTAAAAGATTTCAAATATCTTTGCAGTCGCATCCTAGCAAAGCGCAAATTGTGCTCAGATGGCCACACTACCAAGTCATCAACGAAGAGGTTTACCTGGATTCTGGGCTTATATTCATCTCTGACGCCCGGGATGTCAGCGGTGAATATGTTGAAAAGAAATGGGCCTAATAAAGACCCCTGTGTGGCCCCCGAGTCAATACTAAATGAGTCTGAACTAGCTCCGTCAGCCACCCCAAAGGCAGTTCGTCCCCTCATGAAGCTGCCTATAATTTTCACAATATGGCCCGGAAAGCCAAGATTGATCATTTTGTAGAGAAGCCCATTGATCCATACAGAGTCAAAGGCTTTCTCAACACCGATCAGGCAAGCTACAGCAAGCTGATTGTTGCGCCAGCATTTTGTTGTATTGGTGTGAAGCTAATTTGTCTTTTCGGCACAATTCCTCGGCAGAGAATTTTAGGATGCCTTCAACTAGTAACCTT
Organism: Odontomyia ornata; assembly: GCA_963969285.1. Taxonomy (NCBI): domain Eukaryota; kingdom Metazoa; phylum Arthropoda; class Insecta; order Diptera; family Stratiomyidae; genus Odontomyia; species Odontomyia ornata. The sequence continues at coordinate 225,122,773 of OZ017741.1, forward strand.
TCAAGAAGCTTACCAATGTTTGGAAGGAACGAAATTGGACCAGTATCGACTACGTCAGTACTGCCCGACTTCTTGGGTATTGCAAATATTTTTCCATATTTCCATTGCTGAGGAAAGTAGCAATTGTTAATGCAGTTATTTAGAATGATCGCGAAGAGATTCCAACAGCCCCTGCTGATTTATTGGAATACTGCTCCAGTGCCAACAAAGTAAGCCTTTCAGGGCTGACAAACCGGCCATGGCCAGAATGTGCGTCAAAGGGATTTGAATGAGAGAACAGAGTCAAGCAGAATTGAAAATTGCCCCTGTCAAAATTCGTTGTGGTGCTGCTCACTAATGAACTAATAGAAGAGTCCTCACTTGCTTTCACTCCTTATAGAACTTTCACAAAATGTTTTACGAAAGAGTCAACGATGGCTTTGTCATCCATGAGCATGAGATCCATCATAAGTGAGGACCTCGGGCAGCTTTTTTCTGCCCGTTATTTTATTTATGTGAGGAAACATACAGGGACCTGGTTTGATACCTTCCAGGGCCTGCTCAAATTGCTCGTTAGCAAAAGCCATGGCTCTCCTCGAGATCATTCGGTTTAGAGACGTAATCACTAGGTAAATACGTTCATACTCCCAGCTGAACATATTGAAATTGCCGTGATAGATTCTTGCGAGTAGCTTTCTAAGCCGACTACGTCTACAATGAAGCTCCAAGATGTCTTCCAGTAAATCTCGATAAAAGTAATTTGTCGAGGATTTCTTGATGGAGATCTTTGAGATGACCGTATCCAAGGTTGAATTTATACAAGCAAGTCCCTCATCGATTTCAGTAATAGAAAGATTTCTCGTTCTATTGATCGAAATCCCCTTCAATTTTCCATCAAGGTCAGCGCTTACTGCTGCCCAATCGATTCGCTTGTATGGAATGAAAAGTTGAGGATCTGCAACCTCAAGTTTCACACCCTTTTTCACTCTTAAGGTCAGCTCAACCAAAAGATGGTCAGACTCGGCGTCAAGAACTCCATACTGGGAATTGCTCCAAGTGTAGAAGAGATTTACCAGATTGGCAGACACGATGAAGAAGTCAATAATAGACGAGCTTCGGCGGAAGGTAGGCTCTTTCGCGGCAATCAATATGATATCAATATTTGATTGAACCCAGTTAGATAAACCTATTCCATAGCCATTGAATGCGATATTTCCCCACGAGGGATGCTTCGCATTTAAATCACCTCCCATGGCATAAAAACCCAATTTTTTCGCACTGAGTAAGCACTGTTTCCAAGTCATCAATGAGTTCCTTCATCGAGTATCCATGTCGAACATAGATCCCCACGAATGCAAAGGTGCACCCTCCCAGCATGGAGCTTATTATTTCTGCTTCAATACATTTCAGGCTTAGAAGGCAGTGCCTTTGGACTTTCAGGTGATCTTTGTGAGCAAAAGCAACTCCAAGACTTCCGTCTGGATTATCACGCCTGATGATACTGTATTTCCCAAGATGCACTCTTCTTTTGAGTCTTGTTTCCGTTATATACAAGAAGTCTGGTCTATGGGCATTCAAGTATTCTTGAACGAAATTCCTTTTATAGCGTGGAGCTAGTGAACATATGTTGAGAATGGAGAGTTTAATGGAACTCATCACGACAACATACTTTTTTTTTGTGGTAGGGAGGTGAATGCTATTTATGCACAGAGTGTGGGACTCCCATGCGCGATTGGACAACCCACTAAACACCTCTCCTGTCAACCTGAGAACCCAGCCTGGAACCGTTTGACACATTACTTCGGGCCAGGTCTCGTTTTGTTACGCCGTGGAGCGCCTTCAAGCTGGGGAGTCTCTTTCCTAGCGGGAGGGAAGAGGGGAAGAGGAATTGCCAGAAGAGCGATCCCTCAGCCCCAGCGCCCCCGGCTGCTGTGAGTCCCTTTTATATTTTAGGACTGCCCGAGCATAATGTGCCACCTGGTTCCATTTGTCAACCGATTCGAGCATCACCGCAATTATATTATCCGGGGTGAGCTCCTCCGTCTCCCTGTAAAGTTCCCTTCGCAGCCTGACCCATTTTGTACACGCAAAAAAGTGTGACAGACATTGTCCTCCTCTCCTGGGCAAAACCGACAATCGGGGGACCGTGACTTACCGATTTTGTGCAGGTAAGACTGAAAACACCCGTGCCCGCTCAAAAGCTGGGTCAGATAAAAGTCAGTCTCACCATGCCTTCGATTTAGCCACGGTCTTACATCCGGGATGAGGCGCGCAGTCCACCTTCCCTTCATGCAATTCACCCAAGACTGCTGCCAATCGTTTAAATTCGAAATTTAAGTACGCAGCTTTTTTCTCACTAGGATTAGTAAGTTTTTTACAGTGGGGGAGAAAAGAGTCCACTTTTTGAATGAGTGTGAACAAGTCACACCCATTGTTGGCAGTCGGTGCTCAAACCTATTTTGATCATTCTGCGACTGCTGGGGTTGCTGCATTGGTTGCTGTTTTTGTTGCCGTATAGGCTGCTTCTTCGCACCTTGCAAAAGGCTAGAGTACGAGGCCCCTTCACGTAAAGTATTTTTTTATAGAGGCAATGATGAAATCCCTCCTTTCTTCTTTTTTCTTATGGAGGCTCTTCCTCCTTTCTTCAACTTTTTTTGCCTTAAGATAACCTCTGAAACTCTCATGGTGCCCTTCAGCATCACAGTTGACGCAGAAGATCTCATGTTTTTTCTCGACCTTCGAAATTGGACATTCCATGGACTTATGCTGCTTGTCGCATTTTACACACCTAACTTCAAGTCCGCAGTTAACAGCAACGTGGCCAAATCTTTAGCAGTTGCACCACTGGGAAGTGCAATTTTTCTGCAGATGCTCCCATTGTACCTTCTGGCACAATAGGAACTTTATTTCCATTGCTTTCTTCACTTCAAAGTCCGGTTTGAACTGGACTAAGAAGGATGAAAGCGTCCTTTTTTCCTCCTAGAGGTTATAGTGTAGAATCTTTTCGCTGAAAGTCTATCTTCTCCGAGATATTCCTTCAGCTCAGCCACGACGTCATTTTCGTCGTATGAGCTGTTCACGCTTTTGAAAAGGAGAGCCAATTTTCTCGCTCCTGGAAGGGTGTAAGTGTAGTAGGCCACCTTCGCACACTTCAGAAAGTTAAAAAGGCTGGTGTGATTCTCAGCCGTTTTATGTTGGAGCAAAGTTTGTGAGTCTGGTCACCGTCACGTTGAGCTCTGGCTCCTTTTCAGAGTTTCGTGCGCAAGCTCGTTTGACGCTATCCCTGAAAGTCTTCAGGTCAAGCCTATAGCACACTATGGGGGTACCCTCTCCTTTTTGGTAGCAGCCCTATATATGTAAAAAATAAAATTAAGCATTCTTCAATCAAGGTTACGACTTTTGACTAAGAAGAAATTCTCTTCCTGTACCATATTCAAAAGTAATAAAAACTATGTTTGCAGCACTGAAAAGTTATATTTAGAATGTTGTTATTATATAAAACTAACAAATAGTAGTAGAAAAACTACTGAATTTTACCGATACGGTATTTGCACACCAAGCGGTCGCGAGCAGGTTCGGTGCCAAGAGGCTTGAAAATACAGTAACTGAAATATCGGTGGCACCGGCAAATGTAACTGAAAGTGAACTGACTGTGTATATTAGAATCGAAGCAAAATTCAGTATTTACCATTTCGTAGTCACTGGTGGTCCCCGATTAACATACCCTGTACTGAAAGACATAGACTGATAACTAAGTCTGACGGAAATAGTTCCAACACCTGTGACGCAGTGCACGCGCATCACGCATTGTTCTTTCTGCCAATCACAGCCCAAGTGACATCAGATTACAATTTCCCGCCTCTAATAATATTTCTTATAGAAATAATAACATTTTTTACTGTTTTCGCTAAATGCTTTTCTATTCCTATTTCTAAGAAAAGTGTTTATTTTGAATGTAATAAATTATTTGTATTTATCAAAATAAATGAAGCAATAGATTATTTCTCGGAACTGATGTATAGCCGATAAGACTACTGATTTTACCAACTACCCTTATCCCCTCTAACGTTTATTTATAACTCGATCAGTTGAGTTGGGTCAGTGACCTTGCGTAATTCGTAGCTTCGCGACGATACATTTTTGTGTGATATGTCAAAACAATGTAAACTAACGGAGTTAGTTAATATGGTAGGTAAAACCATAAGGCAAGTGACCTGAAATTAGCTTCTCCAATGTGATGGGCGAAATTCAAATGTTTGGAACTATATACAGGATTATACATTTCTTGGTTGGGAAAGTATAACCCTGCCATTCGACATTTGTTAAAACTAAATATCATTCAAACCATGCTTTTCTTGGTTGAAGGTTTGCCATTTAGAAATATGGATCATTTAACAGTCGAAAAATACGTGAAAATTATTAAATTTTATTATAAAAATGGTGATTCTGCTGTATCAACATTTAGGGCTTTACGAGCCGATTACGGTTGACATAATCGACCTACACAGCAAACAATTTCAAACACAGTGAGAAAATTTGAAGTGATTGGATCGGTTATTGATATTGCAAGGCCTGTGCATCATCGCAACATTCGTTCTGCTGAAAATATCGCTGTCGTTGCTCAAAGTGTGGAAGAAGACCCGAATTTGTTGATTCCTCGACGTGCTCAACATTTGGGCTTGTTTTACGGCTCATTGTGGTGCATTTTGCATTTGGACTTGCATCTCTATCCGTACAAAATCCAACTCACTCAAGAACTTAAGCCTCAAGACCATATCCAAGTTCGAATGTATGCGAATTGGGTGGTTGAACAACAAGCCATTGATAACGATTTTTCAAACGAAATTTTCTTTAGTGATGAGGCTCATTTTTCGCTCAGTGGTTACGTAAATAAACAGAATTGCCGCATATGGGGCTCTCAAAATCCTCAGGTGATCGCAGAAAGGCCTTTGCATTCGGAAAAAGTGACCGTTTGGTGTGCATGATGGTCTGGTGGTGTTATTGACCCGTATTTTTTTGAAAACTATCCAGGAAGAGCCATTACAGCCATTATTTTTGGAGAGAAATTGAAGATTATGATCTGGAGAACATGTGGTTCCAACAAGACGGCGCCACACAACACAGGCTAATCGAGCACTTTTGCAAGAGAAATTTCCAGGACGAGTAATTTCAAGATTGAGTGATGTCAACTGGCCCGCAAGATCCTGCGACCTAACACCTTTGGATTTCTTTTTATGGGGCTGTGCGAAAGACCTTGTTTACGGGAGCACTCCTTAAAATCTTGAGCAATTGAAAACCAATATTCGTGAAGTTATGGCTGAGTTATTACCGGAAATGTGCTGAAAAGTCATTGAAAATTACCTCAAAAGGATTGGGGCCTGTAAGAGGTCCCGCGGAAGATATTTGAATAATAATGTATTTCACGTATAATGGCAAGGTTAAATCTTTATATTAAATAAAAAATGTTGTTTCGCCTGAATATTTTATGTGTTTTCTTTAGCTTTACTTTCCCAAGCGTAAAATGGGTAACCCTATATATAGAAATCTCGAGTGAATTAGTTAGTACTCGGTTCAACTTATATATGTACTTACCATTCACATCGTCTAGAAAATTTCCCAACAGTCAACGCTATTGTTCTGTTATTTTTTAAAACTTTCAAAGAATGTTTGAAATCGTTTGAGAAACTTTTTTTTTTGTTAGATAGAGTATCTCATTTGTCGTGATCGTATGTATCAGCATTCGAAAAGGTTATATGGTCAGTACCACGCTTTGGCCGCGTGCCCGTGCACCTAGCTGCGATACCATCTAATTTTAAATCAGTACGTACATAGCTGGACGGGCTTATAGTTCGTCCGAAAAATCACTCGAAATAAATCGCATTGTCTCCAACGTGATTGTAGAAGTGACCTTCGCCAAATTATTCCTTATTAGAAACAAAGATTATATCTTAGGATGTGGATAAAATACTGCGTAAAATGCACCCCAAAAATTCTGTCTTGGTTTTACTTATCATCCAATGTCTGAAATCATGAAAGCAGTCGAGGGAGCAACACGATTCCATCAAAAGCCAAATCCGTTTTGACAAAAAAACTCCCATGAATACCATTCAAAGCTTCTTATCTTAAGTCAAATGTATTTTCTACGTTGAATGTTTTACAAAACTGTTTTGCGAAGCCAACGCAATTTAGTATCCTTAAAAGCATAAAAATTCCAACGAAAAATATGGATTGTACTCGTACTCGTAAGTACTCGTGCTTCACATTTCCAGTTAATGCGCTTCTCATTCGTTGTAATAATTTCAATGATGTTGCGGTATTTCTCCCCATGGAAAAGGAAAATCTCAGGGTAAGGCTGACTCTATTTTTCCGATAAAAAATATCAAATTGTATACGTAAGCAAATCGTCGTCGTCAGTTTTGTTGTTACATTGTGATTTGCTATACTGATGCTGTCTTCAACTTTTTTTACTTTGTAAGGCTTATTCTTATGGTTTCATGGAAAATTCCCTATTATTATCGCCTCATATATTCCCGATGATTTGTTATTTTTTCACTCATATTTTCCATTGAAAGGAATGTTACTTTTAAGTGATTTCCGAAGGCATGGAAAACATCATTGAAGGCAAAGAAGCTGATACGATTTTTAGGGTTTTGTGTTAAAATACAAAACCCTATTGAAATTTCGACCTGTGTCTGCCTGTCCGTCTGTATGTCACAGCAGTTTTTCTCCAAATTTATAGAAGCTAAAGCCATCGAGCTTGGTGAGTAGGTTAGAAGCTATGACTTCTTGAAAGACTTGGGGTGGTATATGTTTTCAGAGAGTTTTATGGCGAGTCCCACTATATAGATGGGGGTCACCCTTAAGAATTTTTTTCCCACAAAGATAGTCATCATCACCATCTACGGCGCGGCAGCCCAATCCGGGCCTTGGCCTCCAGGATCAATCTCCTCCGATCATGACGATTTCGCGACCTTGTGCGCCAGTTGTTTCCTCTCAACAAGGATCTGCTACCACCTTCTATCGTATCTTCCCATCGAGTCCGTGGTCTTTCCGCTGGACATCTACAGGGTGCGGCAGCATAACTTCCTTTTTTCAAAATTCAACAAAACAAATTTTCAATTTTTCAACGGTGAATGCACGCTCCGCACTGTTCCAACGCATGATAGCGACTAACCAAGGGATGAGCAAAACTTTAAAATCACCTCTCTCGAATGAGACTACTAGCGCCGCGCTATAACAGTTAGCACTTTAAGGGCGGGCATTTCAAAAAAGGAAGTTATGCTGCCGCAACCTGTACCTTGTGCTCTTTACGTTAATTTTATTTTGAGAAGCCAGGCTTCTTCCACTCTTTCTACAATGCCCGCCCATTGCAATTTAAGTAACTTGACGAAAGAGGAACAGGTGGATCGTCAAATAATTCATACAACTCATCGTTGTAACGCAGTCCCCACTCTCTCAAGGGTAGTCAAGTGGGGTGGTGTATGAAAGGTCTCTATGAAGGCTTTTTAAAAAAAGTCTTGACATTGCTTGATCAGTACCACCGTGGGTACGAGAGGAGATTAAGCACGAAATGTTCTCGTACGATTTGAAAATCTGGCACTTTCTCTTCTAAATTGGTACGGGTACCTTCAAATTCAATGGCATTTAATGCTTAAGTCGTTCTATAAAAGGTTTCTACCCTTTATAAGTTTGCATTATATTGAATCATACACACGAAAGCTATAGCCGTTTGAATTACACTCTTGATTGGATCTTCTTCAAATTTTCAGATAATAACAAAAATATCTTTGAGGTTTAATTCAGTCAATGATATTAGTAACATTGCAACAAAATGAAAGCGAGTTGAAATTAAGTATTAAGTAGTGGTTTTCCTCCGAATGTAAATATGTATGTAATTGTTTCCACGTCCTTAACGTTTTTTTATTTTTTGAGTTTATTCATTATTGCTGTCTACCATACATATCGTACGTTGAGTACAAAACTCTTCTGACATGAGAGTAGTTCCGTTTACCCAATATGTTTAAAATTATTTGGGGAAGAGGTTTCCCTAGTCATGTGGACTACTTCAAGCGTTGGAGAATTTGGCATAGTATAAACAAATGTATATGTTAATACAATAACGGCTAGAACATTACACATGCATGACAAAGCAGCAGGAAAATAGAATAGCTAAAACTTTATCAAAAAAAAAACTGTTTGTCGAACAAAGCAATTTACAATAATTTATTAGAAACTTAGTTGAACATAATTGACTACACATGGATAAAATATTTGATAAAATTTTCGCTTGCTTCTCGATTTATTAGATAATCCTGAAAGCGAAATTTTCACGAGTAATGCCATACTTTGAAAGATATTATTGTAGCTATGAACAAATTGCACGTTTCCATCTACATGTGCTTACAAGATTTCGATAAGAAGATTCAAAAGTGTTTCCATCTAGATGTGCTTATAAGATTTAGTTTAGACAATTTGACAGTTAAATTTTTGGTTCGGTTTATAGTTTAAATTGATTACGATGAGTAGAAAGATGAGTGCGCTGAAGAAAATTTTGTTGCTATCCTCTGAAGTTACAAAGTTGAAAAAACTAAGAAATCAACATATGTTAAAAAAGCTTCTGCTGCTGCGCAGTAAGCAAATCCAGCTCATAAGTTGTATTTCCGACAGGAGAGCAGCCCCAAAATTGTGGACTTTGGTAAGATGTTATGTTATGTTTTGTTAACTTATTAAATATCAAATATTCTGTTTAGGTGCGCTCAAAATCATTTTGGGAACATGATGTTCAGCAAAATGACTCTGTATATTTCAAAGAAAATTTCCGGATGACCAGGGAATCCTTCGAAGCTCTATGCGAAGAGGTTAAATCCATTTCAAAAAAGGATACCAAATTCAGGAAGTGCATCGATTTAAAGAAAAGAGTTGCGATATCCTTATATGCGCTTGGATCATCAGCAGAATGTCGCACTGTTGGAAACTTGTTCGGCGTTAGTAAGTCGACAGTTTGCAAAATTGTAACAGAATTCTGTAATGAATTGTGGGAGGTTCTACGGAATAAATATCTCAATGTATTCCCCTTAACTAGGGAAAAACTAGACGAAAATGTAGAAGGCTTCAGAAAACTAGGTCTTCCACAATGCTTTGGAGCCATAGGTAAGCTACTTACTGTGATATATAAATAATATTTACTCAAGAAAATTGATTTCAGATGGCACTCACATTGAAATTAAACCGCATGCTGCCGATGCTTTAGACTACCACAATTATAAGGGGTGGTACTCTACAGTTCTACTAGCATTAGTAGATTATAGGTATGGAATGCTTGAATAGTAACCAGTCATAATATAAGTAAGTTCCTCTATCTTCTATAGATATCGATTCCTTTACATCAACGTAGGATCGCCTGGTCGTTGTAATGATTCCAGTTTATATGAGACGTCTGCGCTGAAGTTGGAATTAGACAATTCTTTAATAAGAGATATGTCCAAAACGTTATGTAATGTCGATGTTCCGGTGTATATCATAGGAGATTCTGCCTTCAAATTTACGACAAATCTCATGAAGCCGTATCCATTTAACGTGGAGGCCAATCCCCGTGAAAAAACATTTAATTACACCTTGTCGAAATGTCGTCGAGTAGTAGAAAACGCATTCGGCCATTTGAAGGCTCGCTTCCGCCGTATTGGAAAAGGCATCGACAATAGTTTAAACAACGCACCTCTAATAATCAAGGCATGTTGCGCTCTCCCCAATTTCCTCAATGACAGAAACGACAATATAAACAACCGTTGGCTTGAAGAGATGAAAAATTCAGACAAATCACGGAGCAGAGAGCAGCCACAAATAGAAAATAGAGCATGAGACAACGACAGAGTAGCCGAGACCATTCGAAAAGCGCTAAGTGAATACATCAGTAAGTACTTTATTGAAATAATAATCACATATTTTGAACGCGAATAAGAAAATATTTTAATTTAAAACATAAAATTTCTTCCAAGAAATGAAAAAATTAACATTAAATATAAAATTTATCAAATAAATGTAAAAGTAAATTATTGTTCAGAACGGAGCAACTGCTTGATAAGCTCATTCCTCGCTTCTTCCGCTTCCACCAGTCTTGTTTCCAAACGTAGAATCTGCTCATCCACCTTCTTAATTCTATTGATTTCGTTGTCTATTTTTTGATTTGTTTCTTTGAACTCCTTCAATATCGCTTTCTGGAATGTATTTAAATTGGTCCTTTGCTTCTTTTCAGATATAGGGATTTCCTCTTCAAGCACCTCAATCGTCCCTGCAGAAGAACTCAACGAGTCTTCCCGACTAGTGGATGCCGACGGCGAAGCAGAATACGATATCGATACTGAAAATTCATATTTACACTCGAATTTTTGTTAAAACTACTATATTTTATGAATACCTATGCTTTCTTCTACCAAGTGAGAGTTTTCGTTTACTTTAAAACCACCAATGATTTGATGGATGCTGTCGTATAATCTCCAAACCGAAGGCGATCCACCTGAAGGACCGACTTTCTTTTTTTCGATTCTGAAAATTCAAAGATACATGAAATCATAATAATGTAAACAAATTTAAAAAAGTTTACCTGTATCGGTTTGTGAGATTGTGTATTTTTACACGAACCTCTTCAGCCGCAAAATTGTGTCCACTTTTTTTTAAATCGGCAGCCATTTCTGCGAAGATATAGCTATTCCGCTTCTGACCACGCAGATCAGAAATCCTACATCTCCACATATCTACCAATAATTCCACTTGCGCGTCTGTCCACATTGTTTTTATTTTTCGTTTAGTCATTTTCAATGACACTTACTCAATGCAATGACATAACGTTTGTCATTTCAACTGTCAATATTGTTATATCAGCTGACATTTTCTGCTGAATTAAGATTCTTCGCAGTAATGCCATATGCAACAATGAGATTTAATGTAGATTTGGTTGAAATCTTGGATTTGGCTCAAATCTCAGATTGGAATTTTTATATGGGAAATCCGCATGATTTCAAAGTAGATTTCGAATTCTACAAGATTTAGGGCAGATGGAAACGTACTATAAAAGTAAATAAGTGTTCCAAATTGAAATAAATGATATAGTGAGTACATAAGAATATGATATTTAGAGGTTAAACTGAAATGCTGTATTATAGTTATTACATAAGAATGTATGAAATTTCGGTTAGTTTTTGGTAATAATTGGTATGGAACAGTCATAGAAACGAGTTCATCTTCTTTAAAAGAGAGTGAAATGAAACGTGGCGCAGCCGGTATAAAAAAACAACGAAAAACAGTAAAAGAAAAGTGAATACCGAAAGAAGAAGTTTAAAGCCAAAATGGATTCAACGTTTAGGGTTCCCGCACCAATGAATTTACAAAAAAATCTTAGCGGAAAGTAGCGTAAGTTCAAGAGGTGAATTGAAATTTTCGTACTTGCATCCAGAGGTTAACAGCCAGACAATGGGGTTAAGATCGCCATGCTATTAAATTTAATGGGCGAAAATGGCATCGAATTATTTGAACCATTTAAGCTAAGTAATAATGACAAGAAAGTATTTCAAAATGTAATCAAGGCATTTAACGAATATTGCGATCCAAAGACGTATGTCATATACGAACGTTTCAAGGCAGGCAGCAGCAGCCGGGTGAACCATTCGATAATTTTTTTTACCGACTGTGCAAAGCAAGTTCAAAAATGTAATTTTGACGATGATTCGGAAAACATAGTTGATCAAATGGTGAGAGATCGTATTGTGCTTGAGATAAACGATACCAACTTATGGGAGAAACTGCTGGGTATGGAAAATGTATCGCTGAAAAAAGTAGTTGAGCTGTTTTGAGTGGCGGCACTCAGCAAGCAAAAGATGTCCAGCAGATCCAGGGAGAGTCTACAAAGGTAAATCCGGTTTAGTTTAATAAAAATACTTTTAAAAGCAATAAGGCTAATTTTTCGAAGAAGAAACCAAACATGGAAAAAATAAATAAAAAAATAATAATAAAATACCTGATAACAATAGCACTAATTGTAAAAGATGTTCATTTAGTGATCCTATTTATAAGTGTCTAGTTTATGGAAAATTTTGTATGAAATACAAGAAGCCGAATCATTTCACAAAAAGGTGCAGGGCTAAGCAAATTAGCGCGATCGATGGACATGATGACATTGATCTTATTGCTTTAGTTATTGACATGGTAAAAGTAGAAGAAATAGAGAAAGGGAACTCATGATATACTAAAATAAAGATAAATGGGAAAGAAATACAATTCAAAATACATTCGGATGCTGAAGTAAATATTATTCCTTATTCAGTATTTAAAATGAAAGAAAATGAGAAAATTATTGTTGAGTATGGTGGTTACAATTTAGACGTTTTCGCCCCAGTAAAATTTGAGATAAAACATACGTCAGTGGCGAGTGTAGAACAATTTATTATTGCTTATGTGTGTGTCTCCAATTTTAGGATTAAAAACGTTAAAGCTTAAATTAATCAAGTTCATAAATAATCTTAACTGGAACTCTAATCCAAAAGAGGAATTTATTCGGAAAAATAGTTCAGTATTCGAGGGATTGGGTACTTTATCAGACAAGTGTAAGATTTATTTAAAGAAAGATGCGGTTCTAGTCATACATGCACCTCGCTACATAGCGAGCAGTCTTAAAAATAATGTGAAGACCAAATTAGATGACATGGAAAATGCAGGAATCATCAAAAGAGTTAATCATCCCACTGAATGGGTCCTTAATCTAGTTGTGGTTGAAAAACCTGATAAATCTGTTATTGTAGATTATGTTTAGATCCCAGGGATTTGAATAAAAACGTTTTAAGAGAGCCTTTTCAAATACCACGATTATCAGAATTTTCGTCACAACTCGAAAATATGGAGTATTTCACGGTATTAGACCTAAAAGATGGATTTTGGCAGGTTCCACTAGAGGAAGAAAGTAGCGACTTGTGTGTATTTTGCACACCGTTTGGAAGTTATAAGTTTTTAAGGTTGCCATTTAAACTCAATTTTGCTCCCGAGCTATTCCAAAAACTGAATACTAAATACTTAAGTCACCTACCGGGTGTATTCGACGATATTTTGATTTTTTGAAAAATAAAGTGGAACACGATAGCAATCTGGCTAATGTTCTTAAAATGGCAAGTGAATTAAATATTAAATTTAATGCTTTAAAATTGCAATACTGTCGAAAAGCTGTACATTAGTTAGGCTTGGTATTTTCAAAAGAGGGTGTTCGAATCGATGCCATTGAAATTATTGAAATCCTTAAAAACAAAACAGAATTGCAAAGATTCTTAGGATTAGTCAATTTTGTGAGAAATTTCATTCCAAATATGCCACAGGTAACAGCGCCTCTAAGAGAGCAATTGAGAAAGTTTTAATCATATACATGGTTAGAAGCACACTCCAAAGTATTTGAAAATCTGAAATAAATTGTTTCAAAATCTTCAGTGTTGCGAAATTTCAAGGAGAACATTCCAATTTATATCCAAACTAACGCTTCTCAATTTGAAGTTGGAAGTTGTCTTATGCAAGACAACATTGCATTGCGACGTTTAACAAATACGGAACGACAATATGCGCAAAATTAAAAAGAGATGTTGGCCGTCCTCTTTGCATGTGAGAAGTTTCACTATTATATTTATGGGCGGAAAGTCGTCGTTTTATCAGATCACAAATCTTTCGTGGCAATTTTCAACAAATTAATGTCCCAGGCTCGCTCCAACAGATTACAGAGGATGAAACTAATATTATTGAAATATGATATTGAAGTCAGGTACCTTCCGAGAAAAGAGATGCACATAGCGGAAACGTTGTCTAGAAGTACCGAGGAGAAAAATTCGGCTCCTGTTGACTCGACATTAAATACTGTAGTTCATACCATCAATGTTAGTGATAGAAGAACGGAGGAAATCTGTGAAGCAATTCTTAATGATGATGAGTCGAAAGAATTAATAGTGCTAGTACAAAAAGGGTTGGCCCAAAAATAAAACTAAAGTTAAAGATATTGTTACATGCATGAATAATTTTGCGAGTTATTGTCGCAATTATTTTCACAATCGTTAAGAAGATCATGATCAACAAAACGAATGTACTCGAAAACCCATTAATCATGATCAACAAAACGAACGTACTCGAAAACCCACCAAGCAACAACATCTGAAAGTGAGTCACTGCTCCATTCATTACGCTGCTCGAATGTTCCCGCTAATTCGCCAATGTACGAGAACTGGGTTGAATGACTAGAGACCCTATATAAAGGCGAGCTGAATGAGTGGGGGGGTTCATTAGAACCACGATAGTAAAAACTGCGAAAGTGTGAACCGAATAGAAAAGCGATATTGTTGGAGTAATTGAAGAGTGATTTTCGTTGATTGTGAAGTGATTTTAGAAGACAATTGCGATAGAAATTTATGGACTAGTAGAAGTTAGACTTTTAATAGTGAAAATTAAAATTGTGAAATAGTTAAATAAGTGATTGTGCATTTCTAAGTAACTAAATCAACTCTTTTAAACTTAATTGAAAAAGACATTGCGTTTTTACTTTCCCGGAACATTAAAATTATTGGCCGCGAACCATAACACGCGACAATATTATTAAAAAGTACTGGCAAGTTAAAAATGACATTTACTATGAAAATGGTCTTTTCTTATGACAATAGACTCATCATTCCAATTGGTCTTTGTGCACAGATATTGAAAAGCCTGCACGAAGCGCATTTTGTGATAACTAAAACAAAGGAGCTAGCAAAATTAACTGTGCATTTGCCAGGCATAAAAAGGCAAATAGAAGATTTTATAAATAGCTGTCGGACATGTGAGAAATATCAAAAATCGAATTGTAGATCTCCATTGGTTCCACATGAAATCCCAAATTTGTCATTTAGTAAAGTGGCTTGTGATATACTTGACCTCTAAGGAAAGCCGTTTTTAGTTTTGATGGATTACTTCTCGAAAGTGTTAGAAGTGAAATTGTCAAGAAGTAAGACATCTGAGGAAATTTCGAGAAAACTTAAGGAAACATTAGCTCAACTCGAAGTCCCTCATATTATTGTATCGGATAATATGCCATTTAGTTCATATAACAATCTGCACAAGGGTGGAATGTTGGCTCAATAACCACTAGTCCAAACTACCCTCGTAGTTATGGTTTAGCGGAGAAAGGTGTAGGGGTAGCGAAAAGCTTACTTCGAAAATGTGGTGAAAAAGAAAAAGATTTCGAAAGTGGATTGCTGGTATATAGAAATGCTCCAATTTCGAAATTATCGGCATCACCGAGTACTTTGCCCTTAATACTCTGTTAGAGAGGAATTATTGCAAATTAAAGTTATTGAAGGAACTTATGAAAAATTGAAAGTAAATCAAGATGGATACAAAACATACTACGATAGGACTGTAAGGAAAATGAAAACGGAGGGGTTTCAAATGGGAGATAATGTCGTTTACCAAAGAAAAGGAATTTGGAAACCACGCCAAAATCATTTATGATTCAGAATAAAAATAATCAATTATTGAGACGAAAAAGCATAAAGTTAAGAAAATCAGAGTACACTCCCAGTTGTAAAATGATAGATTCGTAATTTTTGGATATTAACCAGCCAATGCTTAACAATTCGAATTCCAATAATGAATGAATGAAAATATAGAAAACAATTCTAATATAAGTGAAGAATATCATACATTATCAAGCAGGTTAGTAAAATCCATAAAAAGATACCAAAGTGCAAATTGAATTAATACATGGTTTATTAAAGAGTTAAAATTACAAATGATAAATTAATTACAATGAACAATAAGGTAATGCTTTCAAGATTACAATGATGAAGAATTTGTAAGGCACGCAAACAGTAGCCTGTTTCTAATATGATGAATCATTGTAATTGTTGAATTTTAAAAACTGCAAGGAAAACAAAAATAATAAAATCAAAAGGGAAGATGTTGTATATGGAAATGAATTATATTATAGTTAGTACATAAGAATATGATATTTAGAGGTTAAGCTGAAATGTTGTATTATAGTCAGTACATCAGAATGTATAAAATGTCAGTCCATTTTCGGTAATAAATGGCATGGAACAGTTATAGAAATGAGTCCATCTTCTTTAAAGAAGAAAGTCATATAAAACATAAAGTAAATTTATTGAGAGAGTACATTACCTTGGTGCTGGAAAATTTCGGTATAAAAACACTTTTGGGAAAAAAATAAATCCCGCTTGCATATACCCTAAAAAAGATAAAGTGAAATTTATGATTTTCATTTATCAACTTATTAATTATTTTATCCTTTTCAGGGCATATTGAAGTAGGTTTTTTCCCAAAAGCCTGAATATATATAACCAACATATATATATATATATATATATATATATATATATATATATATATATATATATATATATATATATATATATATATATATATATATATAAATGATTGATGCGTGACGGGTTTTTCGTGTGCTTAGTTTTTCGTTTGAGCATGGCTAATTTGGTTTTGTGTGTTGCAATCCGATGATACCCAGGCCATTTTTTGAATGCGTCGATGTGGGAAGCAGGTCAAACGTATAACTAGATTTCTGCTGCTTGCAAGGTCAATCAGGTGCTAGCTGTTGTCATTTGTTTCATTTTGGAGGCTATACCCTTCAGTCGTTCCCCGATTAGATGGCTCATTGCCATCGTTAGCGTTGAAATCACTCAAAATTATTTTTGTGTCATTTGTAGGGTCGACTCATCTTTACATGTGATTGTAGAACGTTTTCTTCGTGTTTTTCTTCGGCCGGGGCGTGTACATTTATCCGCCAGATTTTGAAAAATTTTGCTTTTACCCCGATGGCACAAACCAATGCGTGGGTTTGTGCGTTAGAATCAATAAGAGTGATTTGAACCCCATATCTACAATGAAGTCAGCTTTCCCACTTTTGAATATTGTGTGTGATATCGTATCTTGAATATCAATTCTAGTCCAGTTCGTTTCCTGGATTGCCAGTATTTTTAATTTATATTGACTGGCCTGTTGAAAAAGCTCCTTAACAGCGCCACGATAGTTGAGTGATCTTACATTCCAGCATCCAAGGCCCTACTTTTTATTTTGGTTGCGTGGTTGTTGGCGTAGGTCTAATCCATTCCAAAGTTTGTTTGAAGGCTTTGAAACAATATAGATTTTTACAGGGAAGCGTAGTTAGCTCGTCGCCCAATCTCCATTCCGGCGGCTTGGTTATTACTATTTCTGTTTTACATTTTAGAAATATATTATCAAATAAATGTTACTAGCTACTAATAAGCTGGAATTCGTTTATTAATAAAACCAAGCAAATGGTCGTAGCAGTAGAAAAATTCAAGAAGCAAATTAAAAGGCTGGAATCAAAAAGATAATCGTAAGCCCCTTGTCATAAGTACTTCTACGTAAAAATTTGGTTATTTATTCACAAGAAAAATGCGTATCTTCACTAATTTCAACTAGCATTACAATACACTTAAATAATCAAACCTTTAAAGAAACGAAAAAGCATTACTGGTGTAAGCTCTGACCTAATTAAGTAAAATCGATTCTATTTCTTTAAATATAAAACAAATTTTGTTCAGTTGAGAAGTTATTTCAAGTTTTCATAAAACAAAATAGCATCCATTATGTGTAAAAGAAAAATAAAGCGAGTTTAAAAATAATTAGGATGATCCCATTCCGTTACGAGAACGAGGGGGGAAAGTTTAGTCTCATCTACGACGAGTAGCTGAGCGCTTGGCGACAAGAAGGAGTTGCTAGTTAACCGCAAACGGTGATGGCAGTCGTCGTGAGAACGTGAAGAGATTTCGCGAGACGAAGGGGGAAGCAGAGTGAGCGCTTTTTTGTGAACGGTTGTTTAGGTGGGAGAAGTAAGAGAAATTTCCCTGGTTTATAGCACCGCGTAGATTCCCAGCGATATACAAATCTAAATTGGACTTACAACCCAGCCATGGCCCTCAATTAACTGTGAATTTGTCTGCGACTGTGATCAGACGTCACAACGGGCCAATTTGCACCTATTACTGTAAACAGCAAATTGGAATCCATTTTTAAACATTTTTACCGATACATTCTTGCTGATTGTCATTGGAAACTTTAGCATTAACGGTTCAAGTTTTCAAGCACTCTTACCCCCACCAACTTCAAATGCTCGTCGAAGGAGTGGATAAGTAACTTGTTTTAGCCTTTTTAATATACGAGTGCATCTCTTTGAATTAAAAAAAAATCTCAATCTTACGTATATATGTATTATGAATTGATAGTTTTTTTTTTGATTTTAAGAAAAATTTTAACGATCTTTTTGAAGTAGGCTACGCTTCTTATGAGATAAAAAGAAGGAAAATGTCTTAAAAGGCAGTTAAAAAACAATAAATAAAAAAAAAAGATACATATTAAAAAACAGATTATTCTTTTTTGTAGTTTTGATAAAACATTGATTCCTATAATTAATGATTTTCCAATAATTTTACTTTACACTCTGCTAAAGACAATGACTCTTTCATTTGCCTTGACATTTGGTTCTAAAAACTTATTTATAATGTACGCACTATTTAACTTATACGAGAACTTTGCTATCTAGCTACTTAATCATATTTTCTTTTCTTCACTTACATTTAAGAGTGAATGAAAATGCATAGAAAAAATAAAGTAAAAAAAATTCTGTCTTTCCCTCATGAGCTAGCCATCGGGTGAGTTTTCCCGCTGATGCAGGCGCTCTTCTCAGGATGCTTGGCCTTTCACACAAGATATGGACCAAGGCATCAGCTTTTGGATTTCGATCCGGTTGGGAGGGATGCGTTAGGGCACCGCTATCACATGAATGCCCCGCTCTTATTTGTGGGCCGTGACCATGCTCAATAAGGACAAAACCGCCTTACGTCTCGTGCGTAGTCAATCAGTTACTCACCGTCGTGTTTTTCTTGTAAGTCCTTTCGGTTGGCTACTTCGGCCATTCGCACCATTCTATCAGCCAACCGACTCAGTTTCAACACTGGTCACCCGAAGAAATGGTAAGTGGGAAAAATATTTTGCAGCGGGTCCTTGTGCTGTGGGACAAGAACCCGCCCCATGACATCGCAAAGCTAGCTTGCAAGCACACTTAAATATAATTCACCGGATCGAATACTAAGAAATGATCGCCTGAGATTTTTCGATATGCAATAGAATATTTTTGTTGTATACTTAAGCAAATTTATTATATAATAAAATAAAGATTATTTACTCCTTCGCTTTTAAATGGCAGAGAATATAATCAAAGGTCAGAGCTTCCTATCTGGCGTCTAGCGCATTGTTCCAGGTTGCAAAACAAAAAGCAGGTTGTGAGCTTAAGAGCCTTAGAAGTACGAGTTCCGATAATTGCTCAATGAGAAAGAGTGATCGAAACAAATTGGCAAATCAGACCAAGACCAATAAACGAATTTTCCAAAAGTGTTCGAGCTCCAATGACTTTTTCTGCTGGCCAATATTGATCTTATTTGGCTTACGGCTCATTCTCTCCTCATCGGTATCAAGTAGAGTGACAGATCTCCGCTGACATCTGTCATCATGTCTGAAAGTGCTCTGTCACCTACCGCGGGTGCATTCATACGTGACAGAACACTTCTCGGCATTCTGGGGTGACTTTAACCATTCATCTATTAGAATTTGTTGTTATTGTACTCATAAAGAGCAACCCCCATGATTTTTTTCTAATCTTTCGGATCACGGTAGTCCAATTGTGACGTGAGAGGTGGGTAGACACTAAATTTTCAGATATTTCCTCTACACTTGCACTCCAGGAAACTGGTAATACTGTTTGAAAACCTTTTTTGAAAATTTGTATCAAAACTTTAATAATTATGGAAAAATTCACTACTATCCAAAATTTTAAGGAGTCATCACTTTCTATTCGCCTATTAAGTTTGCTGTCTGTAGTTGCGATGGTTTTTGCTGTGATTTGCAAGCAGATGAATGGGCGGACTCGAAAAAATCATTATTTCTTCAACATTTCCGCAGCGCTACAGCCCCTCTCGGACCTTCGCTTCCAGCAAATAGTGCCTCTAACTTCTGGGCCCTTGACAGCACCCTCCGATTCTGAAATTCGAGCAGGCGTGAACTGTCAAGTCAGACCAGTGGTTCCTGCGTTTCTCAACTGGTCTCAGCCCTCCAGTTCACCCAACAAATACATTTTTGGGTATCCTTACCTTCGCTCATATTCTTTCAAAGTCGTCCAATATTTTGCGGATACTTAGGTTAAGGTCCACGTTTCACACCTATAAAATGGCACAGGTCTTTCAACAGGGTTGTATACTTGGAGCTTTGTTTTCTTGCGTATGCAGATGATCTTCAATATCGTCAAAACTACATAAAATATTTTATTTGCCTGCTGGGTTCTCCGGCATATTTTGTCTCTTTCATCACCGATTCTCGTTATTTTGGTGGTTAATTATAAAAACTTTCATCGTGCACATTTTCGGTGCTGTATTTGCCAAATGTGATGACTTGTGTTACTTGAAGAATTTTTTCTCTGCACGGCGTCACGCTTCGTTATCGAGCTTCAGGAAAAGTTCTTTGGCGGTTGTTAACGACCGTGACAAAATGTTGATGTCCGCATAGGTAACCGCTTGATTCATTATTTATTCAGGTTGATTCCAATATCAAATCAACATTCTGATAGAAATTAATGTTATCATAATGAAATAAAGTTTTTGGAATTAATCCCAAATTAATTTCCCCAATTTGAAAACGTACGTAGCAACCCCTTCTTCTTTATTTAACAACAACGGTAGAAACTGGATTTAATCCTTTTTAGGGCATTTGGAATCGGTTTTCTTGTTTTTCCGAAAAGTTTTTTTTGATACGTACAGGTTTAAGATCAGAACGTACTGCAGCTAGGTGGACGAACACGAGGCTAAAGAGCGGTATTGACCATATAACCGTGTAGGACACGGGTATCGATTGTCTGACACAAGTTTCAGCGAGTTATAAACAAAACCGAGCTCAGCTGACTAGCTTCGCTTAACGCCCACGTACGCGTGCTTGTCGACTAGCTTATCGCGGGATCATATGAGGCGAGTTCTTGTCGAGCCACGAAGCTACACTACAAAACATTTATCACGCGTACTCGACAAGGCGTACCAAATCAATTTTTATTATCTTTAGAAATGTTCTTTTATGTGTCAATTAAACTACTCTACAGCAATTCAAAATTGTTTCTGTCTCATTAGAGTTAGCGGACACGTAAGCGTGAGACAAACGCAAACATTCTACAAAAGGCAACCGTTACTCGTACTTTCTCCGAGGAAGGTCGTCAAACTTAAAGATGTAAAAGTGGCTGAAGTGAACCACTCATGGATGGAAACTTGACGCATGTAGTTAACTTAACCCCGTAAAACAACAAACTTAGCCGGACTGCTTATGTTAATTACATAACCTTGTCGAGTGCCGACACATTCGATCAAAATGATGAGATACTCTATCCCTAAGGCAAGGCCCGAAAGGAGCTGTAATACTACGACAACAAAAAAGGAATGGAATACATACATAACCAGGCGCCATAAAAACTTCATTACAAAAATCATTCTATAAATAGCCAAAACTAAACTGCCAAAACTCTAAATTTACCATAATCCCTTCCACGAATGCCACACAATAGAATCTATCACCCGCCACAGTTAATTTGCATCAGTATAAGCATAAAATAGCATCACATAGAATTAATTCAACAAATCTCCAACCACCATTCAAATGACGAATGCGAAAACGAATCCTTGCAGCAGTCAAAACCGACCCCACTGCCGGTACCGTCACCCGACCGACATTTTACCGTTTAGCTCCCACAACGTTGAACGCTCATTTCCAATTTAAGTATCATCACACAGACTGGAAGGTAAATATTTACCCTCGTGCCACTAATCGAGATTTTCTTGGGATTTTCTTGAGAAAATGATTATCTCTTGGAATTCCTTTGGTTTTCCTCGCCAGTAATTTTTGGGTTGAATGACATTCAGATGGTTTTTGGCGAGGGTGTCGGGAAACCATGAGAGTGATAATACATTACACAATGGATAGGTTAGTGAATGTAATTTAACAAGAAGCATCCATACATAGGTACATTAATATTTAGATGCTTGTGGGGATGTGTATTTAGTTATGCAAGCTTGGGAACGTCTTCAATTAAAAGGATTAGTACACACTTGCAAAAACTCGCTTTTGCACGACTTAATGTCAGGGTGGTTATTCAAATTAGAATGTCTTTGTCAGAGCGGAATTATCTGTTTCAGGATGACTGGAAAAACTTGTTAGGTTTTTGTTGGAAGGTTAACAGGATAAGTAAATTTAATCGGCTTAAATAGTTGAAAAGGTGCTAGTTTCGGATGTATTATAGAAAAACAAAAGAGGCATACCCTAAGCTTAAGCCCCAAAGGTAGATATACGAATCACTAAGCCAAGCAATTCAAACCAACCCTTCAATAAGCTTTCTCCATTTTGCCTCCATAATTTAATCGACCACTTCGTATCTGTACCATTAGTAACCATTGATTTTCCACTACTTTCCGCTTGAACTCACGTATCTTTTGTTCCCTGATGGTTGACCGAACGCCTTCAAACAAAAAAGTAGGGTAGGCGCATTACTTTGGATCCTTTCTAATCGATATTCCTAGCACATATTCTCAGTCGAAAAAAGCATACGTTCTACAAAGCTTCTCACTATTATTATTCATGCTCCGCTACACTACACAATCCCTATTGTGTTGTTTGAGGCGGTTGCGAAATGAATTTCAGGATGTAATAGATTCGGCTAAGGAATTTGGAGCAACTATTCGGTACTTCACCTTTAAACCATGTGAATTTGTGAGAACAATGTATGTCATATTAGTAACGGTAGAATGAAAATACATAATTGTACAGATGTTCCCTGTTAGCTTTCACTCCCTGTTAGCTTTACAGGCTTTCAGCCTAACTTAGGCAAAGGAGAAGTCCTCCGTAAATATTCCAGGTTCAACAGAAAGTAAGTAGATTGTCCACAAGGCAACGTGAGTGATTGGAATTAATTAAGCGCATAAAACACTCTTAGTCGTTCAACGCAAAAATAATCGTTTAAAAAACAAGAAAACCGACTTTTAAACGCAACGTTAAGAGATGAATTAAAGTTTATCGAATCGGAGCTAAACACTCACTCACTTTCCGAAACGGAGAAACTTATTTGGTTCCAAGTTCAAACTTTATAGTATTGCATCTATGTTAGTGTTTTTTGTTGACGGTTTTTTTTACTTTTCTTATTTCATGAAACTTAGTACCAAAATTTGCTTCCAACCAAATAATTACATGGGACTAAGTTATGAATTATTGATCTGAATTTCCAAATTTTGAATTACATGAAGTTTAGAAAACCGGGAATTACTTACAAGTATTTCTCAGCACGCTCAAAATTCCCTTGAATCTTTTTTTCGAGATGACATTATTTTTTTTTTCGTCGCACTATAGTCCCTCCCAGGCCTTCGCTTAGAGATACTAGAGTATCTCATGATCATCATCGAATGCATCGGCACTCCACAAGGTGATATGGTCAGTATCACGAATTTAGTCGTGTGTCCATCCACCCAGCTGCCATACGTTCTGATGACATAGTTGCTGGTACTGATCTCATTATCAATTCAATCTGCTCCTCCAGTAGCTATCATTTTAGTTTTCTCAATCGTCGCTGCACACTAACGGGCCCTAGCTTCCCACAGACAGCACCTCCAGTTGTCTCAGCCCATCGACCATGTCCTCTGATTTTCGAAACCGAGCAGTGATACGCTATCTTCGACGATGGAGTCAGACCAGTGTTTTCTCAGTTTCCCCATTGATATCCTTCTCGCAGTTTTTCCAATGAACACTTTTTTAAGTATCCGTTGTTCGTCCATACCTATCACTAGGACTGCTTTCGTAGATTTACTGTTGTTGAGACTTTCTTCTCCTTCTTCTTCTTAGCACTACAGCCCCTTTCGGGCCTTCGCTTCCTGCAAACAGTGCCTCCAACTGTCTCGGTCCTTCTTGGGTATTCGTTGTTCGTCCATACGATTCATGTGTTCAGCCTATTTCAGCTTCCGCAGTCTTATAATCCTTGAGACCTCCAGGTCGTCAATAATCTCATAAATCTCATGGTTGTATCGAATTCGCCATTGGTCACCGTCTAGCTTCGCTCCGATTATTCGCCTCAGGACCCGTCGCTCAAAGGCTTTCAGTATATTTGCGGATGCTTGGGTAGGGTCCATGTTTCACATCCATAGCATAACACAGGTCTTATCACAGATTTGTATACTTGGAGCTTTGTTTTCCTGTGTATGCAGCTGGTCTTCAAGATCGTCAATACTGATTACAATATTTTATTTGCGAGCTGTATTCTTCGTCGTATTTCGTCTCTTTCATTGCCCGTTTTCGTTATTTTGGCGCCTAAATACACTATGCTAACATTTTCGATACTGTATTCGCCAAGTGTGATATTTTGTGTATTTGGGATATTTTTCCTCGACTGCGCCATGGGCTTTGTTTTATTTTCGTTGATTTGTAGCCCTACTAGTTTTGCTTCGCTGTCGAGTTTCAGGGTTCTTTGGCATTTGTTAATGACCGTGACAAAATATTGATGTCGTCCACAAAGGCTACCACTTGGCTCGACTTGTATAGTAATGTACCTCTTGTTTCAACAGATAGCTTTCTAATAATGTACTCTTGAACCAAATTGAATGGCAATGGGGCCAGCCCATCTCCCTGCTTTAGTCCGATATTTGTGTCAAAGGCATCGGTGAGTTGGTTATTGATGCGGACTTGAGAGGTTGTCGACGTCATTGTCATTTTGGTATGACGGACTAATTCGGATGGGATGCCAAAACCAAGCATTATTTGGTACAGTACGATACGAGCAATACTGTCGTATGCTTGCTTGAAGTCAACGAAAATTTGATGTACGTCTATGTTGAACTCCCAGCAATTTTCAAGTACGTGCTTGACTGTTAACAATTGGTCTGTTGTTGATCTACCTGCCCTTAAACCACCTTGATACTCCCCAATAATACTGTTGGCGTATGATTTGATTTTATTTTCTAAGATTTTAGAAAATATTTTGTACGCCGTACAAAGTAGTGATATGCTCTATAATTTTCGCACTGTAGCTTCTCACCTTTCTTGTGGATATGGAATATAATTGATTGGCTCCACTCTTTTGGCATATGTTCTTGTTGCCAAATGTACTGGATGACTTTGTGAATAGCTTAATAAACACTACTGCCACCATATTTGATGAGCTCCACTGGAATCTCATCAATGCCCGGCGCTTTATTATTCTTTTGGGCTTTGATGATGGAACAAACTTCATCTAGAGTTGGTGGGGCCAATGGAAGCTCTCTGCAGACATCTATAGGCTCCGATGTTCTGGAGCTGTGCGGAAGATTAAGGAGGTTCTTGAAGTATGATACCCATTTTTCCTTAATCTTGATTTCATCAGCGATTTTATTGCCACTGTCGTCATGACGGAGGGTGGCTTTGGGCTGATAACCACGTTTCAGGCTTTTCACTAGTTTGTGTGCTTGTCTTGTGTTATTGCCTATTAAACTTACATCTATACTTCTCAATTGGTCGTCATAGTATTTTCTTTTCTAAATCCTAATTATCTTATTCGGTACTCTTCTGAGATTTTCATAGTGTTCTCTCTTCTCCCTGGTTTTCCTATACCGTATTCTTTGTACGCCTGATTCTGTTTATCGAACGCATTCTGGCACTCATCATCGAACCAATCATTCCTCCTGCGCCGGGCTTGATGTCCAATCGTCTGTTCTGCCATGGTCCTGATAGCCGCTTTCACTTCCATCCAGAGCTCGTTGCTGATATTATGGGAGCCAGCTGGTTGTCGAGGGCCTCCGTAAAATTTTTGGCCACAGACGCCATTTGGAGCCTTCTGATATCAAATTTTTGTAGCGGGCTGGTCTTCACCGAATATGGCTTGGACATACGACATCGATAGTTTAATTTGATCAAGTAATGATCTGAGTTACAATTGGCTCATCGGTATGTACGGACGTCAAGTAAGCTCGAGGCCCAACGTTGTTGAATCAGAACATGATCGATCTAGTTTTGTGTGTTGCCATCCAGTGATAATCAGGTCATTTTATGAATGTGTCGATGTGGGAAGCAAGTCGTACGTATGACTAGATTTCTGCTACATGTAAAGTCAATCAGGCGCTGGCCGTTGTCATTTGTTTCAACGTGGAGGCTATATCCTCCAGTCGTTCCCCGATGAGATAGCTCATTGCCAACCTAAGCGTTGAAATCACGCAGAATTATTTTTGTGCCGTTTGTGGGCAATGAGTCGACTAGTCGTTTCAGGTGATTGTAAAACGATTTCTTCGTTTCTTCGTCCTTTCCTTCGGTCGGGGCGTGAACATTAATCAGCCAGATTTTGAAGAATTTCGCTTTTATACGGATCGCACAGAACCGTTCATTGACTGCCTTGAAGTCAATAACGTGCGATTTGAACTCCCTATCTACAATGAAGGCCACTCTAAATTCTCATTTTCCGGTAGGCTTCCCACTTTTAAATATTGTGTGCGATCTCATGTCTTGAATGTCGTTTCCAGTCCAATTTGTTTCCTGCACTGCCAGTATTTTTAATTTATATTGACTGGCCTGTTGTAAAAGGTGCTTAACAGCGCCAGGGTAACTGAGTGATCTGACATTTCAGGATTCAATGCCATAGTCCTTTTTTCATTTGCGAGGTCATGTCGTGAGTCCAGTCCATTCTGAGGCCTATCTGCAGGTTTCGAAACAATTAAATGTTTTCCAGGGGCGAGGAGTTAGCCCGTGACCGTTATCAAGTGCGGAAGATTCGCTTTCACCCTCTTACGTCCTCACAAAGGAGGTGTAAGTAAGATCTATTAGCAGAGCTGTAGATGTATTTACAGTTATGAGCATTTCTCGACATTTAATGTTACATTATTGGGGAACCAGTATACCCAATGTGCACCCCGAGAGCATTCGCTACCATTTAATTGGAAGGGTTTGGGATGAGGAATCATAGAGGCTATGTGTTGGGGAAACAAGGGGTTCCCTCCTCCTTTCTGAAACGGGCTTGGGACCGTCTATGGCAGAGACTTTCAGCTCATTAAATATTTCATACAACTCATAATTGTAGCTCGTTTGTCAACGGTCCCCGTCTGTTTTCGTTCTCATTATTTGCCTGATAGAATGATTTTTCCTCCGTTCTCGTTCGTTTCGAGATTTTCTGAAGGAAATCCAAGCCAACGTCTTATCGGTTTTAGGCGTAAAGTCTTGGAACGTGTGGGCAACTGTACCCAATATGTCAACAAGTCCAGATATCCTTAGTCTTCTCCATGGTGGTAGCTAGTAGGCTGGCTAATTAGGAGAGGAATTTCGGTCCCAGGTCTTCCGCGAGCAGACGAAGTCACAAGTACAAGTATCAGCCACCGATTGAAATGCCCGATTTAAAACGCGTCAATCAACTTCCAACAACAAGACGTAACTTAACTTTTCTTTACTTCAATTTCATCCCTTTCCGACTGTACGTCCACCCCAAAAAAAAGAAGCAAAAATGACAATATCAATCAAAATTACGCGTTTTCGAATACTCACCAACGCGGTGCCCGAAATAAACTACTCACATCTTAACCCATTCAATCTACTCTAATTAAAAAAGCAAAGCCAAACTACGGCATCACGGGATTGACTATCCGATTATTGAAACCCTACCCCCTCAGCAGCATACTTATCTTCGTCTTCATTTCCCGCTGAAAAAAAACAGGTGCTTACTGAGAAGGAATGAGTTCGATCGTTTTAGCAATCCATATTTTTTATTTCCTTTAATTCTTAGTATAACATGCCTTTAATTTGTTTTTTCAATAATTTATTTTTTTAAGTACGCTATTTTACAGATCCACGAATCCAGTTACAAAATAGGTAATGAAATATAGTATATGCAACAAATCCAAAGTGAGCAACTTGAATAGAAAAAAAACGAGAAAATAAAATATTAATAAACTATTAGTATTTTCCCTATTTTGAGGAAGCCGTAATTATATTTCGTTTTCCAAAGTTTTCATTTATTGCATTAGTATATCAGTTAATTGATTTTAGTATGCAGCTTCAATTATAGTTTTTTATTTACTACACATTCCCATTAGCCTCATATAACAACTCTAATACCTTTACAACACTAAGTAGTTTAATAATTTGGTCCATTTTATCAACAAGTACTTATTTCAATCCTTTTTAGTTATTTTTGCTTTTTTATAATTTTTATCAAAAAAGAAAAGTAAAAATATTTTTATCATAAAATATGTGTTCCAAGTTTATGAGCAATAAACATTTTTGAAAAATTTTCTCTGTATACAAGCACACATAGAGATAAAGTGAATATTTTTCCAGCATTTGTATAAGCTTTTAAAAGCTCGTTGTGCCGGGTTTTCACCTGGGCAGAGAAGCGTTGCAAGTAGTCATAATGATGGTCATCGTTGAGTTCACCACGTCTTAAGCGACCAGTTCTTCCGTCCCCTGTGAATCGCCCTGCTGCGAGCCCACCCTTTCGATGTTCTATCCAATTGAAGAAAGCCAAGAGCATGGACGTCGGAAGACAATAGCATTGATCATTGGCTGAGTAGTCCTCCAATGCTCTCCAATTGTGTATCTTCCATCCTAAGGACTCCAAGGTTCATTTACAGCCAATGCGGCAGAAGGTCGGCGTATTTAAGGTGTTTAGTACGACGAGCGCCGTCGTGGTCATCATTTTAAGGATTCGTTTTCCCCGCAGATCTGTTTGAAGAATGCCCCATTCGATTGCTCTAGCGTTGAAGTCTCCCCCAATGAACACGTTCCCATCTGCGTTCGAGACAACCCCCTCTAAAGCATTAAACTTGGTTTGGAAAAATGATATCGATTCGTTGAACGTTGGATACACGCTAAAGAAGGTGGTCCCTGCGTACTGAACCCACACGAAACTATCCTATTTTGAACCCAGATGGCGGCTATACTAGTTTCATCAGGATACCATAATGCTGAACTTTTACTGTGGTGTTGCTCACTCAGCAGCATAAAATCGGCTTCCATGTCCTTCATGTTCTGCGGTGAAGGGGTGGCTGCAGGATGTGGGTCATCAAAGTTCTGATTTTGCCTTGGCTAGGGCTTTCTGGAAAACCCGGCATTTTCCTGATCCCAATGCGTGTCAAAGATCAGGTCTTGGATCAGCACCCTTGCACAGAATACAGTGTGCCTCCTTTATACACTCTTTCCTTTTATGTTCCATTTCACCGTATTTGTAACTCCTATCGGGTCCTTGCATACTTGTGCAATGTGATCATGGCCAAGGCATTCTAAATACTGAAGAGGCGCTGCTCTTCACCGTATCCTACAGACAACCCACCCTATTCTTACTCTGCCCTTATTTCTGGCTTTTTTTGAAGGAGTTTCTTTGCGGCTTTCTTCGCTCCTTTTGTCACCACTGATCAGGCGTTCCATCCACATCAAGTGCGTCTTCCTTCCTTCTTCCATCCCAATCTCTTTATTGATTTTTGATGGTGAAGCTATCTGCATGTGCTCTTTAGATTTAGCCCCCAGCGCTTCTTTAGCCTTCTACTCTTCTTCGGCCTTCAGGACCGGAAGGTCCCCTTTGGCCTTTAACCAGCTCCCTCTGTCTTAACTAAACCTACACCACCAACCCAATGGTGTGAGCTTCAAACGTACTCCGAGGCCTGCCAAGGTTTTACCGGGAAGGAGACGGTATGAGAGTTGAATTGGAGCCGTTCACGCACGAGTGTCACCTTGGCGCTACCGTGCAAAGCAAATAGGTCCCAACCATCATATCCGCCGTCCAAAGCATAGTCCAGATCCAGTCAGGGCCAGTACCTGTCATCCCAGGAGGGCGCTTCATAGCACGTACTCGGGTACGTGGAGGTGGAACTCCCCAAAGAATGCTAGCCTCCAATAGTATTCCTGTCGGCCAGCATTCTCCATGACATGTTAGAAAATTGTTTTAAACATCATATTAGACATTGTTTTATAAAAATGCTCATTTGAATCTTTTTACGTCTTTGTAAAAAAATTTTTTACAAAGGCCTGCTAGTTTCGCGACCAGCCTGTCCGTCTGTCCGTGCATCATAGCTAGTTTCCACAGAAACTATAAAAGTTAGAATGGTCAAACTTTGTGAAAATGTCAGAAGTGATGGTCTCTCAAAAGTTAAGGTTTACCAAGAATTTAAAAAATGTTTAAGTTGTCCCCCTAATAACGAAGTAGCCCTTAACATTTTTTTTTAATCAAATGTAGTCGAGTGGGGTATCAAATGAAAGGTCTTAACTAGAACTTTTAGAACCTGAAATAAAAAAAATCATTTTATGAATTAGGGGGCCAGGGGAACACAAAATGTACCAAAAATTTGTGTCTACCACGCGCGATTGGACACCTTGGAGCCGAAAAGTCTAGAGATCATCACAAATCTTTATGAGTACAAGGGCAACAACTACCTCAAAAATCAAAATTCACTCAACATTGGTAATAATAGTATGGTTTGTAGATTTTACATTTTCGCCCATAAAATCAAACGGTAACTTTAAACTTCTTGAAATTTTGCAATTATATAGACTGAGATAAGATATTTACGTACCCAAAATTTAATTGAGATCGAATCATAATCAGGTGAGCTATTGCCATTTCAATTGTATGGAATTACAACAACAATAATACGTGTTTATGGTTGATACATATTTCAAATTGACCTAAGCACTTTTATTTTCTTTCAATGTTCATGAAAATTTAAGGAAAAGTGTTTAACATGAAAATGTTCAATCGACCGAGCATTCAGAAAAATCATTTAAGCTAGATCAAAATGGCGACTGCACTGTGCTTATGAAAGAAACTGTGCATCTTTTGCATAAATTTGGACGATTTCATATCCAAGTATTGGATGAATAGTTCAAGTTATCGATTCACGCTCTTAGAAAACTTGTTTCTAACCCCAGGATGTTTACGAAGACCTTCTGGTAGGAGCAATCTCCTGCTTATTCAACTTGTTTAATGGTCAATTATGTCATTTTAATTTCCTTTGAATCGTCTTCAGGTAAAACTCTGTTATTGCGATTTGCTCGTACTTGGCGTCGTTGAGGCGGATTTTGTCTGTTTGTGATAATTTCAATTTCAATTCTGACGAATTTTCTCGTTGTATTGACTTTCGATTAGGTTTCTGAAGGAATCGATTGCAAATAATAAATAAGGCAAATTATTTCAATGTCGCGATCACATGTCCTTATTCCTCTTGGGTTCTCATCTTCATCTTGTTCATCAGCAGACTTTTGTCTGCCACTCCAACTTCTTCCAGCGCATCGCATACTAGATGTTGTGGGTCATGCTACTTCTTGTTCTGAATAAATTAAATTTGTTTGCGTTTTTCTAGAAAATCGGAGGAACATTGATTTGGAGAATTCTTGTTCTGTACTGGACTCTATAGCCGTTTGAAATGTTCGATGAAATCTTTCAATCATTCCATTTGCTTGTGGATGATACGCTGATGTATGAATTCTATGTGAACCCAGATGTTGTAACAATTATTTGAATAAATTTGACTCGAATTGAGCAACTTGAACGGTCGTAATTTCCAAGGGTGAGCCAAATCTCGAAAAATATTCACGCCATGAAGTATTTACAATTATTAAATTATGTCGGATGCTTCAACGAACTAGCCAACCAAAAATATAAAAAAATTATTATTATTATGTCCAAATTCTTATAACACCATAGGCTTGATGTCTTATCAGAAATTTTAATTTGAGCTAATTTAATTTTAGGATTAAATTTAGAAGGATCTTCTAGGAAGCTTTTAAGTTCTGGCCCCTATTATTGCTCCTCTGCTAAAAATTTTAAGTCGATTTATTTCAAATTAATAACGTCTGTGTTTAGACGAGATAAAGTATCTGGTACTGTATTAGCTGATCCTTTGATGTATCGAATATCCGTCGTAAATTGAGAAATATAATCAATGTATCTCTCCTGACGGGGATTCTTTTCAGATTTTGATGTAAAAATGCTAATCAAAGGTTTATGGTCGGTTAAATTGTAAAATTTCTTCCTTCTACAAAGTACCTAAAATGTTTTATAGCTACATATATACCTAATAGTTCACAATCAAAAGTAGAGTTTTTCTTTTGATCTGGATTTAATTTTTTACTTAAGAATTCTAAAGGTTGCTAATTCCCATTTAAAACTGTTGTAGAACTGCACCAACACTATTATTTGAAGCATCAGTTCCGACTGAAATGGGTAAATTATTATTCGGATAAGTTAATAAGGTGGCATTAGCTAGACAATCTTAAGCTTTCTCAAATGCTGCTTGGCAAATAGCAGATCAATGAAAATTCTTATTAGATTTACCTTGTTTCTGTAGCCAAGTTAAATGATCATGAGTTGGAGTAACAATATTAGCTAAATTCGGAATGAAACGGTGATAATAATTTATCATTCCCAAAACCTTTGAGTTGATTTAATTGAACATGGTGTTGGAAACTTAAAAATTGTTTCTTCTTTTGTATTTGAAGGTTTGATACCTTCTGACGAAAGATCATGACCCAAAAACGTTAATTTGGGAACCCCGAAAACACATTTTGACAGTTTAATTTTTAAGTCAAATTTTGTTAAACGTTCAAATACTTTTCGAATATGTTGCTTATGCCCTTCATTTGTTTAACTAAAAACAATCATGTCATCAAGATAAACATAGGTAAAATCTAGACCACTTAAAACTTCATGCATCATTCGTTGAAAAGTTTGAGCCGCATTTCTCAAGCCGAAAGGCATGCGGATAAATTCAAATAAGCCAAACGGAGGAATAATGGCTGTTTTAAAAATATCTTCAGGAGCGACAGGGATTTGGTGATAGCACGAACTAAATCAATTTTTGAAAATATGCTACAACCACTCAACTTTTTTGGAAATCCTGGATATGAGGAATTGGATATCTATCTGGTTCTGTTACGGCATTTAGCCTACGATAATCACCACAAGGGCGCCAATCTGATGAATCTTGTTTTGGAACCATATGTAGAGATGATGAACAAGAAGATGAAGAAGGTCGACATATACCGATTTCCATCATATACTCAAATTCAGTTCGAGCTATTTTTAATTTAGAGGCGTTAAGTCGTCTTGCTTTAGAAATAGGTAATTGTCCTTCTGTCATTATTTTATTTACTATAAAATGTTTAGCTGGTTGATTAAAATCTGGTTCTTTAAGCAATTCTGGGAATTCTTCAGTAATACCTCCAAACTCAGATTCAATTGCATAAAATTTTAATCAAGAAACATTCTCTATTAAAACATTTCCTTGAAAAGCGATATTAGTCTTTGGATCAATAATTTTCTTTCCTTTTATATCTATTATTAAGTTGAATTTCTCAAGAAAATCGGCTCCAATGATTGGTTTTAAGACTGATGCTATCATCAAATCATGATGAAAGGATCTCCGAAGACCTAAACTGAGTTCTAATACTTTGGAACCATTAACGTTAATGCTTGATCAATTTGCAGCCCAAAGAATTTGAGTTGGTCTTTTGAATTTCGAGAATATTGTTGAAATGGTTAAAACGGAAACATCAGATCCAGAATCAATTAAAAATGTAAACTTAGTTAAAGGATTTTTTATAAATAAGCGGCTAGATTTAATTTTTGTTAATCCGTTATCTTCCGCTTGAATAACGGATGGTTTTAGTTTAACTGATTTTACCCATATTTATATGGTGATATGCATTTGCTAGCTTTGTCACCAAATTTATAATGATATCAACAAAATTCATGTTTAATTTTATCACTTTTATTGTTATTGTAGCTACGATTTTTACTTCTTCTTCTTCTAGAGTTATTTCTGTAAATTTAAACTCAGATCTTTGATCATATTTTTTAATCCAGCAATTTCGTTTTTCATTTGCTGATTTACTGTTATTATTCTAGCCATTGTGAAATCGGTTGGGCTAGATGTACTAGGAGATCTTGCATCAATTGGAGAATTTTGAAAAGGGTGGATTTCTAAGATATCATCTGCCAATTTTGTAAAAACTTCTGGTTTTGTATTTGGTTATGATTTAAGGATTGCCTGAATAAATGTAGGTAATTTTCTCAACCAAAGTTTGAAAATTAATTCATCAGCCACGATTGCGGATTCTCCTGCTATTCGTTTCAATTTTCTATAAAATTCTGATGGTTTTAAATCCCCAATCTCAGTTCCAGAAAGTAGTTTTTCCAGTCGTTCATTTTCTGAAAGAGAATGCCTATCAATCAACGCTTTTTTAACTACGGTATACCGAGAAGTAGAATTAGTAGACGCATTTTGAATAATATCGTATAGAGAATCTATCATTTCAGGAGGAAGAGATGAAATTACATATTCAAATTTAGTTATCTCCCAAGTTATATTCCTGATTGGAAAATGTGATTCAACATATGTAAACCATTGGGCCGGCAATTGACTCCAAAATGGTGGTAATTTTAAGGAAACCGCACTAATAGAATTTGGTATTAGATGATTTGAAAGGGAAAAATCACTATTACCATGTTCGGAGTTAATTACAGAAGCTGGTTCATTCGCCATTTAAAAAAAAATTAAAATTATTAATAAAGAAGACTTTTTTGTGAAGGTTTTATATAACAAATATAATATTACAAATTGAATTAATTTATTTGAACCATACATCACGGATTCAAATTTAAAATTTTTTTTTTGTTTTTTGCTGGAAAGGAATTTTATTTTAATCATATATATTCAAAATAAAAATCAATAATAATTTTTTAATGGAAAACCACACAAAAAGAAGTACAATTTAATATTATTATAATGGTTGATTGTGGTGTTATCGCTTACTTGTTTCTTTTTTCTAGGGTTTTGTAAAATAATTTTACAAAACCCTACTAGTTTCGCGACCAGTCTGTCCGTCTGTTCGTCTGTCCGTCCGTCCGTCCGTCCGTCCGTCCGTCCGTCCGTTTTTCACAGCAGTTTTTCTCGGAAACTACTTTAGCTAGAAACATCAAATTTTGTGTGTAGGTGTAAAGTGGTGATCTCTTTAAAGTCCATTTACAAAAAAATTTTATAAGGTATTTAAGGGGGGTCTCCCCATATAGGGGAGTGACCCCCCGAAAAAAAAATTTCATTGAAGGTAGCCGATATGGGTATCAAATGAAAGGTCTTTATGAGAACTTTCCAAAACAGGTCTTAGTTTGGCAAAATTTGCTTCGAGGGGCGCACAGGGAGGGGAAATACACGAAAAATTTGTGTCCCCCCCCTCGCGATTGGATACCTGTGATCCGAAAAATCTGAAAAAAATCAGGATTGTAGGCCTTGGTGAGTACAACAACAACAAATACGTTAAAAGTCGCAATTCACTCAACTTTGTTAGTAACAGTATGATTTATCGATTTTATGTTTTCATGAATAAAATCTTAACGGTACACTTAAATTCACTGAAATGAGTCACTCCAAAGTCAAAGTCAAAAGCGCTTTATTTAACACTAATCGTTATAAATTTTAAAAGAATATAAAGCAAATTCCAAACAATAACAATAAAAAAACTTAATGGCCCAAATGGCTCTCTAAATTTATACGTTATCATTAACACATTTCATCAAAAAAAAAACTATAGCAAATTCAACAAATTAAGATGATTACATATTTTTAAAAATTTAATTGGAAAAAGGAGAAAAAACCAACCAGCACTATCCTAAAAATATTTATAATTTAAACACAACAGTGAAACTTTGATCCTACACCTGACATGTTGTAACTTATTGCTAATGAAATGCAATCAAAACCTTTATCTTATGCTAAAAAAAATCTACAACAATATTCCTTACCTAAGCGTTTAATCTTATCTCTAACGGAATATAGTAAACATAACATATACCTAACCTATACCTAATTTTTAACACAAATAAACAACAACACTAAATGTAGCAATGATGAGCTCAAAAAACGAAAAACACCAGAACTGAAAAATAAACACGAATAATATAGACATTGTCATTCAGCCACCAATACCTGGAATGCGCCGTCTCAACTCGATCAGCTTCAACGAATCTAACAAATGAGTATCTCCATTGAAATCGTTGGTCTCGTGAACTCAAATTAGGAGGATATTTTATCTTCTTATCGGTGGCCCGTCGATATATGTGATATATGACTGGGACGCCGTCAGAATCAAAAACATATCGATTCATGTCCAAATACACGAATGCTTCTGGACGAATGAAGCCAGTAGCGCGGCAAGTCGCTATATACCCGTCTGTAGGGTCAAACGGCTGTGAAATCCAAGGGGTTTCACTCACAGTCACAGATCTTGCGATAGATTCCGTAGAAGTTTCAATATGAAGATATCGACCCTCATCACCTCAGCAGTTTGATAAATTCTTCTATTCGATATATAATGTTTCCAACCCGTCTCAGGCTTTCTATACAAACCAGTACATGCACGAAGACATTTCCTTTTGAAAACTCTTAATTTTTCCATAGTACTAGCGCTCTGGTTGTACCAGATCTGACATCCATATGTCAAAACTGGTCTAACCAGTGTCTTGTAACAGATAATTTAGACCTTTTGATCAATGTATCTGGAATGGAAGAGTTTTCGAAGGGCCTGAAGGAGTTTAAAAATTAGTCCATCTTACCACACCGTATCAAAGGCTTTCTCCATATCAATGAGACATGCTCAAACACTTTGTCTATCATTTAGATTCCAACAGATGTCTGAGGTTACTTTCGTTATTGCATGTGTGGTCGAATGCCTGGCACGAAAACCAAATTGGCAATTCGGGATCAACTCATATTCCTCAATGTGGGCTTTTAATGCTCTGATGAGTATCACTTCAAACACCTTGCTAATGTTAGGCAGCAAGCTTATTGGGCGATTGCTTTTCGGGCATGAAGATTTTTTCCTTTCTTCAAGATTGGAAATTCCTTAGCCCTTTTCCACTCATTTGGGAAATATGAATTGCTCAACATGTTATTGAACAATATGCAATAATTCCTAATAGCAACCTCCGGCAAATGTCGGAGAACTAAATTTGGAATACCATCAGTACCACATGATTTTTGTTGTTTATCCTGCAAAATATGAAACACAAGTCTTCATAGCTGCAAAATAATCAATAAGATTCAAGCTCGGTATGAGGTCAGATGTTAATGAAACGAAGAATTGATTGGCCGTTCAGGCTTGATTTGAAGTCGGAAACTTTTGCTTCAACGGCCTCTGAAAATATTTCATTCCCTCTCTCAGGGTTTGGTAGATGAACCAATTCAAAATGTGTTCCAATCAGGGCAAGTTTATCCAATCCGTCACAAATAATCCTGTTTCCATTCCTATCCGGAGTCGTACTATCAATTTCGATACCAGCCCTATTGAGAAGATTTATCTCGTCACTAGTGATTTCAAGATTCGATACCTTCACTCAAGACTTCTTGCGGAATATGCTATTCACTTTCACGAACACGCCGTCTGGGTCCTGTGGGCTAATACCCCTCAATTTTTCTGTCCATTGATTGCTGACCTCACTCCTGAAGTATGACCGGATTAAGTTCCGGACATTCTTCAGATGTGATTTCAACCAAGACAACGAGGGATGGTTGTAATCCAAAAATCGTCGATAAATATTGTTCACGCGTGTGAGAAGAAGGCTTTTCAATCTTTTCAACCTTGCGATGGTTGGTGTTTCATATCCTTCCATATTGTTTCGATGTTTAATCTTGGGAACTACTTTCTCAATCGTTTCTAACGTCGGCCTCTCTAACTTCGACAAATAGACATCTATTTCATCGTTAGTTAGATTTCAGTCATTAGGAACCATTGAGCAAGAGTTGCCACCATCAAAAGGGGGACATTGCTTCTGGTACTCCCGATTAAACTTCTTTTGAAACTTTCCCCAGTCTGTTTTTTTGAAATTCAACCGATGATTTTCATGTTGAACTGGAATGAGGAAGAAATCATCCCTGTGATGATTGATTTCCATTACGATTGCGTTATGGTCGCTATCGTAAGGAAGCACCTGCAGTTTCCGTTGAGGACTATTAAAGCTGAATTCAAGTCTTGCGTCAGCAATGCAAAGGTCCAAATATGAATTTGTCCTAGGGTATGTTGGGAACTCCGACCCATATAGATTGCACCTGTATTCAATTTATTTCTCTGTTATCCACGATTTCAGGAATACACCTCTTGGATTATTGGTGGCGTTCAGCCATGATGTATGCTTGGCGTTCAGGTCACCTGCATGAATATAATACTTATGCAGCCTGTTCAATTCGAACAAGGAATTGAGCACCTCCCTGAGTTTGAGAACAGTTCCACCAGTTGCATAGGCAGAGATAACGAAGAGATTATCCCCACCTGGCAGTGAGATTTTGATAACGGACACTTCAAAAAATTCAAAGCTTTTGAATTCGACTTTTTCAATAATTTGGAAATGACAGGGTCTTCGAACCAATATCCCGGTGCCACCTCCTCCATCACCTCTTACCCTATCGTTTCTTACGAACTCAAAATCCTTGAATCTCATGGAGTGCCATGAACTGAGGTGGGTTTCGGTGAGAAGCAGGATGTCAAGCTTTTGTCTGGCAATGAATTCAAGGAGATAATCACGCCGATGTAAAGTAACAATGGAGTTGACGTTGATCGAGATGAGGCGAATCCAATCCGTGGGAATGTGGCTGGATGACAACTTATTTTGAACATTTGAAAGCCCTAAACGCTGAAAAACAATGTTAATTTTTGAATCTTGTTTGTCGATTCGCTCCGATAAGGAATCTAATTGCTGATAAATTTTAAGGAGCAGCTCATTATTGCCACTTACATCATTAATTTTATTTACATTGTCTACTGGTCCTCTCGCAGCAAGTGCAAATGACACCTCGGGCTTGACGAAGTTAGTAGGTATCACACTGCGGTGTGCTTGGCTTTGTTTCGGAGTGACTTTAACCTTTGCATCTTGATACCGGGGGCATCCTCGATATGATGCTGGATAACCAAAGGCACCGCAGTTCACACAATAT
Source organism: Odontomyia ornata (assembly GCA_963969285.1). Taxonomy (NCBI): domain Eukaryota; kingdom Metazoa; phylum Arthropoda; class Insecta; order Diptera; family Stratiomyidae; genus Odontomyia; species Odontomyia ornata. Next base: position 225,161,799 of record OZ017741.1, read on the forward strand.
AGTTTTTCTTTTGGCTCCGCCTGAGCCAATTCGCACTCGCCGGGAGCATTAATGTCTTTGCATTTCACACACCTATATTTCATGGCGCAATTGGCAGCCAAATGCCCGAATTTTCGACACCTGTAGCACTGGTTGACCTCACCTTTCTGGAGGCGTTCCCACCTCACCACGCGGAAGTTCAAGTACCGTATTTTCTGCATGGCACTCGAACTACTTTTGCTGGAAATCTGGACTAAGCAGTGAGGCATGTTTTTGCGCTCCACAATCGATATTCTCGTTGCAAAGTTTTTAACTGAAATAAATTGTATTTCTGGTGCAACTTCTTGGAGCACCCGAAGGAGATCCACTGTGTCCTCACCACAGTCCAGACCCTTCAATAAAAAGGTTTGGTTCTTTTTGCTTTTCGAGGTGTACGTGAAATGCAGAACATCTCCAGAATTTAAGACACTTTTTGTTGCCTGGAAATCAACCAACGACTTAGTCCTAATTGTCAATTTATCGGCATTGACTCTTTTTATCTCAAAATCTTTTAGCTTATTTTCGGCTGCCAAAAGCCGAACCATATCTTTGCCCGTTTGCCCAAATACATTGATTTGTGGGACTTTTTCTTTTTTTTTCATTAATCTTAACGGACGGACCAGCAGACAAACCTTTTGGTTTTTTCTCCCGATTTTTAATTTTAAGGTATTCAATGAACTCATTATCCAACTTAGACGTTTTACCTGGATCCTCTTCAATGTTCATCGTTTCTTCAAGGCCAGCTAGTAGTGCATAGTAATTTCTGCTGTCGTTTGCGCCTCCTGCGCTGAGGACATCCTCTTGATTAGCTTCTTCCTTTGGCTTTTTAGTTTTCTTGTCTTCGGTTTTTGAATTTGCTTGTCGGCCTTTCTTGGTTTTTTTATCTTTGTTGAACGTTAACGTTCCAACAAGTACTTCTAACGATTTAACTCGAAGCTTGAGTTCTTCATTTTCTTTTTCAAATTTTTTCAGCTTTTTCTTTGTCTTTGATCAGCTGCTCGATTTCGATTACCGATAGGATTGTCGGTTTTTCTTCTTTATCGTCGTATCTTCTTTTTAGTCCGAACCTTCTGGTTGATGGCTGAAGCCATCGGGCTCCTCCATCTCGTTGCTTTTGCAGCGAGACTCGAGGGAATGTTCTCGGACCGGGACTTCCCTTGAACGTATTTCCACTTTTGATTTTTCTTCAGGAAATGAATTTCACGTACTCGATAAATGCTCGAATAATTCGACGGTGATGGTTTTCCATTCAACAAAATTATTTTCAACTGACTTTTGTGACAAATTAATTAATTTTTAAAATTAATGACAGGAGCGATTAAAAAACACATCTACACGCAACGAGTGCTAAACGTAGAATTCCTGATGAGTCACTCCTTATACAAGGAGCTGCGTGAGCCCAAAATTTCAAGAAGTTATCACTTTTAACATTTCCACTAAGCTTAACGAACTCAGTTTCTCAAGTTTCGGAGGAACAATGGTGTAACACACAGATGGATAGATGGATCATCGACACCATTTCAGTTAGGTTTTGTATATTTGTGCGCAACCTTGAAAACTGCTATGAAATACCATATTTAGTATTCTCTGCACTAGGAAAATTACGCTTGACTAAAAAACGCATGGATAAACTGACACCGCATGATTTTAACAGGATATTACATGACATACTTGTATGTATCTAAAAAATCCTAGAGACCATTCCACACAAAAGAAAACTTAATCCAAAAAAATTTGCAGCAACTTCAATTTCCCCACGCGAATAACCCTTCAATATGTTTGATACTACTTGGTGAAAAACGAAGTCGCAAATCAACCCAACAAAATCAATAAATGCCTTCCACATATCCTCATGATAATTATTTGTACGGAATCCAGTCAACCCACATAGACTTGTTTGCAAAAGACTTCTTGAAAAGATTTAGTGAGGATTTTGGTGGAAGATTGGATAAAGCAAGTGGATTTTCCACTCTGTCTCGACACTCGTTAAAAATTGCTTCTGAATTGCTCTTGAGGCAGACATGATTGTCCGTTTATCGAAAATCACGACAAACTTATCCCAACGAAATGTGGATTATTAAGGTGAAGTATTTGAAAATACCTTGCATATACTCGTATGTACTCGTATGTATGTATAGCATACAGCAGATTTTATAGTCTTCTTGAAGTGTACCGTAATCTATCCAGTTTATGATGGACTTAAAATACATCTTGAAAAATTATCGATGCGGAAACTATAATTTATCTTCACAGAGTATTTCTCAATGTAAAGGATTCAAATCGATTTGTTGAACGATCTTTTAGGTAGTCTTCGACTGATTGCCGATGCCACTTAATTTGTTTTCGCTCTAGGAGAATTTTTCCAGAGAGAAATTTATCTACAATATATTTTCGCATTCTTCTGCTTTCCCTACTTACCAAGTTATTGATATTGCAATTTAAAGCCCTGATATTAAAAGATCCCATCAAGACCATTTGATACTCTGCTCGGATACTCGGTTACAATTCTTTTAAGAGGCTAAATCCTTACACGAGGACAACCCTCTTAAAATTCTTTGAAAGTTGTGCTGACTGTGAAGCTTACATGAACCTTTTTTTCTTGAAAAACCGTCGAGCCTTGCTTTGTTGTATGAACAACCGCGTTTTGACTCCTTTGAGCCATCTACAGTATCTGAAGATAACTCAAAGGAGTCGAAACATGTGTGCTCACACAACAAAGCAAAGCCCAAAGGGTTTTCAAGAGAAAAATAAATTGGCCTGCGGTAGTAATATAAAACTATCCATAGTCGGCCCCATCGATAGCGTTCGATAGTTTTCAATAAACTATGATAGTTTCGGTAAATAGCTCGAAAGAAAATTACTGGAATTGAATTAGACTATATGTATGTATTAAGCTTTTAATATCGGAATTTTTTCTGATTTAATTAATTTAAGATATTGTTACATGTCCAAACAATTCTGCGAGCTACTGTCGCAATTGTTGCCGCAACTGTTAATAACATCATGATCAATAAACGAATGTGCTCGGAAGCACAAGAATGGACCAAGTAAATCCGTGATCAATATCTGAATGTGACGTCTCTGCGGTCATTCAGAATTGCTAGAATATTCCAGGTAGTTCTCGTCAGAACATTCACCAGTATACGAAAAATGGATTGAATGACTAGTTACCTTATATAAAGTCGAGCTGAATAAATGGGGGGAAAAGTAAAAACTGCGATAGTGTATAGCGCAAGTTGAAGGCGATTTTGATTGATAGTAAAGTGATTTTCGTGATATAGACAGTTGGAATAAAAGTTGATAGACAGTAAAAATTCAATTTAAATACGATTTGTAAACTAGTCAAATAAATGATTGTGCATTTTTAGTAAATAGACTCTTTTAACTTAATTTAAAAGATAGTGCGTTTTCACTTTCCCGCAGCATTAAAATTATCGGCGGCGAACACGCGATAGTGGTGTCAGAAGTGAAGAAGAAAACTTCGAAAGTGACAACTTTTAAACATTTTCAATGTGCAAAATATTGAAACTCAAGATAAAAACTGCTGAAAAAATAGCTAAAACAGTAAAAATGCCACAAACCTCACATCTAAAAATTAGTGAATTGACCATATAGAGCTTAAGGAGGAGTTGGAACAGTGAAATCTGGCTACGCAAGGTACGAAGGCCATACTGTTTGAACGCTTGCGTAGCGCAACCGAGTCGGAAGGCATGTATCTAGATTTGGGTGAGCTTTCAGATGCGGAAAAAGGTGCAGAAGGTGGAGAAGCAAAAACACCAAAATCAAAGGAACCGAAAAATGCACGGATGCAAATGTTGATGCTGATGCAGCAAGAGCAGCGACAACAGTCATCCAGTTTTTTTTTTGTGGTAGGGAGGTGAAGGCATTTACGCCCGCCGAGTCTGGCAGTGTGGGACTCCCATGAAGGATACCCTTCGACTAGCCACTAAATACCTCCCCTGTCAATCTGAGAACCTAGCCTGGAACCGTTTGACACATTACTTCGGGCCAGGTCTCGTTTTGTTAAAGCGTTGGGGCGCCTTCAAGCTGGGGAGTCCCTTTCCTAGTGGGAGGGGAGAGGGGAAGAGGAAATGCCAGAAGAGCGATCCCCCAGCCCCAGCGCCTCCGGCTGCTGTGAGTCCCTTTTATATTTTAGGACTGCCCGAGCATAATGTGCCACCTGGTTCCATTTGTCAACCGATTCAAGCATCACCGCAACTATATTATCCGGGGTGAGCTCCCCCGTCTCCCAGTAGAGTTCCCTTCGCAGCCTGACCCATTTTTTACACGCAAAAAATGTGTGACAGGCATTATCCTCCTCTCCTGGGCAAAACCGACAATCGGGAGACCGTGACTTACCGATCTTGTGCAGGTAAGACTGAAAACACCCATGCCCGCTCGAAAGCTGGGTCAGATAGAAGTCAGTCTCACCATGCCTTCGATTTTGCCACGGTCTCACATCCGGGATGAGGCGCGCAGTCCACTTTCCCTTCGTGCAATTCACCCAAGACTGCTGCCAATCGTTGAGCGAGCGCTGTCTCTCCTCGCGGACAACTATCTCCCTCGCATCCTCGTTTCGGCGCAGGTGAATAGCGCGGCGCTCTCTAGCAAGGAGGGCGACAGGTATCATGCCTGCAATCACTCTCACCGCCGAGTCGGAGACTGTTGGATACGAAGATGCAATTTTCAGTGCTCCTCTTCTCTGTACCTGTGCCAATCGTTTTCGGTATACCTCCTTGCTGAGATCGTCGCCCCAAACCTCTGCTCCGTACAGTAGCACTGACCCTACAGCACTCATCAAGGGGCGTCTTCTTGATGGGCTGGGTCCCCGTACGTTGGCCATAAGTCGACTCAGAGCCGATATTCCCGGTGAAGCCTTCTCAGCCGTTGTCCTGATTTGCTCAGAGAAACTCATCTTCGAGTCGATCAGTAGCCCCAGGTACTTCACCGCTGGCTTCGATTCGATTTGTATATCTCCAATACTGATCATCCTTACTCTAGGGATTCTCTTTCTTGTCAAGATGACCACTTCGGTTTTCTCCAGTGCTAAACTGAGCCCGCGAGCAGTCATCCAGTCCCTCAATCGGCGCATTAGCATACCTAGCCTAAGTTGCGCTTGTTCAACGGTGCGTCCGGCGACCAGAGCCGCAACATCATCCGCATAGCCGACCAAGCGCGACTCATCTGGCGTCTCAAGTCTCAGTAGCCCGTCGTAAGACACGTTCCTGGGCAACACCCGATATAATTCCCATCCTTCGTTGGCCCTGTGTCGTGTCGTAGAGAAGGCTTCGGTCCTTTAGGTAGTTCCTCAAAAGCCGCATTAGATATTCTGGAACTTGAAAAGAGTTTTCCAGCGAGTCCAGAATATCCACCTATCTAGCGGAGTTGAAGGCATTCCTGACGTCGAGTGTCACCAACAGGACGATCCGTCGCTTGGTGCGACTATATGCCTCTGCCTTTTGAACCGCGTTCACCACCTCTGCAATCGCATCAATGGTAGAACGTCCTGCTCTAAAGCCGTACTGCCGAGGAGATAGGTCCCCAGCAGCACGAATCGCGTCAGTGAGTCTTCCCTGGATGAGTTTCTCTAGCACTTTCCCAGCCGTGCATGCATAACGGGCGGTATGCAGACGGCGATTCGGGATTTCCCTTCCCCTTGCTGATCAGCACAAGCCTCGCCACCTTCCAACGTACCGGGAAAACCCCGTCCCGTAGGCAAGCGTTGAATGAGCTGAGCAGCAAGTCAGAACAATGGTGATAGACGAGCCGCAACACCTCAGCTGGAACACCATCTGGACCCGGAGCCTTCCTCGCTTTCAAGGAGAGGACTGCCTCCTCCAGTTCCAGCTGTGTGAAGAGTGGGCACTCTACTGCTGTTTCACCATGGACAGCGTCAACACGGACGGGATGGGCGGGGAAGAGTCCCCGCACTATCGCGTCCATCTAGTCATCCAGTTTAACTGCGAGACTAAATGAGCAGTCATCCAGTTTAACTGCAAAGCTAAATAAAAAATGAGCGAAGCTAAACGAATAATCATCCAAGCTAGACCAGAAGCTGGACCAACAAGCACTCGAAATCAGAGCAGACATCACAAAGAAGCTGGAGAAACAGTCAACTGATTTGAACGCAGATTTGCAAAAACAGTCAACCGAAACAAAAGCTAAGCTTGGTCGCCTGACCAACCAAATAAAATGTGTCGGGGAAAAGGTTTACCAGGTCGACGAGAAGATCAGTCAGGTTGAGGAGACAATCAACCATGAGTTTGAAAAATGGAAAAAAAATTGGAAGCAGCGAAGGCAATAGCGACCATCTCACCAGTCTTGCTTATAACTGCAGCGCAAGCACATCCAGAAATGTGAACGCACCAATATTCAACAGGCAAACGTTCTGGAGTATTTACAAAACCCAGTTTGAAGCCGCCGCCAGGACAAATCACTGGAATGAGCAGGAACGAGCAACTGCCGAGCTTGTGCAGACTATTCCCGGTGACTTGCACTTAAACTCGGCTGTCATAATAAATGCGCTCGATATGCGTTATCGAGACGATCATCTGAAGCAGATTTATCGGGCACAGCTACGGCATCGGATGCAGAAGTCTGGCGAAACGTTACAGCTGCTAGCCCATGACTCTTTGGTCTACCCAGCCAACGATCCAGATCATCGGGATGACGCAGCAATAGAGGCATTAATTAGCGCATTGAAGGACCAGGAACTGCAACAAGCCGTGAGCTTAGCTCAAAAGCAAACGGTTATGGACGCATTAGCTTTTAGTCTGAACTTTGAGGCAGCAAAAAATGTGACTCGTACCACTGCCTGGGTTCACAAGGTAGTGACAGACGACCACCACCTGTAAAGACACAGCAAGAAGTGAAGAAAACCGAGCGATTGTCCAATGTGTGCAGGTTGGAGGAGATCCAGGCCAATTCAGGAGCCCAGAATCGAAGCCTTTCAAACTGAAGGGTCAGAAAGCATGTTCCTGGAGCAGAGGTTGACTAGGAGGATCAATGTTCCCAACATCACCATCGCCATGTCGAGATTACATCGAGGAGAATCAGGCTTATGCCTACCGGGTCAAGTTGACGGAGAGCATTGCACCATAACAATCAACACTGGTGCAACCCGATCAATTATCTGACCAGACCTAATGAGGCAACAACTAGTTCACAAGAGCAGAATTTTCTGACTATGGATAGCCACGGGAAAAAATGCACCTGTCCATGGAGAGGTTAACCTCGAGATACAGTTGGGAGATCCTGTGTTCTGACATAATTTTCTAGTCGCGAATATTATGGATGACTGCATTCTCATAATGGAATTTCTGCCACCACATGGAATCACGTTAGATTTGGGCAAACGGGTATTGATATGGCAGAATGTCGAAGTATTGATGGAGGATCCCAGCGTCTAAATTCCCAAGATGAATGTGGTAGTATGTACCGACATTGATGTACCGAATTCTTCCAAGAGCATTGTATGGGTCAAGCTTGATGGTGATTCTGGAGACCACCGATCTTATCTTATAGAGCCAATGAAGACGTCAGCATTGCGCAGTTTGATTGTAGGATGACCCCTTGTAAGATCTAAAAGGAACGGATACGTGCCGGTTAGAGTCCCTGGCACCACAAACTCAACCACGAGCATCAAAGCGGGGTCGTTTCCACCACCACCTCTTTGGAAGCTACTCACAGAGCATCATTGACAAAGGAAATAACACACAAACAAAGCCCGGGAACTCACGTCTGCAATACTGAAGCAGACCAAATTGCCAGTGCAGCTATTCAAGCCAGCCTCTGATATGGTGACCAAGTACTGGGACATCTTCTCAACAAGCCCGGATGACCAACGCCAAAGGAGTATGGTAACTCACGTCATAGATACACAGGGAGCCAAGCAGATTCGACAAGCACCGAGACATCTTCTTATAGCCAAACAAGGAGAAGTGAGCGCACTGATCTCGGACATTAAAAAACAAGGTGTTATCGAGCCTTCTGTCAGTCCATGGGCCGCGCGAATAGTTCTAGTAAAGCAAAAGGATGGTAGCACTCGTTTTTGTGTCGACTAACGGCGGCTTAATCGATGACATCATGGATACTTTAGCCAACGCAAAATGGTTTTCTTCACTCGATCTCAAGAGTTGCTACTGGCAGGTAGAAATCGACAAGAAAGACCAAGAGAAGACCGCATTTTCAGTTGTGACCGGATTGTGGTGATTCCTGATGATACCATTTGGGCTTTGCAATGCTCCCGCTGCCTTTGATCACCTGATTGGATTCGTGCTAAGAGGCCTAACCTGGGAAACCTGCTTGGTGTACCTAGATGACTTAATTGCTATCGGGAGAAGGTTCGAAGAGCATGTGGGGAACTTAGAAGAGGTGTTCTCTCGATTGCGACAGGCAAATCTGAAATTTAGTCCCAACAAGTGTACTCTTTTTGCAGCTGCTATAAAAAACCTGGGCAAGTTGTATCAGTAGAAGGGTCAAAACAGACCCTGAGAAAATTGAAGTCGTTTCTGGGGCTGGCGACCTATTATCGAAGATTCGTCAAAGATTTAGCCAAAAAAGCTAAGTGTCTCCATCAGCTAACCGAGAAAAATTGTCCGTATGTCTGGAATGAACAATGCAAGGCAGCCTTTGAGACCTTGAAGGAGAAGCTGTGTGAATTACCCGTGCTGTCATATCCAAAACCTCCCGGAAAAATGTTTGTAGTTGACACCGGTGGTATTGGAGCTGTACTCTCCCAGCAAATCGATGGCGAAGAAAGAGTTCTCTCTTATTACAGTCGAGTTCTCTCAAAAATTGAGACAAACTTCTGCGTGACCGGGAAGAAGCTACGAGTAGCAGTTCCACAAATACCTATATGGCCAGAAATTTGTTCTTCAAACAGATCATGCATCGCTGAGATGGCTGCTTAGCTTCAAAAACCCTGAGGGACACGTTTGCGAGATGGATCGAAAGATTGCAATTATACGACTACAAAATTGTTCAAAGGAAGGGCGGAGTTCATGGAAATGCTGACGCCCTATCTCATTGTCCATGTCCAGCTAACTGCAAGCATTGCCGACGGATTGAAGAAAAGGACTCGCCCGTTGATCTGTGAGTGATAACGGCCGAATTCGATGAAGGTTGGTCATTGGCGGAGATTCGAAATGCCCAGTTAGCCGATGAAGACATCGGACCATTACTCGTATGGAAAGAGACAACCGGGCAACCTGAGTGGAAGGATGTTTCGATGCATGGTGCCACCCTGAAAAGTTAATGTGTCAGTGTTTGACAAATCCAACCACAATTGAGTAGTGCATTAAGATTGTTGAAGCCTCTTATGAAAATGGGAGTTCAAATCAAAATGTATTTTGTGCACTTCGTGATTTTTTCGGCCAGCATAATTGATCGAATGTGTCCTCAATCGGGAGAATCGTGCGCAAATTTCAACAAACCGGGTCTGTAGGAAATGTGAAATCACCTATGCATGGTTACTCAGTTCGTTCTGCGGAAAACATTGCTGTTATTCGCGATAGTGTGGCAGAAGAGCCATCAACCTCGACTCAACATCGTGCCCATCAATTGAACATGTCACGAACATCACTGATGCAAATTTTGAATAAAAATTTGAAGTTACACGCTTACAAGATTCAATTAACTCAAGAGCTGAAGCCTACTGACGTCGGCAGAACGCCGTATGGTTGGTTGAACAGATTGAAAGGAAATGTGGCTCTACAAAGAAAATCATCTTCAGCGACGTTGAACACTATCACCATGGACTTGCCGCATTTGGTCAAATGAAAATCCACGAGTGATTGTTCAAAAGCCGATGTATACACAAAGAATGACTGTTTGGTGCGGTTTATTGGCTGGTGGGGTCATCGGGCTGTGCTTCTTCGAAAATGAGGACGGCCAAGCAGTTACCGTGAATGGATTTCGCTATTGCGAGATAGTAACGGACTTCTTGTGGCCAGAAATTAAGGTTATGAACCTGGACGATATGTGGTTCCAACAGGATGGTGCCGCTTGTCACACAGCCAACGAAACAATGGCTCTTTTGAGCGAGAAATTCAATGGCCGCGTTATCTCACGTTGTGGCGATGTTAATTAGCCGCCACGATCATATGATTTGACACTGTTGGACTTTTTACGAAAATTTCTCGAGAGAAATTGACCTATTGCGGAGAGCATCATATATATATATATATATATATATATATATATATATATATATATATATATATATATATATATATATATATATATATATATATATATATATATATATATATATATATATATATATATATATATATATATATATATATATATATATATATAAATATATATATATGGGATACAACGAAATTTGCTTCGATTTTCACCAAATCTTCAGGAAAGGTGTATTGGGTAAATATCTCAGTCAAGTTCGTGAACCAGCTATATCGGCCGGGCAAAAACAAATTTGCGGCCATTTTAGACGAAAAATCGTGATTTCTGTTCTGACCAAAGTATAGCTCCGATTTGAATGAAATTTGGCACATGAATCTCACCATAAAAAATCGAAAGTCGGTACAGCAGAAACAAAATGGCGGCCGCTCAAAGGTCGAAAAACGTGCAAAATTCTGTTGTTGTAATAGTGATCAAAGCTTTCAACAAATTTTCATGAAATTCGGTAGTTTGATCGAAATTATAAGAGTCTAAAGAATTACGTAAAAAAACTGGAGGTCAGGTTGCAAAAAACAAAATGGCGGCCAGCTGAAGGTCAAAATTTCAAAGGCTTTTAAAAGTCGCAATTTTGATCCGACATATATGAACCTTGGTTTTAAGATAGACATTACTTAGACCTACAGTCTTTGATATTTTGGTGATCATGCATGTGCAAATTTCAAAATGGCGGCCGTTCAAAAATGTGTTTATTTCATGTTTTTGTGGCCCTCTAGCGGTCACATTTTCCAGCGGATTTTGATGAAACTTGAGATTATGGATCTCTGTACTATGTTCTTGTATTTTGCAGGAAATTATTCAAATTGAATGACAAATAAAAAAGTCGAAAATTTAAAGCCTAATATTTTTAGCTGCCATTTTCTTTAAAAATTGAATTATTTTGCCCTGTCTAGAGTGAAACTCCTATTTGAACGAGATAGTACATTGATTGATGAGATCCTAGCATACAGAGATTTAAAATAATCCAAAATCAAATGCATGCATTCAAAATGGCGGCCCCCAAATGTCTGAAGGCAAGCGCAATTCGCTATTTTAGTGCCAACTGAAATAATGAATATTTTTCATGGAAACGTTTTAAATGACTTTACTTGAAAGAACTTACAAACCAGCTCATTTTTAAGATATTGTAAAATATTTTTGACAATACCCTAAAAAATTATAAAATCGCGACTTGTCTGTCTGTCCGTCCGTTTGTTCGTGCGTCATATCAAGTTTTCTCGCAAACTACATGAGCTAGAATGAGGAAATTTTCTACGTAGATCAAAAGTGGTGCCTCTTGAAATTTGCAGTGCAAGAAAATATTTTAAGGTATTTAAGGGGGGTCTCCCCATACAGGCGGGTCTCTCTATACAGGGGGGTGGCATACAATTTTTTTTATTTCTGTAGCCCTCTAGCAGCCCAGATTCTCAACAGATTCCGTTGAAACTTGAAATTATAAGTTATTAAGGCAAGTTAATTTAATTTAATTATGCAAATCGAATGACAAATAAAAAAGTCGAAAATGTACAGCTTAATGTTTTTAGCAGCCGATTTCAATTAAAATCAAAATGACGGCCCTCATAGTACAGAAAAAAAATTGAAAATGTATATATTAATGGCAACGCAAGTGCTGATTAAACGTTTATAGAAATCTTTTGAAATTAACTATTCAAGCTATTTAAGCCTTTGTGTGGTTACCACTGTGAACTGTGTAAACAGCAAATGCGAGAAGGGCAAAACCGGTATTTGTATGTTTACAACAATTTATTATCCGCCGATTTTCAATATGTAATCCATACGTGTGCAACTCAATTTAATTAGCAAAATATTTGCGCCCCGATAAAAGGTCTTTGAAAACGAACGTGGCCAGATTTTTTTATGTTAATAAATGTCCATGTGGTACTACGAAAATTGCAGATAGAAGTTTAGTAGTAGGCAAGCCAAATTCTTTTTCGAAACTTTACGCTACATACGAGAAATTTACCTTTCCGGCTGGTGCTGCCAACGGGGATTTTTTTTCGTTAAAAGAAAAAGTGTACGTCAATAAGCCAAGAATAATTCAAGAGCTAGAGGATGAGATAATTCAGCACATTAACGACATTGAAGTTTAATATCTGAGAGTCATTGAAAATATGGACCATCGGATAGAAGTATGCCACTGTAGCCGTGGCGAGCATTTGGGCGATATTTTGTTTCATATATGATTGTCATAGATCGTGCGTTTGGTTGGACTACCCTTCAGTTTATAAAAATGATTTTAGATATAGTCGGAAAATGGAATAAAACTTGTTGTAAGAACGACTGTACAGTTTTACAAGTAATTATGATAGTAATTACGAAAAATGTAGGTGTTTCATTTTTCGATAAGATGGGAAATAACGATAATCATTGTTTGTTGGTGCTTATTAAAGTAACGATTTTCAAAAAGTCACGATTAATTCCACTTCAAAGCTGGCAAGAGAAATTAAAGCTTTTTTCCAGTTCAAGTTGAAGGCATATATCTCTGCAGGGATCATATTTAGAGCTTAGAGCTTTATAAACGATGTTTGGGAACTTGAAAGTAGCTAGCTAACTCTCGAGTTCTACAATGACATTTTCGCAAATACGAACCGCTTGATTATTACACACTCTTGCTTATCCAACTAATTTGAAATTTGATCTCTTCCACAACTTTTGATGAATCTGCTTTTTGCGGTGCTTAAGTGCTTAAGGAACTTCAACCTAGCTAAATTAGAAAAGACTCAGATTTTCAAATGTGCATTACGCACGTTAAACATGCAATTATAATCCTTTCAGAGAATCTATTTGAGTATTCTAAGAGTATTCCCAAATACAGTATTCAATTCATACATAACAACAAGACTTCAAAGCCGCAGCACTTGGAAGCGAGTGCATACTGCAAAATTTCCCTATGTTTTACATTTTAATAACAATTGAAAAAGTCCTTCAATATCTATCAAGCGTATCCCGTTAGAAATCAATAAAAGCTGAATGGCAAAACTTTGCATCCACGCTCCCTTCATTCAAAAGTTAAATGATAATGATGCGATGTCACATGCACATAAAATAACTAGAAACAAGAAACGATGGGGAATGAATGCAGAAGTACTCGAAGATGAATACGTGCCGAAAAGGGGAGAGTTAGTGGGCCCAACGAAGTTTATAGCAAAGCCAAAGGATAGAGAGATCAGAGCCCGAGCTGAAGCTGGAGCTGGAGCTAAGCAGGTTTTCATCCATTATGAAAAATAGGAAAAGTACCGAAATGAAACGGAAACCAGACATTAATACAAAGAGGGAAAAGATGGAAATGGAAAACACATCCAGGGAAAGAGTTACGAGTCACGAGCATAAAATACGAGCGTATCTTCTTTTTTATTGTCTCGTCTGTCTGTCAGGCAGCAATTTCCATTTCCATCTCTCTGATTCCTCTCGGTGACTTTTAATTACTCTGAAGTGCAACTGAAGTCGAAGGATCTACCCTGGCTGAAAGTTATATATCGCATTGTAGATGGGGTTTAGGCGAGCAAAGGATTATTATCTGTGAAGAGACTGCGATTTATATCTTAGTAATAAGATACAATGAACATTTCCGCTTTCTGAAACATTGAAGTTTTCATGATTGTTGAGCCTCCCATTGCGTTGCACTTGCAAATGCAAGAAGACGTATTTAGCTGCAAGTCAGCAAGTAAGATCCTTGCAAATATCCGGATCCCTCCGAAATTCAAGTACTTTTCTCAAATATTGAAAATAGACATTCATCCCCATATAGACGTGCATGTCACTTAGAAAATTATAGCTGGCATTTTAAAAGCATCTCCAGGGATATAAAACTTTTTAATGGACACTGGAAAGAAACCAACATTTAACTCCATCTCGAAGCTAGGACACTTGCAGTGAAATAACAGTTGAGATGGAAGTGGTTCAATATTGAATCATAAAGTTGGGCTAGTAAAATTTTATTGCGTAATAAAAACTTATCCGGATATCAAAGTCAAATACTTGAATGAATGAAATTCATTTTGCTATGCCAAAATATTTTGGCATTGATTTCAAGCGAATGCATCTAATTTTATGTTTTAGAAAAATAAAAGCTATTGCATTATTTTGTGATTCATGTGTCGATCTTGAGATATGTAAATATTTTATTGTGAAAGTTTTGTGATTTAGTGCTGCTTTCGTGGATTTTGATTTCAAATATTCACCGAAAACAGAAATATTTTATTTTATTTAATTTATTTAACCCGTGAGAAGGCACGCTAAGAACATTTTGCTCACGCAATACTTTTTGTCGTTATTTTCAATATTAGGGATATCGTATCGTCGCAAGCTTCTCAGTAGCTTCCAATAAGTTTGTGCCCTTTCACCCACTAAGAAATGGAATTAGTTCGTAAATGATTATGTAATTGATTCCAGGTAAGCATGAACCCGTTCTAATTTGGATCTTTAAATGTTTAGTCTGCATTACATTTAACATTGCATGTCATAGGCGGTAACCAATAGCTCCCGCCTCGATAACAGTGGAGCCATTCCGTCATCAGTTACCGGGACTCCTTTTATCTCACATGTTGCTTGGTAAAAAATGTAACCGATTCGTATATGAGTTCATTAATTCATTTATTAGAATGGCTATGTGTTTGGAAGGAATTCGGACAATCAATCCAAGACTTTGCATTTTCTTGTGGCTATAATAACAACAATCGAACGGATAATTTTGAAAATTAGTGGAATCCATTTTAAGGGCTTTGTACTATCTTACGGAACCCTATTGAAATCGCTGTCTGTCCGACTGTGTGTCACAGCTCTTTTTCTCGGAAACTATAGCAGCTACGGATACCAAGCATTGGTACGCATATTAGAAGTAATTGCTTTTTGAAAGTCCAGGTATTAGAGAATTTTAAAGGGGGTCCTTTCATACCGGAAGGGGACCCTAGCATATTTTGTTAAGCGAAGGTAAGCGTGTGGGGTATCAAAAGAATGGTCTTGACGAGAACTTGCTAAAACGAGCCTTAAAACAGTGCTACCTGCTTTGTGGAGTGCAGGGGGGGGGGGGGGGGTAAAGGCATGAGACAGTCTTTTATGAGCACAAAAACGACAAATACCTTAGTAGTCAAAATTCGCTCAACTTAGCTTATAATAGCATGATTTATCAATATTACATTTTCGTCAATAAATTTGCAACGATACTCCTAAATGTAACGAAATTTGACATTTGCGTATTCTTATCTTAGGTTCTTATATCCTGAAACTTTGATAAAAATCCATACATTTTAACAATAACTACACGTGACATTTTTACTATATGGGCTTTCCATCGAAACAGACACTACAGTGTTGATTGAATCTTCTAAAAATTTTCAGATAATATGAAGAACATTAAAAATCTTTGAGATATCACTCAATTATTAATATTAATAGTACCACAACAAAATAACAGCCGCTTAAAATGAAGTAAAGCGGGCTTTTCTTTGAAACCATGAATGTATTTCATGTGAATGTCACTGAAGATTTCCTTGAGTATATTCATAATGGGCGATTGCACAACATAGTTTGAGAACAAAACCGTTCTGACAGGAACGTAGGTCTGTCTACCCGACTTTTTTGGTTTGTTCTTCTCTTGTTTAAAAAAAAAGAATCTTACGGAAGTTCTAAATTTCTTCACTCAAACGATAGAATCCATTCGCGCTACAGCATCGTTAAAAATTAAAAAATATCCATTTAACTGCTCAAATCTTTATTTGCGAGACATAAACCCAGAACGTCCTTCGATGGTACTGGTTCCGTAAAAAAGTCCCTCAAATCTTTGAATCTTTTCCCGATAATAAGATTTGTATCTCCTTCTAAGAAACCTATGATTTTTAAAGGTATATAAGGTAACATCAACAGTAACAACTCCACTTTTAGTCAAAAGTTGACTACAAATAAAGCAGAATTGCGACATCTTCTTTAAAAAACAGTAAAATGCACAAACTTTGTTACAAAATATAAGCGATAGCCACGAGTTGTCACTACGAAGGAATGCTTACGACTAACAGTATTTTGTTGAGTATGAGACCTTTGAAACGGAGCAGGTATACGAGCATCACCACGCTGACAATTGAACGGAAGACAGATGTTACTCAAGGCCAATGTGAATAAATGAAAATATGGGCGGAGTTTTTGACGTTCATTTATATTCTAAGAATTTTATAATTTGTATGTATAAAACATATAGTCTGTGTGGTCGAGTGGTTAGAGCATGAACGCATTAGCTGAAGGTCCCAGGTCCAAATCTCGTCGGGAGCAACGTGATTTAGTTCAGGGGACTTTTTGGACAGACTCCGAGTGTTCACTCAGTGGTGATATGTGCTGATTTAATCAGCTCATATCATAGCTGAGCCACCACACGGGGAGCATGGTACTGACCAAACCAGCTATATCTAGTAATCTCTTGGTCTAGTGGTTAAAGCATGAGACGCATAAGCCGAAGGTCCCAGGTTCAAATCTTGTTGGGAGCAGCGTGATTTAGTTCAGGGGATTTTTTGGACAGACTATGAGTGTTCGCTCAGTGGTGATATGTACTGATTTAATCAGATCATATCATAGCTGAGCAGGCACACGGGAGTATGGTACTGAACAAACCAACTTCCGAAAAAATCAATACGGTCATGAAAATGAGATACTCTAACTATCTCTAAGCGAAGGCCCGAGAGGGGCTGTAATGCTACAAAGAAGAAGAAGAACTATCTCTAAGCGAAGGCCCGAGAGTGGCTGTAGTACCACAGAGAAGGATGTATAAGACATAGGGAATCAAACTCATACAACGGTTCAAAAATGTATATAAAAGTACATTAACGTGCATATTCCGAATAAAATATTTTTTTCAAATTTTTCAACCGCTATATCACGGAAATAGCAATACTTACGAAAAAAAAAATGCGGGTACATTTTTTGTAGAGAATCGGATGATCTACAATTTTTGTCAGAACTGTTTTTGCTGTAAAACTCACCGTTTAGCTGAAAAGCGCGAAAAACCTATTTTTGCAAACTTTCACCATCTATAAAATATTTTGCACAAGGGGGATTGATGGGGACTTTTCACAATTCATTTATAATAGTATTCTGAACATTCATACCAATTTTTAGCTCTATGGGAATTTTCGTAACCTTCAAACTCTTATATGACTGGACTATATGGGTACCCTTAAATTTAAATCCAAGCAGTCCAAGGAAAGACGCTTATATTCTGAAAGTTTCAATAAAGTTAAATTGTATTCACGGAAGGGATAGTATTTTGAAACTTCTCCGAGTACAACAAAATTTGTATCTCCTTCTAAGAAACCTATAATTTTTATAGGTATATAAGGTTTAATAGCGCAATAGCAGATGGGCTCTTTCACGCTTAAGTAATATGAGTTGCAAGTGTAGCTTATAATTTTTTCGGCATTGTTTTTGAAGTACGGAATCATTGGACATAGTATTCGATCTTCATGCTTTTGTTTATTGCGTATTTGTTGTAAAATGCCAGTCGGTTTTTTCACTTGCTTTTTAACGTTTGCAAATAATTTACAAATTTAAACGCCGAATAATCCGAAACGATTCCATGCTCTCGGACACAATCCGGCAAATGAAGTAAACTATGGACGTTGTATGTTACGCTGTTTTCCCCATATACCATAGTAAAGTTTTCAACAAAATTATTGATCATCTCCTGTATATTCGCAATATTTTGAAAATAATTCTTTGGACACAATAGAAGGCGATAAGCACAATGAAGCAATAAAAAATGGTAATATAAATCGTCATGTACATTGTTTTTTAAAACCACAATTCCGGTGTATAACCCAAACTGTCTGAACTCTGTCACTTTGAATTTTTTAAGCTCAGAAAGAATGCTTCTCGGCTTTCGGGAAAATTCTTTGGGAGTATAGGGTCGTAGTGAGACTAAGGACTCCGATATATTTTTCTTCTTTTCTTTGGAGGTCTTGTAAGCAGTTTTGTTTTCAAACAATCGGACCAATATTTTTCTGAGTATTCCCAGGTCAAGCTAGTGCATGACATCATATGGAAACTGTGATAACATACGTATTCCAATTTGTTCCAATGGCGTTTTGTTGTTTTTAAAATAATGATTATAAATTTGTAGGTAGTTTCGTGGGCTAAATTGGCTGTCAGTCACTATCTCGCAAACTCTTGTCTCAAAAGTTGTTACTCCATTAACTGATTTGCCTTTTTGCTAACATCTCATGCACCCATTCAAGGATGTGTGTCCAACAGTGCTGCGAAGAAATGCTTTAGCAGGTGCATCGCAAATGAAGGCCCGTATCTGAAATTTGAGGGATCTCCCGTTAATTTCAATGCCTTCCTTCAGTGAGCTTTCCACTTCAACAACAAAGTCCTGAAGATAATTTTCAAGACTATTCGGTTTATTTCTGCCTAGATAAGTACCGATGAGAAAAACTGCAATGTTTTCAACATTCACTACTTTTCCGAGAATAGGCCATAGACTTTGATTTGAACTTTTGTACAAGGGCAATCCATCAATACCTATATCCAAGATAATAGTATCATGTTTTTCAAATGCATTCGAGACTTTATCAAGTTGATTTTGGATTTCACAATGCCAGTATTCTCCAGGTAATACTTTAGCAGTATTCTCCAGGTAATACTTTTTTAACGGCTATTTTAGGTGAATCACTGATAATACTTTTAGACGATTTGGGTACATTTAAATTTTCAAGACTGAGAATCTTTAAAAACTCATCGAAGGCTTCTCTGGGAGGCGAATATTTTATATACCACTCTTTCAGTCTACTCCTCAGAGACTCTGCTTCTTCTTCCTTTCCGCTTTCTTCGATTTGTGAAACTTCTTCTATAAATATTTGACTGTCATCGATGTTAGCACTATTACCGCTTGTATCAGGCACATGAATTGTCTCATCAATTTTCAATCGTTTTTGAAATCTATCCCTCTCTTCTTTGATCAAACGTGACAAAGTCCTGTTGCTTTTACCCGAACGATCCATTTGTTTGATTTAGTGATTAACACGTTCGCGGTCACTGAAAATTTCTGACAGCTTTAAAAAAGGTAACTAAATTTTCTATAGCATCGTTGTATTCTTTTTCTTCATACTTCAGTACTTTCGTCCCTAATAGCAGGGATGAAAGTTTAACATCTAATTCCAGTAAATAAACGGGCCGAAAGTTGAATTTTTGGTCCTGCGCATCATGATGCCCTCGACTATCTCGCTCCTTTGCGGGCGGAAAATTCAACTTTCGGCCCTTGTAACTTACAGGGAGTAAATGTTAAACTTTATCCCTGCTATTAGGGACGAGAGTACGTACTTTCGGCGGTATGAAGAAACATCGTACACACTACACGGGCAGTTAAAATCTCGGTCCTGAGCGTCATGATGATCATGACGCGCAGGGCCAAAAACTCAACTTTTGGCCCTTGTAGTGTAATACTATTTCTTAAAAGTGTGGTTGAATGATATAGCGTTTAAGTCCGTGAATATGGTTACTCAATAATCGAATTGGTACTTGCATTTGTTTTAATCTTAATTGATTTCAAAATATTGAAAGCACTTAACACGCACTATAGAACACTCTTCAAAATATCCACTCACGCACGACTCGACTTAACAAAGGCAACTGATAACAATAGATCTACCTCACACACCATTTTTAGGGTTTTATACTAAAATACAAAACCCTATTGCAATCACGACCTGTGTCCGTCTGTCCGTCCGTCCGTCCGTCCGTCCGTCTGTATGTCACAGCACTTTTTCTCCGAAACTATAAGGGCTACAACCATGAAACTTTGTGAAAAGGTCAGAAGTGGTGACTTCTTGAAACTGCAGGGGTCAAAAAATTTTCAAAGGGGTTTAAGGGGGGTCTCCCCATATAGGGAGGTGACCCCTTAAAAAAAATTTTCACCATTGGTAGTCGAGTAGGGTGTCATTGGAAAGGTCTCAATGAGATCTTTTCAAAACAAGTCTCGAAATTGCCTTACAAGTACCGAGGGGGGCAGGGGAAGGGGAAAAGTACGAACTTTTCGCGTACCCCCCCCCCCCCCCCCCTCGCGATTGGACACCTTCCATCCGAAAAATCTGAAAAAAATCATGCATATAGGCCTTAGTGAGTACAACAACAACAAATACATGAGAAGTCGAAATTCACTCAACTTTGTTAGTAATAGTATGATTTGTCGATTTTATGTTTTCTTGAATAAAATCTAAACGGTACCCTAAAATTCAATAAAATTTAGCAAACAGATGGCTATTCATAAGATTGATCTTTTCTGAAAGTTTCATAAAGATCGAATAGTATTTAACGAAGTCATAGCGATTAGAATTTTCCTGTATTACTATGGAACAATATGCCCTGTATTACTATGGAAACATATGGCTATGGAGCCATATGCGCTTTTTACCGACTTAGACACTACAGCTTTGCTAGGATTTGCATGAAAATTTCAGGAATGATAGATATCATGAAGATGAGTACATACAAAAGAAACAAGTCGAAGAGTCCTCCTAGCAAAAGGGCTTTGTAACCATTCTAAGATTCGAAAAAACAAGCCATGAATCGATGATTACAGTACAGAGGAGTGGCCCCTGAAAAATTTTTCATGAAAGGTAACCGATATGAGTATCAACTGAAAGTTCTCCATGAGAGCTTTTCAAAACAGGTCTTAAACTGACAGTTTTTGCTTCAGTGGGGGCACAGGGGGGGTTGGAATACATGAAAAATGTGTTTCCCTCCTCGCGAATGGACACCCGTGATCTTAAAAATCTGAAAAAATTATCAAGGGAGATATTTATGGGTATAACTATAACAAATACCTCAGAAGTCGAAATTCTGTCAACTTTGCTAATAATAGTATGATCCTCGAACATGATATGTATCTTGATTTTATTCGTTACTGGTTACTGCATTTTGTAAGTAGAGTACAAAACCCTTCTGACATGAGCATAGGTCTGTCTACCCAACTTGTATGTCACTGTGATCGCGCAGCGAGGTGTTTGGTCGAGTCGTGTCTACAAGTGCATGATACACAGGTCATTTTATGTATAAGTCGATGTAGGAAGCAAATCAAACCTACTCATAGCAAATAGCTACATGCAAAATTAATCAGGCATTAGCCGTTGTCATTTTTTTCATCATAGAAGGCTATATCTCAATTAGCACACCAAAAATATAGGTTTATTATTGTATTATTTGTAGGCAAAAAATATTTCCAGGTGATTGTAAATCGTTTTCTGTTCGAAGTTGGAACTTGTATCTGCAAAATTTTGAAGCATTTTGCTTTTATACAGATCACACACAATCGTTTATTGACTGTCTTAAAATGAATAACGTGAGTTTTGAGCTCCTAAGCTACAAAAAAGGCAACTCCGGTCTAGATTTCCAGTAGGCTTTCAATTTCTGAATATTGTGTGCGATCTCATGTCTTGAGCAATTGTTTCCAGTCCAGTTCGTTTACTGGACTTTCAGTTCGTTTAATTGTATTGGGTGGTCTATCGAAAAAGGTCCTTAACAGTGCCAGGGTTGATCAGAAATCTGAAATTCCAGGGTCCAATGCGGAAGTTATTTTTCCATTTCAAGACTTTGTCATAGTTTTCAAATCAACGTAGGATTTTCCAGGGATGGGGCTAGCCCATTGGCCAACCTTCATTCTGATGGCATCCTTATTAGTTTCAATTCTGTTATCAGGTGCAGAACACTCGCTTTCACCGTCTTAAGTCAGCCTTTTACAAAAACTTAACAGTAACCAGCGACCGTCACAATGGAGATGTAGGTAGGATTTGATATCAGGACTGTAGCTGCATTTGCAGTTATTGGTATTTCTTGGTATTTAATCCCACATCATTGGAGAACCCGTAAACTCAATTGTCGGCCTCGAGACTATTTATCACTATTTGTTGGCCATGCTCAAAATATACCTACCTTTATTTTAAAGTGCATAAGTTTCAAGATAATAATGCGTAACTGATTGGCTTCTACTGTTTTTGCAAAACGAGGGTCTTTTTCACATTTACGATTATTCGAAGCAACTACTCAGTCGAACTTCACTCTGCACATCACTTCATCTGGAGTTGGGCTACCTCGTTTAAAAGCAATCATCTGCGTTGAGTGGGATATCCTCTCTCATGAGTGGTATTATTAGAATGATAATATTGCCTGCCGTTAAATACAAAGCTAATTCATTGCTGCCTTCAATTATAAACACCTTAAAATTGGAGGACATGACGGTTTCGGTAGCTTGTCAAGCAAGTTCAAAGTAACATTCATGAGAGTTTTACTTGTCTGAGGAACGGTTTATAGCTCATTCAATGCCCCACCAAGTGAAAAAGAGCTTTACTTTTGTAAAATTGTGCCTGATATTGTAAGCATATGTAAGCTGATCCGATTGTTTTGGTGTCAGCTTCTTAGTGTTACTCACAGCATAAACTATATCTTGTCCTTCATAGGTGTTTATGTTTTATGATCAATGACGTAGTTGACAAATTCTTAGTTCTAGTGATGTGTTTCTCATTGTTTGGGTGAATCTCTTGGCCATGGACAATGTCATCGAGGATCATATTGCCACATATCAGTAGCCCAAGAACAAGTGATGAGTTTGTTTTATTACTGCAGTAGCCTCTTCTTGGGAAATATGAAGTCCCGAGTGACACAGCGAACCTTGTAGCCTCCCACTTACAAGACTAGCATCCAAAAATCATCCATGAGCGCTATCCTCAGAACCAAAGCATCTACTAGACTGATGCTTCCTAAAGCAACTTCTGCTGTCAACTTGGCTGAAAATTTTGGAGGTATGGAGAAACTTTGCTTTCTTGTGATGTCCTTATTTATGGGCTGGAATAGTTTCAGTTTACGTACACCTCTCATAAATTAATTTGAAAGGAATTCACGTTTTGGATGATGGAACAATTTTCAAGAAAACAAGTGAAACGGTACACTTCATGTTTTGTAGCACAAGAGAGATAAAAATAAGCAGACAGTGTACCATCAAGAAAGCTTTGGCAAAAGCTGCCTCTAAAATTACGGAAAATATGATAGCTTCCACGGGTGAAAATTATAATGCCGATATGAATTATGCTCTGTAATGCTGCGTATCGTGGCTGACCTACTCGCAGAAAATCCTTTATATCTGCAATAAATAAAACAAGTTGAGAAGACAGCAGTACACTCTTGCCAGAAGGTCGTTATAACCAACGTATGAAACGCAAACATTTAAGTTATGTAACTAATTTTAAAACTCAAAAAATTGATCTATGATATGTTCTTTAAATGATAAATACTCGTACATGGAAATTATCTTTTGATCTAATTTTGTTACGAACAAGCTCTGTTTGTTTTTCTTCAAAAGCCGTCGAGCCTTGCTTTGTTGTGTGAGCAGACGCATTTCGACTCCTTTGAGTCATCTTCAGTGTCTGAAGATGGCTCAAAGGAGTCGAAACGTGTCTGCTCACACCACAAAGCAAGGCCCGATGGCTTTCCAAAAAAAAAAAAGAATTGGCCTGTGAATATCAAATAAACAAAATAATGGAAATAAAGTTCTGTTGCTTGCAGTCACAAGGCGGTAAACGTTGCTGGCCTCAGTTAAGACGAGAGGCAGTCTCTTGTGAAGGACAGTAGTAATCTGGTGGTTGCGTATTGGCACCCGGAAACAACTGGTTAATGAAGACGACATACCCGATAGAACCCAGCCAGAGGCCCATGGGAGGCTAAGTACATATGTCGCACTATTGCTGTCCTCACACTTTACATGTAACCTAATTAACACAAACACGATCAATACCCATTTTTAGGGTTTTGTTAAAAAAAATCGTTAATACCTAATTGAAATCGGTACCTGACCGCTTCTTGTTCGTCCGTCCATTAATACGTCAAAGCAAGTATCCTCAGGAACAATAGAAGCTACAGTCATCAAATATTGTGAACTGCTAAGAAGTTTTTGGTTAATGAAAATTCCTTAGTCCAAAAAATTTCAAAAAGATTGGATATTATTCAACGAAGTTACGGTGGTTTAAATTTCCGGTGTGACAGCATTAACAATAAGTGGCTTTTGAGCAATATATGCTTCCAGTTGACTCAGACACTACGGGCTTGTTAGAACTTGCATGGACATCTCAGGACGGATGTAAATTATGCACATCTTTGAGAATCTGTTTAACGAGTGACACTAGTTACCGCAAAAAAAAAAATGGCAGCCATTTTAAACGAGAATATTAAGTAGATTTGTGTTATTGTATTTTTTCCCAACTTCAGCATTTAAAGTGCAGGCTGTTAACTCTTGATGAAAACATAGATTTTAAAGGTGAAATATTCATGGTTGTAGGTTTTCATGAATACAACAATAACAAATACCTTAGAAGTTGAAATTCACTCAACCTTGTTAGTGAATGTAAAATTCGTAAATATTACATTTTTCCCAGTGAATTCATAATAGTCCAGTCAAGTTATTCCTTAAAATAGAAGTAAGGTTACAAAAATTTCCATAGAGCTAAAAATTGGTATGAATGTTCCGAATACTCTTATAAATGAATTGTGAAAAGTCCCCATCAATCCCCCTTGTGCAAAAAATTTTATTAATGGTGAAAGTTTGCAAAAATAGGTTTTTCGCGTTTTTCAGCTAAACGGTGAGTTTTACAGCAAAAACAGTTCTGACAAAAATTGTAGATCATCCGATTCTCTACAAAAAATTTATCCATACTTTTTTTCGTAAGTATTGCCATTTCCGTGATATAGCGGTTGAAAGAATTGAAAAAAATATTTTATTTGTAATATGCACACGTTTGTAATGATTTTAAGTCTACGTCCGAACAAGGAACCGACCTCTCATCGGTTCTAGACGTTAAGTCTGAGTAGTGCCAACGGATGGTACCCCCCGGTCAACCAATCCGTGCACCGTAACCCATTCACGCGGGGGCTGCTTGTCGGCCAGCTAGATCGCGGGTCTCCGAATGGATTATGCTCATCTACAATCTTCAGCCACCAATACATGCCCGTTTTCAAACGCGTCACAAAACAAAACCATACGGAGAGGAAACCTATTTTACGTTAGTCCGTATTTCTTCATTCAATCAGTCAAGAACAAAAATCTAATTTTTACTTCGCGTTCCCGAATTTCCTACGCGGTACCGAGAAATATGCTACGCTAACTCAACCCGACGAAAGCTACGCTAATAAAAAGGCAAAACAATAAAGGTACCGCGTACCGCGCGCGACGCGAAACTGACCTCAGTGGATTTTCTCAAACCCTACCCTCGCGACGGCATACCTACCCTGCGCTCTATTTCCCGCTGAAAGAAAGAGCCACTGGAAAGGAAAGTCGTGTTTTTAACTGGAAAGGAAAGTCGTGTTTTTAATTAGCAATTCATATTATTCTTTTTATTTCTTGCATCTCAATACTAAATTGGTGACCTGTTCAATTTTTAGTTACTCGAACAAATTCCTCACTGGTTTCTAACAAAAATTATTTACAACCTAATGTAAACAATAATAGGGTATAATTATCAATGTTTTAGGGGTATAATATAAAACTTTTTGTTAATTCTTAAAAGGATTGTAATATCTAGCAACTACGTTCATTAAACCGCCTCGTTCACTGCAAGAAATGTAGGAAATCATTTCATGTAAGTTCATATACCTCCGATATAAGCCTTCAATTTCTCTTTTAAAAATTACTTTGAAGGTAATTTTCGCGTAAGGACACTTTCCTTTTGAAATGTATACAAAGGTGACCGAATTTGGAAATTTTAATTGGCCATTGACTGGAACTTTTCAATTAGAAAAAGCTAGAAGAACCAAAGTTAACAAGTGTTAACTTTCTTGCACCTAAGTGGCGGCCCAAAATTTTTTTTCAATAGTTTTGTTTAATTTCTCAATTTTAAAGGTTACAAATTTACCTCGGTAGTTTGTTTACACACTATTGTACTTTATTTTGTAGTATGAAGAGGAGAAAAAAGACTCGCAAAAAATACTGAATTTGACTTTCATCAATATCTCAATTATTGTTATTTGTATCATTGGTTGCTATTTATTATTATGATATCTATTATGCCTTATTATTGTTTGTATTATTTGGTCTTCCTTAACATGCTTAGTATTAGGTCTTATTATTATTGGTTATTTATTATGATTGTTCGTATTATTTCTCAGTATTATTTGTTAGATATTATAGTGCTCAAATTATTTTGTATTATTATTTGTTTTATGAGTTATTTATTATTAAGCTTCAACATTACAAATATGACAGTCATAAATTCTTAATTTCATTAAAATTTCTAAAAATTCACCAGTGATTAATTCACATACCAATGGATGATTATATATTGATGCCAGTATTTCCATAGTGTAAATCTAATACAGCTTTATATAATTATGTTATTGGTGTGTTTTGTCTTTCTCTTCATTCCTTTTTTTTCTTTGATATATTAATAAAAAAGGTAATATTAATTTATGCGCATCATTTTCAATCTCGAAAAGCTTCCAAATTGATTCAAATTTAATTGACTTCCCTAGCAATATCTTAGAATTTAATTAAATTCAATTTCGCCTCCTAATTGGAAAAATTTACGAATACAAAGATATTTTCTTTCTCTCATCGTAAGTATAAATAATATTGCATTTGGGTAAAATTATCGTGCTAATTCAGATCTTAAAAGTAAGTAGGCAAGATCATCCAATATTTCATACATATTAAAAATAAAAAAAATGGAATAGCCTTTACTGCATATCGTTGGACCGGGAATTTAAGTAAATCACTACTCCTCTTAATACATAAAACCGTGTTTTTTTTTTCTTTGGTCATCACTCGCACCACCATTTTTCTCATTATTGTAATTTGCTTATGTTTTATTGAATAGTAATTGCATGATATTAAATATAATTTGACGGTTATAAAAGTTTTATTGAAAAATTGCGGTACTAATAATATAAACCGGATGTCCTTGATTACTAAATTGAAACTGTTCTCATTGTTACTTTACTCCGTTTGTACGTTCCACGGAATATATCACTTCTACACACACTATGTATATCATCGTAAACATTTTTCTTTCGATCAAGATGTTTCACTTGCACCGTCTATGTTGATCATATTTTCATACATGACATGTATATACCTAGAATTATGGAAACGCTCGAATTTCGTTGAAAACGCAACAATAAATTCATGTTTTTCCCGATATCAACCAAAGAAACTCTTCCGCGGGACTTCCGACATGTTATCGTTCTTTACATTAGTGGCAAGTTTACTTCATAAGTCCTTCAGATTGAATCGGATTTAACTTATATGCAACAAACTCACTGTAATATGGCTTTGTAGATACGGGGTTTACAAGCAAGCACACTGTTTCCAGCTTTTTGAGGTGCGTGCGTGGTTCCAAATCGCCCAACTCTTGAATATTGTTACCCGTAAGAACTACTGGCTCCAAATTGGGGATAGATTCATGCAAGTAATCGTCCATTAGTATTATCCGGTTGTTGTTTAATAGCAGGCACTTTAATCTAGGCAAATACGGACATCCATCACGTTTGCGTAGATCATTATCACAGAAGTCTATAGTATCGAATTGGTCCAGTGTAGCTCCCAAATTTTCTATTTGCGGTGTTTTGTATCCTCGTAGATCTAGTTCACGTTCTCTGCATGGATTTATATACTGCATATATTGATTGATGATATCCGCGGTTAGTTTAACAATTCCTAAAACGTTATTTTAATTCGAAGCGGAAAAACAAACTTTGCATTCGCCGACTTACCAATTCCGATTTCTGATAAATTTACTTCTACTTTTGAATAGTCGATGGATATCTGTGATGACCATTTTGTAGGAAAGTTCTTCTTCCTGTTCTTTTTAAACCTTTTGATGCTTGTTGGCACCGTTTTGGCTGCATATACCGTATTAGAAGCGGCGCTCGGTGCTCTGTCTGGATTAGCCTGCCCACGAATATTCTCACCCACATTCAAGTTGTACACTGGGTTCGGGCAATAAATGGGAAGTGTATTATAATGTATGACGTCGGTATACTCATTCGAATTGCCAATATTCAACATCATTTGGTTGAGTTGAATTTGACCGATTTGACCTTTGTGGAACTGTCGGCACACTCCGGGACTTCTTCATGGGTGGCGGCCACTACGTGCACACTTCACTCCCATGTGGCTGTCAAATCCTCTTGACATCTCACGACAAAATTGACGTGAAATTACAAGCCACCTAGCAGCAAAGTGTGTTGGTAGTGGTCGCCAGTGGCGTCGCATGATTCATTACACGTTTCCACACCACCTATGAGGTAGTGTGCTTGGCGCTTTTTTTTAACGTAGTTTCCCTGGTATGCCTATTCCACGATCAGTTGTGATCCTATTGAATTCAAATTGAGTATTGAAAATGATAAAGGCTGTGTAAATTATGTAATAAAGAAAAAATAATTTGGAAAAATTATTCGTCGGATTCATAATAACCCAATGGAACTTCTAGTGTACTGTCTTCGTTTTCTTCTTCTTCTTTTTCTTCATCTTCTTTTTCTTCATCTTCCTGCTGGACACAAATATATTCTAAAAGTGATGCATCATATGTCTCATCACTGATATCGTAATTATCCTCATCTAGTATCGATTCAACATTGGAGCACGACTGTCCTTGATAATTGGTACATACTAAAGAACAAAACAGTCCAACCTTTTTACAGCCGCATTCAGCATTGCAGCCTTTTTGCAAATGTAAAAGATGGTGTTAAGGAGTTTTTCTGGTGCAGGTGGGAGTAACGTATGAATTGGTTCAGATGCATTGTCAACTAACTTCCAACCCCAGTCTCCTGGATCCATTTTATTACCAAGCCACACTTGAATTTGATAATATACCCGGAATAGATGTTGTTGAGCAGCAGCAGAGGTTGGGGGAAGACAAGCTAATTGCACTTACTTTTTAATTGGATCATTTCACCCTTTTCACATCAACTTAATGTAAATCTATACGACAAATTTGCTCTACATTTGAAGCTTATCTAACGTCGCGCGGATATCGATCACTCTTTCGGATGGCTCCGATAGCTTTTTAAATTACTTTTTATGGAATTGTTTGCAGCTACATATAAATGAGTTGCATATTTAGAATAATAATTTTTTTATTAGAGAAGAAAAATGTTAGAAGAAGGTGGTTTCGACGTGTGCACTAATTCTCCTCAGGCCATCACTCTTAGATACACACCGGTGATGGCGACCTTCATGCTCAGAGGTGAGGGAGTTAATTTTAATTTTTCTACTTATGCAAACTCAATGTTTTTTTGTATCTGCAAGTTATATTCAAGGTAAATTTCTCTTGTAAGTACTTGTATAAGCTAAGCCTTTTAATTGGATCATTTCACCCTTTTCACATCAACTTAATGTAAATCTATACGACAAATTTGCTCTACATTTGAAGCTTATATAACGTCGCGCGGATATCGATCACTCTTTTGGATGGCTCCGATAGCTTTAAAAAGCTTTAAAAAGCTATCGGAGCCATCTGAAAGAGTCATCGATATCCGCGCGACGTTAGATAAGCTTCAAATGTAGAGCAAATTTGTCGTATAGATTTACGAGTACATTAAGTTGATGTGAAAGGGGTGAAATGATCCAATTAAAAAGTTTAGCTTATACAAGTACTTACAAGAGAAATTTACCTTGAATATAACTTGCAGATACAAAAAAACATTGAGTTTGCATAAGTAGAAAAATTAAAATTAACTCCCTCACCTCTGAGCATGGTGGTCGCCATCACCGGTGTGTATCTAAGAGTGATGGCCTGAGGAGAATTAGTGCACACGTCGAAACCACCTTCTTCTAACATTTTTCTTCTCTAATAATTTTTCAGAAAAATTATTATTCAAAATATGCAACTCATTTATATGTAGCTGCAAACAATTCCATAAAAAGTAATTTAATTGCACTTGTTTTATATTATAAGTTTTTTTTTTGCAAAAGAAAAGTATCGGAGTTTATCCAAGCAGGTTACTTTTTTTGGAGCTCCGTACATAAAAAGAAGAAAGCGAATTCCATTAGTGATTATAACTTCTGGAGTAGAGTTACCATCTTTAAAAAAAACAACACTGATTGAAGCAAAATGGAGTTTCGCGAACTCGTGCCCTAGTATGAGGAAGACTTATTTTTGATGAACCAGCTTATTCTTCTTGGCGCTGTCTTTTCATGGCATCAATGCTACTTTTTCGAGTATAATTTTTTCGACACTGCACATGAATTTTTACAGAAAACTCCGAAAACTCATCACTTCTTCCAATACTTGCTTCAATTAATGCTTTCATGCCGCGATCAACAGTAACAACTCCACTTTCAGTCAAAAGTTGACTACAAATAAAGCAAAATTGCGACATTTTCTTTAAAAAACAGTAAAATGCACAAACTTTGTTAAAAAATACAAGCGATAGCCACGAGTTGTCACTACGAAGGAATGCTTACGACTAACAGTATTTTGTTGAGTATGAGACCTTTGAAACGGAGCAGGTATACGAGCATCGTCACGCTGACAATTGAACGGAAGACAGATGTTACTCAAGGCCAATGTGACTAAATGAAAATAGGGGCGGAGTTTTTGACGTTCATTGATATTCTAAGAATTTTATAATTTGTATGTATAAGACATACAGTCGAAGGTCCCAGGTTCAAATCTCGTTGGGAGCAACGTGATTTAGTTTAGGGGATTTTTCGGACAGACTACGAGTGTTCACTCAGTGGTGATATGTACTGATTTAATCAGCTCATATCATAGCTGAGCAAGCACACAGGGAGCATGGTACTGACCAAACCAGCTTCCGAAAAAATTGATACGGTCATGAAAATGAGATACTCTAGCTATCTCTAGTAGTCTGTATGGTCTAGTGGTTAAAGCATGAGACGCATAAGCCGAAAGTCCCAGGTTCAAATCTTGTTGCGAGCAGCGTGATTTAGTTCAGGGGATTTTTCGGACAGACTATTAGTGTTCGCTCAGTGGTGATATGTACTGATTTGATCAGATCATATCATAGCTGAGCAGGCACACGGGAGCATGGTACTGACCAAACCAACTTCCGAAAAAATCAACATGGTCATGAAAATGAGATACTCTAACTATCTCTAAACGAAGGCCCGAGAGGGGCTGTAGTGCTACAAAGAAGGATGTATAAGACATAGGGACTCATACTCGCACAACGGTTCAAAAATGTATATAAAAGTACATTAACGTGCATATTCCGAATAAAATATTTTTTAGGGTTTTTAAAATAATTTTACAAAACCCTTCTAAAATCGCGTCCTGTCTGTCCGTCTGTCCGCCCGTCCGTCTGTCCGTCCGTCCGTCCGTCCGTCCGTCCGTGTGTCACAGCAGTTTTTCTCGGAAACTACTTAAGCTAGAAGCATCAAATTTTGTATGTAGGTGTAAAGTGGTGCTCTCTTCAAAGTTCAACCACAAAAAAATTTAATGAGGTATTTAAGGGGGGTCTCCCCATATAGGGGAGTGACCCCCCGAAAAAAAAATTTCATTGAAGGTAGCCGATATGGGTATCAAATGAAAGGTCTTGATGAGAACTTTTCAAAACAGGTCTTAGTTTGGCAAAGTTCGCTTCGGGGGGCGCACAGGGAGGGGAAATACACGAAAAATTTGTGTCCCCCCCCCTCGTGATTGGACACCTGTGATCCGAAAAATCTGAAAAAAATCAGGAATGTAGGCCTTGGTGAGTACAACACCAACAAATACGTGAGAAGTCGTAATTCACTCAACTTTGTTAGTAATAGTATGATTTATCGATTTTATGATTTCTTGAATAAAATCTTAACGGTACCCTTAAATTCAATGAAATTCAATACACTATTGACTATTTATAAAATTGATCTTTTCTGAAAGTTTCATAAAGATTGAATCATATTTAGCGCAAGTAATCGGTAACAGTACGGAAGAGTGGCCCCTGAAAAAAAAAATTCATCAAACGTAGGCGATATGAGTATGAAATGAAAGTTTTCATGGGAGCTTTTCAAAACAGTTCTCAAACTGTCAGTTTTTGCTTCAGTGGGGGCACAGGGGGGCAATACATGAAAAATGTGTTTCCTCCCTCGCGAATGGACATCTGAAATAATTATCAAGGGAGATATTTATGAGCGTAACAATAACAAAAATAGTATGATCCTCGTTTTTCATACTTTCTCCAATAAAATCGTCTTTGACATGTTTCTTGATTTGATTCGATCTAGTGACTGCATTTTGTAAATTGGATACAAAACCCTTCTGACATGAGCGTAGGTCTGTTTACCCAACTTGTTTCAATTCTTTCAACCGCTAAATCACGGAAATAGCAATGCTTACGAAAAAAAATGTGGAAACATTTTTTGTAGAGAATCGGATGATCTACAATTTTTGTCAGAACTGTTTTTGCTGTAAAACTCACCGTTTAGCTGAAAAACGTGAAAACCCTATTTTTGCAAACTTTCACCATCAATAAAAATATTTTGCACAAGGGGGATTGATGGGGACTTGACACAATTCATTTATAATAGTATTCTGAACATTCATACCAATTTTTAGCTCTATGGGAATTTTTTAACCTTCAAAGTCTTATTTGACTGGACTATATGGGTACCCTTAAATTTAAATCCAAGTAGTCCAAGGAAAGACGCTTATATTCTGAAAGTTTCAATAAAGTTAAATTGCATTCACGGAAGGGATAGTATTTTGAAACTTCTCCGAGTACAACAAAAGCAATGTACCGTTTTCTACCATTCCAACCTACCATCGAATAAGAATTAAACTTTAATTGGATTTTTATGAAATTTTGAGATAAAATGAATAACAAAAGCATTTTTAAGATTTCAGTCAACGGTTATTTGTGATATTGCAACAAAATGGCAGCAGGTTAAAATGATGTAATAATGGTTTTCCTTTAAAGCGAGTATGTTATTGTTGTAGATGTTAAAGTTTTCCTTGAGTTTATTCATTATTCGTGTCTGCATATCGCAAGTTGAATACAAAACCCTTCTGACATAAGCGTAGCTCTGTCCACTCAACTTGTTTATTTATCAATCAAATATATCAGATTACATTATATTTTAACTAACCATTTTTATCTCCAATAAATAACTCATGGCCACGAACTTAGGTCTCTGACTCTGGTGAGATTGGCTGCTAAAATCGGTGCAGATGCTATCTTGAGGTAGGTGTGGGGAAAAATCGCACCGGCTTAGCCGAAACCTAGTTTGTTTGGTTCGAAAAACCGGCCTTTTTCTCCCGATTCAAACCGGTTTCCTCTATCAAATTCAAGAACAGGATAAAAACCGGATGCAAATGAATACAAAAACAGGAAGACCGTTTTACCCCATCCTTACGTAGCCAGCATTAATGACCACAATCTCCAGACCAATGTAAATTTCTATGTTTGATTGGTTCTTGGTATTAGTTGTTTGTTTCGTTTCAATGTGGAGGACTTCACTCAGAGTGCGAAGTGAAGCTAGCAGACAATACACATTAAATACAAAATGTTTGGGGACTGAACTGAAGGATCTTTGATCCTTAGACTTAAACTAATGACTTAGCTTAGCAGTAAGATATCGATTTGGATTTCAATACGTTAGTCTCTTATTTGAACCGGTTATTTTAGAAACCCCATAAGTCAAATGGCCCTGACTTTTGGGAAATTAAAAAAAAAAAACTGTCTCATTTCAATCTAAATTTTTAAATTCCAAATATTTTAACTGGAGTAGATTCCTATAGGTTAAATACATATTAAATACTAGTTACTGAATTTTTGTGGTTTTTAATTTCGGTTTGGGTAACTTTCAAAGTTGAATGACATGTTGTTTCTGAAATACACTGAGTAATTTGCATAGAAAATCAATAATTATCATTCAATGAGTGAAATAAAAAACAAAAATACTTTAGAAAATTGCATTTATTGTACATGCATCATCAATATTAGAATGTCAAAGAAATAAAACAAGACAAAAAAGGTTAAACTCAGCATTCAGTCGTCCTCATCTTCTCCTCCTTGTGGTGCTTGTTCTTGTTGGCCAGTTGAATATTTCGGTGTAAAAGGACTTAATTTTATCATCATCCGGTATATAGGATTCTAGTTTTCTTATATCTGCAATTTTTTTATGATTGATTGGTATCTTTCCACTGGAGTACGATAATGCTTCGGGAAGTTTTAGTGGCGTTCTGTTATTGTTGTTCAATCTGAAGGTGTGCGTGACTATGGAGTTAATAAACGGGCATGCTTTAACAAAATTTTTGTGCATATAAGAGTGTGAAATATGCATAAATTGGCGATTTTCAGCTGAACCTTGCAGTCTCTTGGAGTGTTCCTACCAGCAGATTGCACAGACAGCATTATATTTTTGTTATATTGAGGCTACCAATTTTTATAGTCAACCACGCCTTCAGCTCTTACCTTCACTACAGAAAAACGGCTATTTTTACATGATGACTTTATCAAAAGTTCATACTCCTCTATCGTGTATATTCGGTCTGCTCTTTTTATTTTTCTTTTGAGCACTGCAAAATCCCTATCACAGGGTAGGAACGAGTGTCCTCTAATAGGAAAGTAGTGATCAATAGTCTTGAACTTTTCCAAAGAGACCAAAGCAGAGAAAAATTTAAGGACAGTATGATTTTTGTTTTGGCCACCACACCCATCGGTAAAACATGTAGGTATTATGTCGACTTCATGTTTTCCGTGAAAGACCGCATAAGAAACGAACACACATCATTAGGTCCCTTTGTACCTTGACCTTCATGATATAAAAAGAATGTTGCTTGTCCATTTTTTAGATCGTGAATACAAAAAACGCTCACTGTTATCTGGCGAAGGTAAAAAACTTCTTGCACGGGAATATGTGGTAATTGTAGATTTTGCATGTAGTCAATTGCAATAGCACCAACTTCTTCATTTGACTTTGTTATTTCTGCAACAATATTCATCTGCTGTTAAAATGTTTTGGCTCGGCGTACATGAACTAATTTTTCAGCAGCTGCAACTCTCCTTGCACAGTCATTTAATACGTTGCTTTGTATTTTGACGAACAGTTCCTCGCAGGTACAGCATGTATCTACTAGTGGTCTACCGAAAGACATATCAAAGTCTTCCTTAAAAACCTTGCTATAATATGAGTACTTAGCTCTTTCATGTTCAGGAAATTTCTGTTTGAACATATTGTACATTATGGCAGTGTCAAATTTCTCACTTAAGTAAGCCTTCTCTTGGGTAGTGTAATGAGCTATTTTAGGGGGGAAAGAGTTGATGTGTTCGCGAATAGCATCCGTTATAATTCCAGGAATTGCATTTCCAGAGACACACTTCCCTCGTTTGTCGACTGGTGATTGCCCTACGCTAAGCAAAGAGCAAAGTCTTCTGACTCTCTCAAAAGATATTCCATATAAGTAGTAAAAGGCTTTTTTGCAAACAACAACTTTCTGATTCTGTGTGTTAATTGAATAAACATAGCTATTACCTCTATCCAGCTTTGATGACTCTACATGGTTCTTTCTTAAACGCCGTTGTTTCACTTCCCTTACTGAAATGAGTCCTTGCAAATAGCAGTCTTGCTCAGTTTTTTGTGTTTAGATCTCTAAGCAGTTCAAAAATCTGCTTTTTTCCGTCGACTAAAAAAACTGACATGCATTTTTTTCCACACCTGAAAGACAAGAATATTCACTTCAGACTGATGTAGGAGTAAATTGTAAAACTATTTACTTTTCGAAAAATGGTAAAGTACTTACATGCAATCTTCAGTCAATGGTGGTAATATTGCATGAATAATCTTACCGCTATAACTTTCATATTCAACTCCCTTTACTCTTGTGTTTTTAATAACTTCCCTTCTGTATTCGTTTGGCCTTTTAATACCTTTCTTTTTCCGCCGTGGAGCATCAATGTTGTTTTCACCGTCAGTCACACTACTTTCACTCATTTTTGATAGATATTCAAATTTTTGTATATTAGAAAAATAAAAAAATGGTCACGATAACAGAACTATTACAAAACCACTTTTGTTTGATTAATGTCACTAGCATCCTATAACGACGTCAATAGACTGATTGCATTTGCCTCCGTAAAACAACAATAATGTTGTAGCAAGTGCCCACTAGCGCTGCAGTTGTTGAAGAGGAGAAACCCCATAAGTCAGTGACTTATGGGATTTCTGCACTAAACGGAAACAGGAAACATCCACAACTGCCCATGGGAGGGCTGAACTAATGTTGTTTCTCTATAAAATGGTGAGTCTTGGGCTTGGTGGTGGATTTATAACAAAAATTAAAATTCAAAAAAAAATGTGACATGGGGTTTCTGAAATAACCGATTCATTTATAACCCAAAGATGAAATATCCTTTAGTTCATTTTAATTTAAATAATATATCGATTTAAAAATTGAAAAACCATTTATACTTAAAGTCAATTAATGGCCATAAAAATATGTATTTAATTTTGATAGATTTTTTTTTCGTTTGCTACGAAAAGACTCTAAAAACCAGTTCTTCCAAGAACCTCATCACAATGACGAGTGTCATAAAATCTATGCTCCTGTATCTTCTTCTTCGTAGCACTACAGCCCCTCTCGGACCTTCAATTCCTGCGAATAGCACCTCCAACTGCCTTGACACTGACTGTGTCCTTCGATTTCAAGATCTGAACAGCGATGAACTGTCTTCATCGACCGAGTCAGACCATCATTTAATTGGTTTTCCCACTTTTCTCCATCCTTCAATTCTCCCAACGAATACCTTTTTGAAGCCCATTGAAGCGTACACAGTTTAACAGTCATTAAGACCTCCAGCTCGTTGAAAATTTCATGCACCTCATGGCTGTACCGAATTTGCCATTGCTCCCCGTCAGGACCCGTTCAATATATTTGCGGATGATTGAGTTAGGGTCCATATGTCGCACCCATAGTATGACACAGATTTTATCACAGATTTGTATACTTGGAACTTTGTTTTCCTGTGTATTTAGCTGATTTTCAAGATTGTCAAAGCTGAATAAAAAATTTTATTTACTAATTGCATTCTTCGGAGTACTTCGTCTCTTTTATTAGTGGTTTTCGTTATTTTGGCGCCGAAATATAGAATTTCGCTCAAAATTTCTTCTTGGCTCCGTTATGGGCTTTGTTATATTCTCATTGATTTGTATCCCTACTAGTTTTCCTTCGCTGTTGAGTTTCAGGTAGAGCTCTTTGGCAGTTGTTAATGACCGTGACAAACTGTTAATGCCAGCCGTATAGGCTACTACTCGAGTTGTATAATAATGTACCTCGTATATCGACATGTAGCTTTCTGATGACGTATTCCAGTGCCAAATTGAATGGCAACTGGGCCAGCTTGTTTCCCTGTATCAGCCCGATACTTATGTCAAAGGAATCGGTGAGTTGGTTATTGATGCGGACTTGGGAGGTTGTTGAGGTCATTGTCATTTTGGTAAGACGGACTGATCTGGCTGGGATACCAAGACAAAACATTATTTGGTACAGTACGTTACGATTAATTCTGTCTTGTGCTTGCTTAAAGGCAACGAAAATTTGGTGTACGTCAATGTTGAACTCCTAGCATTTATCAAGTACCTGCTTGACAGTGATCAATTGGTATATTGTCGATCTACTTGCTCTAAAACCACCTTGATACTCCCCAATAATACTGTTGGCGTATGATCCGATTTTATTTTCTAAGATTTTTGAAAATATATTGTACGCCATACAAAGCAGTGATATGTCTCCTTAGTTTTCGCACTATAGATTGCCACATTTATTATGGAAAGGGAATATAATTAATTTGCTCCACTCTTTTGGCATATGTTCTTGTTGCCAAATATGCTGCATGACTTTGTGAATAGCCTTCTGAATACTGCTGCCACCATATTTAATAAGCTCCACTGGAATTTCATCGATGCCCGGTGATTAATTATTCTGGGCGACTGCATGGACCAGGTATATGGTGCGATGCTCTCAGCAAGGAGTAATACCGAAAATGCTTAGCAAAAGTACAGTGACAAAAGTTCAGAATATTGAACAACCTCAGAGTTGATTTTGCTGATAATTACGAGAATCATAGTCATCACTCTTCTAGCTAGAGAGCGCCGTTAAATCTACCTACGGAGAAATGAACGTGACATGCCTCTCTGGCAACGTACCATAATTGATTGGCAACAGACATGGGCAAACGATATTAAAGGAAAGTAGACCACACGGCTCATTAGTGACCTGAGGCCGTACCTTCATCCAAGGCACGGTGGTACCGATTCCTATCTGACCAAGCTCTTGAGGCAGCACGGAAATTTTCATTCTTCCGTATGCAAGATTGGTAAAGAATGGTATCCCGATATTATATTTTGGCAAGGACAGCTATCTGATCCCTACTATATAGTTTTCGTATACGAAAGGTAGAAAGTGTTGTGCGTTAACCCCGGCAGAAAATAAAGAGAATTATCCTTTGATAACTTAACTGAGTAGATGCTTAGATCGGTTGATAAAAGAAATTATGTGGCATATGGTGCTCGGCAGTTTTAAAATCATCAAAACAGGAGGGTTCTTCTTTATTGAAATTTCTCTCTCTCTCTCTCTTCCTTTCTTTACACTGGAAAAGAAACACGTGCACCCCGGTAGCGCCTAAGAGTGTAAAAGAACAATAAACCCCGAAGGAATGCATCAAACGGTTCCAGGTTAGGTTCTCAAATCGACAGGGGAGGTGTTTATCAGGTGATCCAAAGACATAGCGCTGATGCGAGCCCCACACTACCAGCGTAGATCTTCACCTCCCTACTGTAATAAAAGTGTTAAAAAAAAATAAATCAAATGTTGGTGTGTATGGAAAAGGAATGAAATCAAAAACAAAGTGCACATGAAATTCAAGTAAGTGTGCAGTTAATGCAAAACAAGATGAAATTGCATATATTGTTGCTATGCACGTTCAGGGGGTTCTACGTTTTGGGGATGAAAAGGGACTCATAGGCATTTGTTTGATGTGGTTATGTGCTGTTTTGGGTTTTTCTTTTAAACAGTAAAGTCCATTAACGGTGAGTATTTTCCTCAAGTCGTCCTTGAGTTGTATGAGACCTAAGGAAAACTAAGTCTCTACCTATCCTCAATCAAAAGGCTAGATATACAGGGTATGTATAATAAGTAACCGGACTTTTTCTCCCGCCGTCAAGCGTCTGCTAACCGGTATCTGGTGCTGTAGTGGTGGTGGGGGTCTAGGTAAAGGGAACCGGGCTGCAGCAATTGCCTCCAAACGCTTGGAGAGATAGCATCAAGCGAGAGCGGAGTGCGTGTTCAGATACGTCGTCGGAGTGAAAATGGAGCGTACGATCGAGCAACGTGTTAGCATCAAATTTTGTATCAAACTCAAGAAAACAGCCACGGAAACTCTTCAAATGATTCAAAAGGCTTACGGTGAGGATGCTGTGTCCAGAACTCAAGTGTTTCAGTGGCACAGAAATTTCCGCGTCGGCTCTAGACAGCGTCGAGGTTGCCGACTTCCAGGGAGCGTTCGGGGATTGGAATTTCCGGTAGCGGCGTATTATCGACTCCAATGGGGACTACTTTGAAGATTTCTAAAGAAAAATTGTACACATTTTGCCAATTAAAAATTTCCTGAGGTCAGTCCAGTTACTTATTATCCAGACCCTGTATGTACATTAACAAGGTTCCTTTTTGGAAATCAGTTAATAAATGCTGAAAATTTAGCGCACTACTACAATTTTTTTGATACCTAATCATATTGTTATTTCTAGTTAAGTTAAAAAAACCCTGTGTGTTCATAAGATTGACAACTTTATTGTAGCTCAATTCAATGATTGAACTTGTTTTAACATTTAAATTTGAAAACTCTCAAACTTGCGAGACTATTTCCTGAAGTCAAAAGTAACTTCAGCAAAATTGTCCGCCTTCAAAATTAAATTCTCCTAAATAGCATTTTCATTTCTACCTCCATTCATCTTACTGCAACACTTTCAAAGCTTCCGCCATAAAATATACTGAGCACCCCGTGCACATATACGAGTACTATATATAATATGTACATGTTTGTTTGCTGCGCGTGCAAGGAAGGGTAATATGAAAATTTCAGTCACGTAAATTGTTGACAAACAGCGAAAATCTGCAACAAGTCCAAGAAACTTTATCAAACGTGTTGTGCAAGAATGCCCGAAGGAAGTTTTATTTTATAACGTGTAAGAAATAACAGGAATTC
This sequence comes from Odontomyia ornata, assembly GCA_963969285.1. Taxonomy (NCBI): domain Eukaryota; kingdom Metazoa; phylum Arthropoda; class Insecta; order Diptera; family Stratiomyidae; genus Odontomyia; species Odontomyia ornata. Next base: position 225,202,185 of record OZ017741.1, read on the forward strand.
CTGCTGCTTTATTTTCTTTTTTCATGTATTTACTTGTTTTCAGTTATTTTCGTCTTCAAAATTTGCTCATTCAAAAAAAAAAATGGGGGTGCACAATGTTTTAGGGGAAATTTATATTATTACGATATTTCAGGGGGAGAGTTGAAATTGATTACGTAAGGTTGATAAGAATGAATGTATACTTTGGAATAAGATATGACACATTGCCTGACATTTGAAATTAGAAAATATGTTATCTAAGCAAGGAGTCACTGAAGTAATGTGTGCGGAACTGATGGGAAATGATATGACTAGTCCAAATTGGGTTGCATTAGACATAGAGAACATAATTTCAGGGCAAAATCAGGAGATTTGGCTTTGTTGCTACTATATTTCACTTCAATTAAATCTGTGATCTTCCATATATCATCACACACCAATTAATGCACCAATATTTAATGAAATCATGTCAACTTTATCATGCAGTTAGCAGATTTGTGCTTGTATTCTCCATCTTCTTGTTTTCTTCAGCTATACAGGGTTATCCATTTCGTAGTTGGGAAAGTATGATCCTGCCATTTGACATCTGTCAGAATTAAATGTCACACAAAGCGTGTTTTTTTAGCTGAAGGTTTGCCATTTAGAAATATGAATCGTTTAACAGTCGATTATAAAAACAGTGATTCTGCTGTATCAACATTTAGGGCTTTACGAGCCGATTACGGTCGACATAATCGACCTACACAGCAAACAATTTCGAACACAGTGAGAAAATTTGAAGTGACTGGATCGGTTATTGATATTGCAACGTCTGTGCATCATCGAAACATTCGTTCTGCTGAAAATATCGCTGTCATTGCTCAAAGTGTGGAGGAAGACCCGAATTTGTCGATTCCTCGACGTAACATTTGGGCTTGTCTTACGGCTCCTTGTGGCGAATTTTGCATTTAGATTTGCATCTCCATCCGTACAAAGTCCAACTCACTCAAGAACTTAAGCCTCAAGACCATACACAACGCAGAATGTATGCGAATTGGGTGATTGAACAACAAGCCATTGATAACAATTTTTCGAACAAAAATTTCTATAGTGATGAGGCTCATTTTTCGCTCAGTGGTTACATAAATAAACAGAATTGCCGCATATGAGACTCTCAAAATCTCAGGTGATCGCAGAAAGGCCTTTGCATCGAGAAAAAGTGACCGTTTGGTGTGCATTATGGTCTGGTGGTGTTATTGGCCCGTATTTTTTTGAAAACGATCAAAGAAGAACCATGACAGTCAATTCTGATCGCTATGGACGGATGTTATCCGATTATTTTTGGAGAGAAATTGAAGATTATGATCTGGAGAACATGTGGTTCCAACAGGACGGAACCACAAGCCACACAACATAGACTAATCGAGCACTTTTGCAAGAGAAATTTCCAGGACGCGTAATTTCGAGATTGAGTGATGTCAATTGGCCTGCAAGACCCTGCGACCTAACACCTTTGTGTTTCTTTTTATGGGGCTATGCAAAAGATCGTGTTTACGCGAACAATCCTCAAAATCTTGAGCAATTGAAAGCCAGTGAAGTTGTGGCCGAGGTATTGCCGGAAATGTGCCGAAAAGTCATTAAAAATTACCTCAAAAGGATTGAGGCCTGTAAGAGGCAAGGTTCAATCTTAACATTGAATAATTTCTATCTGAATATTTTATATGTTTTCTTTAGCTTTACTTTCCCAAGCGTAAAATGGATAACCCTATACTTGGCCTTAAATCAATTATTATTTCCATATAATTGCAGGCAGTTGAAAAGTACTTATCGCTGGACCAAAAAAGTATGTAATAGGGCTAAATTATAATTAGATTTTCCTTGAAAGTTTTTTGGTGTATGTAATCCAAATTAATATAATCCACGTTTTGTAGTGATAACAGTGCTCTCCTCGTAAGCTGAAGGTCCCTGGTTAAAACCCGTTTATAACGAGATTTGCTCCGAGAGATTCTTCAGACGAACTATAAGCCCCTTCAGCTATGACATGTGTTGCTTTAAAACTAGAATGTACCACAACTGGGTGGATGGGTACACCATCCAGGCGTGGTATTGACCATCTCATCTTCTTAAGTGCCGAAACGATCAAGATAATGAAATACCTACGAAAGAGGCCGTAGTGCTAAACCCAAAACAAAAAAAAACGAAGACAAAAAAGCTGTTACATGTCCAAACAATTCTGCGAGCTACTGTCGCACTTATTGTCGTAACTACTAATAACATTATGATCAACGAATGTACTCAAAAGCACAAGAATTGACCAAGTGGAGCCATGATTAACATCTGAAGGTGACGTCACTGTGGACATTCAGACCTGCTTGAATATTCCAGGTAGTTCTCGTCAGAGCATCCGCTATTGTACCAGAAATGGATTGAATGACTAGAGACCCTATATAAAGCCGAGCTGAATAAATGGGAAGATATAGTAAAACCGCGATAGGAGAGACTGCGTTAGTGTGGAGTGCGAATTAGGGCTATATTGATTGATAGTGAAGACGGTTGAAATATAAATTTATAGACAAATGAAAAATAACATTTTTTTATAAATTTTTGTCAAATGGTGAAATTAATGATTGTGCATTTTTAGTAAATAAACTCTTTTAACTTAATTTAAAAGACGGTGCATTTTCACTTTCCCGGAACATTAGAATTATCGGCCGCGAACCGGAACACGCGACAGTGATGTCAAGAAGTGAGAAAGAAAAATTTAAAAGTGAAAACTTTTAAACATTTTATAGGTGCGGAAAGAGAAATTTAACGTGGAAACTGGTGAAAAAATAGCCGAAACAATAAAAACGCAAGGAAACTTACATCCAAAAATTAATGAATTGACCATATTGGAGCTTAACGAGGAGTTGGAACAGCAAAATCTGGCTACGTAAGTTATATAGGCCATACTGATTGCAGGCTTGCGTGATGCAATTGAGTCGGAAATCGTGTATCTGGATTCGGGTGAGCATACAGATGCGGAAAAAGGCGCAGAAGGTGGAAAAGCAGAAACACCAAAATCAAAGGAACCAGGAAATGGGCTGATGCAAATGTTGATGCTGATGCAGCAAGCGCAGCGGCAACAGTCATTCAGTTTAACTGCGAAGCTAAATGAACAATCAACGTAGCTAAATGAACAATTAGCAAAGCTAGACCAACAAGCGTTCAATATCAAGGCAGACATCACACAGAACCTGGAGAAAAGGTCAGCCGAAATGTAAACGGAGCTGGGTAGTCTGACCAAACAAATTTAATGCGTTGAGGAAAAGGTTTACCAGGTCGAGGAGAAGATCAGCCAGGTCGAGGAGAGAATCAACCATGAGATGCAAAAAATGAAAAAGGAATTGGAAGCAGCGAAGACAGTAAAAACCACATCACCAGCCTCGCTTGTAACCGCAGCGCAAAGCACATTCAGAAATGTGAAAACACCAATATTCGACGGGCGAACGTACTAGAGTATTTACAAACCTTAGTTTAAAGCCGCCGCCAGGACAAATCACTGGAATGAGCAGAAATAAGCAACTGTGCTAATTCTTTCTCTAAGAGGCCTAGCTACCGAGCTTTTGCAGACTATTTCCATTGAGTTGCATTCAAACTCGGCTGCCATAATGAATGCGCTTGACATGCGTTATGGAGACGATCACCCGAAGCAGATTTATCGGTCACAGCCATGGCATCGGCTGCAGCAATCTGGTGAGATCCTTCAGCAGCTAGCCCAAGACATAGAGCGGGTAGCGCGTTTGGCTTACCCAGTCTACAACCCAGAAGATTGAGATGACATAGCAACAGAAGCATTCATCAGCGCATTAAAGGACCAGGAATTGCAACAAGCCGTGGGCTTACCTAAAAAGCAAACGGTTAAGGGCACATTGGCTTAAAGCCTGAACTTTGAAGTAGCAAAAAATGTGACTTGTACTACTGCCCTGGCTCGCGAGGTAGTGACAGATGAGTGCAGATATGAGCGCGTGGAAATTGAGCGAGAGCCGCAGGTAAATATATAAATGAGACTGAGCTAAAATGGAAACGACAGGAGCTTCGTTCTGATAAATTCTAGTTTATTTATTCAAAACAGTCTCCTGCGGCCTCGATTCACTGTTTTGCGTGATCTAAAAGCTCTTCAAAAGTGTGTTTCAGGTCATTCACCGGAATGTCCTTCAGGATGTCGGTACAAGCCTTTTGGATGCCATCTACGGATACAAAGCGTTTTCCTTTCATGGCCAAATGCAATTTTCTGAATAGGTAAAAGTCACTGGGCGGCATATATATTGATGGTTAAAATGCGATTTCTAGTCATAAAATCAAAAAAATTTTATGTCAAAAGTCTCGTTTATTTTGGAGCTCAGTTAACTTGTGCAGAACAAAACATGCACAGACCTTTCGTAATCCCAGACAATCGGTTAAAATGCGATAAGTCGATGTTTTGGAGATATTCAATTCCATCTTCATGAATTTCAACGTTGATTTCAGCTCATTTTTGATAAATTCACACACAATTACAATCGAGTTTTCGGTGATCACTGATTTTTGGCGGCCCGTATGTTCATCACCATTGATGTCGTCACAACAATCTCTGAAACGTGTAAATCACTCATGAACTCTGGCACGAGATAGACAATCATCGCCATAAACTTTTTTCATCAATTCAAATGTTTCGGTAAAGGTTTTACCGATTTTGAAACAAAATTTGATATTAGCTCTTTGTTCGAAACTCATTTTTGTACCAAGGACACAAGCATACTTTCACTTTAGAGGCAATTACTTCGCTTCCAGTGAACCAAATTTCACCAAACTTTCACTGGAAGTCAGGGAGAGATGTAACTTTTCAACGCATTATCTCATTCACAGATAGCCTTGTAGATGCTAGAATTGCGGTGAGAAGAAGCACCCTCGAAACCTTGCAAGAAGTGGAGAAAACTAAGCTATTGTCCAGAGTATGCAGCTAGGAGGAGATCCAGACCAAGTCAGGAGCCTAGAATGGCAGTCTTTCAAGCTGAGGGGTCGGGGAATATGTATGAGCCAACTTCGAGGGGCAGAAGTTGACTAGGAGGATCGACGTCCCCAGCATAATCATCAACGTGTCAAGACTTCATCGGGGAGAAGCAGACTTATGCCTTCCGGGTCAAATTGACGGAGAGCATTGCACCATAACAATCAACACTGGTGCAACCCGATTAATTATCTGACCAGAACTAGTGAGGCAACAACTTCTTCCCAAGGGCAGGATTTTCTCACTACGGACAGCTACGGGAGAAAATGCACCTGTCCATGGAGAGGTCCACCTCCCGATACAGTTGGGCGACCATGCCTTCCGACATAATTTTCTGGTCGCAAACATTATGGATGACTGCATTCTCGGAATGGATTTCCTGCGACCACATGGAATCACGTTGGATTTAGGCAAACGTGTATTGAAATGGCAGAATGTCGAAGTATTGATGGAGGATCCCAGCGTCCAAATTCCCAAGATGAATGTGGTAGTATGGGCCGAGACACTGATGTGCTGAATTCTTCAAGAGCATTGTAAGGGCCAAGCTTGATGGTGATTCTGGAGACCGCCGATCTTATCTTATAGAACCAACGAAGACGTCCACATTGCGCAGTTTGATTGCAGGACGACCCCTTGTAAGATCTGAAAGGAACGGATATGCGCCGGTTAGAGTCCCTAGCACCAGAGACTCAACCACGAGCATCAAAGCGGGGTCATTTCCACCATCATGTCTTTGGAAGCTACTCACGAGCATCATTGACAAAGGAAGTAACACACAAACAAAGCCCGGGAACTCACGTCTTTAATATTGAAGCATGCCAAATTGCCAGTGCAACTATTCAAGCAAGCCTCTGATATGGTGACCATGTACAGTGACATCTTCTAAACAAGCCTGGATGACCAAGGCCGAACGAGTCTGTTAACTCACGTCATAGATACACAGGGAGCCAAGCCAATTCGACAAGCACCGAGATGTCTCCCTATAGCCAAACAAGGAGAAGTGAGCGCACTGATCTCAAACATGGAAAAACAAGGCGTTATTGAACCGTCTGTCAGTCCGTGTGCCACGCCTGTAGTTCTAGTATAGAAAAAGGATGGTAGCACTCGTTTTTGTGTCGACTATCGGCAGCTTAACGACGTCACTAAGAAAGATAGTTACCCACTCCCACGCATCGATGACATCATGGACACTTTAGCCAACGCAAAATTGGTTTCTACACTCGATCTCTAGAGTGACTACTGGCAGGTAGAAATCGACAAGAAGGACCGAGAGAGGACCGCATTTTCAGTTGGGACCGGATTGTGGTGATTCGCGGTGATGCCATTTGAGCTTTGCAATGCTCCAGCTACTTTCGAATGCCTAACCTAGAAAACCTGCTTGGTGTTCCTAGATGACATTATTGTTATCGGGAGAACGTTTGAAGGTATGCGCAGAACTTAGAAGAGGTGTTCTCTCGATTGTGAATAGCGAATTTCAAACTTAGTCTTAACAAGTGTACCCTTTTTGCAGCTGAAGTAAAATACCTGGGACACGCTGTATCAGCAGAAGGGGTCAAAACAGACCCTGAGAAGGTTAAAGCCGTGAAAACCTGGCCAACACCAAACAACAAGCGCCAGCTACGAAATTTTCTGGGTCTGGCGACCTATTATCGAAGATTCGTCGAAGATTTTGTCAAAATAGCTAAGTGTATCCATCAGCTAACCAAGAAAAATTTTCCGTATGTCTGGAATGAACAATGCCAGGCAGCCTTTGAGACCTTAAAAGAGAAGCTGTGTGAATCATCCGTGCTGGCATATCCAAGACCCCCGGAAAAATGTTTGTAGTTGACACCAATGCGAGCGACGGCGAGATTGGAGCAGTACTCTCCCAGCAAATCGATGGCGAAGAAAGAGTCCTCTCGTATCGCAGTCGAGTTCTCTCAAAAAGTGAAAGGAACTACTGCGTGACTAGGAAGGAGCTATTGACTATAAAAGACGCCAAACAGACCATGCATTGCTGAGATGGCTGCTTAGCTTCAAAAACCCTGAGGGACAAGTCGCGAGATGGATCGAAAGGTTGCAGACAAACGATTACAAAATTGTTCATAGGAAGGGTGGAGTTTATGGAAATGCTGACGCCCTATCTCGTCGCCCATGTCCAGCGAACTGCAAGCATTGCCGACGGATTGAGGAAAAGGAACCACCCGTTGATTTGCGAATGATAACGGCCGAATTCGATGAAGGATGGTTATTGGAGGAGATTTGAAGTATCCAGTTAGCCGATGAACACATCGGGCCATTATTTGTATAGAAATAGATAACCGTGTGAGTGGAAGGACGTTTCAATGCATGGTGCCACCCTGAAAAGTTATTGGCACAATTGAACTCCCTTCAGGCGGAGGGTAGCCTACTCAAGCGGAAATGGAAAACGGCAGATGGGAGCTCCTACAGGATGCAAGCTATGCTTCCCAAAAGCCGAATCGACGATGTGGTGAAAAAAATGAAAGTGACGTCACCGCAGGTATTCCAAGTTGCTCGAATATTCCAGGTAGTTTTCAGCAGAATATTCGCCAATGTACGAGGAATGGATTGAATGACTAGAGATCCTATATAAAGCCGAGCTGAATGAATGGGGGAGACAGGAATAGGAAAACAGGCGATAGTAAAAACTGCGATAAGTGTAGAGCGCGAGTTGAAGGCGATACTGATTGATAGTGAAGTGAAGGTTTTTCGTGATATATTTGAAGAGATTGGAAACATAAATTGATAGCACAAGTGAAAAGTAAACTAAAGTATGATTTGTAAAATAGTGAAGTTAATTATTGTGCATTTATTTATTTATTCATTTCAGAAATCAACTTACAGACTAGTAGTCCAATTACAAGTCAATTAATACAAAATTTAAATATCAACATATGAATCCAAAATATGGCAGAAATTAAAGAAAAAAAATCTCAATACAATATTAAAAATTAAGATTTATAGGTAAATATTTATAAATTTGCTTTTACAAAGAAGTTTTGAATACGCCAAGAGATTGTGGTAGGGGACCAAGACTTTTCTGGTTGTGCATACGAGGTAAGCGTAGTAAAGGAGAGTGGAAGAAGGTATTAGTACGTGCATATGGAACCTGAAATTGAAGCGAGGATCTATTAGGGCGAGCCGTGTTGAATGTACTTATTTGCCAACATAAATTTTGAGGTGAAAGGCAATAATGAAGCTTGAACAAAAGACATTCGTCAAGGAAAGATCGTCTGGACTCGAGGGTAGGAAGGTTCAAAGTATTAAGTCGGTCATCATAAGGGATGTAAGGAAGGTTGAATTTGAAGAAAAGCGACCGTGTGAATCTGCATTGAACTGACTCTCAAGCATCGATGTGACCTGTGGTACGGACTCCAAATTTGGAAGCAGCACTCCAAATGGCTACGTACTAGTGAGAAGCAAAGACACATACAGGATGTGATATGTTGATATGACGAAGCGGATCGTAAAATAAATCCAGTTAAGCGAGAGGCTTTCTTAATAATGAGAGCAATGTGGACATCAAACTTCAGTTTACAATCGAAAAGCACACTGAAATCCTTTAAGGAGGTTACATTGCTCAAAGGGATACCAACAAGCCTATACGTTGAGAGAAGAGGACATTTTTTACAGGAGAATGTCATCTGATGGCATTTGGAAGCATTTAAGGAGAGATGGTTTGATTCACACCAGTCACTGAGACGCTGAAGATCGGTTTGAAGGATATCCACATCTAAAAGGGAATCAATAACTCGAAAAATCTGGAAGTCATCAGCATAAAGGAGACAGTGGGATGTGATAACAGAAGGTAGATCATTGATAAAAAGTAAAAATAGTATGGGGCCAAGTACTGAACCTTGCGGGACTCCCGAGCTCGGGTGAAATGAAGAAGAGAAGCAAGAGTTTAAAGTGACTACACATTGACGATTCAGGATATAAGAGAGAAGCCAGGAATAGAGACAACTAGGGACATTGGACCCTAAAAGTTTCTCAAATAGGACAGAGTGATCCACTGAATCAAAGGCTTTAGAAAAATCCGTAAAAATAACGTCCACTTGTTGTTGCTGATCGAGGGTAGCTGCAATATTATGGGTAAAAGAAAGTAAATTTGTAAGGGTAGATCTGCCTCTGACAAAACCATGCTGTTGATCCGCTAAAGATGGGAGGACAAGTGGATACAGCAAATCAAAAACTATCTTTTCAAGAATTTTACTAAAACAAGGAAGGAGGGAAAAAGGACGATAGTTTGAGACGAAATTACGATTACCAGATTTGAAAATAGGAAAAATATGGGCAATTTTCCATTAGGCAGGGAAAACCCCACAGGATAAACTCAAGTTAAAAATAATTGAAAGGGAAACACAAAGCGAAGAAGATAAAGATTTTGCTAGAAAATTTGGAATGCCATCAGGGCCATCACTGATGCTGTTGTCAAAATTATTTAAGAGTTGCTCAACCTGCAAGGGGTTTGTACAAAAATTAGTAGAGGAAAAAGCGCAAGAAGATTGGTTGAAGGAGGGGGGAATGTTTAGCCCTGCCAAAAAAGGAAGAAAAGTAAGAAGCAAAGAGTTCACAATATTCTTGTGGAGAAGACGATCTTACGCCATCTAGACCAAAATTATCAGGGGCATGATGAGAGGTCCTTAAAGATTTTAAGTACAACCAGAACGCACGAGTTTGATTCGACATTAGCGAATTGTCAATGTGGTTAACATGTGCATGAAGTGCAGAAGTGGCAATTTTCTTGGCCACGGCACGACGCTCTTTAAATTTAACGAGGTCAATTGGAAGACCACTGGATAAGAATTTTCTGCGTGCAGCATCTTTAGATTTAATTGCAGTGGCAACATCTGAATTAAACCAAGGAGCATATTTAGGTCTTCTTGCTGGACACACAGGAGTAAATTGCGAGATTAAGGATGAAAGAAACATATAGAGCTTATCAACACAATCTTCAATGTGGAGATTGCTGAAGAAGGAATACCAATTCACGGCAATAAGGTTAGCTTCCATGTTCGACAAATCGGCTTTTAAAAAAATTAAAGCGGGAAGGTGAGGAATTCTTCAAAGAACAAGAAGATGAGATTGCAAGCTCAATAGAGAGTGGTGGATGGTGAGGATCAGCTTTGACAAAGGATGAGAGTGCCACCGATGTGGACAGAGAAGAAGGTAACAAGTTGGAAAGAACAAGATCAAGCAATTTGTTATTTGCATTGGGTAAAGCGTTTTATTGGGTGAAAGAACAGAGGAAAATAAAAGAAGAAAGAGCAAAAGACATGCTACCGCCAGAAACTATGGAGACATACAAATCATTCCATACAATAGAGGGCAAATTGAAGTCACCACAGACCAATATAGGTGTAGAAGGGAAACGAGCATTAATATAGCTCGAGAATTCTGCAAAGAATCGTTCGTAAACAATAGCAGGACTGGTACAAGGGATATATACAGATGATACGAGGAAGGAAAGAGAGTCAGATAGAGAGACTAGGACAATTATACACTCAACAGGTGAAGATGGAGTGAATTCATCACAGGATTTATTGGTAAGGGAAACATGTATACCCACTAGAACGCCTCCACCGTCAGATTTGCCAGTAGCATCACGATTTCTATCTCTGCGGAAGACTAAATGGTTCGAAAGTAGCTCACTATTACTAATGTCATCTGTCAGCCATGTTTCCGTTAGACAGATGATATGATAGGGAAAAAGGATGTAAGAAATGCGAAATTCAGTAGTCTTAGTCCTTAAGCCATGAACATTTTGGTAATAGCAAGTTAAGAATGAATTACTAGGCCTAAGAGATGTTTCTTCTGGAGCGAAAGGACACAGGATGGTTCCGCTTACGAATCGGAGAGAACTTTTTGACGAATACGCCAGGTGGCCAAAACTCCTTATCAAGCAAGATACCTAGGTCAGCTGGAACAGTAATTTTAAAAGATGCAATCAATCTATTCGTCTTTCCATCAGGCGTAAGCTTGGTGCACTGGAGCAACGCAGGACTAAAGTTCAGTTTGTACTTTATATGAGCGATGGTGTCTTCGACTGGTGGGCTATATTCTAATCTCGAGAGAAATGTTTGTAGAGGTGGGGATATAGCACGCAGGGGGGCGCCAGGTTTCATCGCAGTAATGTTTGTCGTCATATCGCCTCCAAGTAAGGTCCTCCGGCTGGCAGATGTAGATCCTGGTGAGCCTACATTTCTTATCAACAGTTCGGTATCAGCATTCCCTTGAGTTACAAATCTTGTAACAGAGGTTTCAGGCGGGCATGAAGACTTTGGGTTTGTCCCGATACCAACTAACCGTTACGGTGTTATAGAAGCCGGCTGCAGAAGTTCAGGTTGCTGGTGATTAGATGTATATTGTAGATGTTTCGTTTGTTTTTTTATTTCCCGTTTTTTATTAACTTTTATACTATCCTTTTATAAAGGAACCTTTCTTACTTGTGCGGATCTTTTTGGGAGTCACTGTAGATATAGTCTCCTCAAGCAGTTTAAATCGCTTATTCAGGACCGCCTCTTATGTTTATTTCATAAATATTTTGTACAGCCATTGATCACATTTAATCTTGACACCTTCCTCCACCACACTATTAATAGGCTTGGTCGCCATCACTGAGACATTTTGGAATAAATCCAACTAACAAGACAAATGGGAACCGGACATGGCATCTTATCATGTCCCCTGTATTAAAAATTTCACAAATGCACCACAATCTTCTGAAAATGAAAACTCATTTCTGACTCCCTTGAGAAAAATTGAACGTTTCAATATTTTCCTCTTGGCGAGGAAAAAATTCATGTAAGTTTTTCTCTTATTGCCACGGAAACGGCGGAGGGCTTAGCCAAAATGCTGGAGGAAATCCGTTTAAATTTGTTGCTCTTTCATTCAGTTTTGCAGTTGAACATAAAAGTCAGGGCAAAGGATTTTCTCCCGAATGCGCTCAAAGATAGAGTGAACATCAGAAAATGTAACCTCCATTCCACCAAGATGGTTTGAACGAAGCAAGAATGTTTATTTATTCCGTTGATTTATGATCTTATCATGTTGATGTTACGTCTAGTTACCAGGGAAAATGGAAGGATATGAACCGCACACCGTGGAATAGTTTTATAGCTGCTGGAAGTGAAAAGTAATTTATCAATAGCGTAATATAGTTAAATTTCCATAAAGCTTCACTGAGGCGCAATATATTTTTTGCTGCGTATTCACATACCTTCGTAGGAAGCCAGCTCTCTTAATGGACGATATCACACATAAAATGTGTGCGTAATATTTTTTAAGTCAACAGCAATAAATTTCATCGTTCCATCAAATTCAATAACGCAAATTGAATTATTCGGAAATGACGTAAGCAAGCATACGAGTATTCCCACCTCAACCATTCTGCGGCCATATATGCAAATGGGAATGATCAATAAATTTTGCTGAATTTTCCTATAGTGACCACCATTGGAAGCTCAATCATATTTCTTCGTCTGTTGGTGGCACCCGGGCGAGTGCTGGTAGCGACAAACTAAATGGGAATTTCGAAAATAATAAAAAGAGAACAGGACATGGAAACAAAAGAACAGGAGCCATTAATTACTAAACAATTCACAATTGCAGTTATGCATTTGTGGGAATTGTCAGCCTACGGAATGCATATCGAGGATTATGACAATGGTCCAGTGCTTCCGCTGGGAAAGAGTAGCCGCAATATAATGGCTACTTGTTTTTGATATTATTTACAAAAGTTCGAAACATGCATCCATATAAATGCAAAATTTCTATCAAGCATTGGTAGGGGTCCCGTAGCTGTAATTTCTGAACGGACTTCATAAAAAGAGCAATTGATGCAAAGCTAAAACTGAGTACTATCAATTGCACCCATAAACAATTTAAATTGACTTCTGTCACTAAAAAGCATCACCTTATCGCAAATCAGTGCAAAAACGTGAAACAGTAAAGAATCAATTGAAACTTTGAGTTGTAAATCTGATAATCGGAATAATCAAAAAGGAATCACTCGTAAAATCAGCATTTTATGGACATCCAGACAAATCCCACCAAGATAACTTCTAAATCCTTTCGACAGAATCTCTGTAGGCAGCATTTCAATTGAAAAGAAAGTTAAGCTTTTAAGGATGTCATAAAAAAAATTTTCAAGTAAAATTCAATAAAATCTGAAAATACCTTTCAAGGCTAAGAAAATGTGTCTTAGATGAGAGTCATTTGATCAAATAAAGTTGAGAAAAAAATAACAATCTCAAAAGGTTAAGCTTTACGCGTGGCAACAGACGAAGCCATAAAACCATCGGCTTGTTTGCTCTTTTTGTTGTGGTGATGGCAGCTCTGTGATGGCCATATAGATGCAATGGTCGTGTAGCCAGGGGAACCGGCGGTCCAAAAAACCACCCAAGTGAGAATGGACATTAAAATTTTAGGCAATGACACAAAAGCCGCCCTCATCGCATGTATGCAAAATCGATGCTGACCTACATGCGTAGCTCTGGATACTGGCGGGTTGTGCTGGACCGGAGGATATACACTGCATGGGGGACTGAAAAGGCTTTACAATTCCAAGCTCACCGAAATCTATAGCCCCATTTACGCATATGTGTCATTCATACGCATATGAATGTGCTCATACATATCACTGGCATACACCGGCCGTATCTACAATGTACAGATAATAGGACAATCATCACCTCTGTGTGACCTATTCTTGATGCTGGACGTAAAGGATGACATGGGATGAGCTGGTGAATTATTGACCTATGTCGAAACATGGAGGAACTTTGATTGCATCTATTCATGGAATGTGAATACTGATAAGCTTAAATTAGCTTTTCTATGCATGATTTGTTTTTTTTTATATAATGTTGGTATAAAAGGTTAGGTAATTTTGAATTGATTATCACATCAAATTTCTAGATGTTATGAATAAGAGACTTCCCAATGGAAAGAGCCTTAAAGGTATGATTAAGGTAGCTTTTACGTAATTGCTACAATAAGGTATCGAAAAAAGTCAACCTAAGAAACAAATTTACTAAATTTGATAAAACTCTGTTGCATGCGGAATTCCAAATATCCTTTCCAAATTGAAATGTTTCACACACATACTTAAAAGTCTCTTGGATTTTAAATCTTTCATCGAAATACGATCACGAATGAAAATTTTGCACTCCAGCCCATTGTTACCTTGATTTCTTGCGAAAAATGATAGGAAAACGGAGGTGAAGAGGTGGCTGTTATCATTTAGCAAGCAAAAAATATATTTTCCTGCATTGCCTATCAGAGGCGGTGAAAGGCCAAAACTTTATGTGGGCAAGATAAGCTCCGCGAGGCCCTACAATGACACAAGTGGAAGATTATGATGAAAATCAAACAGTTTAAGCAGAGTTTTTTTTTATTCGTACAGAAGCACAAGTTTTTACTTTCACTTAATAAATCAAAGTCTTCTCAGCAAATGTTTTCTCTATGTGAGTTAAAATTGAAAAATCATTGGTTGGACACTGTATACTACTTTTATAAATAGGTGAACGGAATTCTAATATCTAATTATTCTATTTCTGCTCTTTCAAGACGATAGCACTTGCTGACTAGATTTTAACAGTGAAAATTAAATTAACAGAAATTTTCTACATTTCCCCTTACTAAACTCCTTAATTATTGCATCGTCGTCCAACTTAGATTCTATATCAGCCTCAATGGATAAAACTCCTAACGCTGAAAGTCATTGCTCCCCGTTGTATTTCTGAAAAGGCTTTTAATTTTTTGTGGATGTGCAAGATACATCCAAATTAAAATCCCATGAATGCTCACCATCATCTATAATTTAAAAATCCACACACAACATTATTTCCGAGTTCACCAACCCAAATCACCTTTAACCAACACCAGATACCTATATCGGCATATTGAACTTCGCACGATTACGCATGTCAGCATATCCACCAGCGACATACATCAATAACAATTAGGATGATTGAACTTCGCACGAGTACGCATGTCAGCATGGTCACTAACGCCAAATGCATCAATATCGCACGAGCTGCACCATCATCGAAATTTCCAATTGATCCAATTAATTTCATGCTAGTTTCTAGTCAGCAAAATATTTAAAGTAAAATGTAATGTATAAATACGAAGAGATTTGAACAATAAAGTCATTCCGGTAAGATTTTGTAACAAGTGCGTTTCATTACAGATTTTTTACTTTCCAGAACATTGGTCCGTCAAGCCGGATTGTTTAACTTGGCAAACAACACCGCATCAATCGCAAATACAATTGTAGGAGTTTGAGCTGGATAGTTCAAATTAGCAACCAGCACCGCAACCAATCGCAAGTTCAATTGGAGGAATTTTAGCTGGATAGTTCAAACTAGCAACCGGCACCGCAACCAATCGCAGGTACAATTGGAGGAGTTTGAGCGGGATAGTTCAACGTAGCAAACATCACCGCAACCAGTCGCATGTTCAATTGGAAGAGTTTGAGGGCAGTAACAGCTAGAATATGATGGCTACTCCAATCGCAGCACAAAAGCTAAATTTTGACAGCATCAATCGAGTCATCTCCAACTTCAGGAAGGATGGAACCAGTAGGCACTCGTTGGCATACTTCGAGACAAGGTTAGCTCGTCCTGAAGAACAATGGAAGGCATGTGAAGAATTACATGCTCAGAACTATGCGCATTTGCAGGAGGAAAAGGAAAAAGGCTTATTGGAAAAGTACATTGAAGATTATGCATGTATCGAGGATCTAGTGTTGGAACACAAGACGATCTTCAAAGAAGGTACCTACAAATATCGTGCTGATACCTCAGGGCAACCACAACCAACTGCAAATACAAGTGACAACCTACAGTTGGAGCGGATTAAAATTCCAACATTTGATGGGAACTACGGGAGTTGGATAGCGTTTCGTGATAAATTCAGATGCATGATTTACGAGAATGCAGCTTTGTCACATGTTCAGAAGGTGCAGTATCTACGCAGCAATCTTAAAGGTGAAGCAGAAAAGCTTGTTAGCCACCTAAACATAGTGAGCGACAATTACGATGCCGCATGGTCAATATTATGTGAGAGACATGATAATATGAAGATCATAGCGCAGGAGCTTATGCAACGTTGGCGGAGTGCAGGTTTAAACCAGAAAAACCATGTAACAGGGCTTCGAGATATGGCGAACACCACCAATCAACTTATAGCAAGCCTGACAACGCTGAAGATCGATGGGTTTGATCTCGCCATAATATTTATTCTGAACAACAAGCTCGATAAAGAGTCTAGAGTGGAATGGCAAAGACTAATAAGCGAGGGCACAGAAGTACCAACGCTAAAGAAGTTTATAACTTTCCTTACCCAAAGATTCACAATGCTAGAGTCATTAACATTGTCAAAGCCATACTCAGAGCCAAGACCACCAAAAAGGATTACTACGCACACTACACAAGTGGCAACATTACGGTGCGCTATGTGCACCAATCCCCATCGGTTGTTTGAATGCGAACGGTTCTAGAAAGCAGCCGTGGACTCAAGCCGTGAATTGGTAAAGAACAAAAAATTATGTTTCAATTGTCTATCGGAACAACATACAGTGAAGCAATGCAAATCAAAGAGAACTTGTAAAAACTGCTCCAAGCATCATAATACTCTACTGCACGCTGGAGATGACAGGTTACAGCCCTTCAATTTACCTCTGTCCAAACCAACTACCTTTCAGAACCAAGCAGATAATGCCCTGCTTTGTAACACTCAAGTACTGCTTGCCACAGCACTTATAACTGTAAAAAATAGTGAAGGTGTAGCTGTTACGTGACGAGCATTATTGGATATTGGCTCACAAATTTCCTTCATCACAGAATCTGCCGTCCAATTATTAGGGCTAACGAACAAACACTCGAAAACCTCGATAAGAGGCATTGGGTGTTCAGAAGCCATAACATCTAGGGGAGTAGTTAAAATCACAGCATTGATCGGAAATAAGGAGGACGACACTCTTTTGAGTTTCTCGGCATCAATAATTCCAAAAATTGCGGCAATACTACCCGCCATAAGCATCAAGTTGCTCTACCTCCACGACTCAAGAAATTAAAGTTGGCAGATCCCGGTTTCAACCGGCCATCAGATATCTATGGCAGCTTACTAGCCAACGGGTTCGTTCATGGTCAACCATGCACACAAAACACAAGACTCGGATGTGTTCTTTTTGGAACAACTGCCAGCATGCGAACCGACAAAAGCTCTCTATCGTTCGTAGCATCCGAAGAACTGGACAAAACTCTCAGGCGTTTTTGGGAGATCGAAGAACCTTCAACTACAATACAACCAGCACCAGAGGATGCTCAAGTTGAAAGACACTACTCTGTAAATACGTGTAGAAACGTAGATGGAACATACACAGTTATGTTGCCATTTAAATCGAATCGTGGGCACAGAGAAGAACTGAAGGAATCTGTTCGCATCGCACATATTAGATTCCGACAGCTGGAGCAGCGGCTTTTAAGTCATCCGGAGCGAAAAAAGGAATACCATGCATTCATGGAGGAATATTTGAACCTTGGCTACATGGAAAAAGTGCCGGATAATTTAGTCCAGAATACGGATTGCTATTACCTTCCACACCATGAGGTAATTAAGGAGACGAGCTCCACGACAAGGTTACGGGTGGTCTTCAATGCCTCGCAGAGGTCATTAGGTGGGAAATCGCTGAATGATTTGTTACACGTTGGCCCTACAATACAAACTAATCTTCTGCATCTGCAACTGAGATGACGAAACTACCAGTACGTCGTTGCTGCCGACATAGAAAAAATGTATAGGCAAATACGAGTTCATGACAGCGATCGTGACTACCAGCGCATATTGTGGAGGTTCTCTAATAAAGACCCAATCAGTCACTACAGATTGAACACAGTGACATACGGTACAGCCTGCGCACAATTTTTAGCAATGCGGACTCTTCAACAACTGGCAATTGATGAACGTGTCACCCACCCAGAAACCACTAAAACGATACCCCATGTTTTTTATGTCGATGATCTTTTGACTGGCTCAGATGATTTAGGTCACCTAAAACACTTGCAAGCCGAACTTAGAGTAGTGCTGCGCAAAGGAGGCTTCCGTCTTCAAAAATGGTCAGCCAATCACCAAGACCTTTTAGAAGCTATTCCAGAGGAAGATCGAGAAAATCAAAAACCGTTAGACATAGCTCTTTTAGAAGAAATTAAAACGCTTGGACTACAATAGCATCCTGCGCAAGATGTTTTTCATTCCAAGTCCGGCTTATAGAAGAACAAAAGCTAACAAAGCGTTCTATACTTTCAGAGGTAGCTAGACTATTTGATTCATTGGGTCGGCTACAGCCGTGCACAATCACAGGAAAAATTACCATGCAGAAATTGTGGCTACTTGAATTAGGATGGGATGACGAGGTACCTCTAGCCGCAGCAAAGGATTGGAGTAACACACGCAAGCAACTACAAGTGCTCGAGAAACTTCGCATTCCTAGATGGAATAACTACACAAGCCACGCAACCATAGAGCTACATGGTTTCTGCGCTGCCTCAAATGCAGCTTACGCAGCTATAGTTTACATACGAATTTTGGACGCAAAGGGGTGCATATCTACTAGCTTGCTCAGCGCAAAATCCAGAGTTGCGCCATTAAAGACGATATCTATACCGAGGCTCGAGCTCAGTTGTGCGGTTCTCCTGTTAGAAACAATGAAACAAGGAAAACAAGCGTGTAAGTGGACGAGTATTAAAATATACTATTGGACCGACTCAAAAGTTGCCTTGGCTTGGGTTCAAAAACGTGCAGCAACTTGGAAGGTTTTTGAGGCAAATCGTGTAAGCCTTATACATGAGGAGTCAGTACCTAATGATTGGCATCACGTTTCTACGAATGACAACCCAGCTGATCTGGCTTCAAGAGGAATTCGTCCGGAACAGTTGCTTGAATCCTCTCTATGGTGGAAAGGGCCAGGCTGGCTCACCAATCCAGTAATTCCTACAACGAACAACTTAACGTTGACAGCAATTGAACAGGAAGTTGCTATGGATTAGACACGTTCAGTAGCGATAGTAGCAACTGAACCCACGCCAGAGCCAGAAATACTCGGGAGATACTCGTCGCTTCCAAAACTTCCTAAAGTTATGGCCTACATACGTCGATTTACTTATAATGCGTCTCATCCAAACCACAAGCGGACAGGTTCTTTAGCTTTCGAAGAACTATAAGAAGCGAAAATTAAATGCAAGCGCCTATCCCAAAAGCACGCCTTCTCACAAGAAATACATGCTCTACGCAACAACAACGAAATATCCAACAGCAGCAGCATTAAGACGCTAAATCCATGGATTGACGCCCATGGAATCATTAGGGTTGGAGGAAGATTGCAACATGCACCAATCAATGAGGAAGCCAAACATCCCGCAAGAATTTCTTGCGACTCATTCTCAACACTGATTGTGAAGCGACACCACTTGACAACATTACACGGAGGAATGCAACTGGTTTTGGCAGTCGTACGAAAAAAATACTGGATTCTGAATGCGCAATCTTTCGTTAAGCGCATACTAAGAGATTGCCTCACCTGTTTTAAATCCATAGCACGTCCAGGAAATCAGTTAATGGGACAACTTCCTCCACCCAGGTTTCAAATGGAGAAACCCATTGCACGGACAGGGCTAGATTACGCCGGGTCAATAACCATTAAATGGAATGGTGGACGGGGAAGTCAAACAACCAAAGCGTACATTGCCGTCTTCCTCTGCCTGGCAACTAAAGCCTTCCATCTTGAAGCCGTTAGTGAACTATCGACACCGGCATGCATTGCGGCAGTCCGACGATTTATCGCCCGAAGAGGCAAATGCCACACCATATACAGCGACTGCGGCACAAATTTCCTAGGCAGCGAAAGGCAGTTAAAGGAGGCATTCAAGGAAGCCACGAAGAACTGTGAGGAATTTCTTATTAATTAAGAGATCCACTGGAAATTCATTCCTCCTGGCAGCCCACACTTTGGTGGACTCTGGAAAACTGGAGTAAAATCCATGAAACGATATTTGATAAGGACAGTCGGGCAACAGTTAGAAACAATCGAAGAATTATACACCCTCCTACCGCAAATAAGGGCCTGCCTAAACTCGAGGCCCTTATGTGAGGTAAGCAGCGACCCCAACGACCATACAGCGATTACTCCTGGGCATTTTTTGACGGGATATAACTTGTTCGAGATACCATCCCTCCCATCAAGTAAATCCATCAGTGCTGAATGGGAATCAGTTCAAAGAATTAAGACACATTTCTGGAATCGGTGGAAGCTTGAATATCTCAGCCGACTGCAACAAAGACCAAAATGGATGACGATTCGACCCAACCTCCAGGTTGGAGATCTTGTTCTCGTGAAAACCGGCAGCTTTCCATCCACGCATTGGCCACTTGCAAGAGTGACGGACGTACATCCTGGATCAGATGGTATTGTCCGCGTTGTGTCCGTCAAGTTTTACGGTAGAGTCACTAGACGCCCTATCACCAAGATTTGCCATCTACCGTTCACTAACACAAGTCCAGAGCCTCCTATAGAACAACCAAAATTGGCTACGCTGTTAGCGACGGCAGAACCGAGTAAAAGGAAACGACCCAAAATCGCACCTATTGGAAACACCTGGTCGGAGTATCTATCAAGCTACTCCGAAAAATCCAAATCTGAACCTATTGACCCCACTTCGACGAAGGTACGAACCGCAGGAATAACATCGAAATTACTATACTCCCTCCTAGTAGTTTTCTGTGTGTTTCCACAAATGAATTGCGATGTTAATATCACGCAACCTTCGACTGGGTTTTACATCGAGCACCTCGGAGCCGCACAAATCCACAGAGGAGCGTTGAAAATACAACTGCAACTACCCTGGACTAATCTTGTATACGATCAAAAGAACATAGAAGCAGTTGTGGCAAAATTTCATGGACTGTGCCAATCTAGCTCTAGTATATCAACTGAAATCGGTAGCTTTGAATTAGCCCACCATTTAGAAGAGCTTAAGGAAGAAATTGTCCATAAAATGCTTACTTTAAAGTTGTTGCATCACAGAAGGCGAAGAGGTGCGCTTGGAACTCTATTAACCGCTGTTTTCGGAGTAAATGACGAGGCCTACAAGGACATCAACAGTTTATCCGACAATCAAAAGAAAATCATACGATCTATGAACAGTCAAGACAAACTCATGCTAAAGGCAGTGAAAACCCTCAACAGCATCTCAGGTAGAATCGATACCCAGCTAAAACGATTTCAAGCTCAGCAACAAAGAGGTATAGAACGAATCAACGAACTAGGCCGCTGGTACAAAATCATCGATCACAATAAAATCAGCATTCATCTTTTGGCTACGTACCAGCAAGCAGAAAACTACCTGCAAGAAGTTCACCAGAAGTATTCTAGTTTACTATCTACTCTCGCTTCACCAACAAGCATCTGGGAATGCATCAGAACAAATGATGCTCTTCAAGACATCAACCGCACACAAACGCTGCTTCCAGATCACATGCAGATCTTATATTAAGCAATCGAACCCATTCAAATCAATGCTGATGATACTAATATCAACTTACTGGCATTCCTTCCCATTATCGACAACCGCCCGTACAACTTGATAAAAGCCACACCAGTTCCAGAATGCACCGGGAACAACACCTTCCGAACATTTGACATAACATCAACGATTTTGGGTGTGAACTATAACTTGCAGCAGTATTTTGAAGCTTCTAGTGACGACCTCCCCATGATCGCAGCCAATCAATACCTAGTAGACATCAGTATACTCCATGACGTGAATTCGAAACCAAATTGCTTGATCGATGAGATACACAAGGTATTCGGCAGAGACCCGTCTGCAGTACACACTTTCAAAATAAAGCGTATAGTATGGAAACAACTGCACGACCCAAATACCTGGTTGTTCACGACGCCATCAGCAACCCCAGCGCAAGCCATTTGTCAAGGTGACCGCCAAAATGTAATCCTTAATAACACTGGGATCATAAGACTGTCGCAGGACTGTAGTCTTAGAGTTAAAAATTCTCTGTTCACTGCCTCTTGGAAAGCCGCTACGCGGAACCTTTCCATATACATGCTTCCACACCCACCTGTCCCCCATTAGACAATAAGCCAACAAACCATTCCTAATCTTTCAGCGCCAAAAATCATTAAATCCGAAGAATCCTTTGGAACTTACATTCAACAAGAGCAGAACATCATTGAAGAAAACCAAACTACTTTTTGGTCAACCATTGGTCACCACGGGACAAACATCAGCCTGTCTGTCTTAATAACCTTGATTATTACATCAGCATGTTCTCTTCTGCTTCGATATCGTCGCAAAAAGGTCCCAATAACACCAAAACAGCAAAGGACTACGTGGTACGAAATGTCGACAAATCCTAAGAACTAAGAACCTCGGACGGTTCATGGCGGGCGGTAATGTGCAAGATACAGCCAAATTAAAATCCCATGAATGCTCACCATCATCTATAATTTAAAAATCCACACACAACATTATTTCCGAGTTCACCAACCCAAATCACCTTTAACCAACACCAGATACCTATATCGGCATATTGAACTTCGCACGATTACGCATGTCAGCATATCCACCAGCGACATACATCAATAACAATTAGGATGATTGAACTTCGCACGAGTACGCATGTCAGCATGGTCACTAACGCCAAATGCATCAATACCGCACGAGCTGCACCATCATCGAAATTTCCAATTGATCCAATTAATTTCATGCTAATTTCTAGTCAGCAAAATATTTAAAGTAAAATGTAATGTATAAATACGAAGAGATTTGAACAATAAAGTCATTCCGGTAAGATTTTGTAACAAGTGCGTTTCATTACAGATTTTTTACTTTACAGAACAGTGGAAGCTGTACTTAAAGATATTGTTAGTAAAATTCGGATTACAATATAAATGTTTGGGTAAATTTCCTTTAAGTTATTCTCAGTTATGTGTTGAAGCAGCTGTTTGACGTCTTCGATCCAGGCAGGCAAATTCGGCATAATTGCTTGCAGTACATCATACAATTCATAAGTTTGGATGTCCCTGCCCTCACCCATTCGTAGGACTGTATCTTTCTCTTGACAATGCTTTAATAGTGGGTTCATCACTACTTTCATAAGCGAACATCCTTTTTGACTAACTTATTATTTTTAAATTATTTGGGCAAGTCATAATTACTTTTTTCAATAAATCGATGAGCGTGAGATAAGCATTGTTCGAATCC
The DNA here is from genome assembly GCA_963969285.1 of Odontomyia ornata. Classification (NCBI taxonomy): domain Eukaryota; kingdom Metazoa; phylum Arthropoda; class Insecta; order Diptera; family Stratiomyidae; genus Odontomyia; species Odontomyia ornata. The sequence continues at coordinate 225,225,456 of OZ017741.1, forward strand.
AATTTGACGATATTCTTTGATCTAGTTACAGAACGTATGCAAATAATCAAGGGCAATGTTTAAATGGACTTCCATGGATTGCCATAATTTGCTTATGATATTCACTCGCGATAATACTGCATACCATAAATGTAACGATATAATAAACTCTAAGCTGAGAATTTCATTTAGAACTGAATCACAATCACTGAGTGTATCGGATTCTTCTGTGTGATTTTTTAAGCTCTCGATACATTCAACAACATCATCAAATTGGAATAATATGGCTTTAGCTGCATTAATCCTGCTTTTCCATCTTATACCCCATAAAGTAAGTAAATTTTAACTGACCAATTATAAACTCCCAGCGTTTGCTTGATCTTGCAAATAACAAATAAATGTTTTAAATAAAACCTTAAATGTTTTTGCTGCCACAGCAGAATTAGCAGGTTCCAACTATGACAACCGGAAGGTGTAAAAAATGCCCGTGGATTAATATTTAAAATTCGAGTTTTAACTCCGTTTTTTATGCCTACCGTATTCGCACCATTGTCGTACCCTTGGCCGCAACAATTATGAATATCTAATCCATTTTTACCTAATTCTTCAAGTATTGCATTAGTTAGGTAGTCCCCAAATGACTCAGCGACAGCAAGAAACCCAATAAAATGTTCTTCTAACATGTTTTACCGGTTGTTCTGTTGCAAAATCGTAATACGATAACTCGACTATAGTCTCTTGTGCAGTCGAGCAAAATAGAATAATATTTCGCGTCTTTTACCCTTCGAATCACTTCTCCGGTCTCTTTTTTCACCATTGGCCTTATCAACTCATTTTGAATATCGTGGCTTAGATAATGTGTTACAAGTTGTTGGTCATTTATACGTTTCATGTGTTCTTGAAGCGTGGGACCATATTTAGAAACCAATTTGAATCAGTCTTTGAAGTTGCCGGAATTTTCAGTACAGTCTATTTTAAGAGATTCTCTATGCCCTCTGAATCCCAGATTATGTGAGGCTAAGAAATTAATGATGTCAAATAATTTTTCAAATAAATTGTACTAATGCTTTTGAGACTCATGAATTAGCCTTTCGTTTTCTTTATCTATTATTTTCCATGCTTAATTCGCTTCTCAAATGTTAGCCATTGAAACATAAATGAAATTTGTTCTCTAGTATTCTCGTGTTATTGTCAAATAATTGTTAAGTGTTTTCAGTTACAGCATCCTCCCTGAACCATTTGAGTTTGAGAATTATTCAAAGTCTACACGGAAAACAGTAAACCATTTCTGAGTCTTCTTAAAAAATCCCCGTTGGCAGCACCAGCCGGAAAGGTAAATTTCTCGTACGTAGCCTAAGGTTTCGAAAAAGAATTAAGCTTGCCTACTACTAGACTCCTTGCGGAAATTTTAGTGGTACCACATGGGTATTTATTAACATAAAAAGAATCTGCCGACGTTCATATTTAGAGACCCTTTATAGAGGCGCAAATATTTTGCTAATTAAATTGAATTGCCCACGTATGGATTACATATTGAAAATTGAAGGATAATAAATTCTTGTAAACATATAAATACAGGTTTCGCCCTTCTTACATTCGCTGTTTACCCATTTCACAGTGGTTACCATACAAACACACAAATATTAAGCTGTAAATTTTCGACTTTAACTTGCCTTAATAACTTATAATTTCAAGTTTCACCCGAATCTGTTGAGAAACTTGGCTGCTAGAGGGCCATAGAAATAAAAAAAAAGTCAGTCACCCCCCTCTATAGGGCGACCCCCTTTTAATACCTTAAAATATTTTCTTGCACTGCAAATTTCAAGAGGCACCACTTTTGACCTACGTAGAAAATTTCCTCATCCTAGCTCATGTGGTTTGCGAGAAAACTTGTTATGACGCACGAACAAACGGAAGGGCGGACGCACAGACAGACAAGTCACGATTTTATAATTTTTTAGGGTATTGTTAAAAATATTACACAATATCTTAAAAATGGTCTGGCTTATAAATATAGGGTTTTCCATTTTACGCTTGGGAAAGTAAAGCTAAAGAAAACACATTAAATATTCAGATGGACCCGAAAATTTTTTTTTCAATATTAAGATTGAACGTTGTCAAATGCAACATCATTCAAATATCCTCCACGGGACCTCTTACAGGCCTCAATCCTTTTGAGGTGATTTTCAATGACTTTTCAGCTCATTTCCGGCAATACCTCGGCCATGACCTCACGAATATTGGTTTCCAATTCCTCAAGATTTTGAAGATTGTTCACGTAAACACGATCTTTCACATAGCCCCATAAAAAGAAATCCAAAGGTGTTAGGTCGCAGGATCTTGCGGGCCAATTGACATCACTCAATCTCGAAATTACGCGTCCTGGAAATTTCTCTTGCAAAAGTGCTCGATTAGCCTGTGTTGTGTGGCTTATGGCTCCATCCTGTTGGAACCACAGACTCTCCAGATCATAATCTTCAATTTCTCTCCAAAAATAATCGGTTAACATCCATCCATAGCGGTCAGAATCGACTGTAATGGCTCTTCCTTGATCGTTTTCAAAAAAATACGGGCCAATAACACTACCAGACCATAATGCAGACCAAACGGTCACTTTTTCCGAATGCAAAGGCCTTTCTGCGATCACCTGAGGATTTTGAGAGCCCCATATGCGGCAATCCTCTTTATTTACGTAACCACTGAGCGAAAAATGAGCCTCATCACTATAGAAAAATTTGTTCGAAAAAATCGTTATTAATGGCTTGTTGTTCAATCACCCCATTCGCATACCTTCTGCGTTGTGTATGGTCTTGAGGCTTAAGTTCTTGAGTGAGTTGGATTTTGTAGGATGGAATGCAAATCCAAATGCAAAATCCGCCACAATGAGCCGTAAGGCAAGCCGAGGAATCGACAAATTCGGGTCTTCCTCCACACTTTGAACAATGACAGCGATGTTGCGATGATGCACAGGCCTTGCAATATCAATAACCGATCTAGTCACTTCAAATTTTCTCACTGTGTTCAAAATTGTTTGCTGTGTAGGTCGATTATGTCGACCGTAATTGGCTCGTAAAGCCCTAAAAGTTGATACAGCAGAATCACCATTTTTTATAATAAAATTTAATAATTTTAACGCATTCTTCGATGTTAAGCGATCCATATTTGTAAATGGCAAACTTTCAACTAAAAAAACATGCTTTGGATGATTCTTCGATGTTAAACGATCCATATTTGTAAATGGCAAACTTTCAACTAAAAAAAACATGCTTTGGATGACATTTAATTCTGACAGATGTCAAATGACAGGGTTATACTTTCCCAATCACGAAATGGATAACCCTGTACTTCCAAGTTAAGTCATTTAAAACGTTTCCATGAAAAATATTCATTATTTCATTTGCTACTAAAATAGCGAATTGTGCTTGCCTTCAGACCTTTGGGAGCCGCCATTTTGAATGCATGCATTTGATTTTGGATTATTTTAAATCTTTGCGTACTATGACCCCACCAATCAATGTGCCGAATCTCGTTCAAATGGGAGTTTCACTCTAGACAGGGCAAAAATATTCAATTTTTACTGAAAATGGCAGCTAAAAATTTTAGGTTTTAATTTTTTGACTTTTTTATCTTTCATTCGATTTTAATAATTTTTTGAAACAAAGATCCTTAATCTTAAGTTTGATCAAAATCCGTTGGAAAACGTGACCGCTAGAGGGCCACAAAAACCTGAAAAAACGCGTAATTAAACCGCTGCCATTTTGAAGTTTGTGTATTTATGATCACCAAAATATCAAAAACTTTAGATCTAAATAATTTCTATCTTAAAACCAAGTTTCATATAAATCGAAATAAAATTGGGACTTTTAGAAGCCTTTGAAATTTTGAGCTTCAACTGACCGCCATTTTGTTTTATGCGACTTGACCTCTAGTTTTTTTAGATAACTCTTTGAATACTCATAGTTTCTATCAAATTACTGAATTTCATTAACATTGGTTGAAAGCTTTGGTCAAAACTACAACAAAAAATTCTGTGCGTTTTTCAACGTTTCAGCGGCCGCCTTTTTGTTTCTGCTGCACCGACTTTGGATTTTTTATTGTGAGATTCATCACATGCATCAGTGAACCTTTGTACTGTATTTCATCCAAATCGGAGCTATACTTTGGTCAGAACAGAAATCACGATTTTTTGTCTAAAATGGCCGCCATTTTGTTTTCGCCTGGCCGATATAGCTGGTTCACGAAATTGACCGAGATATTTACTCAGCACACCTTTCCTGTAAATTTGGTGAAAATCGGAGCAAAATTGCAACGTCTAGCTTGGTTACAAATTCCGTTATATCCCATATAAATATTATATATATATATATATATATATATATATATATATATATATATATATATATATATATATATATATATACATATATATATATATATATATATATATATATATATATATATATATATATATATATAGTGCTGTGAATAATTATAAACTCAAACATGTTTTTAGGTCTATCATACAAATAGGAGATTATTTTAAATAATTGTGCATTTTCCTGAATAATATGGTTTTAGGGAAACTTAATAGTGATGAAAAGACGATTATATTCCTTGCTTAAACAAAAGAAGAAGGCTAAATGGTAAAAATAGAAATAAAATCTTTGAAAAACTATAAACTCAGTATCATTTATAGTACGTTTTTTCATTCAATACTTGGTCCATGTACCCTTATTTTTTATTACGTCTAATAATCGATTCGGAAAGCCGTTAACAAGACTATTTTATATGCTATCTGGTATCTCTTTCCACGCTTCTATTATTCTTTTCTTCATTTCAATAACACCTTCAATGGATGGCTTCTCCTAGTCTTAGACTTTTCTCGCTAAGATTCCCCACAAATTTTCTATGGTGTTCAGGTCGGGACTCAACGCTGGCCTTGGTAATAACTTGATCCCGTAAGCATGAAACCATTTTTTGGTAGACGAAGCCGTATGGATGGGTGCATTATCCTGCTGAAAAACGATGTTTTCATCTTCAGCTAGTGTCACAAAAGGCAGTAGATGTTCCTCTAGTAACTCGTGATAATCAATAGCTGTAATTCTGTTATTGACAAAGACTATTCCGCTCCTAGCTTGCTTTTTGAAAGCTGCCCAAATCATAACAGATCCACCTCCTTGAGCTTTTCTTGCCATGATTCTTCTCTCCTTTCGCAAATCATGCCAGTAATAATGAAATCCATTCGGTCCATTGAGATTGAACTTCTTCTCATCGCAGAAGATGACATGATCCCAAATGTTTCCTTTTTGAATGAAATTTTCGTCGAAGTCTAGCTCCAATATGACGTTTCATCAATTTGGGTTTTACCAAATTTTTTTCGATATTTCAACTTTTTAGATGATGCAACCCATTTTCTAGCTAGGCTAGGGTCACATTGCAAGTCCAACCGTCTAACAATTTGCGATGATGAAGCACCTGTATCCGATAGTTCTCGTAAAACTCTGCGTTTTCTAGTATCTGAATATTTCGGAGGGCGTCCAGACGACCGCTTTTCCCCATAATTCTCGATTCCAAGCTTTAAAAAACACTCTACGCTCTTTGAATTTCACTCGCGATTTCTCTCTGAGTTTACCCACTGTTCTTTAAGTCAATAATTCTATGTTTTTTCACATCACCTAGGTTTTTTCCTCGCGGCATTTCAGACTTCAACAAAAATTTTAAAATCTCGATAAAAATACATTAACACGCCTTTCTAGTATTAAAACTCTACGTAAAAACTAAAATCCACTTTGGAAACGCTCTTGGAAAAGTACAAACAGTAACTGAATTTATAATTATTCACAGTTTTAAAATCCCTTTTTCGGAAATATTTTTGAAATTTATAAGTATTTAAAAATTTACATATAGAGTGAACGCAAATAAATTTGTTAAAATAAGTGAAAACAAGTTGGGTAAACAGACCTACGCTCATGTCAGAAGGGTTTTGTATTCAATTTTATATATATATATATATATATATATATATATATATATATATATATATATATATATATATATATATATATATATATATATATATATATATACATATGATACTCTCCGCAATAGGTAAATTTCTCTCGAGAAATTTACCTAAAATGAGAAACGTTGTTATTTGATGGCTTCATTGGACCACTTGAACAATATCATGGCGCTGAGAATCGGTTAGAGGAGACGACCACATTCCTGGGTCAGAACTTCTGAAAGTTTCTTTGATAACGTCACTTTCATCGCTGTTAATTGACCGATAACTTATTTGTTGTTCAAGGATTCCACGCTTCGCCTCTGATTCTGATTGGGTAGAGGCTGATGCTATTTTTACTTCCGACTGTAGCTTACTACTTAATACATCTGAAATACTTTTCAAATTGAATGAAGTACTGGCTTTTGCAATATCCGACGTCAAAGAAATCATTTCATCTGATTTTGTCATGTTTTGAGACATTTTTTGAGATGATTCATCAATCCTGAACGTGAAGTTCGATGTGATAAGACCCTTTCAGCTTTCTTTTGTCTTTTTGTGGACCCAGATTCTCATTTTCTCCCGATATCTCTATCTCTCTAACAAGACGAACGCCGTTCAACGTATCTTGAACCTATTAACAATAATAATAATTTTGTTTTTACGTACATACCTACATTCACTCAACATATTCACAGTTCTTTTATGAAAATTTAGCTTAAGTTGCTCACTAAAATTCTATTTGAATAAATCGAGCTGATCAACAATCACTACGTATTAATTAAATAGTTATTATTTTCAAACCTTCAACACAATATTACGCATTCTCACTCACAATTAAATTATAGAAATGCTTATGGTACTCTGTTTTGTCTCGTGAGCCATGGATAAAGAGCGGAGGTAGACACAAATCAACCAAAATTAGAATCGTTTGCAAGTATGGCACTCCCTTGATAGCCGTTGCCATGTTCATCAACACATGTATGATTTGGCCTTGCAAAGGAATAAATACTCACGATTCTTTCTCAGAAGTAGCGGGGGGATATAAATAACCTTACAGCCTTTTCAAATCTGTTTTGGGACATTCAGCATGGTTCAGGGATCAAATTAGACAGTGCATCACGTTTATCTTACAAAGACCAGTTTATGTAGTCCGTCTTAAGTATTGACTAGGATACACTGTGACTTATGATGGTGGGCTCATTATGTATATAACATAAAACTTTGCACATTACGAGTTGCATAAAAATTGCATATCCTTTCAAGATAAAAAGGTGTTCCCAGGGTAAACAAAACTTATTCTTTATATCTTTTTAAGGTTGATATTGATTATTGGAATGATGTGCTTGCTCATTATGCAAATTTCGCAGCCCAAACATTTAGTGGATACGCATTTGTTAGTAAATGCCATCAGAGACCTCTTTAAAGCTTCACGGAAGTGTGCTGGCATTCTACGAAAGGGTCATGAAACCCAATAAGTACAATTTAATTATAAGTTACGCTAAAATTGTAGATATCACACCGAACATAAGAGTGCAATTGCGATGCGAGAGAGAACATTGAGGGCGGTTGCGAAAGAATACTGTAAGCCAAGATGATCGCCATCGATGGTCTCATCCATCCTAAATGCCTTACTTTAGTTGAGTTGATCATGGTCACTATTTCAGTATACTATATTATCGACTGGACAACTGATGCGTAACACCAAACGCTAGCAATTCGAATGGTTTTATTGTCAAGCTTTGAGTAAAATTATTCACAGCTTTCATTGGTATCAATACTTTTCAAACCTTTATTGAGTTAGAAAAGGCTCTCAAATGCGAGGCCCCTGTAGCGCGAGGCCATAGGGGGTCGCCCACATCACCCACGCCTTGCGCCGCCACTGTTGCCTATGATAATTTAACTATCATACACTTAAATAAAGTTTGTATAATCAACTGTGATGTCGCCGCGATGCTGTATACTCGTACAGCAAACACCGCCACGAAATCGATTCATTATTGAATTGGACATAGGTTTCACTTGAACCACTGTATTAGAATAATTGTGCAGATCCGCTGGGAACAAGAATTGCACAAGACCACTCTAACAAAACACACTGGAAATCAAAACGGATGTCAAAAATTACAATTACGACAGTTGGTAAGAATACTGTAGGCGCTGGACATGAAATCTAAAGTGATTCGTTTTCACGGTGTAACTTCATGTTTTTTTGGTTTATGCATTGCCCCCTAAACCTGGTCATCTTGCTGGGTTTGATAATGAACAGAAAAGTAAAACAGAGAGATCAATGACGTCATTGCTTTTTTGCTCTTTTTTGTCAGCTGTCATGATATTTCTCCATTATGTGTCAAATTGAAATCAAATTGTGGAAGTGAAACTATTGGAGGCACCTCAGTGCCTGAGAAATTGCTCAGCAGGATAGCCTGAATTGTTTGATGTGAGTCGTGTAGTTAAATTTTAGATCTATTCTATGAAACTTCGTCTAAGTACACTGTTCGAAACTCATATTATTTGTATACAATTGGAAATCGGACGAAATAATGAGGCCAATGCTAAATCGTCTCCCATGAAAAATAAGTCTGGTACATCTGAAATTGAAACAAGAAGTAAAGCCTCGAATGGCAGCGCTGCGCCCGGATCATCGCCTAAACATCATAACAATACATCTGATGATGAAACGGATGAGGGACCCGAAAATGATAATAATCATGGCTCAACAAGAACTTGAAGGGCATGCTCTCTTTGCCGGAATAATGCTGCAAACAACGTTTCATCCTTACCACTCTTACCGCCCGAGCCGGTACCAAGTCGAAGGAGCGCTCGGGCAGGTAAATCCAGAGCCAATAGTCAAGAGGAATCAAGTAGCGAAACGAGTAGTACAGCATTATCATCATCAAGTTCTTCAGATGTTGATAGTGAAAAAATTCGCTGGTATTCGGGTTTCTGAGACAAACCACTCTCGGTGACAAAGATGTCTGACGGCACGTTATTGCTTAAATGCTCAAAGCAAAGACAAGCAAAACTGCTTAAAACAGTTCTCCTTCAGCACGTACAGCATAACCAGGAAGCAACTCACAATCGAATAAAAATTCAAGTAGACAGACAGGAAAAAAACGAGGGAAATTGGTTGAAAAATCGCCAGAATCATCAGAAGATGAGAATGATGCATCAGATTTTCGGGGTGACAAAGCAAGCAGGCCAAAAAAGACTGAACATATACTACCGGTGGTACATGAGAATCGAAGAGTAAGGAGAACACGGCAGAATAATACCGATGATAGAGATCATAATTCGGGTGAAAAATCGCCTGTGAAATCTTGAAATGTACCAAATCGTCATCATGTCTCCGATCGTAGTTATCACTTAACATCAGGGCCCTGGAGAGCAATTCGAACTCGTGATAATGTTAATTGGTTCAATGAACTCCCTATAATTCATTCAGGGATTCGACCCTCATCGAAGGAATCAATCAACGCTACCCCTGCTGAGATGCTATATGGTGAAAATATTAAAATTCCAGCCAGTTTCTTTAACCAAGATACGAAATCGAATAATTTAGATTCAGAAAATTTTTATCGATTCTCAAAGGTCATTTTAAAACATTAACTAGCAAAGAAACGAAAGCAAAACAAGTCAAAATTCATATGCCTTAGTCCCTTGATTATTGCGAATGAGTTTTTATTAAAGTAGTTAATAAAATATCATCTTTGTCTTCACCTTATCAAGGACCTTATAAAGTTATTAAAAGGAACCCTGAGAACTTTCTTGTCCAAATTAACGGAGAATTAAAAACCATTCCTATTGAAAGAAACCAGAAACCAGAGTTCAGAGTTAATAATAATTTAATAAATGATAACGAGTAAATTTATGATTATTTTTCTTTTACAACGCTAACGCTGGGAAGGGAGTATTGTAGCGTATTCTACATTACTTGTAAATTAAATTCTACATTTTTATAAAATCCACACAAAAAAAATAGTAGGCGTAGATGAATTGTCAAGCAAGAAAAAATAAATTAAAAAATAAATAAATAATTCATTAAACGATGTCAAAAAGATGAGGTCGAATAATCATTTAAGTTGATTTAATAAATTAGTGTAAATACATAATCAACTTGTTGTGCGTCATTTATATAAACAGCAGTGAACAAAAGAAGAAAACAAGCCCGTACTCAGGATTAGCACACAAAAGCTTAGAAATTTTATTTGTGTAGTGGAATACAAAATTTCCAACTACACCTATCACCCTCTTTGTTAAAGAGCACCATACATCTATTTGCGTTGGAAGCAAGACTCAAGATAGACAGTTGTTCGCGAGGAGAACTAGCAACTGGCAAGATAAATCCGATTGCATTCCAGAAAACATTGGTAGCGTACATACAATAAAACAAGTTGAGTTAACAGGCCTACGCTCATGTCAGAAGGGTTTTGCACCCAACTTCTTAGAAATGCAGTCACCAGCAATGAATAACAGTTACATTCCATTCCCACAAATCTTCCCATTCCCACAATTCTTCACTATATTCACTGTGACCTAAATTCCTTAAGATACAATTTCACTTCAACTTAAATTTTCTATTCCCACAGACAGAATTCTTACGAATTCCGTCAGCATTTCTGCCACGAGCACTTTACTCGAAATTAAAACTCACTTACTCAGGTGTCATCGCTCACCTTTTCGGTGCACTGTTGCAACAATTAGAATTGTGCAACATATAGCAATTTCCTAATATAAAAGCGACAACGACATTCTATTCGGGTTGGTTTTTACTAAAGTTTTGTGATTCGCGGAGCACGGTTAAGCCTCCTTAACCTACCCACCTAATGTGAGGCTGCATTAGGGTACTCATTTACGCCTTACGCGCACAATATAACAATCATTTTGTAAAAAGTGTTCAATCGTTTTACTATCAAATAGTAGGTGATAAAAGTGAACAAGTGTTTTTTTTTCCACCTACCGGTAACCGGTAAGTTAATTGGCGCAGTCGTTGTAGGATGCGCTGCGGGAAAACCGTGATTCTCTTAAGAATTTGTAAAAGCGTATCGAATCTCGTGACCGCGAAAGTATTTTATGAAATCCCCAAGAGGAGGATATTAATAATTAACAGACGCATCGTCGCGAAAGAACTCTGCCCGGACCGATGAACAAAAACCCCGTACACGCTAGCAAAGGTGCAAAGTGTTACGTAAAGCGATCAGTAAAGATTGGATACAAAAGTGCGTGCTAAATTTTATTTTTTTGAAAATCCTGAAGATAGGATACAAAATTTTTGTCAGTGCGTGCTAAATTTTATTTTTTGAAAATCCTGAAAATAAGATATTATTTATGGTGTCCCCGAAATAAATAAATGAACCCAACGATTTCATAAGAAAAGTGATAAATAGTGAAACTTACCCTAAAGACTGCGACCCCTTTGTCCCTACAAAAATCGAAAATAGAACCAGTGAAAATAGAAAACCCAGTGAAAAGGAAAATATAAAGAACAGTGTAGTGCAAAATTTTCCAACAAACAAGAAGTGAAAAACGCAAGTGGAAACCCGAAGATTTGGATCTCAATTTTTTGAAGGAAGCTTTGTTCCAGCAGCCGCAAGTATTTTTATGACGAAATTTCCACATATATACATGCAAATTTTAAATAATTTCATTTATCGATATTTTTATTAATATATATATATATATATATATATATATATATATATATATATATATATATATATATATATATATATATACATATATTCACTCATACATTATATTCACTAAATTATTGAAAAGTTTCAAAACCAATTTTTGTAAGGGTGGTTTGGATTTGGTTATCTGATTTTTCTTTCTCTTGATTTTTCCCCCTATACCAAGTTCGAAATGGCAAATGCTCAAGCAGCCCCCGCAATTCAGTTAAACCCCCTCAAATATCTCACTAGCCTCCCTGAATTTGATGGTAGACCCGAAAACTTACAGAATTTTATAAATCTGATCGATCGAATAAACCCTGTGCTTGTGAGATTTAATGAAGCGTCGCAGCTTTTATTTGGTGACCTCATTAAAAGTAAGCTTAAAGGGAAAGCTAAAGAAACCATCGAAATAAACTGCCATGCTCTCCTTTGGGCAGATATTAAGGAAGTCTTACAGAATAATTTCGGTGATCGTCTAAACGTTGACGAACTTTATGACAAATTGCGAGGAGTTACTTTCAAAACTAATACTCTTGAATTCTATAATGAAATTAAAAGCAAGCTAAGAAGGCTTAATAATAAATCGTTAATTGTCCTTGGTGCGGGAAATGAGTTAAACGAATGTGCTCGAAATAATAAAAGGACAGCTCTTAACCTATTCGAAAACAAACTTCCCGAGCCCATGAAAACGATCCTTTTCTGCAGGAATCCAGACACATTGGAGTCCGCAATGGATATACTATTTACGGCAGGTTATGCTTATTATGGTTCAAATGGACGAATTTATCAGCCGACCACAAATCACTTAAAAGAACAGAACAATAACAACCAAAATAGATCAAACAATCAAAATAATAATCAGAGCCGATCAAATAATAACAATAATAATAAAAATAGATCGAATAATAATAGCGACAATAATAATAATCAAAATAACAGTAATTTCAACAATAACCACAATAATAATAGACTCAATAATAATCAAAACAGTAATAACAGTAACAATCGGAATTATAACAATAACTGTAATAATAACAATAATAACCAGAACAATAATAGGCCTCAAAATAATGCTAATAATTATAGCAAAAGTAACAATAATGGCAATAATAACAGGTTCAATAACAATAATAATAGAAATAATAATAGCAATAATAAAAGAAACCACAATTATTTAAATGGAGATCAAAACCCCTACAACCATAAATTTGGATTCCCAAATAACCCCCAACATTATCAGCGACAACCAACCCCAGAGCCTATGGATATTAACACTAACGAAACTGTCGAAAATTTTCCTCCACAGGCCTCGGACGAAGACTACCTTTTATAGTTATTAAAACAAAAACAAGACACCTTAAATTCATTTTAGATACAGGTGCCACTCATTCCATCATAAACCCTGGGATCTGCCACCCCAAATGGAAAGTTCATACACCCCTCATCAACTTGAAAACTCTGCAACACACAATTGACGTCCATGAAAAGGTTAAAATCCCCCTTTTCGAAGAACTAGGAGACAAAACCCAACTTATAGAATTTTATGTCTGTAAATTCCACGATTTATATGATGGAATCCTTGGTAATAACGTGTTACGTCAACTAAATATAATAATAGATTACAAAGATCAAATTTTACATTCTGGTGATAAAAAGGTCCCCATTCTCTTTGAAACAGACGAAGAGAACCAATATTGTCTTTTCAATAATGCAGGACTCTATGAAGTTTCCGTGCCGATCGAACAAGAAAGCGGTTTAGTACACTACTCGGGCAAGACCTCCAAAGATGCGAAGGTCCACCTCGAGGAAGGCGTTTACGACGCAAAAGACTTTCGGATGTCCGCTTTAGTTAAGGTACTAGGCGATAGTCCCACCAGAGTTAAATTCGGTATCCAAAAAACAACCCCTGTTACCATTGAAAGTTTCAATATTATTGAAAATAAATCAAAAAGTTATTTATCTCCCTGTTCTACATCAGATTAGGATGGATCATCTTAATCAAGAAGAACGTCAAAAACTAACTCCTGTAATAAAGAAATTTTCCGATATTTTTTATAACGAAGACTCAGACCTCTCATTTACGAATGCAATTACACACGAAATTCGCACTGAAAATAATATTCCAATAGTGGCCAAAACATATAGGTACCCGTACATTCATAAGGATGAGGTACGGAGACAAATTGAAGAGATGCTTGAGAAGAAAATCATAAGACCAAGCAATTCCCCTTATTCGGCACCAGTTTGGATCGTGCCAAAGAAACTAGATGCGAGTGGGAAACAAAAATGGAGACTCGTCATCGATTATAGGAAGCTCAATGAAGTTACGATCAATGACAAGTACCCCATTCCAAACATAGACGAAATTTTGGAAAAACTCGGGCGAAGCCAATATTTTACGACGCTAGATTTACCAAAAGGCTTCTACCAGATCGAAATTATGGATAAAGATATCCACAAAACTGCGTTCAGCGTTGAAGATGGACATTACGAATTCCTGCGTATGCCGTTTGGGCTTAAGACAGCTCCTGCGACATTCCAACGCCTTATGAACAATATTCTCTCAGACTACATAAATAAAATATGCTTAGTTTACTTAGACGATGTCATTATATTTTCAACATCCTTGCAGGAGCATCTTGACTCAATAAACAAAATTTTCAATAGGTTCAAAGAAACTAATCAGAAAGTCCAATTGGACAAATCAGAATTTTTTAAGCGTGAGACTGCCTTTCTAGGACACATTGTCACTAGAGATGGAATTAAATCAAACCCAGAAAAGATTGAGTGTGTTCAAAAATTCCCTATTCCCAAAACACCCAAACAAATCAAACAATTTCTTGGTCTCGCCGGATACTACCGGAAATTCATAAAGGACTACTCTCGTATAATAAAATCCATGACAAGATATCTGAAAAAAGATGCTACGCTGGATATAAACAACCCCGAGTGTATTGAAGCCTTCGAGACAATAAAAACTCTCCTAACCAACGAACCCATCCTTGCTTACCCTGATTTCAATAAAACATTCACACTTACCACTGATGCTAGCAACTACGCCTTGGGTGCTGTACTCTCACAAGAAGGACGACCAATAAGTTATGGTAGCTGTACGTTGAACGAACATGAAATCAATTACAGCACCATAGAAAAGGAATGCTACGCAATAGTATGGGCAACGAAATACTTCCGACCGTACCTCTTCGGAAGAAAATTTATTGTAGAGACAGATCATAAACCATTGACATGGCTTTTCTCAATTAAAGAGCCTAACTCGAAACTCGTTAGATGGAGACTCGGACTCTCAGTATTCGACTATACTATCAAGTATAAAGAAGGAGCAAAGAATATAAACGCTGATACCCTCTCAAGGATTCCTAAGCCCGAAATAAACCTAAGCGAAAATTCCGAAAATATCCCTACTAGCAAATCTTGCATCAACGCGTTCAAGAACCAAATTATTATTAAAAAAACTAATTCAGGGTCTTTAAGAATCAAGAAACAAAAGATTTTCGATAAAAACAGAACAATCATAAATACTAAACAGTTAGATAGTCAAGACGCGATTACTTTATTAAAGAATCATTTCAATCCAAATGGATTAAATGCTATACTTATTCAAGATGAAGAATTTTTCCAAATAATCCATTCTGCTTTCAATACCAACTTCATAACTAACGGCAAGTTCAGGATAATTAGATGCAACATTATTTTAGAAGACATAACGGACGAGGAACAATTAGCAAAGATCATAGAAGAGGAACATCTGAGAAATAACCATCGAGGAATAGAGGAAGTTTCAAAGGAAATCAAGTTAAAATACTATTCTCCCAAATTAGTAGATAGGGTTACAAGCTTTATCAATAACTGTGAAATCTGCAACTGTGAAAAATACGTTCGGAACCCTCCAAAGCCATTGTTCAAGATAACCAAAACTCCAGAAAGACCAGGAGAAATAATCCATGTTGATGTCTTCTATACTCTCGAAAAACTATTATTTTTAACGATAATAGATAAATTTTCGAAACATGCCTGTGCAATCAAGATTCTCGGAAGAACCTGGAATGAGTTCAGAAGAGCACTCGCCTACTACTTTAGCCAATTCGGCACTGCAAAGAAACTAATTGTTGACAACGAATTAGGATTCAAAGCAATCCCTTTGAAAGATTACCTTTCAAATGAAAACGTAGAAGTCCACTACACTTCCAGTGGCAATCATACTTCTAATGCAGATGTAGAAAGGTTGCACAACACTATCAATGAACATATACGCCTCCTTAAACATGATGATATCAATAACCAATGTACCGTAGAGGAAAAAATCCTCAAAATAATCTCTTTCTATAATAACACTATCCATTCCACTACGAATCGCAAACCGATAGATTTTGTTAATGGCAAAATTCACCAAGACGAATATAACTCTATCCATGAACTTATATCACAAAAGAAATTGAAAACAATTAGCAAACTAAACCAAAACCGAAAAGACAACGACCTTGAAGCAGGACCAAATTTTATCAAACAAACCAGAGGAGGAAAAAACCATTCGAAATTCAGAAAGATTCATACAGAAAAAAATGACGAAGATCATTTAGTCGATTCAGAAAACCAAAAAAAATACTTCCGTACCCATGTAAAATCCAAAAAGAAAAACCAAGACGTAAATAACCCTACAATTAAAGCCAAAACTAAAAAGAAAACTAGGATACGCCCCTCAATTTCCCAAGCCCCTCCTAACAACGAAAATCCATAAAATTTATATTCGTCATTCTTTCAGGAAAATGAGCCTGCTCTTGATGATAACCCTTTGGACTACAATAACAGCCCAGACAATAGATATCCAGGACCTCAACTTAAACAACGGCTATGTTCCAATTAAAACTGGAGACGTAAAACTTATAAACTTCTACACCAACGTCCTGCACACTATCAATACAACTGAATACGAGCATACATTAGAATTGATTCGACACAATATCAACACTCTATCAGCTTCCACTTCCGACTCAAAAACAATCCTGGAAACAATCAATAAAAACTTCGAACTTCTAGAATCCAAAATTAATAATCTCATTCCTCATCGACGCCAAAGACGTGGACTAATAAACATTCTAGGAAAAGGACTGAAATACGTGGTAGGAACATTGGACGACAATGACAGAACAGATTTCGAAACTACAATAAAAGAAATCTCTCACAACGAAAACCAACTAAATGATAAAATAGATAAAACCTTAGTAACTAACAAAATCCTCTCATCTCAAATAAATAACATAACCAAACACATTAACTCACAGCAAATCATAATAAAAAATTACCTAAATAAGTTCAGGGATTTGAACCTTAATGGCATAGCCTCTCTTAGAGATGAAGTAAACTTTCTACAGCACATACATCAAATTGAGAACGATATTTTCCTATTGAGAAATCATGTAACAGATATAGAACAAACGATTCTATCAAGTAAATTGGGATTCGTTAGTAAAAATATACTTACTAACACAGAGCTAGACCTCATTTGTGATTTCGATCAGTATTCAAATATTAAAACAGCCGTCTCTTCAAACGGTAATATAATATCAATAATTGTGGCGATACCTAATTTTTCGGAAGAAATTCTCACAAAAATTTCTATCGAACCAATCCCAACCATCCAAAATAAATCATTGTCTACAAATTTTAATTCAATTCTAGTAAGCCCCAAGCATAAACTTTATGACTCGAATGTAAAGAAAGGATTAAGAAATAATTTGGAAGAAATCAATGATGAATGTTTTAAAAGTACCATTGAACCCAGAGAATCCCATTGTAATATGCAAACTTTTGATAAACAAGAAATTAAGCAAATTATACCTGGTATTGTAATATTTAAACATTTTTATGAAGAAATACAGCAAAATTGCAATAACAATAACGTAACTATCCATGGAACATTTATGATCAAGTTTGAAAATTGTAAAATCAAAGCATTAAACAGAACCTATTCTAACTTTTATTTCAAAACATACGACAAAATTGTACTACCAAAATTTATTAAATCAATTAAGAAAAATTTTACCATTCCTGAAATAAAAATCGAAGAATTATATTTTAACCAAATTAATAACACGAAATTTATCGACGATATTTTATTAAAAACTAATACATTTAATGTAATAAGCCTGGGTTCAGATATCATAATTATTGTAATAATTATTATTATAATTTTATTGTATGTGCGCGTGAGACGTAGATATCGAAAATTAATAATTTCGTCGGAGCCTCAATCCAACGGTGGGGGAGTTACATTCCATTCCCACAATTCTTCCCATTCCCACAATTCTTCACTATATTCACTGTGACCTAAATTCCTTAAGATACAATTTCACTTCAACTTAAATTTTCTATTCCCACAGACAGAATTCTTACGAATTCCGTCAGCATTTCTGCCACGAGCACTTTACTCGAAATTAAAACTCACTTACTCAGGTGTCATCGCTCACCTTTTCGGTGCACTGTTGCAACAATTAGAATTGTGCAACATATAGCAATTTCCTAATATAAAAGCGACAACGACATTCTATTCGGGTTGGTTTTTACTAAAGTTTTGTGATTCGCGGAGCACGGTTAAGCCTCCTTAACCTACCCACCTAATGTGAGGCTGCATTAGGGTACTCATTTACGCCTTACGCGCACAATATAACAATCATTTTGTAAAAAGTGTTCAATCGTTTTACTATTAAATAAATAGGTGATAAAAGTGAACAAGTGTTTTTTTTCCACCTACCGGTAACCGGCAAGTTAATTAATAACCTCAAGAAATATGTCAAAGAGATGTGCACGTTCAAAGAAAAATCCATTGTTTTTCTACTTTCAACGGTCGCCATTTTGTTGCAAACCGACAAAATTCACTCAAATCATGTATTCTCAAAAATATTAATGTTATTGATCTTATTGGAAAATTTCAAGAAGATCAAGTGAAAACTGCAGTGACTGATTGGATGGAAAGTCCATAAAATACCAAAATCATGTGTTATTGTTGTTGTAATTGGAGAAATTTCAAACGGCTATAACTTCCGTGTATATCATTCGATTTTCATCAAACTTACAAAGTTTAAGAACCCTTAGCAGGACTACGTAAATATCGAATTTCGTTCAATGTGAGGGTACCGACGCGATTTTATCGGGGAAAACGTGAAATTCGAATATCATACTATTATTAACAAAGTTGAGCGAATTTCGACTTCTAAGGTATATGTTGTTGTTGTACTTATAAACACCTACCACTATAATTTTTTTCAGTTCTTTCCGATCGAAGGTGTCCAATCGCGAGGGGGGGGGGGACACAAATTTTTCGTGTATCTTCCCTCCCTGCGTGTCCCTCAAAGCGAAAAGTATCAAATTAAGATCAGTTTTCGAAAGTTCTCATCAAGACCTTTCATTTGATACCCATATCGGCTACCTTTGATCAAATTTTTTTTTCGGGGGCCCCTCCCCTATATGGGGAGACCCCCCCCTTAAATACCTTATAAAATTTTTCGGTTTTGAACTTTGAAGAGAGCACCAATTTACACCTTCAACCTCTTTATTAATGATCTCCTAGCTATCTTCACATCCAACCCCCTTCTATATGCTGATGACCTGAAGATATTTCGAGTCATTAAATTAATTCAGGATTGCCAAGCTCTTCAGGATGACTTAAACTTTTTGTCCTCTTGGTGTAATAGAAATCGACTTCAACTTAACGTATCTAAGTACCTTCCCATGACCTTTACCAATAAAACTTACCCCATTCAATTTTCATACTCTATCGAAAGCTCAGTTCTCGTTTCGGTTGAGAGTTTCAAGGATTTAGGTGTGACATTTGATTCTCAGTTGAAATTCAATGTTCACGCTTTCGAAATAACCAAGAAAGCTTCTCGGATCGTGGGCTTTGTCCTACGTTGTTCTCATAGATGTTTCAGCTTTCAAACCTGTGTTCGGTTATTCGTCATGTTGGCTCGCCCAATTCTTGAATATGCATGCCAGATATGGTTCCCACATCTTAATTATCTCATGATGGCGGTTGAATCTATGCAGCGTAGGTTCTCCCACACACTTTTCTACAAATACAACATCCCGTATCGCCCTTTTGACGATCGCCTGAATTTCGTTGGTCTACCTTCACTGCAGGTAAGGAGGCAATTCCTGGATCAATGCTTCTTATTTAAATTATCGAGAGGCATGTTATCGTCGAAATTATACAACGCCATTAGCATACGTCCCCTTTCTCGCACTAGGTCGTCGCAATACTACGCTATATCGTTTGCCAGAACCGTAACTTACAGTCACTCACCGATGGTTCGTATGGTAAGAGACCATCTTAATCTCCAGCTTGGTCCTCCTTCTGGCTCATTTGAATCATTTAAAAACATGCTGCGGAGAGTACTCTACGAGCAATAAATTTTTTTGTCGTTAATTTCAGTCACTACTCAATTGTTAACTTTAGATTAATTCTTACATGATATTTATATTTTAACCTTAAAACGTAATCTATTAGTTCTATTTTATAATTGGGATTATTAATTCTGTAAAATAGTGATGAAGTAAATAAATAAATTTAATGTTTCTAGCTTAAGTAGTTTGCGAGCAAAACTGCTGTGACACACGGACGGACAGAGAGGTCGCAAAGCTAGTAGGGTTTTGTAAAATTATTTTACAAAACCCAAAAATTGAACTTTGAAAGTGACAAAAACAACCGAGACTTCAAAATTTTACATGCCATAAAGAGTACTTACCCAACATCTTCGCCGGGTGCCCGATGGTGATATGTTTATATTCCAATGATGCCTGAAATTTGATATACGTTACGAGTGCTAACACAATTATTATTACGTTTTACAAATACTTGAGATGGGGTGGAAAATTCTAAATCACACTTTTGCACTGTATATAAAATAATTTTCTAAATCATAAATGATGTTGAGACAAGCTGCTTTGGGTCACTACATTAATAAGTGGTTCTGTTATAGCTACTTTACGAATGCTGCCCGTAGCTTATAACCATCGCTTCGCTAGTTAATATTTTTCCATCCTCATATTGAGGATCTTCAATTGCAGTTATTAACAAAGTTCCACTATCTGGAAACATCATTCCATTTCCTTTTAGCCACTTGCAAACACACCGTATCCAACATTGATTCGTAAAATAAACAGTATCCCATTCATTCAGTTAGAAATGAGATTTTTCGGTTTGAAGAGAGTCGGTAGGGCTAGTGATTCACACATTGCACTTAACCGTAAAATGGTTTCACTGTTCTTCCTCCGTCCCACATTTTCTGCTCGATCCAAGGGTTGAATGCAATTAATTGATGTTTAGCTACGTAGATAATATCTTTATTTCAATTCACTTTAAAAAGAATTGAAGGCAGTTTATTCGGCGATTAAATATTTTCAGGGCAGGAAGATCATTTGTGATAAAAACGGATCCTAAACCGTTTGCTTAAAGCTTAAGCAAAACATTGCCCCGACAAACTCACCAAACAAACTCTGTGCACTACAGAAATAATTTATCTCAAAGGCGACCAAAATCCAACTGCTGATGCATTATCTCGATTGGAAGAAATATCAACAATTTCTGCACTTGATTTTACAAACATTGCAGCAGAGCAAACTACGCACATAGAGTTAAAGGCTATTCACCCACTCATACGGAAAAATCACGTTCGCCATCCGTGGCGATTCAAACTAGACTCCCTGTTTTTTCTGTCCGTCGTTCAGTTCTCCGTGTCGCAACAGTATATTTCCAAGCTTCTAGCTCAGGCACGTTAGATTGCATTCGCCGATGCAATACTTGAATGTGATGCACTAAATCAGTGTAAATTTTAATTTGCAGATTTGAATTTTAAAAACTAACAGAATTAAAAAAAGTAAAAAATTATAAATAATAGTATAAAGTTAAATATCATTAAAAAATATAATTAAAAGCAAACGTTAAAAGTTAATATAGAAGAAAATGATATAAAATTTACATTTAATAACAATAATAGAAATATTTTATAATTTGATGAACAACGGATACCCAAATAGGTAACCGTTAGGAGAACTGAAGGTCAGAGACTAGTGGTGAAACTGATTTTTTTACTGCTTTATATATGATACGAATGGTTTGACGAAGACTTACGTTGGGTAAAACTTACAAATAACTGTGGAGCAACGACCCTCACATGAAAATTTTCATGTCTTCGCAGAACTTTTAGTTTTGCATGGATGTTATCAGATAGATCCTGAAAAACTCTAAAATTTAATCATTAATCTGTGATAAGCTTATCATTTAATTTTTTAAAGAGGTTTGGGGAAGGGACTTTCTGCCTTCTCATCCAATACAATTTTCTCTCAAATACTTAACTTACCCACCAACTCCGAAGTATGTTTCATCATAATTATTAACCCATCGAAACAGCCTCCAAGCAATTTTTCACACAATATATTTCCAAGTTTCCGCCCAGTCAATAACTGAAAAGTCAGTTGAAAAAGCAGTTGGAGTATTTTTTGAAAAGTATAGCACTCTAATTGTTCAATTGAAATCGTAAATCTCTATGAACGCTTTTGTTCACGTCCAAGCAATTTTCTTCAAATTGAAAAAGAGAAATTGAGTCCTGTGTGAAGTAAACCTACTTGGCAGAAATGGGATTTCCTAGTGCACACAGAGCGGATGTAAGCTCAAGTACGAAGTAAAACTATTTTTCACTCTGGATACCTATTGTGTGACAATTCGAGACAATGTATACAACACTTAAAACACTTTTCACTCGCCGGACGGAAAAACATCCTCAGATAGAAATGACAATGTCCAGTAAATTCAGTTAGAAGAGATACTCCTGGGTAGTATTGATTTTTTTTTTGTTGCCGAAAAGTAGGTTAACTTTTAGCGTTTCTTGGAGTAAAGTTTCAGAATCGGATATGGCGAAAGCTTGGAATAAATGAAAATAGCTAAAGGGGAGTTTTCAATAAAATCGAAGATGTCATATATATAAATATTAAATACGCTTTCTCGACATCTACCGCCAGATGTCCCTAAACTAATATCTGCTGGCTCTTTAAGTACGGAAAATGTATTGAAGAGTATCATTAATAATAATGGCTCGTAAAAGATACGTTCCGGTACTTCATCACGCCTTATATTTCCAGTTCAAACAAGTGATGAACCTCACAAAATTTTTATTGAGCTTTAGGCGTGACAGAGAGAAGTTAAATGATCCCAAAAGACTGCACTCGTTGGGCTACGTGCTTTAATATTGTTGCCCTTTCAGCATAAACTCTTTACAAAAGACATAAAGTAACGTTATTTGAAAACAAATTATTCCTCCTATAAACACACACTAATTACGTGAAATCACTGAATATACGCTTGGCACATTTTCCATTATTCCTATGTATACATAAAATGGTTTGAATGAAATTTCGATTAATTATATCAGTCTCTTCTCACACTGGATAATAGTTCGTGAAAAGTAATTGCAATCACCATCCGTAGTGAATGGCAATTTAATTACATTTTTTAATGATTGACGAACGCTAAAAGCCGGATCGATATTCTACTATAAATACAATTATTTAATTTTTCAAATTCTTGCCAATATATCAAAATTCGTAGTGTAAAAGACCGTCATGGATGGATTTTGACACTTTCACGAGGTACATCTTGGGTTTTACTAAACTATTAAGAACCTGAGGGATTCAGTTCACATGGGTTGTAAGGGAAGGATAGTCCACTCTGCCATTATACCATAATATGATTTTTCGATAATAGTAATTAATAGTAATTTTTAATAATTTCCTAACGTTGCTGGTTCGTGAACTTTACCATGATGAAAATGTTGACTTTAGCTAATACTAGGATAATGATAGATAATAAAAGAATTTTAAGGGTGCGTTCAAATGAAGATTCAAAACTGATATGTCCCTAATGCAAGACCCTACATCTGGATCACCCAGGTGACCATCTCTTTGACCATTTGGCCCATTTTGGACCGCTTTCTCCTATGACACTATAATCTAAAAGATAAATTAGGGTTCAGATAATCCCGCCGTAGACGGTCCCAAGCCCATTTAAGGAAGCAGGATGGAACCCCTTGTTTCCCCAACCCTTAGCTTCCATGATTCATCATCCCAAGCCCCCCAATTAAATGGTTGCAAATGGTCACGGGGTCGCACGTTGGGTTTACTGGTTCCCCAATAATGGGACATTAAATGCCGAGAAATGTTAATAACTGTAAATACATGTACAGCTCTGCTACTAAATTCTGCTTACACCTCCTTTGTCGGGACATAAGAGGGTGAAGGCGAATCTTCCGCACCTGATAACGGAATTGGGGTAATAATGGAGGTTAGGCGATGAGCTAGGTCCCCGTCCCTGGAAAACTCTAAAATGGAATGGATTGGACTCACGACAACGACCCCGCAATCGGAAAAAGGACTATGGCATTGGATCCTTGACTGTCAGATCACTCAATTACTCTGGCGCTGTTAAGGACCTTTTACAACAGCCCAGTCAATATAAATTTAACAGCAAACAGAACTCAAAATTGTATTCAAGACATGAGATCAGACAGAATATTTAAAAGTGAGAAGCCTACTGGAAAACGAAAATTCGATGTGGCCTTCGTTGTGGATAGGGAATTCAAATCACACGTTATTGATTTCAAAGCAATAAACGAACGGTTGTGTGGGATCCGTATAAAAGCGAAACTCTTCAAAATCTGGCTGATCAATGTACACACCCCAACAAAAGAAAAGGACGAAGAAATGAAGCAAACGTTCTACAACCACCTGGATAGACCAGTTCACCATTATCTACAAATAACACAAAAATAATTCTAGGTGATTTCAACGCTAAGGTTGGCAATGAGATACCTCATCAGGGAACGACTAGAAGATATAGCATCCACGATGAAACAAATGACAATGTCCAGCGCCTGATTGAATTTGCATCTAGCAGAAATCTATTCATACATTCGACTTGCTTCTCACATCGACGCATTCAAAAAATGGCCTGGGTATCACCGCACGGCAACACACAAAACCAGGTCGATCATGTTCTGATCCAACAACGTTGGGCCTCGAGCATACTTGATGTCCGTACATACCAAAGAGCCAATTATAACTCAGACGATTACTTGATCAAATTAACCGATCGATGTCGTAAGTCATAGGCATATTCGACGAAGACCAGTTCGCTACGAAAATTTGACATAGAAGGCTCCAAACGGCGTCTGTGGCCAAAAATTTCACGGAAACCCTGGACAACTAGCTGGCTCCCATCTTATCAGGCGCATCGTGAAAGACGAGCAACAAACTCCGGATGAAGTGAAAGCCACCATAAAGACCATGGCAGAAAAGACATCAAGCCCAGCGCAAGGGGAATGATTGGTTTAACGATGAGTGCCAGAATGCGTTAGACAAAAATAATCAGACGTACAAAGATTACGTAGGTAGGAAAGCCAGGACGGAGAGAGAACAATACGAAAATCTCAAAAGAGTAGCGAATAACAAAATAAAATACTATGACGACCAATTGAGAAGTAAAGATGTATGTTTAGCGAGCAACAACACAAGGAAAGCATAGAAAGTAGTGAAAAGCCTCAAACGCCTCTGCCCAAAACCACGCTCTGTCGTGATGGCATCAGCAATATCATCGCTGATGAGACCAAGATTAAATAAAGATTGGCATCATATTTCAAGAACCTCCTTAATACTTCGCACAGTTCCAGAACATTGGAGTCTATGGATGTCTGCGGAGGGCTTCCATTGGCCCCACCAACTCTGGATGAAGTTTATTTCATCATCAAAGGCCAAAACTAACTATAAAGCGCCCGGCAGCTCATCAAATATGGTGGCAGTAGTGTGCATCAAGCTATTCACAAATTCATCCAGCACATTTGGCAACAAGAACATATGCTGAATGAGTGGACCCAATCAATTACATTCCCTATCCACAAAAAAGGTGACAAGCTTCATTGCGAACATTATAGAGGTATATCACTACTTTGTACAACGTACAAAATATTTTCAAAGATCTTAGACAAAAAAATCGGATCATACACCAACAGTATTATTGGGGAGTATCAAGGTGGTTTTAGAGCAGGTAGATCGATAACAGACCAATCGTTTTCAGTCAAGTAGGTACTTGAAAATAATGCTTTGCTTTGGCATCCCAGCCAAATTAGTCCATCTTACCAAAATGACAATAACGTTGATGACCGCCTAAGTATGCATCAATAACCAACTCACCGATGCCTTTGACACAAATATCAGACTAAAGCAGGGAGATGGGCTGGCCCCATTGCTTTTCAATTTGGCTCTGGAGTACATCATAAGGAAGCTACCTGTCGATACACGAGGTGCATTGATATACAAATTGAGCCAGGTAGTAGCCTATGCGGATGACATAAATATTTTGTCACGGTCATTAACAACTGCCAAAGAACTTTTCCTGAAACTCGACAGCGAAGCAGAACTTGTAGTGTGACAAATCAATGAAAATAAAACAAAGCTCATGACAAAGTCGAGGAAAAAGACCTCAAATATACAAAATGTATCACTTGGCAAATACAGCATTGAAAATATGAGCGAATTTGTGTATTAAGGCGTCAAAATAACGAAAACGGGCAATGAAAGAGACGAAATACGCCGAAGAATACAGCTCACAAATAAAATATTTTTTTTCAGTTTTGACGATCTTGAAGACCAGCTGCATACCCAGGAAAACTAAGCTCCAAGTAAACCAATCTGTGATAAGACCACTGTTATGCTGTATGTGTGAAACATGGGCCCTAACCCAAGCATCCGCAAATATATTGAACACCTTTGAGCGACAGGTCCAGAGGCGAATAATTGTAGCGAAGCTACGCGGGGACCAATGGTGAATTCAATACAACCATGAGTTGCATGAAATTTTTGACGAACCGGAGGTCTCAATGATTGTAAGGCTGCGGAAGCTACAACGGATACCCAAGAAGGTATTCGTTGCACGAACTGAAGGCCGGGGACCAGTGGGAAAACCGA
Source organism: Odontomyia ornata (assembly GCA_963969285.1). Lineage (NCBI taxonomy): Eukaryota > Metazoa > Arthropoda > Insecta > Diptera > Stratiomyidae > Odontomyia > Odontomyia ornata. The sequence goes on from OZ017741.1 coordinate 225,252,138, forward strand.
GGAAACGCTGGTTTAATCGGGTCGACGAAGATAGTTCATTTCTTCTCGGATTTCAAAATTGGCGGACACGGTCAACAGACTGAGGCAGTTGAAGGCGCTGTTTACAGAAAGCGAAGGCCCGAGAGGGGCTGTAGTGCTGACAAGAAGAATGCAATTTGTTTCTAAGTAAATGCTGAAATGCTATTAAAAATTAAGGGAAAGCACCAAGTTCTAATTGATTGTGTACGCGAGGCAAACGAATTATGGCAGAATGAAAATGAGTTTCAGTACGCGCAAATCGGATGTTAAGATTGGAGGAGCGCACTGGCCAGCCGGGGCTTCCCCAACTTATTTGATTTACCAGGTTAGGGCAATCAATCAGACCGTGATGGAATTTAATAAAAGACATTATTTAAGGAAAGTCATACGTACTTTTAATGAAAGTATATGTAAATAAATGAGTCGATCTTCACAGGGAACATAGGGAATCTTGTACTTATGAAAAAGACAGCGGGTGAAGTTTCTTTGAACATGTTCTAGGTCCGCAATAAGGTATTCAAAGTATGAGGACCAAACTTGGGAGCTACTCGTATACTCTAAAATACTAAAATACTGTGACACTCTAGAAGCTCTGGTCTTAAGGCTTGAAATGTGCATATCAAATTTGAGTTCTAGATCGAAAATTAAACTGAGATCCATAATTTTTAGAACAGTTGAAAGAGGTTCGCTTCCAATTGAATAGATAAATTTGATTTGTACTGGTTCAAGGAAATACTACATAATATGCCATTTAGATATGTTCAGTTCAAGATTGTTAATGTTACACCAATTTTTCAGGGTAAACACATTATTCTGCAATTGAAAACAATCCTCTACTAGACTTATAGTCCTAAATAGTTTAAAATTATCTGCGAAAAGAAGGGAATTTGAGTTTAAAGCAGCAGGTAAATCATTGATTAAAAGTATAAATAGGAGAGGGCCAAGGATTGTACCTTGTGGGACACCTGATTGAAGATGATGAACTGATCACACGAACACAGCAAGAACGATAGGTTATATATGAATTTATCCAAGCCAACATAGGAGCAGGAAATCTATAGTGCTGCAACTTTAGTAGTAAAATAGAATGATCAACTCGATTAAATGCTTTGTGAAAAACAGTATAGATGACATCCATTTGCATATGGTTATCTAGAGCAGAAGAAATATAATGAGATATTATGAGTAAATTAATAGTAGTAGAGCGATTAGGAAGGAGTCCATGTTGCTCGGTAGCAACAATTTGCGATAGAGCTGATGCTAATTTATTGTGAATGTTGTGCTCCAACAATTTAGAGAAGCAGAAGAGGATGGAACTATTACAAGGGTCACCATTCTTCAGAATTGGAACAATATTTGCAAGTTTCCATATATGAGGGGAAGTTCCATTGGCTAAACTTATATTAAACAGAATTGAAAGAGGAGTAGATATAAAAGCAATACGTGACTTAACAAATATAGCGGCAATCATCGGGACTCGATCCAATGCTTCTATCTAACTAGCTGATGAGTAGCTCAATGTCATAGGGAGTGGTTCCAAAATCAATAGCTAATGTTGAATACGAAAATAGAGGGCAGTAGTTTGAAGACGAGACACTGAAAGATTCAGAGAAAAATTTGGCAAAAAGATCTGAAAACGCAGAATAAAAGATCTGAAAAAGCAGAATAAAAGATCTGAAAAAGCAGAATAAAAGACCAAAGAGGTTTTGTTAGGTTAGACAACAGAGATTATTATATAGAAAGATAATAATCACGCATGGCTGCTTTAATGTGACATTTGGTAAAAGCACGAGGTCTTTGATATTCTGTACAAGCTGCAGGATACCCAGTACGTTTGAAATCTCAATGAGCTCGATCCTTACTTCTTAGAATGGTCGAAACATCGGCGTTCGACCATAGCGCATAATTATTTTTTGATTTATGAACTATTGGCGTATGTTGGCTGATCAGTGTATTTAAATACACATAGAATTCAGATGCAGCATCATCGCAGGATACATTAGCAAAGAAGGAGAACCAATCAGTCACTTGGAGATTGTTCGCAATAATTGCAAATTTTGATATATGGAAATTATACTTTGAAGGCTGTTCAGTCTTTTTGCGCCTCATGTTACACAGTTAACGGTGAATGTTTGAAATCGGATGGAAAATAAGCAAATTCAGGATGTTTTAAGTCAAAAATAGCAGACAGATTGTTTAAGCAGTTGGATAAAACCAGATCAAGAATGCGTTCATTAACATTTGTGATGTTATTTACTTGATTTAGTGAGCAAAATGAGGGGAAAGAAGAAAAAACTTCAGAAAGACGGTTATTTGACTCGACAAATGGGCAAGATGATAGATTGCAAGATAAAGAAGGAGCTTTAGAATCACCACAAAGAAGAAAAATATCTAAAAGGTATTTAGCGTTGATGTAGATAGATGGTTTGTTGAGAAATGTAGCGTAGGTGAAAAGAGAAGACTGTCAAGGCACATAAATAGACGAGACCAAAAGATGAACATTGGATAAAATGGTTACTCTTACAAGTACACATTCAACAGAAGAATTTGAAATGAAATCTGTACAAGAAAGACAATCAAGGGACTTTGTGACACCCACAAGGACGCCTCCACCGATTGATTGCCCGGATGAATTAATTGTACGATCGTAGCGCAAAATATTATGAATGGCAGATAAGTTCTTATTAAGAATAGTATCATTCAGCCATATTTCAGTTATACATATAATGTCGTCATTAGCTAATGTAGTGGAAATCAGTAATCTCTGCAACTTGGTTCTAGGCCCTTCACATTTTGATTACCTACTTTAAGATAAGAAGACTCACTAAAGTTGGTTTCGTTGGGAGCGACGAAGATTTGATTTAGGGCGTTGCCTCGGAAAAAAAATTTTGCTAATGTTCCTTTGGACCAGAAGTCTGGATTAAGTACCAAATGAAGATCAGCAGGAACAGAAATTTTGAAAGATGCAATAATTTTGTTAGGCAAATTATCTATGGTTAGCTTCGTAAGACCAAGTATTGGAGGAATAAATCCTAATTTTCTGAAAATGTAGTCACTTACATCCTCTTTTGATGTTCTTTAGGAATGCCTGGAGGCAAGAAGCTGGAAAAAAGGTTAAACAACTTCTAATTTTGAATTTATCATAAGGTGGGTGACACAAATAAAGCCCATGTCTTAGTAAGGACTATTTTTTAAATTTCCCACTTTGCGATTTCAAATGGTCGCCAATGTTTGTAGATGTGTGCGTGTACATAAATTAACACCCACAAGAACAGCGTGCTGCGAGCGTGTTGGAACATGCAGTCGAAAACAAACAACGACGCGGAGCGCACGCTTGTTTTTATAAAATTCTAGCAGAGTAAACAGTATGTATTTTTTTTTGTTTGTACACGGTATGCTGTGTTTTGTCTATAGGATAATTATACTTGTAACCATCTCCTCACATGAGTGAAAAAGCTGTAATATCAGTGTATTCCATATAATTGTTGTTTTGATTATCCATGTGCCATGCCCTAATAAAGCCTACAAAAAATGTATAGGCCATATAACGGCACAGGTACAGGTCTTATTAGGGCAATGTTTTACGTCCGTCAGAAAAATATCACAGTAAAATAGTAAACCCTTTTTTTCAGTAAAATCATGGAAAACGAATCATCTGCTTGTACCACAATGAAAAAAAGGGCTCAATGGACTTCGCAACAGATGAAAAACGTTGTTAAAATGGTAGAAAGAGGTAGATTATCTATATATGCTACTGCAGCCAGATACAACATCCCAAGAAGAACCCTACGCAACTATCTAGGTCGAATACACGAAAGCTAGGTTGGTCGGCTGTATTTACTACAGAACAAGAAGCTGGGCTTTTCAGAAGAATCATACGTTTGGCTGATGTTGGAGTGCCGTTTACATCAAAGATGTTGCACGTACAGGCTTTTTCATTCTCTAAAATTAAGGAAATTCCAAACACTTTCAATGATGCCAAAAACGCCGCGGGGAAGAAATGGTTGAGATTATTTCTCAAACGCCACCCTGAAATAGCACGTCGTAAAGTACAGATGATGAATCCAGCTCGTCCTCAAAAATTAAATAAAGATATTGTTAGCGATCACTTTTTCAAATATAAAAGTGTGCTGGATAGACTTGAAATTGAACATAAACCTGAAAGCATTTACAACATCGATGGAAAAAATTGTCGCATATCTTTGCACCATCAGCAGGCAGTTTTGAAAGCCAAAGGGAGAAAAAAAGTTCATCAAATAGTGAATCAACACACTGAAGGTGTGACTGTGGTAGGCTGCGGAATTGATATAGAATCAGCTATTTTGCCAATGATATTGTTCAAAGGCAAGAGACTAAAGCCAGAATTCCAAGGTAATTTACCTCCAGGCTCTCTGGTGAAGATGACGCCAAAAGGAGGTATGACGGCAGAAACTTTCATACAGTTTATTAATCATTTGCATAAGTACAGAACATCAGGGCCATGTCACCTCATATTTAATGGTGCAAAATGCCACCTGGACTTTACTTTTGTCGAGGAAGCTAAGAAATGTGGCATCACTTTATATTATCTTCCATCAAATACCACGCACGAGTAACAGCCCATGGATAAATCTGTTTATCGTTCTTTTGAGCACCATTGGGACCAAGAGTTTATTAAATACGTCAGTCAGCATCTCGAACGAACCCTTAACAAGACAAGCTTTGCCGTCATTCCCTCACAAGTATGGCCGAAATGTATGACTATTACCAATATCTCGAATGGGTTTCACGCTACAGGGTTATATCCACATAACCCAGATGCTATTTCTGAAGAGGCGATTGCACCCTCTGCATTGTTAGAACTTCCAAATCCTACAAACAGTAAGAATATCGCTGTCTTATCTAATGAATCGGGGAAACAAGAGATTTCAACTGCAAATGTGGAAGATTCAGATGGATCAGGCACAAATACTGAGAATTTGCCACTGTCCTTGCTCTCAAAAAACAATCAGAATGCTGGAACTCCACAGAAGATAGGCGATCAATCAACCACGTATGAGATTCATGAATTTTTACAAACTCCTAAGTTTAAAGTTCTAGCGACGGCTCCACGCAAGAAGTCTCTGAATTACAGGGCTCAAGAGGTAACAAAAGATTTGTTTGGTGACAGTGCTACATCACAGATTACTGTAACATCGTCAAGAGTAAAAGATGTTCCTGGTACTTCATCCATGATAAAGATTAACACAAAGACACCAAAATCAGCGTCAATTTCTGGCTCTACATCTGTAAAACCTGCAGTTGCTGCAACGCAAAAGCGAACGTCAGTGAAGACTGCTTCTTTGACAGCAGATAAGCTTACGGAATCTAAACCCAAAACGTCACGATAATAAACCTTCTTGGGGCTGTCCAGCTTGTAAAGAAGATCGAGGTGATGATATGTGACAATATCTTACTTGCAGCGTCTGGTATCTTGACTCACTCCCGCTGATAAAATATTTTACTGTCTAGGGAATTGTTTCGAAAAAAGATGTAAAGGCTGATTAATATACATAGTACTTTTGCATCATGAGAAACTCATTAAATCTGATCTAAAATGATCAAAAGTAATTAATGGGATCTCATTAGATTTAAAAGTATTTGACAACGTTTTGTATTCATTAAGAAGTTGAATGTTTACTTGTTTTTATTAAGGCTTTATAAAGACACAGGATTCTCAATAAGGCCAAAGTGACATTTTAGTTATTTGTGTTCACAAAAGTGTGATTTTTGCTTCTAAAGCAATTTTGTTTAGTTTATTACAAAGTTTATTAAATAAATATAAGTATTTCAAATTACCAGTGCATTCTTACTATAAACCCGCTAGTTAGATAATAAAAAAATTAAGGTAGGCTTTATTTGAGTCACCTACTTTAGATGGTTGGCTAACAGAATTATCAGTACGTGCAGTTGTCATAGCTGAAGCCAGGAAAGAAACCTCCACCGATGATGTATTGTTGATCCTGAAAGATACGGAAGAGGGATAATGATTGACTTTTGATTTTTTAGGAACAACGCCCTTGCTAGTGTCAACGGCAGAAGTTTAGATTCGCGTAGCTGCAGCCGGGATGGTGGGCTGAGGTTGACTGGTTGCATTGTTGAATCCTCTACTTACATTCAACATCGAAATATCAAGTCGATTACGAATATCAAGCAGCACGTTTGACTGCTCTTTTAATAAGCGAATCATGTCAACGATAGTCATACCACGACAATGATCACAACGAAAAGTAATGTTTTTCTAAAATTTCACGCGGATTTCAAGAAAGCTGGAATAGACGAACACTTCACGTGGAATGATTTAGCCCAAAAGCCATCACATTCAATGAGTTTAGCCCTAAGGGACTTCGGTTCTTTGCAAATGACGCACAAAACCGGAATAGACAAACACTTTAGGTGGAATGATTTAGCACAAAAGCCGTCACATTCAATGAGTTTAGCATGGTAGGGTGCATGTGCTCAAAAGGTGGTCTAAGCGGTTGGATGGCTGCGAACACCAAACGATTTAAGTATGATAACTTTACACCATTCATTTGGGCGTCCTTTTGGAGGCTCGGTTGACCAAATAAGTGGTGCCCAGGCTCGTCTGTGGATAAGTTGGTCGGCTCTGAAGAGCCTCAGCCGATGCAGCCCCGATAAAACAGTGAGGGTGGCAACGGAGTCGGTAATATTCAATCACGAAGGAGGAGAATACAATTTTCTCATCTTCTCCCGCTTCCCTTGTCTATCCAGTATTAATATTGCAATTTTGACCATTTATATTGAAGACCTCATCAAGCCCTTTCATTAGGTACCTTACACGACCATCTTTGGTAGAAAACTGTTAAGAGGCCACATTCTTACATGGAGAGGCCCCCTTAAAATCCTGTAACAGTTTTTTTCACTATCAAACTTTCTTTAACCAGCAACTTCTGAGCTTTGCATAAATTTGATGGCTCTAGCTTTCCTTAGTTCCTGAGAAAACTTGCACTGACAGAGAGAGGGACGGATGGACGTCTGGGTGCCAATTTCAGTAGGGTGTTGTAAAAGCGTTTTTCTACAAAGCCCTTAAAATTATCATACACTCGTACTGCAATCTCTTGACTTTAACATAACAGCAGCATACATAATGTTGTTCTTGGTCAGTTTTCAATTACCGTTCGTCATACGAAGCGTATTATCATTCGATTAAAACTACTAACATAAGATTAGCTTCATTATAGTTAAAGTAACTGCTTCATAATCCGGAGCATGATTAAATTCAATCGCATAAACCATCTCTATAAATCCTTTAGGGCAAATATATTTTCCCCAAACTACAAAAAAAAAACAAAATTCCTCCTATCAAAAAAAGGAAAAGATGTAACGCTATTCAATTACATGTAAATGTACTTTCGCTTAGCTAGAAGGAAAAACAACTACCAATAAGTAGATTCAGATGTCTCGTCCCGAAGCTACGCTGAAAAAAAAATATTTCCTTTCTCAGGAAAGGTATTATCTGTTTCGTGAAATTCAATTCTTGTCACGTTCCGAAATATAATCGTTTGTTTGTTTATTGATTTCGGGAGATGAAGCATATTCTCCAGTGACCTGCTTGAATTTTCCAAGGATATCTCCCTGATATCATTCTCTCACTCCTACTGTCATGTAAACAATAATGCTTTTATTCATAATGGAATCTAGATTGAGACAAAATAAGTGTACGTGATGAGGATAAATTGAATATAATACGTTCACGATGTGATTGGGTGAAGCAAATGAGTTCTCTGGTTTGAATTTCTTTGAAAATTGAAAGCGAATGGTGTCAAAAGTTTTAAATTAGTATTTAAAAGAGTGAAACAATGATTTTTTTTCTTTCGTTTTGAATTGTGCTACTTTATTTTAGACAAATGTTGATTCATAAGTTAATTGATCTATTTTTATTGAGCTTCTCAGCCTTTTTAGGGTTTTACAATAAATTTTTTTTTTTTATATCCTGTACAGATACCTGTCTGCCCATCAGTGCGTTGCAGCAAATTTTCACAGGAACTACAGAAGTTACAGCCATCAAATTTTTTGACTACCTCAAAAGTTTCTGGTTAATAAAAGTTTCAAAGTCGAAAAAAATGCAAAGGGATTTAAGCGCGGTCTTCTCATATAGGGACCAAACATAGTCGAGTAGGGCATCAAATGAAAGATCTTAATGAGTTCTCTCAATACCTGTTGTTACAACTGGAATATCGATAACGGGGTAAGCTGGGGAAGCGGAAGAACACAAAAAATTTACTCAACTTTTTTGGCAGTAGTATGACTTATCAGTCTTACATTTTCTCGAAAAAATCGTGAGAATACTCTTAAATTCAGTTAAATTTGATATCAAGATGGCTCCTTATGAGATTCATCAGCTATTAAAAATTGTGTTTAGCAATGTAGCGGTGGTTGAATTTTTCAGTATTGCAACAATAACAATACATGGCTAAGGAACAATATACGCTTATAATCGACTCAAACACTACGGGCTTACTAAGGTTTGCATCAAAGTTGCAGGAAGGATATATATCGTGGACATCTTTGAGAATTCATTTAACGAGTGACATAAGTAATCGTAAAATAAAATGGTAGCCGTTTTAAATGAAAATGTTGAATAAATTTGTGTTATTCAACATTAAACGTACAGCATAACATAAGAATACATTTTATATGTGACAAAATCATGCTAGTAGACTACACAGTAACAGATACCTTAGAAATCGACATTCGCTCAACTGTCAATAACATTGTTAGGATTTGCAAATATAACATTTTCCCCAGTAAATTCATATGCGTAGCCTTAAATGCACTGAAATTTTATACGTAAGCAGTACTATAAAAGAACCATACACTCTATAAGTTTCAATCAAATCAAATCATATTTACGAAAGCTAAAGCCGCTTGAATTTTCTCTGATTACAACATCGATCGAACTAGACACAACACTTTTGATTAGATCTTCCTCAGAGCAATAAGAAATGAAGGGGTTACACGCAAGATGACTTCCTGAAAACACCCACACCGACGGTGAGAGCACAGCTCCCATCAAAGAGTATAAGGTTGCTGCCAGCAAAAGTAAACAGTATTTTATACCAAGAACAAGGGCGTTGTAGAAATGCTTAAACGTTGGAGGAGCATTTGGTGCCAAAGTTCAACATTTTATGAGTGTGAACGAAATTTTATGTTTGAATATTGAATTCAGAATTATAATGGTTTCATTTGAAATGACTTTAAATTACTTTTCTAATTCATTCTGTTTTGGTTTTAATAATAGGTAGCTTATTTGGCCCAGTTAACTGAATTTTACTTCCGAAATTCAGTTTTATTTGATGATGAAGACTCTTATTATAAATATTCTTACATGTGCAAATAATTCTGCGAACTACTGTCGCAATTGTTTTCGCAACTATTAAGAACATCATGATCAATATCTGAAAGTGACGTCACTGCGGGGTATTCAAAATTGCTCGAATCTTCCGAGTAGTTCTCGTCAGAACATTCGCCAATGTACGAGAAATGGATTGAATGACTAGAGACTCTATATAAAGTCGAGCTGAATGTATGGGGGAATAGTAAAACCGCGATAACAAGAACTGCGATAAGTGTGGAGTGCAAATCAAAGGAGATGGTTAAGACAGTTGAATTTAAAAATTTATCAACAAGTGAAAAGTAAAATGGGTGAAATTGTTAAATTAATGATTGTGTATTTTTAAGTAACTAAGCTTTTTTAAACTTATTTTAAAAGACCACAGACTGTGCGTTTTCACTTTCCTGGAACATTAAAATTATTAGCCGCGAACCATAACATGCGACAATATTATAAATTCAAACAAATGGATCATATAGCTGCTAAGAAATTCTATTGGAACTAGAGTTAAGTTTGAAAGTTCAGGTTACATATATTGCCATGGGATAATATTAGAATAAGGTAACATTCTTTTGATGAAATTTCATTAGAATTAGGTTCCATACAAGGTGTGCGTACTAAGTAATGGAACTGATTCCTTCAAAACCGTATATTTAAAAATTATTCTACACCTCTGCCATCTCCTTCAAAGTAGTCCCCTTTGGCAATTAAACAACGATTCCAGCGCGTTTTCCATGCATCCTAACATTTCTGGAACGCTTTGACTAGGGTGTCCACGAGTAACCTCGTCACGGCCGCTTAAATGTCCATAATCGACACAAACTGGGTTCCTTTGACTACCGATTTTGTTGTAGGGGAAAAAAAAAGTCACAGGATGACTTTCGGGTGAATAAAGTGGTTGTTGTAAGACAGCGATCCCTTTAGAGACCAAATACTGGAGCACGCTGAGGGCATTGTGGTGTGGTTCTTTGGAGCCATCTTCGCGCACAACTTTTTCATCCCAAAGTCGTCGGTTAAAATTTGTCTGACTGTTTCACGGTTCATACCCAGTTCCAAGGCCAATATTTGAACTGCTACACGCCAATCTTCACGGATTAGGGCGTGCACACGCTGCGCAATTGCGATAGTCCGCACCTTGACTGGTCTCCCGCTCTAAGCCTCGTTTTCCACGCTTTCACGCCCCTCCTTAAACTCTTTATGCCATTGAAACACCTAGGCACGACTAAAAGCACTATCACCATGATCTTTTACAATTTTAGCGTAAATTTCCAAAGCTGTCTCGCCCAATTTTGCGCAAAATTTTATCGCGATGCGTCGCTCTTGATTTCGTTTCTTCATTCTCGTGACGAGCACCACCAACACACGTCTACTCAACACAATACAGCAGGTAAACTGAACAAGCTAGAGCAATGGTAAATATATCAATGGCGAGAAAAAGAATGCCGGGGAAGGGGAAAGGAATTTCAAGGTCACAGCTCTACCACAAGCGCGGCAACAAAATCAGTCTCATTACTCAATTGTCACACTTCGTGCATTTTTAGATAGTCGACATTTTGTTGTACTCTTTGTATTATATTTAATTTTTGAATAGATGGTTGATTTTTGCTCCTATTTTCAATTGATGAAGCTTACATAGTAATTTGCCATCAATATAATTCGGTGTCGTCTGTGACAAATTTTTTTATTAATCATTGCTTAAATTTAGAGGGGATCTTAGGCCATTAAATTTCAAGCCTTTTTATAATTTAAAGTTTGATTTTTTGTAAAGTTTATAACGATTGATTAGATACAAAGGTTTTGAATTTGGAGGAAAGGAAACAAATCTTGAATAGGAAAGGGTTTACCAATGCCTTATTTTGTTGACAGATGAATAGACGACGTGAAACTGCGTTTATCACAAAATTAAAAGTACCACCCTCCTTCTATTTCAATCGGGCTTGAGACACAATTTGGCGAAGTGAAGGCTTTTGTTGAGCAGTGATTTGAAATTCAATATTAGTAACTCTTAATATTAGCCATCTTAATATTAAAATATTTTTGGTTTCAATCTATTTTATATCCATTTATGTTAATATTCTATACATACGATATGCAAAGTGAAACAATGTGTGATTTCGGAATTGTTTTAAAAAGCCCCCATAAGTCAATTCTTCCTACTCTTCTGCACTGTTATACTTGCAGCATGAACCAAGATCAACTTTGACGTTACGACTCGTAAGAGAGTCCAAGAGAGCCAACTCGTACCAGTTTGACAGTCCGACACGAAATGTGGCTCTGATCTCTTCCCATATACTTTGTATGGGACTTTCCCCTCCATTGTCTTATTGCTTTGACAGGTATTCACTGAATTTTGAGATATATGAAAAAATCTTTAAGGTTTCATTCAGTCAATGATTGCTGGTAGTATTCCAAGAAAATTACGGTTGGTTAAAATGGAGTAGCAATAGTTTTTCTTTTAAAGTGAAAATGTATTTGTTGCAGATGTCATAGAAATTTTCCTAGAGTCGATTCAATAATGATGTCTGCATATCGAAATTTAAGTACAAACCCTTTTGACATGAGCGTAGTTCTGACTGCTCATTGTAGCTTCTATTACTATACCAGGAATCAAACTGACTTCGATTAGACGTGCCGTAAGA